>OX422224.1:217566079-218861079 GCA_949130495.1 Sambucus nigra | reverse complement strand
CCCAGTTCATGAGATCCATGAAATCTGCTAGCGCATTGGTTAGCCCGAACGGCATAACCCTGAACTCATACGACCCGTATCTCATCAAAAACTCGGTCTTAGGGACATCCTCTTCCTTGATACCTAACTAATGGTACCCCGACCTCAAATTAATCTTAGAGAAGTAGATTTCTCCTCTTAGTTGATTGAACAAATTATCAACACGTGGTAACTAATACTTGTTTTGGATCATGATCTTGTTCAACTTCTGGTAGTCGATACAAGATCTCACTGACCTATCCTTCTTTTTCACAAATAGAACTGGGGCACTCCAAGGTGACATACTTCTGGAAATAAAACCCTGCCCCAATAGTTATTGAATCTAATCCCTCAAATCCTGCATCTCTAAAGGAGCCATATGGTACCACGCCCACACTATCGGCGTAGTCCCTGGTGCTAAGTCGATCACAAACTCAATCTCTAGACTCGATGGTAACCTCGGTATCTCCTGAAACACATCAGCATAGTCCCTAACAACATGAATCAGATCTAGAGAGTTGACCATACCCCCAGAAGTCTCCTCGTTAATATAATATAAGTGTGTGATTGACCCTCCCTCTAGACGAGGCATCACCACAAGAAACATGTTCGGTCCTGGAATCGTGAACATGATAGTCCTACTGTAACAGTCCACCATCGCTCTATACATCACTAACCAGTCTATACCTAGAATAACATCGTACTCATCCAGCTCTAAAATGAGAAGATATGCTATTAACCATAACCTCTCCATGTCCATACCCACCCACCGATAGATGGAATGAATAAGAGTATTACAACCTAACAGTGAATCTACGATCATAATAATGTTTGGCGCTAAATCCACTAAACCCGTCACACATGTGAATCTAATGCTAACAAATGAGTGATACTCTCTTGTGTCAAACAAAACGGGCCCCATATGCCCATAGATAGAAAATATACCCTCAATCGATGGCAGCGTTGGCGGTAACACTGGTCCTCGTAGGGAATACACATGCCCAAACTGCCCCTGCCCTTATGGAGGTGATAATGCTGGAACTACCAGTGGAGCTCGAAACTACTATAACGGTTACCCCGATTGGGCACCCTGCTCCTGACCCCTAGCCCTGTTTGGTCATGCACGTCGCGTGTAGCCCTACTCCCCACATACGAAACACCTCCTGGTGAAATCGATATGCCTCTGTCCCTGCTGGCCCTGGTGAGGTTGTCCCTGTCTCTGGCCCTACTGGCCCTGATAACCCCAACTATGTTGGCCTCTGATCTGATTCCCCTAGCTCTACTGGACCTGAGGGGTATACTATTGGCCCTGTCAATAATTAATGTTGCTCAACCTGAATCTCTTAGTAAAGTCCCCCTACTGGTTCCCAACTTCTGTTGTCTCTGTTACTGTTACGGCTCCCCGTTGGCACCGCTGCCCCCAGTCTTGCCTTGCTAGATAGACTCTTCGATTCTCTTCACTCCCTTCAGATCAAAGTGATGATCCTAAGAGTGGAGTAATGCGGCGTTAACGACCTTCGTGTAAGCCAACAATGCCGGGTTCCCCAGTAAGTGATGGAAAATCCTCCAAGTAATTCCATCAGTAAACTTAAGGGCCCTCTTATCCTCAGCGTTCACCCCATCCAATATAAAGTTCGCCAGGTGGGTGAACTCCTCGTATTCGACCACAATCCATCCCTCCTGAGAATGATCTAGAAACCTCCTCCTCATCTCAGTCTGAACTACTAACCAAAAGAACTTACAATTGAATCGCACCCAGAACTCCGGGATAGCCATCATATCTCTCTCCTTTGATGTGGTGACCAACTCCGACCACTGAGGTGTTATCCTTACTAGCTAGAATGTAGATAGTATCTGCTTTTGAGTGTCACTACACTCATCCATGAGAAAATGCCTCTGGATGTCTTTCTTCCATTGGCTATCTGAAACCACATTTGCACTCCCCTTAAACTCTAGCGGATGGCCCTTCTAGAAGGCCTCTCTGACTCCTTCCCAAACTGATGGTACTGGGTGAGCCTGAACTGGTGCTACCGTTGGTAGTTGTGGATGTGACAGGGTAAAATGCTATGCTAGGATGGTCATAGAGGCATTAACCGCATGTGCGATAATAGTTGTGACCTTTGTTGCAGTCACAGTCCCCTGAGTGGCCTGCGGCTCCGACTGAGCCTCTTCCTCTGCGGCCCTCCTAGTGGCACGTGTTGGCTTACCTCTCCTATTGTTTGGCATCTGAAACCAAACCAAAATTGTATGAGATTAACTTCAATTATAAATAATTGCAGAAGAATGTCAATGTGCAATAGAAAACAACAGTCCTAAATATAGGTCTCTATATTAAAGAAACGTAATGTAGACAATGTAAAAAGTCCGCACAGGTCCAAAGAACACTAAAATCTGATGCACTGATACCAACTGTGACAACCCGCCTATTCTAATAATTGGTGGCCAATCCTCAACTAGAATAAAACAGGAATCTCGGTATGCTTTCATTCTCAGCATCACTATCGCAACAACAATATAAATAAATAATTCGAATAAACCATACAACAAAATGAATTGAATACTCCTCATGCATATATAAATAATAAGTGTGAACCGAATAAAATATCGGTCACCAAAAGATATCATCCTCGGTATAAAACTAAATAACAATAACTGAGTATTGAATTAAAATCTCTAACAATAATATAAAATCATATCCATCTACGAGTAACACGCCCAAACTAAAAAATTAATGCAATGATCTTATTAAGATAGAATGAGTTAAGGCATCTAAATCAAGTCCTGTAGTGTCCACATCTACTACAACGGAAAGAATGAATATATCACTGCGGTCCCGGGTGCAACTACTGCATAGCTGGGGAATTAAAAAGAAAAATAAGCAAAAATAATTGCCCGTGAATCAAAGATCGAAAAGAAGAAAACATTTTTGTAATTAGATAATTGTTTTAAATCAATTAAAATTGTGGTGTATTACTTTGATAATTAAGTGGTTGCACTCACATGAGATAATACCTCACCTCTCAACTATAGTGCGCACCTAACGTGTTCATTTTATTATCCTAATTAAACTACCCAATTTAACTAGGACACGTCACCGCTATCTATGCCCAATCTCCGCCAACACACTCTATTAGCTAAGTATAACTACCTTCACTAAGTATATGTTCATAACAATATTATAGCGACACACTTGCTATAAATCACTATTCATATAATAAACATATCATAGCTATGCTTGTACTATAAGTAGATACATACACTATATTATATAAGCATACATGTATCACTTGTTATATGATTATAACTTTATCTCCAGAGCATGGACCTCGTGAATACATCCCTCATGTGCTATCCGGAACCAGGCATCACGCGTCACACTGAGCCACCGGGTCAGAATCTCACCACCGACCCCAAATGTAAACACATACAACGGAGGCGGTCATAGACATAGGTCCGGAGGTCACAATTATACCACATCGCACCCCATCGATCTCCAAACCAATATATATCCTCACACATGGATAGTGGTCATGCAACAGTCCTATGACCTGAGGAATCAATCCGACACCTGCTGATCAACGCCAGGGTGGACTACCCACTACGCGTAACCTTCTATGATAGCACTACCAAGTTGGTATGTTTCATAAAAATAAGTAACATACACACATACATGTATATATGTGTCACTCTAATATGTATATATATAAAGTACTAAACTCGTACGCATCTTCCACAGCTTACGGTTCACCCAATTCCAAAGTTCGAACCAAATTCCCGATTAATTGGTTAAATAGTTCTTATTTGAATTCCCGGTTCTTCTCACTCGAATCCATCTATCGTTGGCCTATCTCACGTACTAAACCCTGGAAACCATTCCTCGGTAATCCCACAGTACCCCGAAAGCCCCGATGGTCATTACCAAAACTCTAGCGGATCAAAATAACATACGAACAAAAAATGGGCAGACTAGCAAACCGAATCGATTCGTTGGCAAATCGAACCATTTCGGTTGAGCAAATCGATTCACTCCCCCAGCGAACTGTTTTGGTTTTTTGGGCTGCCAGGCATCTTCTTCCTCGGGATTTCTCCTCCAAAACTCTCCAATGGAGGTCCCAAGCCTCCCCAAACATGAAATCAGCCTCCCATATATATATACTAACTTTCCAGCGACATTATAACACCTAAATAACCATGAATCTTATATCAAACACCTTGGATTATAAATCAAACATCAAATCAATTCAACTCAGAATTTTCCCTAATTTGATTTTCCAAAAATTCAACCTTTTCTAATAAATTTCTACATGATCATCATTCAATCCCAAAATAAATTTTGAAATTAATATGATGAATCCCAACTAGGAATCAATTTAATTCATAAATTCCTCATCATATAAATCTCTAAATTAATCAACTAAAGTTTCAATCTTTAATACTTTAAATCTCATATTTCTATCTCTAATCATGAAAGTAATTAATTATGCATAATTTGTAACTTAAATCAAGTAACTACTTGCCTTGGTGGATTAAGATCTGACGTTTTCTACGTGTTTGATGACGGGTTGAATTCGGAATTAGTTTATTTTCCTCTTTTTCAAGTTGTTTTCTCTTCTCTTGAACTCTCTCTCAATCTCCCTTGTACGGAATATCAAAAGTGGGTTGCCATCCACCTACCCAACCTCTTAAATACTCCCTTAATTACCCTAATCCCCTTTTTGTACTCAAACCTAAGTGTAAAATGACATTCCTTCATTTAGACGGATCCTATTGTGTCTAAAATGCCCACATAACCCAATCATAATACCTAGGTACTTATTCTGGACTATTTCGACCCTCCTCGGATCACCGATACACTCAAAAAGGTCATCTGAGTCACCCACCTCCAAATATGCTAGCATCTCATTAACGGGCTCGACACGAGTGTACTGTACGCATCGCCCATAAATTATACTGACCCGTCAATGTAACACTCTATTGACATATAATATTAAACAGTCGCTTTCACTCATACGCAATATATGATAAATCACATATATATACTTATTACATGCAAGTAAATAATGATAATATATATATATATATATATATATATATATATATATATAATACTTTATCTCGCTAATTATTATTTACTAAAATCCAACTTAATTTCCTCCAATTAAATTAATAATTATAAACACACAAAAATTAAATAATAATAATAATAATAATAATAATAATAATAAAAGTACGGGGTATTACATCTTCCAAACCCCTAAAAAAAATAAATTTGTCGTTGGATAATGGCTTCTTGAGAAAAGAGTGGTGATGTCATATAAAGGCTTCAAAATCCTACCAATTTGTTCAACTTTAATCAATTCCTGATATATTGGGCAAGTTGTAAAATGTGGATCAATGAGTGCAGTTGGTTCAATGCACAACGATATGATAACGCACTCTCAAGCATAAGACATGTCGAATTCCAGTTCGTCTGCACATCTTGTTGAACTTTTTTATTACAACTGAGAGAAAGATTTGATATACAACTCATAAACCTAAACTTCCTTCTTTTTGTGCCCCTCGCATACTTCACCGACTCACGGACCTTATGAATAGACGAGTCGACAAATTTCAATCCATTTTGTACTATCAGATTCAAGATATGCGCAATACAACGAACGTGAAAAAAATCTCCATCACACGCTAATGAATCGGTCCAAGGCATATGTTGCTTTAATACATCTGTGACAACCTGATCAAAGTAATAACGGGTGGCCAGACCAATACTAAAATAATTAGGAATCACAAGTGGATCATTCTCAGCATCAACTGACGATTCTAAAATAAACACGGCTGACAACCCATTATCACAAAAAGAGGGTGTCAAAAATTTAAAACATTATTAAAACAAATCATACCACAACTAACTAATGACATAACATTTAATTGTGATAAGAGACACACCCAAGCTCAAATAATATAAAAGAGTACAACACAGTGTACAAAGTAAAATACCCGAATATGCTGTCGGGTCACAGACAATACAACAGTCTGAGAGATAAACTATAAAAGTGCTACACTACAGAACTTGGGTATAAACCCGATATACAGACTTAGTCCTAATCTAGATACACAAAAGATAGGAATCGACTATATCAAGATACTGTAACAGTCCGCTACTGCCACAGATCCACGAATACTCTGGATGGATAACATCAAGGGCGTCCTTGCGGAGGAACACCTAGAATAATACAATATATATGCACAGGAAGAGAAAATATAAACGGTTCAGAGCCCGAGGTGTGAAAAAATTTTATAGCAAGTGCATTAAAATGCATAATAATTATAAATGCATTATGACATGATTAAAGTGGAGTCGCACTATCCATAAAATCCAACTCACCTCTCAACTAAAGCGCGCAACTAAACGTATGCACATGATCTCCAAATAAATGCCCGAATCTATCTAGGCAAGGTAATCTAACTTAAACCCAATTGATACTCATCTAAATTCCATCTAACACATAATCCTTCAAAATCTAATATTATCGATCTCAATTATTTGTTCACTTACTTAGCATATAAAGTTTACATAAACATTTTCTTACTAGAAATTCTCATATTCTAGTTATGCCATCAATATATATATGAGTTATTAGCATCCAAGTGCTAAGGAGTAAACTGCTCCCAATTCTCAATACTGCACTGCGTTTCGTGCGTGGGACGTCTCGCAAGCGAAATCCAAACAAGGACCCCCCCCCCCCCCGATACACTACTCCTGGCAGTATTGATTATCAAGATTCATTATGCCCTCAATGCATGACGTGTATTGTTGATGTAAAAAATTAGATCACTCTAATTATTCAACCACAGATAAATAAATAAGACAAAGAATTTTAAAGTGGTTCAACCTTATAAGAATGGCCTACGTCCACTGTTATGTTATTGCTGATTGTTTGGGAATTCTCGATTACAAGTTCTATCAAGAAATTTCGGTCCCTCTACAATGAGGATTGTACAATGTATTTATAGACCTGGGGATGTAATGTGAAAGGGTAATACATTAAATGATGTATATATGAAAGGGAAATACATTCAATGTCCCTTAAACGTGTGCGTCTGAATGATGAGCATTTAATAAAAATTTAAACTGTTGGTTATCCAGCTATTAATGCTTTGTTCAAGGTGCAGCTCGGACCGCCTGAGTTGCTCGGACCGCCTAAGATTCTCGGTATTCAAGAGTTCCTCGGAGAGTTCTTGTTCTTCGGAGCGTATGAGTTCCTCGGGGAAGCAGTGTTCCTCGTTGTAGTGTGGTTCCTCGGAATGTGTGGGTTCCTCGGAAGTGTTTGTTGTTTCCACGTAGACTGCCACGTGTCTTCACTTTATTAAATTTGGTATCAACAGAAGCCCCCAATGTTTCATAGTTCAAAATTTGAGGAGTGTGGAGCATTCTTTCTCGGAATATGATAGCTTTAAATAGTCTTCCTGATTTTTAGGAATGTTTCCCTTGCATTTATTTCTCTTTCCAAATTCGTAGAATCAGGCTTTTGAATTTTCACAACCGCCTCGATCTCTGCGTACTTTTTGTCCTTTTAGCCGCCGGTAGCGTAATCATTTCTTCTCGCTTCGATTGTCGCACCCTTTTTGTTTCCCTAGCCGTCGGTAGCGTAATTATTTCTTTTTGTAATCATTACTTTACCATTTCCCAAGGCAAGGTATTTAAACTTCACAGACACTCCCATCGCCTTCTACCTTTTCAAATTTGTATTTTTAAGTTTTCCATAGTCTTTTTCTCTCCTGTGTATTCATCTCTTCCATCGTCCGTTGTCATCAGATCCATTTTTTTTCTGTAAGATTTTCTTCCTTCTTCTTCATTTCCTTTATTCACCATGGTTTACCCTGTTGAATCTCTTGATAAATTTCGCTCTGATATTTCCATTCCCTCCTGGGTTGTTTTGGAAGAGCTTTCTGAGCCTTCTGATTATTTCGTTTGGCTGAGGGACATTGGTTCCCCAGTCTTTTTATTGCTGAGTGTGGATTTTCTTTTCCACTAAATCCCTTGTGTCTGGAATTCTGTCAGTACTTTGACATTGTTCCTGCAAGAATAGCGCCCAACACATGGAGAATAGTTAATGGGGTGCATAGATTAAATCAAATCCATGGAACTCGCATAGGAATTCCTGAGATTATGTTTTGCTATAGATGGGCAGTTAATGATAACATTTTTTATTTAAAAACTAGATTTTTAAATAGAGCCTTAGTAGTCAATCTCCCTGATGCCAATAGGGATTATTTTGAGCATGGGGTTGTCATAAAAAATTGGCAACATGCTCCTTTATCTGGAGATGAAGTTTATCAGGGTCCTAGATGCCCTCCTTATGGCAATGGGATAGATTATTTTTATTTCATTTTATTTATTTTGAAATCATGCTTCTATTGTGTTTGATAAAATGTGCCATTGATATTTCAATGTCTATTTATTTGCAGTTGACAGTAAAAGAAAGTGCCCAAAAGAAGCAGATGTCAATGTAAGGCATTTGAAACTTATCTGGAGTCTGCATCAGAGTGTTGCCGACGAGCACATTAGATCAGCCTCATATCTGTTGCAGTACAAGAGTTACACAACCTTATTTACTCCTCGCCTGAATCTCACGTCCCTTTAAGCGAAAGGATGAAGAGAAGAAGACCTCCCACTCTGTTCGAGAAAACTGCCTCTGGTTCTGGTGAGGCAAAAAGAAGTAAAGTTGATGTCCCAGGAGAGGGGACAAAGAAGAATGATGCACCTTCCTCGGCTGCTGTTGTGAAGGTTGTCGAGAAGCCCGCAGTGGCTCCGAGCAGGTCTGCTGCTCCTGGAGAGGTGATTATAATATCACCGACCAAGGGTTCTTCCTTGGTTGAATATGTTCCTGTTCCTGTTCCCCCGAGGAGGCTGAAGAAGAGCTCCTCGGTCAATTTGGCTGACACCATCAGTCAGCCCCCAGCTACTGGAACTAGGGCTCCAACTTTTGTTCCCCCGAGCTCTACCATGAGCTCGGTAAAGTCATGGATCATTCCCGAGGTCCAAGGTACTGAAGAAAACCTTACTCGGGACATGGTCACTTCGTTAGCTGATCACCACCTTGCTTCTGTAAGTCTTCTTACTTTGAACTTTTCATTTTTCTTTTGTTATTTCTGTTTATGACTTGCTTTCTTTTTACTTTCACAGTTGACGAGCTGCTTTAATATAATTCTGAAGAAGGATGAAGAAATTAAAGCTTCACGCTCCTCGTCCAGTGTGGAGGGAGATCTGGAAGAAGCTATCAAGTCTTTGGACGATTCTCGCCAGATATATGCTACTGACAAGGTTGTTTGGGAGAAGCAGCTTGCCTTCACCGAGCAGGAGAAAGCTCGAGTTGTTGATGTCTCCAAGGAGTTGGAGAAAAAAGTGAATAGTTTGGAGAAGAAGAATAAAGAGCTTGAAGAGAAGCTCAAAACTGCTGGGGAGCTTGAGGATAAGCTCAGAGTTGCTGAGGAAAGGTTGGGCCAACTTCAGGAAGTAAGTCGGCAGAAGGAGGAGGTTGAAAATAAATTAAACACTGCTGAAGACCTTCTGTTCGAGAATTTTTCCTTGAAGAAGACCAAGAGGAAGATGGCTGTGAAGAAGTCCTTCAGCGCTGGCTGGGACAAGGGGTGGGATAAGGGATTGGCTGCCATGGTGTCGCAAGTGGACTATGGCAGCCTCAAGTATTTTAGGGATGGATGGGTTGCTGCCCTTCAGGAGCTGAGAGTGGATGAAAATTCTGAGCTCTTTCAGCAACACATCCCTGGTCCCCCTCCAACTCCTGAAGACTTAGAAGAGGACGAAGCTTCCTCCGAAGAGTCTTTTATGGTGATGAGAGATCATCCCTCAGCCATTCAGCCTGCTGCCGAGGAGCTTCAGCAAATTGTTACTTCCTCCGAGCAATTTCCAGTGCTCCCAGAGCAACTATCCATTCCCTCCGAGCAACCTACTTCCTCGTCCCAGCCTCCCGAGAAGGTTTTGGGAGATAAGGAAAAGGTGTAGAGTTGTTCGGGTTTATCTTTACATCTTATTTTTCTTTTATCAAATGTAACCCAAAACTTGTAATTCTGAACTTTATGATCTAATAAAACTTGGACTTTTTACATACTGTTGTCTATTTTCTAT
Source organism: Sambucus nigra (assembly GCA_949130495.1). NCBI lineage: Eukaryota > Viridiplantae > Streptophyta > Magnoliopsida > Dipsacales > Adoxaceae > Sambucus > Sambucus nigra. The sequence goes on along the minus strand of OX422224.1, from coordinate 218,850,917 downwards.
TCATACTCTGCTTGTACTTCTTATTAATGATTGCTCTTTCTTTCTCTGCTAGTTTCTGGCCAGGATGGAATTACTATCTGCCCATGATACAAATCTGCTGCGACAATGTAATGAATACTTTAAGGCTGGTCACACAGACCTAAGTGCAGCACAAGTCGTCGACATCCTCGGCCAAGTTGTTTCAGAACAGGCAGTTGAAGCATATCAATATCTGAAGTGTCTCCTTGATCGAGCAGTGGCCAATAATTTGGCCTATTATGATATGATCGAGGATCTCCAAGTCACCCTCGAATCCACTGCCCTGTTGCATGAGGGGTACGAGAAGAAGCACTAGCAGATCATTGCTGACAAGGGCTACGAGAAGCTTTTTGTTGGGTACGATATGAGGGAGAGAACCTTGAGGGGTGAGGTCGAGGAGTACAGACAGATTGCCGAGTTGCTAGAGCAAGAGAACAATAACTTGCAGAAAGAGCTATCACAGTTGAAGTCTGTAGCCTCTTCTTCAAAAGCCTTAATCACAGTGACCGATGAGGGATTCTCGTTCTTAGAGGTCGAGAATTCCAACTTGAGGGACGAGTTGGAAACCTTGAAGAGGTCTGGCCCTTCCACATCTTCTCGGGGTCGAGCAAGGACTCCTCGGGGACGAGTAAGAGCAGATCGGATTCTAATCGAGGAACAGAGGACTCAGTCTTCCCTAGAGAACCAGGCCTTTCAATTAATGGTGAAGAACCAGGCTTTGGCTAAAATGTCAAAGAAAATCAGGGACCTGGAAGAGCATCTCTCCACTCAGAAGTCTACCTTGGAGAATAAAGAGATCTTCATCAAAAATCTCCACGAGCAGCTGAATAGATTAACATATCAATTCCATAAACAGCCCAGGGAGTTCTGGATGGCTGGATACAATGAAGCTCTCTTTCACTTGGACGATCGTATCCAGAATGCCAATAATTAGGGCTACAAGCAAGGCTGGTTGAATACCTTAGGTGTGCTGCAGCTCGAATAGGGTCATTACCTGTGGGACTACCATGATCCCGGGCTTCTCGACTTACCCGTGCCACCATTCAAACTGGATATGAGTTGGATCCCTGCTCGGGCCATTCCTCGGAGCTTTATTTCCAAGTATCTCGGCGACTACAATCTACATTCAATTGTTGAAGTATCTCGTCCCGAGCACCTTCTAGATCGACCATCCGTGATGAATGTCAGGATGTTAAAGGATCTCAACTTCATAAATTCTCCTCTGGCTTTAAATGATCCGCCTACTGGCGAGGAACCTGTGTCAAAAGCAGAGGGAAAAAAACCAGTAGAGTAGGAATTTTGATGTAATTGTTAGTATACATATCAATGTAACTTTCATTTCATTATCAATGTAATTTGTTTTGGATTTAATGAAAGATTTTCATTTCAATTCGTTATTGTCTTATAACACTTTATATTTGTGCATGCATATCTGATAAAAAGATAACAATATTGTGTAGTTTGAACTTGTGATAGTCATTTGGCAATAATATGTTATTTCTCGATGGACTTAGTAAAAGTCACGAGTATGAAAAAATGTTGCTCGATCACTTAATAATAAAGTTTTGTTTCTCGACCAACTTAGTAATAAAGTTACGAGTATAAAAATGTTTAAAAATATTTCCGACCAACCAAAGTCATTAAATTCTCCATGTCGACGAACTCCAGTTAGTGGGTTTTTATCCCCGACCAGCCATAGTTCGTAGATTTTTCTCTTAAATATTTACGACCAACCAAGGTCGGTAAATTTTCCTTGTCGACCAACTACAGTTGATGGGTTTCTATTCCCGACCAGCCATAGTTAGTCTTTTTGAAATAATTTTACCTCCCGACCAACTCAAGTTGGCATTTTCGAGAATATATTTACTTCCTAACCGACATAAGTTGGCATTTTTAGGAATACTTTTATTTCACGAGAAACATATAGTTTTATTTCCCTTAGGAATACAAATTTTACTTCCTGGAGGAATACAAGTAGCTTTACTTCCCGGAGGAATATAGGTAGCTTTACTTCCCGGAGGAATATTGGTAGCTTTACTTCCCGGAGGAATATAGGTTTCTCGACCAACCTTAGTTGGCATTTTCGAGAAAAAAAATTTGAGTAGCCTGAGCTTTGTCGAGTTTTGCCCCGAGTAGTGTGTAGCACTATTCTCCCAAAAACTTTCAATAAAAAGAAAGAATTCGGCAGAATATCTTCATTTTATTCATCACTGATAATATTTGCGCAGGTGCTCTACATTCCAGGCATTCTTAAACTCCTCGCCTTCTAAAGTTGCTATTCGATAAGTTCCTGGTCGAACAACTTTTGTAACTCGGTATGGTCCATGCCAGTTTGCCTCCAGCTTATTATGCTTTTAAATGACTTTCTTCAGCACATAATCTCCTTCTTTCAGGTCGCACTTCTTCACCCTTTTGTTGTAGAACAAAGTTGTTCGCTGCTGGTAAGCAGCGTTTCTAATGGCTGCTTCTTCTCTAACTTCCTCGAGCATGTCTAAATCCAGTCTTCTCATTAAGTCGCTGACAGGGGAATTGAAATTCAGAACCCTGTGTGTTGGGAGGCCCAACTCGGCAGGTATTACAGCTTCACTTCTAAACGCCAGCATATATGGTGATTCTCCTGTTGCTACTCGGGGAGTAGTTCGGTAAGCCCAAAGTACTGATTGTAGCTCGTTGATCCAGTTTGCTTTCGCATCATCCAATCTTTTTTTCAAACCATTCAGCAGCGTTCTTTTTTTCACTTCAGTTTGTCCATTGCTTTGAGGATGGCTTGGTGCTGAGTGGATCTTCAAAATATTTAATTGATGACAATAGGCAGCGAACTCCTCGTTATCAAATTGTGTTCCATGGTCTGTGATGAAAGCATGAGGAAGACCATATCGACAAATGATGTTCTTCCAAACAAATTGGTACACCTTCTTGTACGTCATATCAATGAGTGGCTCAGCTTCTACCCACTTAGTAAAATAATCAACTGCGACGACGAGGTATTTGAACCTTCCTCGGGTCGTTGGCAGTGGCTCAACCAAATCAATTCCCCACATGGAAAATGGCCAAGGGGAAGTTATGGGTGTCAACAATGCTTGTGGAGCTCTTTGGATGGAGGAAAAACGTTGGCACTTGTCACACTTCTTTGCATAGGCTATACAATCAGCCCTCATCGTCGGCCAGTAGTATCCCTGCGTCATCACCCTTTGTAAAAGCGTTCGTCCTGCTACATGTGCTCCACAGGTACCTTCATGGATCTCTTCAATTAAATCTTTCACCTCGGGGGGATGTACACATCTCTGCAAACCTGCCATAATTCCTCGTCTATACAGAATACAGTTAGTTAATACATACCGAGCAGCTTTAAACTTCAATTTCTTGGCTGCGATCTTGTCAATTGGTAATTCTCCCTCTTCAATATATGCGCTAATAGGATCCATCCAAGATGGTCCTAAATCAAGGGTAATAAAGTTCATCGTCAGATCTTCATCTATACTTCGACCAGCCAACACTTCAATTGGGATTGTTCGTCGTAGCTCTATGCGAGTAGCTGATGCTAGTCGAGCTAGGGCGTCTGCTCTCGCATTCTCCATTCTTGGTATTCTGACCAGCTGAACAGCGATAAATTCTGACACCAGCTCCTTTGCCTTTGCATGATATCTGATCATTAACTCTCCTCTAACTGCATATACTCCCAACATTTGATTTACGATCAATTGAGAATCACTGAAGACCATAACCTGCTGCGCCTCCATAATTTTTGCCAAACCAAGTCCTGCAATCATGGCCTCATACTCAGCCTCATTGTTGGAAGCTTTGAATTGTAAACGCAAGACGTATTCCATATCGACCTCATCTGGAGTGCTCAAAACTATCCCCGCGCCACATCCTGCAGTGCAAGATGAGCCATCTACATATAGCCTCCATATAAGTAACTCGCCTTCAAATTTCTGATCAGTCAGAGTTCCTCGGTGAAATATTTGTTGCTTCCTTTCATCCTCCCCGGATATTTCTTGCTCTTCATCGATCATCTCTCCTTGCTCTTTTACCAATCGGAATTGGTCTGAGATCGAATTTGATGATCTTGTAACATCCACTTGCCCTTTTACCAACCGGAGTTGGTCTGAGATTGTGTTTGTTGATCCTGTAACATCCACAGGTTGATCGGCGAGCAACTTTTTCTCCTCGGGGGTATTAGGATAGGTGAACTCTGCTATAAAATCTGCTACAGCCTGCCCTTTTAGTGATGATCTGGGTTCATAGACTATATCATATTCACCGAGTTCTATTGCCCAGTACATCAATCTCCCTGATTTTTTTGGTTTATGAAGGGCTTGCATCAATGGCATATCAGTATATACAACTATGGTATGAGCCTGGAAGTATGGACTCATTCTCCTACTTGCTTCAATCAACGCTAGTGCTAACTTTTCCAGCTTTGGATATCTGATCTTTGCTCCTCGGAAGGCCTTACTCGTATAATAAATTGGTTTCTGCACTCCATTCTCCACTCTGATCAACGTCGAGCTAACTGCAATCTTCGACACTGCTAGATACAAGTATAATTTTTCTCCCATCACTGGCCTGGACAATAGTGGAGGTGCTCCCAAATATTTTTTCAAGTCTTGAAAAGCCTTCTCACATTCATCATTCCACTCAAAAGTCTTTCGGAGTGTCTTGAAGAATGGGAGACATCTGTCAGTTGCTCGTGATACAAATCTGTTGAGTGCTGCTACTCGTCCTGTAAGACTCTGTACTTCCTTCTTCCTCGTTGGAGATCGCAACCCTAATAGAGCTTTGATCTTTTCAGGATTTGCTTCAATGCCTCGTTGATTAACAATGTACTCGAGGAACATGCCTTCTCGTACTCCAAATATGCACTTCGTCGGGTTCAGCTTCATTTGATATTTATCTAGTTGATCAAAAGTCTGACTTAAGTCAACTAGATGATCAGCAGCTCTTTTGCTCTTCGTCAGCATATCGTCAACATAGACTTCCATATTGCAACTGATTTGTTCAGTAAAGACTTTGTTCATCAGCCTCTGATATGTCGCACCTGCATTTTTTAAACCAAAAGGCATAACATTATAACAATAAGTTCCCCTATGGGTAATGAAAGAAGTACTCTCCCTGTCTTCATTTCATTTTAATCTGATTGTAGCCAGAATAAGCATCCATGAAACTCAGCAGCTCGTGTCTCGAGGTAGCATCGACTAGTTGATCAATTTGGGGTAATGGAAAGTGATCCTTTGGGCATGCTTTGTTGAGGTCGGTGAAGTCTACACACATCCTCCATTTTTTGTTCTTTTCCTTTACCATCACCACATTTGCTAACCAGTCTGGATATTTAACATCTTCAATGAAACAAGCTTTCTGGAGCTTCTCGACTTCCTCCTGTATAGCCTGATTCTTCTCGGGGCTGAACACTCTTCTTCTCTGCTTCACTGGCTTGATCTCCTTATTCACATTGAGCTCGTGACATAAGAAATTTGGGTCTATCCCCGGCATATCTTCATGACTCCACGCAAAAGTTTGTTTTCTGCTTCTAAGGAAAGTTATCAACTCCTGTTTCAATGAGGCTTCCAACGACGAACCTACTTGAGTAGTACGTTCAGGGTGCTCGTCGTCCAGAATGATGTTTTCAGTAGCTTCCACCACTTGACCCTTCACGAGTTGTGATTCATCTCTAGGATCCAATGTTTCAATTTCTGCACCTTCATCCACTTGATATGTAGTAGTCTTTTTCCTTGATTCTTCCAGTTCTTCTTGCTCGACGGATGAATAATAACATTCCCGAGCTACTTTCTGATCGCCTTTAACAACTCCTACTCCAAAATTTGTTGGAAATTTCAGGCATTGATGCATTGTAGATGGTACAGCTTCAAACTTTTTCAATCATACTCTTCCCATAATGATATTGTATGATGACTGAACATTCTTATCCATCACGAAGAAACGTATTCTTTCTGTTCGACAAGCAGGCCACGTACCAATGAATATATCCAACTTGATCATCCCAAGTGGAAATACTTTCTCGCCAGCAAAACCGATGAGGGGTATGTGATAAGGCTCTGGTTGAGATAGCCTTAGATTTAAACTATCGAAGCACGAGTAGAACATGATGTTTGCCGAGCTACCATTGTCGACCAGTACTCTTGAAATTATGACCTCCTTCATTCTCATCTTGATCACCAATGGGTCATCATGAGGATACAAAACACCTGCAAGGTCATTATTTGAGAAACCAATGATTAATTTCTCTTTATTCACCTTTCTCGGGCGATCCTTTTCAGCTAGATTTATTCGCTGAATGTACGAGCAAGCTTGAGCCTCACCGAGGTAAGCTTTTCTCTCTGCAGTAAGATCTCCTCCTCCATCATCTCCACCTGTTATAACATTACAGTCAAATGACCCAAAGCGTATTGAAAATACCTCTCGTTCTGGCTGCCTTGGTCTCTTGGGAAGATCGGGGTCTTCTTCTGGATCAACTTCATGGTTTCTTTTCTTGTTCTCCTCCCCTCGACGAGGAGATCTAGACCTCTCTCTTGCTCGGTCGTTGTTTCTTCTTTCATTTCCCCGATCAACATACTTTGATAGCTTTCCTCTTCGGATGAGTGTTTCAATTTCATTTTGAAGAGCTATGCAATTCTTGGTCATATGGCCATGATCTTTATGGAACTCGCAATACTTCGCTTTATTCCTCTTGTCAGGGTCTGCCTTCATTTTCTCTGGCCAGTTTAGTTCCTCGTTGTTCTTGATTTCCTCTAAAGCATGGTTGATATCCTTCTTCAAAGGAGTGTAATTATCATATTTCTTCATCACGTCCCATATCGACCTGTTTTTTGAATGCTTGTCACTACCATTGTTCTTGTGCTCTTTCTTTTTAGCTTTATCACCTTCCACCTTGGTTTCTTTAGCATCCATATTCTTCTTCGCAGCCATAGCCTCCTCGGCGTTCATAATTTTGGATGCTTTTCCCATCAGGTCTGACATGGTTTGAGGTGGATCTTTGGCCAAAGTGTAGTACAACTTGTTCGGCAGTAGTCCACTCATCAAGGCAGTAATAGCTGTCTTCTCCTCATAATCAATGACTTCCAGTTTCTCGTTATTAAAACGAGTTATGTAATCTCTGGTACTCTCACCAACCTTTTGTCTAACACTTAACAGATGTGCTACTCGTTTAACTGGCTTTGCCCCAAAACAGAAATTCCCAATGAATAACTCGGCCAGTTGAAGAAAGGTTGAAATCTTACCCCGAGGAAGATTATTATACCATATCTGAGCAGATCCGGTAAGAGTTCCCGAGAATGCTCTGCATCTCATCTCATCTGGAACAGCGTAGATGTCGGCTGCAGCCTGGTATTGTTCTATATGAAGGACAGAGTCAGTCTTTCCATCATATTTGGGGGTCACAACAGGTGCTTTGAACTTTGATGGTGTTGGAAAATCTACAATTGACTGGACAAAAGGTGTTCCTCGAACAAAGGTTCGTTGTAGAGGGTTCTTGGCCTTAGCCATTTCCCCTAATCTATCCTCCAGTCTCTGAATAGAGCCTTTCCATGCATCATTTCCTTCCTCGGGCCTATTGGTTCGAGCAACTGATCGCATGGATGTGGCTTCCTGAGATCTATCTTGATAAGCAGCTAGTCGCTCATAGGATCTATCTTGACGAGCAGCTGGTCGCGACTGGGCAGATCCTTCCCTTAAATCTGATGGTCGTTGAAAACTCCTCTATGCGACTTTAGGAGGACTTCTACTCCTTCTAAGTCCTAATCGATCAAAAGGTGATACCTTGCTTAACCTCTCTAACGCACTAACCCTTTCTGGAGAAAGAGTGATACTTTGTTCTGTATCTATGGCTCGCACTGACGAAGTTCGTCCAGGTTGATAAGAAAAATCTTCAGATTACTCATTGCGATATGAATTGGTACGCCTAGTACGTGAGGATGGTGCACGGGTGTTTCTTTGAATACTCCGCAGTACTGAATGGGTTGGTGCACCGCCATGAAGGGTTTGGATGAGTTGTCGCATTGTTTCTTGCATGACGGTCTGACCCTGAGCCAGATTTGTCATAATTCCAGCCAGATCTGGAATATTTGGCGGAGCAGATGGATTTGGAGGGGTTCCAGCGTTTCGATTGCTGGATTCCGGAATGTCAGCCATTCGTAATGGATTGTTTTTGGTGAAAAACGATATTACCAGTCGTTTCCCACAGACGGCGCCAATTTGTTGATGTAAAAAATTAGATCACTCTAATTATTCAATCACAGATAAATAAATGAGACAAAGAATTTTAAAGTGGTTCAGCCTTATAAGAATGGCCTACGTCCACTGTTATGTTATTGCTGATTGTTTGGGAATTCTCGATTACAAGTTCTATCAAGAAATTTCGGTCCCTCTACAATGAGGATTGTACAATGTATTTATAGCCCTGGGGCTGTAATGTGAAAGGGTAATACGTTAAATGATGTACATATGAAAGGGAAATACATTCAATGCCCCTTAAACGTGTGCGTCTGAATGATGAGCATTTAATGAACAGTTAAACTGTTGGTTATCCAGCTATTAATGCTTTGTTCGAGGTGCAGCTCGGACCACCTGAGTTGCTCGGACCGCCTAAGCTTCTCGGTATTCAAGAGTTCCTCGGAGAGTTCTTGTTCCTCGTAGAGTATGAGTTTCTCGGAGCGTATGAGTTCCTCGGGGAAGCAGTGTTCCTCGTTGTAGTGTGGTTCCTCGGAATGTGTGGGTTCCTCGAAAGTGTTTGTTGTTGCCACGTAGACTGCCACGTGTCTTCACTTTATTGAGCCATGTCAGCAGATTAAATTTGGTATCATCACGTATAATCCAAATTCTCTCTTTATTTTATAACAGTTTAATTAATTAAATAATTATTCTCAATTCTCAACAGTGCACGATGTTTCATGCGTGGGACGTCTCGCAAGCGAAATCCAAAGAAGGAACCCCCCCGATACACTACTCCTTGGCACTATCGATTGTCGAGATATACTAATATATAAATATGAGCATTAAGGACTAACTTCTCCTCACTCCCAACATTGCACTGCGTTTCGTGCGTGGGACGTCTCGCAAGCGAAATCCAAACAAGGAACCCCCCCGATATACTACTCCTTGGCAATGTTGGTCGTTGAGTTCCATTACGCCCTCGATACCCAAAGTACTATAACTACTCATAATTAATTTCATTATTATTTTCCCAGTTGATTCATCACGATTTAAGTCCGGATAAAATCTCCCGGAATGAGATTCAAGCAATCTTCTTATGTCTTTTTACTCTAGAGATAAATATGATATCACATAATCATATAGAATTTGTATATTATTCACACAAGTATAATAATAACCGTCCCAACGAGCTATAACTCGAGGACGCATGTTCTCAATGCTATCATCTACCAGGGAATCACTCACATATCATCCTGGGTACTAACGGTCGGAATCTCACACTGCCTTGGTAAAAACCATATCACAACGTACGGGAAGCGGTCATAGCTCCTCCCCGAAAATGAGACGAAACATACCCACCACGTCTCACCCCTAATAAAAACAATCACATAATAATAAATGGACGCTATGACCTGGGGAACATCCACGCCCTGCTCCTCAAGCCAGGGCGCTCACCCTCATCGCGCAACTTCCCAAGATAGCAAGAAGGGGGTATGCTTCACTTATATATATATATATATATATATATATATATATATATATATATATATAATTCACACAAGATATACATACATCACCACATCATATAAATGTATACCATCACACAAGGTATAGATATCACACTATTACATACTCATAGTACGCTCTTAGGCGTAGTTGAAATAATATCCTTATTTAGTATATTTTACTCTCGATATACTATTCGTCAATAACTCACATAACTTCCCCACTTAGTATACACTGTACTATTTCTCACTTGAAGTTCACACATCACTTCTATTTATTTGAATCATCTATCAATTCTATTTACTTTAATGATATTCTCTATATCCTAATGCACCTCGATCATCATTTCTCATTTATGTGAAACATCTCCCAAGTTAATTAGCGTTAAGGATATTTTCTATATCCGTATGCACATCAATCAACATTTATAATTTTCAATCCAAATTATGGTTCAATTGATCATATGAACCTTTAAAGTTATCCCCTTTTGGGATTTGATTCTAAAATCCAATATCACTCAGCGCATTCTCACTCTTTCACATAATTCCATAATTATCTCCAAATAGAAATCTCAATGGTAGTGGGCTTCCCCACTAGTCGGTACAATACTCTCCAATCGGTATTCTCTCGAACTAAACCAATATGACTCCAATAATTTCTTATAAGGGAAACTCCCTAATAGTCTCCAGAACACACTCCTCATAACCCATATAGAGCTTCCCAATCGATAACCTCAAATGAAATGGGATGAATGTCACCCTAGAAAAACATCCCCAAAACTGCCCTGTTTCCGAATTGATTCGGGCCCAATCCGAATCGATTCGGCCCAGCGAATCGATTCGGCCTCCAAGGAAAATCGATTCGGGTCATAAGACCTGGGCTTCTGTCTCAGGCCGAATCAATTCGGCTGGGATCCGAATCGATTCGGTCACTCAGACCTGGGCACCTGCAACTATCCGAATCGATTCGGTAAGGGGCCGAAAAGTCACGAAAATGGCTACTTTTTCCTCAAAAATCAAAATCCCAAAAATCATATATATCATCTTCTCTCCATTCCACATCAACCCAAACTCATTTCTAACATTAAAATTCATCATATTACTCAACCCAACTAATTTATAACCTTAAATCCATATATACACAACAAATCTAAGATTTACCCAAAAATCTAGGTTTTACATATTCAACCCAAAATTCACAATTTAAATCCACAAATTATGAAATAAGTGATACACAACAATTATTTTGCAAGTTTAATCACTTGCCTCAAGTTCGTAGGGTCTGATTCGTCCTCTAGATCGCGAAATGGTCGAAAATCCCACTTTTTCTCTCTTTCTCTTCTTCTTTTCTTCTTCTCTCTTTCTTTCTTTATATTTCTCTTTCTATATAAGGAGAATTCTATCTCCCATAAGCTTTTGAGCCTTATCTCCCAAAATACACATCTTTAAATGATAATACACACTTTAAATGACTCGGTCACTTTAATTCGAGCCAAACGAACTTAAAATATTTCGGAACCCAAATAGACCCCAAGTACAGTCATTTCGATTTTCTCGACCCTTCCGAAAATAATGGCACACTCAGAATTAACATTCGAATCACTCTCCAACATCTTCAAATTTTGACCTCAAATGCCAATTTAATCATTCTCCAATTAAATTAATATTTATTTCTCCCAAAAATATATAAATTATTGTCTCAAAAATCTTGGGTTGTTACAACATCTATCAATCCATCATTATATGAAGCGTTGTCTGAAGTAAGAGAAAATATTTTCTCAATACCCCACTATGACAAAAGTTGAATAACTATATTTTCCAAGGGCCATTATGTGGAGGGGTATATATCAAAAATTTAGTATCTTCTTTTGCAAAATCCAGTTCTCATCTACATAATGGGTTGTAAGAGCCAAATATTTATTAATGGTAATAGAGAACCACAAGTCAGAGGTTAAACATATTCTATTAGAAACAAATTCTAGTAAATGTTTAAGACTCTCTCTCTGCCATAAATCTCCAACACGTCAAATTTTGATGTGTTCCCTGCAATAGGTTTTGCATCCGGGTGCAAGAAGATAAGGAGGTCGCGGATTCCTTCATACTCCACAAAGGAGAATGGCAAGCTATGCTTAATCATTGCCATTGCAAACTTCTCACAATAATCGCCTTGATTTAAGACAGGGTATCGTAAACTTTCGACGTCCTCATTTTGATGAAAAGTAGTGTGACATAACATATTGCTTGTACTAGCTATTTTTTCAGAGAGAAACTACACCACACTTCCTGCATTTCGCCCTCTGTTTACCCCCATTCACTAAGCGGCAATTTTTCGAAAGTGTCCAACGCCACAGGAGTTCATCTTTTACCTCTAGAAGTAGCAGTAGAGTTTTATGCACTATTTTCTTCCATCTAATAAGCAATGTTTAATTTAATAAGCAATGTTTAATACCAGTAAGATTTATTTGCAGGAATCGAGCATGATTATGTATGCACCTTAAATCCTATTTCCTCTATCCCCTCTACAGGGTAAGGGTCCTATCACATTCGAAAATGCACATTTATGTATTCCACTTAATAGCTCAAATTTTTCGTGTCCTAATCTTTAAAAAAATCGACAGCATCTCCCTATAGTTCTTCAGTACACGGCTTAAAATGCGAGTGTTACTGGGTTATTTTAGTTTTCCAACCAAAATAACACACAACACTACATCAATCTAGTATGTACTGAAGAATATAAGGAGATACCATCGGAAATTTTCATATTAGTTTAAACATGAGCCACTATGTACGATACAGAAATTATGCATTTCCAATAATGGGGCAATTCAAGAGATTTCATCACATTCATAATGAAACCTCTTGATCGGGTCTAAGGCTTCTCTAAATGCATGCATGAAAGTCTATTTAAAATCTAAAAACCATTAAGTTAATTATTTAAACTTACTTAAAATATTAGCACTCAAGGCAATTCTTTGTTTACATGAACCAATTTAAATTTTTGAATTGTTTTTAGTATTTGGTATTTTAATTCCAGTAAACATTTTTTTCCCTTTCATCTTGAATTACAAAATAAATATCAAGAACCCATTTGATTTTCATATTATATATCCTGAATTTTTTATAAAAAAAATGGAACAAATATCAAGAACCCATTTGATTTTCATACTATATATCTTGATTTTTTTTTTTAAATGAACAAATATCAAGAACCCATTTGATTTTCATAATACACAAATCCTGAAATTACATTTTCAGCACTATATTTTCAGCAAGGATCAATAAATTATACCAATGATCCATAAATTTAAAAAAATAAATAAATAAACTCATAAAGTCCAACAAATAAAACACTATATTTTCAGCACTAAATTGTTAACTATCATCACAAATGAAATAATGTACTTTGATCCACCAATAAGAAAAGAAAAATCTCCAAATGGGAGAAAGATACCTGGTTTTGACGGGTTTGAAATGGTTCTGGCATTGAGAGATGGACGGGTTTGATCAGTTTCGGCGACATGTGAAAATGACGACGAGCTTTGAATATGAGAACGCGGTTTTCCGACTACGGTTTTAAATAGGTTAGATTGGTTTCGACAACCTCTGAGTACGAGAGCGAGGGTTTTCGTTGTGAGCCGTAAATAGTTTAGATGGGTTTGGCGAGAACGAGTTTTCTTTGAGAGAAGGCAGACGCAATGTACCCGTCCAGACCTGACAGAATCGTTCTCTTAAACCATTTAAACCCACTAACAAAGAACATGGGCCCCAAACAAATTATATTGACAGGTTATGGACGGTTTTATCCATAAAAATACATTTTGTCGGGCCTATCTGTGTCACAACTATTTGCACTTTCGGAATATCAGATGCCCCTTGACAATATAACTTTATCTATATTTGTAGCTCAAATTACATTGTACTAAACTTATACCGCGGTCTTTAATTTTTTTACAGTTTCATTGCAATACATGATCACAAGATGATGATTGTTGATATGTATCTATCCATTAATAGTCTTCAAAAGTTACAACTCATCAATATTTACCCACCAACTCAAAAATTTACCATCGCTTACGTGTGCACAACTAGTGTTAATATAAGTTCAATGGTAGCAAGAATTGAAGAATGTGAACACCGGAACATTTTTGAACCATCCTCAGCAATAAAAATATAAAAATAAAATAAAAGAGAGTTAGTAAAAGACATCAAAGCCCTCGGGGCAAAGAACAGATTTGAAGGTCTTTTAAACTTGCAACATTAATACAGCCCTACAAAATTTATGTTCAATCCCCGCTAAACAAACATGAGAGTAAGAGCATTTTATTGCACACCACTCCACCTGGCCCAGTCCACAAACTGCATCCCTCCATAGACATTGTTGGCAAATCGCACTCCAACTGTAAACGCCATCGCAAGTGGCGGGACTTGCTTCGCCATAGGAGATGCCTCTACCAAACGTTCCAACCCGTTTATAACCTGATAGCGGGTGTTTGAAGAAACTCCAAGAAAAACACCTGCAAAAGATGGGGAACCAAACATATCAGCAACAGAACGATTTGGATATAGCAATAGAAACTTCATCACATATTGCCCCTTACAACGCTAAACTATATGTTAGGATCTCAAAATGTGTATAGGGAAATGAATGAAAAAGTTTTGGAAGGTATGAGAAATTGTAGCATCTTTTTTCATTTCCTAAGAATTTTTCTTTTTATTATCTGAAATCCGACAAAAAATAACAGAGGCACAACTGAAGTAGGAATTTAGAATGCACCAACTATAGGAAATGGGTATAATAAATAACCCATGAGAAATAATAATGGAGGCATAAACAAAAACGATGGTGAAAAACTGTAGGAATTCTTCACTTTAATACATTACAAATTTTTAATTTTAGATTTAAATACATTTTTAATTAAATATTAGACTTTGTCCACTTCCCGTAAATGAAGTGTTAATATCAACTGTCACGTGTCATTTAAAAAAATAAAACTTTATATATATATATATATATATATATATCACTGTTCTAAAAAACCCGCCTAGGCTCCGCCTAGGCACGCCTAGGCTTGAGGCTTAGGAGAAACGCCCCGCCTTAAGATTTCGACGCCTTATGCTTGCTAAAACCCTTAAGGCGCACTTTTTCTCTAAAAACAACAATGCTTTAGTGAAACGATATCGCCTTTTAAAGATCTTTTTGCAAATCGGACTATTATCTCATCCAAAATAATCAAATAGTATTTTTATTTGCAAATAATCAGACATATTTTTATGATATGTACAATTTTAGTATTTTAATAGCCTCGTTATGGTTAAAAAATATTAAAATATATTAAAAGACCTAAAAGCCTTTTCACGCCTTTTTACGCCAAGGCTCGCCTAGGCTTCTAAGGCTTAAGGCTTGGCCTCCACGCCTCGATCACGCCCCGCGTTTTTTAGAACCTTGATATATATATATATATATATAGAGAGAGAGAGAGAGAGAGAGAGAGAAAAAAAAACACCCCATCGAACCCCGGCAGCCCACCCCCTAGTGCCGCTCTCTCTCTGGCTCGATCGTGCGATTTGATGGTGGTGTTTGGTGTTGTTCGGTGGTGATGTTGGCGAATAAATGTCTTTTTTCTGTCAAGCCCTTGATATATAATAGGGTATTTTTGTCCCTTCCAGTATTTTTCCATCTAGTGGGACTAATGAAGGGTAGTTTAAACATTTTAGATTAAACTTGGTTATCAAGCTAAACTCGTCTATAAATAACGCCCTCGGCCTCATATTGTAATTAGACTTTGGAGAATTATAAAGAGTGTTTAGATAGAGTTTCTCTTCATTTCTTCTTATTGTTTAGATTGAATTGCTTCCGCTTTACATCAAACTTGGTATCAACGCATGGGTCATTCATGAACCGTCTCTTCTCTTCGTTTAGAGTTTTTCTACAGGGAGGAAATTTGAAGTGTTTGGGATATAGGTTAGGTAAACCCTAGAAACCCAACCTTAGTTTCATCACCACCACCATCTTCGTCAATCAGCCCCCGACACCACCATGTCCGGCCCTAGTGGGCCAACCACTAGCCGCCAAGCACCACACCAGCAGGCGGACAGGGTGGCAGCCCTCCTGGTTGGTTCTGCCATCCCCCAACAGCCCCAACTCCCTCGCAAACCCTTCCCCTGCCCTTATGACATTGCTCCGCCACCTTCCCCTGCCCTTTCCACCTCCATCCAGCAAGAAAGGACCCGAAACAACCTCTAACAGGCACTGAACACTTCCATGCTGCTACTGCCCCTCTTTCCCACCTACAACCTAGGGTTTTGGCCTCAACTAAGTCATTACAACGTCAAACCCTTCCAAAACCAAAAACACCAAACCCCAGCCCTTTATTGAACCCTTTTTTAACCACTAATTGGGGTTGGAACCTATTCCCACCCGATACGCCACATTTGGTGTCTACATCCTTTCTACGTCGCCGAATTAGACACTCCAATGTCCTAAACCTTCGTTCAATGGGACTATCATTACAACCCCAAACCAAAACCCTAAATCAAAAACAACCTAATTCAGCCCCATTTCGTGAGGCTAACACCTTGATTTATCACCGCACTCTCCTGGCCCCGTCCCCACCGAAGGAGTATCGGATTGGACTAGACAAAGCATATTTTACACAAGGTGCACATTCCGAGCGAGATCATGTACGGTTATTGTCAACGAGGGTTCTAGTGAGAACCTCGTCTCGACAAAGATGGTGTCCAAGCTTTGTTTACTAGTGGAGCCCTTACAGGTTCCGTGTCGTATAGGGTGGCTTAGCGGCAGCAAACACGCTGAAATATAAATTCAGTAGGGAACACCATGGACCTCCCCTACCATAAGACTGAATTACAATCCCAAAAGTTAAATCTAACAAGTAAATACTCATATTGTACAGCTGGTAGCTATTGCATATGTTCATCAAATGTAAAAAAGATTAGCATCAGCTGGGCCAGCCTCGAGGGGACGCCAGAGAGGAGACCGCCTCCGGCCCCTGAATTATGAGAATTTTTAGGGGTCTCATTTTTTTGAGAAAAGAATAATTGTGACGACCATTGTAAAAATTATTCCAAAACCAGCATAGAAAGTGTAAAAAGCATTACATTAAGTGATGTGTATGGGATCTCTAACGACACGTGACGCGTGGTTGTGGGACTAATATGTCATTTAGTTTAGGGTTTAATTGTCATTTGTCTTTATTTTTAGTGTTTAATTAGTTTCCAAGTATGTTTGGGGCTAATATATCATTTTTGGTTATTAGTTGCCTTTTTAGTCATTTTGGGCAATTGCTTGATTAGCAAGCTAATCTCTCCTATAAATAGGGCCCTTGGCCCTCATTTGTAATCAACCTTGAATATTGAGAACTGAGAATAGAGAGAGAAAGAAACCCATTTCATTTTTTTAGTTTAGTTGTTGTTGTGTAGTGTAGTCGTTGTGTAGTTAATAGTTGTTTAGTGTAACAATAATGCTTCCGCATTTGAAGATTTACATCAAATTGGTATCAAAGCTCGGTTTGTTCTTGGTGTTCGTCGGGGTCCGTGAAGCGGGTCACGAGTGGAGATTCCAACTCTGGCAACCCTTCAATCGAAAGATTGATAAATGTCGAAAAGAGAATCGGGTGAATGGAAACCCTAAATTTCATCACCACTAAAAGAGGGGATACCACCTCTTTTAGCTCCTCCACCTCCATCTCCACCACCACCATCCTCCACCTCCATCTCCACCTCCACCTCCTACCGCCACACAACCACCACCATGTCTACATGAACCTCCGTCTTCAAATTTTTTTCAAACCCTAACCCAAGAAAACCCACCACCCCCAAATTGAAACCCTAACCCTCAAAAAAAATTCAAGAAAATACAAACCCTACCCATAACCCTAGCCCCACCCCACGCCACCAAACAGCTCCTACCCTACTGCCGCCCATTAGCCACCCTCCTGGACCCATTCTTGGTGCCAACTACATCCCTCACCCCTGTTCAACCGCCAGCCAGCTTCCATTGACCACATCCGGCGCCGACCTACCACAAACAACCTCCAAGGCCCACCCGATCTACCCTCAAACCCTCCCATCAAGGCCGGAACCCACATCAGGTGTTCGACAACCCTCCGTCCCTACCGAGACCTCTCCCAGTCCCCGATCTCCTTCTCCCCAATCCCGATCTAACCTATGGACTGCCCCCGCCACCCCCACAGCGCCGTTTTCCCCCGCCGACTTCTGCCAGAGCCTTACCGCTGTCGGCCGACCACCTCTAAACCCTTTTTCTTCCCATTCTAATGTCGATCGATCCCTCGAACCACACCTACCCCCAAAACCTAACCTGCCGCCCCTTCAATTCATATTTAGGTCAAATAAGCAAACCCTAAACCAACTTTTTAACCCAAAACAGCCCACCCCTCTTTTTTACCCTTTTTCCACTCATTAATGCACAACCCCGAGTCAATCCAACCCAAACGAGCTTGCCCTACTTCAACCCGATCTCACCCACCCTATTGACCTCTATTCCACTCAATTTTTGACACAACATATGACTTCCATGAGAAATGTACCCACCGGGGATACATTTTCCGACTATTTGCCATTTTTTGGCACGGCTTTCCGGGATGTCGCCGTCTTCATTTCTCTTGTTTCGCCATCATACTCGCAAAGGTGCGGTCGTCGGAGTTACCGTTCGGTCAGATTCAAGGGTCCATCAAGCCAAGTTGCAACCATGTGCCTCTGATGTTGATAAGGCGGAGGTCATCAGTTTTTGGTTGCTCGGATTCTGTAGGGAGGCATCGTTAAGATTTGGGTATATTAGCCCATTTGTTGAAGGTTCATATGGGTCTAATCGAAGTTCAGCTGGCCCATTTGCGTGTTGGATTTGATTTGTGGTTTTGCTTTACGTTGGAAGATAACACTTGTGCCGACACGTGTTCATGTGACATTGATGACTCACCCTCCAAGCTCGAGGACGAGCTTTTTCAAAGACGGTGAGAATGATGTGTATGGGATCTCTAACGGCACATGGCGCGTGATTGTGCCTACGGGAGACTACTATCTTTTATTTTCTACTTTTAGTTTAGGGTTTAATTGTCATTTGCCTTTATTTTTAGTGTTTAATTCGTTTCCAAGTACGTTTGGGACTAATATGTCATTTTTGGTTATTAGTTGCATTTTTAGTCATTTTGGGTAATTGCATGATTAGCAAGCTAATCTCTCCTATAAATAGGCACCTTGGCCCTCATTTGTAATCAACCTTGAATATTGAAAATTGAGAATAGAGAGAGAAAGAAACTCATTTCATTTTTTTAGTTTAGTTGTTGTTGTGTAGTGTAGTTGTTGTGTAGTTAATAGTTGTGTAGTATAACAATAATGCTTCTGCATTTGAAGATTTACATCATTAAGTGTTAAAATCTATATGAAAGATTACACACGTTGACCTTCAATATTTTATCGGTTTCTAAAAAAAGCATAAAAAATTTGTCTTTCTTTAGTTTTTGAAATTTCTATTTAATATAGAGGCCCCATTATTAAAACGGTCATTTGGAAAATTGTCCCTAGACATTTTTTTAGTTTAGTCCAAGCATTCATTTTGTTCTAAAAAGTCTCTCCCCATATAAAACACTCACAAACACTCTCTTATTTTATCTTCTTTTTTTTTTATCGGAAACAAATCCATTCCCTCCTCTTATACTAACCCCTAAATCCTCAACACTAAATCTCTCAACTCTAAAAACCTAAACCCAAAACAAATATTAAACCCTAAACAAAAAATTAAACCCTAGACAAAAAAAAAATGAACACTAATCCCCAAAAAAATTAAAAATAAATAAATTAAAATAAAATAAAAAATTAAATACCCAAACCTCAAATAAATAATATAAAGTCAACCCTAAGACCTTTTCCCTGAAAAAGAAATTGTCAAAATGTAGATGAGAGTCTTTTTGAAACAGTAAAAAATTGACTAAATGCAAGATACACCTAACTCCTAGGGACTAGAAATTAAATGTTCTTTTAACAGTTCACTTTGGACTCCCCAAGGCCTCGGGTCGGCCCTGAGTATGTCATGCCACGTGAGTTAATCAGTTAGTTAAGGCATGCGTCAGTCTAAGTTGGCCGGTAATTAGTTAGTTAGGAGAGTATGTTGAATTTGATGCAGGAGCATAGGGATATAGTCATCTTTTTAGCATTTTTTCTTTATTTTTCCCCTTTTTAGCCTCTTAGTATAAATAGCTATTGAGCGCCTCATTGTATCGCTATTTAACCATTTGATATTGAGAGTTTAGAAAGAGAAATAATAAGACCTCCTACATTTTCCTTGTTGTTGTGGTGGTGGTTGTGGTGTAGTTAATCTTTTTTTTTACGCTTCCGCATCCAAATTTGCATCAATTGGTTCTTGGATCGATCATGCTTATTGAAAACTGGGACTCAAATTGGATTCATCCGAATGAATTTCGATCAAACCCTAAAACCCTAACTGAAACCCTAGAATATGTCGTGGTTGCTTCCAGCCTACCGCTATCCACCGGAAACCTCCCTGACAACCCGAGACAGTCCAATTCCTGCCAGAAACCCCTACCAAGTCCTTCGAGCCCTATACCGCTACTCCTAGCCAACGAAAATCCAGCAGAAACCCTCCTGAAATGCTCGCCTACCTCAGGCGACAACCACCAGCTCAAAAACTAGGTCAGGCGACCCAAGCCGTGACCCAAGAAGGATTGTCAGGGTGCGCCAATGGCCTAGGGGCTGCTGCAGAAGATTTCAGCCCAAAAAACATGCCTAACGAAATGCCTCCCAAGGTCAACCCCATTCAACTGTGATGTTGTAGGCTAAAAGATTCAAGCAATTCAGCCTCAACATTGATCCAAATCAATCGTAACCTCAATTGAAGACTCCAATTCAGAACTTAAACCCAAGAATGACTCCAATTAAAACCCTAGCCTATTTCTCCAACACAAAATCAATTCCAAATCATCTTTACCCCCTTCCCGAGAAACCCCAACTATTATGCCTCTAAAAATCATCTTTACACCGTTATGATTACAACTTCGATGGGTACCCAGTCACCCCCTCCTAGTGATGATGACACATGGATTCAAACGAGCATTTTTTTTACTCGTTGCACCGCGAAGGGTAGGTTATGCTCGGTGATCATAGAAGGGAGCGCTAGTGATAACTTGATTACCCAAGAGATGGTAGATAAACTAAAGCTTTACACGGAGTTATTGGCTACACCGTGCCGTATTGGGTGATTGGGTAACGGAGCCACACTTGCCCCTAGCCAACAATGTCGAGTGGCTTTCTCCATTGGGGACTATCATGACGAGATTCTTTGCACCGTGGTTGACATGAGGGTATGCCACTTGCTTTCAGGGAGGCCATGGCAATTTGACCATCGTAGTATGCATGATGGTCGAGACAACGCTACTCTTTTACACATGGAGGGCGGAACTTCCTTTTTCCTCCCATACGACCATTTTCGATGACTCGACCCTCGCCCCTACTTGTTTTGCATGAGTTAGCTATCGAGGCTACGGAGACGGGGATGTGTTATGCTCTTATTAGTCCCATCACCACTCCTGAGGCATCTGTTCCACCGTGTGTTCAGCGTCTATTGGATTCTTATAGTGATGTGTGCACTCCCCCAGATGAGTGTCATCCTCTCCGAGACATACAGCATGCGATTGACTTCATCCCTAAGGCGTAGCTCCCCAATCTTCCCCACTATCGCATGTCCCCTACGAAGCATGCGGAGCTACAGAGACAGGTCACCGAGTTGTGTGACAAGGGATATATACGAGAGAGCATGTCCTTGTGCCGTCCCCGCACTTCTAGCACCCAAGAAGGATGAGAGTTGGCGTATGTGCGTGGATAGTCGCGCCATTAATAAAATCACGATGAAGTATCGGTTCCCAATTCCCCGGCTCGAGGATAAGTTGGTCTAACTCCATGGAGCGGCAATATTCTCCAAGTTAGACTTGAAGAGTGGTTACCACCAGATACGTATGAGGTAGGGTGATGAATGGAAGACAGCTTTTAAAACCAAGGATGGACTTTATGAGTGGACTGTGATGCCTTTTGGTCTATCCAACGCTCCATCCACATTCATGAGGGTGATAACTCAAATTTTGCCCATTCTTGGGCAAGTTTGTTGTGGTATATTTTGATGATATATTGATTTATAATCGGTCCGAGGAGGAGCATTTACGACATGTCTCAGGTTCTGAAGGTTTTACGAGCCGAACGCTTTTTCCTCACGCTTAAAAAGTGTGATTTTTATGGTCCCATCAGTGACTTTCTTGGGATATGTAGTATCGGGAGATGGCGTTCGGGTGAACGACGCCAAGATTCAGGGGATCGTGGATTGGCCCACCCCCACTTTGGTGACTCGGGTTTGCAGTTTTCACGGACTTGTTGGGTTCTATCGACGTTTCATAGCGAGGTTCAGCACCGTCATGGCTCCACTCACGGATTTGATGGGCACTTCTTCGACAGCGGAGTTTCAGTGGACTGAGACGACTGATCGGGCCTTTACACGTATCAAGGAGTTAATGACGAATTCTCCTATCCTTTCCTTATCGAACTTTGATCAGTTATTTGAGCTGTCTTGTGATGCTTGCAAGACAGGGGTGGGCGATGTCTTGAGTCAGAATGGGAAGCTCAATGCATTTTTTAGCCAGAAATTGACGGGAGCGGCCTTACACTACTCTACCTATGACTTGGAGTTCTATGCGGTTGTGTAAACCGTGAAGTTTTCGTGATCCAACCTCCTACATAAGGAGTTTGTGATCAAATCGGACCATGAGGCCTTGCGTTTCCTCCGTAGCTAGCGACGTGTTAGTGACCAACACGCCAAATGGACAACCTATCTTCAGTGTTATACCTTCCAAGTTCCACCTTCAGTACAAGCCAGGGAAGAACATGGTAGCAGATGCACTTAGCCGGCGTGCTCATGCATTAGTGACCTTGCGGAGTTAGGTTTTTGGATTCAATGAGATTCGAGATCTCTACCCGACCGATGTGGAGCTAGGGCCCATTTATGCCGCATGTCAGGGCAATGGAACATCGGGCGAGTACTAGTTACAAGATGGGTTTTTACATCAGGGACAGCTTTGTGTATTCCTTCTTCCTCCTAGCGAGAGAAGATTATTTCTGAGGTTCATGGAGGTGGTTTAGCAGGTCACGTGGGATAGTACCGCACCCATGCATTGTTACGAGACCGATTTTATTGGCCTACCATGAGACGAGATACTAATGCATTCATCAGGCGTTGTTAAACTTGTCAGACGGTCAAGGGCCAGCAATCCAATGCTGGATTGCACACTCCCTTGCCGATACCCGAGCGCCTGTGGCAGGACGTTTCGATGTATTTCATTGTGAGCCTCCCTCGTACTTCCAGTGGGCATGATGCTATTACGGTGGTAGTTGATCGATTCTCCAAGATGTCTCATTTCATTTTGTGTTCTCGCACAGCAGACGCATCTCATGTCGCGACCTTATGCTTCCGCGAGATTGTCCGCTTGCACGGCATCCCCCGTAGCCTCACTTCCGATCGCGATGTTCGCTTTACAGGACATTTTTGAAGGACATTATGGTGCTTGCTCGGGACGGAGCTCCAGTTTTTGACTGCCTTTCATCCCCAGACAGAGGTGGTCAACAAGAGTGTAGGGGGCCTTTTGCGTTGTTCGACATCCGAGCACCCCCGTAGGTGGGATCTTGTGATTGCCCAAGCCGAATTTACTTTCAACAACGCAGTCAACTATTCTATCGGTTTCTCCCCTTTCCAGATTGTATTGAGCCAATCCCCAACTATGCCTCGTTGAGCTTCCACCGACAGTCCCTACGTGCCCTTCCACTGAGGAGTTTGCAGCCCATTTGACTTCCGTCCAGGCCAATGTCCGTTCTCGTCTCCAGACCATTTACACCTCTTACAAAGAGGCGGCTGATGCGCATCGCCGTTTCGTTTCATACCAGCCCGGTGACTTAGTCATGGTGTACATCCAGAAACCACGCCGTGTCGTCAAAGGCAACAAGCTTTTTATGCGACGTTTTGGGTTGTTTCCTATTATTCACACTTGTGGACCGAATGCATATGAGGTTGACCGTCCTCCACAGTTTCGCATGCACCATACATTTAATGTAGCGGATCTTTCTCCTTTTCGATGTACACATCCTCCTCCCATCCCTCTTCCATCTTCACCGGCTCAGCCAATCCACTCTCATGTTGATCGTATTGAGGTATACTTGACTCCGCCTTCGTCTCTTCTGCATCGGGCGATTACACATGCTATTTGGTCCGTTGGGAAGGGCGTCCTGCGACTGAAGACTCTTGGATTACTGAGGCGACATTGCAGCATGTTGATCCTAACTTTTTTTTTACCAGTACTCCGCATATGTGGATTCCTCTCAAGGGGGGGGAATGATGCAGGAGCATAGAGATATAGTCGTCTTTTTAGCATTTATTCTTTATTTTTTCCCCTTTTAGCCTCTTAGTATAAATAGCTATTGAGCCCCTCATTGTACCACTTTTTGACCATTTGATATTGAGAGTTTAGAGAGAGAAATAATAAGACCTCCTACATTTTCCTAGTTATGGTTATTGTTGTTGTTGTGTAGTTAATCTTGTTTTTACGCTTCCACATCCAAATTTGCATCATAATTGTTGAGAGTATATAAATGTGTAATATGATTGTTGGAAAGATAT
Organism: Sambucus nigra; assembly: GCA_949130495.1. Taxonomy (NCBI): domain Eukaryota; kingdom Viridiplantae; phylum Streptophyta; class Magnoliopsida; order Dipsacales; family Adoxaceae; genus Sambucus; species Sambucus nigra. Next base: position 218,826,521 of record OX422224.1, on the reverse strand, counting down.
GTGATGCATAAATTAATCTCAAAATCTCTTTCTTTCCTTTAACCTTCTTCGTCTTCTCTAATCTTTCTCTTCTTCTTCTTCTCACTCTATTTTGAATTCTGCTACCTTAGCGTTAGAGAGTATCACTAAGGTAGCTTGGAACATCAAATGTCTACTGCCTAGGGCATGCAAAGTGATGCATGCTTCCTCATATCAAATTTTAAACTCCACAATCATTTAGACAAACACACACACACACCACAAATCCATGCCGGAGAGAATAATGCAGCTTTAAGGTGCAGAACAATGCAATTATTGTATTATCTGTTAGAAACACGCCCTCAAACAAATTATTAGATTTATTCTTGAGATATTATTTTCAGTTAATATCAATTATTATCAATACTATTATTATATTTCTGAGTATAATATAGTTATGTATAATTAGTCCAATAGAACATCGTAGATAAGGCTGGATCGGAATAGTATGATTGTGATCGCGAATTCTTCACCCATTTGTTTCTTATTATACAAAGGTTTATAATAAGGGTACCACCAAAATCTAACCTAGACCTTCCCCAAATAATAAAAAATTTAAGGGCACTACACGACATAGCCAAAATAGCTACCCAACACCACAACACCTAATAGTTCCTACCCAACACCGCATCTCTCTCTCCTAATTGCCGCTTGCACACGCGCGCGCATGTATAATACTCGCGAAGAGGGGGGATGGAGAGTGTTAAAAAGCAATTGATGATGAAATATATAAGAAAAAATATAGAAAAACGAAATCAAAACCGAGAACATCTAAAACTTTTGTCTAGTGAAAGTCTTTCATGAAGTTAAGCACTCTATCGCCAAATGTGATACAAAATTCGATAATTAGTGATCCAGTGTATAACATATCGAATTTGTATTCGCCGAATGTTATCGAGTCTCTTCGGTATCCGGCAAATCAGTATAAATTCATTGACTTCTTCTCTCTTGAATCATACCCGTGATGGGGTGCCGAATCACTGAGGTGCCAATTGTCCCGAAGGACTTTCGGCTTTGTGTGGCCAAATGCTTGGGGAAGAAAATTAATTATTTGTACAATTTCAAATTATTTTTCAGTACATTGGTTCATATATTTTGATATATGAAATCCAAATATACATATACGACGACAGTGGTGTTGGAAAGGGGGGCGGTGGTGGAGAGGGTACGGTGTAAGGAGGGTTTTAGTTATTAGGTTAAGTTAAAGTGATTAGGATTTAAGTGGTTAAGTAAAATTTTGAATTTTGGAATGCGGTAGTGCCTATATGCGGTACCCAAAAGAAAACACTCTTAAGTGGGGTTTTTAAGTAATGGGGTATCGGACCAGAAAACAGTGGTGCCCTTAGCAGCAACCCGTATAGGGTTGTCAATGGACCGGGTATAGACCCGGACCCGACCCGGACCCGATCCGAATTAACGGATCTGAGCAAATTTTATAGACCCGATTACCCGATTAGTTAATGGACCGGATCTGGATATATATGACTCTGATCCGATAAGGACCCGACCCGAATGTGTATATATATATAATATAATAAATATATATTTATATATAATATTATATATATATATAGTTATATATATATATAAAACTTATAACAGTTATATATATAGTTATATATATAACTTATAACTATAATAACAGTTATATAACATAATAACAGTTATATAACTGTTATATATAGTTACTGTTATTATGTAACTATAATAACAGCAGTTATATAACTCTTATATATAGTTACTGTTATTATGTTATATAACTATTATGTTATATAACTATACTAGCGGATGCCCGTGCCCGAGGGCACCACAATAAATTTTCCCCCGTGATAAAACTCAGCACATAATAACCCGCATTTTTATAAAAAAAAACTTTTAAAAAACTTTAAAAAATAAAATAAAAAAATAAAAAATATATTTTTTTTTTTTTAAATATTTTTTAAATATTTTAATAATAAAATAATAATAATGTATGGATGTATGCATGCATACATGCATGTGTATGCATGCAAACATGCAACACATAAAATGCCATGCATGTTTATCATGCATGTTTATCATACATGAGTTACTATTCATAACACCATTGTCCCATATTATATAGATATATAACTTATAACTATAATAACAGTATATAAACATAATAACATTTATATACTATATATATAACTTATAACTATAATAACACTATATAAACATAATAACAGTTATATAACGGTTATATATAGTTATATACTATATATATAACTTATAACTATAATAACACTATATAAACATAATAACAGTTATATAACTGTTATATATAGTTACTGTTATTATGTTATATAACTGTTATATAGTTATATATAACTAGTATATATATAACTATATATATATAGTTATACAGTTTATATATATATATATAGTTACAGGTATTCGGGTCGGGTCCGGGTCCTTAACGGATCCGGGTCTGGATCCATTTTCTGAGATCCGATCTGTTAAAAAAATACCCGGATCGGATCTGGATATACCCAGACCCGATCCGTTTACACCCCTAAACCCGTATACATAAAAATACATTTGGACTATGCATGTGTATCTTCGCAAAGGTGGCATATCTTGAGCATGCTATTAGAGTAATTTACTCCAAGTTGCATTTATAGAGATATTGAGTAATTAAGTCTAGTATTTACGTACATGTTAGAGATTGTGTACACTGAATGCGACCAACTAAAGAACATCATGTTAGAGATATTGTACACTGAATGTGACCAAATATAGAACATCAAAGGGAATAAAGTAGCCTGCCTATAGATAATTTTATGGTGCAGTTTGTGGGGACCAAACCAAAGGGGCCCAATTTTTGGCAGCCCAAACAGGCCCAGCACGCTCCCCCAGTCAAATTCCGTATCGGATAGATAATCACATCAGCTTATCACGTGGATAATTAAAGACTCAGCTGGTTACCTACATTCTCGGACAAGATAAACAGGAATCACTGACAAGCCAATAAGGAGCTACGAGAGTTCCTTGTACAACTCAACTACTTTTTATTGCTATAAATACAACCCCTACCCCGAGAAAATGAGCATGTAATTTCTGAGCCACTAAGAAATTAATAAAAATTGAGAAACCTCTCCGTGGACATAGGCAGTTGCCGAACCACGTAAATATTGTGTGATGTGTTCATTTCCTTCACTCTTTTAATCCCCTTGCTTTCTAAAAATATTTAATTGTGATTTCTTGCACTCACACAGTTAATATATATAATCCTAGACCCGATGCTTGTAATCTTATGTTTTTTACGGTAGCCACTTGATGTTGATAATGACTGACCTGATCAAGGCAGAGAATATATACTGTCAGGTTTACGAATCAACAAGAAATCCATATGGGTATTGGTGTACGAATCAACAAGAAATCCATCACTCCTAGAATATCCTACTAATGGTTATTTCTTGAGCAGCATGTGGCCACGGAAGAACTATAATTAAAAAATTGTTACTAAAATACTAAATTGGATCTAAATGCAGAAGATCAAATTATTGGATTGTTACAATTAATTTATTCCCAATATAACTTGTTCGAAATATTAGATATGATGGATGGATTGAAGTGTAGCAATTTCTCATCTGATAGAAGAAATACGCATAACACATCATTCCCGTTAAAACATTATCATAATATATTCCCCAGATGTCAATAATTACTGCCACGTATGATTGTGGGTTAATTAGAAACAATTTTGATTAATAGCAGCTGGAATAATTGATTCTAATATTGTGATTAATTATTACACAGGGTGAATAATTAATCTTCACGCTTAGTTGGGTGTGTATCTAATGAGTATCACACAATAAAGGCATTACGGCAATTATTAAGTATCACGGGTGTTTTGTTTAGTTACAAAAACTTCCAGAAAGATATATCGGGAGAATTACTAAGGTATATACCAGAGGGGTTGTATTTAGCACTGCTAATAACTTTGGACTGTAATTATAAAAAATTGTTGGTCTCGCTAAGCCAATTAAAGAAAAAACAAAAGGCAGGTCTTTGAGAGACTTAATGTGAGGGTAATAGTGAACTCTCAACCATTTATGCGTTGGAGAGTTCTCATAAATGGTTACTCAATAGGCTTAATAGGTTTAATAGGTTAATATGTTTAGTTACAATAGGCTTAATAGGTTACTCAATACGTGTATATATATATATATATATATATATATATATATATATATATATATATATATTATACATGTGGGTGCGTGGGTGGGTGTTATGGGTATTCTTGGAGGCATTTATCACACAATTACTCAGTAAAGAAAGGAAAATATTATTGATATTCTCCTCGACAGGATATTAAAGGTTTTGTCGTTAGTGAGACTTGTTGCATTTGCTGATAATTTAGATTGAAAAACAGTTCATGCTAATCAAGATTCGGGTACGAGGAAAAAGCCCGGATAGCTACTACTTGAGATATTGGATCAAATCTTATTGCAGATTCATTTTTGTGTGTCGTAAACTTTGCAAGTTCTGAGTTTACTATCTAGGGTACATAGTAGTTTAAGGGTTTAAAGTCAGCAGATAAAAGTTCATAAATGCAAATAAACTTGTCAGTGCAAGAACTTTCATACCACAAATGGCATCATACAAGAGAAACAAATGCTATAAAAATTGAAATAAAATTTAAGAACTGACAGCTGCTGAAAGAACAGAATCCACTAGACACTCGAGAACGCCAATGAATACATTAGATTAGCAATCTTCACATTAACACGTGGAATCCACAATTCATCCCAAAACAGAAAGAGGAAACGAGTTTGACAAACAAATTGAGATCAATCACAATGAAGTTATACATACCCCAGAGTGCTGCACTCTTCAGAAGAGGTGGAACAGGTATGTCCTCTTCTGATTTCTTTATGCTCCTGACATGTATAAAGAAACAATAGTGAGTTGGATATAAACACACACGTTCTAACAACATAGATGGTTATGCAATTTTTTCAATGCTGAAGAAAAGAAGCGGGGTGGGAGCAAAAGAGCATGATCAGATATATTTTGTAATCTTTACATTACTGTTATCACATTTGGCAATACCAAATGGTAAAATCTGCAGCATGAGCGGTCCAACAGCAAAACTCCTTGATTGCAGCAGATAGAAGGTAACTAATTCTCAATGTATTGATAATAAACATCTTTTGGAGATTATTGCGAGAGTGATTATTCTCCGCTGCCACCTGATGTAAGGCGCATCAAAAAATAATCACAAATTCTCACATTAATCGCGGAATGGTTTTTATTAATCTTCTTGAATCCATAAAAATGATAGCGTAGGGCCTTAGTTTTTGTGCAAAAGAGAAAATAGATCCCTAGTCTTACTAGGAACTAATTAGAGGACATCAAAATTAGCATAAACTATAAGATAAGAACCTAGTCAAATAAAGAGTTCCTAAATTTAAGCCACAAGTTACTTGCTTGGTAATTAACTATAAAAATAAGGAAATGAAAATAAAAGTAAATAGTAATCCTCTATCTCTTTCCAATCATCATACCAAATGGGGATATAATTAAACTCTCACACCTTGAAGCGCAGATGCCGGTGAAAAGAAAGGCAAAATATACATTAATAAACAGATGTTAGAAAGAAGGAAATATAAGTTAAGACTTTGTGGGCACTTCCAAAAGAGATAGACTAGCACGTGAAGGTTGGCCTGCTACACTGTTTGGACTGAAATTTCATACTAACAAGAACAGTAATAGTCCAATCCCTGGGCATTTCGAGGTAGCATGATTCCAGTTTTGTCCGAGCACTTGTTTGTTTGTTTATTTGTTATTTATTTCCTTGTCCAGCCTGGCTACAAGCCGGGAAAGAATCAGATCCCAACATGACAAAGGCTAATCTCACAACTATCAACTCGAGATAATCAGCATATACTAATATTTTTAGGAATGAACAAAACCAAGTAGTAACAATATGTATGAAATACATTTACAGAATATCCAGCTGTGCATGCAGACAAGCATGTATGGTTGCATATATATATATATATATATATATATATAGGACATGTCTAGATAGAAGTGTACCGCTTGGCAGTCATTATAACATTTGCAATGCCTTGACCAATAATTCCACATCCAAATCCAACTAGTCCATAGAGAACACCCTGAAAATAATGTGTACATTATTTTAAACTTGGAACGGTTAGAGAGAGAAAATACAAAGAAGCAGCCTCTACTACAATGGAAAGCTGAAAAAGTATACATTTATTTGTTTCTGAGTAGCCTGTTATATAACAGGTTCATGTAGATATTTTTACCTTATAAAAGTATGTAGCAGCTCTCTGCTTTACAGAAAATCTACATCCTGGCCTTTCAGCTTCAAACACACTGCATAAGATGAACAGGCCAAATACTAAGCTGACTATTCTAAAGCTGCAAATGAGACCAGATGATGAAAGATGTGGCTGACATATGTAAAACAAAAAATTTCACCATATGAGGGTTAAACACAGCCATATATCAAGATTCAAGTAGAAAACATATTCAAAACATCTTACAAGAAAAAGAAATACGAATAATTCTATATTGACGCATTTTTCTGAGACATTTAAACTAACATAGTGAAGTGTAATCGATACATTAGTCAGTTTCATGACTAACAAAACAATGCATTCATGCCAGATTACTCTTTCCAGTCAAACAGGGGCAAAAAACTGTGTTATCATAGCATTGTTTAAGAAAATGTATTGTTTTTGGCATGAACTGATAACCTGCTAGGAAGAGCCCCATAGGAACGCTGCATGCGTCCAAGGAACCCTTGAGATGAAGATAGTTGCCCAATACGAACATACGGTGCTAACATACCAACTAAAGCAACGTTAACAACCACCCCGACCAAAAGATCTGCAGTATACAACTCAAATTCTGCCCAAAAGTCTTTGCCCCTCTTCTGAACCTCCGCAAATGTAGCACAGCAAGAATCAATAATTATCTGAGTCAAGAAGATCAATGTTTTATAAGAAAATGAACCCAATACACCATGAATATCAAAATTGCTTTTAAACAGGGATGGAACTATGTGGCAGTGGGGTGGGGCGCGTGCCAACCAAAAAATTTAAAACTTTTTCACTATGTTATACAATGTTTAATTTTTCATTTGTGATCCCAAATTCTACTGCGGCTAGTGCCCCATATTTCACTTGCTCACTTTTATCTGCTCCTCCTCACATCATGTTTGTATGATTTCTTTCTCCATAGGTATGCTTTGTATGATTTAACACTGTTAAGATTGTAAAATTTGATATTATTGATCACGAAGTACTAATTTCGTTGTTTTAGAATTTTATTTATCCGGTTTCTTTGACTTGGGGACCTCGATAATGGTCTTATATAGACTTGGGTGCTTATGCCTAATTCTAGTTGCAACCATTATCGAGGTACCTTAGTCGAGAAACCCATAGATTTGTTTATTTTTTGTTAACTAGAAAAAGGCCGACAAGTGGTTGAAAAATCTACAATTTGAAAGAAAAACATATGTACGTTCTCAAAGTGTCCCAGTCGACATAACTTTCTCAATTCGTCCTACTATAAAGGGTTGCAAGTAGCAGTGCTAGTCTAAAAGTAGTCCCACTGAGCTAATGCATCTACCTTTCAGCAAGATTAACCACTTCCAATACAAACATTTCATCATACCAAACAATCTTTAACAAACCTCTGTTCCAATTTTGAAAAGGAAAGATGGATCCGCAAGCATACGGTTCCGAAGCATAGCGCATGACTTCATTAAGAATCCCAGAGGCCAACCTGAACCCTGCATATAGAAATATCAGAAGCGGCCGCTTATTACACAAGCTATAAAACAAGCAATTACAACTTAACTATCAAATTCCTTTACTCCCTCACTCTAAAATTAATAGCCAGTGTTTGTAAATCAAACATTTTCAGGGGAAAAAAAATCACTCTACAAAATTATCCTCCCATAAATGATAAATACCTTTTAATGCAATACATGTTCTCACGTTATTCAGATGGGTAAATTTGTAATCTCACCTAGTTTTATATACCAATTTTAGGAACAAGACTATTAGGAAACCACGACTTAATTTGAGCTGGAGTCTAAAATTAGTCTCAGATTAATAGTTGTTTGAAAGTCGAACATTTTAAGAAAAAAAAATTCTCCTTTGAGATTTTTACTAATTAGTCCAATTTACTAAGTATGTAGTTCAATAGATCATATGATCTTTTTTTGCTCCAACGGGTCCCATGAAAAAAGAATTTTGCTCAACTAAGTCCTATTTATAAACATGTAATGAATATTCACTATATGTATAAATAAAACCTATTGATAAAAAAATGTTTTGATAGGAGCTATTAGGAAATATCTTATATAAATAGGACTTATTTGTCAAGCTCCCTAAAATAATGTATATCTTTGACCAAACTCATGTACTTGGACCATTGTTCTCTTAAAGTACTATTCTAATGGCCAACTTTGTCATCCCAACTAGATAATTTTGTTCCAGTGGGTAACTTTGTAATCCCATTTAAATAACTTGGGATATTAGTGATGATGTTATTTACGAATTAAAGTGAGTGAAGAAGTACTACCAGTGAAACCGATGTAAATCAGGGACGTGGTCGTCATCTTATCTTTTTGTTCTTTTTAGTATTTCTTTTATTTGGAGCATTCATTGTATTTTTCTTTTTTTTTGGTATTTAGAAGAAGGAAGGTTAAGTGGCACTTAAGGGAATAATTATAATTAAATTATTAGATTAGAGGTCAAGCAACCTCCTTCCTATAAATATCTCTTTTGTAGACTCATTTGAGTCATTCCTTAATTTTGAGAGATTGTGAATAGAGAGAGAAATATCATTTCTTGCTCCCATTTGACGCCATTTACGTCAATTGGTATAAGAGCCTAGTCGCTCCACCCGTTGTTGTTGTTGTTGTTGTTGTTGTAAAACAAAAACTCGTAAACTACGTCAAGATGGGTTCAAGAAAAGATGGACTCCTCCGACGCAAACCCTATCAATCAAATTCTCGAGGCCCTCAACCGATTGACGGCTCGAATGGATGCGATGGACGCCCGTAGTTCTTCGCCGCCAATCACCACAGACCGCCCTCACACCGTACCGGTAACATCTCTAAACCCTAACCCTAGTTCTCCAAGATCAAGCCTTTCTACACCCCTACCCCAAAAAAAACCTAGTTCACCGAATCCAAACCCTATAATCATCCCAACAAACACCACCACACAAATAACCATTGTGCCACCACCATCAGCTGTCGGAAAATAAATAAAAAATAAAAAAAATACCCCATTGGACCAAAAAACACCGCCCCTGCCCCAAGCCCCATCCCTCTTCAACCCAACCCTAACTCCAACCCTCCCCACCCCCCGGAATCAGCCCCTTATTGCCTCGGCAGGGGCACCGCTCCTCAAAAACCCCACCTGCACCCCATCCGGACCCCTGACACCACCTGAACAGCTCCTAAAGGTACCGCCACCTGCCGGAAAGGCCCTCCAACCCACCGGATATTACCTCTGAAGCCGGGCGACCCTACTACCTGGGCAAATCGCCCCGATCCAAGATCCGCTGCTCCGAGTGGCAGCCCCTCCTGGTTCCGCCATTGTCCCAGCCTTCGGTCAAGCCTTAAAAGGGTTAACACCAAACCCTACTGATCCACCACCCATCCCATCACAAATGGAGACTTGTCCACATATTTCCTATCCTTTTCATAACCCAACAGCACCCCCCATGGTGAAAACACACTCCCCAACTCTCGCCGAGATGATTCGTGGCATTCGGCATAAAAAAGTTTGAAATCAACCCAAATTCAGCCCCCATTGTCATTTCCCATGTTAAATGAACCCTACCCACACCTTAACCCCAATCTTGAACCCCAAACCTTAAAATTTTTACCCTCCCACATTCCAAATAATTTTAACCCTCAAGACTCGTCACCACCCCCTTCCCGAGCGCCATTGTTTTTTATGTTATCAAAAGGGGCACCAGATGAACCACTATCCATACCGTCAACCATTGGTTCCCCCACCACCTGCTTCCCCTCCCCGTGAGACTCTCCCACCTCATACCACTCCTCCCCCAGCTCCAGCTCCAGCTCCTCCACCCGCTCCTGCCCCTCTCATCCACCGCCTCGAAGGAGTCCACAGCAAGCCTTACTTCCCGAGCCTTCGCCATGCGATGATGATATTGATGAGGACACCCTCGACCTTCAGGGTGGTGATACTATCACACAGCTGGCCCTCCAGTTACTTTTCCGGAGCTAATTTTCTGGAGCATGCAGGGTGATATCCGTGTTGACGTTCCCACGTTCGACGGCCACATGCAGCCTGATGCCGTTGTTCATTGGCTTGCCGCTATGGAGCGAATTTTTTAGTACAAACCGCTGAAAGGTCGTAGATGTGTTCTCTTAGCGGCAACCAAGTTTCAAGGCTATGCTAGTGTTTGGTGGAATGATTTGGAGCAGCGTCGTATCATAGAAGGCCTTCCTCCCATCCAGTCCTGGACCGAGCTCCGAGCGCATTTGATGACCGCTTTTGTTCCCGCTACATTTGAGCGAGACTTATTTTTACGGGTTCAGTCTTTTCGTCAGGACTCCTCCGTTTTGGACTACACCGAGCGGTTTCATCTTCTCTGTACTCGAGCCCACCTCAGTGAGAGTGAGAGTGAGGAGCAGCGCATTAGCCGCTATATTCGTGGACTTCAGGGATACATACAGTGTGATCTTGCTTTGCGGGAGGTCACCTCTTTTGGCCAAAGCGGTGGAGTATGCCACCAAGGTGGAGTCATACCACCAGACTGCCCCTCCACCACGTAGCCGCTTCACGCCTACTCCTCCAGCACCAACGACTTCTGTACCTCTTGGGACCCTTCCACCACTGCCACTCCTGCTTCCACGGTTCCTCCTCCTGCTCCTGCTCACCCGGTCACCTTCGAATACTACAATTGCGGGGTGATGGGCCATCGCGCCTCCGATTGCTCTCTCCCTCGCCGCCGAGCTCTCTTAGCTTCTGGGGACCCTGACTACATTGAGGAGGCACCGGAGATACCTTCTCAGCCAGCTCTTGTGACGATCCTTAATGGTGATACTGAAGGTGAAGGCCTTCCACTCTGAGTTCAAGGACGAACTCTTTTCAAGGGAGGGAGAGTGATGTAAATCAGGGACGTGGTCGTCATCTTATCTTTTGGTTCTTTTTAGTATTTTTTTTATTTGGAGCATTCATTGTATTTTTCTTCTCTTTTTTTTGTATTTAGAAGAAGGAAGGTTAAGTGGCAATTAAGGACATAATTGTAATTAGATTGTTAGCTTAGAGGCCAAGCAACCTCCTTCCTATAAATACATCTTTTATAGACTCATTTGAGTCATTCCTTAATTTTGAGAGATTGTGAATAGAGAGAGAAATACCATTTTTTGCTCCCATTTGACGCCATTTACGTCAGAAACCTTTAAAGTTAACGAAAAAAATCTATAAGATGACCATTATACCTGGCGTGTTATATGGGACGGAGAGTTGGGCAACCAAAAAGAATGTACAGAAGATGAGGGATGCAAATGCCAAAATGAATTTGTGATAAAACTCGAAACTATAAATTTGTGAAGCAGTACAAGTAGCAAGTAGCTCCATCAGAAGATAAATTGCGAGAAATCGGCTTAGACGGGTTGGACACGTCAAACGTAAACCAATGGATGCTTGTAAGGAATAGTGATTTACTTATCAAATGTAAACCAATGGATGACTATTAAGGATCAGTGATTTAGTTAGGATTAGTGGTACCACTATTGTTGGAGATGTCTAAATCGATTTGATGGGATATTCTAAAAAATAACATTATACAATGGGGTGAACAGTGGAGAATCAAAAAATAGGAATCATGTATCCCATCCAAATAATTGAGATGAGAATAAGAAGTAAAACATGACTATTAATTTGGAACCATACGAATAATTTACCTGCAATTCCAAATATCTAAGAAGAAGCAATTTCCTAAGTCCCCCAGTCTTAGCAGCTTCCAACATATCAGAAGGAAGAGTAACCCCTCTAGCCTCAGTCTCTCTAATGACCTCCTCAAACTTCATTATAGGCCCAAACTCATTTTCTTCCTCATCACCCCCTTCATCACCACCACCACCACCACTACCACCACCACCACCACCAAATTTCCCATTACCACCACCATCCCCATCACCCAAATCCAACCCATTCCCAACCCCATTTCCACTCTCACTTTTGGGTACAAAATTACTATCGAAAACCCCAACATCATTTTCTTTAACAAGCTCAGTCACAACAACACCTGATTGTTTTTCACCCTCTTGATTTAACAAGCTCATTACCTTAAATAACCTTTTTTTCTTCATATACAAACACCCTCTACTATTTGTGACATGTTTAACAATCATGAAATTATGAGTGTTCCTAACACAATGTGAGGCTCCAATAGTGGGTGAAAAAACAGCCATTTTGGAAAAGTCGACAAATTTAGCAGAAATTAATTAAACCCTAGTAAGATATTTAGAAAAATGGGATGGGTTGATGTGAGAGTGATGTGTAATAATGGTGGCGTATAAATAGCGGAGAGGGAGAGAGAGACAGTGGCATCTGTTTCTAATGTTTTTTCTCTCTCCAAAACAAGTGAGAGAAGCACATGCGGGCTTTGCACGTGTCAAACGTTTTGGCCAAACACTAGGGTTTTGCTAAAATGCACGTTGGATATGGAAGAGTATCACTACATGAATCCACTTCCTTACCCACTCACTAAAAATACACAAGATTTAAGCTTTAAAAGCTTAAAATTATCTCATCAAACTGTTTTTTTTATTTGATAAAAAAAAAAAACAGTTTCTTTTAAAAACAGTTTTGTTATCATCAAACTTAAAACAAAAAATATTTTTATAAAAAAAATTATTAAAATTGTTTTTTTCTCAAACCTAAAAGAATTACTTTATTTTAAACAAAAGTTAAAACCTCCCAAATGTCCTCAAATTAATTTTTTTAAAAGAGTTATTATAAAAAATTGAGTTTAAAAATAATGCGTGACACTCACACGGACCTTTAAAAATAAGAGAATATTGAGAAAATTAGTGTTTTAAAAATAAGGCATACCGCTGGCGCGGACCTTTAAAAATAAGATGATATTAGGAAAACTGGTGTTTCAAAAATGAGGCGTGCCGCTGGCGTGGACCTATAAAAATATGAGAATATTGGGAAAACTGATGTTTTAAAAATAAGGTGTGCCGCTGGCGCGGAGCTTTAAAAATAAAAGAATATTGAAAAAATGGGCGTTTTAAAAATAAGGCGTGCCGCTGGCACGGACCTATAAAAATATGAGAATATTGAGAAAATTGACGTTTTAAAAGTAAGGTGCGCCGCTGGCGCAGCGCTTTAAAAGAATAGATTATGTATTTTAAGGGCTTAAAATAATATTGATTATGGATATAGGACAACAAACATTTCGTTTCCATTTTTAGTTCATATTTTCAAATTAAAGGGACACGTGTCATGTTGTGATTGGTTGACGTTTTATGAATATGGGTCCGCGTCAGCGACTTTATTCAAAAGTATGGACTAAAACTATAAATAAAATGTTTATTGTCCTATTTCCAAAATACATATTACAATAAGTCATAAATTTACAAAATCCTTTAAAAATAAGAGAATATTGAAAAAATTGGTGTTTTAAAAATAAGGCGTGCCGCTGGCGCGAACCTTTAAAAATAAAAGAATATTGAGAAAATTGGTATTTTAAAAATAAGGCGTGTCGCTGGCGCAGACCTTTAAAAATAAGAGAATATTGGGGAAATTGGTATTTTAAAAATAAGACGTGCCGCTGCCGCAGACCTTTAAAAATAAGAGAATATTTAGAAAATAGACGTTTTAAAAATAAGGGGTCTTGTTAGCGCGAACCATTTTCTTAATATTCTCTTATTTTTAAAACACTCATTATAAATACTTATTGAAACACTTATAAATATTTTACTTTTTATAAACATTTTTTTTAAAAACAATTAAGAAATTGTGTTATAAAAAGTTAAAACAATTTTTTTTAAGAATAGTTTCTTATTAATTTTTTTTAAGACGGATTTTTATTGAATAATGCAAATTTTAGTTTTTATTAAATGCGTTTTTATTAAGTTTTTTTTAACTTTAAGAAACTTTTTTAATTGTTAGTTTAGAGTTTAACCATTTGAAATTGGGGGTTACTTATTTGTCTTATTATAAGGGTATGAAAGTGGGTAGGAGAAAAGGGTCCAGGTAGTAATATTCGATATAGAATGCATAGGCACCTGTGATAAATTGTCATTTGTATATATCTATATATTACACCTAGTATTAATGATATTAATAATATTTTAATACTTATTATCTTTCTCTCCCTTATTTTGAATATTGTATTTTTTGAATTTAAATAAATTAAAAATCTCTTTGAAAGCAAAAAAATAAATAAATTAAAAGTCACTTGAAAACTAAAAGATGATTTATTTTAAACTTCATTAATTAATCGTTCGATCCAACCCGATCTAGACTCAATTAATTTTTTTTCATCATTTTCCACTCAAATCACATTACACGATGCTATTAATACTATTATAAGTTTTTTCTATAAATAAACCGTTAAAATTTATTTTTATAACAAAAAAAAAAAATATTTATATAAAAACAATTTTGAAAACTTTAATTAAACTTTTTCTACAAATAAAAAACGTTATATCTATATTATACCTCTAATACATTAGTATTAGAGGTATTAATGACATTTTAATACTTATTATCTCTCTCTCTTATGTTGAGTATTGTTTTTTTAAAATTCAAAAGCAAAAAATAAACAAATTAAAAGTCCTTTGAAAACTAAAAAGATGATTCATTTTAAACTTCATTAATTAATCTTTCGATCCAACCCAATCTATAGTCAATTAATCTTTTTCCATCATTCTCCACTCAAATCACATTACACAATGCTACTAATACTATAATATCTATATAACGCTTTTATTTCTAAAAAAAATTTAAATAAAATTTTCAAAATTTCGAAATTGTTTTTATATAAATAAAAAGAGTTTTTGTTATACAAATATTTTTAACATTGTATTTATGGAAAAAAACTTTAAGTTTGTATTTATAAATGACATAAAGTTTGTTAAACTAAAAACAAAAAAAATATGTATAATTGTTTTATATAAAATACGTACAGTTTTTTTGACGTTGTTATTTATAAAAAATAGTTTTTAAGTTAAAAAAGGTTTACAAAATTTCAAAATTATTTTAATATAAATAAAAAAAAGTTTTAATTATATAGAAAAAAAATTAAGTTTTATATCTATAAATGACATGTAGTTTTTTAAACTAAAAACAAATAAAGATATGTATAATTTTTTTATATCAAATACCTACAATTGTTTTGAAATTTTGATACAATAAAAACATTTAAAAATAATAAACAAATTTTATTTATGAAAAAATTAACATTTTATAATAGCATTAAAATAAGATATTGAATTTATAATATATGCCAATTTTTATAATTATCACTGTTCTAAAAAACCCGCCCAGGCTCCGCCTAGGCTTGAGGCTTGAGAGAAACGCCCCGCCTTAAGATTTTCACGTCTTATTCTTGGTAAAACCCTTAATGCACACCTTTTTTCTAAAAATAACAATGCTTTGGTGAAACAATATTGCCTTTTAAAGATTTTTTTTTACAAACCAGACCATTATCTCATCCAAAATAATCAACTAGTATTTTAATTTGCAAATATTCAGACATATTTTTATAATATGTATAATTTTAGCTTTTTAATAGCCTTGTTATGGTTAAAAAATATTAAAATATATTAAGAATGCCTAAACGCCTTTTGACGCCTTTTGACGCCAAGACCCGCCTAGGCTTCTAAGGCTTAAGGCTTGGCCTCCACGCATCGATCACGCCCCGCGTTTTTTAGAACCTTAATTGTCATTAAATTTATTTATTATATATCACCCATCCATCGCACGGGTTACGTGCTGGTTATACCTCTAATACGATAGTATTAGAGATATAAATAATAACTTTTATAATTAACTCACTCTAAATTTGTTCTCACGGCCCTCTCTCTCTCCTTCTATATTTCTCACAAGTCGACTCATTCTCCTCATAGCCTTTAGTTTTCTTTTTATTTCTTTACCTTCCATCATTTATTACTTAAGTTTCTCTCTCTACCTTCCTTCACCACTTGAGAAAGAAAATAAATAGTTTTGCTTTTATATTTTTTTAATGTAACTAATTCCATCTGGGTACTTTGAGATTTTCTCAAGATCTTTAGCGTTGGTCAACAAAGGTGAGCTGCTCTCATTTGAAACCAATGTGGGATTTTCTCAATATATGATGTAATGTGTTTGTTTTTTGTATATTTATGTATGATTTTAGGCAAACGACTATATCTTTTCAGGAGGTTTAGGAGATATACTTAGGTGTCGGTATATAAGCCTATTTTTTACACAAAGCCAACGTCAATAGAGACTCATTCTCGAGCACAAACGTTGAACCAAAGTGGACTTGAGTAAAGATTGAATGATTGAGGTAAAAAAAATATTTGTCATTCATCCTTAGATCACATATTTCCCTCATATCTGAAATCTACAGGGATAATTCCTCCTCACGTTTTTTTTTTAAGTTTCAATTTTTTTGCTGCTTCCGGAGAGAATAATAGTAGCAATGAAATATTTTGAACAGTATTGTGTTTCAACGAAAATTCATCGGCACCCGAACAATCTCTTAATTGGTTTTATTGGTTTGATTTAATCCAATAATTCGGATTGTTTAAGTTTGTTTTGGATGTAGATTAAGCATATGAAGTATAGTGTGCGTATTGTCGTTTTAATTTAATTTCTTAGAAACCTCAGAAATTTTTGGCACCCTTATTTTTTTTCATTTTTATTAGCACTATCATTTGTTTTCTTTTTAGTTGTCTAATTAACCCTTTGATTTTTGCTGCTTTTTTTATAAAAGGTGAGTGTTGATGCAGTTTTAAATTATTTCATTTAGGAATGTTTAGGGGATTATTCCATTTGATTGCCAATGATTCTTGGGCTGTACAAATTCAATATATACATTCAATTTGAAATGTATATTAATTTGGTATATTATTATATTGGTTAAGATTGTTTATTGTGGGTTTAAAGTTTGTAATTATCCCCCCCCCCCCCCCACACACACACACACACTAACAAATATCTTAATATGACATGTTACTTTTATTGTTAATTCTTTATTTGAGTATTCTAATTTTTTTGTCATATTTTGAACAAATACTGTAGTACGCCCGTGCATCGCATAAGTTACATGCTAGTACGAGTAAGAGTTTATCGCATGAAGCTAACGGGCCTCTGATGGTTAGTCTAACAACTAGTTTGGTCGTCTGAATAAAAAAAATAATTTAAAAAAAAAGTGATTTATTTTAAAGACTAGTTTGGTCATCTAGATAAATGAAAAAAATGTGATTTTGTTTAAATCCATGAATCTCGTCTAGATGCCCAATCATCTTCTTAAAAAATATTTCAACTAACACTTGCTAAAGGAGAATATTATCTTATTAAATAAATATCGATAAAAACTTTATCAGTTAAAAAGAGTTTTCCAAGTACAAAAATAGATCTTCTTAATACACAGTGCTAACACCACTTTTTACTTCAAAAAGTCCATTGCTCGTACTTACTCCACAGAACATCGTACCTTCCGACGAATAAGTTTTTAGACTCACTTAATACCCTTAAAAAATCAAATTAAAATTGTCTTTTATGAACATCTTCGGGAACAGCTACATCGCTGAAAGCATTATCGTGTACCAAACCTTAAAGCAACCATAAAAGTCTGATCATAAAAGTATGATTCAATAAAACAACTTCATTCTCATTCAAGAAACTAATGTTGGAAATAATATCGAAAGAATTTAGGGTTCAATCGGTTTGATGGATATTATGTTTTTCATAAAGGGAAACGAAATTGGAGTTGTTGAGTGTTGAGAGGGATTTCGTCTACTATATTTCTTTTCAAGAAACTTTTTTTTTTCACTCAGTTCGATGGCTTTTTCAAGAAACTTTGTTCTCTTAATTTGATGGGGAGAGGATATGTGAGGATATTATATGAGTTTTGGTGTGAAGGTAGATGATTGTGATTTTGTTTTTAATTTACACCCCCCTTTTAGTTGGGATTGGGGGGTAAATGGTTCTCAGCCCATATGTGTGGGTGTAGATAGGGTGGGGGTATAAATCGAAAAGATGGGTCTTTATAAAAAGGACCCAAACCCACCACCCTCATCATCTTTCAGTACCTCTCAGCTTTTTTCAAACATTCTCCCATATCCAGGAAGCTTTCTCCCTTCCAATTCCTTCTTCTGTTTTTATATCACAAATAATTTGTCAACCAACAAAATAAAAAAAAAATCTCAAAGAGAGTTCTTTTGTGCACTTCGATAATTATATAATTTTCTTGAGCTAATTTGTGAAATTTTTGCAATTAATAATGGTATTTGGTGCAAATTGACGATCAATGGAAAAAAGCGCGAAAAGACTGATTTTTATTCTCCGAATTGAATGAAATTTAACAAGCATGTTCGATAGGTAAAAATAAGAGTTTCCGGGTAAAGAAAAATTATGTAACTTATTCTGATCGAAAGATCAAATGAGGTCGAGTGTTCGATTCAACATTGTTATTTGGGTAACGGTGGAACACTTTTTGGTAAATTAGAGAGAGTTTCACCCCAAACCAATTACCTCGGCCCTTGGCCTATAAAAAGGACCATTGGGTCACCATTTGACACGCAATTTTTTGGAGCACTTTTTGGGAGGTCAATGTTATGTAATATTTATAATATTTTATCTATTATTGTGATACAATTCTTTGTAAATTTGATTTATTAATAAACATTTATACTCATTCTTGCAATTTCTTTTTGTCTTTCATTATGTTAGTTTAATTCTTCTATTAGGATTATGGTAAAATTTATCATAGTTAGCTAATATTATCACATTAATATAATTATTGTTTATTCCCTACTCATTTTAATTTTTATAAAAAATCGATATTCATTTTAAAATGACACGAAAATGCGTTTTGAAACCTTCAAAATTCCAAGAATCAAATCAAGTTTTGAGAATTAAAAATCATATTTTTTTATGGATTATGCTTGCACTTAGACGTTTTGATAATCGGGGGTTAAATACATTTTTTGAACTTGAAAATAGTTATATTACAAGGGAATGGAGACTTTAATCGTCTATTAGAGGCATTAAAAATATTTCATACATAACCGTTATGTTTTTAGAATTAAACGCGACCAGGGTCGATTTAATTTGAGTTATAAAAATGGAATGAGAACATTAAATCAGTGTGCGATTTACATGCTAAATGGACCCCGGAACCTATTTTTCCCATATTGTTTACAAATCTCGTGTCTTGTTCTTGTATTTTGGTATTTGCTTTATTTAGTTTAGTTAATAACTGTAGTATTTATTCTCCATCCCATTTGTTTAGTTTGACAGCTGCAATTATTTTAAACATTAAAATTTAAAAATCTTTATGGGTTCAACCTGTACTTGCCCAAGCTATTCCAAAATAGCCTGTGCACTTGCGATAAATTTAATTCAATAACAGCTTTCAAAGCTTTTTACCTTGACATCTCACGCATCTTCAAATGTACTTTGTTCTCTTACTTCCTCTCTTTATAATTTTCAATTGTTGAAGTTTTCTTCAATTTCTTATCCTTCTTCCGGATCTTATCATGTCTAGGCTCCAGACCGGGGAAAAGGCTCAAAATTTGGTCACATATTTGCCTCGATCACAACAGGACACATAAATAAATGTTATTGTGTTTTGGGGGGAATTATACAATAAAAACTACAGTGGCCTTAAGGTTCCCATGAGAAAAAAGGTGACCAATAGGTCGTCTATATTTTGCATTTTATTCAAACATATGACAATCCATTTGTATCATTGGCCGATCTCATTTTCTTGTGTAGATCGTATTTTTAACACCAAGTTGAACGATCACCGAGTAAAGCTTGATCATCTAAAAAGGGTTTCGAAATGGCTTAACTCATAAGACATTTGTACTCACTAGAGAACGCCCAATGCACTTCTTAGTTACGATTTAACCGATCACTTGATAACAAAATTCACAGTTGTCACAGAGGTCTTTGTGACCGATTATAATGTCGTCAACGACGATTCAATCCCAGCAACCATTACTAACCTAACGAGACTGCTATGGATCTAAGAGGGGAATATCCTTATGTGATCCTTACTAATTCCGATGCTAACTAGAAAGAGGAAGTTGAAGAAGAATTTGATCCCCTTTTGAAATCCTTGCTCTTCTCTTCACATACGAACTAAGTATTCTTTGTAATTGTTGGGAAGATATAAGTTTAAAGATGGGGCATATACCAAATAGTCCCTCGAATATTTTTTAATACACGTTTAATCGAAGCCTTTTTATTTTACTCAAAAAAGTCCTTCACCATGCCGCTAGCACGGACCTTTAAAAATAAGATAATATTAGTTAAATGGGTGTTTGAGGCACTTTTTGGTACACAATAAAAGGTTTGGACTAAATGCGTATTAAAAAATATTTAGAGGACTTTTTGGTATTTGATCCTTTAAAGATTTCTCATTTCGAGACTTTAATTTTCAAACAATCCCCTCACATTTAGAATAAAATACTAATCGTCCAAAGAGACCTATTGATCTGGACGTTATTAGAGATAAATACAATAAATAATCGATCGACAGTAGTCAAGTCGAAGAGACTACTTTTGAGAAAGAAAAAAAGGGTAATTACCCTATGGGAAAATAAAGCACGTGTCGTTGAGAGCCAACATCAAGAGGTTGAGCAAAATAAGAAGGGGAGGATAAGAAACACGAGAGGTCTTCCACCTGTCTCACCGGTTATGCCTAATCGACTTGTGGTTATCAATGAACCTCAACACATGGATCGTTCAAGGACTCCTCCCCCAAGAGAATCAGGGTCACTCCCGAAATTTTCATTTTTTAAAAGGAAATATCCAGTACTCGAGGAAGATTCGGCCCATATAGATATAGAGGTTTCTCATTCCGTAGCTCAGGCAGCAATGATGCCACTTAACATGGTTGAGCTGAGGAATTTTGTGAAGGAAATCATAAAAACTTTGTGTAGGAATTGATGTAATTTTTGTGATGGAAATGATGTAACTGCTGGAGAAGGAATTGATGTAATTTTTAACACGATGAAGTTATTCATGTGCAATTATATTATATAGTGATTTTTTTTTCTATTGGTGATGTTATTTTTATTGAATAACATTGTAAATTTTATATTGTTTAGAGGAACACCGCAAATATACCAATATTTTCTTCTCAATACCTCAATCACGGTGACAAGTGTCCATGTAGAAAAGTTATACGGTAACAAGTAGCCATGGGTACAACAACTACGATGACAATTGGACAAGGGAACAAACCCACGGTGGTAATTAGACATGTAGAAAAGATAAATATGTTTTAGGGTTTTACAATTATGGTGAGAAGTAGCCATGAGTATACCAACTACGATGATAAGTGGTTGTGGGACTAAACCCACGGTGGAAATAGGTCGTGTTGAAAAGATAGTACATTTTAGGGTTTTACAATCATGGTGACGGGTAGTGGTGGGTACATTAACTACGGTGATAAGTGGACATGGAACCAAACCCATAGTGATAATTGGCAATATAGAAAAGTCTATACGTTTTGGGGTTTTACAATCACGATGATAAATAGTCATGGGTACACCAACTACAGTGATAAGTAGCCATGGGTACACCAATTACAGTGACAAGTGGTCATGGGTACACAACTACGGTGAAAAGTTGTTGTGGGTACAAACCCACGGTAGCAAGATGCCACGTAGAAAAGTCAATAAGGTTTTGGGGTTTTACCATCACGGTGACAATTGGTTGTGGGACCAAACCTACGGTGACAAGATGTTGTGGGTCTCCTATTTCTGATGACAAACAGTTGTATGTTCCCAACCCGTGGTGACAGGATGTCGTGTTTTGCACGCATATGGTGACCAGTTACCATGCAACACATTCAGTAAATTTTGAGAAATATGTAACTTCGCATTAACTTTACCACATAAACAAACCCAATGACAAATTAATACAATAAAATTAAAAACACGACTTAAAATTTATCTTTAAAAAATAAGGTGAAAGATACGTCAAAGGGCATACGATGTTAACACAACAAAATTACAAACACACACAAAATAAGTTACTAATTACAGAAACGTTACAAAACATGTTATCAAACCCCTAAATAACTATTACAACTCGAGAGGAATGAGACAAAATCAAGATTATTTATTTCTTTTTTCTTCATCACAGGATCATGTCTGACCCTCGTCATTGCTTTTCTTATGGTTCACTTATTGGAAAAAGGCTTTTTCTTTTCATTTGTCTTTGATGGTATTGACTTTTTTGGCTTCAAGTAGCACGTCAATTGTTGCTCTTATATATTCAAGTACATATATAGAATCTTGGTCATCTACTGCTTCAATTGCATCTTGAAATATCTTAACAAATACATCAATTCCATTTATTTGAAATGTGTACGTCAGGTTAAATAATAACATTATAAATTTCAATGTTTGGTAATTGTGAAATATTAGTTAATTATTACTTACTAACTTATATGATTCCTTTACCTTCTTTTGTAAAATTTGATATCCTATGTTTTACAAAGTGGGGTGGGAATGTTCCAAGAACCAATCCCTGTAGTCACCTATATACTCCCGTGGATATTGGTGAACTTGTTTGGATAATCAGTTTTTTTATAATAGGTGGTCGACTCAGTTCTCTTGGTACAACTTTTTATTACCATATCTCACTTTGTAAGATGTTGGGTCCTACTTATTTACACATGTAAAGGTCTCATAAGTAGCCTAGGTAGGCCTATAAATTGAGTCGGACAAGACTAAAGCCCACCAATTTGGCTTGCTATTTTTGGATCAAGCTTCATTTGAGTTTGAACCAAGCCGAGACTAAGTAAAAATTTCAAGCCCGAATGAATTATGAGTCGAGCTTGAGCCAAATCTTGCAAGCCCAAATTGCGCTCGAAACTCGAACTTTGAATATATATATATATATATATATATATATATATATATATATATATAATGAGGATGGATTATGTGCGCACCAAATGGTGCAGACCTTGTGCGCACCATTAAGCACAATGGCAAAACGACACCCCATTCCCCCATTTGGGATATTTCGACCAAACTTTCAACCGTCGTTTCCTTAAACCAAAACCCTCATCCGACCTTTCCTCACCCGACTTTTCTGTAAAAACCCTCACCTAACTCAACTCATAGCAAAATCCCTCACAGCAAAAACCCTCACCCGATCAGGAAAAAACTCACAGGTATGAAGTCAATTTCTGAATGCATCTTATCATTTTTGTTGACTTTTTTGAGTGGCCAGTCCTACAAAAAACTAGTTTTTTTTTAATATACATTGTCATTTTGAACTCAATTTCTGAATATAAATTGTCATTTTGAATATTTGTATATCTGTATTTTTTAGTAATTAGGTTTTTTGAATAATCAATTGATTTGAGTCAATTATTTTTTGCAAGAATTAACAGTTAGTTTCTATGTGCAATTTGATTATTTTTTTTACATCAACCTATGTTAGGGTTAATGTTTTTCAATTCTTTCGCAGAAAGTGGATAGTTCAAGCAATAAAGAAATGTGGATCGGAGAAAATATGGCTTTTGAGTTTGAGATTGAGCAAAATGTCAATTTAGATATTGGGGGTGATAGAGGGGAACAATGTGTTACATTAAATTCGGATGACAATGATAAAGATTTCAACCCTCAAGTTCAGGATGACCTAAAGCCAGAAATAGGTCAAGAGTTCCAAACCCTTGATGAAGTGAAGAGTTTTTACAATGCATATGCAAAGGTAGCCGGGTCTAGTGTTCGTAATTGGAGTGAAAAGAAGGATACTGAGAGTAACAAAATTATAAGGAAGGAGTATGTTTGTTTCAAACAAGGAAAGGTCAATGTTGTAGATATTCCAGGTACTTCTAGACGTCGGGGTTCCATTAGAGAGGATTGTAAAGCAAAAATTGCAGTTGTGATGCATTCAAGTGGCGCGTATGTGGTTATTTCATTTGTGGAGGGTCGTAGCCACCCGTTATCGATGCCAAGGAAAACACATTTTTTGAAATCTCCTCGGAACATATCGGGTTTCCAAAAGTGCTTAACTCAACAGCTTGCAATGATCAATATACCACCGCACCAACAATTCAACTTTCTTGGAGTGCAAGCGGGTGGCTTTGAAAATATCGGGTTTACGCAAAGAGATTTGTACAACCAAAAGAGGGATATGCGCAATGAATTGAAGGGGCACGATGGAGATATGTTGCACGAGTTTCTTAAACTAAAAGAAGAAAATAATCTGTCTTTCACTTACAAAATTGCAACGGATAGTGAACAACGAATTAAACATTATTTTTTGGCTGATGCAATTAGTAGACGAGATTATAAGGGTTTCGGTGATGTGGTAATATTTGATACCACGTACAATACTAATCGGTATGGTATCATTTTTACGCCACTGATGGGAGTGAATAACCATGGGAAGACTATCTTGAACGGTTGTGCTTTTCTGAGTGATGAGATCGTAGATTCATTTGGTTAGCTTTTCAATCATTTTTTGGAAGCCATGTCGAGCGATACACCGAAGATGATTATCACCGATCAATATCAGGGAATGACAAGAGCAATATCATAAGCCCTCCCACACACCTATGATAGGTATTGCAGTTGGCACATAATAATGAAATTTCCTGAAAAAAATTTGTTCTTTGAAATTTAAGGCCTACTACAAAGATTTTTCTCATTGCATATGGAATTCTGAAATGAGGGAAGAGTTTGATGATAAATGGAATGATCTTGTTGACAAGAGTGGTTTAACTGACAATAAATGGCTCCGTTCTATGTTTGAAATCCGTTTTCAATGGGTTCCTGCTTATGTGAATCATATTTTTTTCGTTGGAATGTCAAGTAGCCAACGAGCTGAAAGTGCCCATTCATTTAAAAAAAATATGTTTCGAAAAATAACTCGCTTGTGAATTTTATGATCCAATTCGGTAGGGTGCTTATGCGTCGATGTCATGAAGAGTTGTATACCGATCACAAAGACTTTATCGAGAAGTTGAGACTAAAATTATCTCATGACGCTTTGGTGCAAACGGTTAATATTTATACAAATAAAATATTCTATAAATTCCAAGATGAGATGTGGGAGATATTGAGTTACAAGTTTGAACCGGTGAAGGTGGATGGAAGTAAACATGTCTATTCTATTCGAAGGAAGACCGGTGACACAAATAAGGTACGAGAAATTGTTTACGACACTAATTTGCAATTTGCCTCGTGTCCTTGCAAGATGTTTGAAAGCGATGGGATCCCATGCCGACATATTTTGGCTTACTTGTAAAATTTTCATGATATTGATGCCTTACCGAGCCAATACATTTTGAAAATATGGATAAAATCAGCAAAGTCAGTTAATACAACGGTCATTGGGGCTCGTGGCATCGTTATAACCGATGATAAGTTATATTTTCTTCGACGGAGTCAACTAATACAAAGGTCTTTGGATGTCATTGATACGGCCCTCACTAGTCCGGAAGGAATTCAAATTTGCAATGAAGGTTTAGACTACATAATTGAGAAAATCAACAAAGTTGTATGTATTGGTTCGAATGCAAAAGTTGTTGACAAACCAATTGTAGGCATTTCGATGAACATGAGTTGTAATCACGGTAATGTTTATAAGGAACCACAAAAAGTTAGAGCAAAAGGATGTGGTAAAAGTCTTAAATAAGGGAAAGAAAAAGCAATGGGTAGAGTGAAGAAGTCTAATGTACACCGCTGCAATGGGTGCGGCATGGTTTGACAGTCGCATGATAAAAGAAATTGTCCGTTGATCAATAATAGGTAAGCAAAAGAAATTATCCATTATATTTACTAATTTTATTAGATATTAAACATATGTAATTTGCCATTTTTCTCTATTTTGTAGGGCCGACGATGGCGAGGGTGGAAGTGAATATGAAGAGAGTGGTGATTCAATGAGTTGATGCGGTGCAGTGTTGTATTCAGTACAGTGTTGTATTTAGTGTTGTATTATGTGTTGTTGTTGTATTAACTGGTGTTGTAATTCAAATTCTGAGTTGGAATTGTAATTGTAATTCAAATATTGTTGTTTTAATTCAAATTCAGAGTGGCCAATGTGTAATTCAAATTTTTGTTAGCAGGTACATAAATGGATTCACCCCGTCAAACTCTCAATTCGGCACACACCATACAACACACTGCATTGGTTATCTCAATGACTCTTTCTCCACTCAATTACTCAATTCAGCACACACCATACGGCATACTGAGATAACAAAATCTACACAATTGCTCAATTCAGTAATCGATTTTTGCATAGATGGAAATTGGATGTTATTACATAACTCAAATTGGATATTTCAAAATGACACATTATATAACCAAAAGTTTCACATTACCTAGGTTACTCAATATCCTAAATCAACATCTTAAAAATAAAAATTGGTACAATTACAACCAAAATACAATTGAAACGGAAATAGAAATTGTCAAACTTCGTTTCCAATCCTTTAAATTTGTTGACAACCTTCTCCTATAATTTGTCGAACTTCTTCTCATGTCATCAATTATTTTGCCCAACTTCTTCTCTATTTCGTCAATTTTCTTGCCCAACTCCATTATTTTAGCGCTAAGATCGCCATATTCAATTTCTATTGCATTCTTGGTGTCAACCGATTTTTGGGAATCCACTGATTTCCTGGTATCAATCCATTGAAAAAACCCATAAGAATTGATTTTATAATTAGGGCACGCAACAAAATGTCGGCCCGAATTCCCCAACGTCTTTGATGTACGCATTTTCGCACGATCTCTGCAATGACATAAAATATGGGAGTTAGATGAACTTTTAGGGTACTCCATATCGTGCAAATTAAAAACATATTTATTAGAAAAAAAAAATAACACAACAGTTATATATATATACGAAATTGTATATATGTTTGGTTTATTACGTTAATACCTGATTGAAATCTTTTTGGAGCAGGTGTGAGACGAATTCGATTTTGAAATGAGGGTTGAAATGAAGGTTGGGTGATGTCGATTGGATCACTTGTGAGTTTTTCCTGATCAGGTGAGGGTTTTTGCTGTGAGTTGAGTTGGGTGAGGATTTTTGCAGAAAAGTCGGGTGAGGAAAGTCGGGTGAGGGTTTTGGTTTAAAGTAATGGCGGTTGGAAGTTTTGTCAAAATATCCCAAATGGAGGAATGAGGTGTCGTTTTGCCATTGTGCTTAATGGTGCGCACAAGGTCCGCACCATTTGGTGCGCAACTGATCCATCCTCTCTCTCTCTCTCTCTCTCTCTATCTATCTATCTCTCTCTCTATATATATAATAACATATTTATGTTAACATTGTTTTATTAGGTTGACTGTTTTATTTCATTTATTACTTTTCTCTAAAGGAAAGTTCATTTGTCATCCATTAGATTAAAAGTGATTTTCAATTTTGTGATATCATTCTTAATCTTATTGGGGGAATTTGATTTATTAACTGCTCAAGTCACAATAGGCCTTTGTTAGTAATCAAATAATGCTATATGCATGAAACTTAATTGGCATTTGTAGGGCTTCACTCTTATTTTCCTTGTTATTATTTAATACATTTCATGACTATATATTTTGTTTTATGAAATATTAATTAGATTTTAGTGTGTATATTTTATCCATGATGAAAATACAAGAAAAAAACACTAATTCAAACTTCTTTACTAAAAGTAATTTAAATCGGGCCCACCCAAAACCAGGCCCAAAGCTCATAATATTTATGAGCCTAGTTCAGACTTAGGTGGAAAAAATTAGTTTGGGTCGAGCTCGGGCTTGAGCGCAAGTAAGATAGTTTGAGACAAGTCTGAGCAACCCTAACCCCGGCTCACCCAGCACGATTGATAGCCTTAAGTCTGCCTGAACCCAAATGTCTTATCGAAGAACACATTCAGCATAGTAGGATTTCATCACATTATAACAAATCAATATGTTATAGTAAAATAACACCTCCTATAATGGGTATGCGTTTGGATTATCTTTATATGGATCCCAAATAACATGTACATTTACACAACACCCAAATAGGCAGATGGTTATGACAAGCTAGTAGCGGTCTTAGTCTGTAACCAGTGTGGAAAAACATGTGACCAGTTACATGATCATAGGATTTTGTGACCAAAACTGAAGCTAGTCACGGTCTAGTGTCGGGACCAAAATGCTATGGTCCGTGACCATAATAATGACAAAATTGCACCAAAATTCCTTTAACTGTGGTCACGATCGTTTGTCGTGATCATGTCCACGACCATGGCCAAAATTCCCGTCAACGTAGTCAAAACTTAGGTCCTTAACCATTTTGAATTGGTCACGACAGTAGGTTGCGATCGTGAGCTGTGACCAGTCCAATTATAATGACATGGTCACAGATGATGATGTGGACAAAAAGGGTCACGGCATATAGTCATGGCCCTAAGCCGTGACCAGCCTCATTATTTATAAATCCAAAATCTTTCATCTATTTCACACGTCGACTTATTCTCTATCTCTCTCAAATCGCAAACCCCTCTCTCTCTGGCTTCCTCTCTCTCCAGCTTCCTCTATATCCGTCTTCCTCTTTCTCACTCTATTATGTATCATTCTCTCTCTATATATGTGTATGTCTGTGTGTATTTGTGTGTGTGTTTTCGTATATGTAATAGTGTGTGTGTGTGTGTGTGTGTGTGTGTATACCATGTATATGTGTGTGTGTGTACGCACACACATAAACATATATATGTTTATGTGTGTGTGTGTATATGCTTATGTGTATGTATTTTAACCCCAATTAAAATTTGTCATAAATCTTATTTAATTAACCCTAATTTAGCAATAAACTACCCTAGTTTTCAATCTAATATTTGCCCAAAATTCTGTAGTTAAAATTTTCAAATTTTAAACCCTAATTAGTGCAAAATTTGCGTTTTCTTTTAAAACTAAATTAGTGGAAAAATAATCTATTTACTAAATCCTAATTTAAAGTTAATTTAGTGAGAAGATACCCTAAACCCTATTTACTAAACCCTAATTTAGTGATAATTTACCCGAAACCCTAATTTTGTGAGAAACTAGGCTAATTTAGTGAGAAACTATCCTAATCCCCATTTACTAAACCCTAATTTTGCAAGTAACTACCCTAAACCCTGTTTGCTAAACCTTAATTTAGTGAGAAATTACTCAAAACCCTATTTTCTAAACCATAATTTAGTGAGAAACTGCCTTAAACCCTATTTACTAAACCCTAATTTATGAATCAAACTGATGAGATTTACTGTGATATATTATTATTATTGGTATGTGTTTTGTCATATTGATGATAGAAGGAGTACGGGATAATTATTGTTTGTTAGTTTGAGTGTTGGATTGCTTGGATTGATAATACACATAGACTTTTAAATTCTCACAAAATAAACCCTAACAAAATGTGTCTTAACACTTATGACGGGTTCTTGTTTGGATTTCACCTAGAGGACATCCAACACGCACGGGGTTAAGAAACGGGTAATGATGAATCAAAACCTTAATCAAACTAATATTCCCTTATACCACATATGTTAAAATAAGATGAACTTAAATTGGATCGGTTGAAAAAGAATAACTAGATGATGATTAATTAGAGCCATTATTTGTAGGACTCATATTCATGCTCTCCTATGTTTTTCTAAAATAAAATAAGGCACGGTAATAATCACTGGCAACAAGAGTACGAAAGGTTGTAATTGAATTTCACTTATACCTCTTTCATTAGTGCGCACCATTTAGAGGGTACCCCAATTTATAGATACAGAAATAAGAAGATCGAACAATTTAACTACCTTGCAAATCGTGGATTTGATCTCCAGCAAGAGTACCTGCTCGATCGTATTCTATTTACATTACCAGAAACTGGGATGACGCTATAGAAAATATATTCCGCATACATAATCTCGATGTAGCCTTGACATTCCTTACACTGTTAGAGAAGGCGAAAAAAAATTCACCCGTTATGGATACAACTACGTACAGAGAGCATTGACATAGACTGTGAGATCTTGCGATATATGCACACTAAATTGAATCTTGCCAATAAATTAAAGAAGATGAGATTTCGAATTCAAGTCACGGACATCTATACATCAATTATATATACGCTTCCTCCTAGTTGGCCATGTGCAAAAATCAATAGGTTTTTAAATACTAATACCGAATGGATGGAGATCAGACATATTGAACATACTTTAAAGTCTTACTCTAAAAAATGTATATACATATATATAGTCATAATCTTGATTATTTACTCATAATTTCATATTATTATAATTATTTAGTCAAGATTATGTGTGTGTGGTGGGGGGGGGGGGGGGGGGGGGGAGCCTTGACGAGTGAAATTGGAAAACTTGTGTCCCTTTTACTCAAGATTTTTTGCCCCCAATGCCTCCTCAAGGTTTTCCTTACCCTCCTTCTCAAGGCTTTCCCTTTTCTCATTTTTTAAGTTTTCCCTCACAAATGCCTCCTCTTTTAACATTCCCATCACAAATTTGCCTCCTTCAACATTCCCCTTCCTAGTGCCTTTGCTTGTCACAGGTTTTGGATCATCGTCAACAACTCACGGTGACAATGGCATGTAGTTTTACTTTAAGGACCTAACCAGTAGTAAAATTATTGGCGCGTGCACATTCATCTCCGTAGTTGTTGGAACTAACGTACATAATTGTCCTTTACAGATGGGTGAGGCTCAGCTGATAGTTGATGAAATATACACTGGTTGAGAAGATCTATCTGTGCATATCGACAGTGAAAACGGGAAAAAATTGAAGTATTATGAAAATTCTTTTATCACTTGGTCAGTTTTTCTGTTGGTGAGGTTGTAATAATTTTTTTCAGTTGTAATAATATCACTAGGAAAATTTGTTTAATTTGATTTTTAGTTGTGACATTTTCATAAGTTGTTTAATTTCTTGTACGTAACATGACATTTATTGTAACCTACTAACACATGACTGAAATTTAAAGATTATTAAATGAATTTTCCACAATACAAATAGTGGATGGGGGAGACTAACATTACACCAAATCTGTCGGATTGTCACGGTCATTGACTGTGATAAGTCTAACTTGTCAAGGTCAATAACCGTGATAATTTTGGGGATAACAACTCTTGTTGTCACGGACTTATCACGGTCCTCGACCCGTACAAGCTTTATCACAGTTAAAGACCGTGACACATCTTAAAAAATTGTCACGGTCATTGACCGTGATAAGTTCGTGATAAATTCTCTTGTCACGGTCAATGATCGTGATAAGTCCGTGACAAGTTCCCTTGTCTCCGTCACTGATCGTGACAAAACTGGGTAGAATTTAAAAAAAAAATTGTCGAGCAATTTGGCCACTGCCACGGCCCAGCAGTATATTTGTACCTGTTATAGCAAAATTGTACCTGTTCAAACAACATATATCCACTGGAAATAGATATAATGCACCAATTCATTGCATATATATTTCCATATTAAAATGTCCAAATCAAAACAATTCAAATATAATCCAAGTGTCCAAATAAAAATAAATACAGATAATGTCAAGACATAGTGTTCGGGGCAAGTTCGAGGAGGCGGTAAGGTCACATGATATACGCATTGAGACACCCCTCAATATGCATCACGCCGCATTGTTCACGTAACCACAATGCAGAGTTCTCCTTTGTGGGTATCACATGCGTGACGAGCACCTTGGCCTCGATGCTTTGAAGGTTACGTCCATAAACTGGCATACCCTCAACGGTATTCGGGTCCCTCAACCCCCTCGCTATCCGCTGACCATCACATATGTCGCGTAAAAACACGCTGAGCTAACCGATTATCAACATAGGCCACTGGACGGGAGCTAAGTAGGGGACTTGATCATAAAGTGGTGAGTCTGCACGTATCGGCGATGAAGAAGCGATGTCCTCGCCCTCGTCCTCCTCCACCACCTTTTCCTTCCCTTTGCCCTTTCCCTTTTCGCCCAACTGACGCTTCATAAATGCGTATATATCTAGGACTGTCGCCTCTAACCTTGATAGCTTCGTGTTATGTGTGTCCTCCTGATGAGCCAACCCGGTGTTGCTCGTCTCTATTCTGATGATCCTAGATTTGCCTACTCGCTAGCTCATCCCCTAGTCATCCCCTTGATACCAATTACACAAGTGCGAAAAAGATCGAGAGAAGAGAAATATTACAACTTATATTTTACAACTGAGGAGAAGCTCTCCTTTTATAGCCTCTACCAGACAACCTTCTCTTTTGCTAAAAAAAAAATGTGGGCTGCTGATTACAAAAAGTCGTAAAGTGCATAGTGATTGCATAGTAAAAGCACACAGTAATTCAAAAAGTAAATAGTAACTGATTTGGATGTTTTTGTTTTAAACGTCCAAATCGTCATCACATGCGTCAGCTATTGACTGTCCATGTGTATATCCCACTTCGTGTGCTGGATGATTTGCAGTCGTCCATGTGTGTTCATTTTCTTTGTCCAATTGTCATGCATCAAATGCATTGGCAATGTTGGCCTCAGCAACAGAGTCGAAGGACATGCTGTCGTTAGGGCTGTGGTTTGGAGGTCAATGTAATTGGGCTTGTTCGTATTCCTTCACATGGCTTAATTGTTCAAAGGGAACATCTAAATTATTTTTGTTTTTCAAGTAATTTAGAAACTCCCTTACTGCCGCTCGTTGCTCGAGCGAGGTAGTATAATTTATCGGTAAATCGATAACAAATAATCGTCTGCCATCAGTTACCATGAATTTTAATGCTGATTCCCGACAAAAATATTCTGCATCATTTGAAATATTGATAATGTTTTGTGACCAATATCTCGTTGTATCCAATTGATCCAACAGTACATTAAGTGCAATTTCCTAATTTTGTTCAATCTCGTCCCATTCATAGTCCTCAGTTGCTCTGAAGTACCAGATCTGGTAGGGTTGATAGAAAATTTCTCTTGATCGCCAACCAATTGTGCTTGTGATATGAAATGACAGATAGCGAGTATATTTGTACTTGCTTTTTGTCAATACATGATTGATCATGGTTTTGATCATCATAGGTAAAAATTCAAAATGATTGAAACAAGCTACACTGGAGAAGATTAGTTTGTTTACTAACCCCCATTCAATTGTTTCAATATCCCAAGGTGGATACCCTTCTTCAGTAATGAAATGCAGTTTTGGCATGTCATCACTGTAATTTAAACTAGAGTAAAAATGTTGGAGTAAAAGACTTTTTATCTTTTTCTCATGGTCCTCAATTTTTGGTAAAATTTCAATTTGGAATAGAGGACGTGGGAGAATTATCTTTGCTTTTTCAAATAGACAAATTCTCCTGATAGTATTGAAGATCTTGTCAGAAAAACCATTTTCCAATAATTCAGAAAATTCCAGAAAAGTATCATTTTTTTCTAAAGGAAAATCTTCATTTTCATAGTTTAAACTTTTTATGATCTTGAGGCTCAGACTTTTGAATTTATCCAAAGTTGTTGTTTGTTCAACAATTTTATTAGCAAGGATACTCATATTTTTTCTAAAATCTTTTCTCCTATCTCGGAGATGAGATTTCCTTGCTTCATTTAATGGTGTATACAACTCGCAGGGGATTCCTGGGTTGTGAAAGTCATAAGTTTCAGTATCAAGGAGGCTTTCCTTGGTCTGAAGTTTGGAGAACTGGTAAATCATATTAGGAGGTCCTAACTGTTTCATCCAATTTTCCCATGCTGTAATGGCTTCTGGCATAGTATTATATTTTTGGTGACATGCACCAGGGTATTTGTTTACTTGCATACAACATTGATTCCAGTTGTCATAAAAGCCTGAGTTTCTTCCACTGAATACAACATAAACAGGGTTTGGTTTAGGCTGTGTGGATGATGATTCTTGGGTCTTTGCCTTTTTAGCAATAGTCACCCAATCTCCTTTGGTTTCTCCTGGATGCTTATCTCCCATCCTGAAAATAGAAAAGAAAGGCCACTTGTTTAGTGGTTTTAATAAATTATATTTCAAAATATTCCACTTGTTTAGTGGTGTTATTTTAAAATATGTAATATTCTCCACTTGTTTAGTGGATTTCTAAAAACTCTACTTGGTTAGTAGGTTTTTCATTACAGTTCTCGCTAAGATAATCTGCAAGAAAATTATTAGTACCATTTAAATGTTCAACTTCAAAAGTATAAATAGCAATTTGGTTGAACCATTTAAGTCTTCTCCCTTTTAAAATATTTCTTTTGTTTATCAGGAAGTCTTTTACAGCTTTATTATCTGTTCTGACAATAAAGTCTTCAGGTGCTAAGAAAATATGGAATTTTTTAATAGCAAGTTTTATTGCTAGTAATTCTTTTTCAAAAATAATATAATTTAATTCGTTTGGTTTAAATTTTTCTGAATTATATCCACATATTAATTCATGTTTTTGAATTGATTTTGGTATAGCAGTTTTCTTACCGCGAATACCTAAATTATTGGAAGGATTGTTTTCATTCCAATATTCTGAAGGAATTGCTTTGAGAACGCATCCCCAGCAATTATCCGAAGCATCGGTTTCCAATATTAAGTTATCTCCTGTTTTAGGAAAATAAACTTTTGGACAATTATTAATGATTTCTTGTTTAATTGTTTTAACAACAAGAGTATCATTAGCACTCCATGTAAAAACTTCATTCTTTTTTAAGTTTTTCAAGAAGTGGTAATTCTTTTTGAGATAATCCTTTTATGAAATTTCTTCCATAATTAAGGATTCCTAGGAAACTTTGTAATTGTTTTTTATCCAAAATTTCCTCATTAAAATCTCTTATTTTAGAGATGATATGATCTTGTAATTGTAGGCCATCCTGGTTTAGGATTATGCCAAGAAAATTAATTTTTGTTTTTTCAACATCAATTTTCTTAGGTGATAAAATGATTCCATGTTTTTGGAATTTTTCACAAATAATTTTTAGATGATATCTATGTTCTTCTATGGTTTTGGAAAAAATAAGGATGTCATCTATATAGACAACACAAAAATCTTTAAGGTCTTTAAATATTTTGTCCATCCATCTTTGATATACCTGAGGAGCTGTGTTTAGTCCAAAAGGCATAACATTCCATTGATAGTGTCCTCTAGGAGTACTAAAGGTTGTCAATGGCTTGGATTCTTTAATTAGTTTTCTTTTAAACCAATATTCATCTGATGAGGAAGAAATTCCACCACATGTAGTAAATACAATTGATGGAAAAAGGAAGGCTGAAGATTAGTTTGATTAAGGTTTTGATTCATCATTACCCGTTTATTAGTTTGAATTACAAGTATCTGGTAATAATGTCTATTTTAAAAGTAAACATTCAGAAAATTGGCAAAAGAATTTTTCCGACAATGATTGGGAAAAATTAAAAGGAAAAAACCTTTTAAAAGGCGAGAGTAGTAATAATAGTAATAGTAAACCTCATATTGCTATGAAAAATATACAAGTACCAATATTACCTGGAAGAAATTATCTAAAAGAAGATAATATAAAATCCATCCAAATTTATCATTTCCAATTGGGAAAAGAAGAAATAATCTTCTCACCAAGCCATGGAAAGAGAAGATATACTTATGTATTAGGTTACTTCAATTTTGCAGGCTATAAACCATATAGTCTTTGCACATTAATTGATACAGGAGCAACCATATGTTCTTGTAGACCTAATGCTCTACCCCAAGAAAAATGGATAAAAATGAAAAATCCAATTGTTGTAACGGGCATCAATGGGACACAAAATTTCATTGATTTAAAAGCCAAAAAAGTGGCTATATGGTTTAACGAAAAGAAATTCATTATTCCAAAAATCTTATGCTTTCCAGAAATGCATGGAGATTTTATATTAGGCAACAATTTTATCTCAAAATATTTGCCTATAAGTATTGATGAGGGAACTATAAATTTAACCCTCAACAAAGATGTAGTAAAAATCCCTTTACTACAACAACATAAATATAAGTGCGAAAGAGACTTTCGCCCTACTAAGAAAGGGGATATAACTCCTTTTATCAAAGCCCTTGAAGAAACTCATTGGCTTTATACTATATTAAAAGATAATTTTAGTGAAAACCCACGAAAATTATGGAATGAAAGTCCAAGATATTGTAATCTCAAACTAAGAGATCCCAATGTCATTATAAGAGTAAAACCAATGATCTATACCAGAAACGATATAGATGAATTTGATAAACAAATCAAAGAATTATTGGATATAAACTTTATTGAAGAAACAATAAGTCCACACTCTAGCCCTGCCTTCATGGTGAGAAAACACAGTGAAGTTATAAGAGGAAAAGCTATAATGGTTATAAATTAATAAAGACTATATGAACAATTAGAATTTGATGGTTATTTTATTCCAAGAAAGGATGTATTAATTAACCAAACTAAAGGAAAAAAGTTCTTTAGCAAATTCGATTGTAAATCTGGATTTTGGCAGTTAAAACTAACTGAAGAATCCAAGCTATCCACAGCCTTTAGTACTCCTAGAGGACACTATCAATGGAATGTTATGCCTTTTGGACTAAACACAGCTCCTCGGGTATATCAAAGATGGATGGACAAAATCTTTAAAGGTTTTTTCCTTTTAATTTTTCCCAATCATTGTCAGGAAAATTCTTTTGCCAATTTTCTCAATGTTTATTTTTAAAATAGACATTATTACCAGATACTTGTAATTCAATGCTGTTTCGTTGTTTACCAGGATAAGATTGTAAGGATATTTCATCCCATGGATTTGGGAGTTTGTGAAAGAAGTGATCCATCCAGTGTTTGGTTTCTGAATGTTTTAGTTTGAAATAATATTTTTTATATATTTCAATAAATTCTTCAAATTGACAAATGTTACATAATTCCAGTTTAGATAATATGTAACACGCATCTTCTTGGAGTCTGGGTTCTCCAGTATATCCAATCATATTTTCTTTAATTATTTTAACAAATCCTTTTAATATTTCATCAAAAGATTTGAAGGTTTATAGGAGTTCAGTTTTTTGCTGTATTCCTTTATCTGAGCTTTCCCATTGTTGCAACCATTGTAAAACATCTCCTTGGAGTGTTGCCGCAAGGTAGTCTAAAATTTTTTCTTTAGACCATGTATTCTTATAGTTCGTAATGAGTATAGACATGGATTGTGCCCACTCATTAATAGTTTGTTCTTGATCTTTAAAAGGGACTTGCCTTAGATCAAGATAAATACCATATTGAGATATATTTTGTTTGTTCAAATTATCTCTTCTTAAGAAAAAAGGATTTGGTTCATCCTCATTTTTAGTATTACTTATAGAAGCGTTGCCTGTTTTACCAAAATCTTCTTTTTCATTTTTATATGCAGGGGTTTGCATATAATCTTCATAAGCCTCCCAATTTTGGAATTCCTGAAGTGGTTCTTCAGCCTTCCTTTTTCCATCAATTATATTTACTACATGTGGTGGAATTTCTTCCTCATCAGATGAATATTGGTTTAATTCATACTGATGGTGTTGTAATATTTTTTCATTTTCTAAATACGTAGTTTGTATTTGTTAAATGAGTTTATTACGTTCTGAAATAATTAATATTGGATATTTGTATAGATGTCTCCAATAGTCTAATATTTCACGAACGTTTATATATTCGGTGTAATTAAATTCTTCTGTTTGAAGAGCTTTAATTTCTTCCGAACCATAATATAACCTAGGAATTTTGTTATCCCCTGGGTTATTCATTCCAGTTTGTTCTGGATTTTGATTATCTATTTTGTTTAATAGATTTTCAATTTGTTGTTTAGTCTCCTCTTTTAGATCTAAGTATGTAACCGTTTCGAGTTGACTAATTTTTTGATCAACTTTGTTTAAGTTGAATTCAATACAATCTAATTTTTTCTCTACATAATTTTGATTAACGACCTGATGTATTTCAGTTCGTTTTACCCAACTAAAAACTATATCAGTTAAGCTATTTAACGTAGTACTAATTTTACTAATATCATTTTCAGATTTTTTATCTATATGCAAACTATGATTATACATAGACTCATCTTTTTGTAACCATGGTGCTAAACATTGTAAATTAATATTATCATTATTTTGTTCATCTTTTCCAGATTCCATTGGTACCTAAGACCTCCTATTATATGTTGTTTCAGGTGCCTAAAACCGGTTTTCCTAATGCCGATTGCTATCTACAGTAGCTTTTTGGCAAACGGAAATATGGGCTTTGAAACAATAACAGGAATATGGGTTTTATGAAAACTTTAAAGATTTTCAAAATAACTCTTTTTTTTTCAACAAGATTAACACACTTATTTATATAGAACTAAGATTAAACGGTATTTCTTACAACAATTATTACGGCACTTAATTCCAATTACTTTATGTTTTACCCTAAAATTTTCTCCAGCAACATAAGTTCTGTGATGGAGTATAATAGTTTCTACTTTAACATTCATATTAGCATAACAATATAAGCATGATTAGAATACAAAAAATGTTAAAATACTAACCTTTGATAGCATAGGCTCTGATACCAATTACACAAGTGCGGAAAAGATCGATAGAAACAAGTGCGGAAAAGATCGATAGAAATGTTATTTAGATATTCGTGGTAAGAAAACTCCTATACCAAAATCAATTCAAAAACATGAATTAATATGTGGATATAATTCAGGAAAATTTAAACCAAACGAATTGAATTATATTATTTTTGAAAAAGAATTACTAGCAATAAAACTTGCTATTAAAAAATTCCATATTTTCTTAGCACCTGAAGACTTTATAAAACTTGCTATCGTTAGGGCTGTGGTTTGGAGGTCCATGTAATTGGGCTTTTTCATATTCCTACGCATGGCTTAATTGTTCAAAGGGAACATCTAAATTATTTTTGTTTTTCAAGTTATTTAGAAACTCCCTTACTGTCTCTCGCTGCTCAAGCGAGGTAGTATAATTTATCGGTAAATCGGTAACAAATAATCGTCTGCCAAGCACTTGACTAAGTGCGTCCGTGGACAAAGATGCCTTGTTGGCATCAAACTGCGACTCATGCACTTCCTTAAGCTTTGCCTCAAATGACAAACAACACACGATTAATTAAATAAGTAAATAGAAAAATTATAACGTAATTCACAAAAATTAAATCGTCGGATTACTTATAATATTGGTCACGACGCCCGGGGACACCTCCTTATCCTTGCCCTTCTGAATTCGAATTGCCACATAGGCATCGAGCCTATGTGGCCTACCCCGGGGCCACTCCCCGTCCCCTAAAATAAAATAATGCAAAATTAGTAAGTAACGCAAAGTAAAATAATACAGAATAACATAGTTCTGTAATTATAGAAAAATAAAAACTTACCATTATGTGCTCCACCTCGGCGTAAGACGTCCGATCGGAGTAGTGCACGTCCGTCTTTTTTGTCCGGTTCCCCCCCCTGATTGGAGAGATGTCAATTGTAGCTCCTCGATCTCATTGTCAATGAACTTTTGCCAATATGCCAATGCGATCGGCTCCTTCGACATGACGAACTCACGCATTTTGATAATGGACTCCTGGATCTTCTCAAAGTACCAGGCTCATAAATTCGTCTTTTATATCTTGTGTTGCTCCCTCAACTGCTCCAACACAGAATCACGGAGTTCTTTGGGTAGGCTAAATTGTTCCTGTAAAACAAATACAAAATAAAAATAATGTAAGCGTTAGTCCAAAATAAATATAAATAGAAATATAAATATAAATAAATTACCTGTAGTGCCGCTTAAATAGTTAACTTTAGGTCATTCGACACCTCCCACCAACTGGTGTACCCCGAGACGATAATCGTCTTCACCATCTCGAGGGATCTAGTCAATAATTCCATCTTGTTCTCAACGGGCATTCCCGATTTGACCCATTTGGGGAGCCTAGGGGGCGAGGAGCCCTCGTCGCCTCCGCTACCAGCAAGCCCTGAAGAAATCATCATCAGCATCCTTGTCTTAATCCCCGAAGGAGACATTTTCTGTAAAAATTGTTGTTATTAGTACAAATTCAAATGAATTAGAAGACATACAAACATTTTATGTGGTCGTTACATGAAGTAATTTTAGAAAATAGTTGAAAACTCCCCCCTCCCCTCTACACACACACATATACAAAGGAAAGAGAGAAAGAGATAAAATGATCAAGTACAAATGAATTAAAAGCAGTAAATTGATGTACAATAAAATCATTAAACTATTGTTCAATA
This sequence comes from Sambucus nigra, assembly GCA_949130495.1. Lineage (NCBI taxonomy): Eukaryota > Viridiplantae > Streptophyta > Magnoliopsida > Dipsacales > Adoxaceae > Sambucus > Sambucus nigra. Next base: position 218,786,094 of record OX422224.1, on the reverse strand, counting down.
ATTGGAATACTTCTAACAAATCTAAAAATTATTTCAAATTCGAGTTATCATAAAAAATGGATTGATATTTGGTAGGAGAAACCAAGTCATCCACACTGCTATTTAGATGCTTTGGCGCATGTAGGACGATTGATCACGGATCGTTGCTGATATACTCCGAGTAAAACACTTGTTTGACCTTTTGAAATGCACAAACAAACGGCTCATCACTCACATATTCATTGCTCTTCAACTTGGACAATTAAATCATGATCAAATTGGTGCCAGGATCAACTTTACAAGCATTTTTATCCTCAACACTTAACCAATCACAGCAAAATACAACCTCTTTTAAGCTTACATAGTCCAATTCCAATATATTCGAATTACACCATAGTAAGTCATTTTAGTTTTAACGAGGTTTTTATCTTTTGCGCTCGCTCAGAAGAAAATATGAGTCTTGTATGAAATGCTCGAGTTCTGTACATTTGTACTTTCCTCGTACACCCTTGCGCCGAATACGCAATTGTTCAATCGATACTTTTTATACTCTTGTACCATTATTAAGGTTCCGGTGGTTAGATAAGCAAGCCTTGATGTCGCATCACTCGTCTTTAAGAGCTGAGAATATAAATAAATTAATTAGGTTAGTTGTAAAGTTTTATTGTAATGTAACGTTATATAACAGCCATTTTGAACACTTTTTTAGGCACTTTTGAGCTTGTGCCTTCTGTGCCAGTAGATTGGACATATCTAGGTTCATCACATATTGGACACCGATCGAGATTTTCATACTCATTTCGGTATAGTATGCAGTCATACACACGAGCATGAATCGATTTATACTTCATTCCCAAACCTTTCAAATTGTTCTTCATAACAGGATAGCTATTTGGAAGCGTATTCTCCTTGGGTAGCAAGTCCTTCACCCAATTTAGAATTCCTGTCAAGCTATTGCCAGATAAACCGTATTAGGTCTTTAAACTATGCAAATCAACAATGGCATGTAAAGTTGTTTGATCTTTCTCAGAGACAAAGAATAACAGTTAGGTCGCCTTAAATTTTAAACTTTGGCAGCCATCATCAAGGTTTATCTTGATATCTTCACGAGCACCTGAACCTTGTACATCGTCAATGACCTTATTCTCTTCCACTTCATGAACATCGTACGCGTCATCAACTAAATCCTCTAACATATTATGATCTACGTCATCCCCTTCTACATCTATCCTACTTATTGAAGGTTGTTGTGAAGGTTGCTCGGGGACAGAAGGAACTTTCAATTCCCCGTGAAAACTTCAAAATCGATAATTATCTTGCATACCCCAACTTAACAAATGTAGTTCAACTGTTTTACACTCAAACACCTTACCATTATCACACCTAGTACACGGACACATAAACTCTTCATCATTATGACATCTTTTTGCGTATTTCATAAATTGATCAACACCTCTACTAAACACTTCCCCCATTTTTTATGTCACACCCATCCACTCTTTGTATTTAGGATATCCCATCACAGCTACTACAAACAATCACCTATTAAAGGTAAGAAGCGTATATTCGTGGATTAGTATAAACAAAACTTAGATTTATGGTATGTTTCATTTAATTATGTCTTATTTATATTCGATTTTTAAATTTCATATTCAAATTCAATTTATAATATTTAATTCCTATTTCCTCCAAATCCTCTAAAGGGTGAGTGGTCATATCCCATTCAAGACCGCATATTTCTGTAATATACTTAACAACTCATTCAAATTGTTACGGTTTGAGAAAAATTTGGCAGCATATCCCCATAGTTTTCCAAGTACATGACGTAAATTCGCAAACGTGAGTGTTATTTCAATTTATCAATTGAAATAACATTCACACTTGCCAATCTAGTATGTACCCAAAGAACATTAAGATACAACTGCACAACATCCTCCCAAAGTAACAAGTTTAAGTCACTAATAATATTATTATACAAAAATTATGCAGTCCCAAACTGTCCAAACGGGGCAATTCGAGAGATCTCATTACAGGGGTAATGACTCTCGAACGGGTCTAAGGGCTATTGAATGCGTACGCATAAGAACTATAGGGCTGATATCTATGCGCACTATATGTAATATCAAATATGTTTCATTTAATTATCATAAATGAAACATATTATATATATGGATTAATAATAGTGTTCTTGACATAAATTAATTTTAGAAAAAATTTGAGAACTCCCCCCTCCCCTCATTTGGACAATAATCCAGTGGTTATGCCACTTACAAAATTAACCAACCCAACATCGGTCCACTATAATTCAATAGTAAAAGCAACAGCAACAACAAATCAACAAATGTGTATCACGTACTCCTTCTAATTCATCTACTCAATTAATTCATTTCATCACGTCTTATAAATATATCATCATTAAAGCTATACAATTAAAGTTACAATTAAAGCGATATTTTATTAATCAATTTGTCTGTTTCAAATGTCACGGTGTAATATAATTGTTTAACAACTTAATTCTGAATTCCAAAACAACAACATCTAATATGTACAATTACTAAAAATCATAAACATCAATTCAAACTAACTACTTAGTAATTCAAAACCATTAATTAATAAAGGCTCCTAAATAATTTATATCCAATCAAAGTCATAATTAAATTAACAATAATAATTATAAGTCCCAATTTCAATTCCTATTATGACTATTCCGTGAGAAAAATCTCAACATATATTTGGGTATTTATACTTAAGGGTACAAAATATATTTGGGTATTTGCATATTTGAGTATTTACACATTAATCAACACACGCACCCCTCCACCCCTTGCCTCCCCCCTCCCCCCTCCCCCCCCCCCCACCACACACACTCACACCACACACATACCCCCTGGCCCACTCCCCTCCCCACACCCCACACCCTGCCCCCTCCACCCGCCACACACACACACACACACATATACAAAGGAAATAGAAAGAGAGGGGAAAACCTGAAAATCACTTAAAGAGAGAGAGCAGTCGCTTAGAGAGAGAAAGAGGGAGGGAAACCAAAACGGTGGGGGAGGGTTTTTTTTATTGACAAATTTGTCACGGACTTGTCACGATCTTTGACCGTGATAACTTTGTAAGATTGTCATGGTCAACGACCGTGACAAGTCCATGACAACTGTACTTGTCATGATCGTTGACCAAGACAAGCCTTTATTACGAGAATCGATGGTGAAAAAAAATGCGTATTTTTTTTATCATGGTCAATGACCGTGATAAGGGTGGCCGACTGAAGGGTGCCAATTTGGCCTTTTTTGTGTAGTGTAACCGAATAACAAAAAATCATGTAAAGGGAGTTTAATAATTTGTTAAATACGCTTATAAGAATCTTAAAAGTGACAAGATTTCGTGTCTGTGCACCCGTTGTATGAATGAAAATATTAGTCTTTAAAAGACGTTGAGTTGCATTTACAAAAGTGGAGAATTTGTCAAGACTATAAGATATGGACATACCATGGTAAAAAAAATACCTTATGTTTCAGAAGAATTTTCGGTACCCGACTGCATAACGAAACCCCAACGAGCGGAAATGGTACATGATTTTCCAAAACAACGTCTACTGATCGACCCAATTAATAACACTTACGGAGTCCAACACCATCAAACCACTAACCCATGGATACAAATAATGCGCATTATGATCGAGTACATGAATAATTTGATGTTGAATTACCAAAATATCGAGAATACGTACGGTTGAAAGCCGATGCGGCTACACCGTTGTATAAAGATTGTGATAAAGATCACTCGGTATCATATGCAATGATTGGTTTGCATAATTTGAATAGTCAAATTGGTTTGTCTGGCAACAGAGTAACCAAAATTCTTAACCGGATTAGATAAATTCTCCCAAATAGAAAACGTTGCCAGACAATTATCCTAGCATGAAGAAGAGCTTGAAGGATTTGGGCATGAAGTAAAAAGTAATTCATGCATGTAAGTTTGATTGCATATTGTACTGTAATAAACATAAAGAGAAGGATAAGTGTCCTGTATGCAATGAGCCTATATATGTAGCTTGTGAGAATGAAAAGGACAAGCCTACAAAATATCGCAAGTCCCACGAGAGGTTTTGACGTATTTTCCACTTAAGCCATGGTTAACACATTTTTTCATTGTACCGTGAATAACGGAGGCCATAACATGGCATGCTTAATGCGAGGTGGGTGGAAATCTGATGTGTCATCCGATTGATTCAATTATTTAACAAATTTCAAATGTACGACGCCTTAAATTTACAAATAAATTTTGCAATGTATGTCTTGTAATCTCAATCTATGTGTTTAACTCTTTCGCTAATTTAAGTACTAATCAGATTTATTAGACAGTTCTCACATGCGCCTTTAAGTCTCCCTCCAACATTTTGCATAAGAAATGAGTTCACATTATTATCTTTATTGATACCCGAGGTGAAGGCTTCCGAAGATTATATTGATATAATCTTATCCCAATTAATCGAATAACTTGAAGAGTTATGGGATAAAGGCATGATGGCAGTTGACTCTCATAAGGATAAAGAGTTCACACTTAAAGTAATGATGATATGGGCAATCCATGACCTTCCTGCTTCTGGGACCTTGTCGAGTTGTAATGTTCATGGTTATTATGGATGCCCCATATGTGGGGAGGAAACTGAAGTCAGTTGGATATATCATAGTGGTAAGATGAGTTATACGGGTCATTGTAGATTTTGCACACCAGTCACCCTTTCAGGAACGACAAGTCTAACTTTTTATCCATCGATCACGAGCGCATGATGGAGCCTGCTCGATTTTCTGGTCAGCAGATTGAGGAGAAGGCGATGACTTGGATTGCGGTGAATAGGTACGTAGGCAAACACCCTTAGTTTATAAACCAAAAACGTAAAGTTATGTAGCATCCGAACGACCCTAGTAAAAAAAAGTCATCGTCCAGACGATCAATATTATTTCACTACAAGAAAAATACATTTTTATGACACTCGAAAAAATAATTTAAAGACATTTGATACAAAAATATCTTTTAAAGGTTAATGTTATTATTAATGTGACATTTCTAATATAAAATATGATATATTAATATTCTTTTTAATGGCAATTTAAATATAAAAATCATATTTGATTATAGCTATTATGACCCTTTTTAAATATTTCGTGACTGGATGTATATATTATGACATTTTTTCTCTTCCAAACTTTAGAAGTGGAGTTTTTCCCCCCTGATTTTTTTTGGGTGTTTCACTTACTGCCGCTCGCTGCTTTTGGTCTCCCGTTCCCAGGTGACTCTTCCTTCTCTCTCTCTCTCAGGCTATATGTCGGTCTCTTTCTCTCTCTCACGCTAGTAGGTATGTTGTTTCACGCGTCTCATTCTCTCTCTCACTCACCCTCCTTCTCTCTCTCTCTCTCTCTCATCCTCCAACAATTCTCACAACTTCTTCCTCTTCTTCTTCATCTACTCAATGCTTCTTACATGAGATTAGGTAATCTTTTCACTTTCAAAATATTATCTTTATTATTTAATTTTTAACATATACATATTACATACACGAAAGAAATGCAAAAGAAATTAACAGATACATATTATATACACAAATACATTATTTTTATTTTTCAATTTTTTATCTTTGTATTCTATTACAAATTGCAGTCTATTATGTGATAAGTCACCATGTCTCTTTTTTATACACTCTCGAATCGAATTAAACCCTATGTACATGGACGGATGGAAGGTGGGAAGCTTCCCACCTTAATTCTGGACCAAAAAAATATTAGGTGTAATATTTTAGGTTATAAATAGAAATGCCATAACTCTGCCCACCTTAAATTAGATTAAAACATTAATAATGAAACTTTTAAAACGTTAGGGCAAAAAAATAATGCATATTATATGAAGTTTAACATGTTTAACTTGATTTGTGAAGCATGTGGGTCGCCCAAATTAATTTTATGTGTTTATCACTGTTGTGGTTCGATTTATGATGTGAGTGGGCCACATGTCTCACATTGTTTTTCCCCTATTAAATCATTGTTGGTAGTTTTAATGTATATTATATTCTTCGCCCGCCTTATCAAAAGTTTGTGGATCCACCCCTATCTATGTATATATAAAATGTGCAATTGAGCTGTGAGTTTATCCGTAATTCGATTAAGTTAATTAATCTGATATGTGAGGTCATTATTAGTTAGTTAATTTTTTAGTATTTTAGGAGAATTTATGTTTTTTGAATATTGATTGAAACCCTGAATTTAATTATGTCTTTTGGTGGCATTTAAGAAAAACAGTGACTATGATTCATTTTGTGTGACATTGATGAGACATCGGTGTAGTGCACAAAAGGAGACAGAGTAAATGCTTACTAGGATCGAAAGTTGTTCTCATGCTTGCTTAATTCCCAAAATAGAAAGGTACAATCTCGGAAACTTGTGAACTTGTTCATGGTTTTTATTTATATTTTGTTGCCTGAAGGATGAATGAAAAATATACCAGAATTCATAGTAACAGGGCACGAGTATACTTGAAAATACTGGGATGCCTTGACATTACCGGTGCACACACACACACACATATATATATGGTAATTTAAAAAAATGACAATTGTAAAACTATATATTTTCAAACTTGGTTGTTTCAAATGTAATTTCTATAGAGATTTTTTTTTTTGTTTTGATAATTTATGGTGACTTTTTTTAGTTGGGAAGTTGTGGGAGTTTTGTAATTTCATTAGTTAAAATAGCTGTAAGGACTAGTGTGAAGCTTGTCAAATAGGGGGTTGGGAAGGGTTCAAATATTATTATTTTACTTAATTGACAACTAAAATAAAAACCATCAACAAGTTCAAAAGAAAATGATATTACGAGGTTTGATTTATCTTCATAATTTTATGAAACCTTTTAATATGGTTAAAGAATCGAGTTATATTTATTATTATATTATTATTTTTATCTGTCGAATGTTTTAAGAAAGAAGAATTTTGTATTCTAGTCATTAGCCAAGGACACAAATTTAGTCTTCTTGTGACTGTTGATAATACATTAGCCACCTCCCTATAAATTGAAAAGAAGGTGATTTGGTATTATGACCGTTGATTTCTTTGTGCATTAGGTTTTGATTTCGTTTGGGATTTAATATTGTGACAGTTGATTTGGTAGAAAAATACTATTTCGTTTTCATCTATTATGGAATATTAATTGACATATGAAATATTCATCTTCCATGATATTGTGAGAGATGATTTTAGTTTAGTCTGAATCTAAATTGGCCTATGAAATATTAATTGACAAACAACATTAATTGACAAACATTTTATTTCTCGTTCTCTGAAGACATTTATATTTCATAATATTTTTTTTGAATCTTCTGTACAAATAGTTTATGATAAATTGAAGACATCTTTTATTTCGCTTAACGTGGCTTGAAGATTCCATTAACTTCTTGAGGTTTCAACTCTTCTTGATTATTTATTATTGAAGCTTGGCATTAACTTCTTGTCATTTTATTTTTATTTTTTGCCATCAATTGTTTACAAATATTCATCCACAAGAATGCTACTAGGGTTTAATTAGTTTTTCATTGTATATGATTAGTGATGAAATGTGGTAGTGAATTTAGAATGTAACCTTTTTTTTTAATGATGTACATAGTGGTTATATCAAGCTATGATACGAGTAGTAGGTCATTTTTTTTTTTTAATGATGTACATGGTTGGTATATCCTATTATTTTTTTGACATTGACAAATGACTTGATTTGGTGCATTTTAGATGCACGTGGGTTCGATTATAAAAAATTTCAAGATTGTTTTTATGTTTCTATGAATTTTGATTTGTGTTTAGATTTATTTGTCAATTATGACATTAATATTAGTTATTAATTTTTTTTATTATATGTTTAATTTATGAGCGTTTATGTTAAACCTTCATGATGGTCGTAAAAATGACATCGTGATCTTTTATGTGGAAATCCATCCCATTGGAAACATCGTAAAATGGCATCGAGATCTTTACTTTATTTGGTTTGGTAATCTATAATCATGAGGTAAAATTATGTGTAAAGTGATATCAAATGTTTCATAAGGACATGTCATTGTTGAGGAGCGTCACTATAGTTTATTCAACTGTAACATTTATACTTTTGATCATTAATTTTGAAGTCTTGCGTGTTTGTCAGGGTTTAACACTTCTGAAAATTGCTTAACTTGAGAGCATACAATTACCAAAGAATCCCATTTAGGTAAGAAGTGGTGGGAGTCATGGGTATAATACTTTGTAATGGTGCCAAATGGTTAGTGTTAATTTCTTAAAGCTAATGAACTTAGGGAAATAGGGGTTAATAATATATTTTCATAAATTAGACTTCTATTGCATTGGATGGATTTAGTTGACCTGAATCTAATATTTTTATGCATTTATATTTTAATAATTGTGTGTTGTTATCAGTTTCGTTTAGCCTCAAAATGAATGTCAAAACCAGAACATGTATTGTCATATGGTTGATCATATCACGCCACTATGCACAAACGCCGTAACTTCTAGCCCTTTTTCCTTTGATGGAAAATCATAAGACATTAAGTAGCCAATTGTTTTACTCGGGAACATTCAGGTGATAACATAATAAATCTACATGATGCTTATACCATCTTATATTAAATAGCATAATAGGTCTCCTCATAAAGAAAGAAAACTGCATTCTGCGTAGGAACACACTTGCAGCTGCTTAACCATTTTTCATAATTATCCTCGTTTGATTGGATTTCTCTATGAACTTTTCACAGGTGGTCCTGCAAAATATATCTAGGGCATCTTTATTAATCGAGTTTGTCAAAATTGCCCGCCAGAGTTATTGGATAACATCAGAGGGTGAGTTACATTCTCGCTTGGGTGTTGGAATGGTTTCTATTGGCTCTATCTATAGTTTGGCCTTCCCCCTAAAAAAGGCTCTAGCTCATTATAATATGCACATGGGGATTGTAGAGAGTGGGGGTATTCTTATTTCAATAATGGTCGCTAATAGATTTTTTTAGAGCTAAAATTTATCTTTTTATTCTGTGTTGCAGTCTTACCAAATAGGTGCCACCACCAGTTAAGATGACGAGTAAATTTGTACGTGATATCATTGATGTTTCACGGAAGAGAATGCATTTTGCAGCCTTGGACATGCTTCAATTTCATTGGTATTGAATTATTTTTTATCTTGTTTTTTGAACAACTAGGAGAATTTGTTACAAGATATGACACGTATATTTACAATTTTAGACACGATTTTCTTACTAGAACTTGAAGTAGCTACATATACCGTAAAGAAATATAAATTTAAGGGAAAATAATGTAGTATATACGGGTAAGGATAACCATGAAAAGAAGAAAAATCCGGTATGTTATGGTATATGTTGCTTAGTGGGATCATTCTTTTCCCCATATTTTTGCTTGAGGTTCCCTTTCCCCATATTTTTGCAACATATTAGTACATTTTATACAAATTAAATTTGCCCGTGTACAGTGATTGAGAGACCTTGCATATAATCTGTCCAATATAGGGCCACCCTTGCATATAATCCTTGGTTTGTTGACTTATGACATTATCTATTGTCGGGACACCCTTATATATAATCCTCAATTTATTTTGATTAAACTTCTATTGATAATATTTTTGCTTCCCAAAATTTTATGCATGATTAGTTGGTTTGCTCTGCAAATTTCTTTATAAGTATATTGTATTCAAGTGGGAAGATGAATTGAATCCATTATATCCTAGATGGGAGGCAAGGTTTTGGTTATTAGGCAAAAGCCCAAAGGTTAATTAGTTGGGCTGCAATTTAGTTTATATTGATGTGTGCTTAATTAATTGACTGATAGTTTAATATAATTTACCCATGTGAATTTATTTGCACTTTTCATAGTAGTATTTCAATTTGACCTAGGTCTAGATCATTGTTGGTCATTTTCTATCTATATTTATTTACTTTGATTTATGATTCCTCTTTTCAAGTTAGCTATCTCAGTTTTTTAATTTTATTTTATCTTCATCCTTTTGATTATTAAATGCATGCTTAAATTGAAAGAGATTTTTTAATTTTCCTTAATAATAGTACAGATAATGAAAATTCAAAGTGCAACTTAACGATCAACATTTAAGTAAGAAATATATTTATCCGAATGATGCAGGCATGTAATGAAGGAATTTGCAGTAAAACTAATAAAACTAGCAGATGAGCTTGTGTCAATGTACTCGAAAATATGAATTACTCTCAATGTTTTCTTGTCAAAATTTTTTTTTTTGCGGTAAAACTAATAAAACTTAATTTTGGTCTGACCCACAAGAAAATATTAAGTTTTCTGATTTATTGAGTCAATTTGTCCAGGGTATAAGTTTTTTATATTGTAAGCTTGGGGTCAAAGTGTCATATATGAAAAAGTAGTACCAAAAAATTATTTATGACATTTTTGGATTACAACTTATTAGGATTTATCAAACAAAAGGATCTAGGAGTTTAAATAACACAACAATATTTGATACAACAATAGTAATTTCTGACAGTAAGGAAAATTGTTGGTCGGAATAATTAATATAACGCGACGATCAGTATTCTTAAATTATTGGTCAGAATATTCGATACAACGCGGCGATTAGTATTCTTAAATTGCTGGTCGAAATAATTTAAGAAAACAGTAAGGAATGTTATTATTAAATGTTGAATTCATGTGAACGATCAAAACTCAACTAAATATGCTCAACGATGGTCCAGTTAAGGTCTTTACCTCTGGTAATTTATTCTTCTATATTATTGTTGATACCAAATTTAATCTGCTGACATGGATCAATAAAGTGAAGACACGTGGCAGTCTACGTGGCAACAACAAACACTTTCGAGGAACTCACACGCTCTGAGGAACCATACTACAACGAGGAACACTGTTTTCCCGAGGAACTCATACGCTCCGAGGAACTCTTGAGCACCGAGAAGCTTAGGCGATCCGAGCTGCACCTTGAACAAAGCATTAATAGCAGGATAACCAACAGTTTGACTGTTCATTAAATGCTTATCATTCAGACGCATACGCTTAAGAAGCATTGAATGTATCACCCTTTCATATGTACATCATTTAATGTATTACCCTTTCACATTACAGCCCCAGAGCTATAAATACATTGTACAATCCTCATTGTAAAGGGACCGAAATTTTTTTGAGATGACTTGTAATCGAGAATTCCCAACAATCAGCAATAACGTAACAATGGACGTAGGCCATTCTTATAAGGCTGACCCACTTTAAAAATTCTTTGTCTCATTTATTTATCTGTGATTGAATAATTAGATATGATCTAATTTTTTACATCAACAGATTGGCGCCGTCTGTGGGAAACGACTGGTAATATCGTTTTCCATCAAAAATAATTCATCACAAATGGCTGATATTCCAGAATCTAGTAATCGAAACGCTGGAAGCCCTCCAAATCCATTTGCTCCGCCAAATATTCCAGATCTGGCTGGAATAATGACAAATCTGGCTCAGGGCCAGACCGTCATGCAATAAACTATGCGTCAACTCATACAAACCCTCCATGGCGGTGCACCAACCCATTCAAGACCACGAAGTATTCAAAGAAATACACGTGCATATTCTTCACGTAATAAGCGTACCAATTCATATCGCAATGAGGAGTCTGAAGATTTTTCTTATCAACCTGGACGAACTTCGTCAGTGCAAGCCACAGATACTGAACAACGTATCACTCTCTCCCCAGAAAGGACCAGTGCGCTAGAAAGATTAAGCAGAGTATCACCTTTCGATCGATTAGGTCCTAGGAGGAGCAAAAGTCCTCCTAGAGCCCCATCGAGGAGTTTTCGACGACCATTAGATTTAAGGGAAGGATTTGCCCAGTCGCGACCAGCTGCTCGTCAAGAGAGATCCCAGGAAGCCACTTCAACGCGATCAGCTGCTCGAACCAACAGGCCCGAGGAAGGAAATGATGCATGGAAAGGCTCTATTCAAAGGCTGGAGGATAGATTGGGGGAAATGGTTAAAGCCAAGAATCCTCTACAACGAACCTTTGTTCGAGGAACACCTTTTGTCCAGGCTATTGTAGATTTTCCAACATCATCAAAATTCAAAGCACCTGTTGTAACCCCCAAATAAGATGGAAAGACTGACCCTGTCCTTCATATAGAACAATACCAGGCTGCAGCCGACATCTATGCTGTTCCAGATGAAATGAAAAGCAGGGCATTCTCAGGAACTCTTACCGGATCTGCTCAAATATGGTATAATAATCTTCCTCGGGGTAAGATTTCAACTTTTCTTCAACTGGCCGAGTTATTTATTGGGAATTTCTATTTTGGGGCAAAGCTAGTTAAACGAGTAGCGCATTTGTTAAGTGTTAGACAAAAAGCTGGTGAGAGTACCAGAGATTATATAACTCGTTTTAATAACGTGAAACTTGAAGTCATTGATTATGAGGAGAAGACAGCGATTACCTCTTTGATGAGTGGACTACTGCCTAACAAATTGTACTAAACTTTGGCCAAAGATCCACCTAGAACCATGTCAGACCTGATGGGAAAAGCGTCCAAGATTATGAATGCCGCGGAGGCTATGGCTGCGAAGAAGAACATGGATGCTAAAGAAACCAAGGTGGAAGGTGATAAAGCTAAGAAGGAAGAGAATAAGAACAATGGTAATGACAAACATTCAAAAAATAGGTCTATATGGGACGTGATGAAGAAATATGATAATTATACTCCTTTGAAGAAGGATATCAACCATGTTCTAGAGGAAATCAAGAACAACGAGGAACTAAACTGGCCAGAGAAAATGAAGGCAGACCCTGACAAGAGGAATAAGGCAAAGTATTGCGAGTTTTATAAAGATCATGGCCATATGACCAAAAATTACATAGCTCTTCAGAATGAGATTGAAACACTCATCAGACGAGGAAAACTGTCAAAGTATGTTGATCGTGGAAGCGAAAGAAGGAACAATGACCGAACAAGAGAGAGGTCTAGATCTCCTCATCGAGCAGAGGAGAACAAGAAGAGAAACCATGAAGTTGATCCATTGGATGATCCCAATCTTCCCAAGAGACCAAGGCAGCCTGAACGAGAGGTATTTTCAATACGCTTTGGGTCATTTGACTGTAATGTTATAACAAGTGGAGATGCAGGAGGAGGAGACCTTACTACCGAGAGAAAAGCTTATCTCTGTGAGGCTCAAGCTTGCTCGTACATTCAACGAATAAATCTAGCTGAGGAGGATCGCCCGAGAAAGGTGAATAAAGAGAAATTGGTCATTGGTTTCTCAAAGAATGACCTTGCAGGTGTTCTATGTCCTCATGATGACCCATTGGTGATCAAGATGAGAATGAAGGAGGTTATAATTTCAAGAGTACTGGTCGACAATGGTAGCTCGACAGACATCATGGTCTACTCGTGCTTTGATAGTTTAAATCTAAAGCTATCTCAATTGGAGCCTTATCATAGACCCCTCATCGGTTTTGCTGGCGAGAAAGTATTTCCACCTGGGACGATCAAGTTGGATATATTCTTCGGTACGTGGCCTGCTTGTCGAACAGAAAGAATGCTCTTCTTCGTGATGGATAAGAATGTTCAATCATCATACAATATCATCATGGGAAGAGTAGGATTGAAGAAGTTCGAATATGTACCATCTACAGTGCATCAGTGCCTAAAATTTCCAACAAATTTTGGAGTAGGAGTTGTGAAAGGTGATCAGAAAGTAGCTCGGGAATGCTATTATTCATCCGCCGAGCAAGAAGAACTGGAAGAATCAAGGAAAAAGACTACTACCTATCAAGTGGATGAAGGTGCCGAAATTGAAACATTGGATCCTAGAGATGAGTCGCAACTCGTGAAGGGTCAAGTGGTGGAAGCTACTGAAAACATCATTCTGGACGACGAGCACCCTGAACGAACTACTCAAATAGGTTCGTCGTTGGAAACCTCATTAAAATAAGAATTGATAACTTTCCTTAGAAGCAGAAAGTAAACTTTTGCGTGGAGTCATGAGGAAATGCCAGGAATAGATCCAAATTTCTTATGTCACGAACTCAATGTGAATAAGGAGATTAAGCCTGTGAAGAAGAGAAGAAGAGTATTCAGTCTCGAGAAGAATCAAGCTATACAGGAGGAAGTCGAGAAGCTTCAGAAAACTTGCTTCATTGAAGATGTTAAATATCCAGACTGGTTAGCCAATGTGGTGATGGTAAAGAAGAAGAACAACAAATGGGGGATGTGTGTAGAGTTCACCGACCTCAACAAAGCATGCCCAAATGATCACTTTTCACTGCCCCGAATTGATCAACTAGTCGATGCTACCTCGGGACACGAGCTGCTAAGCTTCATGGATGCTTATTCTGGCTACAATCAGATTAAAATGAAACCTAAAGACAGGGAGAGTACTTCTTTCATTACCCCCAGGGGAACTTATTGTTATAATGTTATGCCTTTTGGTTTGAAAAATGCAGGTGCGACATATCAGAGACTGATGAACAAAGTCTTTGCTGAACAAATCAGTTGCAATATGGAAGTCTATGTTGACGATATGCTGACGAAGAGCAAAAAAGCTGTTAATCATCTAGTTGACTTAAGTCAGACTTTTGATCAACTAGATGAATACCAAATGAAGCTGAACCCGACGAAGTGAATATTTGGAGTACGAGAAGGCATGTTTCTCGGATACATTGTCAACCAACGAGGCATTGAGGCGTATCCTGAAAAGATCAAAGCTCTATTAAGGTTGCGATCTCCAACGACGAAGAAAGAGGTGCAAAGTCTTACAGGAAGAGTAGGAGCACTCAACAGATTTGTATCACGAGCAACTGATCGATGTCTCCCATTCTTCAAGAAACTCCGAAAGACTTTTGAGTGGAATGATGAATGTGAGAATGCTTTTCAAGACTTAAAGAAATACTTGGGAGCACCTCCACTGTTGTCCAGGCCGGTGATGGGAGAAAAATTGTACTTGTACCTAGCAGTATCGGAGAATGCAGTTAGCTCGGCGTTGATCATAGTGGAGAATTGAGTGCAAAAACCAATCTATTACACAAATAAAGCGTTCCGAGGAGCAGAGATCAGATATCCAAAGCTGGAAAAGTTAGCACTGGCGCTGATTGAGGCAAGTAGGAGAATGAGACCATACTTCCAGGCTCATACTATAGTCGTATATACTGATATGCCATTGAGGCAAGCCCTTCATAAACCAGAAAAATCAGGGAGATTGATGTACTGGGCAATAGAGCTCGATGAATATGATATAGTTTATGAACCCAGATCATCGCTAAAAGGGCAGGCTGTAGCAGATTTCATAGCGGAGTTCACTTATCCTGATACCCCCGAGGAGCAAAAGTTGCTCGCTGATCAACCTGTGGATGTTACAGGATTAACAAACACAAGCTCAGACCAACTCCGGTTGGTAAAAGAGCAAGTGGATGTTACGGAATCATCAAATTCGAGCTCAGACCAACTTCGGTTGGTAAAAGGGCAAGAAAAGATGATCGACGAAGAGCGAGAAATATCAGGGGAAGATGAAAGGAAGCAACAAATATTTCACCGAGGAACTCTGTCAGATCAGAAGTTTGAAGACGAGTTACTTATATGGAGGCTATATGTAGATGGCTCATCTTGCACAACAGGCAGTTGGGCAGGGATAGTTTTGAGCACTCCGGACGAGGTCGACATGGAGTACGCCCTACGTTTCCAATTCAAAGATTCCAATAATGAAGCTGAGTATGAGGCCATGATTGCAGGTCTTAGTTTGGCGAAAAATATGGAGGCGCATCAAATAATTATCTTCAATGATTCTCCATTAATCATAAATCAAATGTTGGGAATATATGCAACCAAATGAGAATTAATGATCAAATACCATGCAAAGGTGATGGAGTTGGTATCAGAATTTGCTGCTATTCAGCTGGTCAGAATACCGAGAATGAAGAATGCAAAAGCAGATGCCTTAGCTCGATTAGCATCAGCTACTCGTACCTAGCTACGAAGAACAATCCCAATTGAAGTTTTGGCTGGTCGGAGTATAGATAAAGATTTGGCGATGAACTTTATCACCCTTGATTTAGGACCATCTTGGATGGATCCCATCAGGGCATATATTGAGGAGGGAGAATTACCAATTGACAAGCTCGCAGCCAAGAAATTGAATTTAAAGCTGCTCGGTACGTATTAACTAACGGTATTTTATATAGACGAGGAATTATGGCAGGTTTGCAGAGATGTGTACATCCCTCCGAGGTGAAAGAATTGATTGAAGAGATCCATGAAGGGTCATGTGGAGCCCATGTACCAGGTCGGATGCTTTTGCAAAGGATGATGACTGTTAAAGCAAAAATTCTCCATCTACGAGGCCCAATCAGAAAAGGACACATGTCATCCTACGTGGCAATATTCGACATCCGAGGAGAGTTGGTCAGCACCCAAGGAGTATTAGTCGGCACCCGAGGAGAGTTGGTCAGTACCCGAGGAAAATTAGTTGGCACCCGAGGAGTATTAGTCGGCACCCGAGGAAAATTAGTTGGCACCCGAGGAGTATTAGTCGGCACCCGAGGAGAGTTGGTCGGCACCCCAACCAGGAAGATCAAATGATAACTATGCATTTAATGTGCATTAATGAAGATGGCAGCGCATTTAATGAGCCTTAATGTACATTTATACTGTATTAATAGATGACAACACATAGCATACCAAGTAATTCAACAATTAGATTTGTTGAATGTAGACATAAATGTCTACATACAATGAATCTCTTTATCTCCCATCACTATAAATACATGTATCCCCTTAGCCAAAAGGGAGGAGATCCGAGAGAACCAAGAAACACCATATTGTGCTATTGTAAATCCCTGGGAATAAAATAACAGTGGACGTAGGCTTTATTCATAGCCGAACCATTTTAAAAATCTTTGTCTCTTATGTGCTTGATTGGATTGCTTTCATCTATTTATCTGTGATCATAAAAATGGGATTCGGTCCAGTTTTTTGCATCAACAATGACGTAGGGATATTACTGGCCGACGATGAGGGTTGATTGTGTAGCCTATGCCAAGAAATGTGACAAGTGCCAGCGCTTTTCCTCCATCCGAAGAACTTCACAAGCATTATTGACACCCATCACTTCCCCTTGGCCATTTGCCATGTGGGGAATAGATTTGGTTGGACCACTGCCAACGACTAGAGGAAGGTTCAAATACCTCGTCGTCGCAGTGGATTATTTTACTAAGTGGGTGGAAGCTGAGCCTCTCATTGATATGACGTACGAGAAGGTGTACCAATTTATTTGGAAGAACATTATTTGCCGATATGGTCTTCCTCATGATTTCATCACAGACCATGGAACGCAATTTGATAACGAAGAGTTCGCTGCCTATTGCCATCAGTCAAACATTTTGAAGGTCCACTCAGCACAAGGACACCCTCAAAGCAATGGGCAAACTGAAGTGACAAACAGAACACTACTGAATGGTTTGAAGAAAAGACTGGACGATGCGAAAGCAAATTGGATCCACGAGTTACAGTCAGTACTGCGGGCTTACCGAACTACTCCCCGAGTAGCGACTGGAGAATCTCCCTATATGCTAGTGTTTGGAAGTGAAGTTGTTTTACCTGCCGAGTTGGCCTCCCAACACACAGGGTACTAAATTTTAACTCCCATGTCAGCGACTTAATGAGAAGATTGGATTTAAACATGCTCGAGGAAGTTAGAGAAGAAGCAGCCATTAGAAATGTTGCTTACCAGCAGCAAACAACTTTGTTCTACGACAAGAGGGTGAAGAAGTGCGACCTGAAAGAAGGAGACTATGTGCTGAAGAAAGTAATTCAAAAACACAATAAGCTGGAGGCAAACTGGCATGGACCATATCGAGTTACAGAAGTTGTTTGACCAGGAACTTACCGAATAGCAACTCTAGAAGGGGAGGAGTTTAAGAATGCATGGAACGCAGAGCACCTGCGCAAATATTATCAGTGATGAATAAAATGAAGATATTCTGCCGAATTCTTTCTTTTTTGAAAGTTTTTCGGGGAATACTAGTGCTACACACTACTCGTCAAAGCTCAGGCTAATTAAATTTTTTCTCGAAAATGCCAACTAAGGTTGGTCGAGAAACCTATATTCCTCCGAGAAGTAAAGCTACCAATATTCCTCCGGGAAGTAAAGCTACCAATATTCCTCCGGGAAGTAAAGCTACCTATATTCCTCCGGGAAGTAAAGCTACCTGTATTCCTCCGGGAAGTAAAGCTACTTGTATTCCTCCGGGAAGTAAATTTTGTATTCCTAAGGGAAATAAAACTATATGTTTCTCGTGAAATAAAAGTATTCCTAAAAATGCCAACTTATGTCGGTTAGGAAGTAAATATATTCTCGAAAATGCCAGCTTGAGTTGGTCGGGAGGTAAAATTATTTCAAAAAGACTAACTATGGCTGGTCGGGGATAGAAACCCACCAACTGTAGTTGGTCGATAAGGAAAATTTACCGACCTTAGTTGGTCGGAAACATTTAAGAGAAAAATCTACCAACTATGGCTGGTCGGGGATAAAAACTCACTAACTGTAGTTGGTCGACAAGTAAAATTTAAAGTGATCGAGAAACATTTTTTATACTCGTAACGTTTTTAATTATTACTAAGTTGGTCGAGAAATAAAATATTATTTTTGCCAAATGATTACCACAAGTTCAAACTACTCGACAATAAGTTGATCGAGAAACTACACAATATGGTTATCTTTTTATCAGATACACATGCACAAATATGAAGTGTTTTACAAGACAATAGCAATTGAAATTGCGAACAGAAATGAAAGTCTTTCATTAAATCCAAAAATAAATTACACTGATAATGAAATGAAAGTTACATTGATATTGAAATATATACTAACTATTACATCAAAATTCCTACTCTATTGGTCTTTTTCCCTCTGCTTTTGACACAGGTTCCTCGCCAGCAGGCGGATTATTTAAAGCCAGGGGAGAATTTATGAAGTTGAGATCCTTTAACATCCTGACATTCATCATGGATGGTCGATCTAAGAGGTGCTCGGGACGAGATACCTCGGCATTTGAATGGAGATTGTAGTCACCGAGATATTTGGAAATCAAGCTCCGAGGAATGGCCCGAGCAGGGATTCAACTCATATCCAGTTTGTATGGTGGCACAGGTAAGTCGAGCAGCCCGGGATCATGGTAGTCCCACAGGTAATGACCCTGTTTGAGCTGCAGCACACCTAAGGCATTCAACCAGCCTTGCTTGTAGCCCTCATTATTGGCATTCTGGATACGATCGTCCAAGTGAAAGAGAGCTTCGTTGTATCCAACCATCCAGAACTCCCTGGACTGTTTGTGGAATTGATATGTTAATCTATCCAGCTGCTCGTGGAGATTTTTGATGAAGATCTCTTTATTCTCCAAGGTAGACTTCTGAGTAGAGAGCTTCTCTTCCAGGTCCCTGATCTTCTTTGACATTTCAGCCAAAGCCTGGTTCTTCGCTATTAATTGGAAGGCCTGGTTTTCTAAGGCAGACTGAGTCCTCTGTTCCTCGATAGGAATTCGAGTTGCTCTTGCTCGTCCCCGAGGAGCTCTTGCTCGACCACGAGAAGATGTAGATGGGCTAGACCTCTTCAAGGTTTCCAACTCGTCCCTCAAGTTGGCGTTCTCGACTTCCAAGAACGAAAATCCCTCATCATTCATTGGTATTAAGGCGTTTGAAGTAGAAGCTGCAGACTTCAACTGTGGCAACTCTCTTTGCAGGTTGTTGTTTTCTTGCTCCAGCAACTCGGCTATTTGTCTGCATTCCTCGACCTCGCCCCTTAGAGTTCTCTCCCTCACCTCGTAGCCAGCAAAGAGCTTCTCGTACCCCTTGTCAGCATTGAGTTGCTGATACTTCTTCTCGTACCCCTCATGCAACAGGGCAGTGGATTCTTTGTATTATAGCTGAAGGTCTTCGAGGGTGCCTTGTAGATCCTCGATCATATCATAATAGGCCACATTATTGGCCACTGCTCGATCAAGTAGACACTTCAGATATTGATATGCTTCAACTGATTGTTCTGAAGCATCTTGGCCGAGGATGTCGACGACTTGTGCTGCACTCAGGTCTGTGTGACCAGCCTTAAAGTATTCATTACATTGTCGCAGCAGCTTTGTATCATGGGAAGATAGCAATTCCATCCTGGCCAGAAACTAACAGAGAAATAAAAAGCAACAATTAATAAGAATCAAGACAGCGTATGAAGAAGAGACAACAGTATGAATAAACACAAGTTCGAGTTTTATTATATCATAAAGGTCAAAAGTACAAGATTTCAGGGTTACATATTCATGGTTACAATTGACAAAAGAAAAATATAAAGATAAACCCTAACAATTCTACACCTTTTCCTTGTCTCCCAAAACCTTCTTGAGAGGCTGGGACGAGGAAGTAGGTTGCTCGAAAGGAGCAGAAAGTTGCTCGGGGAGCGCCAACAGTTGCTCGGAGGAAGTAACGATTTGCTAAAGTTCCTCGGCAGCAGGCTGGATGGCTGGGGGATGATCTCCCATCAACATAGAAGACTCTTTGGAGGCAGCTTCGTCCTCTTCTAAGTCTTCAGGAGTTGGAGGGGGACCAGGGATGTGTTGCTGAAAGAGTTCGGAATTTTCATCCACTTTCATCTCCTGAAGAGAAGCAACCCATCCATCCCTAAAGTATTTGAGACTGCCATAGTCCACTTGCGACACCATGGTAGCCAATCCCTTGTTCCACCCCTTGTCCCAGCCAGCACTGAAGGACTTCTTCACAGCCATCTTCCTCTTCAACCTCTCCGAGGAAAGCTTCTCGGACAGCAGGTTATCAGCAACTTTTAATTTATTCTCAACCTCTTCCTTTTGCCGACTTACTTCCTGAAGCTGGCCCAATTTTTCCTCAGCAACCTTAAGCTTATCTTCAAGCTCCCTAGTAGTTTTGAGCTTCTCTTCAAGCTCTTTATTTTTCTTCTCCAAAGCATTCACTTTTTTCTCCAACCCTTGGGAGACTTCAGCAACTTGAGATTTCTCCTGCTCGGTGGAGGCAAGCTTGTTCTCCCAGATTGCCTTGTCAGTAGCATATGTCTGGCGAGAATCTTCCAAAGAAGTAATAGCTTCCTTCAGAGCTTCCTTCACACTAGATGAGGAGCATGAAGCTTTAATCGCCTCATCTTTATTCAGAATTATATTGAAGCAACTCGTCAACTGTAAAAAGAAAATGAAAGCAAGTCAGAAACAGAAATGACAAGAGAAATATGAAAAGTTCAAAGTAAGAAGACTTACAGAAGCAAGGTGGCGAGCAGCCAATGAAGTGACCATGTCCCGAGTAAGGTTTTCTTCAGTACCTTGGACCTCGGGAATTATCCAAGACTTTATCGAGCTCATGGTAGAGCTCGGGGGAACAAAATTTGGAACACCGATTCTAGTAATTGGGGGCTAAGTGATGGTGTCAGCCAAATTGACCGAGGAGCTTTTCTTCAGCCTCCTCTGGGGAATAGGAACAGATTCAACCAAGGAAGAACCCTTGGTCGGTGATATTACAATCACCTCTCCAGGAGCAGCAGACCTGCTCGGAGCCACTGCGGGCTTCTCAACAACCTTCACAACAGCAGCAGCCGAGGAAGGTATATCAATCTTCTTTGTCCCTTATGGGACATCAACCTTACCTCTTTTTGCCTCTCCAGCACCAGAGACAGGTTTCTCGAAAAGGGTGGGAGGTCTTCTCTTCTTCATCCTTTCGCTTAAAGGGACGTGAGATTCAGGCGAAGAACTGATGGAAGCTGGTATTGGATCTGATTCACTTATCACCGGACGAGCAGTGAAAGAAGTGGTGTAACTCTTGTATTGCAGCAGATATGAGGCCGACCTAATATGCTCGTCGGCAACAGATTGATGCAGACTCCAGATAAGTTTCAAATGTCTTATATTTGAGTCTGCTTCCTTTGGATACTTTCTTTTGCTATCAACTGCAAATAAATCAAAATTAAAATATCAGTAGCACATTTAATCAAACACAAAAGAAGCATGATTTCAAAATAAATAAAATGAAATAAAACTAACCTATCCCATTGCCATAGGGAGGGCATCTGGGACCCTGATAAACCTCATCTCCAGATAAAGGAGCGTGTTGCCAATTTTTTATGACAACCTCGTGCTCAAAATAATCCCTATTGGCATTCGGGAGATTGACTACTAAGGCCCTATTCAAAAATCTAGTTTTTAAATAAAAGGTGTTATCACCAACTGCCCATCTATAGAAAAACATGATTTCTGGAATCCCTATGCGAGTTCCATGGATTTGATTTAACCTATGCACCCCATTAACTATTCTCCATGTATTGGGGGCTATTCTTGCAGGAACAACGTCAAAGTATTGACAAAATTCCTGACATAAGGGATTGGGTGGAAAAGAAAATCCACACTCAGCAATAAAGAGACTGGGGAACCAATGTCCCTCAGCCAAACGAAAATAATTAGAAGGCTTAAAAAGCTCTTCTAAAACAACCCAGTAGGGAATAGAAAAATCAGAACGAAACTTATCAAGAGATTCAACAGGGTAAACCATGATGAATAAAAGAAATGAAGAAGAAGGAAGAAAATCTTACAGAAAAAGAGTGGATCTGATGACAACGAACGATGGAAGAGATGAATACACAGGAGAGAAAGAGACGACGGAAAACTCGAAGATATAAATTTGAAAAGGTAGAAGACGATGGGAGTGTCTGTGAAGTTTAAATACCTTGCCTTGGGAAATGGTAAAGTAATGATTACAAAAAGAAACAATACGCTACCGGCGGCTAAAAGGACAAAAGTACGCAGAGATCGAGGCGGTTGTGAAAATTCAAAAAAACCTGATTCTACGAATTTGGAAAGAGAAATAAATACAAGGGAAACACTCCTAAAAATCAGGAGGACTATTTAAAGCTATCATATTCCAAGAAAGAATGTTCCACACTCCTCAAATTTTGAACTATGAAACATTGGGGGCTTCTGTTGATACCAAATTTAGTCTGCTGACATGGATCAATAAAGTGAAGACACGTGGCAGTCTACGTGGCAATAACAAATACTTCCGAGGAACTCACACGCTCCGAGGAACCATACTGCAACGAGGAACACTGTTTCCCCGGGGAACTCATACGCTCCGAGGAACGAGAACTCTCCGAGGAACTCTTGAACACCGAGAAGCTTAGGCGGTCCGAGCTGCACCTCGAACAAAGCATTAATAGCAGGATAACCAACAGTTTGACTGTTCATTAAATGCTTATCATTCAGACGCATACGCTTAAGAAGCATTGAATGTATCACCCTTTCATATGTACATCATTTAATGTATTACCCTTTCACATTACAGCCCCAGGGCTATAAATACATTGTACAATCCTCATTGTAAAGGAACCGGAATTTCTTGAGATAACTTATAATCGAGAATTCCCAACAATCATCAATAATATAACAGTGGACGTAGGTCATTCTTATAAGGCTGAACCACTTTAAAAATTCTTTATCTCATTTATTTATTTGTGATTGAATAATTAGATATGATCTAATTTTTTACATCAACAATTATAAACATAACAGAGAGTTAAACTAATTTTTGATTTAAGTCTGCACTGCAAAACTGATGATGTTAAACATACAATATACTTTCTTTTTTGTTACTGGCCTATTGTTGATACACATTTCTTTAGTTTGTTCAATACAAGCTCTATCATGTTCGATTTCACTGTCGATACTACTATATAATTCCTTTGTCAGTTGTGCACACTTGTTGTAATTCATTATACTTTTTTTTTTATCTTTGATGATATTTGTATTCATGAAACTCTAGCAAAGAGATTATATTTTTCTAAATTGGGAGAATGTTCTGTTCATTTAATAACTTAGTTACTTTAATAATATTTGACATTTTATACGCATATACGGATTAAATATTATCCCCCGTTGCTAGAATTTAACATCTTTGTTGGTTTATGTAGGAATTGAAGAAACTCAAGAGTGGTTGGCCGAAGGGCAATGCCACCACAACAACGGTGACTGAGCGTTCAAGTAAATGTGCGAATGTTATGGATTAGGATTAGGCAGGTTTGTTATAGCACAATTAGGTAGGTTTTTATTTTCTTATTCAGTTATTTAACATTAAAGTAGCCGTGTGAATGTTATGGATTAGAGTTGAAAGCTCAACTCATGTATTCGTGATATAGATTAAGTCGTAAATTATCAACCAAAGAATCAAACAAGAAAAGGCGTTGATGTGGTATAATTTAATGGACATTATTGTTCAAGTCAATCACAATAGTTTTATATATTGACATTATACATTTTTGTTTTTGAAAAAAAATATTTGTAAACTTCCAATGGTTGATTGATTGCAATTGTGTGTGCATATGCAGGCAATTAGAGCATATGGAGACAAAAAGGAAGCGGTCGTATAGGAGAACAAAATCTATGCAGGTGATTGTAAGTGTGTGCATCTTAGAAGCAAAAGGCCTTCTAATCCAGTTATCATTCCACAAGTTGACTAGCTTATCATTTATAATAACCCATCTGGTATGAAGCTTGATCACGGGAAGAGAATGTTTAATCGCAGGTCATATGTATTATACTATCCACGATGTCATATAAATCATATTCACATTGTATCAATTTGAATATATGTTTCCTCTCGAATACGTGCTTATGGTCGATTTAAACATTTTATTGTTTTGTTTAAAAGGGATTTATCTGCACATTATAGGAATCATATAAACAAAAGAATCACAACATATAAACAAATCTATATCTAACCTTGGAGATGTGGTATTTGTTTTGGTGAAAAAGAGTCATCGTGTTCATACAGAAACAACAAGCTCACTCAAGTCTTTCAAAACTCTCTTGGTATATTTTTTTTTGGTATGGCGATACTTGATAAATTATTATTTTTATAAGTTTGTATCACTATACTTATATGGTCAAGTATGAATTATTTTCTTGGGGATGGGGGTGGAATGCCCTTGCCCTAAATAAAAATTATAAATTCTTTTATTTTCATTTATGTAATACTGAATTTTGTAATACAGGTGCTCAGGCAAAGACACTTAGGGAATTTATGGAATAGGTTATCTATTTTCCTTCAGGGAATTGATGGAACAGTTTCTCTCCTTTTGATTTCACTCCCTTCAAACTTGTGTGCTTAATTGGATTTGATAATATGTGAGATTATGTTAAAATTTACCTAAAATGCTTGTTCGATTTGAGTTTTATACTTTTTGGGAATAGAAATGGTGAAGGCACATACAAAGAAGTCAATTTATGTCTTCAAATGCAAAATTCACATTTGAAATTACCAACTCACAATCCAGAATAGGAAGAAAACTCAAACCAAATGGGCACTAATGTATTATGGGCTAGTAGGAATTGCTAACTTCAGACTGAAGACAACTATTTTCTTTGATTCACAGTTGCAGAGGATGATCCCTCGTATAGACCTGAGAATTCGACTATTTACATTATGTTGGTATAATACTAATCCTAATCGTATTAGCAGTAATCTTTTGTATATTCTATACATTTAGTTAGTTGAGTTTGACTATCTCAATGGTATTAGGTGTACTTTTGAGCCCATATTGTTTGAAATGTAAAGACTCAAAGAAGGTATATTAATCCTATGTAAAATTTTCAAGAATTCATATCTGTGAGATGTATCATCATAATGCTAGTGAAACCATTAATGTAAGAAATTGCAAAGGGTTAATAAGAAAGAGCATTCTTGGTAACATTAAACCTAAATTTAACGAGTCTTACTCATAGTGTTTTGTGAATTTATATTGGGGTGAATATTGAGAATTGAAGATAATGAACTAATGGAAATGAATATTAATAAAATAGAGAAAGTTACCACATAGTACGTTTGGTGTTTCTTCCATCGATTATCCATATGTACGTATATGCCAACAGATAGTGGCTTAACATGATCCATTACAAAAGACCTTCGTTTACCAACCCTAACCTAGATTGGTGCTAACACTTCACCAATGATGGGGGAACTCATGTTCATATATTTTTCGCATTCATCTTATGTAACTCAGGTTCATACCTTATCTCATTTAGCAAATCTAAATTAACCGACACCTTTTGTAGCTTTGAAATATCATCTAAATCTACTCGTGGGGTTTCAATATTGTGATTTTATTGAAATGGAATATGATAATTGTTTCAAATTAGAAAATAAAAAATAGTTCCCAATTTTACCATATCAACTCTTCTATTGATGATGTAAAATGTTATGATTTCTAATTGGGAAATTTTATATGCTGCTTTATTATTTTTTTAACCTCTATGAGAAGTCCTAACATATGTTATTCTGTTTGATAGTTGTTGCACTCGTATCAAATGGTTTGGCTGAGCTGGGATATATTTATGTCAACATAGGTTTTATTTTGACATGTTTTTTTTATTCTTTTCACCTCACACCTTTTTATGTCTTTTAACTTTCGCAAATGCAGATGATTGTTGGTCTTCCATGTAGCAGAGTTCAAAGGTCGAATTGAATTTCACGAGTTATATAATACCTTATTTCCATAAAAATAGTATCGTTGTTCCTTTTGTTTTTTTGGTATAGATTTCTTTAATGACCATCCACTTCAATTTTGAGGAGATTTTAAAGTTGTAACTGTGATTGCAGTGGAATAAAAGCACTAGATAAAATAGCATTAGGAGATACCCATCGATGTGTGATGCTCTAAATGGGACTGAACACACAAATTTATACCCATCGATGTGTGATGCTCTATTGGTAGAAAAGGTTAGAAATAGATGGAGAACAGTATATGACATCATTGTTGAAGAATTAGACGGGTTAGAAAATGTTATGATTTGTAATTGGGAAATTTTATTTGTCGCTTATTTATTTTTTCTAGCTCTATATGAAGTCCCAACATATGTTATTCTGATTGGCAGCTGCTGCACTTGTATCAACTGTTTTGGCTGAGTTGGGATATATTTATGTCAACATAGGTATTCTTATCACATGTTTTTCTCAACTAGAACAGATTAATAGCGGGTTTTACTCAATATGGCGATGGGAATACTGCTCGATAACTATTTTGTATGATGTGCAAAATGGGTACGAATCTGAATATAACTTCTATATCAGTGGCATTGGCAGCATGTGCCCAAGTAAAACATTTGAGATTAGGGAGTGAGATTCCTAGTTATGGTTTTAGGAATGAAATCGATATGTTCACATTTGTTGGCAGTGCCCTAATATCAATGTACTCGCGATGCGATTCTTTGGAATTTGCCTGTTACGTGTTTAACGAGCTAAAAACTAAAGATGTTGTGATTTATAATTCAATTATAGCCGCTTGTGCATAAAGTGGACACGGGGCTGCTTCTTTAGAGTATTTAAGGGAGATGATAATAAGTAATGTGGGACCCGATACAGTCACAATGGTTTTGTCCCTCCCTATTTTTTCAGGCCAGTGGCTTTGAGACGGGGTAAAGAAATTCACAGGTTTATAATTTTGTGCAGGCTTGCATTGAGTAACTTTGTGTGTAACGGACTTATTGACATATACGGACCATGCAGTTCTGTTCATAAAAGCCGGAGGGTCTTTTTTTAATGAATCAAAGAGACATTGTCTCGTGGAACATGATGGTATCGGTGTATGGGATGCACGGGTTTGGGATGGAAGCGGTGAATCTTTTTTTACTAATGATAGATATGGGGTTAAAGTCGAATCACTTCACATTCATAAATATTTTGTCGGCACGTAGCCACTCGGGGGTTAATGGATGAAAGGGGGTGGGAGCATTTTGAAATAACGACTGAAGAATACGCGATGGGACCCGCTACGGAGCAATAGGCGTGCATGGTTGATTTAATGGCGCGCGTCGGTCAATTAATTATTACGGTTGAGTTCATCGAAAAAATACCATTTGAGCCCAATATCGCAAAATGGGAGTTTTTATTGGGTGCTTATAGGATCTATTGCAACCCCGATAGTGCCGAATATGCGACAAGGTTTTTATTTGAAATTGAGCCCCAAAGTTCTGGAATTTATATACTCCTAGCAAACATTTACGCGTCAGTGGGGAGATGGGATGATGCGGTAAAAATATGTTGTCTGACGAGGGAGAGAGGGGTAAGGAAACCACCAGGTGTAAGTTGGACAGAGGTGGGGAGAAAAGTTCATAGTTTCATTATGGGAGATGATTCACACCCTTTCATGGATGAAATTTTAGCAAAAATTGAAAACTTGTACATAGAAATAAAAGAGACTGGTTATAATCCTAATACTAAATTTGTTTTATAAAATGTTGAGGAGGCTAAGAAGGAATTCAGCCTTTGTGGGCATAGTGAGAGACTGCATTAGCTTTCGAGTTAATTAGTACTCCGACTAGGAACCTTTGAGAATAATTAAAAATTTACGGGTTTGTGGAGACAACCACTTGCCAATTAAGTATATATCGAAAGTGAAAAAGAGGGAGATTGTTATGAGAGATAACAAACGATTTCATCATTTTATTGATGGTGTATGTTCTTGTGGAGATTACTGGTAGGCAATATAGTGTACATTGAGAGGATAAACAGTTCGAGTTAAGGCTTCAACTCTTAAATATTATTATATACTGATTTTTTAAACATTTAACACTTCTGAAACAAAGGAAAATATAGTAAAGAAAACAACTTATGATCTATGTGCATTAAAGAATGACAGGACGCTCACGAGGCACCTACAGTCATTGGATGGAAAAATGTCGCACTCTTTATCACCTCGTTCGATCTTCTTTTGAGTATCCAAATCAACTTCTTGGCTGAAGATTGATCCAGAATGTTCAATATTATGTGGTCTTATATAAAGAAATTAAAATCAGTGTAGCTTAAGATTTGGCTAAATCCTCTTCAACGCTGAGACACCTAGCCTATAAAATATATGGGCTTGAAGATAAAGAATTATTTAAGAAAATAAGACAACGTCGTGCCAATATCATTGCCACCATGACCATTCTACCGTCCTCCGATTCAGTGTCTTCATTTTCATTGGAATGAGAATCGCGAGGAAAAGAAAAAATATGACAACTACTATTTACAAAAAAAAATTACAGTAGTGTTTGTATATATGAAGTTTTTTACTTTAAATATTAAAAAATCTTGGAGCTATTTTTAGCTCGATAAAAACATACTATTAATCTACCTGTAATGGATTAAGGTGAAACAACATGACCCTTATTGTGATGTGTGTTATCATGTATGTGTGTGTGTGTGTGTGTGTGTGTGTGTGTGTGTGTGTGTGTATGAAATGTTTATCCCATTTTTATTGATTTTACATCTAGACGACACTATAATATGAGAATATTATGTATTGTATTATATTATGACAATTCAAGTTTACTTACTCTACAAAAGGAGTTTATTACTCATGCATGTATTAAAAGCGCCACACTTCATTTACTGTTATGTACACTTACTTCAACACATGTCATAAGCATTTACTATTACTTAAACTTCAATTGTTTTTCATCAACATGTTTACTGGCATGTAGTGGAACACTTACTTCAATTCTTATTCATCAATATGTGCACTTACTTCAATTTATTTGTTTGTCATTGTAGTGGATATGGATGAGGAAGATGATTTTCATTCAAAAATTTGAGACGATTTGGCTAAGTTATCACAAAATTCAAGAAATAAATAATGAAAGGCCAACACAATATTGCGAAAGCTAAAGGAAGACCGACGCATTTCAGATTTGGAGCACTTTTGAGTTGTCAACAAAATTTTGCGAAAGCCAAAGGAAGAATGAAGCATTAGTGCGTGATTTTTGGATTTACATGTTTTTGAAAATATTTTTTTGAATGATATACATAGTGGGTATATCTATCTATGATACATGTAGTAACTCATTATTTTTTTTGTGGATAATTAATGTTGGAGGTGGGTCAAAATCTATTTATGTCACACTATTTTTATATGGACAAATAACTTGGTTTGATACATTTTAGGTTTACGTGACTTCAAATACAAAAAATTTCAAGACTATTTTCATTTTATTGTAAATTTTGATTTGTGTTTAGATTTATTTGTCAACAATGACACTAATATTGGTTATTAATTTTTTATCATATGTTTAATTTATGACTGTTTATATTAAACCCACTTGTGATGAAATTTTTTGTACGGCCTTTTTAAAATTTTGAAAACTGTTTATCATGACGCTTTTTAAATCAAATATGACATCTTATAGAGTATATTATGACCCTTTTTATAGCAGATATGACAGTTTTGAAAAAAAAAATGTCATAGAAAGTCGTTGCCTAGTATGATACTTTTTATGGGTATCAATTATGACACTCAACTTTTGACATTTTTATTAAAAAATAAAGTGTCATAAAATGCGTTTTATGACACTTAAAAAGTTATAAAATGACTTTTTTCTTGTAGTGTTTGACTTGTCATATTACAAAGATCATTGTATAAGGCATGTAATTGATGTGATGCACACAGAAAAGAAGGTTACAGAACATCTGATAGGAACATGTCAGGGTGGATCTCATTCAAAAGATGGAGAAGGTCAATAGCTAAAGAATATGTTACCGCGGAGTCATCGCTATATGCTCAAGAACATATGCTAGAATAATAGCTGAGGAGGTTCAATCCTCATAGAGAATGAGTGATCGAGGAACCTAACGAGTTTGAGGATGGATTGCCTTTAGGGGTGAAACTTACAAGTCTATAATATAAGCAAACAACTCGTTATGTCTTCGAATCACAAGATGAAGTCGAAGATTGGAGAAAGTAAGTATCTACTAAATTACTCTTGTTTGATTATATGTATTTTATATATTGTGATTTAAACTCTACAGTTTACTCGTAGAAAAGTATGAGAACGAAATTGCCCCAAAACAAAGGAGAAATTGCACGACAACTGATTTTAAGACGTGAGTAAAAAAATGTAAGTTTCACTTCTTATGTGTACAGTTATTTATTTATGTGTGGTAAAAACATTTCCTAATACAAAATTATTAATAAATGCTACTTCTAAAAATAGGTCACGTCTCTTTAGGGCTTGTATGCCTAGAAAAAGGTCTTAATTTTCGTACGAAAGAGTTTAAGAAACTCCCCACCAACGATTTTAATTTCCTTTCATATCCATATGAGGAAAAGAATTGGACGCAAAACAATGAAATTTTAATTTCTTCCTTGACTACCTATGTCATTAGCAAAAGCGATAAAAATCCAAAAGATATGGTGCTAACCTACTATATGATAATCTAACAAATTATATAACTCAACTGCTTAGATTTCACAAAAATGTATTCTAATATAATTGGTTGAAGGTGGAGGATACTACGAATGTTTGTAAAGTTGATCCTGACTCCAAAATTATTGTGGTAGATTTATCAAAGATGAAGAGTGAAGATTGCATATTCGATGAGCCTTTTATTTGTGCCTTTCAGAACGCAAATGAGGTATTATACTTGAAGTGCATAAATTATGACAATTGGTCTATTATTATGAATGCACCAAAGGGTATGACTACCCACCCAAGCTGAGGCATTAAAGGCTTTAAAAGTTTTCAAGTTAGCTCTTAATGACAACCATAATTTGAAGGATCATTTAGTTGATTTAGAGGAATATTGAGTATCAAAATATTATTTTATCATTGTAAAATTTATTTACATTTTATTATGATATTGACACTATATTAGGCTAATATTATTGGCACTTTACTTTGATTTATTAATGTTTAGTTTGATGTATGAATGTTAGTTTGATTTACGAATGTTTAATATGATTTATGAATGTTTACTTTGATTTATGAATGTTTAATTTGAGTTATGAATGTTTAGGGGCACGAACACCTTGCACGGGACAATCAGTTTGAGTATAGAGTCTCCTGAGTTTGTGATTGGACCAAATGGAACCAACTCAATTTCCATGTGTTCCTGTATATGCACATTTGCTAATTAGTTTCATTGATACAATCTTCATAAAATGATGGAAAATTAACGTCCCACGTGGGATAAAAATCAACATTACTAATATCCTCAAAATTTAGAAACTCTAAGTTGGTGATACAGTAATTCTGTTCTAAAAATTATCCTTGATCAAAATCAATGACATCAGTGGATAGGCAATTTTAATTTTCAGAACAAAACAACCTCATCACCAACTTCGAGTTTCCAAATTTTGAGGATATCAGTAATGTTAAATTTTATCCCTTGTGGGACGTTAATTTTTCTTCATTTTATGAAGATTTTATCAATAAAACTAATAAGAAAATGTATATGTACAGGAATATGCATGGGGGTTCCAAGATCAATTTGGTCAAATCACAAACTCAAAAGACTCTATTTAATGGCCTTTTGGGATCGCAGGAATTAGGCATTCTTTACTTTAACTAACATTTTTATATACTTGATATGCATAATCTTTTAAATGTTTTATTCCTACATAAGCATTCTTAGGCTTGAACACCTCGCACGTGACCATTGTAACTCGTAGCAACTGACCGTATAGTCGTGGGACTCCTGATTTTATAACATGATCGAAATTTACAAATAGGCACACTTTGGCTTGAAAGCGTGGGGGTAGTGGGTGAAACTCCTGAATAGCCCTTAAAGGGCCCCTCAAGGGGTACGAACACCTCATATATGACTAACGTAACACGTAGCAACTGACCACATAGTTGGATGACTCCCTGTTTGAGAACAGGACCGAAATTTATAAATAGGCACACTTAGGCTTGAAAACCTTTCGCTAGTGGGCGAAAACCTCAAACTACCCCCAAACGGTTCTGCAAGGGGCACAAATACCTTGCACGTGACCAAAGTAACTCATAGCAACTAACCGCCTTATCGCGAGACTACTGATTTGAGAATAGGATCGACATTTACAAATAGGCACACTTAGGCTTGAAAACGTGCCCCTAGGGGGCAAAAACCCCGAACAACCCCTAGAGGATCCTAAAAGGGGCATAAACACCTCACACACGACCAACATAACTCGCAGCAACTCACAGCGTAGTCACGGGACTCAAGATTTAAGAACATGATTGAAATTAACAAATAGACACACTTAGGCTTGAAAATGTGCCGCTATTGAATGAAAATATCGAATAGCCCTTAAACGGACACCTCGCACCTGACCAACGTAACTCGTAGCAACTGACCGTGGAATCACGAAACTCTTGGATTGACAACATGATTAAAATTTGCAAATAGGCACACTTAGGTTTGAAATTGTGCCGCTGGTCGACAAAAATCCTAAACAACTCATAAACATCCCCGCAAGGGGTACGAACACCTCGTAGGTGAACAAAGTTACTCATAGCAACTGACTGTGTAGTTGTGGGACTCCCGATTTCAGAATAAGACTGAAATTTATAATTAGGCTCACATAGGCTTTATAACGTAACGCTAGTGGACAAAAACCTCGAACAACCCCCAAACGGCCCTACAAAGGATATGAACACCTTGAACGTGACCAAGATAACTCGAAGCAACTGACTGTATAGTCGTGAGACTCGGGGTTTGATAACATGACCAATATTTGTAAATAGGCAAATTTAGGCTTAAAATGTGTCGCTAGTGAGCGAAAACCCCGAGTAACGCCCAAACGGTCATGTAAGGAACACGAACACCTCACACATGACCACTTTAACTCGTAGCAACTGACCACATGGTCGTGGAACTCTCGATTTGAGAACAAGAACCGCACATATATATTTTTTCAAATAAATATAGTCACAGACTTAAACTGAGACCATATTTAATACTTTTCATAATAAATATCTAGTCACGAATTTGGTCCATAACCAATTTGAAGCATGTCTATAAGATGGATTACGACTTAGGTCCATGGCTATATTGAACCATTAGAAGATGGGTCACGGCTTAGGCCCGTGACCACATCGAACCATGTGTAAAAGTTCGGTCACGACTTAGGTCCGTGACCAATGTTTCAAACCTGGTCATGGATAGGGTCCGTGACTAACTGGTTACAACCCTTGTTCATGACCAACGTGTCGTATACTGGCCCAAGCTTGGGACGTGACTATTTTTTTTGGTCAGGGATCAAGTCCGTGACCTGTAATTTTGGTTACGCACATTTTGGTCACAGATTGGATTGGTGACCCAGAGGCTTGGCCACGGCTAGAATTTGTGACCATCCTCCTATTTGGGTGCAGTGTTATATATTTATAACATTTTAATTAATAATGCATATAAAATTGTTCATATGTTAAAAATGTACATACGATTGAACTTAATAATCAAAGATCTCATGTAGCTCTATTATCTGCTCAAATGCACCCCCATATACCATTTATGGCTTCCATTTGCACATGTGAGGCTACGTTAGGTCACACTTCGAGTTACAAACACCCCATTTGAAGTTGTAGTAAACATAAATCCATTCCCTCGTCAATTAGTTATTTTAAGTGCCAGTTTATATATGTATATATAAGATTGGAAGTTCGAGATACATAAAAGAAAATCATTACCATTAATATGGGGACATATTTAGTAACCTGTTGAACGTTAACCCGGGATGTCTGTCACGACCCCGTCCCAAAATACTAGTGGGGAACGAGTGTCGACATACCACCAAGGCAATAAATATTTTGACTTAAATTGTTTCCTTAATTAAATGTAACAGAAATACAATTACATGGTTATGAATCGTAAAATACTGAAATTAAAGGAATTACGTCATCAGAGATTTCTAAAAGGGAACTTCATATATATTAAAAGTAACAGCGAGTTACAACTTAAGACGAAATTTAAAACTTATTACAAGGGAGTCAAACATGCTCTATATGATATAATAAACTTTTTACTTAAAATAATAAAAAGAGCTCTAAAAGGTGAGTCTTCCATATAGTCCTTTTATGTTCCCTCCACGAGCCTACTTATTTTCTGAAAAATGGTTATTTTTACAACGTCTGCTGAAAGACGAGTGAGATTCAATCTCCAGACATTCCATGGTTTTTCAAAAAATTGATACCTATTCAATTTACAACATAAGGCATTTACATATATGGACAGGAATTTGCAATAAAATATATAAAGTAAATTGACAATATATATTTTCAGAGCATAAGTTATGAACCCGTAGACTACTGAACATAAGTTTCGAACGTTATAGATTTCAAGTTCCCATATATAGGATATAAGATTAAATATCCATATGTGTTTGAAAATTCACATTCGTAAAGTTTGGGGACCAAACTTTTTATAAGGAGGGTAGGATGCAATGACCCCACTTTTTAATTTTCATATACAGTTTTAAATGTTGTATTATTTTATATGTGATATGGATAGTGTTAATTTATTATTTTTAGTCTAATCCTCCCTTCATAAATCAAGAAATAACAAATTAGTTACAAACATAATTATAAATTTTCGGTAGGAATGTTCATATTAGAGACTAGTTTTGACTATTATAATATAACAATTGACTTTAGGTAAAAACTAAAAATTTATTGATATATAAATTAGGTTTGTAACACAACAAGTGGTGTGTTAAAAGGAGGGCCGAGCAAGAAGTTATACCGAAATTACGAAATAAGGGCAAATTTGTCCATCCTTTAAGTTGTATTTTGTCTTATTACCACACCATATGTTATATTTTGATTGGTTGGAAGGTTAGGCTAGTTAGGCCGACTTAAACACCTTTAAATGACCTTTTTCTTCAGCAAAATGGATCAAATCAAACTATAATAACATATCTTAAGTTAAAAGATAAGTTTTGGGGTAGAAAATATAATTTTATGAAACTTTAGGGACTTAGTTTTAAATAAAGAAAGTTTCAAGGGCTAAAATGAAAATATATAAAGGACCATTTTATAAATAAAATATTTTCAAGAACCTCTAAGAAATATTAAAAATGTGTGGTGTAAAATTACTAAAATACCCTTTATATGTAAAATGACCCTTATACCCTTAATAACTTTTCACCTCGTGCTTGCTTTTGGACACCTCCACCGTACACGTGTTGTCCATTGAAATAAAGATTAAAACACATGTCATGCATATGGAAAAGCTAAAGCACGTGTCGCAGTTCGGTGAATTAAGACTGCAGGAGCGCTCCGTTGTGCGACACGGAAATGCTGACTCGCCATTGTAAAGGCTTGGTCAGACACATATCAACGCCCTAATATCTTTGGGAAACTATAAATAAGGCCTTTAGGATCATTATAACACGAAATTCATCCAAAATATCAGAGAGAAATAGTGAGAGAAAGTACGGGAAAATTTAAGAAGAAGTTTTGTGTTAGTGATCCAAAACTTGATATCTGTAACTTTGTACTTCTGTTTTAGGTGAGTGCTCTATGACATTCCTTGTGTATTTTGATTATGTGATATTATGAAATTTTGTGAAATGATTTTATTCTCAAATTCATGTGATACGGATGATTTCGTCATTTGTTATATGTGTATATCTCTTGATATAAACATCTGATTTGAATTATGAAATTATTGATTCGGCCTATGGAAAATCTCTTACAATGTTGGCCTTGACGACCGGGTGGAAATATTTGGGTGGTACCTTCCCAGCTGGTTTATCGCTGGTGTACCCTAAATAAGGCGTTGTTTTAAATATCATGATTTTATGTCTGTGTTGTTGCCGGGTGGAAACATTTGGTAACACAATCTGTTTATCTGGGTAATAGAGCGTACATGACCATCAAAATAAAATTGAATGATTAAAATATTTCTCAATTGTTTTATCTGTTCTGTTTTGAACTGTTTATTCTAAAAATATATACTGTCAATTTACTTTATATATTTTATTGCAAATTCCTGTCCATATATGTATATGCCTTCTGATGTAAATTGAATAGGTATCAATTTTCTGAAAAAACATGGAATGTCTGGAGATTGAATCTCACTCGGCTTTCAGCTAACGTCATACAAATATCCATTTTTCAGGAAATAAGTAGGCTCGTGGAGGGAACATAAATGGAAGACTCACCTTTTAGAGCTCTATTTGTTATTTTAAGTAAAAAGTTTGTTATATCATATAGAGCATGGTTGGCTCTCTTGTAATAAGTTTTAAATTTCGTCTTAAGCTGTAACTCATTGTTATTTGTAATATATATGAAGTTTCATTTTAGAAAGCTCTGATGACATAATTCCTTTAATTTCAGTATTTTACGATTCATAACCATGTAATTGTATTTCCATTGCATTTAATCAAGAAAACAATTTAAGTCAAAATATTTGTTGCCTTGGTGGCATGTCAAGACACTCGTTCCCCACTACTATTTTGGGACGGGGTTGTGACAATGTCACTACCAACCGTTTATACAAATGGGACAATACATATATACCCCACACAATGTCTCAATATTTGTCAATTTTCTTCAATGAGTATAGATAATACAAGGAAACTTTATTAACGAACTTGTCTGGAAATAACCACGTGCACATCGATGGATGTGCTACTCTGTCGCCCCCTATCCCAATTTATTCACTTTATATTGCCTTTTTTCACGAGCCAGTCTACAAGGACACAAAATAATAACTTACATTCACTTTTCGCCTCTTCCTCCGTACATTCTTTATATTTCTTTATACTCTTAATCAGATTAGTCCGTCCCTCACTCATCCGAAACACCTCACCATACAAACACTTCCCCTTAACCGATATCTTCAGCAAATGATAAATAACATTTAATGTAATTATTATCTCATCGAATAACATTGGAAGGTATTAATCTACAGTTACTACCGTTTAATAAAAAAATATACCCCAACGTAATTAATATAATCGTATGAATAATTGACCAATCTCCATAACCTTAACACTTGCACTAACTTAATGACACACGGGTCTTCTTTCTTAATGCCCCATTCCGAATTTTTTTATAGTGGCAAATGTATTTTATAAGGCCCCTCTCTTCATCTTGATTTCATATTGCATAAGCTATATGGTTACTGAAGTGTTTTAATAACTTGGAATTTTTCGGCATTAAACCATTAAGAGTTTGGGAGTCTTTCGCTTTCCATTTTCCTTTCTTTGACGCGATTTTAGTAGGATTTGATGAAGGGGAACCTCCGTCATTGTCTTTATCCTCGCTAGTTGTATCAGTACTATCCTCAAATGCCTCAACGTCACCATCAACTTCCTCAACACCACCATCTTTAACATCATACTTGTTTTTCTTTTCACCAACCTCGCTCTCACTAATTTTGTTCTCATTATCACCCTCCCACCTATCATTGCATACTTCATCCTCCCTATCATCACCTACCTCTTCCTCCTTATCATTAGTTACTTCCCCTACTTCCTCCTCCATATCATCCTCGTTTACTTCATTCACTTCCTTTACCCTTTTATCATTAATATGTTCTTCGTTCGTCTCTACTTTTTTCTCACCACTCTCATTACTATTTGTGCTCCTTAGTTGTTCAAAACTATAACTGCTTGTACCCGTCGATTTCTCAACCTCATTCTCTTCAGTCATTTTTGCTTGCGTAACATCCGACCTCCATTTCCTTTCAGAAGCCGTAAGAGCCTTCCTAGTTCTTGCCATTTATATTATACAAAAATAAAGACAACATATCAAATTAATAAACAAATATGAACTAACCAATTATCGGAGATCATATATGAAGTCATAGTGGGTTGTAACTGTGGTAATAACTAATTCATGGTGAGTTGTAACCGCGGTAACAACTAAACCATGACTGAAAGTACCATACCATAACTTACAGTGTGTTGTAATTGTGAAAAGTGATAATTTATGGTGACAACTAACAATAACTATCACAAACACTATCACAAGAGGGTTTCATCGTAAATAGATCACCACCACAGTGATAAGACACCATGAATCTAATCAAAGTATGTAAAATATTAACCACGGTGAGATGACACCATGGCATGTGAACTAGACACGACTAGCACACACCGTAAACATTTATATCCTCTGTTGATGGGTGGCCGTGGTTACAGATCGGTGACGCGACTAAGAATGTGTCTCAGAAGTGCGTACTCTCTAGGCTTAAGTACAAGCATGTCGCTCAAGTAATAATTCGATAAGTCGGGTATCTATCCTCAGGGAAATAGGACGAACGGAGTCATAACGACGTTGGACAGACGAAGGAAACCTAACTTTGACTCTAAAGGAAAGGAAAATATGATTTGATTTTTGAAATAACTACAACTATATGCACTTTTAAAAATGACTAACTAATGAGATTATAGAAAATAATGAGATGCAATTAGTCTAATGCAGAATTTCGAATTTCTTGACTAAAACTGTAACTATGAATGGAGAAGAATAGGTCGAGTTACAATCCCCCACACCCTAGTAATTCACTTCGTAAGATACTAGATTTGGAATTAAAACTTTAAATGAATATAATTTTTTAACACTCCTAAGTATTACATATATGAGGGATCGTAGCCCGCACAGTACGTAAGCAAAGGTTGAATTAAAATTCAGTCTTTATTCCTCCTAAGTATTACACATATGATGGATCATAGCCCGCACAGTATGTAAGAAAAGGCTTAAATAAAGTAGTATTGTATGAATTAAGATACAATTCATCTAAGGTTTAGTTCCAAATACTATTTCCACTACTATGAATTACATCGGGTGGGGTTCATGCACCCCAACCCTTGAAAATTTAGCTGGACATACTAACCCTAGATGAAAACATGTTTCGAAAGAAAGAGAACATTTTTACTAAGAAGAAGAAGAAGAAGAAGAAGAATGAAGAATACTTACTAACAAAAGAACTACTGCAATAATTAAAGAAGGAATTGGAAGAAATTTACTTCAATTGCAACTGGAATCAAAACTAGGGTTTATGTGTTATTCTCCTCTAAAACTAATTACAATTGTTTTCTTCACGAAGTAGAAGCCTCCTTTATGTATAGGAGGAGTTTACAATTTATAAGCTACGAATAATAAGAGTTTCAACCATGGAGGATTCTAATTTTTCACTTGGATAAGTTCGAATTTCTGAAAAACAGAACTGATCCTATTAAGGGGTTCGGTACGGTTCCATATTTGACAGCCTTTATAGCAACGGATTGGTTAGTTTTTCCTCTCCTTCGGTTCGGTTCCATCTTGACAATGCTTTACAGGTGTAGGATTGGTTCGTTATTTCTTCCCTTCGGTTCGGTTCTGTCTTGACAGTCTTTACAGGAACTTTCCCGAATGGGATCATTTCGTTATTTCTTCCCTTCGGTTTGGTTCTATCTTGACAGTCTTTGCAGAAACCTTTCCCTCTTGTACTTCTTTGAAGCTTTTGGTACGGAACTCGGATTAAAACACTGAACACCTGCAAAATAGATGAAAAAAACACGAAACTCGACGTACTCATTAGAAACTTGTCAAGAGCAACGATATGATATAAATCCACTCGAATTACACTTTGCGGAGCGATAAAAGCCTCTAAATTAAGGGGATAAATGAGAAGAATTTATGCCTAATCAGTCGGTTCATGTATTTTTACCTCTGTCATTTCTGTCACACTTTAAACCCATTAGGATATAATTAACTAAATAATTCACAAACCACATTTATTATTTATTTATTTATTTATTTTGCAATACACATTCAAACAACTTCAATGTTAAAATGCGTAATACTAAAAATCCAATCGTTTTAAGGGGACATAATTTATACAAAACTCCCATACCATTTAGCTTAATTACAACTAGTATAATGTATAAAATAAAACTGAAGATACCCTACTACTATTCACTCAATCTCCTAGACCTGGAAGTGGCAGCTTCAAAACTTGAAAATGTAAACATAAAAAACCATGAGTTTAAAAACTCAGTGAATTACATTTCTATATATTAAAAGTACCATATTAACACATCAACATATCAATATATCGATCTCTGTGACAAATTAAGTCATATACATATCCGGAGTTAATAAACCCCACATCTCCTGCCCGTAGGCAATAATCATATCCATGGGTTTTAATAACCTAACATCTCTTGAATTGCATAGAAACTCAACATATCTTGACTTTTATAAAGCTATGACATCTCAACATCTCTTGATTTTTAATAAGCCATAGCATCTGTTAACTATGTATTCACGTTTCCTTCGGGTGGAGCTGAACTGGGTTGATGGGTTGATTTGACCTTACACCTGTTAATCCAACTAAACCATTATTGAATCTCAATCATAAGTATTATCTTAATATATTTATGTAACTTTCAATGACTATACAACAACAATATAATTCTACTTAAGTCGCATTCCAAAAAATATGTGTAAAGACGAAACAATGGTATATATATTGATAAGGTTATGAATATTCAACCCTAGAAAATACCTTACAAGGAATTTATAACTAAAATCAAGTAAACATAAAAGTATACTTCTGTCATATCCCGTATTTTTATGGCTTTTAATTATGAGATTGATTAAATAAAGTTGCTTTTAATTATGGGATTAACTAAATTAATTTGGGATAATTAATTGGAAATTAATTCGAAATAACTAGCGATACGAGAGTTAGTATTTGATTATGATGATAATATTGAATATTACTGAGTGATTATGGTAATATAAGATTATTGAATTTATTAATATTGTCGTGAGTTATAAATACGACAATTCGGAAATTAAGTTAGGACGCGCGTGTCAGTCGTGTCAGGAATTAATTTAATAGATTTAAAAGTAAATTATTTTTATATCATCCGTATGATCATTTTGAGTATGCCAACGTGTACGGAAGGGTCAAGATAGTCATAAAACACTAGCCGAGGGTTTAGTTTGGGTTCCGGGACATTTTTAGGCCTAATCGGCAACCCGGGAGAGTATTTTAGTCATTTTAAAATTTAATGAATAGTGACCAATGAGAATTAGGCTTTGTTTATCAGCCAACCTTAGGGACCTTATCTGTCAAAACCAAATAGTGGGCAACGTGAGAAGAGAGGAGAAGTTCCAAGGGTTTCCAAGGCCTTAACCATCACACACCTCCACTATCGCCGGAATTTTGATCGAAAACAGAAAGAGAACTAACCTTTATCGTCCTCAAAGGAACATAATCTTTATTCCCAGGAAAGTAATTTAACTTGTTATGATTCAACAAATATATATTATCCATATAGTTTATAATTGGAGACTAGACTTGGGAAAATTGAGAATTTTATAAATTGGGGGAATTAAACATTGAATATGGGTAGGTTTTGCGTGTAGATGAACTTCTGGTATGTAGAGACAACGAAATTATAATCCATGTGTACAAATTCACGAATTAATGTTGAGAAATTCGATGTTCTTGAAGAAATTTTAAAGAACAAGGTTTGGAGGAATATTTATGACTTTTGATCCAAGAAACTATTAATTCATGATGGTTTAATGATTCTAAAACGTTAGAGACTGTGAAAATATGTTGGTGTAATGAGTAGTATAATTGGTTGGGAGTTTGGAACGTTGTAATGGAAGATTTGGGGTGTAAATTTGGAGAACCCGTAACTGTGTAAAGAATTTATGGGAAAATACCTTCTTGATCGATCGATCGACTGTTTCGATCGATCGACCCTTTGCCTTCGATCGATCGACCCCTCCTGATTTTTAAAAGTTTCCCCCTTTAAAGTTTAAAATAAATACAAAACTTATAATGATTCTTAGGGTGATTAGTGTAGTATTGTGGGACTTAGTTAAGGCCAGTAGGGTCTTAGTTGATGCCCTAAAAAATGGTTTACTTTACGAAATTGAATATTATCACTTACGAGGGTCTACCGAGTGAGGTACGGTTAGAAATCGTTCGAATTGAGACTATAATGGGAATGAATGATGAGGTAAGGATATGAACAGTAATTGAGGGACTTTAAGTTAATGAGATTACATTAGAAACTAATATGAGACCTACTAACCTTTTAGGATAGGTCTAGGTACTCAAATTGATACGACGAGAGACTTATCGAGCTAAATATATATTACATAGAATGTTCGGGATAAACTTACTATGTATGCGATTTATAAGATGGAATGTGTGAATACCTATATTGATATATGATTACTTAGGTTGTGTGAATGCGTAGTGTACGGATTTCTTATGTGTATGACATACCTACCATACTTGCTATCACGGGAGGTTAACTTTCGAAAAAGGACCATATGATCTTTGTGTGCCTACGGGGGGAATTTAGATTGGTACCTTAAGAACATAGGACTGTGAATGACTTATTTGTGAGTTGATAAGTCAACTGATCAATGAAGCGCAGGTATGTACCTGACCCATGGGTATGTGAACTGTGTTCGCCTCTAATATATGTGATTTTATTTATTGAAACGGTTCCTGAGTGATTCGGAACGCGTAGTCCTTATGTATGTGATGTACCGGGATTCGATAGCAGAGTATGCGTGCACCGCAGCTTAGCCAATGGGTGACATATATGTACATATGTATTGAGAGTGATTTATATATATACTTGTGACTGGTTCACTATTGCATAGTAGATGCGAATAACTAAGATATTGGAATGGTCTACAAAAATGAGAATTTAAATATCACTTGTGATGAGAAATTTAATGAATGTGAATGTGAGATATAAATATAATTTATTTGTGTAATACGAGTAGGCACCTTATATTATGATGTAAAATTAGGGGTTAGTACGGACTAGTTAGATAGGGGAATAACTAAGATGGGTTAAAGGTATACGTTAAGCGTGCACGTTAGCTGAGAGGTGAGAAACTCGTGTGAGAGTACGCAACTAACATGTATATAATAGTTATTATTTAATGCAATTAAACACTTGCTATATTTTTAAATTGTTTTCACCTCGGGCACTGACCCGTTTGCTTCCAAATCTATTTTTGTAAAAAGCTTTTAGGTACCCAGCCATAGGGACACCAAGCATAGGAGTTCCATTACATTAACATGCTGTAGATGTTGTGAAAGTTACAGGATCTCGGTATTAGACGCCTTCACATTCTGCACTTGATTATATTCAGGCTTACAACTCATCTGTTAGGGCATGTCGCCCAATCCCATTTTGAGATAACATTCTCATACTTTCAGTTTTGGATTTACCTATTTTATTCAGACTGTTGTATTGGGAATTGTACGGTATTTGGATTATTCAGGGGAGTGTTGCTCCAGACTCATTTTTATTTATTCCATTATTATTCTGTTGTGATTATGATGTGGATGTTGTTATGGTTAGCTTAATTATTTGGTTGCATGTTAGTTTAATTTAATAAAATTTAACAACTCGCTTTTTAAATATTAGGTGGCTAGTAACTCTTTAAAATATTTTCGGAAGTGATGCTAGATCTGAACTAACTTGATATTCTGTATTAATGAGATAAAGGAGTAGCTACCCCGTATTTAATTAGTCGGGGTTTCACAACTTCTCAATATATATACACATGAAATATGTGCTCATAATACCCTTGGGAAAGAGCAGATTAAAACATTATTTCATGGGGTTTCCAGTATGGACTCAAATTATTGTCCTCCATACTTAACCATCCCATACTCATAAATTGTACATATACATGTGCCAAAGTTTATCAATATGAAAATATATCTGAATATGCTATCCATTACATTGGACGGTGTAATTTTTTAAGCTTCCTAGAGTCAGTTATGACCATTTCTTTACAACCTATTAAATATGCCCCACAAGCTCCTCTATTGTTCCTTCAACTTCAAAGAATTTTCATGATTTTCTCCAACATAACTTTCCATGATTTTCCACCCATTTTCAATACACATACTAAA
This sequence comes from Sambucus nigra, assembly GCA_949130495.1. Taxonomy (NCBI): domain Eukaryota; kingdom Viridiplantae; phylum Streptophyta; class Magnoliopsida; order Dipsacales; family Adoxaceae; genus Sambucus; species Sambucus nigra. The sequence continues at coordinate 218,741,373 of OX422224.1, read as the reverse complement.
AGTATAGAATTATAGTTTCATAATTTTTTAACTTCATTTGCTATGTCAAAATCTTGACCAAACTCAGGGCATATAGAAATTAAATATACAAATAACAACTATGTACCAATTTGCAACCATCACTAAGGCCCAACCACAAGGAGTTAAATTATAATTTTTGGATATGATATGAATATACGAGTCTAGTTTCATATCCAATTAAAATTTATCAATTCCAGTAATTACACAAAAATATATGCTAGTTTGAACACAAGGGATTTCAATAACAAGCAATACGGGCTACATACAACACTTATCTCACATGTGAACAAATACTTATTATCACAATGGAGGAGGGAATTTTAACCCAAAATTCACGATTTATATACTTTGAAATAAGTATAATATAAGATTAAAACAATATTAACCACATAATGTACTTTGGAAACACTTTAAGAATTTTCTTGGAATTTTCTTAGCTTTTGCAGTAATCTTTTCTTCCTTAACTTTTTACTTTCTCTTTCCTCAAGCAAAAACTCTCCAAAACTGAACTTATGATTAAATTTGATGAAGAAATAGCTTATAAGAAGAGTTTTAAGTCGTCCAAGGTTGCCTCCCATGCCAACCAATCAAATTAAAATATTTGGTTTACTAAAAGACAATTTACAACTTAAAGGGAATGGACAGATTTGCCCCTTGTTCGTAATTTTGGCATAACTTCTTACTCAAACATCCGTTTGATGAATCGTTTGTTGTGTCGCAAACCCAAATCATATATAATAACTATATAGTTTTCACTTTGAGTCAATTGTTACATTATAAGGGTCAAAACTAGTCTCCAACAGGAACATTTCTACCGAAAATAACAAATTTGTGTGTTTGTACATAATTTGACATTTCATGATTTATGAAAGTGGGATTATACTAATCATAATCACTTAACATTAGATATACTAAGACCACATTATTTATATCACATAAGGTAATCATGATTTAAACATAATTTATCATAATTATATCCGGGTTATCACAACTTCCTCCCCTTAGAAAATTTCGTCCCCGAAATTTGATATGAAGGTCACTTACCAAACAAATGGGGATACTGTTTCTTCATGCTATCCTCCATTTCCCAAGTTGATTATTTAATTCCATGGCTCATCTACATAACTTTAACTAAGTGAATAACTTTATTCCTTAATACTTGCTCCTTATGATCAATAATTTCCACTGGTTCCTCGATGTACGACAAGTCTTCCTTCAATTCAACAGGTGCAGTTTTCAATTGATGAGATGGATCTCCCAAATACTTACGAAGCATCGATACGTGAAACGCATCATGTAAATGAGATAACTCTGGAGGTAATGCTAATCTATATGCCAAGGTCCCAATTCTTTCCAACACATCATATGGTCCAATGTATCTTGAACTTAGTTTTCCCTTTTTCCCAAATCTCATAACGCCTTTCCACGGTGAAATATGTAGGATACAAAATCCCCCTTTTGAAATTCCAATGGATACTTCCTCTTATCTGCATAAAATTTCTGCCTGCTTTGTGCTATCTTTATCCATTCTCGAACCAATTTTATCTTTTCTGTTGTTATATCTATCAATTCAGGACCCAAAATTTTCCTTTCACCCACTTCACCCCAACATAATAGCATTCTGCATCTCCTCCCATATAAATCTTCATAGGGAGAAATACCAATAGTGGACTGATAACTATTATTATACGAGAATTCCATCAATGGCAAATGATCATCCTAACTACCATTGAAATCAAATACACAGGCTCATTACATGTCTTTTAATATTTGAATCGTCCTTTTTGATTGCCAATCGGTTTGTGGATAAAATGCAATACTGAAATTCAAACTTATTCCTAGGGCATTCTGTAAATGAGGCCAAAACTTATAAGTGAACGTTGGATCTCTATCTGATACTATTGACACTAGTGCCTCATATAAATAGATAATAACATCAACGTATATACGTGCATACTTGTCAACATTGTAGGTCGTCTTAATTGGAAGAAAATGAGCCGACTTTGTCAATCGGTCTACAATCACCCAAATAGAATCATGCCCCTTTTGTAATCGTGGCAATCTTACAACAAAATCCGTCGTTATATGTTCCCATTTCCATTCCGGAATAGGCAATGTCTGCAATAATCTTGTCGGCATCTGATGCTCCACCTTCACTTGCTGGAATACTAAATATTTAACTATAAATTATGCAATCTCACGTTTCATATTATTCCACCAGTAATACTCGTTCAAATCTCTGTACATTTTGGTACCTTCAGGATGCATAGAGTAAATAGAACTATGTGCCTCTTCTAATATATCCTTCTTTAAGGATGGATCATTCGGTACACAAATTTTATTTTTATAACACAGCGATTCATCCTTCTTAATTTCAAAGTCACTCTCTTTACCATCGAGGATTTCCCATTTCTTCTTCTCAAGGAATGGATCAATCATTTGTAAATTCCATATGTATTCTTTTAGTAAAGGTCTCACTGTAACGTGTGCAATTAATGCCCCCATTTTAGTTAAGTTCAACTCGACTCCTATCAGTCTTAATTCCATAATATTGCTAACCCGTGCACATTGAATACAAGATAACCTCCCCAATGACTTCCAACTTAGAGCATCTACAACAACATTGGCCCTCCCGAAATGATGGTGAATGGTACAATCATAGTCTTTAATTAACTCCATCTAACGTCTTTTTCTCAAATTCAAGTCTCTCTTTGTAAATAAATACTTCAAACTTTGATGGTGAGTGGAAATTTCACACGTCTCTCCATATAAATGATGTCTCCATAATTTCAAGGCAAAAATAATAGCCGCAAGTTCTAAATTGTCTGTAGGACAATTATGTTCATGCGTCTTTAACTGTCTAGATGTATAAGAAATTAACTTTCCATATTGCATGAAAACACAACCCAGACCCTGATGTGAAGCGTCAGTATAAATCACAAAACCTTCTCCACCGGATGGAACAGTGGGAACTGGAGCTGATACTAGCCTATTTTTTAACTTTTCAAAGTTGTGCGGACATTCATCACTCCACACATATTTCACTTCTTTTCGGGTTAATTTAGTCAACGGTAAGGCTATAGATGAAAACCCATTTATAAATCTTCTGTAATATCCAGCCAATCCTAGGAAACTCCTTATCTCTCTTACATTTCTTGGTCTTTCTCATTGCATAATTGCCTCTACCTTCTTAGGATCAACATAAATTCCATCTCCCGAAACAACATGCCCCATAAATACTACATGATTTAACCAAAACTCACATTTGCTAAACTTAACAAATAATTTACTATCTCGCAAAACTTGCAATACAACTCTTAGATGCTTCTCATGTTCCTCTTGTATAGGTTAGTATATCAAAACATCATCAATAAAGACAATCACAAACGAATTTATGAAAGGATAAAATACTCGATTAATTAAATCCATAAACACCGCAGGAGCATTTGTTAACCCAAATGGCATTACCAAAAATTCATAATGACCACGGCGAGAACGAAAAGCTGCCTTAGAAATGTCACAATCTCTCACCCTTAATTGATGATAACCCGATCTCAAATCAATTTTTGAAAACATTTTAGCACTCTGTAATTGATCAAACAAATCATCAATACGAGGCAATGGATATTTATTTTGAATAGTTACCTTGTTCAACTGCCGATAATCAATGTAAAGTCGTATGGTGCCGTCTTTCTTCTTCACAAATAATACCGGAGCACCCCATGGTGATACACTGGGTCGAATAAAACCTCAATCTAGTAAATCTTGCAGTTGAACCTTTAACTCCTTTAGTTCGACAGGTGCCATTCTATATGGAGAAATAAAAACTGAAGCTGGACCAGACACTAAATTAATAGTAAACTCTACCTCTCTGCTAGGTGGCAACCCTGGTAATTCATCTGGGAACACATCTGCAAAATCCTTAACTACTGCGATATCTTCTAATTTTTTCAATTCCCTGTTTGTATCCACAATATATGCTAAAAAGCCTTGACAACCCTTATTTAATAATTTCCTGGCCCAAAAGGGCAGAAATAAGACAATTTGGAACCACATTTATTTCCCAAGCAAATTTGAATTCTTCCTCCCCCATCATATTAAATGTAACTTCCTTACGAAAACAGCCAATCGATGAATGGTAGGAAGATAACCAGTTTATACCCAACATTATATCAAAATCTCGAATATCTAGTGGAATTAAATAAATGGTAAACTCCCTCTCCCCCACATACAATACACAATTTTTATACACAAGATCCACTACCATCACATCCCCCATAGGTTTAGAAATATATAAACAATAATCTAGATAAGAACATGATCTACCCAAATGCATGGTAAATGATAGTGCTGCAAATTAATGAGTAGAACCTGGATCAATAAGCACGTAAGCATGTTTGTTCATGACAAAAAATGTACTAGCCACCACCTCTGGAGTAGCCTGAGCGTCCTGTAAAGTCATAGCAAATATCATTTTCGGAGCCCTGGAACCACTAGTTTGTCCTCTACCCCCTCCTCTCCCTATGCCTCTAGGTGATGAACCTCGAATAACAATAGCGGATTGAGTCCCTCCTATTAGCATAAGACAGTTCTTTTTGGTATGACCAATTTGATGACAGTGATAACACTCTGCCCTCTTTAATTTGGGACAATCTCGACTGATATGGCCCTCAACTTTGTAAAAATATCATGTAATAGGCTTAGACTGCCCATTCTCATTCTCCCGTTGTCTATTCTGTTGGCCCATTAATCCTGCACCCCTAAAACTGCTTTGTGTCCTATTCTGAACATAATTTCCAGTGCCTCTACCGCGCTGAAATCTTTGACTCCCCTGTTTTGAGTATTCTATATTGCCTTCCTTTTGCTAAGATGGATCAAATCTACTCCTTTTTCCCCCTTTTTCCCTATTCTTTATTGCATCATTAACATCTCCTTCGACCATCATAGCTTTGTTAACTGAAGAAGTATAATCTACCATTTCAAGTGCAGCGAGTCTATACTTGATAACCAAATTCAACCCATCTTGAAATCCGGTGTATTTTCCTCCTCATCATGTAAGAAACGTAATGAAAATCGAGACAAAGATATAAATTTAGTTTCATACTCCGTAACCGACATATTCCCCCGAGTCAAAGATAAAAATTCTCTCTTTTTGCTTCCGATACATACGAGGAAAATACTTTTCATATAAGACTTTAATAAAGGAATCCCAAGTAATTACCTCACCTCCCCAAGGAGTAAACAATAAAAGTTTGGAAGACTCCCACTAATATTTAGCTTCGCCCTTTAACATGAAAGTAGCCAAAATTACCTTTTGTGCACCAGGAACATTCATCACCACGAAGATAGTTTTCGTGTCTGTAACCCAAGCCTTAACTTCTAAAGGATCTACAGAACCTGAGAATGCTGGGAGGTTCAATTTGATAAACTTATCATACAAAGTGTTCTTATCCTTTATTTATATTTACCTTTCTCTTCTGGCCAAAGTCTTCTCCTCCAAGTACTTGGCCTGTTGTTATGTTACTTGCATCATAAACATGCATTGTTGTTCTGCCATTAAAGTCATGGCACGAGCCATTCTCTACATATCTGTAAGTTGTTCAGGTGCCCCCTCTATATTATTTGGATTTTGTTGGTTTATTATATTTGAAGACTTCTCATTCACCCTCTTATGAACATTTTCTCCTTCCATATCGTACTATCTGTCATAAACCACATTTACAGAAACAAGAATGCAACATTTATTTCTAACATAATGGTTAGTATTTCTCACAAGTTAATATAAATGACCCATGCCACACAAAATCTTCCACTGTCACGTCTAGACACTCTAACCCCAGAATATAAAAACCTAAAGCTCTGATACCAAGTCGTCACACCCTAACCCCATTAGGATATAATTAACTAAATAGTTCACAAACCACATTTATTATTTATTTATTTATTTTGTAATACACATTAAAACAACTTCAAGGTTAAAATGCTGAATACTAAAAATTCAATCGTTTTAAGGAGACATAATTTATACAAAACTCCCATACCATTTAACTTAATTACAACAAGTATAATGTATAAAACAAAACTGAAGAGACCCTACTACTATTCACTCAACCTCCTAGACCTGGCAGTGGCAGCTTCAAAACCTGAAAATGTAAACATATAAATCCACGAGTTTAAAAACTCAGTGAATGTACTACATTTTTATATAGTAAAAGTACTATATTAACATCTCAACATATCAATATATCAATCTCTGTGCCAAATTAGGCCATATACATATCTGGAGTTAATAAACCCCACATCTCCTGCCCGTAGGCAATAATCATATGCATAGGTTTTAATAACGTAACATCTCCTGAATTGCATAGAAACTCAACATATCTTGACTTTTATAAAGTCATAACATCTCAACATATCTTGAATTTTAATAAGCCATAACAACTCAACATACAATACATACACATCATATCCATAATCAACTCAGTAAGTACACTCACATCGGGTTGTCAACTATGTATTCACGTTTCCTTCGGGTGGAGCTTAACTGGGTTGATTTGACCTTAAACCTGTTAATCCAACTAAATTAGTACTGAATCGCAATCATAATTATTATCTTAATATATCTATGTAACTTTCAATGACTATACAACAACAATATAATTATACTCAAGTCACATTCCATGAACATGTGTAAAGACGAAACAATGGTATATATATTGATAAGGTTATGAACATTTAACCATAGAAAATACCTTATAAGGAATTTATAATTAAAATCAAGTAAACATAAAAGTATACTTCTCAATGCTTATACACATGATACATGTACTTAAAATACCCTTGGAAAAGAGCAGATAAAAACATTCTTTCATGGGGTATCCAGTATGGCCTCAAATTATTGTCCTCCATACTTAACCATCCCATATTCATAAATTGTACACGTACAGGTGCTAAAGTTTATCAATATGAAAATATATCTGAATATACTTTCCGTTACAATTGACGGTGTAATTTTTTAAGCTTTCTAGAGCCAGTTATGACCATTTCTTTACAACCTATTAAATATGCCCCACAAGCTCCTCTATTGTTCATTCAACTTCAAAGAATTTTCATAATTTTTCTTCAGCATAACTTTACATGATTTTCCACTCATTTTCAATACACAAACTAAATAGTACAGAATTAAAGTTTTATAATTTTTTTACTTCATTTTCCATGTCAAAAGCTTGACTAAACTCAAGGCATATCGAAATTAAATATACAAACAACAGCTATGCACCAACTTACAACCATCACTAAGGCCCAACCACGAGGAGTTAAATTATAATTTTCGAATATGATATGAATATATAAGTCTAGTTTCATATCCAATTGGAATTTATCAATTTCAATAATCACACAAAAATATATACAAGTTTGAGTACAAAGGATTTCAATAACAACCAATACGGGCTACATACATCATTTGTCTCACATGTGAACAAATACTTATTATTACAAAGGAGGATGGAATTTTAACCCATAATTCACGATTTATATACTTTGAAATGAGTATATACAAGATTAAAACAATATTAATCACATAAATATACCTTGGAAACACTTTAAGGATTTTCTTTGAATTTTCCTAGCTTTTCTTGTAATATTTTCTTCCTTAACTTCTACTTTCTCTTTCCTCAAGTAAAAACTCTTCAAAAATGAACGTAGGGTTAAATTTGCTGAAGAAATAGCTTAGAAGAAGAGTTTTAAGTCGTCCAAGGCTGCCTCCCATGCCAACCAATCAAATTAAAATATTTGGTTTACTAAGAGATAATTTTCCACTTAAAGGGAATGGACAGATTTGCCCCTTGTTCGTAATTTCAGCCTAACTTCTTACTCGAACATACGTTTGATGAACCGTTTGTTGTGTCGCAAACCTAACTCATATATACACAATTATATAGTTTTCACCTTGAGTCAATTGTTACATTATAAGGATAGGAACATGTCTACTGAAACTAACAAAATTTTGTGTTTGTACATAATTCGACTTTTCATGATTTATGAAAGTAGGATTATACTAACCATAATCACTTAACATTAGATATACTAATAACACATTATTCATGTCACAAAAGGTGATCATGATTTAAATATAATTTATCATAATAATATCCGGGTTGTCACAGTTTCTGACTTTCTCTAGGATTTAAGGTCATATTTAATTACTGCAATGCGTTAGTTTAACTTATATTACAAGTATTAGGATTGTAAAACACACAATAAACTAGTGGGTTGTATAACATGTAATGTTGTGACACCCCGACTAATTAAATACCGGGTAGCTACTCCTTTATTAAATCAATACAAAATGCCAAGTTGGTTCAGTTAATAGCATCACTGTCGAAAACATTTTAATAATTACTAACCACCTAGTATTTAAAAAAGTAAGTTGCCAAATTTTAAGTTAAGTCTGATTAGCATGCAATAACAGAATAATGGAAGAACAACATATTCCATTCACCATAACGAAGTATGAAATAACCAACAAATAATAATAAGTCCAGAGGAAAACTCCTCACAACAAACCCACAACTGAAAATGATATGACAAGTCTGAATCCCGAATTAATTACATGCCCGAACTCTGCATAACTGAAATAAATGAAATGTCTCTAAAAGAAATGGGCGACATGCCCTACAACTGATAAATGTTGAACATAGAGTCAAGATAGATGAAGCGTCTACAAGCAAAGTCCTGTAACTTCCACAAACAGCTACAGCTCGTCACCTGAATGAGGATCCTAAGCATGGTGTCCCTGTGGCTGGGCACCTAAAATGGTTTTTACAAAAATAGATTTGAAAGCAAATGGGTCAGAGCCCGAAAGTGGAAATCATTTTAAAAACAGCAAGTGTTTTAATAACATTAAAACATTAAATGAAAAATACATGTTAAGACGTGCACTGACATGAAATTCTCACCTCTCGACTACATGTGCACTCCTAACGTAACGTACCCATCTAAATAACATACATATCTAACCAAACCGTGATAAGTCCTACCCCTTACTACTCGATTCCCATATTACATTCTAGCGTTATCAAATCAATAGAGGGATTTACTTAAACTCAGATTCTCAATTAGTATTCATTTCAGGTTATCCCTTTATGTTTTCTCAAAACGTTTCCATATTTATACACACAATATCACATGAAAGTTCCCATTAATTAAGTGTATATTATTCACGTCATAAATATACAATATAAGCACCCCGATACTAAGCTGCGGTGCACACATACTCTGCTATCCATCCCGGTACATCACGTACATAAGGATCACGCATTCCGAATCTCTCAGGAATCGTTCTCAGATAACAACAATCACAAACAATGGAGGCGAACACAGTCACATCACATGGGTCACGCACATACCTGCGCTCCCACGATCAGCAGACTTATTAACATCCCAATAAGTCCTTCTCTGACCTATGTTCATCGAGGTACCAGTTTAAATCCGGGCAACACAGGGATTAGAGGGCCCTAAGCGAACGTAAACCTCCCGTGATAGCAAGTATGGTAGGTATGTCATACACATAAAAGCAATACATATAGTAAGTATGCACACATCTTAGTAATCACCATAATATATTGGTGGCACACTTCTCATTCGTACCGACATATAATGCTACACAATTTATATGTTCCCGGTTAATATAATTATTTAGGCCGTAAATGTTCTCGCATCGTAATAGACACTCACGTCCTACTCCATAATTTCCATTTGGTTCGAATCACACTTCTAGGTTTTACTCCTCTATATATCTCAAATGTCCCTACTATATCAATTTATCATCAAGGGAAGGTTATCTCTACCATTAAGTAAGGTTACGGGACACGCGAAATCAAAACAGGCTAAAAAGCCTAAACTGTCAACCCGTTAGAAGTCTCGTTCGAACGAGGCTGTTCGAACGAGAGTTCGTTCGAACGAAGTGGGCTTTCTAACGAGGTCTCGTTCGAACGAAAGTCATCGAACGAACATCACCCTCGTTATAAGTCAAACTGTCAACTCGTTAGAAGCTCGTTCGAACGAGCTCGTTCGAACAACCTGGGCAGGTCTTCTAACGAGTGGCCAGATTCGAGCCCAGATTTTCCTAATCTCATTTTTTTCCAACTTCTCTTCACCTTTAACCTCATCCAAACACTAATCCAACGATTGTTCAAAGCTACTAATCAATCCTAAACATACTTAGATCATATATTAACGTTTATATAGGGCCAATTCTTCCTAAACATTATTGAATCATCAAATTCCTCCATTTATCCCCCAAATCACATGAGCATGAACCCTAAAATTCTTAAATCCCCCATGAGTCCAATTGAATCCGTTTTTGTTTCATCTAAAGTATATTATCATCAGATTAATCACCTACATACAGTTCTACATGCAATTTCCTCATCAAAATACAAGTTTTAATTCCAAATGATGGGTTTTTTATCGAACTCCCAAGAACAATACAAATTCTGTCAATTTCCTACGCACGGAAGAAGCATTCTTTGTAATAAACAAAATTAAACCACTTGCCTTATGTGTATCTCTGGATTTGATGACGAATCTAATGAATTTCTCTCTCTCTCTCTGCAGAATTCTTCTATCTTCTCTCTCTACAAGCCTTCTTCTCCAAGGTGCTAATGTTGGCTAGGGTTTTTGCCTTAAGAAATTTTGGAACAATTCTAATAACCCCCGTAGCCCATTAAGTCCTAAGATGTGGTTAGTGGGTTTAGTGGGCAATTACCAAGTGAGCTTTTTAATTCCCAATTTTCGTAGATTTTAATTCCCAAAAATTCAAAATTATCAAACTACCCTTATACGTTGCCGACATGGCCTAAAAATGCCCCGGGACCCAAACTAAACCCCCAGCTAGTGTTTTCTGACTATTTCGACCCTTCCGGACGCGTTGGCGCACTCAAAATGACCATACGGTTAATAGAAATAAAATTCACTTTTTAATTAAAATAAATATATACCTGACGCGACTGTCACACGCGTCTCAACAAAATTCCCAAATTGTCGTATTTCAATCTCACGACAATTTCATAATTCAATATTCATATATAATCATATATGAACATTATAATCAAATACCAACTCGCATCTCGCTAGTATTTTAATCCGGATTAATTTCCAATTACTACGCATTTAATTGAATTAATCCCATAAATAAATATTACAAAAATACGGGGTATTACATACTTCCCCCCTAATAACAGAATTTTGTCCCGAAATTCGGAACTAGAAAGTACCTGGTAAGAACAACTCTGGATAACGTTCGCGCATCTCATCCTCGCGCTCCCATGTGGACTCCTTGACATTATGATGTCGCCACTGAACACGCACTAACGGAACTATCTTTGACCTCAGTTTCCGCTCACTTCGGTCCAAAATAGTAATCGGCCCCTCCTCGTAGGAGCTATCCGGCTGGAGATCGATGTCCTCCAAAGCAATATGAGAATGAGCCAAATCGTCTCTAAGATATTTCCTTAGCGAGTAAATATGAAATACATCGTGAATCCGATGCAAATGCTCCGGTAACCCAAGTCTATACGCAACCGGTCCAATCCGCTCAATAATAGGAAATGGTCCCACATATCTCGGTGCCAACTTCCCTTTCTTCCCGAAATGCATAATCCCCTTCATAGGAGATACTCTGAGCAAAACCTGGTCCCCCACTTGGAACTCTCTGAAGAACCTCTTCGCATCTGCATAGCTCTTCTGCCGATCCTGAGCTACCTGAATGCGACTCCGAATCAATTCTATCCTCGCCGAAGTATCCTGAATCACTTCCGCCCCAAGTAGTTTGTTGTCCCCCCACCTCCAATCAACATGCTGGGGAACGACAAGGTCTACCGTACAATGCCTCAAATGGAGCCATGCCAATGGTGAACTGGTAGGAGTTATTGTAAGCAAACTCCACCAGTGGAAGATACTGCTCCCATCCACCTTCGAAATCAATGATGCACATACGCAACATGTCCTCCAACATCTGGTTTGTACGCTCGGTCTGCCCATCAGTCTGCGGGTGATACGCCGTACTCAACCGCAATTCCGTGCTCATGGCCTCCTGAAAACTCTCTCAAAACCGTGAAACTAATATCTTGTCTCTATCAGACACGATATTTAGGGGCACACCGTGAAGTCTCACTATTTCTGCAATAAAGAGTTGGGCATACTGTCCCGTAGTGTAGTCTGTCCTTACGGGTAGAAAATGAGCGACTTTGGTCAACCTGTCCACAATTACCCAAATGGAGTCGTGACCTCTCTGTGACGTAGGCAACCCCGTGATAAAGTCCATGGATATACTCTCCCACATCTACATCGGGACCTCCAACGGCTGTAGCAGTCCTGTCGGTCTCTGATGATCCACTTTTACTAGCTGACAAGTGGCGCATTTAGAAACAAACACGGCAATATCTCTTTTCATCCCGCTCCACCAATACTGTCGTCTCATATCTTGGTACATTTTGTCCCCTCCGGGATGTACCGCGAACCGTGAGCCGTGCGACTCTGCCATCACCTCGTGCCGCAATTCCTCCCCTTCCGGAACTACCTATCTCCCATTGAAGCGTAATCCCCCATCTGAGCTAACGGTATAGGACTCGGCTCCCTCTGCTAGTAATCGAACTATCTGCTCCTGACAGAACGAGTCATTTGCCCGTGCCCTTCCTACCTTCGTGACAATCTGGGGTGTAACGATCATCACAGACATGAACGACCGGGCCACTGCATCCTGGTGTCCCAACTCCTTCCACTTGGCCTTCCACACCCCTACCACCTCATCTACCGGCCTATGGCTCAACGCGTCTGCTACCACGTTAGCCTTCCCCGGGTGATACTGGATATCAAACTGATAATCCTTCACAAACTCAAGCCACCTTCGCTGTCGCATATTCAACTCCTTTTGCGTGAATAGGTACTGTAGGGACTTGCAACTGCCGCCAACTCCAAGTCACGAGTGGGGTAATTCTTCTCATGAGGTTTTAGCTTACGGGAAGCATAAGCTATGGCCTGGCTCTCTTGCTGCAATACACCTCCAAGTCCTTATAATGACGCATCGGTGTAGACTAGATACTCAACTCCTGGTCTCGGCAATGCTAACACAGGTGCTGAGGTCAACTTATCCTTCAACTCATCGAATGCCAATTGACAGGCATCACTCCAGATGAATGGCACACCCTTACGAGTCAGATGTGTCAAAGAACCCACTATCTTCGAAAATCCCCGAATGAATCTCCTGTAGTATCCTGCTAATCCCAAGAAACTACGGATCTCCGTTGGTGTCGTGGGCTGTCCCCACTCCCTCACCGCGGATACCTTCCCTGAATCAATAGATATCCCCCGGTCGGAAATAATATGTCCCAAAAACTGGACCTCCTTCAGCCAAAACCCGCACTTCTCATATTTTGCATACAACTCGTTTTGACGTAGCGTCTACAAAACTTTCTTCAAATGCTCGGCGTGCTCCTCCTCTGTCTGGGAGTAAACCAGAATATCATCAATGAAGACAATGACAAACTGATCTAGGAAATCTCTGAACACCCTATTCATCAAGTCCATAAACACGGCTGGATCATTGGTCAAACCAAAAGGTATAACCCGAAACTGGTAAGAACCATATCTCGAAAAGAACCCAGTCTTCGAGACATCCTCCTCCTTGATACGCAACTGATGGTATCCCGATCTCAAATCAATTTTCGAGAAGAAAGAAGCTCCTCTCAACTGGTCGAATAAGTCATCGATTCGAGGCAACAGATACTTATTCCATATCATGACTTTGTTCAACTCCCGGTAGTCAACACACAATCTCAATGAACCATCTCTCTTCTTCACGAACAACACAGGGGCACCCCACGGTGAAGTACTCCTCCGTATAAACTCCTGACCCAACAACTGTTCAATCTGATCTCGTAGCTCTCGCATCTCCGCCGGAGCCATACGTTACGGTGCGCGTGTTATAGGTCTCGTATCTGGCAATAAGTCTATGACAAAGTCTATCTCTCGACTGGGGAGTAGGCCTGGTGTCTCCTGAAACACATCGAAATATTCCCTGACAATTGGGATCGAATCTAAAGGAATCACAACCTCCTTAGAGGTATCCTCCTCTATGTAGTACAAATGAGCGGTCGAACCTCCCTCTGGGCGAGGCATCGCCACTACAAACATCTCTTACCCCGGAATGGCAAAAATAATGCTCCCACCGAAGCAATCAATCATGGCTCTATAATCAGCGAGCCAATCCATACCGATAATCACATCGTGCACATGCATATCTAATACCAACATGTCTGCAGGTAATACCAAACTACCAATCTCTACCCCCACTCCCCGGCATATAAAGAAAATAAGCGACCCACTCCCCAATGGTGTGTCTACACACGTCACTGTGCTCTCTGTTGTGGCTAACAACCCTAAGGCTTTCGCAAAATGTGTAGCTATAAAATAATGTGTTGCCCCCGTATCAAACAAAACCCGACCCATAGTACCATGGATAGGAAACATACCCTCAATCGCGGGTGGTGCCTGTGGAGCTGCTGCCTGGTGGACGTTATAGACACGTCCATACTGTAACTGCCCCTGCTGCACAGGAACTGCTGGAATGGCTGGAAGAGCAGGCACCTGGGCTGGAGCTGGGAGAGCAGGTGGAAAAAATGGCCTCTGTGGCTCATGTCGAGCACCCTGCTGCTGCTGCGGGGCCCTGCCCCTATCAGGACAGTCCTGGCGTTTATGGCCAGTCTTGCCACAAGCGAAACACTTCCCCGGGAAGTTTCCCCCTCTCGGTCCCTGCTGCCCCCGGCCCTGGTGGCCGTTACCGTTCCTCCACTGGCCCTGCTGAAACTGTTGTTGACCATTCTGACCCTACTGGTTCTGATGGTCGTTCGGACCCTGATGGCCCTCCCGGAAACCTCCCTGTCCATGCCTGAAGTTCCCCGTTCTGAACCTCTTGTGATCCCCCTGCTGGGAACCCTGATCACCCTGCCTCTGCCCCTGAACAGATTGTGCCCCACTGGCACCATTTCCCCCAGTCCTGCCCTGATGGATGGACTCTCCTGACCTCTTACCTTCAGTCAAGTGAAAGCGATGGTCCTGGCAGTGTAACAGTGCAGCGTTAACCACATCAAGATAAGTGGCTAACGAGAGGTTCCCTAACAAGTGCTGACGAATACTCCATGTCAACCCGTCCGTAAATTTCTGTATCTTCTTCTCCTCTGTCGGTATCTCATCCGGAACAATGTTCAGAAGATCAGTGAATTCGGCCTCATACTCGGCCACAGTCTTACCCTCCTGTCTAAGGGTCATCAACTTCCTTCTCATCTCCGTGTGAACAGCTGACGGAAAGTACTTGCGGTCAAATCGCACCCAAAACTCCTGGATAGTGAGAGTATCTCTCTCCTCCACGGTGGTAATAGACTCCCACCACTGCAGTGCAGACCCCACTAGCTTAAAGGTAGCTAGTATCTGCTTATGGACATCGGTGCACTCATACATCCTCAAGTGCCGCTGAATATCCTTCCTCCACTGACTCGAAACCACAACATCGGAGCTACCTGCGAACTCCGGAGGGTGTGCTTTCTGAAAAGCATCACGTACACATTCCCAAGCAGACGGGAATGCATGAGCCTGAACTGGCGCGGCTATCGGCGCCTGAGGTGGTGCCTGCTGAACTACAACTAATGCGGCATTTACCGCCTGGGCCACAATGGCTGCAACCTCGGCGGCATTCATCGTGCACTGAACTGGTGCGGGCTGTGGTTCTGGCGTTGCATCCCTGGGAATCCTTTGTGCACGTCGTGGAGGCATTCTGAAACAAGAATAAAGTTTATAAGTTCGCAGTTATAAACTCAAGATAGCTGAAGAACGTAGCATATACAAAAGAATACAACAGTCCTAAAATATAGGGCTCTACTTCAAAGAAAGCTCAGCGGAAACATAACAAGCCGTACAGATCCTAATGGACACTAGAACCTGATGCTCTGATACCACCTGTGACACCCCGACTAATTAAATACCGGGTAGCTACTCCTTTATTAAATCAATACAAAATGCCAAGTTGGTTCAGTTAATAGCATCACTGTCGGAAACATTTTAATAATTACTAACCACCTAGTATTTAAAAAAGTAAGTTTCCAAATTTTAAGTTAAGTCTGATTACCATGCAATAACAGAATAATGGAAGAACAACATATTCCATTCACCATAACGAAGTATGAAATAACCAACAAATAATAATAAGTCCAGAGGAAAACTCCTCACAACAAACCCACAACTGAAAATGATATGACAAGTCTGAATCCCGAATTAATTACATGCCCGAAGTCTGCATAACTGAAATAAATGAAATGTCTCTAAAAAAAACGGGCGACATGCCCTACAACTGATAAATGCTGAACATAGAGTCAAGATAGATGAAGCGTCTACAAGCAAAGTCCTGTAACTTCCACAAACAGCTACAGCTCGTCACCTGAATGAGGATCCTAAGCATGGTGTCCTTGTGGCTGGGCACCTAAAATGGTTTTTACAAAAATAGATTTGAAAGCAAATGGGTCAGAGCCCGAAAGTGAAAATCATTTTAAAAACAACAAGTGTTTTAATAACATTAAAACATTAAATGCAAAATACATGTTAGGACGTGCAATCACATGAAATTCTCACCTCTCGACTACATGTGCACTCCTAACGTAACGTACCCATCTAAATAACATACATATCTAACCAAACTGTGATAAGTCCTACCCCTCACTACTCGATTCCCATATTACATTCTAGCGTTAATAAATCAATAGAGGGCTTTACTTAAACTCAGATTCTCAATTAGTAATACAATTCATTTCAGGTTATCCCTTTATGTTTTCTCAAAACGTTTCCATATTTATACACACAATATCACATAAAAGTTCCCATTAATTAAGTGTATATTATTCACATCATAAATATACGATATAAGCACCCCGAGACTAAGCTGCGGTGCACACATACTCTGCTATCCATCCCGGTACATCACGTACATAAGGATCACGTATTTCGAATCTCTCAGGAATCGTTCTCAGATAACAACAATCATAAACAATGGAGGCGAACACAGTCACATCACATGGGTCACGCACATACCTGCGCTCCCACGATCAGCAGACTTATTAACATCCCAATAAGTCCTTCTCTGACCTATGTTCATCGAAGTACCAGTCTAAATCCGGGCAACACAAGGATTAGAGGGCCTTAAGCGAACGTAAACCTCCCGTGATAGCAAGTATGGTAGGTATGTCATACACATAAAAGTAATACATATACTAAGTATGCACACATCTTAGTAATCACCATAATATATTGGTGGTACACTTCTCATTCGTACCGACATATAATGCTACACAATTTATATGTTCCCGGTTAATATAATTATTTAGGCCGTAAATGTTCTGGCATCGTAATAGACACTCACGTCCTACTCCATAATTTCCATTTGGTTTGAATCACACTTCTAGGTTTTACTCCTCTATATATCTCAAATGTCCCTACTATATCAATTTATCATCAAGGGAAGGTTATCTCTCCCATTAAGTAAGGTTACGGGACACGCGAAATCAAAACAGGCTAAAAAGCCTAAACTGTCAACTCGTTAGAAGTCTCGTTCGAACGAGGCTGTTCGAACGAGAGTTCGTTCGAACGAAGTGGGCTTTTTAACGAGGTCTCATTCGAACGAAAGTCATCGAACGAACATCACCCTCGTTAGAAGTCAAACTGTCAACTCGTTAGAAACTCGTTCGAACAACCTGGGCAGGTCTTCTAACGAGTGGCCAGATTCGAGCCCAAATTTTCCTAATCTCGTTTTTTTTCAACTTCTCTTCACCTCTAACCTCATCCAAACACTAATCCAACGATTGTTCAAAGCTACTAATCAATACTAAACATACTTAGGTCATATATTAACGTTTATATAGGGCCAATTCTTCCTAAACATTATTAAATCATCAAATTCCTCCATTTATCCCCCAAATCACATGAGCATGAACCCTAAAATTCTTAAATCCCCCATGAGTCCAATTGAATCCGTTTTTGTTTCATCTAAAGTATATTATCATCAGATTAATCACCTACATACAGTTCTACATGCAATTTCCTCATCAAAATACAAGTTTTAATTCCAAATGATGGGTTTTTTATCGAACTCCCAAGAACAATACAAATTCTGTCAATTTCCTACGCATGGAATAAGCATTCTTTGTAATAAACAAAATTAAACCACTTGCCTTATGTGTATCTCTGGATTTGATGACGAATCTAATGAATTTCTCTCTCTCTCTCTCTGCAGAATTCTCCTCTCTTCTCTCTCTACAAGCCTTCTTCTCCAAGGTGCTAATGGTGGCTAGGGTTTTTGCCTTAGGAAATTTTGGAACAATTCTAATAACCCCCGTAGCCCATTAAGTCCTAAGATGTGGTTAGTGGGTTTAGTGGGCAATTACCAAGTGAGCTTTTTAATTCCCAATTTTCGTAGGTTTTAATTCCCAAAAATTCAAAATTACCAAACTACCCTTATACGTTGCCGGCGTGGCCTAAAAATGCCCCGGGACCCAAACTAAACCCCCGGCTAGTGTTTTCTGACTATTTCGACCCTTCCGGACGCGTTGGCGCACTCAAAATGACCATACGGTTAATAGAAATAAAATTCACTTTTTAATTAAAATAAATATATACCTGACGCGACTGTCACGCGCGTCTCAACAAAATTCCCAAATTGCCGTATTTCAATCTCACGACAATTTCATAATTCAATATTCATATATAATCATATATGCACATTATAATCAAATACCAACTCGCATATCGCTAGTATTTTAATCCGGATTAATTTCTAATTACTACGCATTTAATTCAATTAATCCCATAAATAAATATTACAAAAATACGGGGTATTACAAATGTGTGGTTTATGGTTTACATACAAATAGATTATGTTGCAACTTAACACGATTTCAAATGAATATGTTGCAACTAAATATGATTTCAAAATGAATAATTAAGGTTTACATACGAGAAAACTTTTGCAAGCTTCAACTTCTAATGCATATGTCTTTAGTGTGGAAGGAGTATATTCAAAATAAAGAGTGTTTTTAGTTTTGAGAGAGAAAGTTGAGGGAAAAAATCTGCAAATGGGTCAAAATTACTTTAGATAATGTTTGACTATTTATGGTGTAACTTACTTTGGTGTTTTGAATAAGATTTTAGTTATTTTACGGTGGTGATTAGAGATTGGTGATTGAGAGAATTTTTTTAGGTGGAAATAACAACTCCCTAAGAACAATGGCTAAAATAAATTATAATTTTGGGAATTAAATTGGAAGAGTAATCCACATCTTAATAATCTTAGGTCCGTTTGATAGCCTTCCAACTCCAAGGCAAATTCAAAAAAGTTGGAAAATTCTGGTCTTTTCGAGCTTTTAGGTTGTTTGATAGCCTTAATTTGCCTTGGAATTTGTTTTCTTTGTATAATACCCCTTAGGGTCCGTTTGATATGCGACAAATTCAAAAAAAGTTAAAAAATTCTAGTCTTTTCCAGCTTTTAGGCTGTTTGATAGCCTTAATTTGCCTTGTAATTTGTTTTCTTTGTACAATACCCCTTAGGGTCCGTTTGATACGCTTCCAATTCCAAGGCAAATTCAGAAAAGTTGGAAAATTCTGGTCTTTTTCAGCTTTTAGGCCGTTTGATAGCTATAATTTGCCTTGAAATTTGTTTTCTATGTACAACATTCCTTAAGCACAATTTGCCACCTTAGGGTGAAATTCAATTCTTTGGGAGGGGTCAGGTTTTTATTTGCCACATTTGGGTGGCAAATCACTCAAAGCCAATTTTTTTTAAACTCTATATATTTCATAAATATATAATTATATATTGTTAATAAATATGTAAATATATATATTTCGTATATTTTAATATGTATATATTAGCACATATATGAATAGTGCGTATATTTCGTATATTTATATATGTTTCATATATTTATATATTTCGTACATTTATATAATTTATATAATTCATATATTTTAATATATATTTATATTTCATATATTTTTTATATTTCATATATTTAATATATTCCTTGTATTTATATGTTTAGTACATTTAATATATTCTGTATAATCATATATTTCGTATGATTTATATATTTAATATTTTTCGTACAGTTTTTTAAAATAATTCATTTATTTCGTGTATATAATATATATTATATTATATATATACTGAATATACTAAATATATATTATTTATAGAATATATACTGTATATATATATATATATATATATATATATATATATATATATATATACAGTATATATTCTATAAATAATATATATTTAGTAGACTCAGTATATAATATAATATATATTCATATATTCCGTAAATAATATATTATATTTTCATAAATTTTATACATTTAATAATATATATTTAGTATATATATATATATATTTTTATTTATATATATATTTTTTTGTAAATAACATAATAGTATATATAATAATTATTATTATCATACTATTTACGGAATATACATATATATAAATATATATATATATATATATATATTCATATAATATATGAATATATATATATATATTCCGTAAATAATATACGGAATAATATTTTTTATATTTAATAATATAAATTTAGTATATATATATATATATATATATATATATATATATATATATATATATATATATATATATATATATATATATATATATATTTCGTAAACAAATTTTCCACATTTATATTTATTTTTCAGCTTTTGCATTTGATAGAGAATGTGAAAAATTGATGATTTGCCCTGGAATCAAATGTCCTAGAATCATTTTCATTTTTCCAATTTTCTATCAAACAGACCCTTAAGCACAATTTGCTACCTTAGGGTGGAATTCAATTATTTGTGGTGTTGGTGGGGGGGTGGGGGGGGTAGTTTTTGTTTGCCACCTTTGGGTAGCAACTCACTAAAAAACATTTTTTTTAAACTCTGTATCACTACTACTAAAAAAGAGGGAACTTCTTCTATACTTATCAAATGACCAAAATATCCTCATTAAATATTTTATTCCTATAATAGCCTTACTGATACATTCATCCGCTAATACTCATATCACACCCGATTAAACATCCATGAATGAGGAGTCGTATCTCCATCCCAACATTCATTCATCTTCTCATCTTTCAAGAGAACGCGAAATCTTATACATTTGTTCATTCATCTTGTCACATGGCACCTGAAAAAACCAAAGGTCAATATGAGGTATGCTGAGTTTTTATACATGTCTATTTATTTGAAATTGGACACTTTGTTGTTATTGTTCCTTCTTGCATCCTTTATTGTTATTGTTACTTCTTCAAAAATCAAGGTAAATGATCCTACTTCTGTATAGAATTTTTCATCACTTCTGTTATGAATTTTTTTTATACTATGCCTACTCATATAAAATTAATTCTTAGTATAGACTACCAAGTTCAAGAATCTCTTAACTTTCCTAATGATTTGTTAATTGAAATCTTATAGGTTATTATCATTATTGGTTGTACAAGCTCCGATTCTGAAGGAATTCCCCATTTGTTTACCAGGTATGTGAAATCATACGTTCTACAATTTTTGGTTTTTTACTAATAATGTTCGTTTTTTTAGTAGTGTTAAATTGATATAGTTAGTTGTTCAATAATTTTTTCCAAAGTTATATAAATTAAAAAACACAACAAGAGATTATTTCAAATTGCATCCTTTCTTCTTATTGTTTCCTATTCTAAAATCAAGTTAATTTTTTCGTTCCAATATGCCCGTTGATACCAAATTTATTCTGCTAACGTGGACCAATTATGTGGAGACACGTGTCAATCTACATAGCACTCGCAAACATTTTTTTAACAATACATTGACTTCGAGGAACTCAACCTCCCCGACCAATTCAGGTGCTCCGAGCAACAAGTGTTCTCCGAGGAACTCTACTGTACCGAGCAACTCATGTATACCGAGCTACCTAGGCAGTCCGAGCAGCTTAGGCGGTCTGAGCTGCATCTCGTTCAGAGCATTCATATCCGGATAATCAAGAGGATGACTGCGCATTAAATGCTCATTATTATCACACAGACGCATACGCCTGTTGGACATCTGTGTATTATTCTTTCAGTTGTACCGCCTCAAGGCTATAAATACATTGTAACCTCCTCATTAGCAGGGGACTCAGAATTTCTTGGTAAACCCATTATCGAGAATTCTGCAAACAGTCAGCAATAACACAAAAAGTGGACGTAGACCATTTTTTCGAGGTTGAACCTCTCTAAAAATCTTTTGTCTTGTTTATTTTTTATCTGTGATTAAAGAATTAGGTTAAATCTAGTTCTTTACATCAACAGATTGGCACCGTCTGTGAGAAAACGACTGTAATTATCATTTTTCACTAAAACAATTCATCACCAATGGCTGATAATCCTAAATCCAGTAATCGAAACGCTGGAAACCCCCCAAATCCATCCACTCCTATAAGTGTCCAAGATCTGGCTGGAATAATGACTAATTTGGCTCAGGGCCAGACCGCCATGCAAGAAACCATGCGATAACTCATGCAAACTATCTAGGGGGAGCACCCGCCCAGCCAGGGCAACGAAGCATTCAAAGAAATACCCGATTGCCTTCTTCACGAACTAGACGAACGTCACTCCCAGAAGAATCTCATTCTAGACACACCGATTCATATCGTACTGAAAGATCCAATGATCCTTCTTATCATCCTGGAAGGACTTCCTCGGTACGAGCTACAGACACTCAACAAAACGTCACTCTATTTCCAGAAAGGACCAGTGCTCTTGAAAGGTTGAGTAGAGTTTCTCCCTTTGATCGTTTGGGTCCTAGGAGGAATAAAAGTCCCCCTAGGATGGTGTCGAGGAACTCTCAACGATCCTCTGATTTAAAGGAAGGTTCTGCCCAATCCCGACCAGCTGCTCGTCGTGAAAGATCCCAAGAGGCAAATTCAACACGATTAGTTGCTCGAACCAACAGGCCCGATGAGGGAAATGATGCATGGAAAGGCTCTATTCAGAGGTTGGAGGATAGACTAGGGGAAATAGCTAAGGCCAAAAATCCTCTACAAAGAACTTTTGTCCAAGGGACACTTTTTATCCAAGCAATTGTGGATTTTCCCACACCATCAAAGTTCAAAGCACCTGTTGTGACTCCTAAATATGATGGAAAAACTGATCATGTCCTTCATATAGAATAATACCAAGCTGCTGCCGATATCTATGTTGTTCCAGACGAGATGCGATGCAGGACGTTGTCAGGAACTCTCACTGGATCCGCTTAAGTATGGTACAACAATCTTCCTCGGGGGAAAATTATAACTTTCTTTCAACCGGTCGAGCTCTTTATTGGAAACTTCTATTTTGAAACAAAACTAGTTGAACGAGTAGCACACTTGTTAAGTGTTAGACAAAAAGCAGGTGAGAGCACCAGGGATTATATTACTCATTTCAATAATGAGAAGTCGAAGTTATTGATTATGAGGAAAAGACAATAATTACTGCTTTGATGAGTGGACTATTGCCAAACAAATTGTACTACACTTTGGCCAAAGATCCACCTAGAACCATGTCAGAATTAATGGCAAAAGCAGCAAAAATTATGAATGTCGAGGAAGCTATGGCTGCAAAGAAGAGTATGGACACTAAGGAGACCAAAGTTGAGGCCGAGAAGATTGAGAAGAAGGATTAGAATAATAATGGTGGTAACAAGCCGTCAAAAGCAAAGCAAGCATTGGAACAGTTGAAGAAATTTGGAAACTATACTCCTTTGAAGGTAGATATAAACCACGTTCTGAAAGAAATCAAGAACAACGAGGAGTTAAACTGACCTGAAAAAATGAAGACAGATCCTGACAAAAGGGATAAATTCAAATATTGCGAGTTCCATAAGGATCATGGTCATATGACCAAAAACTGTATAGCTCTCCAGAATGAAATTGAAGAGCTCATCAGGCGAGGAAAATTGAACAAGTATGTGGATCGTCGAAATAGTGGAAAAAGCAATGACCGAGCAAGGCAGAGGTCTAGATCTCCTCGACGAACAAAAGAAGATAAGAAGAGAAATCATGAAGAAGACCTAGATGAAGATCAAGACGACTCCGATCTCCCCAAAAGACCAAAACAACCAGAATGTGAGGTATTTTTTTTATCCATTTTGGATCATTTGATTGCAATGTTATTACTAGTGGAGATGAATGAGGTAGAGACCTTACTGCAGAGAGGAAAGCTTACCTTAATGAGCCTCAAGCTTGTTCATATATTCAAAGGATAAATCTAGCTGAGGATGATCACCCGAGGAAGGTAAACAAAGATAAACTGGTCATTGGTTTCTCTAAGAATGACCTCGCATGTGTGATATATCCTCATGATGACCCATTGGTGATCAAAATAAGGATGAATGACGTAGTGATTTCGCGAGTCTTGGTGGATAATAGCAGCTCGGCAGATATTATGTTCTACCCATGTTTTGATAGTTTGAACCTAAAGTTATCCCAGTTGGAGCCATATCATCGGCCCCTCCTTGGTTTTACTGGCGAGAAAGTTTTTCCACTTGGGACGATCAAGTTGGATATGTTCATCGGTACATGGCCTGCTTGTCGAACAGAAAGAGTGCACTTTTTCGTGATGGATAAAAATATCCAATCAACTTATAATATCATCATGGGAAGGGTAGGTTTGAAAAAGTTTGAAGCAGTCCCATCTACTGTACATCAATGCCTAAAATTTCCAACCAATTTTGGAGTAGAAATTGTGAAAGGTGACCAAAAAGTAGTTCGGGAATGATACTATTCGTCTGCCGAGCAAGAAGAGCGTGAAGAATTCAGAAAGAAGACTACTACTTATCAGGTTGATGAGATAGAAGACGCAGAGATTGAGACTTTAGAGCCAAGGGATGAGTCTCAACTCGTTAAGGGTCAGGTCATGGAGGCTACTGAAAATATTGTTCTGGACGACGAGCATCCAGAACGAACAAGTCAAATTGGTGCCTCACTAGATGTATCAATAAAATAAGAGCTGATAACGCTTCTAAAAAGCAGAAAATAAACTTTTGCATGGAGCCACGAAGACATAGCAGGGATAAACCCAAATTTCTTATGTCACGAGCTCAATGTGAACAAGGAAATCAAGCCAGTAAAATAAAGAAAAAGAGTGTTCAGCCCCGAAAAGAACCAAGCTATACAAGAAGAAGTCGAGAAGCTCCAAAAAGCCTGTTTTATTGAGGATGTCAAATATCCTGATTGACTGGCTAATGTGGTGATGGTGAAAAATAATAAATGGAGGATGTGTGTAGACTTCACCGATCTCAATAAGGTATGCCCAAAGGATCATCTTCCTCTACCCCGAATCGATTAATTGGTCGATGCTACCTCGGGGCACGAATTGCTGAGTTTTATGGATGCCTATTCTGGTTAAAATCATATTAAGATAAAGCCTGAGGACAGGGAGAGTACCTCTTTTATTACCCCTAGGGGAACTTATTGTTATAATGTTATGCCTTTTGGATTAAAAAATACAGGTGCAACATATCAGAGGCTAATGAACAAGGTTTTTGCAGAGCAAATCAGTTACTATATGGAAGTTTATGTTGACGATATGCTGACGAAGAGCAAGAAAGCTGCTGATCATCTAATTGACTTAGGCCAGACCTTTGATCAACTAGATAAATATCAAATGAAGTTAAACCCTACCAAATGCATATTCGGAGTACGAGAAGGCATATTCCTTGGGTATATTGACAATCAACGAGGAATTGAAGCAAACCCTGAAAAGATCAAGGCTCTATTGGGACTACGATCTCCAACGACTAAGAAGGAAGTGCAAAGTCTCACTGGACGAGTTACAGCACTTAATAGATTCGTATCACGAGCAACTGACAGATGTCTACCATTCTTCAAAACACTCTGAAAGACTTTCGAGTGGAATGATCAATGCGAGAAGGCCTTTCAAGAGTTGAAGAAATACCTGAGAGCACCTCCACTGTTGTCCAGGCTAGTGATGGGAGAAAGATTGTACTTGTATCTGGCAGTTTCGGAGAATGCAGTTAACTCGGCATTGATAAGAATGGAGGATGGAGTGCAAAAATCAAATTATTACACCAGCAAGGCCTTTTGAGGAGAAGAGATCAGATATCCAAGATTGGAAAAGTTAGCACTAGCGTTGATCGAAGCGAGTAGAAGAATGAGGCCATACTTCCAGGCTCATACCAAAGTTGTGTATATCCAGCCATCCAAAACTCTCTGGGCTGTTTGTGAAACTGATAGGTCAACCGCTCTAGTTGCTCGTGGAGGTTCTTCACTAAAACTTCTTTATTCTCCAAGGCAGAGCTTTGTGCAGAGAGTTGCTCGTCGAGGTTTAAAATCTTTTCGGACATCTCGGCTAATGCTTGATTCTTCACCATCAACTGGAATGCTTGATTCTCCAAAGCTGCTTGAGTTCTTGCCTCTTCAATAGTAACTCGAGCAACTCTTGCTCGTCCCCGATAAGCTCTTGCTCACTCACGAGAAGATGTAGATTGTCCAATTCTCTTTAAAGTTTCTAATTCGTCTCTCAAATTGACATTTTCAACCTCTAAAAATGAGAAACCTTCGTCATTGACAGGGACCAAGGCTCCCGAGGTAGATGCTGCAGATTTCAGTTGGGATATCTCTCCTCGCAAGTTATTATTTTCCTACTCCAGTAGTTTCGCGATCTGACTATGCTCTTCAACCTCGGTCTTCAAAGTCCTCTTCTTAATATCATAAGCATCGACTAACTTATCATATCCTTTGTCAGCATTTAGTTGCTGATACTTTTTCTCATACCCCTGATGCAAAAGGGCAGAAGATTCCTTGTATTGTTGCTGAAGTTCCTCGATGATACCCCGGAGATCTTCAATCATCTCATAATATGCCACATTGTTGGCAACTGCACGGTCGAGCAAGCATTTCAAATATTGATAGGCTTCGACTGCTCGTTCCGAAGTGTCTGGACCAAGGATGTCGATGATTTGAGCTTCAGTCAAGTCAGCATGGCCAGCCTTGAAGTAGTCATTGCATTTTTTCATCAGTTCAGTATCGTGGGCTGACAAGAGATCCAATCTAGCCATAAACTAGTAAAGAAAAAAGACAGAAAGAATCAATAAATACGCAAACAGAGCAAGTAGAAGAAAAGTCAATATAAATAGCCGAAAGTTTGAATTTTATTATATCACAAAGAGAAGTACATAGCTCAAAATTACATTCAACAAAAAATAAAAAGCAAAGAGAAAGGTCCGAACAACTCTAAACCTTTTCCTTGCTTCCTAAGACTTCCTCGGGAGGTTTGGACGAAGAAGTAGGTTGCTCGGAGGGCAGAGAAAGCTGATCGGTAGCCATGTTGGTTGGTTGCGGCTGCTCGTACCAAAGTTCAACAGTAGGGACCTGATCCCCAATCATCATTAAAGACTCTTCAAAGGCAGTTTCGCCCCCTTCTTCTTCTCTAAGAGAGGGAGGAGGACCATGAACATGGCGTTGGAAAAATTCAGAACTCTCAGAGACCTTTAACTCATGCAGAGCAGCAATCCATCCATCCCTGAAGTATTTGAGGCTAGCAAATTCCATCTGAGAAGACATGGCAGCTAGGCCTTTGTTCCATCCTTTGTCCCAGCCAGTGCTAAAGGACTTATTAATAGCAAGTTTTCTCTTTGCCTTCTCTGAGGAAATCCTCTCAGTATGAAGTTCCTCAGCAGCCTTCATCTTCCCTTCTATCTCCTGTCTTTGACGATCAGTGTCACGAAGTCTAACAACTTCTTCTTCAGTCTTCTTAAGCTTGTTCTCAAGCTCCTCAGTGTTCTTGAGCTTTTCCTCAAGCTCATTATTTTTCTTCTCAAATTCTCTCACTTTCCTCTCTAACTCCTGGGAGGCCTCCACAGCACGGCCTTTTTCTTATTCGATGGACTTGAGTCGTGTTTCCTAGGCCTCTTTATCTTCTTCATATTTATGACGAGAGTCCTTTAAGGACCGAGTCAGACCTACAAAAGCTTCCTCCACACCTCCCGAGGAGCTCGAAGCTTTAATAGCTTCATCCTTTTTCAGAATAGTGTTGAAACAGGTTACCAACTGGAAAAAAAATAATTGTAAGTCAGTGCAGGGATATAACATTGAAAAATAAAAGTTTAGATTAGTAATACTTACTGAAGCAATATGTTGAGCAGCCAATGAAGTGACCCTGTCACGAGGAAGACTATCTTTAATGCCTTGGATCTCTGGGATAATCCAAGACTTTACCGAGCTCATGGCAGAGCTCGGAGCAACAAAAGAGGGAATACCACTTCCAACAGTTAAAGGCTAAGAGATAGATTCAGCCGGTTTATTCGAGGAACTTTTCTTCAACTTCCTCGTAGGAGCAGGAACATTCTCAACCAAGGATGTTTTCTTGGTTGGTGATATAACGATAACCTCACTGGGAGGAGAAACAACAACAATCTTGCTCGGAGCCACTAGGGGCTTCTCGGCAACCCTCTTAGCAACAACTGGAGGGGGTGCATCAATCTTTCTTGTCCCTTCCTCGGGGACATCCTGTTTGTTTTTCTTGGCCTCTATATTGGCAGAGTCCGATTTGTCAAAGAAGGCAGGAGCTCATCTTCTCTTCATTCTAATACTAAGGGGAATATGTGATTCAGGGGAAGAACTCTCAGAAGCTGGTAATGGGTCGATGTCACCCACCACTGAACGAGCAGTAAAAGACGAAGTGTAGCTCTTGTACTGCAGCAAATACGAGGCTGATCTGATATGTTCGTCAGCAACGGTTTGGTGCAAATTCCAAATAAGTTTCAAGTGCTTCAAATTGACATCAGTCTCTTTGGGGGATTTTCTTTTGCTATCAACTTCAAAAAAATAAAAATTAAAATGTCAATGACGCATTTTATCAAACACAAAGAAAACATAATCTCAAAAATAAAATAAAACAAAAACAACCTATCCCATTGCCATAGGGAGGGCATCTAGGACCCTGATACACATCATTTCCATTTAATGGAGCATGTTGCCAATTTTTCATAACAACTCCATGCTCGAAGTAATCCCTGTTGGCATCTGGGAGATTGACAACTAAAGCACTATTTAAAAACCTAGTTTTTAAATAAAAAGTAATATCGCTGACAACCCATCTATAACAAAATATAATTTCTGGAATTCCTAAACGGGTTCCATGAATTTGATTTAACCTATGAACTCCATTAACTATTCTCCAAGTGTTTGGCGCTATTTTTGCAGGAACAACATCAAAAAACTGACAGAACTCCAAACATATAGGATTTGGAGGAAAAAAGAGCCGTATTCGGCCACAAAGAGACTGGGGAACTAATGTCCCTTTGCCAAACGAAAATAGTCAGAAGGTTCAGAAAGTTCTTCCAAAGTAACCCATGAAGGAATAGAAAAATCAGAGCGAAACTTATCAAGCGACTCGACAAGGTAAACCATGATGAACAGAGAAAATAAAAAAGAAGGAAGAAGATCTTACAGGAAAAGGGTGGATCAGTTGATAACGAATAATGGAAGAAATGAACGCACAAGATAGAGAGGAAGCAAAGAAGTTCTAAGATGCAGATTTGAAAAAGTAAAAGACGATCGAATTTTCTGAAGCGTTTAAATACTTTACCCCAGACTAGAGAGAAACAATGATTATCAGGATGGACGATTGCGTATCCGGCGGCTAAAAAGAGGAAAAGGGCACAAGAAACGAAGCAGTTATGGGAATTCAAAATATTTATAAAGACTGATACTGTGCATTTATACAAACCGAAAATCTAAGCAGCAGAATGTTCCATACTTTTCTTCAACATCAAACTACGAAACATTGGGGGCTTCTGTTGATACCAAATTTATTCTGCTGATGTGGACCAATTATGTGGAGACACGTGCCAATCTACATGGCACTCGCAAACATTTTTTGAACAACACATTAACTCCGAGGAACTCAACCTCCTTGATCAATTCAGGCGCTCCGAGCAACAAGTGTTCTCCGATGAACTCTACTGTATAGAGAAACTCATCTATACCCCGAGCTACCTAGGCGGTCCGAGCAGCTTAGGCGGTCCGAGCTGCATCTCGTTCAGAGCATTCATATCCGGATAATCAAGAGGATGACTGCTCATTAAATGCTCATTATTATCACACAGACGCATACGCCTATTGGACAGTTGTGTATTATTCTTTCATTTGTACCGCCTCAAGGCTATTAATACATTATAACCTCCTCATTAGCAGGGTACTCGGAATTTCTTGGTAAACCCATTATCGAGAATTCTGCAAACAGTCAGCAATAACACAAACAGTGGACGTAGGCCATTTTTTCGAGGCTGAACCACTTTAAAAATCTTTTGTCTTGTTTATTTTTTATCTATGATTAAAGAATTAGGTTAAATCTAATTTTTTACATCAACAATGCCTACTCATATAAAATTAATTCTTACTACAAATTACAAAATTTTAAAATCACTTAACTTTCCTAATGAAATGTTAATTGAAACATTATAGGTTATTATCGTTATTTGTTGTATTAGTCCGTCTTCTGAATCAGAGACGACTCAAGGAATTCCCCATTTATTTATGAGGTATGTGAAATCATACGCTCTACAATTTTTAGTTTGGAGATTTTTTTTAGTATTCGAGTATTGTTGATAAAGCTTCGCTTTGTTATGTCACCGCTATCTACACTTTTAGACCTCTAAAACAATTTCTCTTGAAGGACTCAAGTTATTTCGTCAAACTCATTTCATTATGTTTTTTCAACCTAAACTTACGTATTCATGTCTGTAATGCCATTCATTTGATATGTCATGAAACTGTCATAGGATGATAGGAAAAAGAATAACGATACTATTATACTTTAATATTTCAGAATAAAATTATAGACCTTCCTAACGATACTATTCTACTTGAATATTTCAGAATAAAAGGTCTCCTATAATATTGTTGTTTTATGAGCTAGAATAGGAATTCACCTCCGTGTCCTTAGCCACTGTAAAACTATGTGTCATTTTGAGTATTGCAAATGAAACTACGTAAAATCGAAGGCAAAAAATAAAAGAAGTATGTAGACAGAAGTGCAAGAAATATAAATTTAATGTACAAATTACATTAAATTATAACTGTGATCGAGGAAATGAATTACAGAAAAATAAATGCATTAGTGGCATACAAACAGGGGAGTAAAGTAGGTGCTACTTTGCTGGTTGATTGACCTTGAAATTGCTTAGGTGAACCTGCAATATGGTTGATCCCAATTGTAGGTCTGGTATTTTCGACCCCTCCGTTGAAAGCTTGAGCTGTGAGATGTCAAACCGCTTATAAAATTGTTAAGGACCAATGAGCCTTTCACCATTCAGTTGTTTTAGGTATGCGTCAAGGTCTTCTATTCACCCACCACACGGGTTAAAAGCTACCCAACTGAAACATAACTGAAAAGGGAGAGCTTCATTTTTTTTTCAAACTTATACATACGCACACAATGGATAATAAATCCTTACACCTAAGAGGGCGGCGAATTGACATATCATCTCAATACTTTATATATAAAATAAAACTACCAATATCAGTGAATTTAATATTTGATATATGATGAATCTTTTATATAATGGATGTTACACTTAATTTCGCATCCTACCGCGTCAAACCATCGAAGAGAGCATAACCGTTTATAGTAAACAATTCACATTTTATACCTTGCGCACTAGGAGTTTGTCCCTATTAAAAGACTAGAAGGTCTTCTTGAAAGTCAGGAATAATATTTCCTCACTAATGGTATGGTAAAGGGCGTTAATGATGCTTACTCAATCGTTCATGACAAAATCGACTAGAAGGTCTTCTTGAAAGTCAGAAATAATATTCCCTAATTAATGGTATGGTAAAGGGCGTTAGTGATGCTTACTCAACCGTTCACGACAAAATCGAGTTGTCCTTAAATAAATACATTGAGGTCGTTCAACGAGATCATTATTTCATATTTCCGTCAACGTTCTACAAATTCATCTCCTTTGAAGATCTACTCACACAGAAAGATGAAGAGAAAACCTATGGTAATTATTAGTACAAAAGTTTTGCTCATACATTTATAAAAATTAATATTTTATCTTATTTCTAATTCCCAAACATACAGATGTGATAACTTTTATCATAAATGTGAAACCAATGAGGACCATTACAAAAGCATCCAACTCGACAAAAGTGATTTTACGTGATATAACTCTCCGAGATACAAAGTATGAATCCTAAAATTTAACTTTTCATTATATTAAAAATATACTTTTATGTATGTAAATTTATTTCACATTGCTTAATATACTATTTTATGTTATAATTTATAACTTATCACAGATTCGAGTAAATGAATTTCACTTTATGGGGAGACTTAACAGAGAATGAAGGATATCAATTAACTTATCAGTCGAATATCCTTTAATAGTTATTTCTCAAGCTAAACTTTCATCTTACGATGGTAAAATATTCTTTTGCACTTCAAGCAACAACGGATACAGGTCCTACTAATTCCAATTTCATCAATTTATTCTTAACAGGCGAATATAGCTTAAGTAGCATATCAAAGATTACAATTCAGATTAACCCTGATATCATACAGGCTATCGAGTTAAAATAATGCTTTGATTTTCTTTTCACAAACACTTTAGTTTCTACATTACATAAATATATTGACAAAATGTAACCTATAGGTTGAAGAGCTCATTAACATCCCCAAATTTCAAGAAATTTAGTTCACCGCCACAAAAAATAATCATGAATGCAGACACGGTTTCTATTCGTGATATTATAAATGGAGTTGCATAAACAAATGAGATAATACTTAATTTACTATGAATCACCTTTACATGTCTAACATTTTCATTACCATAACGTAACATAAAAATATTTTCACATTCTACATAATCTTTTATGTTCTTTCTTTGCCATGATTATGAAGGTCAGAATTAAAGAAAACCCATGGTATGACGCTTGCAATGTTTGCAACAAGAAACTCACTATTGCTAACGGAAATGGAACATGCTTAAATTGTGGTTCCTCAAATAAAAATTACACAATAAGTTAAAAAAAATTAATGATCTATGAATTTTAATTCAAATAACTCATCATACACATACCGTTACTTACACATTATACAAACAAACGTAAGGTACTTACTTCAACTTGTGGTCCAAGATGACGACAAAAGAGCATCAGTGACAATGTTCAATGAAGCAGAATCTTTCATTGGGTGCAACATTCCGACATTCATTGCTTCTAAAGATAAGGTAATATCATTTTTTTTACCAATTCAAACTCATTCGTAAATTCAATACACTCAATACTAAAAAAATATACTTAATATTTATATTTATTCTTTTACTCCACAAGGAATTTTGCACTCAGAATATATTCGAAAGCTATACACATGCATTGAAAAATTCTACAGATTCTATATTAAAGGAAAGTCAATTAAAGAATCAGATCAAAAGCTGACACGTTTCGTCCCTCACAAAATTGAAGAGGAAGAAGAACCTTCACATCCAAACAAACGTCAAAAACAACATATCGGACCAAGACATTTTCTTTTTCTTTTCGATTAAGGATTGGTGTTATCCAAGATTGATAAATACAATATCGTTTTCTTTCGATTAAACATAGTTATTATCCAAAGTCTTATAAAAACATATTTTGTGATGCTTTAGATTTTTAATTTTACATAATTCATATTAATTCAAAGCAAAGAAGAATATCTGGACTCACAAACACGTGCAACGCACGTGGGCACAACTAGTATTTCATAAATATGTAAATATATATTGTTAGTAAATATGTAAATATATATATTTCGTATATTTTAATATATATTTCGTATATTTTAATATATATATATATATATATATATATATATATATACACACATTTTAGCACATATATGTATATTTCGTATATTTATATATTTTGTACATTTATATAATTTATATAATTCATATATTTTAATATATATTTACATTTCGTATATTTTGTATATTTTATATATTTAATATATTCCTTATATTCATATGTTTCGTACATTTAATATATGCTGTATACTCATATATTTCGTATGATTATTATATTTCATATATTTCGTATAGTTTTTTAAAAACAATTCATTTATTTCGTATATATAATATATATTATATATATACAGAATATTATATTTTATAATAATATTTTGTAAATAATATATATTTAGTATATATATTATATTAATATATATTTTGTATATATGTATATATATTAATATACAGAATATTATATTAATATATATTTAGTATATTCCGTATATATTATATACTAAATATATATTATATTATTTACGAAATATATATATATATATATTCTGTAAACAAATTTTCCACATTTATATCTATTTTTCAATTTTTGCGTTTGATAGAAAATGTGAAAAATTGATGATTCTTCAATTTGTATCAAATAGACGAAAGTTGAAAAATATTCTTTTGCCTTAGAATTGTTTGCCGTGGAATCATTTGTATTTTGTTAGTTTTCTAGTAGATGTTTTTGTAACTTTACTTCCAAATTGTCTGGGTGGTGTAGTCGGTTATCACGCTAGTCTCACACACTAGAGGTCCCCGGTTCGAACCCGGGCTCAGACATTTTCTTTTTTTCAACCTTTCGTTAAGTCCATTTCTCCCATCTTAAAGCCAACCATTCGCAACCCCAAACCAAAACCATTATTATTACACACAATCGAAGTACAAATCTGTCGCTCTCTCCTGAAGTTTCCTTGCCTTTGAACCGTGTGTTTATCTGAACCATATTTCTAGGGTTTGTTTGTTTGTGACACAAATTAAATCAAAACCAGATCAAAATCAGAAAAGCAAATATGGATTGGGGAAACGTAACAGGGGAAGATCTAATCGAAGCCCTACGTGAGGTGGATTGGTCATCACCTCCTCGTCCTCTCCCAGAATTCTTCTCCAGATTCACCATCCCCAGATCTTACTCCAAATGGAACAGCCGCCTCAAGTGTAATCTCTACTAGTACGATTCTTCAAACTTTCTTTATTACTCCATTCTATCCTTTTCATTACGCACTGCTTGCTCAATATTATTATGTTATTGTTTTGGCAGCTATAGGACCAATTACTTCATCATGATTGTGTTAATTCTTGGTAAGGAAACACAAATACATTTGGGAGGGAGTGTTTTATTTCTTCTATTGGATGTGTCGATTACTTTTCTATTGTTGATGGCAGGGTTGGGATTTATCCGGAGGCCGCTGGCTGTTGTTGCAGCTCTATTGACAGCTCTAACAGTTGCGTTTTTAAATGACAGGTATGCTTTCATCTTTTATGTTTTTATTTTTTTTTATATTTTTATAACGTTTTAGTGTGTGAGGATTGACTAGTTCAAATTCTATTGGTAATGGTCACATTGATTATTTTCAAGAAATTAATTAGATAGAACAAATGTTGTCAATATCGGCCGATTCGCGATATGTATATCGTATCGAGGGTAAAACGTGTTATATTGTTTTTTGTAAGTATCGGTGATACATAAGAAAAATATTGCCCAATGCATAAATATCGGACGTATTGTATAGTATTGCCGATACATACTTTTCTGATTTTGAACTAAGGATGCCACTTTGCTTTTGTTAACAAGGGCTTGGGTAAAAAGTGCCCTAAGGGCACACACTAAGAATGAAAAAATAATAGGGAAACAGTGTCGACATAAAATGGCAAATCCTGAGCACGAGGCTCCCCCTACTATGGGGGGAAACAATATCGGCATATATAATTAATAGAGAACAGATACTCATGCACTCATGCAAAGCTTTCATACTTTCTATTTTGAAGCTTAAAACATAAACCCTAAGGCAAATGTTATCATTTTTCCTTTTAACAAACAAACAAACAAAAGATAAAAAATGGATTTGGTTGAGCTAGTTACGAGGATTTCAAAAAAATAAGGAGAATAACTTACAAACTATAACAACTTTGCTAGGGCTATAATTATTGTATACTCAACTCAACTCAACAAAGCCTTTCTCCAATTATTTGGAGTCGGCTACATGAATCCTATATTTTCATTCCATTATGTTCAGTGCAATATCTTCGGTTAAACCACATCATATCATGTCTTTTTTACAATATCTCACAAAGTTAATTTAGGCCTACCTTTATGCTTTGCGTCACCATCAATATTAACTAAATCACTATTCCTTACGGGGGCATCCATTGGTTTAAGTTTGACGTGTCCAAACCATTTAAGTCGGTTTTCCCCCAATATTTCTTCTATAGGAGTTACTTTTACCGTTTCACGAATTTGTTCACTTCTAATTTTATCCTTTCGAGTTGTAGCACAAATCCATCTTAGAATTCGCATCTCCGCCACACTCATTTTCTTTACATTTTTTTTTTGGTTGCCCAACACTCTATCCTATATAACATGGCGGGTTTAATGGTCATCCAATAAAATTTTCGTTTTAACTTAAGGTATATACACTTATCACACAATACGTCGGTAGCACTTCTCCACTTAACCCTGCATGCTTTATTTCAATGTGTAACATCATCACTAATTTCTCCATTTTTTTTGGGATCATCGAGCTTAAATAATGAAAATGATCATTTTTACGTATCTTTTGCCCTCCAATATCACAACATTCCCGCTTGTCCTCTTATTACTAATAAAATTATATTCCACATATTTATTTTAGTCTTGATTATTTTAAATACTCTTGTTTTTAGAATTTCTCTCCACAATTCCAATCTAGCATTAATCCCCATCGTAGTCCCATCCCCCAAAGCAATATCATTTGCAAATAGCATACACCACGACACCTCATCCTGTATTTGTCAACTCATCCATAATAAGAGTAAAGAGATAGGACTTAGTGCTGAACCTTGGTGCAGACTTATAGTAATTGAAAATTTACTACTTTCTCCAGTTGATGTTCTTACGATAGTCATAGTTCCATCATACATATCATTTACCACATCTATATATCTACGAGTCATTCATTTTTTATGTAGAAACCACCATATTATATATCTTGGTATCCTATCATACGCTTTTTCCAAATCTATAAAAATCATACGAAGGTCCTTCTTTTTCTCCCTATACCTCTCCATTAATCAACTCAATAAATAAATTGCTTCCATTGTTGACCTCTCAGGCATAAATCCAAATTGATTTAGATACTGTTGTTTTCAATCTCAATCTATATTCAACCACTGTCTCCTACAGTTTCATTGTATGACTCATTAACTTAATACCATGATAATTTGATAACTTTGTACGTCCCTTTTATTTTTATAAATAGGTACTATCCCATTAGTCATTGTAATTCAATTAAATAATTTTGTAAGCCAAGATACTCCTTCCTCTCCTAAGCACTTCCAAACCTCAATAGGGATACCATCTGGTCCTAAAGCCCTCCATGTTTTCATCTTTTTTAGAGCAATCCTAACCTCTGTTGCCCTAATATTGCGAAAAAATATATTTTCTTGAGTCTCCCTAAGTTTCTCTATATCTAATTTACTCTCATTATCTCCATTCAATAACCTCAGCGACTCTCGAGTCATCACTTCTAATACACTTGATGGTATTAAAATCTTTTATTTTTGTCCCTAAGTTTAGCAAGCTTATAAATACTTTTTTCCTCTTCTTGTGTTCCTAATTTTGTATAAAGAGCATCATACGCCTTTAACTTGGCATCTCTTACCATTTTCTTAAAATCCTTTTTAGCCCATTTATATTTCTCAAAATTCTCTTCATTTCTAGTTGTTTGCCATCTTTTATAGCACTCTCTTTTGATTTTTAATATATTTTGTACTTCTTCATTCCACCATCAAGTTTCTTTAGATTGTGGCTCGCTGCCTTTTGACTCTCCAAGAATTTCTTTCGATATTTTCCTAATGTGTGGCCATCTTATTCCACTTTATGTTAGTATCATCTTAGGTATTCCATGACGCTTTATTTAATATTTTATCTTTAAATACTTATAATTTCTCTCATTTTAAGTTCCACCACCTAGTTCGTGGGTTAATCTTCTCTTTTCGCACTCGTGATTAATTTTTAATATTTATATCAGGACCATTAAAAGTCTATTCGGCTCTTATACGTTCCACTTTTATAAGCTATTAAGTGTTCAAGCCTCTTTCTAAAACATCTACTTACTAGTACAAAATCGTAAGTCATCGCAAAATCTAAAATAGACTCTCCACCGTCGTTCCTATCTCCAAAGCCACATCCTCCATGCATTATCTCATATCCTATACGATCTTTACCTACATGGCCATTAAAGTCTCCCCTGTATAGATTTTCTCACCTAAGAGTATTTCTTGAATTAGTTCATCCATTTATTCCCAAAATTGTACTTTAATGTGCTCATCGAATCCTACTTGGGGTGCCTAAGTACTAACAATATTAATTATATTTTCACTTAATACCAGTTTTACAAATATTATAAGCCTATCATCTTTCCTAACAACGGTAACAATATTATCCTTGTTATTCGGGAGGAACAATTAAAAAGTTCTAGATTTTTGAATTATGATCTATGAAGCACGGATACTCTCGGGAGGTCGCGAATTTTTGTTGGACACGTATAGGATACCGGATACGTTAGGATACGCGAATCCTAGAGTATCCTAATTTTTATTTATTTGTTAAATGGCCAGGATACGTTAGGATACGCTAGGGATACGCTAGGATACGCTGGGGATACGTTTTTAGGATACGTTTTTTATTTTTTTAACTGTGTTTTTTTTTTATTTTTTTAACTGTGTTTTTTTCATTCTTTAATTATTTTTCTTCTTTTACTATGTTTTTTTTTAACTGTGTTGTTTGTTTTTCATTCTTTGCTTGTGTTGTATTGTTTTCTGATTTTTTTCTTAACTTTTTAATCTTTTCATTCTTTTTTAATCTATGTTGTTTTTAACTGTATTGTTTTCTTTAACTGTTTTCACTCTTAGCTGTGTTATTTTTAACATTTACTTTACATCTGACTGTTTGAATCCTTTTTTATGGTACTTGATGATGTGGTTAACGGAGATGATGATGTCGTTGATATTGGGTCTACTTAGTGATTGAGATACTACGACGCCGGGATGCTCTCGGGAGGCTTCTCTCTATCTTATTTTATGCTAAGGATATTATCTTTATTTTTGCCTTATGTTTTTGTTGGAACAACCTTTTATGTTAATGATGTTTTATTGTAATGGTGTTTGTTTGGTGACAACAATCATCATATTTGAGCACTTTAATATAATGGTGTTTAATGCTTTAGTTTCATTTTATCAAGTTTATCATTAATATATATAAAATAAATAATAAATATTTAACGTATCCTAGTGTATCCGTATCCTACATTTTGGAAAAATCATGTATCCCGTATCCCGAATCGAGTCGTATCCCGTATTACGTGTCGAGTCCGTGCTTCATAGATTATGATATGAAATATGATATCATGAACATTTGATTATATTTTGGATTGGTTGATGCTTTAAACATTATTTAATGCTTAATATTCCATATAACTTGTGTTGATTTGTCTTTTTATATTATTTTTAGATAACGCGCACACACATTTTAATTTATACGAATTACTTACATAATTATTGAAAATCAAAGTGTATCTTACGATACGATACACATTTTTTAAGAAAACGATACGCATTTTGACAACCTTTGGATAGAGTTATCAAGCAGGGTTGTGCAGCCTAACCGACTTTTGTCAGTTTTGGGACATCTAGAGTTGATGACCAAACGAGGGGAGGAAAGGCCATCGGTTCTGGCCATATCGGTTGCCGGTTGGTTTTGGGTTTGTGAACGAACATGCACAAAGTCTTTCAAAAAATCTCAAGGAACATGAAGAAACCGAGTCTTTCAAAAAGTCTTTCAACCTTAGCCCTCATCAATTTGAAACCCTATCCTGGATTTGAAGCTCCATCATTAGTTTCCCTTGAGTCGAGATGGAAATATATATATATATATATATATATATATATATAGAGAGAGAGAGAGAGAGAGAGAGAGAGAGAGAGAGAGAGTAAGGTTTACTCTGTCGGTTTTGGAGTTGTTCGGTTGGTTTACTCCGTCTGTCCCTTTTTTTTGCACAGCCGTACAATCAAGTAAAAGGTGGAATACCAGTTGGGATGAGATAATATTATCCTATCTTACCTTTTTATTCAACACATCGGCTGGGGTTTATTTTTTTTCACAAGTAAACTTTGACCTTTTTATTCAACACATCGGCTGGGGTT
Source organism: Sambucus nigra (assembly GCA_949130495.1). NCBI lineage: Eukaryota > Viridiplantae > Streptophyta > Magnoliopsida > Dipsacales > Adoxaceae > Sambucus > Sambucus nigra. Next base: position 218,701,014 of record OX422224.1, on the reverse strand, counting down.
TATTTTTTTTCACAAGTAAACTGAACTCTCTAAAGTTGTTTTAGAATATAATTTGAACAGCTGTCCCCCTTATGCAAAGGTAAGGGAAAAGTAAAATGCTCACAAAAGGCTCAAAGCCTCATGGTATTTAGAATATAATTTGAACAACATATGGAAGTATTGAATTTCCCATTGCTGTCGGTCCAAGTCAAAATTTAGCCGTAAACCCTTATTTTTTTTCCAACTGTTATTACTTTTTATTAATGAATTTGTTAGAAAATAGAAGACGAGGAGCCGTCGTGAATGTTATTCGCTAGATTCCAAGTGCGGAGAGAAATCCTAGAAACAAAAACAAAAATAAGAGGATTTAAAATAAGCATGACTAAAATGGAGTATGTGGAGTCAAATTTAGTAATAGTCTTTGAACAAATGGGGATGTAGTAAAAGCTTGAAAGTCGAGAGATAAAAAAAGTGATCATTTTTATCATTTAGATTGATATCCCAAAGAGGGTGAGATGTTAGTGATGATGTACTCGCACTAGACATCATCCATGCCAAACATGATTCTTTTGCAGAAGAGCATGTTTAGGGGCTTCGTGACCAACAAATAATATCACCAAAAATGACAATTCAATTAAAGAAAAATATGTGACACCCCGACTAATTAAATACCGGGTAGCTACTCCTTTATTAAATTAATTCAAAATGCCAAGTTGGTCCAATTAATAGCATCACTGTCGAAAACATTTTATTATTACTAACCACCTAGTATTTAAAAAGTAAGTTGCCAAATTTTAATTAAAGTCTGATTAACATGCAACAAGTGTAATGAAGAATAATAACACCATTCACCACGTCGAAGTAAATAGAATAACCATCACATAATGTAAATAAAGTCTGGAGGAAAACTCCTCACTACAAACCCACAAACTGAAATAATTAAACTGAATACTGAATCAATACATGCCAAAGTCTGAAAACTGTAATGGAAATGTAACTCTAATGGAACTGGGCAACATGCCCTAAAACTGAGGAATACTGAAGATGGAATCCAAATGATAGAAGCGTCTAAAAGCAAATCCCTGTAACTTTCACAAACAGCTACAACTCGTCATCTGAATGAGTATCCTATGCATGGTGTCCTTGTGGCTGGGCACCTAAAATGATTTTACAAAAATAGATTTGAAAGCAAACGGGTCAGAGCCCGAATGTGGAGATATTTTAAAAACCTGCAAGTGCTTTAAAAACATTTAAAACATTAAATGTAAAGTACATGTTAGGACGTGCACTCACATGATATTCTCACCTCTCGTCTAACTGTGCACTCCTAACGTAAGTACTCATCTAAAACAACACAAACCACTAGCTAAGTGACATCATATCTAGCTAGACTGTCATAGGTCCTACCCTTATTACTCGGTTCCATTAACATTATAACGATCTCAGTTAAATAGGTGTTTTAACGCAAATTCAGGTTCTCATACAAAAGTATTACAGCTCGTTATAGGTTAGCCCTCTATGTTATTCCATAGTTATTCACACAATACTATATGAAAGTTCCCAGTTTATTAAACGTATTTTTCCACAACATGAATATACAATATAAGCACCCCGAGACTAAGCTGCGGTGCACACATACTCTGCTATCCATCCCGGTACATCACGTACATAAGGATCACATATTCCGAATCTCTCAGGAATAGTTCACAGATAACAACATCACAAATAATGGAGGCGAACACAGTCACATCACATGGGTCACGCACATACCTACGCTCCCACGATCAGCGGACTTATTAACATCCCAATAAGTCTTTCTCTGACCTATGTTCATCGAGGTAACCAGTCTAAATCCGGGCAACACAAGGATTAGAGGGCCCTAAGCGAACGCATACCTCCCGTGATAGCAAGTATGGTAGGTATGTCATACACACAATTCATATACCAATACTAAGTAAGCACACATCTTAGTAATCCCGTAGTTTAATTGTAGTACTTATCGCATTCTCGTACCAATCTAATATATATACAACTTATATAATCCCGGTCCATATTTACACGCGGCATAATTTATTCTCACGTCGTAGTAGGCACTCACGTCTCGACTCAAATGTCTATTTGATTTGATCCACATTTATATAATTTACTCCTCATTATAACCCAAATGTCCCAAGTATACTAATACACCATCAAAGGAATGTTATCTCTATCCTCGGACAAGTTTACGGGACTCCCAAAATCAAAACAGGCCAAAAAGGCCTAAACTGCCAGCTCGTTAGAAGTCTCGTTCGAACGAGATTTCAGTTCGTTCGAACGAACTGTACCTTCTAACGAGATCTCGTTCGAACGAAGTTATCGAACGAAATTCCCTTTCGTTAGAAGCGACTGGTCAACTCGTTAGAACTCGTTCGAACGAGCTCGTTCGAACGACCTGGGGAGGTCTTCTAACGAGGGACCAGTTTCGGCCCAGATTTTCTCCAATCTCGTTTTTCATCCATTTTAACACCTCAAACCTCTTCCAAAGTTCATCCCAACAACGTTTTAGGGTCTCTAATTCATCCTAAACATATTAAAGTCACCTCCTAACATGTTTTAAGGAATTAATTCGTCCTAAACATCATTAAATCACAAGTCTCTAAATTTTTCCCCAATTTTTCAAGAACATGAACCCTAAAATTTTTAGATCCTTAATTTATCCAATTAAATCCGTTTTTGTGTCTTACAAGATCTATCATCATCAGATTAGTCCGCTAAATATGATTCTACATGCAATCCTTTCATCAAATTTTAGTATTCTACTTCCAAACTCATGGGTTTTTCCTTATCTTCCAAGAACAACCATAAATTTGAATTATCTAACATGGAAGGAACATTCTCTGAAATTAAATGAAATTAAATCACTTGCCTCGAGTGTCTCTGAATTTGGTGTTGATTTGATGAAGCTTTTCTGCAGAATTCCTTTTCTCTCTCTCTCTACAAGCCTTCTTCTCCAAAGGTGGCTAGGGTTTTCTTTGGGAAAGTTGGAAACCTAATTTGATAACCTCCGTAGCTTATTGGGTCATTAAGGGTTGGTTAGTGGGTTTAGTGGGTCTATTCCTAATCAGATAAAGACTCATAATTTTCGTCATTTTTAATTCCTCAGAATACAAAATTACCAAAATACCCTTTATGTTGCCGGTATGGCCTAAAAATACCCCGGGACCCAAATTAAACCCCCGGCTAGTGTTTTCTGACTATCTCGACCCTTCCGGACGCGTTGGCGCACTCAGAACGACCATACGGTTAATAAAATTTAAATTCACTTTTATAATTAAAATAATTATATCCTGACGCGACTGTCACACGCGTCCCAATAAAATGACCAAATTGCCGTATATCAATCTCACGACAATTTTCATAATTCAATATTCATATATCACCATATATACTCAATATAGTCAAATACCAACTCACATCTCGCTAGTATTTTATCCGGATTAATTTCCAATTAATTCTCATTTAAATAATTAATCCCAAAAATAAATATAGCCAAAAATACGGGGTATTACATACTTTCCCCCTAATAACTGAATTTCGTCCCGAAATTCGGAACTAGAAAGTACCTGCTAAAAACAACTCTGGATAACGTTCGCGCATCTCATCCTCGCGCTCCCATGTGGACTCCTCGACATTATGATGTCGCCACTGTACACGCACAAACGAAACTATCTTTGACCGCAGCTTCCTCTCACTTCGGTCCAAAATAGCAATCGGCCCCTCCTCGTAGGAGCTATCCGGCTGGAGATCGATGTCCTCCACAGAAATGTGAGAATGAGCCAAATTATCTCTAAGGTATTTCCTTAGCGAGGAAATATGAAACACATCGTGAATCCGATGCAAATGCTCCGGTAACCCAAGTCTATACGCAACTGGTCCGATCCGCTCAATAATAGGAAACGACCCCACATACCTTGGTGCCAACTTCCCCTTCTTCCCGAAACGCATAATCCCCTTCATAGGAGATACTCTGAGCAAAACCTGGTCCCCCACTTGGAACTATCTGAAAAATCTCTTCGCATCAGCATAACTCTTCTGCCTGTCTTGAGCTACCCGAATGCGACTCCGAATCAACTCAATCCTTGCCGAAGTATCCTGAATCACTTCCGGCCCAAGTAGTTTGTTGTCCCCCACCTCTAACCAACATGCTGGGGAACGACAAGGCCTACCGTACAATGCTTCAAACGGAGCCATGCCAATAGTGAACTGATAGGAGTTGTTGTAAGCAAACTCCACCGGTGGAAGGTACTGCTCCCATCCACCCCCAAAGTCAATAATGCACATGCGCAGCATGTCCTCCAACATCTGATTTGTGCGCTCTGTCTGCCCATCGGTCTGCGGATGATAAGCCGTACTCAACCGTAATTCCGTGCCCATGGCCTCCTGGAAACTCTCCCAAAACCGCGAAACAAATATCTTGTCTCTGTCAGACACGATATTTAGGGGCACACCGTGAAGTCTCACAACCTCTGAAATGAAGAGCTGGGCATACTGTCCCGTAGTGTAGTCAGTCCTTACGGGTAAAAAGTGAGCGACTTTGGACAACCTGTCCACAATTACCCAAACGGAGTCGTGACCCCTCTGCGACGTAGGCAACCCCGTGATAAAGTCCATGGATATGCTCTCCCACATCCACACCGGGACCTCCAACGGCTGTAGCAATCCTGCCGGTCTCTGATGATCCACTTTTACAAGCTGACAAGTGGCGCATTTCGAAACAAACTCAGCAATATCTCTCTTCATACCGCTCCACCAATACTGCCGTCTCATGTTTTGGTACATTTTGTCCCCTCCGGGATGTACCGCGAACCGTGAGCCGTGCGACTCTGCCATCACCTCGTGTCGCAATTTCTCCCCTTCCGGAACTACCAATCTCCCATTGAAGCGTAATCCCCCGTCTGAGCTGACGGTATAGGACTCGGCTCCCTCTGCTAGTAATCGAACTATCTGTTCCTGACAGAACGAGTCATTAGCCTGTGCCCGTACTACCTTCGTGACAATCTGCGGTGTAACGGTCATCACAGACATGAAAGATCGGGCCACTGCATCCTGGTGTCCCAATTCCTTCCACTTTGCCATCCACACTTCTGCCACCTCATCTGCTGGCCTACGGCTCAACGCGTCTGCTACCACGTTAGCCTTACCTGGGTGATACTGGATATCGAACTGGTAGTCTTTCACAAACTCAAGCCACCTACGCTGCCGCATATTCAACTCTTTCTGCGTGAACAGGTATTGTAGGGACTTGTGGTCCGTGAACAGTTGGAACTTTTCCCCCAAAAGATAGTGCCTCCAAATCCGTAGGGCAAATACCACTGCCGCCAACTCCAAATCATGCGTGGGGTAATTCTTCTCGTGAGGCTTAAGCTTACGGGAAGCATAAGCTATGACCTGTCTCTCCTGCTGCAATACACCTCCAAGCCCTTGCAAAGACGCATCGGTGTAAACCAAATACTCAACTCCCGGTCTCGGCAATGCTAACACAGGTGCTGAGGTCAATTTGTCCTTTAACTCATCAAATGCCAACTGACAGGCATCACTCCAGATGAATGGCACACCCTTACGAGTCAGATGTGTCAAAGGACCTGCTATCTTCGAGAAACCCCGAATAAACCTCCTGTAGTATCCTGCTAGGCCCAAGAAACTACGAATCTCAGTCGGTGTCGTGGGCTGTCCCCACTCCCTCACCGCGGATACTTTCCCCGTATCAACAGATATCCCCCGGTCGGAAATAATGTGTCCCAAAAACTGGACTTCCTTCAACCAAAACCCGCATTTCTCATATTTTGCATACAACTCGTTCTGACGTAGTGTCTGCAAAACTTGCCTCAAATGCTCGGTGTGCTCCTCCTCTGTCTGGGAGTAAACCAGAATATCATCAATGAAGACAATGACAAACTGATCTAGGAAATCGCTGAACACTCTGTTCATCAAGTCCATAAACACTGCTGGAGCGTTGGTCAAACCAAAAGGCATAACCCGAAACTCGTAAGAACCATATCTCGACAAGAACGCAGTCTTCGAGACATCCTCCTCCCTGATACGCAACTGATGGTATCCCGATCTCAAATCAATCTTTGAGAAGAAAGAAGCTCCTCTCAACTGGTCGAATAAGTCATCGATTCGAGGCAACGGATACTTATTCCGTATCGTGACCTTATTCAACTCTCGGTAGTCCACACACAATCTCAGTGAACCGTCCCTCTTCTTCACAAACAAAACTGGAGCGCCCCAAGGTGAGGTACTCCTGCGAATAAAGCCCTGACCTAACAGCTGCTCTATCTGATCTCGTAGCTCTCGCATCTCTGCCGTAGCCATACGGTACGGTGCGCGTGCTATAGGCCTCGTATCTGGCAATAGGTCTATAACAAAGTCTATCTCTCGACTGGGGGGTAGGCCTGGTATCTCCTGAAACACATCCGAATACTCCCTGACAACCGGGATCGAATCTAAAGGAATCACAACCTCCTTAGAGGTATCCTCCTCTATGTAATACAGATGAGCGGTCGATCCTCCCTCTGGGCGAGGCATCGCCACTACGAACATCTCTTGCCCCGGAATGGCAAAAACAATGTTCCCGCTGAAGCAATCAATCATGGCCCTATAAGCTACGAGCCAATCCATACCGATAATCACATCGTGAACATGCATATCTAATACCAACATGTCTGCAGGTAACACCAAACCACCAATCTCTACCCCCACTCCCCGGCATATAAAGAATATAAGTGACCCATTCCCCAATGGTGAGTCGACACACGTCACTGTGCTCTCCGCTGTGGCTAACAACCCTAAAGCCTTCGCGAAATGTGTAGCTATAAAACAATGTGTAGCCCCCGTATCAAATAATACCCGACCCATAGTGCCATGGATAGGAAACGTACCCTCAATTGCAGGCGGTGCCTGTGGGACTGCTGCCTGATGGACGTTATAGACACGTCCATACTGTAGCTGCCCCTGCTGAACTGAGACTGCTGGAATGGGTGGCAATGCTGCCATCTGTGGCGGTGCGGGGAGAGCGGCGGGAAACATAGGCCTCTGCGGCTCCTGGCGAGCACCCTGCTCCTGCTGCTGCTGTGGGGCCCTGCCCCTATCAGGACAATCCTGTCGTTTATGGCCAGTCTTGCCACAAACAAAACACTTCCCTGGGAAGTTCCCTCCTCTCTGCCCCTGCGGTCCCCGGCCTTGATGGCCGTTACCGTTCCTCCCTTGGCCCTGCAGAAACTGCTGCCCATTCTGCCCCTGTTGGCCCTGATGGCCGTTTGGACCCTGATGGCCCTGACGGAAACCTCCCTGTCCGTGCCTGTAATTTCCTGATCTGAACCTCTTCTGATCCCCCTGCTCACCCTGTCTCTGCCCCTGAACAGATTGTGCCCCGCCGGCACCATGTCCTCCAGTCCTGCCCTGATGGCTAGACTCTCCCGATCTCTTGCCCTCAGTCATATGAAAGCGGTGGTCCTGGCAGTGTAACAAAGCATCGTTAACCACATCAGAATACGTGGCCAACGAAAGGTTCCCTAACAGATGCTGACGGATCCTCCATGTCAACCCGTCGGTGAATTTCTCAATCTTCTTCTCTGTTGGTATCTCATCCGGAACGATATTCAACAGATTTGTGAACTCGGCCTCATACTCGGCCACGGTCTTACCCTCTTGCCTCAGATTCATCAGTTTCCTCCTCATTTCCGTATGAACAGCGGACGGAAAGTACTTGCGGTCGAACCAAAAGTCCTGAATAGTGAGCGTATCCCTCTCCTCCACGGTGGTAATAGACTCCCACCACTGCAGTGCAGATCCAACTAGCTTGAAAGTAGCTAGCACCTGCTTCTGAACGTCCGTGCACTCATACATCCTTAAGTGCCTTTGCATATCCTTCCTCCACTGGCTCGAGACTACCACATCTGAGCTACCTGCAAACTCTGGCGGATGCGCTTTCTGAAAAGCGTCACGTACACGCTCCCAAGCAGACGGGAATGCATTTGCCTGTACTGGCGCGGCGACCGGCGCCTGAGGTGGTGCCTGCTGGACTACGGCAATTGCGGCATTTACCGCTTGGGCTACTATAGCTGCAACCTCAGCCGCGTTCATCATGCCCTGAACTGGAGCGGGTTGGGGTTCGGGCGTTGCATCCCTGGGAACTCGTCGTGCACGTCGTGGAGGCATCTGAAATAAGAATAAAGTTTATAAGTTCACTGTTTATAAACTTAAAATAGCTGAAGAACGAAGCATACACAAAATGAGTACAACAGTCCTAAAATATAGGGCTCTATATCAAAGAAACTTAGCGGAAACATAATAGCCGTACAGATCCTAAAGGACACTAGAACCCGATGCTCTGATACCACCTGTGACACCCCGACTAATTAAATACCGGGTAGCTATTCCTTTATTAAATTAATTCAAAATGCCAAGTTGGTCCAGTTAATAGCATCACTGTCGAAAACATTTTATTATTACTAACCACCTAGTATTTAAAAAGTAAGTTGCCAAATTTTAATTAAAGTCTGATTAACATGCAACAAGTGTAATGAAGAATAATAACACCATTCACCATGCCGAAGTAAATAGAATAACCATCACATAATGTAAATAAAGTCTGGAGGAAAACTCCTCACTACAAACCCACAAACTGAAATAATTAAACTGAATACTGAATCAATACATGCCAAAGTCTGAAAACTGTAATGGAAATGTAAGTCTAATGGAACTGGGCAACATGCCCTAAAACTGAGGAATACTGAAGATGGAATCCAAATGATAGAAGCGTCTAAAAGCAAATTCCTGTAACTTTCACAAACAGCTACAGCTCGTCATCTGAATGAGTATCCTATGCATGGTGTCCTTGTGGCTGGGCACCTAAAATGATTTTACAAAAATAGATTTGAAAGCAAACGGGTCAGAGCCCGAATGTGGAGATATTTTAAAAACCTGCAAGTGCTTTAAAAACATTTAAAACATTAAATGTAAAGTACATGTTAGGACGTGCACTCACATGATATTCTCACCTCTCGTCTAACTGTGCACTCCTAACGTAAGTACTCATCTAAAACAACACAAACCACTAGTTAAGTGACATCATATCTAGCTAGACTGTCATAGGTCTTACCCTTATTACTCGGTTCCATTAACATTATAACGATCTCAGTTAAATAGGTGTTTAACGCAAATTCAGGTTCTCATACAAAAGTATTACAGCTCGTTATAGGTTAGCCCTCTATGTTATTCCATAGTTATTCACACAATACTATATGAAAGTTCCCAGTTTATTAAACGTATTTTTCCACAACATGAATATACAATATAAGCACCCCGAGACTAAGCTGCGGTGCACACATACTCTGCTATCCATCCCGGTACATCACGTACATAAGGATCACATATTCCGAATCTCTCAGGAATAGTTCACAGATAACAACATCACAAATAATGGAGGCGAACACAGTCACATCACATGGGTCACGCACATACCTACGCTCCCACGATCAGCGGACTTATTAACATCCCAATAAGTCTTTCTCTGACCTATGTTCATCGAGGTAACCAGTCTAAATCCGGGCAACACAAGGATTAGAGGGCCCTAAGCGAACGCATACCTCCCGTGATAGCAAGTATGGTAGGTATGTCATACACACAATTCATATACCAATACTAAGTAAGCACACATCTTAGTAATCCCGTAGTTTAATTGTAGTACTTATCGCATTCTCGTACCAATCTAATATATATACAACTTATATAATCCCGGTCCATATTTACACGCGCCATAATTTATTCTCACGTCGTAGTAGGCACTCACGTCTCGACTCAAATGTCTATTTGATTTGATCCACATTTATATAATTTACTCCTCATTATAACCCAAATGTCCTAAGTATACTAATACACCATCAAAGGAATGTTATCTCTATCCTCGGACAAGTTTACGGGACTCCCAAAATCAAAACAGGCCAAAAAGGCCTAAACTGCCAGCTCGTTAGAAGTCTCGTTCGAACGAGATTTCAGTTCGTTCGAACGAACTGTACCTTCTAACGAGATCTCGTTCGAACGAAGTTATCGAACGAAATTCCCTTTCGTTAGAAGCGACTGGTCAACTCGTTAGAACTCATTCGAACGAGCTCGTTCGAACGACCTGGGGAGGTCTTCTAACGAGGGACCAGTTTCGGCCCAGATTTTCTCCAATCTCGTTTTTCATCCATTTTAACACCTCAAACCTCTTCCAAAGTTCATCCCAACAACGTTTTAGGGTCTCTAATTCATCCTAAACATATTAAAGTCACCTCCTAACATGTTTTAAGGAATTAATTCGTCCTAAACATCATTAAATCACAAGTCTCTACATTTTCCCCAATTTTTCAAGAACATGAACCCTAAAATTTTTAGATCCTTAATTTATCCAATTAAATCCGTTTTTGTGTCTTACAAGATCTATCATCATCAGATTAGTCCGCTAAATATGATTCTACATGCAATCCTTTCATCAAATTTTAGTATTCTACTTCCAAACTCATGGGTTTTTCCTTATCTTCCAAGAACAACCATAAATTTGAATTATCTAACATGGAAGGAACATTCTCTGAAATTAAATGAAATTAAATCACTTGCCTCGAGTGTCTCTGAATTTGGTGTTGATTTGATGAAGCTTTTCTGCAGAATTCCTTCTCTCTCTCTCTCTACAAGCCTTCTTCTCCAAAGGTGGCTATGGTGGCTAGGGTTTTCTTTGGGAAAGTTGGAAACCTAATTTGATAACCTCCGTAGCTTATTGGGTCATTAAGGGTTGGTTAGTGGGTTTAGTGGGTCTATTCCCAATCAGATAAAGACTCCTAATTTTCGTCATTTTTAATTCCTCAGAATACAAAATTACCAAAATACCCTTTATGTTGCCGGTATGGCCTAAAAATACCCCGGGACCCAAATTAAACCCCCGGCTAGTGTTTTCTGACTATCTACCCTTCCGGACGCGTTGGCGCACTCAAAACGACCATACGGTTAATAAAATTTAAATTCACTTTTATAATTATATCCTGACGCGACTGTCACACGCGTCCTAATAAAATGACCAAATTGACGTATATCAATCTCACGACAATTTTCATAATTCAATATTCATATATCACCATATATACTCAATATAGTCAAATACCAACTCACATCTCGCTAGTATTTTATCCGGATTAATTTCCAATTAATTCTCATTTAAATAATTAATCCCAAAAATAAATATAGCCAAAAATACGGGGTATTACAAAATAGAGAATGATAAAGAACTTAATATAATGCGGGATTTACGATCCGTGTCACTAGATAAAGAAAAATATTACAAATTGAAGAATTTTTTCCTACGCATGCAAAATTTATCTTCTCCCACGAAATAGACCGACCCTAAAAAATTTTCTATCCAAATTTTTTCTAAATAGGATAATAAATATTCCTTGAAAAAGTCTCTCAAAATTATCCTCTTATAAATCCGCACATGCATTCTCCTTTATATGAGGACCAAAGCCAAAATCGTAGAGGCTTTGAAATTCCGTATGCTTAGGAACAACCCTCTCTCATCTTTATCTAAATCCCATGAATGTATTGTTCTTGTATAAAAAGATAAAAGAAAACAAAAAAAACTAAAATCCCTCGACATTTTAAAGGAAAAAAAGTAGTTCTTATCAGGAACCAAAACCTTGCCTCATTCTAAAGCCGTTGACTGCCATCTTTATACAGTCCCACTAGGACACCAACTGGGCTTTCATGTAATCCAAAAACTAATTAGATTTCTTGGCCAACCAAATCTTAAACAGCTTGAACATCGAGTTATTGTAACTAAGGAGTTCAATGCCAAGCTCTACAGTAATTGGTGCTTCTCTTTATTCTTTATACGTAGTCATCTTTTTTTATATAAATAGGTGCTTCTCTTATGGAACTAAGGATATTTCTGAAATAAAACTATTGAACTTGTTTTTTTTCTTATTTTTCCCTGCCAGTCGGGTGGGGGGTGAAGCTGGAAAAATGCTAGTTTGAGCCCCCCTTTTTGTGCCATAGTGTCTACTCGTAATCCAGTGGTTACTTTTTCCCATGCCCCTAACAACTCAATTTTCCCATTGTTGATGCTAAGGATTGTCCCTACAGCTTTGCAGGAACTTTTAATGAAAAGGTAACAAGAACTGTGCGGAGGCTTTCTCCACATTTAGCGGCTAAAATGAGGCCTCCACTTACGTAAGTGTATTTGCCTCTTCTTCACTTGATTCACTTGCTGCTGCTGCTTATTCATCTCTAATGATTTATGCAGCCCTGTTATTCGAGGGCGACCTTCAGCTAAAAGAACAATTTTTATATGTGGACGACCTCGTTGGGTGTTTGTCTTTTTATTCTCTTCTGGTATGCGAACATTTTGAAGCCATTTTAATGTTATTTGATTCCTTTTGTGGACTGAAAGTTAGTAATTTTAAATGCTGACATATTGTATTTGTTATCCTAATGCAGTGACTTTCATTCTTTGGTTCGTTTCTTGTGGCCTCTTGACTGTCCTATGGGCATTTGTCGCTGGCCTTCTTGGTATGATACACCCTCGTTGTTCAATTTCTATATGAATGTGAATATTTTTTTTTCCGGACTTAACTCTCTCTCTCTCTCTCTCTCTCTCTCTATATATATATATATATATATATATATATATATATATATATATATATATATATTTCAGTCACTATCATCCATGCAAGCTTCAGAACACCTAACTTGAAAGCTCGGTTGAACACTTTCCGCGAGGAATTCCGTGCAGTTTGGCGTAATTATAGTGAGCTGTAGCTTCTTTTCGGTTCCTTTCATGTTAGTAAGCTTGACCCGAATTTCCCTTACATTGATTTATAGAAACTAATTCATTTGAGGTTATTTTCTTTTATTTGTTATTTCACCATCTGTGAGTACATATGCTTCTTTCATCATGAGTTTCTAATGTTTTCATCAACTTCACATCAAGTTCTAGGTATTCATGTTTATCTTTCCGTTTGCAAGTGAAGGAGGAATTGGTCCAATTAATTGTTCAAAAAACATGGGTAATTCATAAGGTTATAGGCAGCACGTGGCATAAGGTGTAAGCACTTGTTTTACTCGAGTTCTAGGAAGCATCGACACTTTCTAATATTATTCACATCTGCCAAGTTGCACTGATATTGCTTCAAGATACACAATATTATATGATTTGACATAATGACAAATTTAAAAAAAAGGTAGAATTCAGATATAGCAAGGATATGATGATAAAAATATATTTTATAGATATGTTTATTTCTAAAATAATAGCATACACAATCTGCTAAAAGAGAAGTAAAGCATGGTTAAAGCAGTCGATCAATATAGATTGATCCGAAATCTGATTCAAATCCAACATAGCACCTATGGTTACATAAGAAATGTATTGAATCGATTCTTTTTAATGAATAGATCTGATTGCAACTTCGAATTTGGAATTCAAAGGTTCCTTGATTTTAATACAATGGTAAGAGATAGCCTTATATGTGTACTTCAATAGCTCTGTTATTTATATGTTTTCCTTAATTTTGAAGCTTATCTTTTTAACAAATTAAGATTACGATCAAACCTTTTGTTTTTCTTTTTTGAGAAAAAAAATGCAAAAATAACCCCCGTCATATACGCATGTTGGAAACACGTGTCGCCTCTTTTGCAGAGGAGTTCTACTGTGGGGGTTGTATCGTATTCTTTCACTAGTTGTACGTTTTTTTGGCAGAAGTCAATATTGATTTGACAATAGGGCTCATCTCTAAGCACGGATACAGATATACGGATATAGTAATTGATACGATATAAGTATGGGGATACAGTAAATCTCACAGAACAAGGAGATGATACGGCCGGGATATGAAAAAATTATATAATATATTTTTATACACATTAAGCTTCGCTAACTTGGTAACTTGTGAACTTTGTGAACAAAAGGACTAAAGCAAACATACAAGTAATTAAATTGACATAAGACATGAAGTATAAAGCTACAAAGCATCCGATAAAAAAATCAAAGAAAAAGACATATTACAGGAACATACCAAGTTAATAACCACAAGGCCATAAAGCCTTAGAGCATCATATCAATTACAGGTAAGGGGATACAGTAAATCTCAAAATACAAGGATACGGTAGTTGCCTGATACTGATATGGGGATCCCATATGAAGTATCAGTGCTTCCTAAATTCGCCTTGAAGATATGGTAAAAAGTCAAGGATATAACCCTCTTTATGCATATGAATTTTACAAACATAATACTTTTGACTATTGAGCCTCATTTTTCATTCATTATAAAAGAAAATAAAGACTGGGCTTCGATTTCTGGTGTATGCAATTGCATATAGTTCAACTAAATTTACCTGAGTATATTATTTCCAGATCCTGTAATAGTTTAGAAAAAGTTAATATGAAACTACCCCTTACATAGTGTCATATTATCATCATGTCAGGGTCAACTCCATTTCCTTTTTTGCTTCTGTGCTTTAAAGTGTTTCCAAGGCAAATTGGTAAAACAGAATATAGAGATGACCAGATTCTCAGCCACTGTGTCCCCACCTTTTGCAATTCCACAATACATATGTTAAACTAAGCGTGAAAAGTTGGAAACATCCCTTGAAGGACGATCCCTTGAAATAATTAAATCGTTGGATAGAGATGGCCCTTGCATTGCGAAGAACTTACTACAACTAGACCTAGACTAGATTTAAACCTTGTCTAGCAAATCAGACCTCAAGACGACAAGCCATCTGACTGCGTTAATTAAAATCGTACCCAACATACTGTGGTGCATTTCTCATATTGCATTTGAACAAAATATACCACCTTGCCTAATTGTTTAATCGGATAATGGGGAGAGAAACTATACCCTTTTCACATGTTTTCCCCACGTTAGCTACGAGGCTAACAATTTTAATTGTTAACTGCTAATACTCTCGTCTACCAAAGAATATTGAGCATCCACAACTTATTTCCTCTCTTAGGCATTAGTTAGAATCTCACCTCCTTGCTAGTGTCAAGCGTGGGTCCTGCCAAGTAACCTGTAGTACCTTCTACAATACATTTATTTCTCTGATTACCTTCTGCATTTTGGCTACCCTGCTGCGAAGGTGCCCTATTGACTAATGCATGTCATAACTTGAAGCACAATTAAATCTTGCGAGATATGCGAGAAAATTTCTTGTTATCATAGGAAATAAGGGGGAGTCTTTGGCAATTATGCAACCTCTATCCCCTACAGAAACCATCGAGGGTGAACTCACTGATGCGGGTGCCATCATCTGTTCTGTACAAAGGAGAGAACACATTTTGATAGACACAAAACTCTTGAAACAAATACGAAATGGTATGGACACGCCGACACAACAAATCCTAAAGAAGGTAGATGCATACACATTTAGAACATGTCAATGCATATATATATATATATATATATATTGTACGTATATACATGCGAACTATATGGGGGTAAGGTCAACCGACATCGGCCTCTCCTACTGCAGTTAAGCGGGAGCCTTGTGCACTGGGTACGACCTTTTATACATGTATATGCGTATGTGTTGCAAGTATATTAATAAGTGTAACCTATATTACATTATGTTTCTTTTGACTCCTCAATTTAATCTTTTATCGTCTTGCTCTTTTTATAATAAACTTAATCTTGCTTGTATTGTGATCAACTTTCACGTACTCGGATAAACTTTTTTTTTTTGGTTTACTGTCCTGGAATGATTACATATCGAGAGCTGTGTTCCTGCAGTATTAGTTGCCTTTCCTGTACTCATTTTTTGAAAGGACCATTGAATTTGTAATTACAAAAGGGGCCAGCCTGACTTCTGTTTCCTATATGTTTCACTTCTGTGTGGATCGATGGTTGAGACTACAGTTTCATGTATTGGTTTGCGGATGTTTTCATAAAGTGGATAGCTTGTCTTCGTGAAAAACATATTTTGCACACAACGAAGATATTTATACCTCAACATTTAAAGCTTGTTGGTCACGCGTATCATCCAAGAAATGTCAGACACGTGAAAAAATTTGGATTTGAATTATGGTCACGAACTAAGTATTGACTCGCATCGCATCTCAAACAAATTATCTAAGTAAACGAATTTATATTTAAATCATGGATACATGAAAATAAAGTGTGTAGTATTAGCAACCAACACGTGCCGTTTCATTCTTGAAGTGTCTTATACTTCCTAGATCAGTCTTCACATGAGCCGCTGACCCATCAAGGCCACCCTAATCCAAGACGGCTTAGTAGCAATATGCGAGTATACACCATGGACTTCCAGAACGTGCATGGTTCAAAACCTCGGTTGCAGTCTACGTCTCGGGCGCCCAATTTTTCAACTCGGTCCCAATATCGGGCCATATACTATTTGGTGAGCCACAAAAATTGTGAATTTTCGATTTTATTTTTGAAAAATAAGATTCATAATGTGGAGTGTGGACGAATTAGATAAGTTCAAAACATAATTTAATATGCATGTCATTGTCTACTGGCGTTGTGTCGATCTTATCAACTTTAATATTCCATAATAAATCAGTAGTAAGTTATCAAAATAATCCATACTACACATTATTTTCATAAAGAAGTTACATAAAATGTTTAATTTATTTTCATCATTTCTCCCTATCTAGTGGCAATACTCATTTGTGGTAAGGATGTAAATAAGGCTAACTAATTTTTTAATATCTTAATATTAATTTATTACAAAGGGATAACAAATTTTAAAAAAAGTCGTACTACTAATATTTATGAACTAATTTTTTATTCTAATGAAAAATGTGCAACAAATGTATAAACGGTTAAGAGATTGTACCTTGGTGCAATGGCAAGTGCCCTCGTCCAAGCTACAGTTGGTCTCGGGTTCGAGACATGGGAACAACCTCTCTATATATGAGGGTACGGCCAGTAGACATCTGCCTCTCTTAGACCCCGCAGTTAAGCGAAAGCCTTATTCACTGGGTACGACCTTTTACATGTATAAACAGTTAATATTTTTACAGAATAGTACTAATTTATTAGAAATGTACAATTTTTTATATTGTTTTTAAAATTAGTATATTAATAGGTTAAAAATGCTCAACAAATTTTTCAAAAAGTCGTTACTAATTTTTAAGAAATTATTAAAGCGCATGAGATACATAGGTCTTGGGGTTGAGTTTGTAAAAGGCTGAAAATACTTAGGTTGGGCTGTAATTTTGGACTTGTGGTACCTTTAAAGCTGGGTGGGATGTTTGGGTCTGGGCAAACAAAGTGGGGCGGATAGGGAGGTTGGGTCGGGCTTTGGGTAAAATCTTTAGCCACTTCCTTTTTTGCCTTCCACTTGTTCAAACTGAGCCTAAAATCCTCTGCGACACCACAGCCCCCATCGCATAGGCTCGCAACTTCTCAAACTTTCTTTTCCTCTCTTCTCGGCCTGAGCCCTGTTTAACACCTCATCTTCATCACTAACCAGCGATGGTCTTCATCAAGTTGTGATAATGAAGTCAAATGACCCTGTTCGATGTTGCAGTGCACCAGCAGCGATCAAACTTGTGACCATCCAACTAGATTATGGTGGCGACGAAGGTTGCAACATTAGGTCGAGGTCGTTGGTGAGGGGCAAACTTAAGGATTGGGTTGCGACTAAAGTTGGAGCAGCCGTGGATTGCGATGCGAACAGGGCTGTTTGGGGATCAAATCTTATTACATAATATATACGCCGTTCAAAGATTGATAGATTGAATTGATCTCTCCAGCCATGTCTGATGATTCATGTGATCCATTTTTGTTGTTCGATCCGTCCAAATCAGAGTGCTGCAATTTCTTAGGTGGCATGGCTCAATACATTGGGAATAAAAATGATCTACATAACGACGACAACGAGCAAACACGCTCTGATACGAATTTTGATGTAAGAAAAAACATATCCAAATAATCAAAACACGATTAAAATGATTTTTTTTTGTAATAATATTCGAATCTCCTCCAATGAGGCTACCACATCAATATATATATATATATATATAGGAAGAGGATCACAAGTGGACCAAAAGAATGAACTTTTTAATGGACTTAACAAAAAAGACTAATAACCCACTAATTTTAATTCCTTGGTGTAATGGGTCCGCGCCAGCGGCACCCACTAACGAGACTTATTAGTCTTTTTTGTTAAGTCCATTAAAAAGTCCATTCTTTTGGTCCACTTGTGAACCTCTCCCTATATATATATATATATATATGTTATGATCAAGAAACCCTAAAAGGAATATGACCAAAAAGGACATATAAAGCATATATCCCTTATTTACATCAAAAGCTCATTACTTTGTTCCCATTAAAGGTTCGCAAAGTCAGAAGAATGGGGAGGCCATCTTAACTTCTGCATGGTTTATATATTAAGTAGCAGTGGCAATATGTGACCTATTTAACTAAAATACCCATATAAGTCCAAACACTAAAATACGGGGCCCATATTTTAGAAGTATAAATTAATATGGGGCCCATATTTTAGAATTAATGCCCAAATAAAAATCCAAGTTACAACACAATAGCAAAACCACGGTGCCAAGGCAAAACCTCATATATCAGATAACCTAAAAAGTTAGCAGCCGTTTTCTTACTTCTAAACCTATCATATATCACATAACTCGGAGAAAGTTAAAAAGTTAGCGGACATCATACAATTTTTATTCCTCTCTTATGGTTCACCATTTCTATATTACAAGACAGCATAAATATGAAGGGTTGACCGGATCAAATATCATACAACGGTTCGCCGGATCTCTCTCTCTCTCACGCCGGAATTATCAACTGATATATATTTTCGTCGAATCAACAGTTGGATCTCATATTTTCCACCGGACCTACGGTTGGATATCTTATTTCTCGCCGGACCTCTCTCTCACGCAAAAGCTTTTATGTTACCCAAAACAACTGTTAAAAAAAACTGTTCCCAAAAAAACGGGTTGGCCCGGACCAAACCCGACCCAAAAGCATAATCAGCCCATATTTAACCCGACTCAGAATAGGCCCGACCCATATTTGGCCCGCCCAGAACAGGCCCGGTCCACTGTTTTGCCAGTGCTAATATTAAGCTATATTGCAATACATCTTTTGGTGTTTCACAATTTCTTACGTATCGATATGATATATGTGAGTCAATTTATTGCACCTATGTATCACATGGATATATCTGATATTTATCACACATTTAAAATGTATTGCGGTATAGTGGACATATCACAAGTTTTATGGATATACTTTTTAGTTTTCTCATCCATGTTGCAAGATTATTTTCTCAATCAATGATATTGAGGATGCGGTAATAGAGGGGGAGGTGATATACTAACCCTGTTAATTAATTAAAGTTTGATGAATTAAAATTACCAATTCTAGTGGATAATTTATAGAACACATTGTATCTAATTAAACCAATGTCTACAAACATGCAAAAATATATCATAATAAAAATATCAACAACCCAAATTTCTAAAAACAAAATATACTCCATCAATCTACACTGATGGTGAGTTCGGGTGTTGAAGCTGATGGCTTCGAAGTTGTTTGATGAGAATTCATTCAATTTGCTAAATAATTTGGTTAAAAAAGTCGATTAGAAAGATGGGTTTAATTAGAGATCAAAAGAGAGAAACTGACAGTGAGTATGTTGGAATAACTTGGAAGATGTTCACTCATATATCCTTCGTTCCCCAACCTAAATAATTTTCCCAAAAGATGATTACCCCACTTCCAAACATTTGGGCACCGTATGTACTCCTTAAAATCCAAGTAGGTTGTCTATGAAGCACAGGTGACAACTTTCTTAACATGGTTCACAAGATTCTCGAGTGTTGTGTGGTTTTTGCATATGCAAGATGACCAACACCTAAAAAATTTGGGGTTTTGCATATGCAAAGAATGATGGCCAAAATTGAACGTGTAAATTGTGCATTTTGTGTAACCTTCGTAAAGCTCCTATTATCCATGTGGCATCAGCAGGGAATCCAAGTTGATGAAACTCTAAAAGAGGGTAATTCTGGAAGTTCCTTCACAATAATGCAAGTCGTCCACGACTAAAAGAGCATAGCAGGATTAGTGCATGATATTTGGGCCCCATATGAAGAAAAACTAGAATCAGTACATCAATTTTATATAGGATCCCACGTATAGGACCTCACTATGATATCCTTGTCTTCTCTCGGGGTTCCATAACAATGCATATATATGCATACATCTGTGTATAAATTTGATATATACTATGTATAGTGTTTCTGAAAAAACCAATGGGTACCTCCGGACGGCATACTAATTATCATTGTTACTTTATTTTTGAGCTCTCGACTCCGAATCAGGGGCTTACAATAAAGTAAAATGGTAATGAAACACGGATCCAACAACCTAAGTTTATGAGTTTCAACTCATGGTTTGGTCGGTCATCCCCGATATCCACTTAATAGTGTTTTACATTTGTTAAGTATTGTTACTATATTTGGACCCAACTCTACCCTATTAAGTTGGCTTCTTGTAGATATCAGATTAATAATTTTAGTTACGAGCTATTTTTTTTAGGTTTTCCAACCAAGGTTTTAAAAAGTGCGAGGTGGTCGTGGGATGGTCGTCAAGGCCTAGGCACATCTAGGCAGGCAAAGCTGTTTTTCTTGATCATCCCCCCCCCCCCCCCCCCCCCCCACCACACACACACACACACATAATTTTTTATACAAACCAAGTATACTTTGAAATTTAAGTTACTAACAGTTAATATTGATTTACTTTTAGTATAACTAACATTTCTTTAAATTCTCATACATAAATAAAGGGCATTTCCAACCAAAGTTCATTACGATATATAAAATATTAATAAACTAATTAATCACAACGATTCATAACTATCATATTATATCCAAATTGATTTACACTTGGAACATTGCTATCAACAAGTTGGTCCTACGCTTTTAATATTACTAACATTTCTTTGAAGTCCCATACATAAATAAATTGCTAACACTAAGACAAAGAATAAAAATATTTAACACAAAAATATTTTGTGCAATTGATATTTGATTCCTAAAACAAAGAATATAAATATTACCCAAAAAAAGGCTATTGTAGATATAAAACCGAGTAACATTTAGAAAACTAGTGCAAAAAAATGCTAATGTAATAGTTGTATATGTATATATACAAAGCAACACAACATTCATATATATATATATATATATATATATATATATATATATATATATATATATATATATATATATATAGAGGAAGGCTCACCTACATCATGCACCGTATATCACACCTAATTCTAGGCCCTAGAAAACTCTTTTTTCAAATTTTATATTTTTCCCTTGAAATTAACCAACTAGGTCAACCCACATGCAAAAAATTAGGTCAAAATACATTTTATAGCTATTTTTAAAAAATCCACAAAAACTTTATTTTTAGCAGTTTTTTGTGGATTTTTTAAAAATAGCTACAAAATGTATTTTGACCTAGTTGGTTAATTTCAAGGGAAAAATATAAAATTTGAAAAAAAAAGTTTTTTAGGGCCTAGAATTAGGCGTGATGCATGGGTGATGTATATAGAGCATGATGTACTATAGCATCTCTCTCTCTCTCTCTCTCTATATATATATATATATATATATATATATATATATATATTTATTTATATGCATATTACTATGCAACTGTAGTATTATGTACTTTCTATGTAGAACGGGACACATTTTACATAAAAACAATTTTTTCATTGGGTCCGCTTCCTTGCCGCTAGCCTCCAGGCGACATGTCTAGCCTACGCCTTGCACGTAGCTGCCGCTTAGGTGGAGTCGAGGTGTGCCTTTTAGAACACTATTTCCAAGTAGAGTTTCTTCTGGATGTTTGTGGATTTTGTGTTTTCTGAACACTAGTTGGTTATGTTTCAAAATATCACATAACATTGTGGTATATTGTATAATTCAAGAGACGTGATACAAGTAAGTTGAGTGTTCAAATTAAAGCATATCTCAAATTCATTAGAAATTTCCATGTCTATTATAAACATAAAGTCATGTAAATATAAAGTTGCGTAATTTTTACAACCGATGTATATATTTTTTCAATGAAAATTTTGAACCATTGTTAATATTTGCTTCCTATTGAGGTTAACTCGCATCATTTACTATAGGAGATATGCTGGAAATCACTACATCATTGTTATTTTCAACTTTGATTGTAACAGAAAAGGGACACCCTGTTGGTTGTGAAGATAATGCAAAAACTTCTGAGTGTGGGCTTGCTGTTGATGCTGCTATACGGAATAATTTTCTTTGTCCGGGGTGCTGGGTCGACTCATGTAACAGGAAGATAAGTAGGGAGTTGTAAATTGTTTTTTGAACTTCTTATATCACTAAAACAACTATGACCATTTATAAATTGATGTCAAGAAATATTTGGCATTGCATATATATGCAGTTCCTTGAAAAAATTATGAAATTCTTTGAGGCCTGCACTTAATTCTCTTCTCAGTGACTCCTAACAATTCTTGTATTCCTCGTTTTCAGCTGTTTTGTAGTTTGTGCTACTTCTAATCTTGTCCATATTTTTCTATTTTGTAAATGCCATTGTTGAATGTACAATGCACTAGGCGGGTTCATGAAAACCATGCTTTTTTGGATGGTGGGTGGTGGTGGGGGATTTTTTTTTTGGGGGCTGTGGGGGAATTGTAAATGGTTGATTTGTCTTAATTTTTTTTATTTTTTTTATTATCTCCATCTACTTTTATTGGGCAAATAACAAATCAGTTGCAATATTTCATCTCCATTGACTTCTATGAGAAAACCAACAAATTGTTTAGAGAGTGAAAATCAAAACAAAAAACTTATTGGCGAAAATGTTGCTTTTTACCCTAGAAGATTTATCTTTTTAATATAGTTTTTTGGGGAGTCGGTATCTTGTCAAGGAGATCATTTGGGCCAAGCCTTGTTAAAAAAGAATAAAAATCCAATTATTTGAACCGAGCATCAAATTGGTTTGTTTGTTTTCATCAGCACATCTTAGTTCTTGTTTTGGTTTATTATTCCAATACAAACTCAATTGTGAGCTGCTATACTTTTCCATTGAAAAGCTAGCGGGGAAGTTAGAGTGGCGGGGTTTATTTTGGGCATTGTTTGTAACAGGATGTGTCAAGAATGTATTGATAGATTTAATCCATTAAATGGGTTGTTTTGAAATATATAGGAAATGCATGCTTTTAACCTTACTCATAATACACAATTTGAAGAAGTTGCAAGATGTAATTTGACTGAACAAAACTGAAAAACACACAAGTATGTGTATTTTTTTAAAAGGTGTGTTTTGAACTTTAGGCTCCAATAGTGACTGGCTTAACAAGGAGAGAAGAGTGGACGGACCCTTGCACCATAGTACAATTTATGAAATCAGGGCCACAACGTTTCAAGGAATAGCTAGCCATACCACTTACTTGGAGGACAAGTCGTTGATCAATAATGTTGTCCAAGTGGGTGAATTGTGTTTTTATAAATAAGAAGTCTAGGAACCCCATTTTAGTACCCTCTATCATCCGTATGAATCTCTCCCGAAGAACCCGACTCTCCTGTAACCCGAGTAGATCCATAATCCTTTAAGACTTGCACTTTCAAGTTTTCACCTAAGCCTGGGGACTGATTTTACCCTCGAAAACATTCAACTTTGCGGAAGTTCAGTTTTAGGCCTTTGACTCATGTTTCCAATGGTGGAGACCGTGCGTGAATTGGACACTCGGTCGAAAGATATCCCCAAAACAAAAAACCATAGCTCCAGGAGTCTCTTTGCACCCCTGCCTATCGACTTGGGGTGGGTTCTTGCTCCCCATATAAGGGCCGATCGACAAATATCCCCTGTGCCTATCGGCATCTCCTTGGGGCATATGGGTATTTTTCATCATTTTAGGGTTACTATCTATAAAAACTCTCAGGGACCTCAAAGTTCGTGCAACAACTTCCACACCCATTATGAGCAACCCTCGTATTAAAAATCTCTCATAAATCCACATTTCTTCATCAAAACACATTTCCCAAACCTAAGTATTTGGAGTGCTTGAAGTTGGATTTTCCATCATCACTCCGCTTGCGTGTCGCCTCTTGTCCATTGAGTCCTAGCCTTCACGCCACCAGATCGACACTATACGTTTAAATGTATTTCTAAACACTAAATTTCAGATTACTTCCTTTAGTATCATTTTTACCTATTTCATCATCATCTTTGCATTTCTAGTACTATTTTAGCATCACTTTAATTGGTACTTGTTATTTACATGTTTATTTACATATACCTCCAAATCTATCTTTCATAACTCCAAAAACCAAAAATAAGGTTCCTATTGTTTTTGATAATCCATTGATGCTACACTAAAAAGGTATTTAACACCCATTTTTGAACTAAAAGGGTTTCGCACCAGCTTTCCTGACACTAGGGTTCTTACTTCCACTTTTCAAATCCTAAAGTGCTAGTAAATTGCAAAGACAATGTGAAGCCACCATTTAAGCCAATTGCAAAACTATATGGGCTTTAATCTCTCTTCGCGATTATACATATGCGCTCCATATTTATTAAAAATATTTTTGAACTGATTTCTTTTGTGCGATATTTAAACATTTTAAGGGACACATAAAAAAAATCAGCTCAAATTTTTTTTTTTTGCTATTTTTAAAAAATTGGTCAAACTTTCGATGTTTTTAAGTACTTTAAAAGCTGCGAAAGTTTGACCGATTTTTTTAAAATAGCAAAAAAAGTTTTTTTGAGTTGATTTTTTTTATATGAATCCGTTGAAATGTTTAAATATCACATAAAAAAATCAACATAAAAATATCATTTTTAATATTTTAAAAAAATCGGTGTGCGCCAATATATTTGCAAACTTAGTGTGCATAGGAGCCTGCCTCTGTGTGTTTGTGTGTGTGTATTACATTTCCTTTTTTTTTTATTATGCTTAGCATTTTCTTCCTTATATCACATTTAGTGGCTCCATTGTTCACATTCACTCATTAATAGTGATGTTATGATTATTACAAGCCCTCTCACACATTTACTTTTGCTTCTCTTCGTCATTCTTTAATATTTCACAAATTTATAATTTTTCGCATTTTAGCAACTTAATTGTTTGTACTCATTTTCTTATTACGATGTCATGACAATAACAAGTTCACTTATATTTTTTTTTCTCTCCATTTGACTATTGGTGCTCATCGTTTTCATGGTGACGTTATGAGATGTCTTCTCCCTTCACATACGTCATACGCACCCACTCGCATATATACACGCTTCCACACTTTGCACACAATTCCTCACTTTCCACATAATTTGTACACTTATATGCATGCACACATTGTCACTCGTACACGCACACACGAGTATGATAATATTTTTATACTTACTAGAGACGAAAGGAGGAGATGGTGCCTAACCCATTCACTCTCCTAAATTTGTCCCCGTTCCAGATCTTTTGGGTTTTGTTTTGATCATTTGCCTTGTATCCCCCCCTTTTTTTTCCTATTTTGGTAATTCACGGACGAATATGAGTTTTACGCTATCACACACAACACTCGTAACGAGGCAACAACCTAATATGTGCAGAGGCGGAGCTTTGACGGAGAAAGGTGGTCAGAGCCATCCTTAAAGCTGCACAACCCTATTTTGAGCTCATGGGATTCAAAACAAGTCTGTTTGTTAATGATTTTCTTCCTCACTACCTTTTGTATCCGTTTAAACCACAACACTCGTGCATTACTTGATGAGATGAGCCACTTTGACGGTGAGTCTGATTTCTGCACTATCTATGGGATTTAGGCTATGTACATTTATTGTCTATCCTTTGTATTTTCTAGTTAGTTTGAACTATTAATATTATATTCTTGTTTGGTATATGTTTTAGAGATTATGACAATTGGGCTTTGAGAGTGCGCACGAACTAATGGATCAATTTATATAATTAAATGTCCCAACACACAAATTCAAATTATAATCAAATTTTAATCTTCAATATTATGGTGTGCATGCGAATTGTGTTAAAAAATAGATTTGTAATTTTTAGACTAAACATGCAAAAACACACGAGATGAGGAAAAATCCCTTTGCAGGCAAAACCTTTTGTTTAACACTGTTGGAAGTTTATGAATACAGACGATTTACAAAACACTTAGCTAAACTAAGTTAGACACGTAGAACTCCAAAAACTCCAACAAATATGACCAAGCTCCAGAGTCGTCCACAGGTAGCAGTTTATCCTCGGTATCTACCGATTCAACCTTCTTCCTTCTTCAGCAGCGAAACCTTATTTCACAAAGTCAGACGTAGAGAAAAGTAAGAAACCTTCTTGATATTGGTAAAAGTGATCTTGAATATATCCTAGGGGTGAAGAATATGATACGAGGTACTTTGATCACAAAAGATAACTCAAAAAGTGTTTTTCTTTGTGGAAAAAAGTTCTTCGAATATCCGATCACGTTCAGTATTTTTACAACAAGGGAAGATAAAAAGGATAAGCACAAAAGATATTAAAAACATATTCATTAAAAAACAAAATCTGCGCCGGTCATTCGAATGAAGGGGACTGTCGTTCGAACGATTGCCCTATTTCGTTCGAATGATTTTATCTAAAGAGACTACATGACAAAACACTTTGGTACCTCGTTAAAACTCGTTTGAACGAATGCTTCTAAGGAGATGCGAGCCTGAGCCAGTATGACCCAAACAAATCTCGTTCGAACAGGGGACAACTTCGTTTAGACTAAACGTCGAAATTTCGAAAATTTTTCTTATAAAAATTTTGAGTTCTTTTATATAAAAGATTGCCTCATAAAAATAACCAATCCCCAAAAAATACGCAGAACCTTTTTTCCACTCCAAACGCATACTTCTTCCATGATTGTTGAGATGAACAAATCTTCATTCTTTGACGGTCTTCAACATAGTCTTCAAGTACCGATTAGTAATGACATAGATGTGTTTAGGTGTCGTGTTTGTGTAACAGGATACGCCAAAGCAAAATAAAAATGTGAGCAATCGTAAGTTTTTCTCTTAAAAATCTCCTCCTTTGGCTATTTTGGTACAAAACACCATCCTAAGTCAAATTGAATCCTATGACTTAATACAATAATCTACCTTCCCAAAATATAAATGGAAATGGAATGTAGAATTTGTGCAAGTCTTCAATCATGAAACTGGATATTTCCTTTGGCATCTTCGTCTTGTATGGGTCCAAATGATCATCATCCAAGCGGAACGTCCTACACACGAGACAAACAAAGATACCATGATGCATAGAGTTTTAAACAGAAAATAAAAAATTCCCCCTCAATTTGTTCTCCTTCTTTTTGTTTGTAATAGACAAGTAAGTCGAAACTAAGCATGAAATATTGACATCAAATGAAGAAGTAAGATATCAACATAAGTATAATCAAGTAAATATAGGTGATGATAATCTCAAAGGCATGTAGCAACCAACTATTTTTGAAAATTTTCAATTTTTTGTAAATACAAAGTATAAAAGGAACAAATACAAGACACAATGGAATAACACTAAAATATTCGAACCGTGAATACGAAATTTAGGGGTATAAATATTTTTCATAGGTAAATCAATATATATAGTCATAACACGTGTGCACAAAGTTTTGAGATACTTTTAAGAAAGATCTCAAAGTCTACCTTAGGTGTAAAAATTAGTGAACTCAAGTGAAATTGACTCAACTTAATCAACAAGTCATGAACATAAATGATTCTCACACCAATGACGCAAAACTAGGCAATATTTTTTAGAGTCATTTTAGTTGTGCAAACCCATTGATCTTCAACTTCAACTCGCTCAAAACCTCACATATATGATGATAAACTCCCATTGATTTTTGAAGAAATTAATGCTCATATGTAGTGAAGCATCAATGTATACAAAATTATCGTGACATTTCTGTTTTTATGTGCCTCTAATCTTTGTAGGCTCTTTTATGCAAATGGTGGCTTTTTGTGCAAAGAATTTTTTTTTATCTTTCGTAGCCCCTTTCCATTGCTTAACATATAATAATATTTTTCGAAAATAACTTAAATCATCACCTAGTCCCATACCTAAAACCATCCCTAACCCCATACCTAGAGATCACCAAAACATAAGTATTACTTAGTCGAGTACCTAGGAGGAATATCTACCAAAAAACATCACCTAGTCTCTCACTTAGGCTAAAGGAATGGCGTAACTTTTTACTACCTAGCCCCACCTAGGGAAAAAATACCCAAATGTACAAGTTACTTAGAAAGTGCCAATAATAACAAAGTCTACCTACTAGTCCCACAAGGGTGAAAGTAAAACTACTCTCGAAAATCCCAACGTCCCGGCGGTGTCAATTTATTAACATGAACAATCTCTACATAACACATATTTTTAATTCATCACTACGATCCTTGAATTAGTCCAAAAATTTCAATTTCATTCAAACTACATCAATTTAATCACGTTATAATTAATTTATACATAATAACTACACTAGTTGTCAAATTGCATAATTCCAATACGAGTGATATTTTATCAATTTAACACGTAATCCAATTCAAATATGCGTATTAACAACGTATTACAACAATTAACTCCGTTCTACAACATACACATCAATATTGTAAATTTACAAGTCAAAACACTATTCGAATTGCTTATTTTATTTTTTTTTAACATGGGATTCGTCCCAATAATCACCAATAACACGATACAACAAATCTAAGCATGCTATATTTCAAGTCTTGAATCATATTCTCAGATTTAATAAAAAACCCCAAATTAATTTCACTTTCCCTAATCAATCTTACTGATTATATTAAGAAATCATGATTAATTAAAGTTTAGGCAACATTTAAAACATCTAATACTTAAGGGGAACCATAGAGATATTCATGCCTAAAAATAAGTCGTCTTGTAAATCCGATTACGCGGTTGCGACCTTCTCATAAAAATAACAAAATCCCGTTCTTGGTTGATCTTGAGAAAACTTGATTTGAGCCTTCAAAAATTGGGTTTAACCTTTATTTAAATGGATGTTTAGGTTTTGTAAAAGAGGGAGAGGAAAACTTGGGAAGTTATTGGTTTTTAAGATGAGAGAAAAGTATAAAAAAAGTCTAACCCGAACCTTTTAATATGGGAAAATAATTGAAACCAGCACAAACACATCAAAAGAACCCAACTTCGCCCAAATTGCCCCGGTGCAAATTAATTCAGCACCCAAGAGTACCCCACTTCGGCCAAAAATTAAAAGGACTTGAAAAACTCCCAATTTTCCACCATTTCAAAACCAATTAAAACCATATTATTTTTATAACAAAATCAACATTTTAAATGCTAAAAAAATTAAGTCCAATAAAAAATATTTTTCGCTTTTCAAATTATATAAAATGATTCCACGGTTCAAAATCAAAGGGTATTACATTATTCCCCACTAATACAGGAATTTCGTCCTCGAAATTGGACAAAGCATAAACGTAATTACGTAAACCCGTGCAAATTAAATAAGGCTCACATATGCCTACCCGTAGAATGCCACGATTCGATGCCCATACACCTAATCCTACACGTACCTATCACACAAGTAGAATAACTATATATATCTCAACTCTATATATAAAGCATAACTCTAAAAATAAGACGTACCATGCTATCCCACTAGCCACGATTTGGCTCCTACTGAGCCTGTCCCGCCTGAGACCCCAAAATAGGAAGTGCGTACACCCTTGACATAACTGATCCTAATGTACCCATCGCTAGTTCCGCTGGCGCTCCCTGTGCACTCGATGCTCCTAGTGTTGGAGGCCCTTGGTCCTGAGTCTTTGTACACTTAAAATCTCGATGCCCTATCTCCCCATATCTGAAACATGCGCCTTTAAATATCTGAAACGTCCTAGCTAGCGCTTGCTCACCCTGTTATCCCTACCCCTGTCCTTGAGGGCCCCGTGGGACAAAATTGCCTTGCTGAAAGGCTTGATGCTCTTGCCCTGTTCACTGCTTCTTCAGCGGTTGGTCATTGTGACCCTTGTTCTCCCCACTTGCTTTGGTTCCATCTTTACCACTCGACTCATACCTTTTACCTAACTTCTTTTGGTAATTCACCTTTTCTTGCCATAATAATAGTGCGACGTCCACCACCCGAGTGTCAATAGTGTACGCCGAATTCCCCCAAACCATTTGCTTAACCACGTCAGACCCTTAATGAAACATTTCTTTTTCTGCTATTCAATATTCACTTCCTTGGGTACAAATGATGACAGATTTGTGAACTCTTGTTCATACTCAACAACCGACTTCAAACGATGATCTACATCCATAAACTCCTTTTTCTTAGTACTCCTAATCGAATGAGGAAAATACTTGTCATTAAATTTCACCAAAAAGTCTCCATAGTTCTCAGACGATCTCTATCCTCAGATGTGGTGACACTCTCCCACCACTTCATCGCATCCCTAGTAAATTTAAAAGTATTTAACATCTTCCTCTACACATCCGTGCAATCCACCTTCCTCAAACTTCTCTCCATATCACGTATCCATTGGTGAGCAATCGTTAGGTTAGACCCCTAACAAAAATGGGAGGATTACCCTTGTGGAAGTTGACCCTCACCTTATTCCAAACTGAAATGTGTGCAACCTATTGCTGCTTCTTTTGCTTTCCCCACCTTCGTCTCCTCTTATCAATACCAGCCGCTATGGCCTCATTGAATGATAAATGCTAACTCTTCGACACACAAAAGAAACCAACCCTTCCTCTCCTGAATTGTGGGACCAAAAATCGAACCCTCTCCCTTATCTCTAGATCTCCTAGTGTTCACCATCAGAAATGACAGGAACAAACAACATCAGACTTGAAAAAATTAAAGAGTACAAATCATTAAAATAGATCAATGATAGGAAATGCGGAAGCTATAATGGACTCAAAACCCTTGAGACCTAACACCATACTTTGATACAAACTGTGACAACCCCACATATTTGGGCTCTGGAGGTGGCTAGTCCTCACTACCAATCTACGCCCTACGTCAGAAATAAAATACCATTCTTAGCATGTGACAGGAATATGAGACATTAAAAACTTTTTCCACGAGATATAATTTTAAATAATCCAACGAATAAAAACAAGCACCACAATAAAAATCCATCACCATGCTAACTCTAATAAATAAATCTTAACTCAAAATGTTAATAGTATTAAAATGAAATATCCAACTACAAATCTCTAACTTAAATTCTTAAACAATCTACTAAATCCATAAACGACCGTCTCATATATAAAACGAAGGAAAAATGGACTAAACTATGAAAGCAATAAAAAGTAACTCCAGTTGCAGCTCCACGAATCTTCAATAAATCCTAGGCAGCTACTCCAACAACTAAACCTGAAATGTTAGTCAACGCAATTGATCAGAGCTCACCTCATGAGTACCAGCTACTCATCCTAAATATGATATGTGAACCCAGACATAGGAATCCTACGAGATAAATATCATAAAAGAGTATTTGAAATTAAAAACAAATAAGAAGATGCGAGTAAAGTAAAACAATATTTACTGCCCAGGTAAACTAAGCCACCCACTATCCAAGTCCAAATATGTTACTTCAACAATGAATTAGATCTTAAACATTTATCTAACTCAATTAAATTATTGAATTATCTTATTTGTGTGACAACACTATAGCCAATTTACCTTTTTATTGGTCCTGCACATACCTTTTTATTGGTTCTGCACATACTCCTGGCGCGCTTAAAATCTCAAAGCAACACACTTATCACTATAGCCAATCAGTCCAATTTTGTTAGCCCTACACCTACTTGTAATGTTCTACTCATGACACTTCACTATATCCAGTCAACCCAATTTCGTTAATCTTGTACATATATGTGATGTCGACACACACGCATATCCCTATAGTCAGTCGACCCAATTTTTTTAGTTCTTCACATACTCGTGACGTAAATCCATTTTTAATAACCATTTATTATTTTGGGTATTAGTTATTAATTCTTAGTTTAGTTACCTATATTTTCAATTAACCCCACCCATAAATCGGGAAACACTACTAAAATCATCCCTAGTCCCATACTTAGAGATCACCAAACCATAAGTACTACCTACTCTAGCACCTAGGAAGAATACCTACCAAAAGACATCACCTAGTCTCGTGCCTAAGCTAAAAGAATAACGTAATAGCCTACTACCTAACCCTACCCAGGAAGTAAATACCCGACCGTACAAGTGCACACTCACTACTCCCATACCTAGAAAGTGCCTACAATAAAAAAATCTACCTATTAGTCCCATACCTAACAAGTAACCTACCACACAAGGATGAAAGTACAACTAATCTCGAAAATCCTAATGTCCCCGCAGTGTCAATTTATTAACACGAACAATCTCTACATAACACATATTTTTAATTCATTATTAAGATTCTCGAATTAATCTTAAAATTTTAATTTCATTCAAACTACATCATTTTAATCACGTAATAATCAATTTATGCGAAATAACTACATAAGTTGTCAAATTTCATAATTCCAATACAAGTGATATTTTATCAACCTAACACATAATCCAATTCAAGTATGCGTATTAACAAAGTATTACAATAATTAACTCCGTTCTACAACATACACATAAATACAGTAATTTTACGAGTAAAAACATTGTTCGAATTACATATTTTAATTTTTTTAACATGGAATTTGTCTCAATAATCCACAATAACACGATACAACTAATCGAAGCATGTTATATTTAAAGCGTCGAATCATATTCTTAGATTTAATAAAAATAGCCCCATATTAGTCTCACTTTTCCTAATTAATCTTTCTAATTATTTTTAGAAAAACATGATTAATTAAGGTTTAGGCAACATTTAAAACATATAATACTTAAGGGGAGCACTAGAGATATTCATGCCTGAAAATAAGTCATCTCGAAAATCTGATTACACATTTGCGTCCGTCTCATGAAAATAATAAAATCCCATTCTTGGTTGATCTTGAGAAAATTTGATATGAGCCTTCAAAAATTGGGTTTAAGTTTTTCTTTAATCAAGGTTTAGGTTATGTAGAAGAGGGAGAGGAAAACTTAGGAAGCTATTGCTTTTTAAGATGACAGAAAGTATTAAAAACATCTAAACCCTAAGCCTTTTAATATGGAAAAATAATAGAGCTTGAAATCAACACACATACATCAAAAGACCCCAACTTTGCCCAAATTGTCCCGGTGTAAATCGATTCACCCTGAGGGCCGAACTAATTCGACACCTGAGAGTAGCCCACTTCAGCCCAAAATTAAAAGGAGTTTAAAAATTACCTATATTTTGACCATTTCAAAACAAATTAATTATTGTTATAACAAAATCAACATTTTAAATGATAAAAATATTACGTCCAATAAAAAATATTTTTCGGTTCTCAAATTATATAAAATTATTCTACGATTCAAGATCACGAGGTATTACATTCTTCCCTACTAATACATGAATTTTTTCCTCGAAATTCACCAATGCATAAACGTAATAACGTAAATCCGTACAAATAAAATAAGGATCACATATGCCTACCCGTAGAATGCCACGATTTGGTGTACGTAGACCCAACCCTACACGCACCTACTCCACAAGTAGAATAACTATAACTATAACTATAACTATAACTATATATTGAGAGAGAGAGAGAGAGCGGATCAAGTGAGGTCCCTCAATTTGAGGATCCTGAATGAGGTCCATTTTTTTAAAATAGTAAAAAAAATATTTTGGAGCTGATTTTTTTCTATGGTTTTTAAACATTTCAGTAGGATTATAAAAAAATAATCAGCTCAAAATGACTTTTTTTACTACTTTAAAAAACTCGGTCAAACTTTGTCAATTTTTAAAAACTTAAAAATAACTTGATCCTTTCCCTATATAAAAATGAAATGTACCATACTGTCCCACTAAATGAAATGTACCATGCTGTCCCACTATTTTTCTCTTACTAAGCCTGCCTTACCTGAGGCCTTAAAACAAGAAGTGTGTACACCCTCAGCATAACTAGCACTAATGTACCCGCCGCTAGGGGTGGCCGTGGGCCGGGCCTGGGCAGGCCCGGTCGGGCTCGGGCCGGGCTTGAAAAATTAAGTGTTATCCCAAGCCCGCTCGGGCCTAGATCGGGCCTTATTATGTAATCCCAAGCCCGCCCAGATTTGAAAGCTCTTTACCCACGCCCGCTCGATCGGTCCCTATTATGTTAATTAAAAGATTTTTTTAAAAAATTAAAATATCTATTTTTTTATTTAAAGACCAATTTTTTTAATTAAAAATCTGTTTTAAACTCCTTATATTACAAAGTCCATATATAAAGTTTCTCACTTTACATGAAAAGACTTGGTATACGTTTTTATATTTATAGAAGTCCCCCCCCCCCCCCCCCATATATATATATATATTTCGGGCCTCGGGCCGGGCCGGGCCTCATCGGGCTTAAGAACTCATGCCCAAGCCCGCCCGAAAAAAAATCGGGCCTATAAAATTTTGCCAAGCCCGCTTTGCGGGCCTATTTACCTTACCCAAGCCCTATTTTTTTATTGGGCGGGTTGAGCGGGCTTGGCGGGCCTCGGGCCTATGGCTACCCCTACCCGCCGCTAGTGCCACTGGCTCTCCCTGTGCATTCGGTGCTCCCGGCGCTGGAGGACCTTCACCCC
The DNA here is from genome assembly GCA_949130495.1 of Sambucus nigra. Classification (NCBI taxonomy): domain Eukaryota; kingdom Viridiplantae; phylum Streptophyta; class Magnoliopsida; order Dipsacales; family Adoxaceae; genus Sambucus; species Sambucus nigra. Next base: position 218,666,276 of record OX422224.1, on the reverse strand, counting down.
AAGTCTTCGAACACCTAAAAGCTCGATGCCTTATCTCCCCACAACTTAAACACGCGCCTCTAAATGGAACAAACTACCTAGTTGGTACTCGATCACCCTATTTCCCTTGCCCCTGTCCTTGAGGGCCCTGTGGCATGACTTGACTTTCTGAAAGGCTTGATGATATTACCTTATTCGCTGCTTCTTACACAGTTGGTCATTGCGACCACTGTTCTCTCCACTTTCCTTGGTCCCATCTTGATCACTCAACTCATACCTCTTACCTAGCTTCTTTTGGTAATTTACCCTTTCTTGCCATAATAACAGTGCGACGTCTACCACCTAAGTGTCAGTAGTGTACTTCGGATTCCCCAAAGCAATTTTCTTAATCTATCATGTCAGACCCTTAATGAAACATTCCTTCTTCTTCTCTTTAGTATTCACCTCCTTAAGTACAAATAAAATTAGATTTGTGAAGTCCTGTTCATACTCAGCAACCGACTTTGAATTGTGATCCAAATCCAAAACCTCCTTCTTCTTGTAATCCTAATCGAATAGGAAAATACTTGTCATTAAATTTCACCAAAAAGTCTCCATAGTTCAAATGATCTCTATCCTGAGATGTGGTGACAATCTCCCATCACTGCAATGCATTCCCAAACAACTTAAAAGTTTCTAGCATCTTCTTCTACACATCCATGCGGTCCACCGTCCTCAAATGTGTAACACCCGCAATTTAAAAATAAGTTCGGGTAAATTGTTTTATTGGAAACAAATATTTTATAGAAGCAAAGAGTGAGCCATATAAAGTAGAGACATTATGGTATACCAATGACCCGTAAAAACTATTAAGTGTTTTGGATTAAAAATCTTTTGTACCAAATATAAAATTTTCTAAATATTTAAGACACATTTAAATCCTCATTGTATGTGTATTAGTAGTAAAACACTCATTTTACTAAGTGAATATTAAGCAATCATTAAATTGGTGGCAATCCAAAGAGTTATAAAAAGTATATAGTGGAAAGTATAATTTGATTTAAAACTTACGGGGTCAAAAGTATGAATAACAAGAGTTAAATAAAATATCTAGATTTTTTTATATATAATATTATTTTTATCAAAATATCTAAGGTATTTATATATAATATTATTTAATTGTTGGATATTTTCATTTCAAAAGCTATAAATAGGAAGCTAGCCTAGCCATTTTTCTCACACCTTCCTCTCCCTCACGACCCATTTGTTCTAACCATGTACCTACGAAGGTATGCCAACTAAATAATTGGTATTATTTCTATGGTATATGGAAGATTAGGTAGTGTCGGTTTGATTGAATAGTTAGAAGTTTTAAATATATATGGGCAGTAAAATGAAAGTAAAGAAGACAACTTTTCCTCGGGTACATTTTATTTTTGTTTTCTGATAAACGTTGATATAAGATCCTTATATATATATATATGTGTGTGTGTGTGTGTGTGTGTGTGTGTTACGATGGAAAAAAAGGCCGGAGTTAAGTTCCCAATAGGTGTTTGGCTAGAATAGACGGGTTCTTTATTTTAAAACCAAACGAAAATAGTTTTAAAGTACATATTAAAAATGCCACCGTTTTAGTCTTTAAAAATTCATATCTTTAAACCGTTATTCAGAGAAATATGCGAAACGTACCGTTGGGTTCACAGTGTCAAATAGAACATTTTAGTATATAAACATTTCATAATTGACATTATTTTCAGCAAATCCAAATTTAGGCCATTGTGTCAATTAAGGATCCCAAATTACTAGTCACAAAAACATTATCTTTATCCTATAAAGCTTGTACCATAAATTTTCCTCCATTATTTAGCGTATTTTACTATGAACCAAATTATCCATTTACCACTTCAAAAACCTTATATTATCACTTTTTCCCCAAACGTTATGTTGACAAAATTATAATATTGGACTCAGTTCTTACATGAAAACTGTGTATAAATATTAATCCGCTACCCGAATATCCACGTCAGTTTAATTCAATTACGTACCAAGCTACGCATAGTGTAAATCTTTCATCACCATACGAAAACAATAAATATTATAAATACATATAAAACAGAAAGATGTATGTTTTGAATTATCCGTAGTAACCTTGCATTAAAAATCACAACCAAAGACATCAGATAAAACTTGTACCAAGCCAATCAAAAGGCCATGAAAATATTGGTAGCTGATTCTATTTCACTATCAAATTTGAGCTTATACCTTTGAAATTTATGCATTGTTTATATCACTATGAGATAGCCCCGAAACTTATATTCTCATTTATGAACTCTTTTATGTAGGTAAAAATTTATCGTGAATATTTATTCGATCTTTATTTAATTAATACTCTAGCCAGTCAAACCCTGACAACCTATGATTTTAGTAAACCTACCGACTTCAATTATTTTTATCCGGATTGCAGTACACCCATGCAAGTTATAATCTTTATCAGTGAAACTCCCCAGAAGCATACCTTGCGATTCAGGAATTAGACCCTGGTATACCACAGTGGTTTTAATTGGCCTATAGGGCTCAAATGGTGAGTGTCTTGTTTTTATTTGCTACATACACATGAGTTCCACTCTAGCTAAGTGTGCCAGGACATTTTATTATTCCCCAATTATTTGGGATTGCCTGTTCAAAGGTTTTGGACGATATTGTAATGGAATTGCTACGCATTTGAAGCCCCTATAACCGATAATGTATGTATTATCTTATTATAGTTTGGACCCTTATAACTACCATACCATTCTTTAAATATCACATACTCCATTATACCCATGTCAGTACTATTGATATTTCATGTTGCTTCAGATTTCTACAAACTATGTTATATTCTGAGAATTTCAATCTCAATCATGATATTTAAATAGATTCACGTATATACCTTGTTATGGAACCAAAATTATCTACTTGGCAAAAGTTTTCTTGTTCTTTTCATTCCAGTTATTTTAAACAGGTACCTACGAGAGATGATGACCAATTCCAGCTAGGATATATGAAGATCGTTGTAGTGTTTTTTTAGCGAATAATCATATGAAAATAGTTGTTATCCAGGAAATGAGATACGTATATAGTATTGTACAGTTGAAACTATGGATTGTAACACCGTGGAATATCCATAAAGTTTCCTCTTTTGAAAGAAATGACGTTTTTCAATATATTTTAGTATTTATTACGATAAACCTCACACTTGGGAAATCGGGACGAAACAACATGGTATTAGAGTTCAACCAGGTCAAGTAGCCTATATGGGGCATCAATTGAGAATTAGTATTAAGAAAGTGGTTCAGATCATAAGGATAGTGAGGATTAAATGTTTAGATTTGAGTAAGAAAAATAATCTCCAAATTACTTATGAGATATCAAGACTTTGCTTAGGGAAAATATTTTGAAAGGTATAAATGATAGTTGGTAAGATGAAGAGATTATGTAGGGATTACAAGAGAAAAATCCTTAAACTAATATTTGGAGATATATGATTAGTTTCGATATTCTGAGGTTACATGGACGAAAGAATTATTAAGAAATTCAGGATTTTCAAAGATGGGATTAAGGATTAGAGGCATACTAAGAAAGTTATCTTAGGAAGGGATTGTATACACTAAGCTCAATAAGTTTGTACGTACAACACCATTCTTTTGTCTAAACTATTCACTTGATCCTCCCCCCTTGAAAATGAATTACTTCATTTGGAATTCCAACATTTTCACCTTTGAAAGTCACCACTCTTCTGTGTTGACCTTTTTATCATTTTCTACATTATACTCTTGTTATAATGTATACTATTCCCATTAGATTATGAAAAGAAATTACTTATGTTAGAATGGTACTTGTTTAGGATTAGATAAGAAACTATTAAAAGAGTTCCTCATTGAATATGGAGAGTTTATTTGGAAAAAAGTTGAAGGCATTAGAAATGTTACGATTAACCGTTCTACTCCTTAGAACGTAATGATGTTACATAGTGGATCCTATCCCATGATTATAATATTTCGAATTCTACCCAAGCCTAGTTACTAATTCCAATTACTTAACCAATACCATATACCTCTGTTTATTACTTCCCTAGTTCATCGTGATTTAGTTTATTACTAAAAATTCAGTATCCTCAGAAACATTATGATTTTTGTAGTGAAACATAATTCTTATCCCTAAACAACAAGAATAGTCATTTTCAGATGAAACCTTACCAAATCACCCTACATGAACTTGATACCCCAACCGCATTTCTTTTATAAAACTTTTTCCAAAAAAACCCCAATATGAAACCAAGATAATCTTGTTAATAAACAATGTGTCTTTTGTCCCATGGAAGGAGAAGGATAAAAATAAGAAATTTCTTCGTTTTTCTAAGTTTAATAACACATTTAATTACAAATAACCTGTGACAATGAATTTTTACCCAGACTTCCCAAGTTTTTATTTGAAATAGTAGTTGTTTATCTTACTCAACGAGACCTTTTATACCATACCTTGTATTATTTGAAACCCTTAACCTCAGGTTACTCATCACTTTTCTTATTAAGATACTATGAATCATAAAAAAATTACTGGTTAATAACAAACCGATTTAGATATTCCTACCCTAACCTCATACTTTCATTAGAAAGAACTCCTCGACCTCATTCGAAAACTTTCTTCTTTACACATACAATTATCCTGAAAGTCAGTTACCTGTTATTTCATAAATAAATGTTACATTAGCCTGCTCCTTGTTCTATGCAACTCATTTGCTTTCAGTGCATGTAAGATCTTTCAATAGACGTGTTGGATAATATTCTATTAATTTTATAACGCCATTGTAAGTAGATCTATAATGTACCCTGATAAAACTCTTTAAATTATAGTATCCCTATGACCCTCTAAGATTATAAGCACCGATTAATTGGGAATAACCATCCAAATCAATATAACCAACGGTTCAAACCACATTCTAACTATTTACATCCACCATATTACCAGTTTCTCAGATATCCAACTAGTACCCATTTAAGACTAATTCACACTTTTCATAATGATTCTATCTCCTACATAAATGTAGAAAAATATAATATTTTATAATGTGGTGTAGAGTTTCAAGTAAACTCAGGTCAGACAAGTTTGAAATACATCTTCACCCAAAAGGACTTGAATTTGATACAAAGATGTTGAACGGAATTTTTGAAGATTGCAGATTCAAGTTAGACTGCCATATAGAAAAAGGAAACACTGTATCCAACACCTTAAGGCGTAACCTTGTTGAAAGACTTAACAACCTAATTTCCTATGATATTGCTGCTACCAAAAGAGCAATATGATCTTCAACTAACCCCGCACTTTTCCAAATTTCACCAATAGCGTTTAAGAGTACGCTATCTCGATCTTAATGGATAATTTCTATATTTAAGTGTACAATACACAATATTCAAATTTTATCTTTTTAAACATAAGACATGCATCTAGGTCATAAAACAGATAAAGTAAATCAAGTATTCAATAAAGGTAAAGTTCTGGGAAAAAACCCTTTCAAGTAAAACTTTTATTTAGCACTTTAAAAATCTACAAGACTATCGACTTACAGACTACTTGATACTGACCACAAGTATAATGACCAGTGTCTTCATAGAACCTCCAAAGAATACTACTCAGTCCAGAGCAGTTCACACGTAGACTTCTATGGTCGGTATCTCTTGATCAACTTTTGTCTTCAACAGTGATTTTCCTCGGTTATCACAAATCATCCATGGAGATACCTATATAAGGATACAAAACTTTCTATGGTTTAAATGAATTCATAAGAAAGATTTTCAGGATGTACATTATGAATTAAAAAGTATTTTGGAACACTAAACAATGAAGAACTTTCACAAAAGTTATGCAGACACGGATTTGGCAAAAGTCTTAAAAAATCTGAACATGAAACAAGTATTTATGGGGTGTTCATAAATTTCGAGGTGGCAGATTCGTTTGAATGAAATTCAAGGCTCGTTCGAGCAGAAAATGCGCGTCGTTTGAATGAAATAATATTTCGTTTGAACAAAACACCAATCTTGTTTGAACCAACTTCAAACGACCTTCTAACGAATCAAAACAATACGCCCTCGATTGATGTTCGTTAATGAAAACCCATTCTCATTTGAATCGAGATTTACACCTCGTTTGAACGAGATTTGAAAATAAAAAATATTTTTCTTTTAAAATTAAAAAGCCTTGTTCATTTATAAAAATAAACATCCCAAAACATAAATTATGTGAATTATTTTAAGCTCTAAATTGCTTTATACCGTTCTGGGATGTCGGGAAGTCTTCAAACTTGGATATGCTTGAGTTCGGTTCATTGTGACGGCGCGTGACAATTTGTAACAAAACACGCGAAACTAGCTAAAAACTATACAAGACCTATATTATGAACAATATTAGAAAAAATGTTCTTACAAATTACCCCCTTTGGCTATTCCGGTACAAAACAAACAAACATAACCGAAAACCAAATTAAAATAAAAAATATCCTTTGACAAAAATCCTAACACCCTTCCTAACCCTAGAACAGAATTGCATAAATCTCTTTGTCTTCAACCTTCTTCTTCTTCCCTTCCACAAAATTTATCTTCACTCGTGTGCCTTAAATTCCGCTTTAAGTACCTACACATACGAGACAAAGAAATATACCTCGTGACGCATTGAGTTTGAAATAAGTTACAAACTTTAATTAAATTCTCCCCTATAAATCAAACTCATCAAATTTCACTTTTTAATCTATTCCCCTCCTTTGTTTTTATCCGAAATAGACAAAGAAGTAGACACATAAACATGACATATGAAGCATAACGTAGAAGATAAGATATCATCACAAAAAGATATAAATCAAGCATGAGTAATGATATTCTCAAAGGCAAACACAACCAACTATTTTTGAAAATTCTCAATTTTTCCAATTTTTTTCACAAATACAACAAAATACCATATATAATATATGAAAAAATGTCAAAAAAATACGGCACTCATATATAGGTAAACACTACCACAAAACACGACTCAAACACATAAGGTTTACACACTTTCATAGTATCCTTGTTTCTGAACATGTGGGATGGAATGAATGGGCCTGAGCTAGACTCAAATGAATAATAACCAAAACACTCAAATGTGTTCAATAAGTTCTAATTGACCGCAAAACTTTATCAAAATAAGCTTTATCCTCAAGTGACAAATAAAGTTGAACTTAATGAACAAAGCAAGTACAATGCACGCAATCCTAGAATATTAATGATTCTACATATCAATAGCCTCATGACAAAAAAAGCATACTAGGATTCATTGTGCAAACCCGTTGATCTTCAACTAAGCTCCCTAGAAAGATAAACATATATCATTTTATTACTTTCTTTACTTTATTCTTTTGAATGATCAATCAAACTAAACTATTTTGGCCCCTTTTTGACAATTTTTGCTCTTTTTATTACCTTTAGTTTTACTTAGGCTCTTATAAACATTGTCTTTCACACAAATTCAACCTGTCTTTCGTAGTCCTCTCCTGTGTGCACTCATATTTTTTCAATAATAAATAAAATCTCTCACCGGCAATGGTTCTTACATGCACAAATCTCCCATAGTCACATAAACATGTAAATGATAAAATTATTGGGAAAACATCTCACCAAGCTCAAATATACATAGTGAAGTTAATATCCAACAAGCTCATGCTTGTGTGTGCGGAGGCATATACAAAGTCGAATACGTAAATCAAATCAAGTTTGAAACAACTCCTTAAACATGATTAAGATCAATCTAAGTATCTAAAGTCATAACCAAATGTCCTAGCCACATGAAATTTACGGAGTGAATTGGATTCAAATACACCATTATGCCATACCAAATGTGTAAAACTAAAATACATAAAAAAATAAAAATCTTTTTGTATTTTTCAAATTTTTTATCAAAATAAAAGCTTTTTGTATTTTTTCAATATGACTCAATAAAAGAAAAAATATAATACAAAAGATACACACATCATAACACTAGCAAACATATATCATGAAGCACGACTAGAGTATGACAAACAAAATGTATCATGTGAATAATCATGTGCAAGCATGCGAGATTCAGCGAGTCTAACATTTAGGTCGTCCAAAATGGATTTCTTAACCCAATTAGATGTGTACTTAACGTGTTGAGTTTTTGGAACCAAGGGAACACTAGACTTTAACTTACTAGGATCTCTTCTAAAATCATAACAAAAATGCCTAAGGTTACCTTTCCTATCATAATGTGAACATGTGTAAACGCGAGGAATGTAACCTTTGGGTTGACCTTTTCTAACGTCCTTGGATGTGGTTGACCATCTAAAACAAACAATGGTCTTGGCTTTGATGTTGGAAGTATTAGAAATATGGGAGCCATTACCATTACAACTGAAACTACTAGAGTCTTTTAAATCATCTTTTAACTTTAAAATTTTAGGCTCAAGCAAAGAATTTGAATTTTCCAATTTTAGGGACTTCTTCTTCATATGTAATCATTCCTAGAAGGTTATTTCTACCCCCTCATTAAAAGAAAACTTATCCCTAAGAGTCTTCTCACATGCCTTATAATCATTAATCAAAACACTATCCTCAATGGTACAAACATTAACCCTAAAATTTTTCAAGTCCTCTCATTCTTTTTCTAAAAATTGGACTCTACAAACACTCTCTTTCTTAGAAAATTCTAAAATTTTAAAGTCAAGGTCCATGTCCCCAAGTTTCTCACGAAATAAATCTCTTTGATTTTGAACAGTTTGCAAAAGATCCATAGCAACTTTAAAATGCAAATTTTCTTTTTCAAGCATTTCAATTCTTTCACCAAACTTCAGATTCAACAATATAGGTCATCAAAACTATGGGATTCTATTGAGAGAAAAACTAAACCATCCAAAAATCACTAAACAAGGATCTAACACAATAAATCAGGATCACACGATAACTTAAAAAATCAGGATCACACGTTCAAAAGAAAATGCACATTGTTTGAACGAAATAAAATCTCGTTTGAACGAAACACCAATATCATTCGAACCAACTTTTAACGACCTTCTGAAGAGTCAAAATAGTATGCCCTCGATTGATGTTTGTTAAATAAAGCTACAAACGACCCTTTTAATGAAAAACCATTCTCGTTTGAATCGAGATTTACATCTCGTTTGAACGAGGTTTGAAAATCAAAAATATTTTTCTTTTAGAAATAAAAAGCTCTGTTCATTTATAAAAATAAACATACCAAAAAATAAATTATGTTAATTAATATAAACTCTAAATTGCTTTATGCTTTTATAGAATGTCGGGAAGTCTTCAAACTTGGAGATGCCTGAGTTCGGTTCGTTGTGATGACGCGTGACAATTTATAATGGGATAAACCATACTATACTAAAACTATACAAGGCATATATTATGAACAATATTAAAAAATTGTTCTTATAGCATTGCTTATCCGAACCTATGAAGGAAAACCTTATAGCAACAAATTCTATGATCCTTTTGTGATGAAACAACACACCATAAGTACGACCTCAAAATTATTGTACGATGGGGAAACAAGTCTCAATTTAGAGATAGATTACTTGTACCTGATAAATCATCACTACGATAAGCAACACAAGAATCTCATCGTTGTAGATTCATGATACATCCCGAAAGCTAAAAAATGTATCATGTACCATTGGTAGCCTAATATGAGACTGATATTGAGAATTTATGAGAAGATGTCTTACTTATCACTAAGTCCAAAATAGAAAACTAGTGTCCTAGTAAACTTTTTCAACTAGTTTCGATCCCGAAATGGAAATGGGATCATCTTACAATAGATTTTCATAGTGGACTGTCTCGTATGTCCCAAGGATACAATTTAGTATGTATGATAGTAAATCGATCCACTAAACCTACCAATTTCCTTCAAACATAAACTAATTGATTGTTTCCAAAGGCCTAGTACTGGGATATATAGTACGATGATTAACATGAATAATCCATTAGCTCACTTGAATAGAAAAAGAGACGTGCTTTAAAGCTCAGACTACATCGAATATTAGAATAAGCAAATGCCCTTTTAGATTGTACAAACCACCCTAGTGAATGAGTTTGGATTGAACATTATTATGACTTAACATTATCCTACCTTGATTATACAAATTAATTTCTAGTAAGGTTCCAAAATTAGTGACTACGACTTCATAAACATCAGTATTTAAATTCTAAAAATCATTTCAGTTTTGTATACTCCTATAAACACACTTCAAATAGTAGTATCATCACATTAAATGATATAGATGTTAGTGACCTCATTCACATAGTTGTACCAACTACATTTATGAAAACTCCTTTCTAATTAGTACACCTTAGACTATGTAAAACCCATCCATTTATGAGGTACACATTTTTCAATTTTATAGGCTATATCTAGAATGACCCTGATATACTTTAAATAATCCTTATGCCTTTTTATATCTATGATAGATTCCAGCAGATTATTTCTATAATATTAGACATCCTAACCGTAGTAATACTTATTAAAACTATGCAAACCTGAGAACCAATAGAATCGATAAAGCTTATTTGAAATACTCAAAACTATCAGACATTACCTTCAGTCCAAAGATATTAGCTTAATAAAAGTCAAATCCTATGAAAACATTATTATGGTAATTAGGAAGTTAAGTATACAAGATATCAAGATTCCGAATACATTTTCTCCATAGTTCGTGAAATTTTTAAATAAAACGCTTTCAGAGTTATGAACTACAATAAACAATCGATGTCTTTTTCCAATGAACCATCTAGTATTTCCTTAAAGTGTTCGCTCTCAATAGAAATGCCAGTGTAAGAAACAATCATAAAGTACTATACCATAAGAATAGGGATTGGAATTTTTATAGTAGACTTGGCAGTTTTAGATAGAAAAGAGATTCGATTTAGTTATAGAAATAAATGTTTTATCATCTCTAAAAGTCCTTAGAAGTTTTAGCCATTTTAAAAATAGTTCCAAGTTTATATTTCCCAACTTCAAGAATGAATTTCCCTTATCATTTATTACTTTTACTGCATAGCACACCTATAATTAGAAAAAATTCAAGCCAAACTTGACGAATTATTTAAGGAAACATTTATTCAAGCTTAGGGATTACCAGTTATGATTATGAAAAAGAAGGCTGGAACATTTCATTTATATATTAACTACCGAAAACTAGATCAAGTGACTATTAAGAGTATATATCCTTCGCCTAGAATGCGAGATATCTTTTGATCAATTATGAGAATCTTAACCTTTTGAAAAACCTGATTTACGGTTCGATTAATATAAGCTTCGTATTGGTCAAATTTAGGAAGCCAATATTTAATGATTCAAGTATAAACTATTGAACCCCATCTTAAACCTCCAAATACCTATTGCGCAAACAAATATAAAATACTGTTATTACGAAACCGATGTTCAACTTACGGTATCCTACTACTGATATCCCCCTTTTTAGCATGAACTAATGATGTGTGAAATGAAATTCAGATAACCATACCGTATTTCTTTTTGTCCTTGACTATACAAAGCATTTAGAGAAACCTTGTTACATAGACCCCTGTTACAAAAATCGCGGTTACGATACACGATACCTGCAAAGCTTGTAACAATGCCAATTAATAATTTGAAACACCATATATTTTTAATCTTGGTAACATCATTATCCTTTATACGATTTTGTGACATAACAAATCATGGAAGGAACGACTTCAGTAAAATAATCATAATTGCATGAAATTTTTGGTCAAAGTTTGAGATTGATTTGATCTAATCCTAAGTCTACCTATGTCCCTGGCAACGGCGCCAAAAACTTGACGCGACTAAGAATGTGTCTCAGAAATGCGTATTCTCTTGGCTCAAGTGCAAGCGTGTCGCTCAAGTAATAATTCGATAAGTCGGGTATCGATCCTCAGGGAAATAGGACAACAGAGTTGTAACGACGTTGGACAGATGAAGGAATCCTAACTCTGACTCTAAAGAAAAAGGAAAAGATGATTTGTTTTAGGAATTGACTACAACTAAATGCAATTTTGAAAATATTTATTTAATGCACCAAAGTATGAATGGAGTGCAATTATTCTAAATTACCTAAATTACTGGTAATGATTGAACTGAAACTTGAACTATATGATGAAGAAAACAAGACGAGAATACAATCCCTCAACCCTAGTGTATTGCAGGTATAAAACTAATCAAAAATTTAAGTGATTAATTAGACCCATAATTTATTACTCCCAAGCATTACGTATATGAGGTTCAAACCCGCACGATACTTAATCAGAGGGTGAGTAAATCTGTATTGCGATAGTTACATTCGAATTGCATTCTGAAGCATCCCGGTTACCCTGAAGCAAACGAGATCCAAAGATCTATAATTGTCGCATTTTTACACAATACAGTCGTAATTAAACTATTAAATTTAGAGGACTAATTTTATACACATGCAACTAACACATCAAGTTGAGTTCATGCATCCCGACCTTTTAAATCTAGTCCGACATATGAAAACTTGAAAGCAACACATTTGGAATGAACGAAACCATTTTTACTACTGAATGAAGATGAAGAAAGATGAAATTAGTAATGAAAAAGAAACTAGAACAAAGACTAAAACATAAATTAGAATTATTTTACTTGAATTGCAACTTGAAAGTAACTAGGGTTTGTTGTTCTTCTCTTCTAAAATGGATTACAAAGCTTCCTTAATGACCTAGAATCCCCCTTCCACGTTTGGGAGGAGTTACAATTTATAAATTACGAAATACAAGAGTTTGAACCAAGTAAAACTCTAATTTTTACAAGTGGATAAGTCCGAAAAATCGAGAACAGAACCGATCCGGGTAAAGGGTTTGATTCGGTTCCATCTTTTGTAGCCTTTACAGAAAACTCTTCGATCATGGGATCGGTTCGTTATTCGCCAGCTTCGGTTCGGTTCCATCTTTTTAACTCTTTACAGGAAGTTTTCCAGAATTAGGATCTGTTCATTACTTCATCACTTCTGTTCGGTTCTATTTTTCCATCCTTTACAGAAACTTATCTCATGATGGATTCGGTTCGTTTATTTCTCTTAGGTTCGGTTCCCTTTTGTCAGTTTTTGCAGAAATCTTACTTTCTTGTGTTTCTTTGAAGCTTTTGGTACGAAACTCGAATTACAACACTGGATACCTGCAAAATAGATGACGAACACACAAAACTCGATGTACTCATTAGAATTTGACAATAACAAAGATATGATATAAATCCACTTGAATTACACTATGAGGAGCGATAATAGCCTCTAAATTAAGGGGATAAATGGGAAGAATTTATGCCTAGTCAAACGACTTCGGTAATATAATCATAATTGCGTGATAAACCTACAAATCTCGAAGATAATAAGTTAATAAGTTTCATTTTTAATATACTATATACTTTAGACGATGTTAGCTCCATGAGAATCAAAAACTTTGAGAATACAGTAAATTTTGATGACGAAATTCTTTTAAGGTGGGTAGGGTGTAAAAATCCGCAATTTAAAAATAAGTTTAGGTAAATTGTTTTTTCGAAAATAAATTTTTTGTCGAAGAAAAGAGTAATCCGTCTAAAGTAGAGACAATATAATATACCAAGGACCTGTAAAAACTTTTAAGTGTTTCGCATTAAAACCTTTTGTACCAAATATAAACTTTTCTAAATATTTAGGACACATTTAAATAATCGTTGTATGCTTATTAGAAATAAAACAATCTTTTTACTATGTGAATATTAACTAATCATGAAATTGGTGGCAATCTAAAGAGTTATAGAAAGTATATGGTGGAAAGTATAATTTGATTTGAATCTTAAGGGGTCAAAACTATGAATAACAAGAGTTTAATAAAATATTTAGATATTTATTTATATATAATATTATTTTAATCAAAATATCTATGATATTTATATATAATATTATTTAATTATTGGATATTTTCATTTCAAAAGCTATAAATAGGAAGCTAGCGTAACCATTTTTCTCACACCTTCCTCCTCCTCATGACCCGTTTGCTCTAACCGTGTACCTATGGAGGTATTCCAACTAAATAGTCATTATTATTTATAAGGTATATGAAATATTGGGTAGTGTCGGTTTGGTTGAATAGTTTGAAGTTTTAAATATATACGGGCAGTAAGGTGAAAGTAAAGAAGATGACTTTTCCTCGGGTACGTTTTGTTTTAGTTTTCTTTTAAACGTTGATATAAGATCATCACATGTATATATATATATATATATATATATATATATATATATATATATATATGCGTGTACATGTGTGTGTATGTGCGTAGGGGTGTGTGTGCATGCGCACACTCCAGTGTGTATTGTAATGGAAAAAAGGACGGAGTTAAGTTTCCAATAGGTGTTTGGCCATAATACAAACGCAAATAGTTCGATAGTACATATTAAAAATTCCACCGTTTTAGTCTTTAAAAATTCATATCTTTTAAATCGTTATTCAAAAAAATAGGCGGAACGTACCATTAGGTTCGCAGTGTCAAATAGAACATTTTAATATAAACATATCATAATTGACACTATTTTTAACAAAGCGAAATTTAGGCCATTGTGTCAATTAAGGGTCCCATATTACTAGTCACAAAACATCATTTTTATCATATAAAGCTTGTACCATAAATTTTCCTCCATAATTTAACGTGTTTTACTATGAACCAAATTATCCATTTACCACTTCAAAAACCTTATATTATCACTTTTTCCCCAAAAGTTATTTTGACAAAATTATTTTATTGACCTTAGTTCCTACATGAAAATTGTGTATAAATATTAATCCCCTACACGAATATCCACATCAGTTTAATTCAATTACGAAGCAAGCCATATATAGTGTAAATCTTTCACCACAATACGGAAACAACAAATATTATAGATACATGTAAACTAGAAAGATGTATGTTTTATATTATTCGTAGTAACCTTGCATTAAAAATCACAACCAAAGACATCAGATGAAACTTGTACCAAGACAATCAAAATGCCATGAAAATATTGGTAGGTGATTCTATTTCACTATTAAATTCGAGCTTATATCTTTGAAATTTCTGCATTGTTTATATCACTATGTGATAGCCCCTGAATTCAGGTTCTCATTTATGAACTCTTTTGTGCAGTTTATAATTTACCGTGAATATAGATTCAATCTTTATCGAATTCATACTATAGACAACAAAACCCTAACAACCTATGATTTTAGTAAATCCACTCACTTCAATTATTTTTATCCGGATTATTGTACGTCCCTTCGTCCTATTAAACCATGATTTTAGTTATTTAACCCTGATTGCAGTACACCCATGCAGGTTATAACCTTTATTAGTGACCCCCCATTATCATACCTTACGATTGAGGAATTAGACGCCGATTTATCATGGCAGTTATAATAACTTATTGGACTAAGATGATGAGTGCCTAGTTATTGTTTTCTACATACGTAGGAGTTCCACTCTAGATAAGTGTGCCAATCCATTGTATTATTTCCCAATTATTTAGGATTTCCTTTCCAAACGTTTTGGACGATATCGTAATGGTAGTGCTCTGCATTTGAAGCCCCTATAACACATAATTATTCGATTATCTTGTTATAGTCTAGACCCTTATAACCACCATGGTGTTCTTTAAAAGTCACAGACTCCAGTATACCCCTGCCAGTATTGTTGATATTTCATGTTGCTTCAGATTTCTATAAACTCTGTTATATTCCTAGTATTTCAATCCCAGTCATGCTATTTAAAAAGATTCACGTATATACCTTGTTATGGAACTAGAATTATCTGTTTGTCAAAGTTTTGCTTATTCTTTTCCTTTTGGTTATTTTTTATAGGTACCTAGAGAGATGATGATCAATTCTAGCTACGATATATGAAGATTAGGAATACTGTTTTTTTTAGCAAATAGTCATACCAAAATAGTTATTAACCAGACAACGAAATATGTATATAGCATTGTACATTTGAAACTATGGATTGCAACACCGTGATATATAAATAAAGCTTCCTCTTTTAAAAGAAATGATGGTTTTCATTATGTTTTAGTATATATTAAGATAAATTCACACCCGTGAAATTGAGATGCGATAAAATGCCTCTCTATATCACATCTCCATTGGTGAGTGACCATTGGGTCTCCCCCTACAAGAGTGGGAGGATTTACATTGTGGAAGTTGACCTTCACCTTATCCCAAACTAAAGTGGGTGCACCCTGCTACTGCATCTTTTGGTTTCCCACCTCCGACTCCCCATCTCAATACGAGGCGCTATGGCCTTACGAATGATAGCCACTAACTCTTTGACACACAAAAGAAACTGAACCTTTCTCTTCTGAACTACAGGACCATAAATCAAACCCTCTCTCCTATCTTCAGTCCCTTCCTCTTTTGGACTGCTGATCGATCGATGACCAAGTGTTGACCGATCGATCAACTCATAATAACCCCCCCAATTCTCCTTGTTATAGGATTCTTCATCCTCAACCCCTATTTTTGTCTCTCAATCCTCCATTAATGAACCTAAAACTTCACCCAAGCACCCAACCAACATTCGAATGATAAAAACACACCATCTACGCAATTGGAACCCATTTCCATCATCAATTCCCAAATCTACCGCAAGATTTAAAGAAAAAACCTAAATTCTATTCAAGAACCCTAGATCTATCCAATACTATAAATTTTCCTTGATTTATTTGATTTTCAATATAAAAAAGATTCAAATAATTATCTTGTAGTTTTAATCCATGTTCGTGAGGAAATCAACCACTAAAAATGGGGAAATTAACCTAATTAACACCTAAATTAGGTTGATTATGAAAATTAACTGATTAATTATCAAAAATCAAATTTACAATATAATTTGATTTAGATTTTCAATTAATAGGTACAATATTGACACACATACAATCATGATCATATATTATATAAACTTGCCTTTTAGATTTGTGGGAAAACTAAGCAAAATCTCCCAATTTTCTCCTCTTTACTCCATGCTCCTTCTCTCTCTAGACTTTCTGTCCTCCCAAATATGTTTTGTGATAAATGATATCCCTAATAACCCCTCAAATCCCCTCAATCCCGAAATTGGGCTTTGGATCCAAATGAGCCTCACCTAAAGGAGCCATAAAATAACTGCAAATGACTTAAAAGCTTGTCCGACCCTTATACTGACCCATTAGGCATTTAAATCTTCATTTTAAACTAAAAATAGACATTCTACGCATTGCAAAATCTAATTACCAAATTTTCCCAAAATAACTAACTAACAACTTAGTTATTTAATAATTACCCAGTACGGGTCCAAATATAATTAATTTAATTAATTAATTGACATGTCTTAAATCCAAATTCAAATCCAAATTAAATAACACATAAAGATGTAAATAGTGACATCTCTAGTCATAAAAAGTATACATAATCAATAATAATTCAATTTAATAATTCGCAAAAATTAAAGGTTATTATATTCTTCCCCCCTTAAATAAGGAATTTCGTTCGTCCTTGAAATTCTAATTAATTATATTCTTAGTTGAAAATATAAGAATATCTCCCCCGTAGAGTCTTCCCACTACTTATAAATGAATCTATCCACTATGACCTAATGCACACCTACCTCTCTCTCATTTTAAATTGCATTTAGTCACACTATAAATTAACTATTCTAACCGTTGAACACCTACTAATACCTCAAGAACTCTATTCATCCTGTAACCGAAAACATTCTTTGCACACTAAGGATGATATGGTGAGGTTCAATGACACAAACCTCGCCCTATTTAAGACTTTATAAAGGAACTTCCCATCGGGTTGCCTCTTCCCCCTTGGTACCCGAACTTCACAATTCTCACACAAGAGAGATCAATAATCACACTTGATCACCCTCTTAATGATCCAAACCAAGCCTCCGCTCATCTTCCTCTCTTTTGTCAGCTTGGACAAAGTTCACACATTTAATAGTGAACACCACTTCCTTTAGAGTGCCCTAAACACATCCCCAGACAGAGTATTAGATAACTCTTAGCCCTAAGCCACTCGATCAAGCTTACTCAAATGAGCCCAAATAGTGCCATGCCCTCCTTGGAACTCGTAATTCCCATCAAAATCATTTGGTTTACTCTCCCGCTTCTATGAATGGATTTCAAACACTTCACCCTCAAATATCTATGGTGTTTTACCGTGTTGACAGACAAGAACACCCCCTTTACCAAAATTACACCAACAATTACTTCATCGTATCAACCGTACAGACTTTCCCTAGTTCTATACACCCAATCACTTTTGGAAGGTAAAGTAACCAAAAAACACTCACTCTGATCAAAACTACCATTCGTAGTTTGGGACCTCCTTCGAAAAAAAAAATTCCTTGAAAAATATAACCCTTTCCTATCATAGCACGAATAAAGGAACCTATTCCCAATACTTATTTATATACCCCAATCTTGATAAATTTCAATGCTGGGTATAAAGCACCCCTAATTACAGAATTGGGTGTAGCAAACACCACTACCACGCCATTCCATCTTTACCAAAATATTATTGCAAATTACAAATAACTATCCCACACCCGTTCTATACTGTGATAGAAAGCTGCCTTCGGGATATTCTCTACCCAATTGCACACTGATGACAAATCTCTCTGATACCCTTGATATGGGGGAAACACTCCCCTTAATTGTTCCATTAGGTCGTTGTTACGTGGCAACCAAACACTTGCCCCGTATCTAAACCTTATCCTTTTCTTGGTGGTTCATACATCCGATTATTGAACCATCCTCTTTTGGAGTTTCCTCATGGTAACGCCATTCAAGGATACGTTACTAACTTAAAACTGTGGTGTCTAATCCTACGACACCTCTACTATCCCTGACAAAGTTAATCCCATAAAATGCCTTCCTGTTGTATCCAAAGGTAGTGCTAATCACCAAGGCACAATCAAACCGTTATGTAGGTTATAACTCAACACCCCGAACAACTAAAGTCTAGAAGAACCCCAAAATATCGATGACAACTCTTTGCAACTTTAATCCCCCATAATGTACCACATCCATATATATACAAGCGAGCAAGCCTTTGTCCCAAAGTATAACCACCCAAAGTAATCTTGGCCCAAAAATGATATTAAAAGAGTACCCTAGGTACTCTATATAAATGTAAAACATAACTATACACACAAGCCTAATACTAATACGATGATATTTCATCAAAAAATCAATAAAGCGACCGAAAACCAAGCCGATTAAACAAACTGTCACATCTTTATAATCACGACGTAAGGCACCCCCTACACGCTGGGGGTAACCAAAAATACATATAATCTAAGAAAATTAATATACCTCATAATTGTAGTACACACACACACACACACACACACACACACACTAATAATAACGAATCATAAATTCTCGATGTATAAGCCTGACTCATATGCGTGAGCTATAAAGGTAGCCATAGCCACCCCCCAGATGTACTGAAAAAATCTAGTTGCTATAAGGCATCAAACAACTAGGTGGCCTCACTCGCCACGAGCATAACACATCCTCTAACGGAACTATCTAAATGTCGGCCCCACTGGAGGCCTCACTGAACTTACTTCTTTGGTCATTTTTGCTAAAATTTGCATCATTTGTCCAGCTCTCATAGGTCGTGGTTCCACTGGCCATTATTCCCTTAGCTTTGGTGGACAAAATAGATCACACCGCCTAATTTGGAAACCCCTAAGGGTCCATTCCCCCTACACGATTCCTTTGTTTGGTGAGGTTTCCCCAATTGGGTCAATGCTACACCGTCTCAACTTATTGGGACCACTTTATCCTCAATTTTCATCATTTTGGGGGCTTTATCCCCATAATAGTTATAATGCTCTTACGGATGTATGAGGGTTATTTCGACCACCTGTGAGCAAGTGGTGAACATTAGGTTACCAAGTAACACCTGTCAAATCCTTCACGTAAGGTTTCTGCCAACTAAAAAAGTCTTTCTCGTACTAATTGATAACTCAAATATCTTCCTTTGCTGTCGTATCAATCTCTCTCGGTGTATAAAGAGAAATATATTTGAACTCCCCATCATACTAACTACCATGCGGTTTCACATACGAGGTCTTCGAAAACTTAGTCCTATGCCGTTACAGATGGTGAGTGAAAATATTTCCCCTTAAACTATACGCTAATCATTTGCTAAAGGTATCGCATCCAAAAGCCCTGAAACTCCCGACAGAAGTCGACCTCATGTGTGGGACATATCGCAGGCAAAATCCAAACAAGGAACCCTCCCGATACACTTGTTCTAAGTGAGTTTTTCATCAGGAAAAATGGCGCGAAACCTCCTAAACAGTTGTTATTATAGATAATACAAACCTTAAATGGTTTTTTACTAATGTGGTCAAAGAACGCAATGCAAAAAAGCGATGGACGCACTCAACATCCCTATGACACTAGAACCTGAAATTCTCTGATACGGAATGTGACACCCCATAAAATCCATAAATAGATTGATCAAGTCTAATATAAAATTCACGGGAATCAAAATTTTTTGGTAACATTCTTAGCATAAGAAATAGTTAAAACCAAATGAACAATGACAAGATAATGAAATACTGAATCAACACAAAACCAACTCTGATAACAATCACTGTCAATACAACATAAGTCCTACTCTGCATATAATTATACATGTACAATCAAACTAAGAATAATAGAATACTTCACTTTATCAGCTGCTACAATCCTAGGTGTAATAAATGAGTAGTCGTTAGAGATGCTCATCCAACAAACCCGCGTCCCCAGAAATTTCTGCAACAAGGACTTGTAAAAATAGTTTAAAAAAAAACATAAAAAACAAGTCTATGTAGAATATGATTATAACTTAATCTGGGCCATATTATAACTACACATATCCCTCTCGTGTTTTAACATATATTAAGTTATTAGTTACCCAACCCAACAACCTAAAATATCACGCGGTTCTAAATCCCAAATCCATATGTATCCCCTGTGATTAAAGTCTTACAACATTATTCTTTAATCTTTACCATTAACTATAATAGGTTTATTTCTTTCAATAGAAGTCACATGATGTACTAATGTCTTAAACCCTAAGGTACTTCTCACAAAACAACCACTATACCAATAATAGGCTCATATCTCAAATCTATCCACATTTGGCTATATTATACCAATAACACAATATACATATATTTAGTATAGGTTATACACAAATACTAAACATAAGTATGTAGACGGGCATCCCTACTATAAGTCATATACATCTATAGTATAGCATATAAACCGGTATAACTTTCTCTGTAACATTACACATTAATCACGACATGTACAAATAAATGGACTATTCTTACACCCACACATAACTAAGGACTAGTCTTATAGCCTTCGGGGACCTCTCGCACATACTAGTATACTCTTAGGTCATCCTAGACCTAAGACCTCATCAGGATAAGGGATAAATCACCACGTCTACTCATCGGTCATAAAACCTACCATACACAAGACTTATGAAAGAAATATCCCCGTAAACCATCTCAGTCGCGGGTACCTAAACATGTGATCCGGGAGTAAATATGACCAAGGAAGATCCCGTCTACTCACCTATGTACCAATGTGGTCCGCATCGTACAAGCCCTATCATGTAATCCCTCCTAGTACGTCTGCCAATAAGAAATCACACATGATATGCATTGCACATAAAACACACAAGTAATCACGACTAATGAGAACTCACACATGGTATGCATTGCACATAAAACACCTAAGTAATCACGACCCTTACTAACAAGTTAAAGCAAACACATACATAACCCTCATTAACAAGTTAAGGTAAATCACATACATATAGCAACCCTAATGATACCGGGTCATACTAGCATCGCTATTATAAAAAGGTATAACACATTTATAATCTTATATTCATTCCATAATACATTAACCCTAACTTCTCGGGTTCTTGAATCTAGGCATAGTCTAAGCATACCACACACTAAAATTTATACATAAACTTTATTTAAATATCAATTAACCCTAGCTCAATCTCCCAAGGCATGAAGTTTAGGTATCAATTCACACCTAATTTATATAAAACCATAGACTATGATAACTACACTTCCCCAAGGATTTTTAACTAAATTACTAATCTCACCCAAAGTATATGACCCAACATGAACATCACAATTCCTCCCCTACATCCATATCAACAACCCACTCCTCCATAACTTTCCAATTCCTATTAAAATTCCAATTTACTCTTGGTTTTGTGACCCAAGATCCTATACTTAGCATAATCCTCTTTTAAACCCAATGAATTTCAAAATTATTCCAATAATCACAACGACCCATCCATAAAATCTCACATCATTAGGATTCATATCCATTTTATAAGTATAGGAGAAATTAACGCCAAACAACCTAAACTTAAGTCCCCAAACTTAAAAATCCAACAAAACAATCAAAAACCTAAACTAGGCAAAAACTGCTACTTTGGATCGATTGATAACCAAGTGTCAATTGATTCAATCAACTCAGAACAACCCCAATTCTCCTTGTTAAGGGATTCTTCATATTCAACCCCTATTTTTCTCTCCCAATCCTCCACTAATGAACCTAAGAACTTCACCCAAGCACCCAACCAACATTCAAATGATAAAAACACATCATCTACACAATTGTAACCCACTTCCATCCTCAAATACTATCTACCACAAGATTTAAAGGAAAAACCCAAATTCTATTCAAGAACCCTAGATCTATCCAATTCTACAAATTTTCGTAGATTGATTCAGTTAAATATAGGATTTTATATGATTCTCAGTATAAACAAAATCGAATCATTTTCAATTAGTTTTAATCCAAGCTCATGAGGAAATCAATCACTAAAAAAGGAAAAATTAACCTAATTAACATCTAGATTAGGTTAATCATGAAAATTAACTAATTAATTATCTAAACTTAGATTTACAATATAATTTGAGTTAGATTTTTAATGAATGGATACAATTTTGACACACATAAAATCGTAATCATATATTATATAGACTTGCCCTTTAGATTTGTGGAGAAAACTAAGCCAAATCTCCCAATATATCCTTTTCCCTCCACGCTCCTTCTCTCTCTAGAGTTTAGGTTCTTTACAATTGTGTTTTGTCATAAATTAGATCCTTAGTAACCCCTCAAACTCCTTTAATCCCGAAATTGAGCCTGGCCCCCAAATGAGCCCAAAAATAACTCTAAATGACTTAAAAACTTGCCTGGGCCTTATACTAACCTGATAGACCTTTAAACTATCGTTTTAAACTAAAAATAGACCTTTAATAATTACTTGGTACGAGTCCAAATATAATTAATCTAATTAATTAATCACCGTGTCTTAAATCCAAATTCAAGTTCGATTTAAATAATACATAAAGATATAAATAGTGACATCTTCAGTCATAACAAGCACACACAATTAACAATAATTTAATTTAACAATTTACAAAAAATATAGGGTATTACATATTTCCTTTAGTTATTATTGATATATCATTTAGGCCACTTGCTTAGGCCCTTAAAATTAAAATAAGTTATAAATTGTGTAATGAAAACTTATTGGGACCTTATATCCATATACTTAATTCTTGAGGTTATGTATTCACTTATGTTATCATCTATGTGTTGTGAAAGGGAATTGATGGCTATTTAGTTGAATGTGATATTGAATGAATTATCCAATTAGTGGCTGCTGTAAAAAGGTTGAGGCCTGCAAGAGTTACCCTAATATTTACTTAATTCATCTAAGTTGAGTGGGCGCATTATGTGATAGTTAAGACGAGACTTACTAGGACAATGCCGGGGTGGGTCACAGTAGTATACAAGAATTATGTTGCTAGATTATATAAACTATGTTTAAGTAGATCACCTCTTATGAATTATGTGCTAAGAACGGATAATTATAATTATGGGTCGTGGGCGCACCTAATTTAGAAAATGTGAATATTTATATATATGACTGTGTGACTATGCATATATTATGTAGCTGTGTAAAAATCATACCCGGGCTACTTGCTATCACAGAGGTTTCCACGCTGGGACAGTCTTATCTCGATTGGACCTTTATGGGGGATATTGACTCATACCCTAGAAGATAGTATCCTCGATACAGGCTATCTGAGAATGATAATCAGATGTTCTAAGAGATGTGAGGGTATGTGTTGACCTCTTAGAACCTGGAACTATGCTTCGTCTCCATTTGTTTGTGTATTGTGTTAAACCTCTATAAGTAGTTAAGAAATGAATAAATGCTTCAGCTTTATAACAAGTGTTCTTGAATTTGGTAACGGTACTAAATGGTTCTAAGTAACGTAAGAATATGGAAGAGAATGGTTTTTAAAACTAAATATTATGGCCTTAGTACTTCTCAAGATCGAATTTTATGGAAAAATAAGTTAGATAGATTTATGTGATCAGTAGTACGGTAGGCGTGCACACTAGCTAAGAGGTGAGAATTCTCAAGAGAGTGTCGCATACTAACGTGGTGGTTATATTAGCCGGTAAGCATTTTAAATACTTGCTAAGCTATTTTTTTAAACTGTTTACACTCGTCATTTATCTCTCTTGTATATATATGTATATATTACAGGTACCCACCTATAGGGGCGTCATGCTTAGGTTTTTTGGATTGGACGTGCTGCAGCTTATGTGGGAGTTACAGGCCCTTACTTTAGATGACCTCTTCATCGATTCAATTCCTATTTTAGTTCTTCATAGTTAGGGCATGTGTCACCCGATTTCCTATTTCGTTTGGAATTGTCAGAGATTTATGTTTACTTATACTTCTAGTATTCAGTACTCTTCGGGAGTTAACTCTGGTCAGGATGATTTCATTTATAGTTCTCAAACTTGGTTTGGTTTATCTAGATAGTTTAAATTCTTGTGTGTTAATTTCCATCATTATCATTTATGTGATTCTTAAAACTGTTAGTTATTATAAAGGTTTTTATATTAGAATTTAATAAAATGAAAATAAGACTTTACATTGTTTTGACACATAGCTTAATTATTTAGGGTGTTTAAATTGGAAATAATTACTTTGCGAAAGTGATGCTAAGAATGAACCAACCGGTCACCTTAATTTTTAATTTAATAAAGGACTAATCACCCGGTATTTAATTAGGGGGGTGTTACAATTTGGAAGATTTCCCCCCGACCTTTCTGATATGCTGAACTAACTGAGGAAAAATGTCTCCTCCCACTCTGACCAATAAATCAATAGTTGTGTCCGTGACAATACCGATGCTTCCCAAAAAATAAAGGAAGTGGTGGACGACACCACAATTTCCCGGCCTCAGAAGAAGAACCCGAGGGATTTCCTTGCTACTAGAGGTTCTGATCAGGCGATTCCCATATTGTCCGATGTGGCTCTTGCAGACCGTTTCGCCTAATTGAAGCTTAGCGATGAGACGTTTATATGTGATGCTCGGAGGGCACGTACCACCATTTCCTATTTGGTGTCGAGAGTGGACAAGCATTTTTTTGAGGAAATGGATGCCTCTCGTCTCATAGAATTCAGTATCCACAGGGCTGCTCAACTAATCATTTTAACCTTTATTGTCTTACATATTTTCTTTTGAAATGTTGTCTCATACTAACCCATCTTCTCTATCTTTTCGCAGTCTCTTTTTACCCCCTATCGTCTCAGTGATTAGATGGAGAATAGGCTTCCCTTGATCTAGAAAGGGAAGGATGCTGAAAATATAGATAAGGGATTGAGGGAGAGGTTCACATCCAAAGATTGTGAGTATGAGGTGGCTGATCAGAAGAACTTGGAAGATCTGAATAAGATGACGGACGAGCACAACAATGTCTTGAAGGGTTTGGCTGATAAAAAATAGGCTGATATAGATGCGACCGTCAAGGCGGCCCTGGATGAGGCTAAAGCACAGGCCATGGCAAATTTTAAATCTTCTGAGAAGTTTGGGGGCTACGCATTGGGATACCTTGAGAGAGGAGTGGAGATGGTTTATCACTGGGCCATCCTTAAATAAATCGAGGTTGGGATGCTAACCCCCCAACACTTTTAGGGCCTTGACTTTACTGATGATCTTCTTGATACTGCTCTGTCTCAGGTGGAAAATTTCATCCCTGCTGAAGTTACAGAGAATCCTTTGGGGTAGATGACTGAAGAGTCTGATGTTAACGTGGCCGAGGGTGATGGTAATGATGATTGGGCCGAAATTGAGACCCGGTCAAAAAATGCCTCCATCCCTTCGGGCGATGCTCCTCTACAACATACCGTTTGATATTCTCCACACTGTTTGGGCAGCCGTCTGTGGCCTTACTTGCCCTTTATATGTAATTTTTAATCAACTTTTGTTAGAATTACGATGGGTTTATCTTTGAATAGTATGGTGACTGTACCTCGCCTTAATTATTTTTCTTTTAAAATTTTGCTATGTCATTAATGCAAGTATTTATTACTTTTCATTATGTTGTATCTACTTGCTTTGAGTTTGCATTAATATTAACCATCAAGTTATCAAGTCTATTCTCGTCCTTAGCCGAGAGATAAAATCCAACTTAATGATTTTCTAATTAGAGACCACCAAATTAATGAT
This sequence comes from Sambucus nigra, assembly GCA_949130495.1. Classification (NCBI taxonomy): domain Eukaryota; kingdom Viridiplantae; phylum Streptophyta; class Magnoliopsida; order Dipsacales; family Adoxaceae; genus Sambucus; species Sambucus nigra. The sequence continues at coordinate 218,639,627 of OX422224.1, read as the reverse complement.
GTTAATCTCAAATCCACTCTCATCCTTAGCCGAGAGATAAATAACCAACTTAATGATTTTTAATTTAGAGACAACCAAATTAATGATGTTAATCTCAAGTTTACACTCGCCCTTAGCCGAGAGATAAATAACCAACTTAATGACTTTTAAATTAGAGACCACCAAATTATTTATGTTAATATCAAGTCCACTCTCGTCCTTATCCAAGATATAAATAACCAAGTTAATGATTTTTAATTTAGAGACCACCAAATTTATGATGCTAATCTCAAGTTTACCCACTCGTATTTTTTGAGAGTGTATAGATGAGTTTCATCTCCTCGTGCACTCTTATCTAAGATGAGGGAGACATACAATTAATGTCATACAAATTTTATGCTTCACCACTTTAGTGATGTTATCACATTGTTTCCCCCCTCTCAGTGTTATTGAGAATCCTTGGGTGAGACGAGTCTCTCAGGGTTTCTCGTATCACCGAGAGTGAGTTAATGCCGATTCACTATATGAATGACGTTTTTTAGCTTAGGCAAATTTGAACCATGCACTTGAACAATTCATACAAGAAAAATATGATGGAACACGTGGAACTATTTTTCATTCATCACTTTGAATTTTATAAATACAATGAAGATTACATAAACTGAACTATATATTTAAGACTACTAGTAATATCTTTTGAAATGGTCGGCATTCCATGAGTTGGATAATGGCACTCCCTCTAAATTCTCCAATCGATATGTCCCTAGGATGTCCTATTCGGTGACCCTATAGGGGCCGTGCCAATTTGGGTGTAACTTATTTGGCTTCTGCCAAACAGTCTTTAGAACTAAATCCCTAACCGCTATCGGCCTAGGTTTGACCCTCTTATTGTAAACCTTAGCCGTCCTCTGTTGGTATGATACTTGCCTTACCTTAGCATCTTCCCTTATCTCCTTAACAAATCTAGGTCCAGCCTCCTCTCCTCATTATTTTTCTCTGAGTCGTTGGTCTGGACTCTGTGGCTGGGAATGCCGAGTTCGGTAGGTATCACTGCTTCTGAGACATAGTCCAGCATAAAGTGGGTCTCCCTCGCTGATTTCCTCTCCATCGTCTTTAGTCCCATAGGACGACATGTATCTCTCTGTCCATAAATCTTTGGTGCATTCTAGCTTCTTTTTGTTCTTGTTCGAGATTATTTTGTTTGTGAACTCTTTCTGTCCGTTTGCTTGAGGTCGGCCTGGGATTGAGTAGAATTATTTGATGCCAACCCTTTCACAGTAAGCCTCTCAGGACTTATTTTTGAATTGCTTTTCGTTGTTTGAGATTAATGTATGAGACGGGACATATCTGCAAATGATATTACTCCAAATAAATTTGAAGGTATTTGTCTTTAAAATGGAGACCATGGCCTCAGCTTATACACATTTGAAGAACTAGTCGATTACCACAATCAAAAATTTATAATTGCCTTTGGATCTAGGCAGAGGTCCCACCAAGTCAATCCCCATACTGTCAATAACCAAGGGGCTATGATGGACGACAAAGGCTGATGGGGATGGTGGGGAATACAAACATATCTTTGGCATTTATCATATTTTTTGACCTAGTCAGTTGTATCCTTAGGAAGGTCTGTCCACCAGTAGCCCTCAGTTACTATTCATTTTACCAAAGATTGTCCCTTAATATGGCTAGAGAACTTTACCTCATGCATATATTTAAAAACATACTCTACCTCTAAGGGGTGGATGCATCGTAATAAGGGAAGAATAAAACCCTTCTTATATAGGACATCTCATATGATGGAGAATTTTGCTACCCTATATCTCAATTTCTTTATCTTAGCCTTTGATTCCAATAGCTCCCCATCACGAATATATCTGATGAGAGGGTCCATCCAAGAAGCTCCTAGATTTAAGTTCAAACAAAACTTAAGTTTCTTGTCCTCTTCCTCAATGCTCGATCTTTGCAGTATCTCAACTGGGATGGTTCTCCTAATTTATGTTCTTGTTGCCGATGCTAATCTCGACAATGCGTCAGCTTGGCTATTGTAAAGATGAGGAACTCCTTTTACTTTCACTTCTCTAAAGTGCTCCAAGACCCTTTTTAGCATGACCAAGTATTTGGCCATCTTCTCATCATTTTCTTAATAAATTCCTAGAATCTAGTTTACTACCAGTTGGGAGTCACTATGAACTACTACGTGTTTGACATTCAACGCTTTGGCCAGGGATAAACCTATAAGCAGAGCTTCATACTCAGACTCATTATTGGAGTCTTTAAAGATGAACCTCAATTCATACTCAATGTCAGTCCCATCTAGAGTCGATATTATGAACACTGCCCCACTGCCACTTTCACATGAGGATCCATCCACAAATAGAATCCAAACTGGACCATTGTTTATAAAATACCCTTCACTTACTGCACCATTTCTAAACAAAACATATTTTTTTGTAAGGTGGGCTCGCACACCATCGGTTGTGGTCGAACCTATTGTCTCTTTCTCTAGCAATACTGCTATCTTGTCTTCTTTGGTATCGACCTCGTCCTAAATAAACTCAGCCACAAAATCATCCAACACTTATCCTTTAATTGTTGTTCTTGACTAGTATATGATGTCAAACTCACTGAGCTTAATTAACCAAGCCATTGACTTACCCGATTTATTAGGTTTATGGATGAATTTCCTCAGAGGAGTATCAGGGAGCACCACCATAATGTGGGATTACAAATAAGGTTTCATATTTTTTGAAGCATGTATCAGGGTATACGCTAGCTTCTATGTCCTCAAATATTTCAGCTTGGCCCCCTAAATAGCCTTACTGTTAAAGTATATCGACTTCTGTACCCCTTAATCATCTCGATTGATGGTTGCGGTGATTACAGACTCTAATACTGGTAAATATAAGAACAACTGTTCTCCTTGAACTAGTTATGACAAAAGAATTAGAGAAACCTGATAAGCCTTGATCTCTTGAAAGGCTCTTTCACACTCTTCATTCCATTCAAACGCTTTCCTTAAGAGTTTGAAGAAGGGGAGATATTTGTCTGTGGCCCTTAAGATGAACCTATTGAGTGCAGTAATCCTCCCTGCTAGGCTCTGCACATCTTTAATTATTTTTGGATTCTTTATCTCAATTAGCGCTTTGATCTTTTCTGGGTTTGCCTCTATACCCCTCTGGTTGACAATGAAGTCTAGACATTTACCTGCACCCATGCCGAACACACACTTGGCTAGGTTTAGCTTAATTTGATAAAGATCCATCGTATTAAAAGTCCTCGCAAGGTCGGCCACATGGTCCTTTTCCTTGAGACTCTTTGTCAGCATATCATTCACATAGATCTCCATGGTCTTGTGAATCTTCTCCTTAAACATCTTATTGACCAACCGTTGGTAGGTTGCCCCTGTATTTTTAATATCGAAAGGCATGACCTTATAGTAGTTGGTTCCTTTATTAGTGATAAAGGAAGTCTTCACTGAGTTGGCTTCATCCATAAATATTTGATTGTATCCAAAGTACGCGTCCATGACACTTAGAAATTCATGCCCTGTTGTAGCATCAATCATCTGATCTATATGAGGCAGGGGGAAGCTGTTTTTTAGATAAGCTTTGTTTAGATCAATGAAGTCGATACACATACGCCATTTTCTATTACCCTTGGGGACTATCATAACATTAGACAACCACTTTGGATAGTGCACTTCTCTGATGAACTCTACTGATTGGAGCTTCTTAACATCCTCTTGGATGACTCCGTACTTCTCTCTTGCATAAGATCTCCTTATTTGCTTAACTGGCTTAGCCTTCTCATCAATGTTCAATTTATGGTAGATGACCTTTGTGTCTATCCCAACATATCTTTGTGGCTCCACGCAAACACACTCTTCCTCTTCCTTAGCAACTCAATCAGTTTCTCCTTCACCTTCTTTTTCAGCGAAGAGCCAATTTGGAATTTTTTTTAGGCTCATCCTCATTAAGGATGATCGATTTTACCTCTTTTGTGGATTCACATTTCTTTAGGGTTTTCTCTTCCCTTGGGTCGAGCGCATCAATGTTGTATGAGGTGGTGTGTTTTTTGCGGGCCTCCTTCTGCTCGACTGAGTTGAAGTAACATCCCCTGGACTCCACTTGATCACCTTAGACTTTTCGATTCCCATAAGGGGTCAGGAATTTTACCATCTAGTTTACAATAGAGGTCACAAATTCAAACTATTTAAGATCTACATGGCTAATGATGATGTTGTAAGTGGAGAATAAGTTTTCATCCGTAAGAAAAACGTTAATCTTCTTTATTAGGCACCTCGGCCAAGTGCCCATGCATACTTCCATTTCATACAGTCCCAAAGGTTGCACTTTCTTTCCACTAACCCCTATCAAGGGTTGATGGTACGGGATCAACCTCTTCTTATTGAGATTTAGTGCTTTGGAACACTCCTAAAAATAACGTTGGCAGTGCTATCGCCATCTACCCAAATCCTGGATACGTCATACTCATGAACCCTGGTGCTGATGAATAGAGGGTCATCAGGGGGGGGGGGGGGAAGATGCCCTTGAAGTCCAACCTGGAAAATCCTACCACCTGAGTATCCATATCCATCTTTCTGATCATTCTAGACTTCGGCTCAGAGGCTGTCGAGTTGACTTCCATTTGCTTCGGTGCTGATTGAGCCTCTAACACACGCGACTTGCGATAGACCGACTCTGATGCTCCACCGGACATTCCCCTACTGATCGTCTTGACATCAAGCGAAATAATATTGTAATGTCCCTTTGGCTCTGGGATTTTCAACGAAAGATCAGGGTCATCTGTACCATCATCATCAAATTCTTTATCCTTCTTATCGTCCTGATGCTGTCGCCTCAACTTTTCATCTCTCGTCCCGCCCTGTCTCTTTCGAGCATCATCCTTGGAACCGTTTTGATTAACATACTTTTGAATCTTCCCTTGCTTGAACATTTTCTCAATCTCATCTTTCAATGCAAAGCATTTATCGGTGGTGTGGACGTGTTCTTGGTAAAAGTCACACCATTCGATTTTCTCTCTCTTGTGAGGAGGATACCTCAACTTTTCAGGCCATCTCAAACCTCTATAATCCTTAATTTCATTTAGAATCAAATTAGGGCTTACTGTAAGAGGAGTGTAGTCAGCAAACTTATTGTCAGCCAACTTCTTTTTCCTATCCTTGCCCTTAGCTTTGTAAAATTTACTTCCACCAGCTTCTTTCTCATCCTCTCCCTTGGCTGCCATAGCCTCTTCTTCATTCATGAATATCCTGATCGTAGCCAGAAGTTTTGCCATGGATTTTAGAGGATCTTCGACCAGCTTCTAAAGTGAAAGGGAATAAAAATGTTGTGATGCCAATTTGAAATGGAATAAAAATGCTCTGATACCACTAGATGGAATGAATGTCCCCAATTTTTAAACTTTCAAATACGAGATGGCTCAATGATTTACCAAATTTCAATTTTTCAAGAAATTATTTAATTTTCTTTACTTTAAAAGCACAATTAAACACAAGAAAAATCAAATGAAACATAAAGTGAAATTAAACTTCACAAACATTTTAACTTTCACTTAAACAAAATTCAAGTTAAACAAACTAAGAATGAATATTATCAATTAAATTAATGCCGACTTGAATTAAATTAAATTAAAATTACCCATATATTTAAATAGCACCTAATTAAACAAATTATGATTTAAACCAATTTTTATATTGATTAACCTAGCATGCATCTTAGTGATATTTTGCAAGATAAAAATAAATCATGAACACACTGCACCGCGATGTACGAGGAAAACCTCAACGGGCAAAGCCTCGGACGGCCTTGCCTATAAGTCCACTAAGTATGGTTTTACAAACACAAGACAAAAGACTTACAACACACGACTTGACTCCCTTTAAGCCTCGATGATTCTTCTTGCATCCACCTCCGCCTAGTCGATAACTTTGGAGTCTATCGGAATCTTGGAATCCACCAATGGGACACAACTACCGTCAACCCACACATAGTGCCTTTCACCGTATGAGAACACTGCAACAAAAACAATCTCCTTTTTGGGGTAGAGAAGGAACCTAAACTATTTCCTTATAGGGTAGAGAAGAAACCCGGTGCCAAACAATCTCCAAGCATATATATATATATATATATATATATATATATATAAACTAAAAAATGGGTGTAAACATGTGTTTTGGTAGAGATCTGTTCTTGATGTCTTAACACATAAATGGGACTTTTGTAAATGGTTTTTGCTCTCTAAAGTACTTGGTAGTATGGAAAAAGTTACGTGGAAAAATTGTCTTTCTGTCCACTTAAAGATGGTAAAAAGTAGTGGGGAAAAGTAGGGAGGGAAAACAAAAATTGACAAAAACTGCTCACAGGTTGTTCGAACGACTTTATAACGAGGTTTCAGAACAAAAAGGTCAAAACTCATTTGAAGTTCATTAGATGGTTCATCCGAACGAGACTAAGAACGAGATTTCAGAAAACAAAGCGTCAAAACTCGTTAGAAGTCTCGTCTGATATGTCGTTCGAATGACCTCATTCAAACGAGAAATATCGTTCGAACGACATTTCAAAAAAAATATTTTTCTTATAAAAAATAAAAAATCATTTTCAACTTAAATTAAAATAAAATAACACCCAAGAATGTATTCCAAGTCCCTATCCCTATATATATATATATATATATATATTTTTTTAATGCGTTCATACCTTTTAGAGATCTTGGAATCCAAATGTTGATGACGTATACACTTGGCCCGAAAATCGCCAAGGATGAAACTTTAAATTCTTGTCCGCTATGTATTCAACTCTTCAAACGTTATAGGATTGAGGTAAAACTAACATCTATCCTATGACTAAAATAGTTTTAATTGGAATTAAGCTAATAATACAAATTGACTCGTTTGGAAAATTTCCCTTACACAAAGTAATTTGGCCTTTTGCAATCCTCCCATGAGGGCGGTCATGGAAATGTTCTCCTCATAGTCTTCAACTTACATCTTCTCTTTGTTTAACCTTGTAATATAGTCTCTGAGAGACTCATTCTTCCCTTGATTTGCATACAACATATGGGTAGCCTTTTTCCAGGGCTTCACGTCGAAGCAGAAGTTATGAATGAACTTGTAGGCCAGTTGCTTGAAAATCTCCATAGATTTCTTTGGGTGAGATGTGTACCATACATGGTCTACACTAGTGAGAGTACTGGAGAATGACTAACATCTCATCTCATAAAAAAATGACTAGATTTTAGTCACAGATTAGTAAATCTCGATATCATGGATGTGGTTTGTGCTCCCACCATACTTTGGTGTGACAATCAATGACTTAAACTTGGCTGGAGTTAGGTAGCTCACTATTATTGAAACAAATGGATACCTTTCTATGTATCGCCTTTGTACGGGGTCTCAAATTTTTAGGAGATCCCCAATTTTATCTTCCAGCCTCTGAATGGAGCTGTTGCATGGCTTCTCGACTGATGCTGCATTATTTCCCTTAGCTGCCACAACATTATCCCAAGCTCCTTCTCTATCGGCTGGGAATTGCACAAGTTCTTTATCATACATCCTTTGATAATTGTTGACTTCTCTTTGTTCTTCCTCTCGGCCATGTGGAGGCCAACGGTCATCACATCCTCCATTTCCCCTGGAACCTGTAATACAACGTGATCTATAGAGTCCATCTCATAGGTCACCAAATGGGTCAAGTCGGTCAAAAGTTGACCCTCTACTCAATCTGTCAAGTGCTGAAGCCCGGGATTATCCATCTCAACTCGGCCTACCACTATTTCCTCTGGTAACTGGGACTGGGCATACTGTATTTCTAGAAATCTCATAGGGCTCCTAGTACTTGTCCTCATCACAACACTCGTCATCTGGGAATTCCTGGCCTTACTTTCCCAGGCATAATCACCTAGGGTCGACCACGTCTCTGTGTCTTTGTTGCTGTGGAACTTATGTGTGTGGGGACATGGGTTGTCCCCTGTCATTGGATCCATTTCCCTAGCGACCGAATTATTATCTCCGCTACAACGCTTGTGGGTTTAGCCATCATAGTTTGACTGATGGCAGTAAGTTTCTCTTGCATTTTTTACTGACTGGCTCCCAGTGAGCACGATTCTGCCGCAACCTCAGCCATCTATAACTAAGGAGGTGCCTGGATGGATATGGGTCCATCTCTGTGAGGCCAATCGAAGGCCGTCAACTTCAGTGAATGAAAAAAAATGGGTGAGCTGAATGAGCTAAGAGAGCTAGAAAAAAGATTGAAAAAACCAACTAGAGCACTTTTAATGGTGAATCAAATCCAACCAATTGTGGAACTGGATCGCCACCAGAGGATCAAGTGAGAAACAAGCTAAAAATGAAGAGGAAGAAGATGAATAACCTTCGTCCCCACATATGGTGCCAAAATGATGATGCTATAAGGTCACCTTTGAATTCATATTAGCAACTCAAGCTCAAGCAGACACAATAATGGAGATGTATATAACAACACAGTAATGTAAATACAATAAGGAGATGAGGATAAAAGTAAAGACAACAAAATTTAAATGGTTCGACTATGTCAGCCTAGTCCATTGTGCAGATGAGTATGGTTTTTCACTAGAAATGAGGCTGTAATGGCATGAAATACACAACTCTCATGCTTTCTCTCTACTATGAAGGAGAAAAAGTTTAGCTATATATTTTTATTTCGGGATCCTTTCTCCTATTGAAGAAGATGGGTTTATATAGTGCTTGCGGTGCACAATGAACCCCCAAGCATGCATGGAGCCTGCACATGTTAAGATATCTAATGAGGAGTAGACTCCTCTCATGGGTATGGGTATAACGATGATGCAAATATTCCCCTCACGTGCACTTATTATTTTAGTATAACTGTCTATCCACATGGGATGATCACGCTAAGAACCTGTACCTCATGTGGATATGTGTCACCCTATGAGGTCTCGGCCTGATCGAGGATGATATTTTGGGTATCTTACTCAAGAAAATGATGATCAAAGCGTAAGCGCGGTCTCAATAATATAGAGGTTCCATCACTGGACGAGACTGAGGCAGGCCAATATGCATATAAAGGTGTCTCGACTGTTGGGAGATGCCAGGATGAGTTGAGACTTGTGAAGAGCTAATGAGCTGATTGGTAGGTCTCGGCCGATGAGACTAGTTGAAGTTGAGATTTCTAATATAAGGAAATTGCAGAAGGCACATAGTGGTTATCATGACGGTCTGTATGGTACTCCTTGTCCGAGTAGGCCCCAAGCCGGGACAAGGTTATACTTGGGTATATTAGTAAGTACTACCATCATATAAGCCTGAAAATAGGACTTTATCTTCCTTGAAGCATGGATAAAAGAGTATGGAAGTTTTTACATCTTTGGATACCTCAATTCTTCTCTTTATAGTGTTTTTCTATTGAAGTAGACAGGTTTTTGAACTTTATTATTGTCTCGAACGATGGCTTCACTGATGGATGATTCCGAGACAACCAGGTATAATCATAGTTTTTCTCCTTGTATCAATTGGGATAGGAGCATTGGCGAGCTGAGATAGACTTTTAAATATTGAAATGCTTTTTCACACTTCTTGTCCCAAATAAAAGTTTTACTTAGAATCTTAAAAAATAGCAGACATTTGTATGTTCCTCTAGAGATAAATCTGTTTAACCCAGTAACTCCACCTATCAATCTTTGAATATCTTTGATCGTCTTTGGAATTTTCATGTCAACCAATGCTTTAATCTTAACAGTATTCGCTTCAATCACCCTTTGATTGACGTTGAAACCTAAAACTTTCCTGTTTTGATACAGATACACACTTTGCATGATTCAGTTCATTATATATTGATCCATTATGTAAAATGTCCTTTCCAAATCGACTAAGTGTTCCTCAACTTTCAAACTCTTCGTGAGCATATCATCCACATAGACCTCCATTGTCTTTCTTGTCTGATCCTTGACCATTTTGTTGACCAACCTTTAAGAAGACCTCTTCAAGAAGATCAACATGACATTATAGTAGTATGTTCCATTGTTTGTAACAAAGGAAGTGTTCTTAGCATCATCTCCATTCAGTGAAATTTGATTATACCTGGAGTAAGTGTCCATGAAGCTCATGAGATCATAGTCGGCCATAGCATCCACTATCTAGTCGATCCTCGGTAAAAGGAAAATCTTCTTTCGAGCAGGGCTTGTTAAACTTAGTGAAGTCCACACACATTCTCCATTTTCCATTCTTCTTTGGCACAATGAAGATGTTGGACAACCATTCATGGTAATACACTTCGCTAATGAAATCTTCGGCCTACCGCTTATTCACTTCATCTTGTATACCCTCATATAAATCTCTAGAAAAGGTTCATCATTGTTGCTTTACTAGTTTTGCTGTCTTGTCTATGTTCAATTGATAACAAATAACCTCAGGGTCAATCCCCTGTATATCGCTATGATTTCATGCAAACACACTTTGCCTTCTTCTCAATAGTTCAACCACCTCTTTCCTAATCTTTGATTTGAGGGACGAGATATTTGGACAGTTTTTTCGATTCGTCCTCATTGAGGATGATGGATTCTACCTCTTCCATAAGCTTTCCTTTTTTGAATCTTAATTTGTCCCCTAGATCAAGGGTGTATATGTTGTATGAAATCGTCTTTATTTTATGAGCCTCCCTCTCTTTTGTCGAGGTTAAATAACGCTCTTGTGCTTCTACCTGATCACGATTGACTTCCCCTACTCCATATAGAGTCGAGAATTTTAGAATTTGGTGTATAGTGGAAGTCACGACTTTAAATTCTTTGAGCGCTACCCTCCCTAGGATTATATTGTGGAGCGAGAATACTTTTTCATGCATAATTAAAACAACTTATCTTCCTGGCCAAATATTCTCAACCTGTTTCCCATGCACACATAAATTTTATAACCACCTAGTGGATGGACTTTCTCCCCACTAAATCTAATCAATGGTTGGTGGTAGGGGATAAGTCTCTTTTTGCTCAGCTTCATCTTTTTAAAACAATCTCAAAATATGACATCAACCGAGCTTCCCCCGTTCACCAATATATGAGCCACATTATAGCGTGAACTCATATACTAATGACTAGGGGATCATCAGGTATGGACAAAATTCTTATGAAATCTTGCCTTGAAAAACCCTCAATGAGACTATTCATGTCTACTTTCTTCAGCTTATTAGGTTTTATTTTAGGCTCGATCGAATTAACCTTAAACTTCTTGGGGACCCCTTTTGCCTCAGTTACGTGAGCCTTCCGATCAACTGGCTTAATCCTCCCAGTTTATAATCCACCACATATAATTTTCACATCAAATTAAATCATCTGAAGGTTACTATTAACTACAGGCGACTTGCCATGAAGTTTTGGGTTGTCTTCCCCACTATCGTTTGACTTTGGATCATTCTTGTTCACCTGCACCTTGTTCTTGGGTTGGGCCTCCTTTCGTGCATTGAACTTTTTTCTACCATCATCCCGACCTCAATTTTTACCTACATATTTTCAAAGCTTCCCCTGCTTTAGTAGCTTTTCAATCTCATCCTTTAGGGTGAAGCATTAATTTATTGTATGGCCATGATCTTGATGAAACTCATGCCATTTTCTCTCATCCCTCTTGTAAGGGGTAGCTCTTAACTTCTCTGGCCTCTTAAGATCCTTATCATCTTTTATTTATCTTAGGATCATGTAAAGACTAATCGTTAATGGAGTATATTTGGAAAATTTGTCATCATTGGACATTTTCTTTCCCTCCGTCTCTTTATCTCGTATTTGTCCATATTTACTATTGTTAGCCTCTTTTAGGTCACCTTTCTTAGATGCCAGGGCATCCTATGCATTCTTGATTCTCTCGGTCATAGCTAGAAGTTCTGTCATGGACTTTATAGGATCATCGAAGAGATTCCATAAACTTTTCCCTGGTTAAAGGCCACTGATGAGGGTTGTCATGGTAATGCTCTATTCATAGTCTTTGACTTGTAACTTCTCTTTGTTAAACCGAGATATATAGTCCCTCAAAGTCTCATTCTTCCCTTGCCTGACATTCAGTAGATGAGTTATGTGTTTGTTCAACTTCATGCAAAAATAAAAATTATGAATGAACTTTTTAGCTAATTGTTTGAAATTCTCTATGGACCCTATCGGCAAGCCGTTGTACCGCACATGGGCCGAACAAGTGAGGGTACTAAAAAAAGCTCCACATCTCGTCTTTTCTAGGGTTGAGTTGATGTGGGTGGAAAATTGATACATCTCTATATGGTGAATAGGATTAGTGCTCCCATCATACTTAGGCATCACAATCGGTGGCTTGAATTTTATGGGAGTTGGGTAGCTAACTATTCTCAACACAAAAAATGATCCCTTCATTTATTCCCTGTGGCTGGGTTCTCGACTTTTATAAGACAACCGATCGTATCCTCTAACCTTTCAATTGAGATATTTCAAAGTTTTTCCTTTTTCATGGAATTTTTGCCTGCTCCTTCCACTTAATCAACTATATCGACGATCGTCTCCCTGCCTGAATTCTCTGTCCTCAATTGACTTCTCTGTACTCCCTTCTCTCATGGTGTCATCTCGATTGATCATTATCAAGAAAATAAGTGGCATGTGTTCTACCAAGGCTTTGGGAATTTTGGTCTGGGCTACCATCACCCCTTGGGCCAAGACGATTGAAGGACGACCCCCTACTTAGTTCATTGAAAGCAGAGCCTTTCTGATAAGTTTTAGGAGTGTGATGGATACTCTTACCGTGGTAAGTTGGAGCCGAGGTGGTCCCTGTCCGATAAAAGGTGTCATAAATTTCATACCTCTCCCAATAGTTTACTTCGTCACCCACTAAATCCTCCGGGTATGCTTGGACTCCCTTTTTAATATGAAGACATTACGAATCTGTGATCTCCCTACGCTTGAGATGGTGTTGAAATTCTTTAGCGAGAGATAGGAGTGGCCCCCTACTGCTGGATGCAAAGCCTCTTTAGCAATCGGTCTTATCAGGTTAATGGTGGGAGGTGTTATCAGGTTAATGGTGGGATCATCTGAGATCCTGCTCATGATGTCCTAGATGAAGGCTAGGAGTTTTTGTTACATTTTCTGTTGGCTGGCCATAAGGGATCTTAGCGCCGCTGCCACATCAACCATATCTAACTACTGAGGCGGTTGGCTAAAATTGGCCCCAACGTTGGAAGGTGAATTAGTACCCATTTTTGGTAGAACTCAATCAAACAACAAAAAGGAGAAGAAGAGAGTAAGAAGACCCATAAATAGGATGAACTGATGAAGCTTAAAAATGACCCAAGTCAAGCTCTTTCAATAGTGATTCAGTCCCAATAGAGTTGGGGTTGGATCACCACCAGAGAGAAAATGAGAGTTCAAGCTGAGGAGAGAAAGGAAACTCAGTATTTTCCCACAGACGGTTCCATGTGGATGATACTGGAAATCATCCTTAAGGATTCATCCTATTTGGGAGTTGACTTAACAATGGTGAATGTAATAACATGAGTAGAATAACAGAAGATATGAGGGAAAATAGAGGAACACAAGTATTTAAGTGGTTCGGCCTTAGCCTACATCCACTGTGAAATTTTTTAGGAGTGTTTTCACTATAAAGATGGGAAAAAATCCATAAAAGATCAATACAACATATCTCTCTCTCTCTCTCTCTCTCTCTCTCTCTCTCTCTACAAATTCAGTGTAACAATAGAGTTTTGTTAATGATCGATCATTGGAGAAGGAGGCATAACATTCCTTTTATAGTCTTGGGGTGTGGAATGTCACCCCCAAGTGTGCACTACATGTGTAAGTGAGTGGTCAACTAATTAGAGTGTGACACCTGTAGAGAAAGATGTAGAAGTCACGATGATGGATATTGTCCCCATGTGCTGATTGATCTGCAGTAGTGATTTTAATTGGACATGTCATCAATACCCTTATCACAGTTTCCATGAATGCACGAGATTTATGAAGCAGCGGGCCTTGGTTGTCCGAGACTGCTGTAGCTCTGTTATTGCAAGGTTGAGCCAAGACGAGGATGATTAATTGTCTAACTAATATGGACAAGACTGATGGTTCAACCTCCTAGTACTATCTGAGGCCGACACTGCACGTAGACTGCTGATGAATCAAACACTATATGTGGATTATTGGTGAGGCCGCCACAGTAGGTAGACTGTCCTTGGACGCTATCATGCTATGCTGTCGTCTTAAAGGCCGATGAAATTTAGGATGAGACTGTGCATGAGAGCTTCTGAGGCCTGATGAATCTGAGGGAACTTATGAGGAGAGACGTTTCCATAATGAGCATTGCTTAAACAAGACTAGGCTTACATATATATGTAGGTTTAAGGCTACAATTATAATTTGAGACAGTGTAACTAGCCCAAATCATAAAGCACGTCTTTGGGGCGTTAACGGTTCGATATGATTTTAAGCAAATAAATAGGTGACAGGACCAATTTTAGTCGGTCCAAGGGGATTGGCATTTGGTCCAATTCATTTTTTTTAAAAAAAAATTACCTTTTTAAAGATAAACCAAATCCTTTTTCGTTATTAAAGATGTAAGAAAACGCTAAATTTTTAATTAACATAATGAAGATGTTATTTTATATAAAAGTTGTAGTTGTCTTTGGTTATAAACATTGAAGTTATTATATAAAGAACTAAATATATTCAAAAACATATTTTATGATAGTTGCACATAGTGACATAACACAAGTCACCTGCATTTTCATTTATGCTAAAACCATTTGACATTTATATGTAATGAATGAGGACCCTTTTTTTAAAGATTTAATGTTTGACATATATTTTATGTACATGAGTTTTTTTAACTTAAAGCCTTCATCAATTCTAGAAAAAGAGTATATTATTTGAAATAAAGGGACCGAACAAATTGGGATAAACCTCCAACTAATTGAAAAAGCATCAACAGAGCATTTTCTACAAAAGTTTTATAGTGTATTTTCCTCCCCCATTCAGAAGAATTCTATTATTATTCTTCTAGTAATAATAAACCAAACCTTGAGAATGTCTTTAACCTTTAATAAAATTTTCAAAACTGTAATCGCCTGCATTCTGTGTGAGTAATGTATTTTTTCCCTGTAAAGTACCTTAAGTAGTAAAGTGTAATATTTTATGTACACATACATCTAAAAATACTTATTGTACACACACACACACACACACACACACACATATATATATATATATATATATATATATATATATAGACACACGCATGTGTGTGTGTAATCCCATAAGGTCCAGTGCAAACTCGAAAATAATCGCATGAGACGGAGACTGAAGTGAATAGTTTCATTCTTTGTGTAACGGGACTAGTTTCATATCAAATTTAAAAAAAAATCTAAGAGGTTGGGTCGATCTTATCCACTTTGTTGGGGAAATCGATCCAATCAGGTACATGATCACCCTTATCATGACTATTTTAAAAATATGAAGGCGAAGGATAAGAATAGGAATAAATGGGATGCCAAGAAAGATATTTGGCCACAATAACAAGTTTGGACGCCGCAGACTGGTAATAAGCCATCTAACAACAAACACCCCTATGAGACGAAAGATATAATGACCATCACTTACTACAAATGTGAAGCGAAATGTCATATATATAAAGTCTTCCCTTTATAAATGAGTTGTTATAATTTTGGCAATCCTAGACACATAATATGAGAGTGAAAACTTCCCAAGAAGAAGGATACTTCATATCCTCAAACTCAAACAAAGTATTTACTATAAATGCTAAGGATGCTGAATAGGCTAAAGATGTGATAGTAGGTACCATAATTATGGATGATAAATATTCACAGGCTTTATTTAATTCCGGTCAAACATACCCCTTTGCATCTCTATCATTTTTCTATAAGTTAATGACAGAGTCTCAAATTCTTAAACATGTGCTAGCAGTAGGCACGCCATAAGGAATAATCGTGGATGTAGTGATATTCATCTTGGATATGTCATGGAAGTTAAGGCAAGATTTCTAAAAGCCAACCTAATAAATATAATAGTTGAGCATTTCATTATGATCCTTAGAATGGATTGTTATCAACCCATTTTCCCAGAATTATTTCTCTAGGATGGAAGTTACTTTTTGTTAACCTAGGGAGGACGTGGTGTACTTTAAGTACACTAAACCAACTAAGAAGATTATTTTAATTTCCATGAGGCCCAAAATACTTTTAAAAAATGGCGCTAAGGTTATTTATCCCATTTAAAGGATGTGGATAAGGTCGCGACATGTATTAATGATGTTCCGGTGGCTGCAAACTTTGCAAATGTTTCCCAAGATTAGTTAACTCAATTACTCCTAGCTCGAGATATTAAGTTTGGACTTTAACTTCTACATGCACTTATATCCATATATAAGGAATCATATAATAAGGAGCCAATAATAATTAAAGGAGCTTACGTATGAACATCATTAATTTTTAAAATATAACTTTATTTGCTCAAGCACCTCCCCTAAGAATTCCTTATTATTGTTAGTGAAGAAAGAAATGGGTCTATGAGGATGTGTAACTATTGATAATTTAACAGGGTTACCATAAAGAATAAGAACCAGTTGTCGCGTATATATGATCTTCTTGAGGACCTTAAGTATTTTATATTCTTCTCAATAATTTACTTGAGGTATGGGTATCACCAATTAAGAATTAAAAGTGAGGACATCCATACAATATCCTTTTAGCTCAGGTATGGGAATTATTATTATATGTTTAAGACCTTTGGAATGACCAATATCTCGATTTAATTAATGGACTTAATGAATAGAGTGTTTAAACCCTTTTTTGAACAAGTTTGCGATTGTATTCATTAATGACATCTTAAAATACTCATAGTCCGAATAGGGGGATAAAGGACACCTTTTTGGAGTCTTTGAGGTTTCAAGAAAGGAGAAATTTTAAAATAAGTTTTATAAGAGTGAATTTTGGCTTGAGTAAATGGCCTTTCTTTGACACATTATTAGTAAGGTTTGATTGTCCGTGGAACTGAGGAAGATCTTGACCATTGTGAACTAGGAAATATTAACCATTATGAGTAAGGTTAGAAAATTCTTGGGATTATTTGGTTATTACAAAAGGTTTGTTAAGGCTTTTCTAAAATTGTTGTGGCCTTGATAAAATTGACTCATAAGAATAATAAGTTTATGCGGTTCGCAGAGTCAGAGGAAATCTTATATAATCTTAAGTACAACGTAATGTCCATTCTTATGCTAACCTTGCCTAAAGAAGAATGATGACTTGTGATTTATAGTGATGCTTCATTCTGTAGCCTAAGACGTGTGTTGATGAATAATGGAAAAGTTATTGGATATGCCTCTACATAGTCGACGCCTCATGAAAATAATTACCCCACCCAGGATTTGGAGTTAGCAATAGCGATCTTTGTCTTAGATATTTGAAGATATCACTTATATGGGGGAACTTGTTAGATTTATATGTAACATAAGGGGTTGACTTACATAGTCTCTTGTTCCACAAGTACCATCTCAGGAAATCCGATATGGTGGTTGATTCTTTTAGTTGGATGTGACACCCCACCTAATTAAATACCGGGTGATCAATACTTTATTAAATTAAATCAGAATATCCAGTTGGTTTAGATTACGCATCACTGTCGAAAACTTTATTATTAAAATACTAACCACCAAATATTTAAAAAGGTTGATGTCAAAATTTTATCTTTTAATCTATATAGAACTAGGTTAGGAAAAATTAAAAATTCACCATTCACATCAATCTCATATGATATAGGAAACAACTGCAATAATAAAAGAAACTAGAGAAAACATTTCCAGTCTAAGTCCCAAATATGATAATCCAGCAGAAATAAACTCAACAACTGGATGAAGTAAATAACTAAATCCACAAATCTCCGAATATCTGAATAGAAAAGAGGCAACATGGCCAAACTGATGAAATAACTCAGAAGGAAGAAACGATAGATATAGAGGCGTCTACAACCAAGGTCCTCTAACCTCCAAAGTAGCTACAGCTCATCGAGTGAATGGAACTCCTATGCTTGGTGTCCTTGTGACTGGGCACCTAAAATAATTTGACAAAAAAAAGATTTGCAGAAAACGGGTCATAACCTGAGTTGAAGATAATTTAAAAATCAGCAGGTGCTAAAAATGAGTTTATTTCACATATATTAATCAATGTAAATTATCGTGCTCACTTGAGATGCTCACCTCTCATCTAATCTGCATGCCTAACATTCCATTAAACCCTACTAGTTTCTATTCCCTTGCTAACTAGTTCTTTCCCGTATAACCTCTAATCATAGCCCAATATCGTTCCCATATATTTCCCTCACGATATAAATAATACCTATAATCGATTTCTTTTTACCATGGGTAAGTTCCCTTTCAATTTAATATAGGTAAAGTGTTCACTAACTTAGATCATTTCATATTTCATTATTAAACATGTCTAATTAATTTACACAGCAGATTGTATCACAAGTATATGTATTTATATATATATAAATATATATATATATATATATATATATTCAATACTGCACCCCGAGACACAGCTGCAGTGCATGCATACTCTTCTATCATGTCCTGGTGCATCACTCATTGCAAAAAAGACTAAAGGTTTAATCTCTCGCGAACCATCAAAATAAACACACATATTGGAGGCGAACATAGTTCCAAGCCGATGGGCTATGCACATACCTACGCACCCATACGATAATCATCACTATCATTCTCACAGATATCCCGTACCTAGGTTCCATGCTCTAGTGGTACAAATCAAAATACCTTCCGAAGGATCCTCAAGGCTTGATTGTCCACAACGTGCAACCTCCGCTCGATAGCAAGCAGTGTAGGTCTGTCGTACACATAATAGTTACTTCAATAAGTATACACACAACTTATTATATCCATTAGGTATTCACGCAACCTAGGTCTCCGAATTTATATGTACTATTATCGTCTCTACTACTAACAACACTTTAAATGTACGACTTATCTCTCTATTGTATATACTCTTTAAGGTTCTCTCATTCCAACCCATTCCCTCAGTAGTTACACAATTCCCCTCACTACTAAATTATGAAAAGAAGCTACTCTAGAATAGTGTAGGTCCTATTCTCTAACTTAAAGGAACCTAGAAGGATTTTTAACTCATTTGGCAAAAATTGGAGTTTCTGAAATCTTATTAGAACCTGGGGATTCTCGTTCGAACGAGGTCGTTCGAACGAGTTTATTGATTCGAACGAACTCTAAAATATTGTTCGTAATCTCATTGGAATTCTCGTTGGAAGTCTTGTTCAAACGAGAATTCAAGGTTCGTCCCTGACTTCCAAAAGTTACCTTTTCCCAATTCATTCAACAGAAAAATCACCCAAAACTCATCCTAATTCAAATTCAACAACTCTAAACTATATCTCCTGGTATTAGAACACTTTACCATCCATTTTTTTAACATCAAATCCTTAAAATTTCAACATGAATTTTGATAAATCTCCTAAATCCTCAACAAGCCCAAATTTCATATAATCACCATTAATGACCCATTAAACTCAGATAAAATTTCATGGCTTTAACATATGACTTAGGTTTTTAATCCCCGAAACATTAGCTATTCAACTACATGAAATTCCTATACCACAATCATGAATAAATTCCCAATTTCAGTCCCAATTACATGATATTATGATTAATCCATCAACTAAATTAACATGAATCATATATGCTCTAAAAATCCAGCACGATAAACACTTACCTTTTTGTGAAGTTCTAATTCGCTGGATGAAATTGGTATAGGGGTGATACTCTCTTCACGATCTACACATTGGTGTAATTTTTGGTGTGAGAGCTTGAGTCTTCATCCCTTGGTTCCTATGGAGTCCTTTTTCTTCCTCTTTGGTTCTCTCTCTCTCTCTCTCTCTCACGTAGGTTTGGAAACTCACAAATAGACTATTACCCACGTACTCTTCCTTTTTAATTTTCTATTTTCATCCATTTTAATTTCCAAAAATCCCAAAAGACTAAAATACCCCTCCGGGGTGTCGATTTGGCCTAAATTGCACCTAAACCCAAATACAACACCCGAGTAGAGTTTTCTAATTATTTCGGCCCTTCCGAACTCATCGGCTCACTCAAAATGGTCATAAGAGTTATTTAAAAATAAGTTATCTTTTTAACCCAATAAAATAATCCCGACACGACTCACATGCGCGTCCCAACTAAGTATATTGTAACTGCCATACTTTTCACTCCCGTCCATAATAATATTTTCTTAATCATATATTACTTTACTCACTAAGTAATATTCAACATAATTAGTATCAATAACTACTAACTCTCGTCACGCTAGTAATTATTACATTTAAATTCGGATTACTTATAAATAAATTTTCTCCATTTAATTTAATTAATCCTAATTTCATAATTAAAATAACATCCCTAAAAAATACGGGGTATTACATTGGAATAACTCCCTTAGTGCCTTGAGATCGACTAGGCATTGGGGGATTTGGAGACCATTGGGATTCAGATTTGAGGTCCAAAGGGTCATAAATAAGTCCATGCATTAAGTTTAGAACCAACGTTGTTCAATAACAAAAAGGTTAATCAAGTTGAGGACTCGTAATACTATAAACTACACAAAAAATAAAAAAAAGGTGAAAAAAACTTTCATAATTAATGATCACGAGGCTTGGATCTTGGTTACTTCTGCCTAAATAAAGAGTTTAATGGCCAAGGTGTTGGAAGGATCTCATGCAAACGATTTTCAATTCAACATGGAAGAACTGAAATGTACCTAGGTGTAGGAGAAAATTAGTGGCCTAACAAGAAGAAATACAACATAAACCATGTGGCCAAGCTCTTGGCTTATCAACAAGTTATGGCTAAGAACTAGAGACTAATAAGATTTCTTTATCCTCCGCCCATTCTAAAATGAAAGCGGGAGAACATAATGGACTTTATTGTTGGGTTGCCGCAAGCTTGGGTGATAGTTAACAAATTATGCTCACTTTTTTGCTGTGAAGACCATTTACACTGTGGAAAACTAGCTAAAATATTCATAAAATAAATTGTTAGCCTTTATTAGGAGTCAGAAACCATTGTCTAGGACTAGGGGTGGAAGTGGTATGATTTGGTTAGTAAAGACTCATTACAAATACGAAAACCTTAATTTGGATGGTAAAATCGTTTGTAACAAATTTACTGGTCGATACAAAAAATGAAAACCAAACCAAACCAGTTGGTATTTCAGTATTTTTTGTTTTGGTAATTTCATTTTTTTTTTCTTGTAAGTTCCAAAATTACAAGTCGGTTTTATTCATTCGATAAATCTGGTACGTATACTATGCCATATATAGAGAATGGTAACGATTTTGGACCGTGACAAAGGCTTAAGGTCACGAATTTGATTCGTCGCCGATGTCAGGGTAACCATTTTGAGGGTCACAGTCTGAATCCGTGACGATAATAGGTGCTCATGGTCCTTGTAGTGACATCAACATTCAGGGTTTGGTCATGGTTGTGGACTGTGACCCAGTGGTCACGGCTCAAAATCGTTACTCCAACCATGACAAGGAACTGTGTTGTTTTGAGGGTCACCGTCTGCAATTGTGATGATTTTTTGGTGGAATTTGATGTTGGTCATGGTTTGTAACCATGACTCTAGATTGTAACCAAATTATCACGACTCAGAATTTTGACCAAAATCGTGACGATTTATATTTTATAAATATATGGCTACCGTCATGACCAAAAATAAATTTTATTAAAAATAATAATTTTTAATTTTTTTCCTCGCAAAAAGAACCTGTACATGTTTTTAAATCTATATGAATTTCCATGAATAAACTAACTAATCCCTTAATCGAAGAATAATAATACAACATAAATTTAGTGACTATTAAGCCATCAAATTCTTCAACACAACCTATATACATTTCCACAAATAATAATATAACACAAGTTGTTTACATTTCGACATATAATAATACATGCCCACATGTAAAGAACTAATTTGATTCCTCTTAATGTTGTTTAATTCATTCATTGTAATAGTAGTTTTAAATAAAATCAATGAACATTCACAATTGATTTTTTTTTTTTGTAATTTTATTGTTGAGTGTTCATTTCTGTATTATTTGTTTGGGAATGAGATCAACACATAGTACACGCATCACTACACCAAAACAACTCAATTGTAACGGGAAAAACCGTTACAAAAAATATTTGTAACTGATTAAATTCGTTAAAAATTTGGCGTTATTTATTTTACTAATGAAATTTGTAACGGATTAAAACCGCTGCAATTTTTTTTTGTAATGGAATTGGCGTTAGTACACATCACATATATTAGTAACGGATTTACTAAATTGTAACGTTTTGACCCGTTACAAATATTGAATTTGTAATAGATAAAACCATTACAAAATACATCGTAACGGATTGGGACTGTCATGTATTTGTAACGGTTAAAGTCCGTTAACAATATCATTATATTTTTAAAAAAATATTAGTTTCTCATTAAACAAATAGATACGAATACACTAGTAATAACTCGCGTGTTCAACCAATGGCAATGCATAACCAATGCCCACAAATTTCACTCAAAACATAATTCCAAAACACACGTGACAAAATGAATGACACTAAATTTCGATGATATTAAACCAATCTAAAACTATATTTCATTAATAACCATTAAAATTCCCAAAACAAAATGTAGTACAAGATAAACAATCTAGATTTTAACCACAAAATTGAAACGAAGTCTAACATCATTAAAGTTCTACACATTATTCTCCCAAAAGTAGTCTTCATTATATTCCTCGCAAAAGTGGACTTCATTCTCCCAAAATTAATTTTGATATTTTCCAATAAGAACCTGTTGAACAAAATCAACATTAGTAAATGTGTAATCAGAAATGAGTAAATAACACAACAAACTAGTACATCTCATGCCATTGACACACATGTAATTTTATTGGAGAATAATCGATACATAACATATGACCATAGTTACTTTGGTATCATTTGATGTGTTTGTACATAAATCTAGGATGTTAGGTTATTGTTTTAAGTCCCCCGGCCCATTTTTAATCCTAAAAAGAAGCGTATACTAGTCACTTAGGCCAACCGAGAGTCCGATGAGGATGCAATTAGTTAAGACAAGTTACTTTGGTATCGCTTGTTGTGTTTGTATTTTGTACCTAAACCTAGACCACTAGAGGGATGTTTTTAGTTTTCGCCACCCAAAGCCCATTTTTAACCCCCCAAAGAAGCGTATAATAGTAAATTTGGGCAACCGAGAGTCCGATGAGGACGGGATTAGTTTAAACAAGTTACTTAGATATCGCTTGATGCGTTTATACCTATTTTTAGGCCGCTAGACTATTGTTTTCAGTTTTCTCCCCCCCAACTCCTATTCTTAACCCTGAAAAGAAGCGTATGCTATTCAATTTGGTCAGCCGAGAATACGATGAGAGAATGGATAATTTAGACAAGTTACTTTTGT
This sequence comes from Sambucus nigra, assembly GCA_949130495.1. NCBI lineage: Eukaryota > Viridiplantae > Streptophyta > Magnoliopsida > Dipsacales > Adoxaceae > Sambucus > Sambucus nigra. The sequence goes on along the minus strand of OX422224.1, from coordinate 218,616,126 downwards.
ATCGCTTGATGTGTGTGTACCTATTTCTGAGCTGCTAGGTTGTTGTCTTAACTTTTCACCTCCAATGCCCATTATTAGGATTTTTGATTAGTCGCTCATTTACACGTCAATATGTTGAGAGTTTAAGTGGATGGATTCCTATCTCAGTTGGGGATAATGACAGTGACTTTGAATGTCTCGGTCACCTCTCATATTTTCACCCTTATGGCGAGCTTTTCTCAGTTGGGGAGAGTAATATATACCTTGATTTATTTGTAGTTTTTGTGCATTTTTGTTCCTGTTTTATTAGGTTTTCTCTCGAAATGTATTTAGTGTGCCCTCTTTAGCCATTTTACATACTTATAATAATGTCATTGATCATTCATTATAACCACTTTACTTTTAGAGATGAATGAATGAGAAAGAAAAACATATTATTTCAAATGTTATTGTCAAAATGATTCCACTTACATCATTTATAATTTTATAAATTGTTAAAACAAGAAGAGTAATTTCTTATTATCTTATGAGGAGTGCATATAAGAGAACTGGAATTTACCTTCATGTAAAAGGATGCCTCAAGAGTACTCTAGGGGCATATTTCTTCTGCTTCTTAAGCCCATATTTTTCCCGGAGACGCACCTTAATTCAGTATGCAAATATATACATTATACACCGTTCTTGATTACTATAAGCCACAACTTTCCCTTGTACAATCTCATCCAAATAAAAGACAACCAGAATTCAAAATTTACAAAACCATAGTAACATAAAAAATGCCTCTTGAAATGGGTGGGCTTTAAAAGATAATAATAGAAATATAAGTCAGATATGAATTAAGTTAGTAGACAACGAAAGATTGTAACTTCGTAACATGTTGCAATATTTTCAAGTTTTTATTTAAGAACCAATGTTCACTTCAAATGGAAGTCAAAGAAAAAAAGTACCCATTATTCTCTCTTGGATCTCCAACAATGCCTGGGCAGAAAATGAAGTGCATGGATGGAGAAATGAGAAAAATAAAGTCATATCTTATAATGATAGTAATAAAAATTTATTTCACTCAACATCTCATCATTATATAAAAAATACCATATAGTTAATTTGCCAATTGCATGAAGTAGGAATACCTGACCGCTTTCCTCATCGTCTTCATGATTAATTTCAGATTTTGGCCCATGCTTACTCCCTGAACCACTCCCATTCGCACTGTAATATCCACCGTTACCTTCAACGGACCCACTAAGCATATCTGATGACCCGCAATGGAAAGCAGCTATTTTTATGTTCTTCAATGCCTGATCACCATCGTCCAGCTGAGATTGATCCTTCATCTTACGAACATGGTGGTGATGGTGGTGGTGCTGTACTTGGACTTGTTGATTTGAACCTTGATCTGTCCTAACTTCCACATCATCACCTTCCCGAGAACTAATAGCTGAGGAGTAAAAGCACGACCATTTTGCACAGGTTGAAATGCGGCGGACTGCTTAAATGCTGAAATGGACTTTGACTTGTTAGTCAAAGCATCAAATTTAGCAGTGGAGGTCATATAATTATTGTTGCCACTTCTATTAGACTACTGATTTGGAGGAGTATCATTCGAATTGTGAATTATTTCTGTCTTCATAGGATCCGAGCTGTTATCTGGTGGAGAACAACTACCAACATTCCCTGTGGGAGCCTGAGATTTATAAGAGGCAGTATTGTATTTTGAGAATGCAAACGAATTTGAATGTCTCAAAACATTGCGTTAATCATACACATGTGTTCCAATATTCCCCACTTCTCTAAGTCTTTTTAAAGTCAGCTCAAGAGGTGGAAATTCTTTAAAACGATAAGTAGCTTTATTTTTAATTTGTGAGACAAAAGAAAGATCATTAGGAGCCTCATCAGCTATGTTTTTCGCCCTTGGATTTGTACAACTGACAATTGCACTATTTAAATCTACAGAAAGTACTTTTGTTTTCCATTCATATAATCACTTTTGTGTTCCCTCAGTTCTATATCGGAAGGAAGACTTTCTAGCTCTGACAATTTATATTGTGTTGGGTACGTTGAAACGTTATGTTAATAATCAAGATGCACATTTGGATTTCTAGAAATGCTTGTTTCCAAGTTTTTCCCTATTGCAACATTGTCAAGCTGCTCATCTTGTTCTTGGAGATCTTTCTCATTAACATGTACCATCTGGATGCTAAATGCAACCCGGGCACAAGTGCTATCAGGACTATTAGCCAATTGATGCCATGATGATTTTGACCTGTCAACTTTAGATTCTCATCACTGCTGCCAGCATTGTTTTCAAATTCATAATTACGTTTGACTTTGTAGATATTTTACTATATGTGCCACTATCGCTCCCACTCCCACTGGAACTGTGGAATCTCCTCCAGATATGCTGCCAAAGGTTTTTAAGTTCATTTTTCCGAATAGGTTTCACTAAAAACTCAACCACGCCCTTTGACGAGCACCTAAAAACTAATCCCATAGAATTATGAGGTGACATCATGATCACATGAATATTTTTCAAAGTTTTGTGGCTCATAATCTAGCATAAAAGACCAATTCCAGATAGAATAGGCATGACTACCTCAGTTAGCACGAGATCAATGTGGTTAGTCATATCTTCTAAGATTCTCTATGCTTGGAGACCATTTTCCATAACAGTAACTTCATAGCTGCAGTTCTTAAGCAAAGCACCAAAAACATGGCGCGTCGAATCATCATATTCGACCCGCAGAACCTTAAATGACCTCTTAGGGAGAAACCTATCCCAATGTATCGCAGACCCTTGAGGCTACAATATTTCTCGACCAACGGAGACATTATTCACCCCATCTGATCCACTTTTTATTTGTTCAGCTACCCCATTTGTCTTTGATTCTTCAACCTCACATAGACCTAAACCTTGAGCCTTAGGCAGAACTACATTCCTAACCCCCTTGTCTTCATCTCGAGTATTATTGCTTCGTTCTTCCAACCCTTTATCCCTAATACCATAACTGTCCATTGGAACAACCCTCATCAACCAAATTCAAAAAGACCGTTGATGAGAAGATCAAAACTAAAATTGTGCATATCCATCATCTCATCGATAACTTGAGATTGAGGGGTTGGTTAACGATGAAGAGAACAAAACAAAACCAAATATAAAAAGGAAAACAAAAAGGAGAACCAGATCAGGTCTCCATAGGCAGGAGAACACATAATTTTTAGTCCAGATTAGGTCTCCTGGAGAAACATTATCAGGTGACCCAGGCTCGAAAAATTATGGAGCAAATATACAATTTCCATTGGATTTGACTATATGTTTCTCCCAAGAGTTATCATTTATAAAAGAGCAAACAAAACTGTCCATACAAAATTCTCTCCATATATAAGACAGAAGAAAGACGACGTGATGTTCTCCTAATCTGAAAGTAGTATCAATGATCAGGAACTAAGCAAAGAAAAGCAAACTTTACACTTTACAGACCTTGTAGAAGTACTTCTTTAGGAGTTTAATGGCTGTATATACACATCTCTTGACCCTGATCTTAAGCATAGTATCATTTAAGATCTTGATCAGATCATCAATTTAATGGGTTTCTCTGATAATTTTTGACGATTCATGGAGAGAATTGCCGCTACATAAAAAACTAGTAACTCATTATCACCATTCTTGGTTGACGATACAATACTGCATATCTGAAAATGATAATTTTTTTACCAGAAACTCTTTGTCAAGCCACAGAAGGGATGGGTTGGTGCGGATGTTATGGCATTGTTGTAAGAGATAACATGCTCTACATTTCCATTCTTCGATTGTAAGCTACCCTTTGGACCACTGTTGTCATTTTCAATACTCTCTTCTCCTCTTTCTTCACCTAATGTCACGGGGACATGTGTTACTAGTAGTTCTGGACAGTGTTCCTCTAAAATACAAGCCATGGATTCATCAAAATCAGCAGCCCACATCATCTCCCACATACAAAGTGCCTCATTGAAAGATAATTCTCGACGGAAGAGTACCAGTAGCATTCTAAAGGCAAAATGAAGTCTTTCAGCACCTATATGTAACAGGTGAGCAAACACTTCCCTATAGGCTATCAGTGTATTTTAAGATATGACACAATGCTTCAAACTGCTTCATGACACCAGTTGGTCCTTCCATCTGAAAGTTTTGGCGCATTCTCCTTATAAGCATCTCAAAGCACCAAAAGAAACGCAAAATGATATATATCATCTAACTGAGTGTCATTGGTAACCAATATATTCATAATGCTACGTTAAGTTTAATTCATAATGAAATTTTTAGTTACTTGTACCTCAAAAAAGTCTAGTGAGTTGTGTTTTGAATGCACTTCAACTGCTACCCATGGACGACAACACCGTCTTCTTGGTGTTTGGATCAACATCGAACTTGACCTACAAAAATGGATTCAGTAAAATGTTATTCAATATCGAACTTAACAAATTGAGGCAGCCTCGTCTTTACCCTTAGGTACGACAATAATTGGGTCCTATTATTCATCTAATATATATCTAATGTGGAGTTAAGGGAGCCATTTGAGAGATCGTTCCCTTTATTTTAGAAATTAACAGTTTTCAAGAAACATTTTCAATGAACTCATGCAATTTTAGGTCAAAGAAATTAACAAATTGTTTCTCGACAGTTTTCAAGAAACATCAGAGTCAGATTTGAATCGTATTGCAATCCAATAAACTCCTATAATTCAACGTCAAATTCGAACCAAAAAACATATGCCACACAATCAAATATGAACCTCAAAATAGTCCCACCACAATTTTGAGAGAATAAAAATAAAAAAGTCCATAAAACAGTCCATAAAGATCAAAGCAGTCCATAAAATAATATAGAGATCAAAACAGTCCACGTTTCAGTATTACCACAAAAGAGTGATATAAATAGGGCTGTGTTTTTTTTCCGAACATTCCGATTTTTCCGATATCCGATCCGATACTTTCCGATTTTGGAACGCATATAAGGTTTCCGATTTTCGATTTTCCGATTTTCGATTTTTCCGAATTAAATTGGATAGGAAATTGGAACTATGTTTCAAATTCCGATTTTTTGATTTTTCCGATCCGATTGTCCGACATTTTAGCCGATCCGATTTTCCGAAATAATTTTCGAATAATTTTCCGAATATTTTTTCCGATTAATATATGAATAATTTATTCGATTAATATTTTATATACTACCTTACATTTCCCTTATCTAATAAGAATGTGTACCCTTAGATTAGATCAATTTAATCTCAACTATTAATTTACCCACTATATATACGCTCCTAATAAGCAGCTAGGGCACCAAATCACTTTCACGCCTCTCTTAGACGACCAAACCATCTCGTCCCTTTCTATTTCTTCTACAAGTTCTACTCACCTCTAATTTAGATCTCGATCAGATCTAAGCCTCAATCAGATCTTATGGCCTCAATCGGATCTCATGGCCTCAATCAGATCTCAATCCCAACGAAGGTAAGCTCTCATGGCACAATCAGATCTCGTCCCTTTATGCGATTTATGCGATTTGGCTGCTTTTTTTTTATGCGATTAGTCCGATTTGGCCGATTTATGCACAATCAGATCTCGTCCCTTTATCTCGTCCCTTTATGCGATTTGGCCGCTTTTTTTTTCATATGATCACACAGATGCTCAGATTTATGCGATTTATGCGATCACACAGATGATCTGTGTTGGCACACATGGGACGACACAAGATGCTCCCACACAGAAGATCAGTGACAGATCTGTGTTGGCACACATGGGAGGCTATTGAATATTATGTGTAGTTTATTATGTGTGGTGTTTTTATTGAATATTTCTTGTTAAAAATTCTAGGCCATTTAACACACACACGTTGCGGCTGATATTTGCTGATATTTGCGGCTGATATTTGTTCTACACCCATACAGAACACCTGATATTTGCTTAACACACCATTTATCTGCTTTACACCATTTATTTGCTGTAGTTTAGTCTATTTGCTTAACACACACACCTGATATTTACATATATAGAACACTTTTTGATATTTACACCCATACAGAAATTGTCACATACATAGAACACCTCTTGATTTATAGATTTAACTTAATTTGTTTTATGCAGATTTAATATATAGTCCTTGATCAATTTCGAAGTTCTTTGACACCTACTATTGTGGAAGCTTTGTTATGCACACAAGATTGGCTTATAAATCCTATGCTTCCTATTAGTATTGAAGATACAATAGAAGTTCTAGAATCTATTGAAGAAGGTATATTTTATTGCAATTGTGTATTACAATATTTGTTTATTTATATTTAATTTTTTTAATTTTTCATTATGTATTCATTCTCACTAATTTCTATGACTTTGATTGTAGTTGTGAGCGCGGATATGAAAGCATTGTCGTTGGGATGAAGATGGTCATGCTTGGTTCACGGAGCTTGGAAGATCAATTAATTGAAATTTTGAACAATGTTATTGGATTGTATTTGGTTGATGTTGGACATTTTGAATTATGTTGTTGGACATTTAGACATTTTGAATATGCTGTTATATTATGTTGGATGCTATGCTTTTATATGCTTTTATATGTTTTTATATGTTTTGGTTGATGTTAGACATTTTGAATATGCTTTTATATGTTCATTATTGTGTATGGTTGATGGTAAAACTTTTTAGTAACATGCTGTTACACTAGGGCTGTTAGTAACATTTTGAATATGCTTTTATATGTTTTTGGTTGATGTTTTTAGTAACATGCTGTTATACAACGAAACAGCAAAAGCACTATAACCCATGGTTCAAAGTATCGGCCGAGTTGACTCGGTATCGGTCGAGTCAACTCGGAATCAGAGGGCACCGATCCGATACCGAGAGACGTTTAAAAAAAACACTGAATCGGCCGAGGCAGCCGCGATATCGCCCGAGACAACCGATTCCGAGACGCCTCGCCGCGATATCGGCCGAGACAGCCGCGATATCGGCCGAGACAACCAATTCAAACGATAGTCATATTTTGTTTTATTTTTTGATAGAACTTTTATCTTTTACCATATTTCTTTGTTGTTGAAAAATATATTGTAACATTTACAGAAAGGTATTACTTTTTCAAAAGTATTAACATTAATTTTTTAAAACATAAAACTCTTTTTTTTTTAAGTGACTCTACTAAAAAAAATGTATAAATCTTTTAAAAAGTAGTACTCTTTTTTTAAAAAAAATGACTAATAAAACTCTTTTTTCAAAGAAATGTTATTTTTTTACAAAAAATATTCAAATCTTTTACAAAAAATATATAATGTACATTTATGTTTGTAAAAAATGTACATTTCCTTACAAATATTAATTTGTACGTTTTTTGTAAAAATGTAAAAAAATATATATTTGTACATATTTGTAAAAAAAGTGTACATATTTGTAAAAAAATATATATTTTTGTTAAAAAAATGTACATTTTTGTAAAAATGTCATTTTGTACGTTTTTGTAAAAATGTACATTTTTGAAAATTTTGTAAAAAATGTTCTTTTGTACGTTTTTATAAAAATGTAAAAAAATATATACATATTTGTTAAAAAAAATGTACATTTTTGTAAAAATGTCCTTTTGTACGTTTTTGTAAAAATGTAAAAAAAATGTACATTGTTGTTAAAAAATGTACATTTTTGTAACAATGTTCTTTTGTACGTTTTTGTAAAAATGTAAAAAAATTTACATTGTTGTTAAAACAAAATGTATATTTTTGTTTTTCAATATTATTATTGGTTTACTATGCTATATTGAATCTGACAACTCTGTCGCGCTTCAGTATAACCAATTCTATAATCCAATGCATATTGAATGATGGGTTTGAATGTATCTCATTGATCCACATTGTTAATCTTATTTTTTAAAAATTTTCTATATTTTTTCCGGAATTTTTTGCGCTCTCTAAATAGCGTATCTTTGCGTATCGCCCGATACCGCGACCGATACTGCGACCGAGTTGAAAATCGGGTGTCCGATACCGGGACCGATACCGAGACTTTGAACCATGACTACAACCTGTTGCACATTGTAAATAAGTATGCTGTTATATAACATTTAAAAATCTAAAAATAAAAAAAAAATTAGTAACTTTTCGGATTTTTTCGAAATTGGCAAAAAAAAAAAATTCCGAAAAAAATCATAATTGATTTCGGAAATTAAATTGTTTTGCCGATTTTTTTGGAAAATTTTCCGAAAGGGGCATTTTCGATCCGATCCGGCCGAAACATAGCCCTAGATATAACACCTTAGAGCCAAATAGTAAAAGTAAATCTCATGTGCAAACTTAAATTAAATTAGCATACCTTATTTTCAATACAAAATAAAGTTTATGTTTTCCTCTGTTTTAGCCATTTAAGTCTCGTTTCATAATCATATACATGGGTAAGGTATTTTTAAGACCTTAGAGCATCTATATCAGGGTTAGTGACGCCGATTGGTAGAAGTTTTTGGCAAATGTTTGAATATGACAATATTTCGAGCTATTGCCTAACATGTGGCAAACAAGGCCATCCCAATATTGAATGCAAACTTAGAAATCCGCAACAAGAGCAAAGGAATAACAATGGCCAAATTTCTCAGATAGCAAAAAGAAAAGTCGTGACAAAACCGAAAGAAAATGAATCAAATAGTACCAAAGAATGGGTAAACAAAAAGTTCTAAAATGTCTCCATTGTGGAACAGATAATGCCGAGTGATAAGGGGAGAAAAAAATGTGTTACATAAGAGACTAGAGCAGTACACGAAGGTCTACTGGAAAATGAAAGCAGCGAACATCTAAATGATCACAAGCAGGATAAATAATGCAAGGCCACTTTTTGCACAAATTCCTCAATCAGAGATAGTATCAGAAATTGTACAAATGACTCTATGGTTGTAATCACCAGTAAAGATGCCAAAATTAATCAATCTCAGCAAAAAAAACATGTAGAGGAGAAGTAGTGAAGAATGACAACCATGTAGTAGAAGCTAAATTGGGAGAGAAACACGACAAACAAGAAGTGAATCAGCAGTACCAAATGGAGGAAGAGAACCTGGGAATAGAGCAAGCTTCTAAGTTAAAAAAGAGGCAGTCGTGGGAGATAATGAGGAGCCTGATGCAGAACCGGAGAAAGATATGAACATTGAGAAAAATAGTAGCCAAAGAGTGACTCAGTTAAACCTTTCTCTCAGGAAAATGCCTCCAACCCCAAAATAAAGAAGTTGATACATGGCACCAAGTTAAAAATAAGAAAGGCAGACCCCAACATTCCCCATCCATTCTCATAGTGCTAACCAAATAAAGACACTGAGATCAAACTCTAAAAGTTCCCAAGCCATTATCACAGTGCTAACCAAACAAAGACACCTTAGGATGCAAAATCATTTTAAAATGTCCCTTATTTATGCTAAATGCACCAGAAATGAAAGGCTTAGACAATGTGACATGTTTTGAATTTGATACTTCAAATAACAAAAAAAAAAGAACATATAAAGCTTATGAATCTTGTGAAGGATGTTGGTAAAACAAAACCCTCGACATGTAATCCACGGAACTATAAAAGCTTGTAAAGGAATTTGCCATCAAAGAAAACCCAAATATGACAATTAAAATAAATGTGTTGAAATTGTGACATTTTTATAAAGGAGTTTATTCAGTAAATTGAAAATTGAGACATAGTTGATGCTCAACTTACCTCTCTGAAACACATCCCTTTGTGCCTGCTGTTGAAACACCAAATATGCATAAATTCGAATTTCAATAACCTAAAACGTGTTGAAGTTACATAATTAAAAAGGGCTATAAAAATAATTTAAAAGCACACACATAAAATTAGATAAGAACAAACATAAAAATATATAAGCACAGAGAGATGAGAATATAAGCACTTGTTATTTGACACAGTTGTGGATACAACGGTGGTAAATGGATAAATGATATCATCGCTCTCGTGTGGCGTCGGGATGTAGGAGAATGAAATGGATTTAAGCGAAATTGGGTTACATTTTGAATAAGGCGTGGATTATGGAAGTAGTGGTACCCAAAACATTGCTGGAGACAAATAATTTTGTAAAGAAGTAGGATCACCTCAATTTATACCTTGTATTTTAGTAGTCGAGTTGCCTTGCTTTATTCTCCCTAATTATTCATCTCGTTTTTCTTCTTCTCTGTTTTAACGCCATCAACGAAAACCAACTTATCTCCTGGAGACAAACAAAACACATAAGATATAAGACATAAAAAATTCAAAAGGGAGGAGGGTCAACAGTCTTCCAAGTGTGTATAATACCAAAAGAAAAGGAAAAAGAAAAAAAAAACAAGAAAAGATAAAACAATAGGAATTAGAATGCGTCCTTGAAAATTATGTGGCACGTGAAGAATCAACAAGTAAAGTCTCATGCAATGCATCAACAAACTTAATAATCTCATCGAGTTCCTACCAGCCATATCTACCCCCTAGCAAAGCAGAACACCAATATTAATATTAACAGTTTACTCCACTACTAGATGTCTACACATTAAAGCTTGAATCTCTACCTCTTCTCTGATGAATTTTCCTATTCATTACTTAAAGTTGTAACATTTTCCCAACTCAACTATAACAAAAACCGAGGGTAGTCTTTAAAAGGTTTTAATGATTTTGCCTAAAAATGTGGGCTTAGTTAAGGATTTTGAGAGATCGTGGAGATGATAGTTAAGGATCTTGAGGGATCGTAGAGAGGAGGTTGTTTTTTTAATATTAATAACTAAATGTTCCACAAATCCTTAAACCAAAAAAAAAATTGTTTAGTATGGTCCACTATAGTTAATGCAAAAATAATGATAGGGGCCATTAGGTACCAAAACGTATAAGAAAACAAGGAGGAAGAACTCAAGATTACCTCACGAAGTTAATGTCTTAGATTATAAGTTTGTAGATTTTCCTAAGAATATGGTCAAGTTTGTATCACCCACAATATACCTCATTGTTCATTAGAAATAAGTATGAGCAACCCACAAAATGTAGAAGAATAGGTTTCAACCCATTAATACAAACCCTAAGAAAAGAGAATTAAATCCCTAGTCTTACATGTAAATGACATACACCATGCTAAATTAAGGTTCCAAGAAAAACATAAAAATGAGGCAGATTTCATTGAAGTCTAGATAGGCCTTGCCAAAATGTGAAAAACACAAAAAGAAAACTTGGTATATAAAAAGCAATGTGGCATATTCACATTATAGAGCAATTTATGGCAGGATGTTTTATGGAAGATAGAGATAGAGGACCTTGAATGAACGACCACATTCCTTCTCTAAGGAAAATAGAGAGGGGAGATCAAATCGCAAATTCAAATGACCACGATAATACCCAAAACTATTTTAGAAGCTTGTGTGAGCCCCCAACCCTGCTTCAAATGACAACTAAGCTAGTACAACACAATCTCTATGAGTATATGGTATGTATGTTAGGCTTATAGAGAACATTATGGTGGTAGTCTCAGCATTTGAATATAGTGCAATCGGATCATGTTCCATTAAATTCTCGGCACGCAATAATTTGGATTGGATTCATAAATCGTTTTGATTTATAAACTCTTGGTACAAACATTACGCATACATTAAAGCATTTATCATCACATCATACACACACGTGCATATCGTTGGATTTAGTGTTTTACCAATAATTCCAAGATATTGACAAATCTAAGGAAAGTAGAGTTTTACCAATAATTACAATACCACTAGAATTAGAGCAACTAAAATTGATTTCACAAATCTACATAATAGATACCTTATTTCCCCCGCCTAGCTCTTTCACAATTTAACTTAAGGGTGGAATGCATAAACTTCCGAGAGTGAAAAGGGTTATCGAACTTTATGTCCCAGAAGAATAAGTGAAATAAATAAATAATCTTTTTCAATATGCAAATAAAAAAGTATCATATCATAGAAATAATGATTAAAACATAACAACACAAAAAGGGGTATATGGTAAGTTTATTGGGCTTATAGAGTGCATTATGGTGGTGGTCTCGGCATTTGAACAGAGTGCAATCGGATCATGTTCCATGAAAAATCTCGACACACAATAAATTGGATTGGATTCATATACCGTTTTTATTGATTAACTCTTGGTACAAACATCACGCACGCATTAAAACATTTATCATCACATCATATACACACGTGCATAGCGTTGGATGTAGAGTTTTACCAATAATTCCAAGATATTGACAAATCTAAGGAAAGTAGAGTTTTACACACATATTGGAGGTGAACATAGTTCCAAGCCGATGGGCTACGCACATACCTATGCACCTATACGACCGTCATCACTATCATTCTCACTGATAGCCCGTACCAAGGTTCCATGCTCTAGTGGTACAAATAAAAATCCCACCTGAAGGATCCTCAAGGCTTGATTGTCAACAACGCGTAACCTCCGCTCGATAGCAAGCAGTGTAGGTCTGTCGTACACATAATAGTTCAATCACTAAGTATACACACAACTTATTATATTCATTAGGTCTTCAAATTTATATGTAGTATTATCGTCTCTACTACTAACAACACTTTAAATGTACGACTTATCTCTCTATCGTATATACTCTTTAAGGTTCTCTCATTCCAACCCATTCGCTCAGTAGTTACAGAATTCCCCTCACTACTAAATTATGAAAAGAAGCTACTCTAGAAAAGCGTAGGTCCTATTCTCTCATCGGAAGGAACCTAGAAGGTTTTTTAACTCAATTTGCAAAAATTGGAGTTTCTGAAATCTTGTTAGAACCTGGGGATTCTCGTTCGAACGAGGTTGTCCGAATAAGGTCGTTCAAACAAGTTTATCAATTCGAACGAACTCTAAAATCTTCTTCGTAATCTCGTTGGAATTCTCGTTGGAAGTCTCGTTCGAACGAGAATTCCCGGGTTCGTCCCTGACTTCCAAAATTTACCTTTTACCAATTCATTCAACAGAAAAATCACCCAAAACTCATCCTAATTCAAATTCAACAACTCTAAACTACATCTCCTGGTATTGGAACACTTTCCCATCCATTTTTTTAACATCAAATCCTTAAAATTTTAACATGAATTTTAATAAATCTCCTAAATCCTCAACATGCCCGAATTTCATATAATCACCATTAATGACCAATTAAACTCAGATAAAATTTTATGGCTTTAACATATCACTTAGGTTTTTAACCCCCAAAACAATAGCTATTCAACTACATGAAATTCCTATACCACAATCATGAATAAATTCCCAATTTCAGTCCCAATTACATGATATTATGATTAATCCATCAACTATATTAATATTAATCATATATGCTCTAAAAATCCAGCAAGATAAACACTTACCTTTTTGTGAAGTTCTGATTCGCTAGATGAAATTGGTATAGGGGTGATCCTCTCTTCACGATCTACGCGTTGGTGTAATTTTTGGTGTGAGAGCTTGAGTCTTCATCCCTTGGTTCCTATGTAGTTCTTTTTCTTCCTCTTTCGTTCTCTCTCTCTCTCTCTCTCTCTCACACACACACACACACACACACACACACACACACACACACACACACACACAGGTTTGGAAACTCACAGATAGACTATTACCCACGTACTCTTCCTTTATAATTTTCTATTTTCGTCCATTTTAATTCCCAAAAATATCAAAAGACTAAAATACCCCTCCGGGGTGTCGGTTTGTCCTAAATTGCCCCTAAACCCAAATACAACACCCGAGTAGAGTTTTCTGATTATTTCAACCCTTCGAACTCATCATCTCACTCGAAATGGTCATACTAGTTATTTAAAAATAAGTTATCTTTTTAACCCAATAAAGTAAGGGATTTTTACCGATTAGTCCCGTTTACTAAGTATGTAGTTCAGTAGGACCTAACATCTTTTTTTTGCTCCATCAGGTCCCATGAAATAAGGTTTTTGTTCCAATGGGTCCTATTTTTAAACATACAATGAATATTCACTGTATGTACAAATGGGACCTATTAAGAAAAAAATATTGTGATAGGACCTAATAGGAAATATCCCCTTCAAACATGACTTAATAGGAAGATCCCCATAAAGTAATACCAACACGACTCACATGCGCATCCCAACTAAGTATATTGTAACTACCATATTTTTCACTCCCGTCCATAATAATATTTTCTTAATCATATATTACTTTACTCGCTAAGTAATATTCAACATAATTATTATCAATAAATAATAACTCTTGTCAAGCTAGTAATTTTTACATTTAAATTCGAATTAATTATAAATAAATTTTCTCCATTTAATTTAATTAATCCTAATTTCATAATTAAAATAAAATCCCTAAAAAATACGGGGTATTACATTGGAATAACTCCCTTAGTGCCTTGAGATTGACTAGGCATTGGGGGATTTAAAGACCATTGGGATTCAGATTTGAGGTCCTAAGGGTCATAAATAAGTCTATGCATTAAGTTTAGAACCAGCGTTGTTCAATAACATAAAGGTTGATCAAGTTGAGGACTCGTAATACTATAAACTACACAAAAAATAAAAAAAAGGTTACAAAACTTTCATAATTGATGATCACAAGGCTTGGATCTTGGTTACTTCTGCCCTAAATAAAGAGTTTAAAGGCCAAGGTGTTGGAAGGATCTCATGCATACAATTTTCATTCAATATGGAAGGACTGAAATGTACCAAGGTGTAGGAGAAAATTAGTGGCCTAATAAGAAGAAATACAACATAAACCATGTGGCCAAGTTCTTGGCTTGTCGACAAGTTATGGCTAAGAACTAGAGACCAATCAGATTTCTTTATCCTCCGCCCATTCTAAAATGAAAGCGGGAGAACATAATGGACTTAATTGTTGGGTTGCCACAAGCTCAGAGAGGAATGGGTTTTATTTGGGTGATAGTCAACAAATTATGCTCACTTTTTTGCTGTGAAGACCATTTACACTGTGGAAAACTAGCTAAACTATTCATAAAATAAATTGTTAGCCTTCATTAGGCGTCAGAAACCATTGTCTAGGACTAGGGGTGGAAGCGGTATGATTTGGTTAGTAAAGACTCATTAAAAATACCAAAACCTTAATTTGGATGGTAAAATCTTTTGTAACAAATTTACTGGTCGATACAATAAACGAAAACCAAACCAAACCGGTCGGTATTTGAGTATTTTTGGTAATTTTGTTATCTTTGTTTTGCTAATTTCATTTTTTTTTGTTTTTTTCTTGTTAGTACCAAAATTAGAAGTCGGTTTTATTCATTTGGTAAATCTGGTGCATACACTATGTCATATATAGAGAATGGTAACGATTTTGGACCGTGACAAAGGCTTAAGGTCACAGATTTGATTTGTTGCCAATGTCAGGGTAACCATTTTGAGGGTCACAGTCTGAATCCGTGACCATAATAGGTGCTCATGGTCCTTATAGTGACATCAACATTCGGGGTTTGGTCATGGTTGTGGACTGTGACCCAGTTGTCACTGCTCAAAATCGTGACTCTAACCATGGCAAGGAATTGTGTTGTTTTGAGGGTCACCGTCCGCAACTGTGATGATTTTTTGGTGGAATTTGATGTTGGTCATGGTTTGTAACCATGACTCTAGATTGTAACCAAATTATCACGACTCAGAATTTTGACCAAAACTGTGACGATTTAAATTGTATAAATATATGGCTACGGTCATGTCCAAAAATAAATTTAATTAAAAATAATATTTTTTAATTTTTTTCCTCCCAAAAAGAACCTGTACATGTTTTTAAATCTGTATGCATTTCCATGATTAAACTAACTAGTCCCCGAATCGAAGAATAATAATACAACATAAATTTACTGACAATTAAGCCATCAAATTGTTCAACACAACCTATATACATTTCCACAAATAATAATATAACACAAGTTGTATACATTTTGACATATAATAATACAACACAACCTGTATACATTTTCACGAATAAATTTTTAAATCTTCAATGTGTTCCTTCCACGAAAAATAGGCAAAATTTTCAAAGTGTTCCTTCTCCAACCAGTCCTGCAAATATTTCAAAATGTTTCAAATGGTAAGAAAGGACTTGAATCCTAAAATTACTCCAGGATTCCCTTACATAGCCAAAAATGGCATCAAAGTCCTTATAGTTCATACGATGAACAAGGTTACGTTTAACCCATAATCCTAATCTTGGATGTCAGATGTGTTGTAAATGTCGAAATTTATGTGAGCACTCTAAATTGGGAATTGTGGTATAAGCCCCCCTTTTTGAGTTTGCGATTTATGAAAATAGATTTGAATGTAAATATGATAATAAAAAGATTAGGATTAGTGATATAAGTACTATAAAAAATCTATAAATGGAATAAGAACACTAAAATATTTGTTCGTAGTTTGTTTGAATATCCTGGAATAGTTTCTTGGTGGTCTAACCGGTCTAGTGCATTCGTGTTAGGCTTGAAATACCAAATGAATTCGACCGGTTAGACGCCTAATAAATTATACCAGGGTACTCACATAAAACAAAGTGGGATTAGTGATAAAAGCATATTAGAAAATGGTATTAGTATATACCAATAAGAGAATTTGATACCTTGTGTCTCAGTAAATGTCAGATGACACAAACCACCAATTAAGGTAATCACAAAATAATGAACATGAATAGAAACCGTGACCATTCATGTTGTTAACTCAGATTGGAAATTTGTTATTAATGTCGCATTCAACACTTAATAAGATATACAGAAAAATTAAAAAATGTGAGCAACGAGGAAGCAAGTACAAGAGAACTGAATATATGAGTAAAAAAAATACGTAAATATAAATAAATATAAGGGATATTACATACGATACAAATAGGGTTGTCATACAAATGTTAACTAAATAACAATAAAATAATATTTCCAAACTCAAATTTTGTCTAAATCAACTAAAATATCCTTCAAATTAGGGTTGTCATTAAGATAAAACTAGAATTTTATTGGGGCCTTTAATGCGTTTGCTTGAGTAGTCAATCTCTTTGGTTCATGAATAACAATAAATCAACTGTTGTCGTTTATGTACTTTGAGAAGAATACCTTTTTCATGTTTTGAAAGGCACAAATAAAAGGCTCCTCAACCATGTTATCTTTACTTTTCGTCTTTCATAAATATGCCATGGAAAGTTTTGAGGTAGGATCATCTTTATAACCATTCATAGTGTCCTCCACGATTTTTTTGAAGTCTAAGAAATCTCGTTCTAGGCTTTTTTTGACAATCCCATAATAGGTCAGCACCGTATCCTTTGAATTTTTATCATTTTTGCTAGCCACACAAGATGTAACACACCAACCTGGATTTGGTTCACCGCTAGGTCAACCCGCATCGAGTCAAAGAGTTAAAAGGGGGATGGGAAAGTCAAATATTTGTTATTTAAGAAAAACCCTTCAATTGCAAAAAGTTCATTTTACCCTTATACCCAAATGTTGCCTTGAATATCATTTTTTTTTTCATTTTACAACATTTTTAGGGTTAATACTTTCAACTTTCTTACTTCATCAAGAAACCCATTTTTAATTCCACATATCATGTTCATAAGTCCATCCTTATCATACTATAATATTTTAAGCATTTTTGAGGGGTTTCAATCCTAGAAACCTTTAATATGAAACTAAACATGATATTATCATAAAAAAATATATCTTATTGCTTATTTCCTCATCTCTCCAAGATTAAAATGCCATTTTTCATCAAAAGACATTCTAAATTAAGTTTTCATCAAAATCCTATTTTTGTAAGAAAACTTTGTAATGAACATACTAGAAAATATTTTGCAAAATAAACTATTCTAGCATGCATATAATATTTCAAACATTTCTAAGGGGTTTCAAGCCTAGAAACCTTTAATATGAAACTAAACATGATATTAACATAAAAAATATATCTTTTTGCTTACTTCCTCATCTCTCCAAGATTAAAATGCCATTTATTCTTCAAAAGCCATTTTAAATTATGTTTTCATTAAAATCCTATTTTTGTAATAAAACTTTGTAATGAATGTACTAGAAAATATTTTGCAAAATAAACTATTATATCACGCATCCTAATAGATTTTAAATCTTGAAAACACAGGGAGAAAAACCCTACCTTAAATTTGAAGAGGAGAAACCTAGAGGGATGAATTAAAAGCTCCTAAAACTCCTATGCTCCAAGAAAGCTTCTAACTCTTCAAGAGCTCCAACAATGGCTTCATCAACCAAACTTCTTCCTTAACTAGGCTTGAAATGGGTGTCTTAGACTCAGAATGGCTTAGGAATGCTTAAGGTAGAAGGGAAAACCTTTGGAAAATGGTGGGAATGGTTAATCAAGGGAATAATGTGGTGTAGAAAGAGAGAGAGAGCTCCAAAAATCTGATGATAAATGCCTCTCTTTCCCCTTTTATCTCTATTTAAACCCACAAAACTTAACCCTTTAACTAATGGCTAAACTCACATTTTGATCTAAGTCGTTGGGAGCTCTACAACTCAGCAAATCTGATGATCACATCATGATAACACATTAAAATGTGCAAAATTTTGAATTTTTGATTCGCTCGTTCAAACAACTTGGCCTCGTTCAAATAAGATAACGAGATTTCTAACGAGGTACCCACGAGGGTAAATCGTAGGGTTAAAAGGGCAAGATATTCACTTCGTTCGAATGGGATATTACCCCTCATTCGAACGATGGTGCACCTCATTCAAATGTGAGCCTTGCAATGAGATTCCAGAGAGCAAGGGAAGTCTAGCATTTCCCAGTCATCAGAAGTTGGTTCTAGCCTTGTTCGAACGACAGACCCGTTCTCGTTCGAATGACAACATCATTTCTTCGTGACCACTCTCAGACCATGGTAAAGCAGTGACAAAGTCCATTGTGATATGTCTCACTTCCACTCAAGTACTTGTAATGGTTGTAGTAGCTATGCCAACTTCCTATTCTTAGACTTCACTTGCTTACAAGTGTACCACTTGGCCACATACTTTGTCACATCCCTCTTTATACCCTACCACTAGAAATCTCTGCACAGGTCCTTGTACATCTTCATAGCACCGAGATGTATGCTAAATAAAGAGTGATGGGGATCCGCCACCTCATCCTGAATCTCATCAATCATCAGAAAAATCAATTTGCCCTTGTGCCACACACAATTGTCCTTGTCCACGGTAAGAGTATCAACCACTTCACCATTCTGAATATGGTCATGGTATTGTGAAAAGTTAGGACTATACGACTTGGCATCTAGAAATTTTTGCTAAATGAGTGGCCTAGCCACCACACCTCAAAGGTATACGTTATCATAACCCCTCTGGACATCCAGATAAAACTTTTGCAGCTTGTCGAACATCCTTTATCGGTAACACTTCATCCCTCCCAGAATAAGGCTAAACTTGTGACTAGGAGCTTCGGCCATCGTATTGACCTTGATGGGATGTTACTATAAAGAGAAATCGTAGTCTTCCATAAATTCCATTCATCTTCTCTAACAAAGATTGAGGTCTCCATGCGTGAAAATATAATGGTGGCTCTTATAATCAGAAAACACCTCAAATTGTTCCCTGTATAGGTAATACCTATAGCTCTTAAGTGCGAACACCACAATGGATAACTCCAAGTCATGGGTGGGGTAGTTCCTCTCATGCACTTTTAGCTGATGAGAAGCATAAGAGACTAATCTACCATTCTGTATCAGTACCGTGCCTAGTTTTAACCCGAAAGCATCATAATACAAAGTGTAACCCTTGCCACACTCTGGAAGGAAAATAACGATTGCAGAAGTCAACCTAATATTCAACTCTTGAAAGTTTGACTCATAATTATTGGACCACTCAAAGCACACATCCTTCCAAGCCAACATGGTGAGCGACATCGCAACTCTCAAGAAATCCTTCATAAACCTTCGATAGTAACCTACCAAACCCAAGAAACTGTGCACTTTCACAACTATTCTTGGCATATCCCAAAGCAGAATGGCATTGATATTGGATAACTCAAAGGAAATGCCCTTGCCAAAAACCACATGGCTAAGGAACTTGACTTCATCCATAAAAAATTCACACTTGCTGAATTTGGCATACAACTGGTTCTCCCTGAGCACTTGAAACGTCATGAAAGGTGCTCCTCGTGGTCTATATCGATGCTAAGTAGACCAATATATCATTCAAAAAACCACCACAAACTAGTCCAAATAGGGACGATAGATACAGTTCATCAAATCTATGAAAATCACTATGGCATTGGTCAATTCGAATGTCATCACTCGAAACTTATAGTGCTCATATCGAGTCCATAATACTATTTTAGGAATGTCCTTATCTCTGAAAAACAACTGATGGTAATTATATTGGAGGTCAATCTTCGAAAACCTGCCCGCCCCAAGCAGCTGGTCGAATAAATCATCAATACGGGGCATAGGGTACTTGTTCTTCACTGCTACCCTATTCAACTGCCTGTAATCGATAAAAATCAATAGGGAGTTATCTTTTTTCTTGGAAAAGAGAATTGGAGCTCCCCAAGGGAACACACTAGGTCGAATGAAGATCTTAATGGTCAGCTCCTCCAACTGAACCCTTAGCTCCTATAATTCTACTGGATCCATCCTTTGAGGTGGTATATGGATAGGAGAGATGCCCTGATGCATCTCTATGGCAAAGTCCACCTCTCAGTGTGGAGGTAACTCAGTAATATCTTCTGGGAACTCATTAATAAACTCTTTTACTACTGGGCAGCCTATTAACATACCATCCGACTTATCCTGAGCCACTTTACTGCTCAACTAATCAAAGTATCATTTTTTCTCATGCATGGTGAAGAACTTGCAAGGATAACCAACGTACTTCTCACTACTAAAATGATGGCGAGACCTGTATGGAAGAGATATTCAGACACTATGTCGATGGAATTTGATGGTAGCATCAAAACAAGATAACCAATCTATATTGAGGATCGCCTCAAACCTATCTATGTCCATGAGAACCAAGTCTTACTCCAAAACATAGTCTCAATCACTAACCACAAAACTACAACAAACCTTATGGAGAACTACGCCGTCACTAATCAAATGCCCAATCAAGATAGGGGACGAAACTAATCTACCTCTAATACTAAACTAAATTCTAAGGAGCTCAAAATAAATGAATGTGTTGCGCCTGAATGAAATAGTGGCTTAACCCACGTACTGAACAAAAGAATCATACTTCTTATTATGAATGGATCACTAGAGGGCACTATAAATTGTGACATGGCATAAGCGCGTCAATGGTTAAACCTACTGCTCTGTCTGTCGAGCACTGACTTGGCCTGCGACTGCTCTTCCCCTGATAAGGACATGAATCGTCCATCGTATGCTTCACTGACTGATGATAGCCCGAGAAGAACTACTATTACTATTACTTAGTGGGACCCATGTGGCTAGAACTCCTACTCGATATATAGTTGACATTTTACTGACTGCACTATTGATTACTCGAAGCTCTGTGTGGGTAATCCCTCTTGAAGTAATCAGGGGACCTAAATGCAAACAAGTCCTCTTAGTAGGGGCTATAGGAATCTGATCACTGGTACACTGGGAGGATGATGAGCTAACCCCCATAGCGGACTTTAGCTTCATAAAGAAGCCTCGAGCCCTATTCCTAGAATTCTTATTACCACTGCCCTGGGACCCACTGGGCTCTCTCTTATTCTCCGCGATGGACTTTCCATCATCTACCTCTAACTATAGACTAATGGCCTTTTTCACTACAATCCTAAAGTTTGGCAGATCCAAACCAACCATGATCCGATGAATACCCAGTCTAAGGCCCTTAATGAAAAGCCTTCTCTTCTTAGCCTTATACTTTGGCACTTCGTCCACGTACTTGCATAATCTTTCAAATCTGACCTGGTACTCATTCATGAAAGTATTAGGAACTTGTCCTTCTTATCACCCTTAAATGCCTAGGAAAACTACCACTTAAGGTATGCGACTCTTAAGCCATCTCAATTGATAGCCTCTATCACAATGGAGGAGTAGGCGCTCCACCAACTCTGTGCCTGCTCCGTAAGTTAGAAGGTTGATATCTTGACCTTGTGCCCACTTGTCATGTCAAGAACACCCTTAACTCGAGTGACCTCATTAATCCACTCCTCTGCAGCATCGGGGCCAGATTCCCCATTAAAGGTGGGAGGGTGCAGCCTCCTGAGTTCCTTCATAATGGAGGTAGAAGTAGTGCTCTCAATCGTTCCACTACATTTGGCCCTTTGTTTCTACGAGAGGGAGTCTGGAAGATGATGCATAGCCTTCTCCATGTATCTAAGCTCATTGTTCCCTGAGTCACTTACCCCATGACGATGTGGAGGCATTTACATAAGAAAGGAGAATTCAACACACAATGATACGAAATAAAAGTGATAGCAAAAGCAATCAACTTAAACAATAACTAAAATGGTTACTATAATGGACACATTTAAAGGAAGTGTAAACACTCCATCACACCCAAGGATCCTATTGCCCTGGTACCATTTAAAACGCCCTAACCCATATTTTAGTCACCGTTGGGTCTACCCGCACCGAGTTAACGAGTTATAAGGAGGAGGGGGAAAGTCCAATTTTTGTTATTTAAGAAAAACCCTTAAATTGTACCATTTTATAAAGATCAAATTACCGATTTTAATTTGAGAAACAAGTGGCCAGTTTAAGTAATTAAGTTAATTAACGAGGCTTATTTATGGAAATTCGTTTAATTCATAATTCTAAACAAGTAAGTAATAAATCATAGTTGTCCCTGTATTATTACATCACTTGTCCCAATGCCCGAATACAATGATTTAAAATATTCTAACCATATGTTTCATAAAACAAGTTCAAAATTAATGGCAAATCTTCTGACGACGGTTATTACCCTAGGGGCCCTTACCAGCGTCCTTGCCAACATCCCTACTCGATGTACCAGATGTTGTAGTGGGGGTTAATGCTCAACAGGGTGTATAATACTAAGTCATACATATTAAACAAAATACTATACATATAATATGCATTTTTAACAATTCTAAAAACGTTTAGAAGTTTAGTTAGTATTAATGAAACCACCATGCAATGCACCTGAGCGATGTGCTCATACTCACACTTAATCACCTCATACCACCTTTTACCGAGCCTAAAGACTATTTAATCACATTTTAATCCTTAGTCTCCATTTTATTTTTGATTAGGTTGTCTCATTTACATTCTTTAAGCACAACCATATTCATTTTATTTCCATTATCTTTTCTCAAAATCTTCTAAATATCCACATACTTAGTGGGCTCCATATTATCGGCTATGCTACCATATGATCTAACCAGTGATTTTGCTTCTTTCACACCAGGGTTTTGGGACCTTCTTAATTATTTTCCAATCTCATCTGAGTCTATATTAATGTGTTTTAACATTCTTACCAATGTCCACATTATTCATTTACTTTCACCGTTATCATACCATTATGTTCATTTATGTGCTTTTTCATAAAATCGACCGACAAGGTCAAATGTGAAAGTCCATCCATTAGGAACCTGAATGTTTTCAAAATTACCTTTTTACCATTCGTTTAGCCTTTTTAAAAGCATATTTCTTTCAACACGGTATCATAAATCGCCATTTTATGTTTCAAAATCACGTTTCATGATTTTATGTAAAAAAATCTCACATTATCCTTTTTCTCCAAGAAAATACCTTTTATTTATATTTATTTTCAAGAAACACATTTAATGTCATAAGGACCATTTTACAGAATGTTCATTTTACCCTTATCCCCAAATGTTTCCTTGAATATCACGTCTTCTTCATTTTACAACATTTTTAGGGTTAACACTTCCAACTTTCTTACTTCATCAAGAAGCCCATTTTAAATTACACATATCATGTTCATAAGTCCTTTCTTATCATACTACAATATCTTAAGCATTTTTGAGGGATTTCAAGCGTAGAAACCTTTAATATCCAACTAAACATGCTATTAACATAGAAAATATATCATGTTGCTTATTTACTCATTTTTCCAACATTAAAACACCATTTGTTCATCAATAGACATTTTAAATTAAGTTTTCATCAAAATCCTATTTTTGTTAGAAAATTTTGTAATAAACATATTAGATTTTTTTTTTTTTGCAAAATAAACTATTCAATCATGTATCCTAATAGCTTTTAAATCTTGAAAACACATGGAACAAAACCCTACTATAGATTTGAAGAGGAGAAACCTAGAGGGATGACTTGAAAGATCCTAAAAACTGCTATGCTCTAAGAAAGCTTCCAACAATGTTTTCCACATCCCAACTTCTTCCTCAACTCGGCTTCAAGTGGGTGTCTTAGCCTCAGAATGGCTTAGAAATGCTGAGAGTGGAAGGAGAAACCTTTCGAAAATAGTGGGAATGATTGGTTAATGGAATAGTGTGGTATATAGAGAGAGAGATCCAAAAATCTGATGAGAAATGCCTTTATTTCCCCCTCTTATCTCTATTTAAACCCACAAAACTTAACCCTTTAACCAATGATTAAACCCACATTTTAATATGATCCATTGGGAGCTCGACAACTTAGCAAATCCAACGATCATGTCGAGATAGCATATTAAAATGTGCAGATTTTCTATTTTTTGATCTGCTCATTCGAATGACTTGGACATCGTTCGAACAAGATTTCTAAATAGGTACAAACGAGGGTAAATTTTAGAATTAAAATGGGCAAGAGATCCACTTCGTTCGAATGGAAAACTATCCCTCGTTCAAACGATGGTGCACCTAGTTCGAACGTGAGCCTTCCAATGAGATTCTTGAGAGCGAGGGAAATCGAGCATTTCCCAGTCGTCATAAGGTTGTTTAAACTTAGTTCGAATGACAGACTCGTTCTCCTTTGAAGACAACATCACTTTGTTCGAACAATTGCAAAAATTCTCAATATTAAATTTAAGCGATTAAAGCCCTAATTCGACATGCATAAAGGCCACACAGATAGTTCAATTTCAATAACCATCCATAATATACAGTTTATGGCCCCAAAGGCATATAAGTTATAGTGAATAGGTTACAAATCTCGGGCGCGGGTGTCAAGCCAAAAATTGAAATTCCTCTATTTTGCATAATTTTTTTCCTCACATGGGTATGAGATGAAACTAAAACCGTTGACTTGGAATTTTTTAAACTCCTTCGCACAAAAATTTGGACCTTTGAAGAGGCATGAAAGACTTGAAGTGACATCACCTCTTTTTAAAAACTACATTTATTAATGGATTTGTATTAGGGAATGTTTTACAACATATATATAGATAATCGCAACAAAAGAGGGTATAATTACTTATTTTTATACCTAGGCCCTAAAATCAGTCATTGTGCAATTTTTCTTACGATTTTGTGAAATTTCTCTCTCCTACTTCCTAAATGTGTTCATGAAGTTGTAGATTTTAGATGGTAATACAGAAAATATAGACAATCAAACAAAAATAAGTTATATATGCAGCTACTTAATCTCTCTAATCTTCAACTTCATCTTGTGATTCGAAGACATAACGAGCTTCTTGATGGTATTTCAGATTGGTGAGTCTCACCTATTTAGGGTTTATGAAAGGCAATTCATCTTCAAACTAGTCAATTTTCTCAATCACTCATTCTCCACGGGGATTGAACCTCATAAGTCCTTGTTTCAATGTATATTCCCGAACATATAACGATAATTATTTTGTTATGTATTCTTCCACAATTGACCCTCCAATATACCGTAGATTCTTAACGTAATCTTTTAAGGTCTTTATCAAGTGCTCAAAAGCATACATCTAGTGATACTCGATGGGTCTACACTATAAAGACTCATCGCATAAATGCACAAGCAAGTGGACGCTGATGTCAAAGTGAAAGAACCCCTGGGAATTGAATTTCTTCATGTTGCGGGGTCAGTTTTTAACCATATTTTTTTAAAATTTTCAAATCCTTTAAATTGCGGCCGCCATCTCTCCATCTTTCGAATGAGACCCACCCATATACGTTCCTATCAGATGTTACGCAAAATTTTTCTTTGTGTGCATCGCATTAATTACATGCCTCACATGCTTATCTTTCCAATACAACAAGTCAAATAAGATTAACCGTTTGGACCATGCCTTCATTTTACTAGGATCTTTCGAATCCTCCTTATCTTTATGCTTCTGGTCTGCAACATGAGGGTATTTGCCTACAAACTTATTACCAAAGTTGCATCCTTTGCCTTCTCCTCTATCTGAAAAAAAAAGTCGAGACGGTTCCGACCTATGATCGTGATCGAAGGATAAAAAGTTATACTTGTCGTTCCTAAAAGGGTGACTGTTCGGCTGAAATTTGAGATAGCTGACACAACCTATCTTACCACTATGATGTAGCCAAGTGGATTCTGTTTCCTACCCATAGATGGGACATCCATAATAACCATGAACATTGCAACCGAACAAGGTCCCATAGGCAAGAAAGTCGTGGATCTCCCATAAAAGCATTAATTGAAGTTTGAACTCTTCATCCTTGTGAGCTCAAATGCCTCATGCCTTCAACCCACAACTCTTTAAGTCCTTTGACTAAAGAGGTTAAACAAATATCAATATTATCACCAGGAACCTTTAGTTGGGTATCAATAACGACAATAATGTGAATTATTTTCTCATGCACATGGTTAGAGGGAGACATAAAGGCACTATGAACGAACCAATAACTCTAATTATATCTTAAATTATCGAAAACATTAAACCTGCCATTCGATTATGTAAGGCAGACATTGCGTAGTGCCTTTACAAATTCAGGGTGTTGTGCATTTGAAAGCTTCCAGATGAGTGAATAGAATGGATGCCGCATGATATTCCCACCCACCCTGGCTCGAGCATGCCATCTCATGGCCTTTTCTATCCACGGTACAGTGAAAAATCTTTTTAACCGTGGATCGAGGGGAAAATACTTCAATACCTTCTTCATAACTTACGAGCATTTGGGAAATTTTACAGGTTTGTATTTTCCACTCTCACAAATCATATATCTTGGCTCATTTCATACAGTTTACTCATCCTTCAGTTCATTTTTGTAGTGGTAAAATATGTAATCATACTTGCATACATGATATATTTGTACTTCAAGCTCTTATTTATGCTCGGATAACTATTTGGTAATGTGTTCTTTTTCAAGAGAATGTCTTTAACCCACTTAAGGCTTCTGGTCATATTGTTACCCGAAAACTGAAATTGAGTCTTCAAATTATGCAAATAGATCATTTCATACAATACTGAGTGATCTTATTTGCAATCTGTTTACTAAGGTTTAGCCGCATCGTCTTTCAAATGTATGTATTCCCGATCTTTGAGTAATTCAGCATCAACTTATTTATTGACTTGGTCATAATACAAATTATCCATATCCATACGCTGGTGATTTTGATGGTAGTGGACTCCATAAGAATCATTAATTAGCGATGACGACTCATTCACCACTTATAGTCTTGTGACATACCCACCTTATTAAATGCAGCTCAATGTCTTCTAAAGACTTAAATTTTTCGTTCATACAAAGGTTTTATGAACACATAATATTGTTAATGTTAAGATTTCTATTTGTATATTTAACAAATTAATGAATGCCTTGTACATGATTATTAGAGACTCTATTTCTCTCCCCCATACACTCTTTGTATTGCGGGAATACTATTAAATAGTCATCAAGTCACCTTTATAAATCGATTGAACTGAAGGTCATGTTGAATAGAAGAACTATTAGTTTATAATTCAAGCAAAATTCATTTAACCCAAGCAAATTCATTAAAATTCATTCAACCCGAGCACTCAATAAATATAAAATAAAACCAAACAAATTAAGATGTCATTAAAACCTAAAAAAAATTAAATTAAAATAACTTATGATGTCAATAGATGTCCCACACACTTAAACATTACAAACTTGTTCCTACATAAAACATTATTCATCACCTAATCCTGACTAATAAATAAATTGGCCAGATAATATAGTAATTTTGATAATATTTTAACATAGGCCCTTCACCAGAGTCAACATGCATAGGATCCTCTCCACAAACCTCGTACATTTTATCAACCAATATATGAGCCTCACACACCTCTAATGGGTGCACGTGCCAACGACCCTGCTATTAGACAAGTCCATTAAATAATACTCCTCGCCATTGTCATCGTGCATGATGCGATGATCCACGGAATATTGTAGGATAGGGAAATTTGGAGGAGAAACTCCAATACCCTTGATTTTAATAAATAAATTAATTATTAGATATTTAGGTCGTCCTATTAAAATTATCACACACGTTGCACTGCATGGGTCGAATAAGTGTAAAAAAGAATAATTTGAGTTTTAAGCGAATGTTCCATTTAAAAGTTTGCATGCAAAAATTTATATGTACTATATGGAGGTTGAATATAACCAATATGAATTTGCATCTCGTATTTGAACTTGGCTTGTTGCATGCATAAAAGGATTATAAATGAAAAAATAGTACTTGAACTTAAACGACAAAATAAAGGTGCATGAGCTACACGTATTCTGCTAATGATATATAATTAGTGTCGCGGACATGTTTTTGGAGTTATTTTTATACATGGGGTACATACCTCACTTTGGTAATATTATAGTTTTGTGTAAGAAAATATTAGTTAGATAAGAAATTATTTTGGTAAAAATAATTTGGTGTACTTTTGGAGCATATAAGACTTAGCGTGCGTGCGCTCGCGCACACACGAACAGGCACACACACACACACACACACGCATATATATATATATATATATATATATATATATATATATATATATATATATATATATATATATATATATATATACATACATTTAAGAAAATTTCATTGGAGACAATCATGGGATGGTGGGGTCATTGATGGTCATGTAATAAATTAAGAAAGAGGAAACATTTTGATGAAGGTTGGATCAATTGATTGGTCATACATATGTGTGTGTGTATATATATATTCTTAAGAGATGTTATGTACTAGCTGTAGCTATGTAGAGCATTTGGGATTAGGCGTGAAATGAAAGGATTTGGAGGAGGATCTGGGCGTGATGTTTTAATAAGGGTCATATGTTTTTTTGTTGTATATATATATATTTGTGTACTTGTAAACACTTATAAGATGCCAGTTTCCTTTTTTATATTATCAAGCTCCCAATGGCCATGATCATTGAGTTGTCGATCATCCAATGGCCTTAACTTAATGCCTTATTATTTTTAACTTATAAAATCAAATCATCAGCTCCTTAAACTAAACACTTGAAACTCTTACCCTTATTACTCCATTTTAACTCACAGAAACCCCTTAAATCAAGCCCTAAAACCAACATTTTTATATCATTTTGAGTGAGTGTAAAATAATATCACTCATAAACTTAGTCTAATATTTTACTGAGTGTCAACTAACATTTTTGATGGTGCATCTATATTATATTTTTTGGAGGTATGCTTGAAGTATATTTTTGGTGGAATTGTGAGGGACTTTTTGTGGGTTAAATTTGGAGGATTTGCGGAGTAATTTTGGGAGCACTTGTGGAGGGAATTTGGGAATTTTATTTGAAGTTATCTTTGGTTTATTTTATGGAGCTTTTAGTGGGAGTATTTCTTAGGGACTTTGGAGATCATTTTTTATATTTTATTTGGTGGATTTCATCACTTGAGGTAGGGGGTTCTATTCCTATTTTCAGAAATTAATTCAAGTGCATGCTTATTTAGATATTTAGTATATCTATATATAACGTTTTCATTATATATGTATATGTAAGCTCATAATACACGTTTTAGCAAATAAAATTATATGAATTTATGAGAAGAAGATGAAGTTTACAAACTGAATTTTGGGTAGCATGGCTATTATAAGGAAAATACATGTGTAAAGAAGAAATTATTTTGTTTAATTATTTCAGAATATCAAGTTTTAAAACCCATAAAATGTTCATTGTAAATAAAAGTGTATCGTTTTATGTGAAGAAGATGAAGTTTACAAACTGAATTTTGGGTATCAAGACTAGTATAAGCAAAATACATGTTTGAAGAAGAAATTATTTCATTTAATAATTTCAGAATGTCAACTTTAAAACCCATAAAATGTTCATTTTATTATATGTATATTTAGGATGGGTTTCGATAAAATACACTTGATAGTTTAAATATTGGAAAATGGTTAAATGGTATAAAAGATAAAGTTAAGAATTAATATTGAAACATTTAAAGTTATTTAGTTATTTACTAAATAACCCCTACAGTTTGATTAATTTCAAAATGACAAAAAAGTGTGTAAAATATGTTTTGAACTTGGAAAGCTTAAGTTTTTACAAATTGGTAAAGAAATTATGTTTTCTAAAAGGAATATTATAAGTTTTGAGATAAACAAGAAAACAGACATTTAAAGTGTGTGAGACTTGAAAGATAAAGTGATTTCAAGAGTAGTCCTATCTTGGGTATTTTAGCCTTCACGATGGGCATAAAGTTAAATGATAAATGACAAGAAATGATAAGGTAAGAAAATGGGTTACAAGGATGTAAAAAATGAAAAGATACTCGGAGAAATTGGGAGAGTTTAAAGAGGGCCCAAAGCCCTAGGGTGTGGCTTCATCTTAAACCCCAAATCACTAGCTAGTAAAGTATATTGCGACATTTGTGGCATTCTATGCAACTCCGTAAACAAAAATAAGATTTGGTGAACTTCGATAAATAAATGAAAAGATAATTTAGAGCACAACACTCTTTAAAAGCTAAAATGGTAAAATAAGGTTAAATAACATGGAATATGTTAAAGGTTTAATTAATGGAACTCAGGTAGGAGTCAAGGTTAAAAAGGTTAAGGGTGAGTTTGACTCATTGTCGATTATTTATTTTTGTTCATAATTGCATTGCATTTGCATTGAACGAATTAGGTAAATGGAATGATTTTACCAAGTAAAAGGAATTGTATATGTATATATAATCGTTTCTATATTATATCTTACTACTATTTCCCCCTACTGGGCATACACTTATGTCATTATTTTACTAACCCCACCCAAAGTACTTCAAGTAAGGCCACGGAGAAAGGTAAGGATAACCACGCTAGTCATTATAGATATGTGATACTGGGCATTGTTAGCCCCTTTTTAAATTAAAATTGTTGTCTTTTAATTCTATTAAGACTTTTGGAGAACATTACAATAGAGTTGTAATAACTTATTTCCTAATTTGATTGCCTTCACTAATATTTTTATAAGTAAAAGTAATTGGACTTTAATTACATATAAGTGGTCATGTTTTCCTAAGTAAAATTGTATTGAAAAATTGGGTTTTTTCTAATAAATTGACTAAAGCTATTTAAAAAGGATCTGATGTCGGTGAAGGTAAACCCGAATGGTGCCCCAAATTCGGTCGGGGTGTTACATAAATAATGAGGCGTAGGAAAGGGGAATGTTTTAGGAGGCATTCGGGGAGGGAAAACCAGATTGTTAACAAATAATTGTGACAACCCTTAATTTCATTCATCAATACTCCCAAGGTATTGATAACATCGGCTATGTTGTTCTTAAGCTCTAACACTTTTCTTTTTATCCTGGCCTATTCTTCCGCCTATGTCGACACGTGACTCTTCAGTGAAGAGATCTTATCGAATAAAGTTTCATTGTGTTGTATTTTGGGACTTGGCATATGTGAGCCCATACCTCTTTCCCTCCCCATTTTGTCTACCGCGAGCACCTTGAATATGGTATCGAATTCAACAACATAGGAGCTGCACTTGGACTGTCTACTCGTTATGCCTTATATCATTTCCTGTGCTTAATATTACATTTAGGACTATAATTTCAACATTATTTTTTATAGAGTGTAAATATATGATAACTGAATTCAAACTCTTCCAAAGTCCCCTTTGTCCTGTCCACCCATTCACCTTTCAAACGATCATATGATTTTTTTCTAAGTTTATGGGTATAAAATTTCTTTGCCATGTTCTATTTATTTGCCTCACCCTTAGCTAATTTTTCCTTCCTGGCCTCATTGTCTAAGAAGTTATTCCATTAGTCAATGGGCATTTGGAAATTTTGGAAAACTCTATCTTTCACCCCCAAAATATCAGAACTTTATTCCCCCTTCAGGAAAAAAATTCTTTCGAAGGTTCTTCTGATAGGTTTTATATGTTCACTTACTCAAGAAATATCCCTTGCCTTAGAACCTTGTGGGAATGAAAAACTCTTATAAAGTTGATTCCAAATGTCATCCTTTATGTAAGGATCAACCTTCTTCCATTTGTTTGAGCCCTCGATGTCCATAATCATCTTTCTAAGAGATAAACAACGGGCTTTAAAAATATAAACGTCATTTTTTTTACTAGTAGGATTCCTAAAATCGAAGAACCCAATGGAGTTCTAATCACTTGCTTGGGATTCCTCAATAGTGGGTGGTTGGGTTGTTGGATTAACACGGTTATTAAGTTTGATAACTTGAAGATGGAGTTGTAGATTGAACCTGTGATGGAGTAGAGTATGTCCAACCCACAGGTGATGATAATTAAGGTTCGAGTGTAGGAGAGGATCAAGTTGAAGTTGCTACATTCTTTTGTTAATTATCTCTATTTGACATTACCTACAATTAAAAAAAATTAGGGATGAATACACAAAAATAATGTTTACGACTATATATATGTAGATACATTTTTTGTAATTTCAAAACATGCTCTATGTATTTGATTTCCTTCCAATCGATATTAGTTTTTAAAAATTTACGAACTTTTTTACGCTGACAACTGGGCAGAAGCATATCTATGATTGATGTATAAAGGTCCGTGACTCGAATTCAAAATCCTTTCATCTTTCACTTATTTTCATGCTTACTTTAATGTTCATATGTCACGAGACATCACAATCTGAGTGATTTATCTCTTTACGGAGTTGTATCCACAATGGATGAATTTTTTTCCTTCATTTTCTAACAGTACCACTAATGTCAGTGCCCTATCGGGATTATGAAGGCAAAATACATTCTCTACTATTTTCATCCCAATATTCTGGCAAGGAAAACAAAATACTATCGAACGTGTACGCTTCTGAGAGATCAACTCCATGATTGTAAATATAAGTTCCCTCTATAGGGAGCCCAAAAATAAAATATATTTTAGTGTACTCCAATTGCAACCTCTCGTACTCTTATTGAAAGTAATTATTATTGTGACTCATTTTTTTTAAGAAAATATATAGAAGGATGTTGTGAATATGATTCCTAGAGGTAATATCTCTAATTAATCCTAAAATAATTTTTGTTTTCCAACCGATCAATCATACAAAAAAGTCCAATTTAAATTTATTTTAATTCAATTAATCCTAAAATTACTATCTGTCCACTAAAAACTGATCAATCATTCAAAAAAGTATAATTTAAATTCATTTTAATTCAATTAATCCTAAAATTACTATGTGTCCACTAAATGTGCAAGCCCTTCCACCAATTTGTATTCTCCCAAAAAATAACCACTTAAGGAAAGGGTGAACATGACCAAAAAGTTGAACAAATAAATATATGCATTAATATTCATCCGCACAATATGAACAAGTCCAATTTAAGTTCATTTTAAATAAATTAATCCTAAAATTACTATGTGCCCACCAAATATGCAAGTCTTTCCACCAATATGTCTTCACCTAAATAACAACCTCTTAAGGAAGGGATGAACACGACCACAACATTTAATACAACATATATATGCATTAATATTCATATGCACAATATCATCAAGTCCACTTTAAGTTAATTTAATTAAATTAATCCTAAAATTACTATGTGTTCACTAAATGTGCAAGCCTTTCCACCAATTTGTGTTCACCTAAACAATAACCACTTAAAGAAGGGATGAACATGGACACAATAGTTCACCATGAAGTTATAGCTATATATAAGACTATGTTACATAAAATAAAAAGTAAGTAAAATTATCTTAATAAAGAAAGCACCTAGATATAATTTAGCTTCAATATTCATTCTAAAATGTTACCAAATTCTCTATTGTTAACATGTAATTTATGTAACTCATGTTACTCAAAACTTTCATTTAGGTAAAAAGTGTATTAATTATACATGCTGGTATGTGTTATACGTGTGCGCATATGTGTATATATGTGCGCGTGTGACTATGTGTGTATATATATGTATGAGTGAGTGTATATGTGCATATATGTGTGAAATAATGTGTGTGTATATATATATGTGCAAATGTGTAAACGTATATATGTGTGTGTATTGGGGGGGGGGGGGGGGTTGTTTGCGCGATTGAGTATGTGAGGGACTTCATATATGTGTAAAATTCACGTGTTACACATATGTGCGTATGTTGATAACACCAGAGATATCACCACTTGAAGTTGTATTGGGCTTAGGCTAGTAATCTATAGTAATGGAGATAAGAGAAGTAAAGTAAATATATAAGGATATGGGGAGAAGAGGATGAAAACTATCATATAAGTGGTTGATCCATTATCCTACTCCACTGTTCAAGAGTTTGTATGTTTTTATACTAAACAATGGAGCTCTAATGGCTCAAAGTACAAACCTCTAAAACTTTCTCTCTCTAAGATGAGTTTAATAGAGTTTGGTCTAGGGTTTAGAAATTTGATCCTTCTCAAGGAAGAAGATGATAGGTATTTATAGACCTTGGGGTGAACATTGTATCCCTCAAGCATGTAATAAGCATTCACAAGATGAAGAAACTAATTGGAATTAGCCACCTGTCCCTGACACATATATGTCATGATGATAAAATATTTCCTCACGTGCTCATGAAGATCTTGTTTTTAACAATTTGTCCACGTGGGATAGTGACTCATTGAATCCACGTGTGTTCTGTTAGGTGTCAAGGGTTAGTCGTCATGGACCAGGCCAAGCCGAGTCTTTAGGTCAGTCTTCTGAAGGGATGACCATCAGAGTGCTGAGTTAGGTCTGATTCTGCATATGAGCCTCAACCCCCTTGCTTATAGAGGAGGCCGAGGAGGTATGGAAGAGAGATGGGATCACAGATGTGTCATATGTCTGAGTAGTGGCCGAGGATGAGGAAATTTGGGTTGGGATTTTACTGATTCGTCCCATATTTATTTCCCTTGATGAGTGGCCAGGGTCGACCGAGTTGAGATCTGTTAAAGAGGAGACCACATTTGTGTACATCAATCACCCCTAGCCCTTTGTCTTTAATGTGAGTGGAAGGCTGAGGGGTATAGTCGGTTGTCCCCTATGGGAGCATCTCCTCATCGTCTGAGGCTGTTCAGGCTATGAAATAATTTGGATGACTGTACTGACGTCATTTCAATGTCCCTGGGTGGAGTACTCTGAACTAGACATATGTCAATAGGTGTGTGGGTTGGCATTCTTGCCAAGATGGGGCAATGTCATGCATAGTAAGTTGTGCTAAGTAATGATTTGGATCGTGGATAATCGTACCCAATCATTACTTGGTTTAAATACGAAAAAACTAAACATTTTATTTTTCTTATCCAAACCTATCACCTTCACGCCCAAGAGGTTCTACCAACCTTAGCTCTTTTCTCTCTCTACATTTACAGGCATTTTAGTGTGCTTTGATGGATTCTCTAGCTTTTTCGATCTTTTTCTTCACTTCGGTAACATTTCAAGTCCCCTTTGTTTGAGTTTCGGCCATTGACTGCCCTCATTGCTTGTTTTATATTTTTCTAGTCGCATTTTTGTTTTTTCTGGAACTTTGTCTAGTTGGTTTTAGGGATAGATTTAGAGATTTAGTGGTGGCATAGTGATTTGGTGTTGGTTAGAGGCGTTTTAGCGATATTTCTAGGAGGTTTGCCTCCCAATTTGCCCACTGTGATTTTTACCGGCATTACTCCGGTCAACTTCTTCGGTGAAGTTTATTCTTTAAGTTCTTGGTGTTCTTGAGTAACAACATTTGAGTTACCCCTTTTGATCTTTTAGTCAACTGTAGTCAAACCCTTGGACGTTTAGGGTGCTTTATGAACTTTTAGACCAATACCCCTAATTAAGTGATAAGATCCTTAGGGAAATAAAAAAGGGTGGGGCAGAGGCCAAGCCAAAGACAAAAGTCGGTTCCAAACTTACACGTCTAATCTTTGTAATCCCTTCAACTGTCATCCCTCCTCTAACATTTGATGTTAGTGGAGATGAAATGTCTGATCACTTGTCCTCGTCTTCTGGGGATACAGTACCTCATCTTTTGGGGTTTCCTCACCAGCTAATTATTTTGAGGAGGCTCTTCATATCCCCTCATCTCATATGACTGAGTCTGATGTAGCTAAATCTTTAAAAAGGCACCAATATTCTGCCTTCCATTCTTCTGAGGAATCGAGGGTAATCTCGAAAGCACCCCCTATAACAATTACCTTGTCGGCCAAATCGAGGGAAAGTTCCACGAGAGGTTCTCAAGTGGGCTCCAGACCGCTAAGGTGCTCGCTGATTGTTGATACCAAAATTAATGTGCTGATGTGGACGAAGAAGATGAAGACACGTGTCAATCTACATGGCACAATAGCAGCGAGGAAGATCATTTCCCGACCAACCGTGCTTCTTTCCGAGAAACTATATCACACCGAGGAACTCTATCATCCCGAGATACTCTAAGTACTCCGAGGAACTCTTGATCAACAAGCAACTAAGGCGGTCCGAACTGCATCTCGGCCGTATCATTAATTACCAGACGGACAACTGTTCAACTATCCATTGTATTCTTGACGCACACGCTGCATTAAATGTATTACCCTTTTATATGTAAATCATTTAATGTATTGGACCTTTCATGTACAACCTCAAGGCTATAAATACATTGTATCTCCCTCATTCAAAGGGACCGGAATTTCTTGAGAGAACTTGTAATCAAGAATTCCACAAACACTCAGCAATAACATAACAGTGGACGTAGGCTTTATTCCTAGCCGAACCACTTTAAAAATCTTTGTCTTATTTATTTATCTGTGATTGAATAATTAGAGCAATCTAGTTTTTTACATCAACAGATTGGCGCCGTCTGTGGGAAACGACTGCTATTATCGTTTTTCATAAAAATCATTTGTCACCAATGGCAGATAATCCAGAATCTAGTAATCGAAATGTTGGAAATACTGGAAATCATCCAAATCCATCTGCATCCCCAGATCTGGCTGGAATTATGACGAATCTGGCTCAAGGACAAACCGCCATGCAAGAATCTATGAGGCAACTCATTCAAACTCTTCAGGGCAGTGCACCTACCTATTCAGGGCAAAGGAGTGATCATAGGCAATCGCAATCTAGACGTACTGGGTCATATCGCAATGAGGAGTCAAATGATTTTTCTTATCAACCTGGGCGAACTTCATCAATACGGGCTTCGGATACAGATCAACGTATCACTCTCTCTCCGGAGAGAACTAGCGCTTTAGAAAGGTTAAGTAGAGTATCTCCTTTCAGTCGGTTAGGACCAAGGAGGAACATGAGTCCACCTAGGGCTCCATCAAGAAGTTTTCGACCACCACCAGGTTTGAGAGAAGGATCTGCGCAATCGCGACCAACCACTCGTCGAGATAAATCTTAGGAAGCTACGTCAGAGCAATCAGTTGCTCGGACTAAGCGGCCCGAGGAAGGGAATGAAGCATGGAAAGGTTCCATTCAACGGTTGGAGGATAGACTGGGAGAAATGGCTAAGGCGAGAAATCCCTTATAGAGAACTTTTGTTCAAGGAACACCTTTTGTGCAAGCCATTGTGGATTTCCCTACACCGTCGAAATTCAAAGCACCCGTAGTGACTCCCAAGTACGATGGAAAGACAGATCCCGTACTTCATATAGAACAATACCAAGCTGCTGCAGATATCTACGCTGTCCCCGACGAGATGAGGTGTAGAGCATTCTCGGGAACTCTTACCGGATCTGCACATATATGGTACAATAATCTTCCTCGGGGTAAGATTTCGACTTTTGTTCAGTTAGCCGAGCTGTTTATTGGCAACTTTTGTTTTGGAGCAAAGCCGGTAAAGCGAGTAGCACACTTGCTAAGTGTTAGACAAAAATCAGGTGAAAGTACCAGAGATTACATAACTCGTTTCAATAACGAAAAGTTGGAAGTCATAGATTATGAAGAAAAGACAGCAATCACTGCTCTGATGAGTGGTTTGCTGCCTAACAAGTTGTATTACACTTTGGCCAAAGATCCACCTAAAAATATGTCGGAGTTGATGGCAAAGGCGGCCAAAATCATGAATGCCGAGGAAGCTATGGCTGCGAAGAAAAATATGGATAAAGAAGTTAAAGTGGAGGTCGACAATTCTAAGAAGAAAGATCAGAAAAGTAATGGTGGTGACAAATATTCCAAGAATAACAGGATGAAGTTGGAAGCCCTAAAGAAGTATGATAATTATACTCCATTGAAAGTGGGTATTAATCATGTTTTGGAAGAAATCAGGAATAACGAGGAAATCAAATGGCCGGAGAAACTGAAGACAGATCCCGACCTGAGGAATAAGACCAAATATTGCGAGTTTCACAAAGATCATGGCCATATGACCAAAAATTGTATAGCCCTTCAGAACGAGATTGAAACACTCATCCGAAGAGGAAAATTATCAAAGTACGTAGATCGCAGGAGTGAGAGGAAGAATGATGATAGAACTAGAGAGAGATATAGATCTCCTCGTCGTGCAGAGGAGAAAAAGAGGAGGGACCATGAAGAGGATCCAGATGATGACCCCGATCTTCCCAAAAAGCCAAGGAAACCTGAACGAGAGGTATTTTCCATACGTTTTGGGTCATTTGATTGTAATGTTATTACAGGAGGAGATGCAGGAGGAGGAGACCTTACTGCAGAAAGAAAAGCTTATCTCGGAGAGGCTCAAGCTTGTTCATACATTCAGCGAATAAACCTGGCCGAGGATGATCGTCCGAGGAAGGTAAACAAAGAGAAACTAGTGATTGGTTTTTCAAAAAATGACCTGGCAGGTGTTCTCTACCCTCATGATGATCCTCTGGTGATCAAAATGAGGATGAAGGATGTGGTCATTTCAAGGGTGTTAGTAGACAATGGTAGTTCAGCAGACATCATGTATTATTCATGCTTTGATAGCTTGAATTTAAAATTATCTCAATTAGAACCTTATCACAGACCCCTTCTGGGTTTTGCTGGCGAGAAAGTTTTTCCACTTGGGACGATGAAGTTGGATATACTCATTGGAACTTGGCCTGCTTGTCGAACAGAAAGAATACGCTTTTTTGTAATGGATAAGAATGTGCAGTCCGCCTACAACATCATCATGGGAAGAGTTAGATTGAAGAAGTTCGAAGCAGTTCCATCTACAGTTCATCAGTGTTTGAAATTCCCAACGAATTTTGGAGTAGGAATTATGAAAGGTGATCAAAAAGTAGCTCGGGAATGCTATTATTCGTCTGCCGAGCAAGAGGAACTTGAAGAATTACAGAAAAAGACTACTACTTACCAAGTGGAGGAAGGCACAGAAATTGAAACTCTTGACCCTAGGGATGAATCTCAACTCGTAAAAGGACAGGTTGTGGAATCTACAGAAATTGTTATCCTGGACGACGAGCATCCTGAACGAATAACTCAGATAGGGTCGTCGTTGGATTTTTCAATAAAACAGGAGTTGATAATTTTCTTGAGAAACAGGAAGAATACTTTTGCTTGGAGTCATGAAGACATGCCAGGAATAGATCCAAACTTCTTATGTCATGAACTCAATGTGAATAAGGAGATCAAACCTGTGAAGCAAAGAAGAAGAGTGTTTAGTCCCGAGAAGAACCAGGCCATACAAGAGGAGGTCGAGAAACTCCAGAAAGCCCAATTCATTGAAGACGTGAAATATCCGGATTGGTTGGCGAATGTGGTGATGGTAAAGAAGAAGAACAACAAATGGAGAATGTGTGTTGATTTTACTGATCTCAACAAGGCATGTCCAAAAGATCATTTTCCATTGCCCAGAATTGATCAACTAGTGGATGCTACTTCGGGACACGAGCTACTCAGCTTCATGGATGCTTATTCTGGCTACAACCAAATCAAAATGAAACCTGAAGACAGGGAAGGTACTTCTTTTATTACCCCAAGGGGAACTTATTGTTATAATGTTATGCCTTTTGGTTTAAAAAATGCAGGTGCAACATATCAGCGGTTGATGAACAAGGTATTCACCGAACAAATCAGCCGCAATATGGAGGTCTATGTCGACGACATGCTCACCAAAAGCAAGAGAGCTGCAGATCATTTGGTTGACTTGAGTCAAACTTTTGATCAACTGGATAAATACCAGATGAAGCTTAACCCGACGAAATGTACCTTTGGAGTACGAGAAGGAATGTTCCTCGGATACATCGTCAACCAACGAGGTATTGAGGCAAATCCAGAAAAGATCAAAGCTCTTTTAGGGCTGCGATCCCCGACGACGAAGAAAGAAGTGCAAAGTCTTACCGGACGAGTTGCAGCACTCAACAGATTTGTATCCCGAGCAACTGATAAATGCCTCCCATTCTTCAAAACACTACGAAAAAGTTTTGAGTGGACTGATGAATGTGAGAAAGCCTTTCAAGATCTGAAGAAGTATTTGGGAGCCCCACCATTGTTGTCTAGGCCAATAACTGGAGAGAAGCTGTACTTGTATTTGGCAGTATCAGAAAATGCAGTTAGCTCGGCGTTGATCAGATTGGAGAATGGAGTCCAGAAGCCAATTTATTACACAAGCAAGGCCTTCCGAGGTGCGGAAATCAGATACCCAAAGCTGGAAAAATTGGCACTGGCATTAATTGAAGCAAGTAGAAGAATGAGACCATGCTTCCAGGCCCATACCATCATTGTGTATACCGACATGCCGTTAAGACAAGCCCTTCACAAGCCAGAAAAATCAGGAAGATTGATGTACTGGGCAATAGAGCTCGGTGAATATGATATTGTGTATGAACCCAGATCATCGTTGAAAGGGCAAGCCGTGGCAGATTTTATAGCAGAGTTCACATACCCTGATACCCCCGAGGAGCAAATGATGCTTGCTGACCTACCTGTGGACGATACAGGATCGACAGACACAGATCCAAACCAACCAACGTTGGTAAAAGGACTTGTGGATGTAGAAAAATCATCATATTCAAACCCCGACCAACTCCGGTTGGTGGAGGGGCACGAACAAATGACCGACGAGGAACGAAGGATACCCGGGGATGATGAAAGAAAACAGATGATATTTCACCGAGGAACTCTAACAGATAAGAAATTTGAAGACGAGTTACATACATGGAGATTATATGTAGATGGATCATCTTGCACGGCTGGTTGTGGAGCAGGGATTGTTTTAAATTCTCCAGATGATATTGACATGGAGTATGCCTTGAGATTCCAATTCAAAGCTTCTAATAATGAGGCTGAATATGAGGCTATGATAGCAGGTTTTCATTTGGCGAAAGTTATGGAGGCACATCAAGTAATTGTTTTCAGTGATTCTCAATTAATTGTGAATCAAATGATGGGAATATATGCAGTGAAGGGAGAGTTAATGGTGAAGTACCATGCAAAAGTGATGGACTTATTGAAAGAATTTGATGCTATTCAATTGGTGAGGATACCGAGAATGGAGAATGCTAGAGCAGATGCATTGGCCCGACTAGCGCCAGCTACGCGCACCGAGCTGCGAAGAACAATACCAATTGAAGTACTAGAAAGTCGGAGCATAGAAGAAGATCTGACGGTGAAGATTATTACCCTTGATTTAGGACCATCTTGGATGGATCCTATCAGAGCATACATTGAAGAAGGAGTACTACCGGAGGACAAACTAGCTGCCAAGAAATTGAAGTATAAAGTTGCTCGGTATGTGTTAACTAATGGTGTTTTGTATAGACGAGGAATTATGGCAGGTTTGCAGAGATGTGTGCATCCATCAGAAGTCAAAGAATTGATTGAAGAAATCCATGAAGGATCTTGTGGAGCTCATGTAGCAGGTCGGGCCCTACTGCAAAGGGTGATGACACAGGGATACTACTGGCCGACGATGAGAGCTGATTGTATAGCTTATGCTAAGAAGTGTGACAAGTGCCAACGTTTTTCTTCCATCCGAAGAACTCCACAGGCATTGTTGACACCCATAACATCACCTTGGCCATTTGCCATGTGGGGGATTGATCTGGTTGGACCACTGCCGACGACCCGAGGAAGGTTCAAGTATCTCGTCGTGGCAGTAGACTATTTTACTAAGTGGGTGGAAGCTGAACCACTAATTGATATGACGTACGAGAAGGTGTATCAGTTCGTATGGAAGAATATCATTTGTCGATATGGTCTCCCCCACGCTTTCATCACAGACCATGGAACGCAATTTGATAATGAAGAATTTACTGCCTATTGTCATCAGTCAAACGTCTTGAAGTTTCATTCAGCACCAGGCCATCCCCAAAGCAATGGGCAGACTGAAGTGACGAACAGAACATTACTAAATGGGTTGAAGAAGAGGTTAAGTGAGGCTAAAGCAAATTGGATTAATGAGCTACAGTCAGTTTTGTGGGCTTACCGAACAACTCCCCGAGCAGCAACAGGAGAATCACCATATATGCTAGCATTTGGAAGTGAGGCTGTGATACCTGCCGAGTTGGGCCTACCAACACATAGGGTGTTAAATTTCAATTCTCCGATCAGTGATCTGATGAGAAGGATGGATTTGGATATGCTCGAGGAAGTCAGAGAAGAGGCAGCCATTAGGAATGCTGCTTATCAACAACGAACAGCTCTGTTTTACAACAAAAGGGTAAAGAAATGTGATTTAAAAGAAGGGGATTATGTGCTAAAGAAGGTCATTCAGAAGCAGAATAAACTGGAAGCAAACTGGCATGGACCTTACCGAGTTACAAAAGTTGTTCGACCAGGAACTTACAGAATCGCAACTCTAGAAGGAGAGGAATTTAAAAATGCATGGAATGCTGAACACCTGCGCAAGTATTATCAATGATGTCAAATGTAAAGCATTTCTTTCATTATGAATAAAACGAAGATGTTTCACCATTTTTCTTTCTGGATGAAAGTTTTTCGGGGAATACTAGTGTAATACACTACACAACAAAAGTGCTCTAAGGAGCCAACCTCCTTTGGTTAGGAGGACAGCTCTTCGGAGCAAAAGTGCTATAAGTAGCCAACCTCCTTTGGTTAGGAGGACATGCTCTAAGGAGCCAAAAAATGCAGCTCTACGGAGCAAAAGTGCTCTAAGGAGCCAACCTCCTTTGGTTAGGAGGACAGCTCTACGGAGCAAAAGTGCTCTAAGGAGCCAACCTCCTTTGGTTAGGAGGACAGCTCTATGGAGCAAAAAGTGCTATAAGTAGCCAACCTCCTTTGGTTAGGAGGACATGCTCTACGGAGCCAAAAAATGCTCTAAGGAGCCAAAAGCTTTAAGGAGCCAGAAAGTATACACCAGCAGGATCAACCACGGTTGGTAAGATAAAAATATACTCTCATATTACAACTTATGTTGGTCGGGAGGTAATATTATTACAATGAGTTTTTTGAAAAACAAAATGTTCAAAAAATACACCAAGTATAGTTGGTCGGGGCAAAAAACCCAATAACTGTAGTTGGTCGGCGAGGACAAATTGATCTTAGTTGGTCGGGCGCAATTTTATAATCAAACCAAGTATAGTTCGTCGGAGCTGTAATTAGTCGACAAACATTATTCACCCACCTTGGTTGGTTGGAAACAGTTTGAACATTTTTACTCATTACTTTATTATTAAGTGATCGAGAAACATTACTAATACTTGTAACTTTTTATTAAGTTGCTTATTGAACAATAATATTGTTATCTTTTTAACAGATACATAGATACATATGTACAAATATAAATGTGCTTGATAAACACAAGACTAACAAAATGGGCAAACAGAAAATGAAAATCTTTTCATTAATCTAGAATAAATTACAAATTACAAGAAGGTACTAAATTGTTACATGGATATTACTATTCTATTGGTTTTTTGCCCTGTGCTTTAGAAACAGGTTCCTCGCCGGCAGGAGGGTCTTCTAGGCAAAGGGGAGAATTGATGAAATTAACATCTCTGAGCATTCTGACGTTCATAACAGAAGGTGTATCCAAATGATGCTCAGGACGAGATAATTCAGCTTGGGAATGAAGGCTATAATCACCAAGATATTTTGAAATTAGACTGCGAGGAATAGAATGAGCTGGAATCCATGCCATATCCAATTTGAAAGGTGGTACAGGCAGGTCTAATAATGATGGAGCATGATAGTCCCATAAAAAATGCCCTTGCTCCAACTTTAATACACCCAATGCATTTAACCATCCTTGCTTGTAACCTTCATTATTAGCATGTTCAATGCGAGCATCCAGATGAACGAGAGCTTCATTGTATCCTGCCATCCAGAATTCTCTTGGCTGTTTATGGAATTGGAAGGTTAATCTATCCAATTGTTCATGAAGGCTTTTGGCAAAGAGATCTTTGTTATGCAAGGCAGATTTCGTTGATGCCAGCTGATCTT
Source organism: Sambucus nigra (assembly GCA_949130495.1). Taxonomy (NCBI): domain Eukaryota; kingdom Viridiplantae; phylum Streptophyta; class Magnoliopsida; order Dipsacales; family Adoxaceae; genus Sambucus; species Sambucus nigra. Next base: position 218,571,661 of record OX422224.1, on the reverse strand, counting down.
CCAGAGACAGATTTTTATTGGACATTTCAGTCAGAGCACGGTCTTTTACTTTCAACTGGAATGCTTGAGTTTCCAGAGTAGACTGAGTACGAGCCTCTTCAACATTTTGGCTGACTCTTCCTCGCCCCCGAGAACCTCTTCCTCGTCCCCGAGCAGTTCCAGAAATAGCAGATCTTCTTAAGTCCTCCAGCTCTTGCCTCAGTTTGGCATTTTCGACCTCTAAGAACGAGAAGCCTTCATCAGTAACTGGTATTAATGCAGTAGAGGATGAAGCAGCAGATTCATATTGAGCTAATTTCTTCTGTAAATTATTATTTTCTTGCTCCAGGATCTCGGCGATTTGTCTACAGGCTTCAATTTCACCTTTTAGGGTCCTCTCCCTGACGTCATACCCAACAATGATCTTCTTGTGGCCTGTTTCTGAAGAGAGCTGCTGGTATCTATTTTCATAATCTTCATGTAACAAAGCCATTGATTCGTTATGTTGATTTTGAAGATCCTCTAAGGAACCATGAAGCTCTTCAATCAACTCATAGTAAGCGACATTGTTGGCCACTGCTCGGTCGAGTAAAGCTTTCAAGTACTGATAAGCTTCAATAGCCTGCTCTGAAGCACCGTGACCAAGGATATCAGCAATTTCCGATGTACTAAGATCTGTATGACCAGCCTTATAGTATTGATGACATTGCTGCATCAGCTCGGTATCATGAGAAGAGATCAATTCCATTCTAGCAACAAACTAATGACAAGAAAAAGACAACAATCAACAGAAAAAATTTATCAACAACAGAGATGAGCAAAGATATATTTTATTAGATCATCAAAAAGTTACATCGTTCGATTACAAGGAAATATAGAAATGCTACCGAACAACTTCACACCTTTTCCTTGTCTCCCAAGACTTTCTCGGGAGGCTGGGACGAGGAGCTCGGTTGCTCGGTGGTAACTACAGCTTGATCGGTTGGAATCTTCTCGGGAGGAGGAGGCATGGAGGAAACGTCCTCGGTGGCAGAGGGTTGAGAGGCAGAAACTTGATCGCCCATAGCCATGGAAGACTCATCTGAAGCAGGTTCATCTTCTTCTTCTTCCACAATTGGTGGAGGAGGACCAGGGAGATGCCGTTGGAATAGCTCAGAATCGTCTTGGACTTTTAGCTCTTGCAGAGCAGCTACCCAACCATCATGGAAGTATTTTAACTCCCCATATTGGACTTGGGACGTCATTGCAGCTATCCCTCTCTCCCATCCTTTCTCCCAACCAACGCTGAAATGTTTCTTGATTGCAAATTTTTTCCTCGACTTCTCCGAGGAGAGCTTCACCTCCAGTTCCTCTTTCTTAACCTTAATATCTCGCAGAGTAGATAATTCTTCTTCTGCCTTCTTCAATTTATCATCAGATTCCTGATGTTTAACCTCCAAATCTTTAATTTTCTCCTCCAAATTCTTGGAGGTTTCAGCCATCTTCATCTTATCAGCCTCAGCCACAGCCAATTTTTTCTCCCAAACAGTTTTCTCCTCGATGTACTGTTGGCGAGATTCCTTCACAGATTGGGTTAAACCCAACAAAGCATCATCAACATCGGACGAGGAAGTGGAAGCTTTAATAACTTGATCTTTCTTCACGATGGTATTGAAGCAGTTCACCAGCTGAAAGATAAGAAAAACAATAGAGTCAACACAAATACAAGAATTCAAGAAAAAGAAAGAAAGACCAAAGGTATGAGAAATTTACTGAAGAAAGATGGCGAGCAGCTAGGGATGTCAGTGTATCCCTAGGAATTTTTTCATCAACCCGAGAACCTCGGGTATAATTGAGCTGGTTGAAGAACTCGGAAGAATAATTTTTGAGACACCACTACCACCAGCGGGTAGAGAAGATGCAGTTCCAGCAAGATTAACTGAGGATGATTTCCTCAATCTCTTCAAAGGACGGTCAGCAGCATCAACCAAGGAAGAAGTCTTGGTCGGAGAGATGGCAATTACATCAGCAGAAGCATCTTTCTTGCTCGGGGCCACTGGGGGCTTCTCGGCAACTTTGGAGGAACCAGCATCTACTTTTTTAGTCCCCTCTGGGACATCAATTTTGCCTTTCTGGGCTCCAACAGCAGAAGAAGTGTCACCAAATAGAGCAGGAGGAGCTCTTTTCTTGCCCATTCTCTGAGATAGGGGGATATGAGAATCTGAAGATGAACTTTCTGGTGTTGAAGCTGGTTCAACAGGGCGAGCAGTATAAGAAGTTGTGTAACTCTTATACTGTAGTAAATATGAAGCAGATCTAATATGCTCATCAGCAATGGTCTTATGCAAATTCCAGATAAGTTTCAAATGCTTGATATTCACTTCTGACTCTTTTGGAGTTTTTCTTTTGCTATCAACTGCAAATAAATACATAATGGAATATCAGTCATACATTTTGTCAAACATGATGAAAGCATAATTTCATAAGTAAAATAAAATGAAAAATAAACCTATCCCATTGCCGTATGGGGGGCATCTGGGACCGTTGTATACTTCATTCCCAGATAAAGGCGCATGTTGCCAATTTTTTATGACCAACCCATGCTCAAAATAATCCCTATTTGAGTCAGGGAGATTAACTACAAGAGCCCTATTCAAATACCTAGTTTTTAAATAATAAATATTATCTAGAACAGCCCATTTATAACAAAACATAATTTCAGGGATCCCAATACGAGTCCCATGAGTTAGATTTAACTTGTGCACCCCGTTAATTATTCTCCATGAATTGGGGGCTATTTTTGCAGGAACAAGATCAAAATATTGACAAAACTCAAGACATAATGGGTTTGGTGGAAAAGAAAAACCGCATTCAGCAACAAAAAGACTGGGGAACCAATGTCCCTCAGCCAATCGAAAGTAATCTAAAGGCTCAGAAAGAACCTCTAGAGTTACCCACGAAGGAATGGAAAAATCAAAACGGAATTTCTCAACAGACTCCACAATATAAACCATATTGAATAAAAGAGATACAGAAGAAAGAAAGAAGATCTTACAGAAAGAAAGGAGATGTGTTGACAACGAACGGAAACAAAGATGAACGCACAAGAGAAGAAGAGAAGAGAAAGCTTGAATGCAGAGAATGAAAAACGTAGACGACGGTATGGTTACCAAAGAAGTTTAAATACTTTGCATTGGGAAGCAGCGAAAGAAATGATTACCAAAAAGAAACTACTAAACTTCCGGCGGCTAAAAGGACAAAATTTGCACGAATATCAAAGCGCTTATCAAAAAGGCGGAAACTGCAAAATAAGAAGGAAATTTGAATACAATGTTCCTAAAACCCGGGAATTACATTTAATATTGCCATATACCGAGAAAGAATGTTCCATACTCTTCAAAGTTCAAAATATGAAACATTGGGGGCTTCTGTTGATACCAAAATTAATGTGCTGATGTGGACGAAGAAGATGAAGACACGTGTCAATCTACATGGCACAATAGCAGCGAGGAAGATCATTTCCCGACCAACCGTGCTTCTTTCCGAGAAACTATATCACACTGAGGAACTCTATCATCCCGAGATACTCTAAGTACTCCGAGGAACTCTTGATCAACAAGCAACTAAGGCGGTCCGAACTGCATCTCGGCCGTATCATTAATTACCAGACGGACAACTGTTCAACTATCCATTGTATTCTTGACGCACACGCTGCATTAAATGTATTACCCTTTCATATGTAAATCATTTAATGTATTGGACCTTTCATGTACAGCCTCAAGGCTATAAATACATTGTATCTCCCTCATTCAAAGGGACCGAAATTTCTTGAGAGAACTTGTAATCAAGAATTCCACAAACACTCAGCAATAACATAACAGTGGACGTAGGCTTTATTCCTAGCCGAACCACTTTAAAAATCTTTGTCTTATTTATTTATCTGTGATTGAATAATTAGAGCAATCTAGTTTTTTACATCAACACTGATGATTCTGATTCCAAAGTCGGGGAACCACTTTATGTTTATTATGCCCAAACTTTTCCTTTCAGCATTAAAGAGTTTGACCTTCTTTTCTGCAGGAACATGTACGACATTAGGTCAGACATTACTATGGGAGTCGCAGACAAGGACGAGAGAGCCTTTGACGTCCTACATGGTGAAATTTCCATCTATGACCAGATATTTATGGTTAGCTTTCACCTTCCTTTCCACACTTCCATATGAGTCATCCTTTATAGAAAGGGGATTTCTCCTGATCAGCTGACATCAAACTCTTGGAGGATGATACTCGACTTTATCTCTATTTGGAAGTTAAAATACGAAGACGACCCTTCAGTTGGCGTCTTCAAAGCTTGCTACAATATATTATCAACCAGGGCCAAGCCTGACTATTACCATCTAGTGGTAAGAAAGTTCGATAAGAAAAATTTTCACATCAACCAAACCTTAGACCACCACTAGAAGCCGAGGTACTTTTTTTTATTGGGTCTTAGGAGTTTGTGACCGTTATTTCCCACGATGATGCTAAGCTGAGGGTTACCCGCATTTGGGCAAATCCTTCTATGTCTACCAAGTTGGACTCCCACCTCAGTATTGATGATAGGACACGGGTCGAATTCTTGAGGTTCCAGGGGAATGATGGGTGGAGTTTGAAGAATTAATGATCCCTTCTTTCCTTGCGTCGTCAGGTGTAGGGGTTGACCCCCTAGACGAGTTGTGTAAGTTCTTCATAATTTTTATTTACATAACTATTTTCTCATCTCTGGATATTTGTACTAATCATTGTCTTCTCTTTTTCTTGAAGATTGTCCTCCTAATACCCCATATCATATTTGGAGTATAACGACCCCTAGCCTTCAAGCAACTCTAAGTTGAAAGGGCAGCAAATAGCCCATCAATGCTGTCGATAAAAACACACCAATCGATGGACTGAGTCATGCCTAGCTGAGAAAAATAAAAAAGAGCCGATCAATGGGGGGACCACCTATAATAACAAGATATGAGGCTGAGGCAACATGCTTCTGATATGAGTCCGACTCCTGCCTCCCAAATCTTCATTGATGATGCCATTATAGCTTGTCTTTCTTAAATTAAGGTGAGCTCAAATTATCTTATCACCAGTGATGTGAGATTAAAGGTGTCCATCTTTGCCTTCATGGCCGAGTCTGATAAATTCTTCTTAGTTTCAATGAACGTGCCTAAAGTCTTTCACTTCAATCTTCATCACATGGCCTAGGTATGATGACTTTACTTTCTTCCAAATTTTTTGATTTTGTCAGTGTTACATCATCTTATAATAACTTTTGTCATTTGTGTTTTTTTAGTCCATGTGTGCCTTTGCTCACACCATGGAGTAGATGATCGAGAATCTCGCCTAGTGCAAAAGGTCGTGGGGGCCCTTCAAGATGAGAGGGACTTAAAGGACAAGGTGAAGTCCATGAGGTCCAATGATAAAAATCCCTCACTGATTTGAAGAAGGAGTATGACAACGCTCTGAGGAGGAGAAGGACGATGCTCTAACTGATCTGACGACCAAACACGTGATCGCAATAGCTGAGTCCATCAAGAAGGCTAAGGACGAGGCTATGGAGGCCTATAAAGACTTGGAGGAGTTTGGTGACTTTGGTTGCCTGCACCTTAAAAGAGGTGCAAAAATGGCCCGTCGGTGGGCTATTTTAAAATTCCTTGAGACTGTATTCTCTATTCAACCCTATCTGGAAGCCTTTAACCTGTCTAACCCTCTTCTTCGGACAACACTAGCCGATGTTAAAGAAATGACTGGAACTGAGAGTTTAGTTCAAATTGTTGATGAGTCCACTAGGGCAGGAGCTGAAGATGGGGCCGACATCAATGATCCGAGTGCTTAGGTTGGCCGTTTGTGACCTTTACCCTCTTCATCTTGTAATTTTATTTTATGAACACTTTTGTAACTCTTCATATATAATATTAACATTTTCCTCTTTGTACTTATGTAATCATTATTCTCATTAATGAAGATCACTATTTTTGCCAAGTATTGTGTCGTATTACTGATGATATCTTTACCACACAAATGATTTTTGCCATAAGTTCTCTTTCGTAGCTTCTTAGATTGTGAGGACGACATTCAATTCCCCACATAGTGGTGTTCAAAATAATCATAATAAAATGATTTTCAATTTAAATCCAAGAAATTAGTGATGTTGATGTAAGTCCCCTCTCATTGTTTTTAGGAGTGTATGGACGAGTCTCATCTCTTTATACACTCTCATATTCGCCGAGATAGTTTAACTCTGAGGTCACCACATATTGATGTTCAAAATAACCATAATAAATGATTTTCAATTTAAAGACACCAAATGTTAATATAAGTCCCCTTTCATCATTTTTGGGAGTGTATGGACGAGTTTCATCTCTTTATACACTCACTTCTTCGCCGAGAGAGTTTTAACTCTGAGGTCACCACATAGTCATGCTTGAAATAACCATAATAAAATGATTTTCAATTTAAAGTCACCAAATCTATGATATTAATATAAGTCCCCTTTGGTCATTTTTGGGAATGTTTGGACGAGTCTCATCTCTTCATACACTCTCGTCTTCGCCGAGAGAGTTTTAACTCTGAGGTAACCATATAGTTATGTTCAAAATAATCATAGTAAAATGATTTTCAATTTAAAGACACTAAATTAATGATGCTAATATAAGTTCCCTCATGTCATTTTTTGGAGTTGATGTAGGAAAAAACTATGCGTTCGTGTAGATATGGAAATCTTTGTGATCAGCTTCAGACCACAATACAAAAAACCTAAACTATGACTACACTCAACAAATGAAGTATAGTGACCAGTTTGAGTATCGAAAATTCACAGGGAGTGTTCGACAGAATTTAATCAATTTATTACTTCTAAAATAAAATTGTAAAATGTGATGATGGTTTACAAGGGGAAAAAGAAATAAAACTAGATAAGAACAATAACAGGATTAAGGTCACATCCCCACCGAGGGCTAAACAATGCGTAAAAAGGACTTCGGTTCGAAAACATTTAACGGAGAATACTCAATTAATTATAAACACCAAACATATAGAAAATTAATTCAACAATGAAATATTAAACAATTAATCGAAAATGGTCACACATGGATTAAAATTGGATTATCACTTTAAACACTAACATTGCGTGACAAAGAAAGTTAAATGCATAATATTCCAACTTTAATACATGAGGTTTCACTTAAATGCATTTTGACCCAAAACCTAGATTTCAAAGCTCGAGACCCATTAATGGCGGACATATGACCCTTAAACTAGCTACAACACATAATTAAAGCAAGAAATAAAACTAATTAACCATCATAAACAATAAATCTACTAACAATAACTAACATACAAAAGTAAATGAACATTAAAGAAAGAAACAAAGAAAATACAATTTAAATAAATGAAGGAGAATATGAATAGCGGCTTACAATAATCTAAATAACACAAACCCTAAGAGAGAGAAGCTCCATCCAAACCCCCCCTCTCTAACCTAAAACTAACTAAAAATAAATGATATAAAAGATGTATTACAAAATGAGTAAAACCCCACTTATATAGTAAGTGGAAATGGAATTAAAATAAAAAGAAAATAATAAGAAATAAGTTCTTTAAAAACTAGGAGGACCGATCAACCGCAACCAGGGGGACGATTGATCGGTGATAGTGTTTGAAGCCCCTCGCCTTGGTTCGTAAGTTTAAGCTGAATAACCAGTCGACTGGGGGTTCAGGGCCGATCAACTGGTGCCCTGCTTTCTTGGAAGCCTTGGTCATCACATGGGAGAAAATGTTCTTTACGAAATCAGTCATAACTTCTTCATTGAACTCAAAACGATGTGACGTTTACGGCCACACAAAGCTAACTCAATGAACTACGCTTCTGTAGCTGAGCCAGAGATGAAGTATGAAATGACTAAAATTCCTTTGAAATTGGGTCAAATGACGAAACTTCCTCGAAAAGAAACCAATCCACACCTTTAACATTCCAATACTTACAAAAGCTCGATTATACCTCACAAAGAATATAAACATACAAAATAGAGGTTGTCTGGTTAACGAGCATAAATATAGGCATAAGAAACACAAAAGTGCTAGAATGTATAAATATAAAGGGCACAAATACGCAATATTTGTGACATTTCAGGAGTGTATGGATGAGTCTCGTATATTCATACACTCTCGTTTTCGTCAAGAGAGTTTTAACTTTGAGGTCACTACATAGTGATGTTTGAAACACGAATTTTTTGCATTATTCACCACCTAAGTGATGTTGTCACACTATTCCCCCTCTAGATGTTATTAAGAGTTCATGGAAGAGACAAGTCTCCCATGGTTTCTCGTATCACTGAGAGTGAGTAAAAACTAATTCACAATAAGAATGATTTTTTTTTATCTTATGGAAATTCAAAACACACATTCAATAATTGAACACAAAGATATGGGGAAACACTTGAACTTTTTCATTCATTACTTCAAAATATCTCAAATACAAGCAATCTCTGTACATAAAAAGGATGATACGCAAATGACATTCAGACCTATTGATAATATCTCTTTAAATGATCTACATTCCACATATTGGAGAAAGGCTATCCCTCTAGGTTCTCCAGTCTGTAAGTTCCACGTATGATTTCTTTAGTGACTCTATATGGGCCATGATAGTTCGGATTCCATTTGTTCTATTTCTGCTAAAAAAATTTCAACGACAAATCCCCCACAACAATCAACCTGGCTTTGACCATCTTATTATAGATTTTTTTCACCCTCTGTTGATATGCTGCCTATCAGACCTTGACATCCTCTCGTCTTTCCTCTATAAGGTCTAGGTCAAGTCTCCTTTATTCGTTGTTGGTATCCAGGTTATATGTCTGGACTCTATGACTGGGAAGGCTGAGTTCAGTGGGGATTATTGCCTCTGACCCATAATCTAGAATGAAGGGTGTCTCCCCTGTAAGTTTCCTCTTCATCTCCATGTAGGCCCATTAGACTCCATGTAACTCGTCCATCCAAAGACCCTTAGCATCTTCCAACTTCTTTATTTTGTCTAAGATCATCCTATTGGTGCCTCGATCTGGCTATTGGCTTAGGGTTGGTCCGGTGTTGAGAAGAACTGCTTGATGCCTACCCTTTCGCAATATGTGTCTAAAGACTTATTTATAAATTGCTTTCGATGATCAGAAATCAAGGTGTGTGGAAGGCCATACCTGGAAATGAAGTTTCTCCAAATGAACGTAAAGGTATTTATCTCATTTATAGAAACCATAGCCTCGGCCTCCACCCACATTGAGAAGTAATCGATGGACATAATTAAATACCTATAATTTCATGCAACTTTAGGTAGAGGTCCCACTAGGTTGATCCTCGAAACTATAAATGGACATGGGGATATAATGGATGATAAAGGCAGATGAGGCTGATAGGGATGCATGCATATCTCGGGCACTTATCACAAAACTATAAATGGACATGGGGATATAATCCTTTTTGCTAGAGATCGTCCTCCTATATGACTTGAGCATGACCCCTTGTGCATATCTCGTAAGATGTATTCCACTTTAGTGGGGTGAACACTTCAAAGAAAAGGAAGCAGGAAGCCTTTTTTGTATAGGATGATCCATATAATGGTGAATTTTACTACTCTATAATGTCATTTTTTCTTCTCGACCTTTGTATCTGGGAGCTCCCCATTTGTGATATATTTAATAAGAGGATCCATCCATGACTCTCCAAGGTTCAAATTTAGGCAAAAATCAAGCTTACTATCGTCCTCGTCAATATTGGGCCTGTAGAGGATTTTAACTAGGATGGTCCTCCTAATCTCAATTCTGGTGGATAAGGCTAACCTTGCTAGAGAATCGAATAATCTATTCTCCAGTCGAGGGATCCTTTTCACTTTGACTTCCCGAAGATTGACCATCACCTTTATAACTCTCATAAAGTACTTAGCCATATTTTCTTCCTTTGCTTCATAGATTCCCAACCCTTGGTTCATAACTAGCTAGGAGTCACTATGCACAACGATCTGGCATACATTCATTGCCTTGGAGAGGGAGAGGCATGCTAGAAGGGACTCATACTCTGACTCATTATTCAATGCTTTAAAATAGAATCTCAGGGCATATTCGATATCTGTTCCATCCGGGGCCGAGAGTATCAATCCGACCCCACTTCCATTTTCAAAAGATGAACCATCCACAATGAGACTCCACACCGGGACTTCTTTTAATAAAGGTCCCTTTGTCATTACACCTTTTTGGAATACAAAATCTTTTTTTTTAACATCGTCTTGCTCCATATTGGCCGACGGTTGACTTATAACAACTGTTTTCGACACTAGTGTACCCTCTTCTATTTCGATATCAGACTCGACCCTGGTGAATTTAACCACAAAATTAGCTAACGCCTGACCCTTGGTTGTAATCCTCGACTGATACACACTATTAAACTCTACTAAGTCAATTGTTCAAGCCATCAACATACCCGATTTCTCAGGTTAATGGATGACTTTCCTTAAAGGAGTCTTAGTGAGTACCACCATAGTATGAGCTTAGATATAAGGTTTCATTTTTCTGAAGGCGTGGATTAAAGCATATGCCAGTTTCTCCATCTTGGGATACTTGAGCTCGGTCCCTTAAAGAGCCTTACTTTTAAAATATATAGGCTTTTGAACCCCCTCATTATCTCGTACAATTTCAGTACTGATGGCTGACTCAGGTACTGCCAAATATAAAAACTGCTTATCCCCCTGAATATTTCGAGACAGCAGCATCGGGGATCCCAAATAAGTTTTCAAATCGTGAAAATTCTTCTCATATTACTTATCCCAGATGATTGATTTTCTTAATACCTTAAAGTGAGACAAACACTGATCTGTGGCCCCAGAAATGAAGTAGTTGAGAGCAACAACTCTTCTTGTCAACTTCTGCACGTACTTTATAGTATTTGGTGTCTTTGTATCTATCAATCCCTCGATTTTTTTTGAGTTTACCTTAATCCCACTTTGATTGACTATGAAGCCGAGGAACTTTTTGATGCCGACACCGAACACGTCCTTTGATGGATTCAACTTCATCTTATAGAGATCCCTGGTGTCAAACATCCTCTCAAGGTCAGCAATGCGATCCTAGGCCTTGAGGCTCTTTGTCAACATATCATCAACATAAACCTTCATAGTTTACCCAATCTGATCTTTTAACTTTTTAATGACCAACCTTTGATAGGTTGTCCCTATGTTTTTAAGGTTGAACGACATGACCTTATAGTAGTAGGTTCCTTTATCAGTGATAAATAAATATTTCTCATTGTTGTCCTTGTGCATGAAAATTTGATTATACCCCAACTAAGCATCCATGAAGCTCATCAGTTCATGCCTAGTTGTGGCGTCCACCATTTAATCTATCCAGGGTAAAAGGAAGTTATTTTTTGGGCAGGCCTTATTTAAGTTTGTGAAGTCAACACACATTCTCCATTTTCTATTGGCCTTAAGCATAATCACAACATTAGATAACCAATCCGAGAAGTGCACTTAGAGAATAAACTCAACCAATTGGATATTTTTAACCTCGTCTTGTATAACCTCATACCTATCTCTGGCATAGGCCCTTGTCCTATGCTTCACTGGCTTGGCATCTTTGCTAATGTTTAGCTGATGGTAGATAACTTCGGGGTCAATCCCTCTATTAACTTTTCTTTCACCTCTTTCTTTAATGATGAGCCAATTTGGATAGTTTTTTTTGGCTCGTCCTCATTGAGGATGATGGATTCTACCGCCTCTACGGCCTCACCCTTATTCAACTTACTCTTGAACCTTGGGTCAAGAGTGTCAATATTGCAGGAGCTTGTGATCTTTTTATGATCCTCCCTTTGTTCTCTTGAGCTGAAGTAACATTCTCTCGTAACTACCTGGTCACATTAGACTTCCCCAACCCCATAAGGAGTTGGGATCGCCTCAAATTCTTTAAGTACAATTCCATCGAGAATGATATTATAGGCTGAGAATATGTTCTCATCAATTATAAAAAAGCTTACTTTCTTCGTTAGGCACCTCATCCAGGTACTAATACAGACATCCATTTTAAACACCTTAGTAGGTGAACCTTCTCTCCACTGAAATATATCAATGGATGATGTTATGGAACTAACCTATTCTTACTGAGCTTTAATCCCTTGGAATAGTCCCAAAATATGACATCGACTGAGTTATTACCGTCCAACAGTATTGGAGGTACATCGTACCCATAAACCCTGGTACTGATGACCAAAAGGTCGTCACGGGGTCCATGATTCCTTTTAAATCCATTCACGAGAAGCCAGCCATTAAGGTATCCATGTTTACTTTCTTTAACTTCCCCGACTTTGTCTTTACAGTAGCCGAGTTAACATCCAGTCTTTTGGGTGCCTATTTGGCTTCTATAACATGTGCCTTTTGGTTGGCTGGCTTAGTTCCTTAGCCAGCCATCACTTCACTGATCATTTTAATGTCAAAGGAAATCATATGCATGTGTCCCATAGGCTCAGGGATCTTAAGTGGGAGATTTGGGTTATCCCCATCGTCGTTTGATTCTTCATCTTTCTTGTCAGCCTGAGGTGGTCATCTCCGCCTATCATCTTTTGACCCACCATACTTCATGCTAGCATCATCTTTGGCACCACTCCGGTTAATATACTTATAGAGTTTCCCTTACTTCAAAATTTTCTCAACCTCATCTTTGAGATCAAAGCATCTTTCTGTCACATGGCTATGGTCTTGGTGGAGCTCGCACCACTTAATTTTCTCCCTCTTATGAGGAGGGGGCTTAAGCTTTCCAGGCCATCTATGTTCCCTGTCATGTTTAATTTAATTAAAGATTAGGTCAGGACTTACTGTCATTGGGGTATATCTGGTAAACTTATCATCGATCGACCTTTTCTTTCCATCTTTTCCTTTCTCCTTCTAAGACTTTCCCTCACTTGCTTCTGTTTTATCTTCCTCTTTGGCCACCATATCCTCCTCTGCATTTATGAATCTCATGACCGTAGCTAGAAGTTCTTCCATGGACAACTACCAGAGAAGTTTACCTTTTTGCAACCCATTTATGAGGGATGTTATAGCCATATTTTCCTCATAGTCCTCCGCTTCAAGTTTCTGTTTATTGAATCGAGCAATATAGTCTCTCCGTGTCATACTTTTTCCTTATTTCATATAAAAGAGATGAGTAACTTTTTTTAGGGGCTTCTTGCCGAAGTAAAAGTTATGGATGAATTTCTTGGCAAATTTTTTAAAATTCTTGATTGAATTCTTAGGTAGAGACATATACCACATGTGAGATGCGCCTGTGAGGGTGCTAATAAAGTCTAGGCATATCATCTCACCTGAGATGGAGTAAACGTCGACTACCGACTGATTCATTTTAATGTGGTGTATCAAATCCATACTGCCATCATATTTTGGAGTTATCGTAGGAGGCTTGAACTTAGCTGGTGTGGGGAAGTTTACTATCTTAGTTACGAAGGGAGACCCTTCCACGTAGCCCCTGTGGATTAGGTCTCAACTTTTCAACAGATCGTCGATCTTATCCTCCAGCCTCTGAATTAAACTATTCCAGGGCTTCTCTATTGCCACCGTATTGTCTCCTTTGTCTTCCCTATTAGTAGGATCGAGCACTTGGTCTCATCCAATAGCCCTCTAATGATTGTTGACTTCCCTTTACTAACCTTCTCGGCCTTGCTGAGGCCGACGATCGCCACATCCACCATTCCCTCTAGAGGCGGCGTTACTATGTGAATGGGAGAGTCGATCTCGTAGGTCTCCCACTTGGACGAGACCGTCAAAGGTTTACCCCCTACTATATATGTCAAAGGTTGAAATTTTGGGTCGGCTCTCTTGTATCGGCCTTGTAGTATTTTCCCCACTGATTGGTGCTGGGAAAATCGTATTTCCAAAAATATGATATAGTTCCCAATAATCATCCTCATCACAATCCTGATCATTTGGATTATCTTGTGCTTGTTTTACTAGGCCAGGTTTCCTAGGGTCAACCATGTCTCTCTGTTTCTGGTGGAATTGTGATTCCTTTTCTGGGGCCGTGGGTGATCCCCTTATCACCGCATCCATAACTTCCCCGGCTTCTGAAATGATGACCTCTGCCGCTGCGCCTGGAGTTCTGGCCATCATGATTTATCTCAAAGCTATAAATTTTTCTTATATCTTTTGTTAGCTGGCTACCAACGTGCGCAATACCATCTCCACATCAACCATTTCTGATTGAGGTGGTTCTTGGCTGGAACTGGGGCCAACACCTCGAGGCAGACATAAGTGATCTCTTCGTTTAGAGTGTAGATGAACAAGATGATCTAAAAGAAGGTTGAAGGTGACAACTAGAACTCTTTCAAAGGTGATACAGGCCCAACAAAGGTGGAGTTGGATCACCACTAAAGATTCAAATAGGATCTAAGCTAGAAGTGAGAGGAAGAAGATGAAACCTCACGTTTCACAGGCGAGCGCCAAAATGATGATACCAGAGATATCACCTCTTAAATTTGTATTGAGATCAATCTAGTAATCTCAGTGAAGTAATATATGTGTACGAGTGTGTGTATATGTATGAAGTTGTGTGTATATATATGTGCGATTGTGTAAAAGTATATATACATGTGTGGGTGTGTATGTGTATGCGTGTGAGTATATGAGGGATTTCATGTATGTATAAGAATTCACGTGTTATACGTGTGAGCATATGTGTATATATATGTGCGCGTGTGAGTATGGTGTACATATGTTTATGAGTATGTGTACATCTGTGCGATTGTGTATATATATAGATATACGTGTGCGTGTGAGTGGACGTGTATGTGTGCGCGTGTGAGTATATATGGACTTCATGTATATATAGGAATTCATTTGTTATATGTGTGCGCATATATATATATATATATATATATATATATGTGTGTGTGTGTGTGTGGGGGGGGGGGGGTCATGTTTGAGTATATGAGGCACTTCATGGATGTATAGGAATTCATATGTTATATGTATGTATGTATGTGTACATATATGTGTACATATGTGTGTGTGTATATATGTATTAAATTGTGTGTATATATATGCGTGATTGTGTAAAAGTATATATATGGGTGTGGGTATGTGCAAGAATAATATTTTGTAATTCTCATAGCTTAGTTATTTTGGCGTATGCCATTACAAATCGTTTCTACAAAACCACAGACTACATCCGCTTATGATTCCACGACCATTTGAAGATGAGTTAGTAATCGAGCTTCATGTATGAAATTCAAGCCATTGGAATCGTCATGAACATTTTACGGAGGTGTACGAACTTGTGGTTTTTATTTTACTCGATCAAATTATTCTGGGATGTTATGTGATGGGATTAAGGCAAGGATGATGATGATGATGTTTATTTTTTACTCGAGGCATTTTTTATAAAATAATTTTTTAAATATATTTTTCAATCTTTTTAGAACGAGATGAAGATCTCGTTGCAACGAACCCCATAGTTCATTCAAACGAAGTTTACAATCGTTAGAACAAAATGCCATTTTCGTTAGAAAGGAATTCTAACGAGCATCCAATGAGATGGTCTCTGTTCGACAGTAAGGCTTATAGGGTGTCTAACCTTCCAAGATCTAAAGTTATGGAGTCAATATATGTCACTATTAGAGACAACGAGCCACCAGAATCTATAGACCCTAACCTCGAGTGTGAAAATGATGCATCCCCTGGTGACGATCCCATCGTTCCTCAAACTACCCGGGTGGACCCCTTGCTATATTTAGAGGATCCATCCCCTTGGGTTAGAAAGAGTCATGACCCTTCTACTATACTTGGTGATCCCACACTAGCTGTCAAGACTCGTGCTCAACTTGAGAATGTGGTTAGCTTTTTTTGCTATACCTCCTTAGTCGAGCCCAAGAATGTGAAGGAAACACTCAAGGATGAACGTTGGATATTTTTTATGCAAGATAAGGTTCTTCAGTTTTGTAAGAACGATGTATGATAGTTAGTCCCCCCTACCTAGTGAGACTAATGTGATTGTTACTAAGTGGATTTACAAGAATAAGATTGATGAAAATATACAATAGTTCATAATAAGGCTAGGTTGGTCGCTCAAGGATACATACAGATTGAAGGTGTAGACTTTGACGAGACATTTTATCTTATTGCTAGGCTTGAGTCCGTCCTCTTACTCCTTTCCATAGCATGTCATCTATGCTTCACGTTATATTAAAAGTATGTCAAGAGTGATTTCCTTAATGTAATTCTATATGAGGAAGTTTACAGAGAACAACCAAAAGGGTTCGAAGACCCAAAGCACCCAAGACACGTCTTTTATCTTAAGAAGGCCCTATATGGTTTGAATCAAGAACCACTTGCTTGACATGAGAGGCTCACTTATTATCTCTTAGTTCATAGCTTCAATAAAGGGGAGTGGATACGATGTTGTTTATGAGGATAGAGAGTGGTGCTATATTGGTTGCTTAAGTCTATGTGGACGACATGGTATTTAGATCCACGTGCTCCCAACATGCTCACACATTTGAGGAGGATACAAAGAGAGAGTTTGAGATGAGCATGGTTGGTGAGCTTACGTTCTTCTTAGGTCTCCAAACACGTCAACTTAAGGTTAGGATATTCATATCTCAATCCAAATATGCTAGTGACCTAGTGAAGAAGTTTTATTTAGAGTCCACTAAGCACTCACGCATCCCTATGAGTACATTGTATAAGCTTAGAAAAGATGCTTTACATAAGGACGAAGAGCAAACCCTTTATAGGAGTATGATAAGTAGTCTTCTGTACTTGACCACTAGTCATCCCAACATTGAGTTTAGTGTTGGAGTTTGTGCATGATACCAAGCGTCCCCGAAAGAGTCTCACTTGCTTGCAATTAAACGTATCATCAAATATGTGAGTGGCACTCTTTCCTATGGTATTTGATATTCCTTTGATACCGATGACCATTTGTCTGCCTATTCAGATGCTGATTAGGCCTTGGATGTTCATGTTTGTAGGATCACCTTGTAACACCCTACTCAATTAAATACCGGGTGATCAATCCTATACCCAATTGAAACATAATTTACAGTTGGGTCATTCTTATCATCACTGTCGAAAAATATTTTTGTTTATTTAATCACCTAATATCCAATTAAGCAGGTGTTAAACTTTTCAAATTTTAATATAATTAAAAATTCCACTTTTAAAATATAACCCATTTAAAACAATCCATTCACGCAATGAATAATAATTGAGTAATATCAAAACTGAATTAAATGCAATCGGAATAAAACTCTCCACTTTAAATATCTTAATACAATAATCCCACCAAATATTAAATGTACCAAAATCGACATAAGAACTTAATCTGTCTAAGATAGAAAAGAAATAACTAGAATCCTCTTGGGCAACAGACCCTGAATGAAAGATCAACTAAGAGTATGAACCAATGAACACGAAAGCATCTAAACAAAGTCCAAAACTCCATAGCATCCATATCTCGTCAAAAATATTAATCCTCTATGGTTGGCATCCCTGCGGATGGACACCTGATATAAGAGATACAAGAGAGAAGAGAATATGCAAGAAAATGCGTCTGAGCCCGATGTAAAAATAGTTTAGAAAACAACAAGTGAATAAATGCTATATTAAGCAATTATTATATACATGTTAGATTATGGGACTCTCTCTTGAGATTCTCACCTCTCATCTAGAGTGAACGCCCAACGTACCTTAAAACTATACTAGTTACTATTCCCATACTAACTAGTTCATATCAATACCAACTAACCAAAAACCATATCTTTCCCACGTATTTCTCTCGCAATACAGGTAATACATATATAACCAATTTCTCTTTAACATGGATAAGCCCTTTTCCAATTCAATATAATTAAGTATTTGCTTACTTGATTCATTTTCAGATTTCATTATCTTTCATATCTACTTAATTCACCCAGTAGACACTATCACAAGTATATATACACATTCACTCTATTATATATATACAATACTACACCTCGAGGCTCAGCTGCGATGCATGCGTACTCTGCTATCATGTCCCAATACATCTCATCACTGTATAAAGAACCATAGGTTCAGTATGTCCCACGAACCATAATTAAAAAAATCATAAAGCCTTTGGGCTATGCACATACCTACGCACCCAAAAGACCGTTCAATACCATTGTTCTCACTAATGGCAATCCAACCTAAGTCCTATGTTCTGAGGTACAAATCAAAGATCCCCCTTAAGGGTCATCAGGATATGACTGCCCTCTACGCGCAAACCTCCCATCGATAGCAAGTAACATAGGTATGTCATACATAAAAATTATCAATCAATATGTATATACTCATCGTATACAATAATAGGCACACACTCGACCTGTATATATCATAATAGGAATTTATCCTATCCCAAGTACCTGTTGTATTTATCAATACTATACGTACTTCTTAATTACGATTATTCTCTTTGTCATACTTTATTATGTAGTTATCACTTACATAATGTCTTTCTCACTTTAATATAATTTTTCAACATTAACTGAAGTCTCTCACTCCTTGTTAATGTACCAAAATTATTCAAACATAATTTATCGTATTTTATTATGTTGATATCACTCACATAATTTTCTATCCTTAATTAAATGTTTAATTTCCTAACATTAACCCAACTCTCTCACTCTTTGTTAATGTACCAAAATTATTCAGAACCTACTGTGGGCTAAAATACAATTCTCCAAACTTTTCTGGGCTAAAACATAATTTATAGAATCTCATCAGAAACCCAGAGTTCTTGTTCAAACAAGATGTCATCTCATTCGAACGACAATATGTCTCGTTCAAAGGAGATCATCTTCATTACAGTTCGTCTTCTACCTAAATTTTCTGCATTTTTCTTCATGTTCTTACACCCAAACCCTCATGGATTATATTCTACCCAACTCCCAGATATTCTAACATTGTGCTAACATGTTCAAGGGTGATTTTCACATAAGAGAAACATCAAATCCATATGTTCATAAGGGTATCATCATCAAACCCATTGAATCCTTAAAATTTCAATTTATCTAAATTCTCCGTTTTTATACCTCTCAAAATCCCAGAATTTAGAACTATTATTTCATATCTAAATCATCAAATTTCCATATTCAACATGAGTAGGATTCATCTACATGCAATACCTATCATCATTTTCATATCTTCAATAAACAAACATATATCCTCTACATATAAAACCTATCCATTTTCATGATCATAGTCTCTACATGTATAAATCTCCAACAACATGAATTTGCTTATCCATTAAACTTGATTTATCCATCATTTTAATCCCAAATTTATAAGTTCAACAATCCAAAAGAAAATCCTATTCTAACATGGATAATATAAGCACCAAAATACAACAAGAATTACACTTGCCTTATGTGTAGGTCTGAACCTTTGGAAAAGACAAGTGTTTGACACCTTCTCTTCCTTTTTTCGATGACTATCCAGTGGTGGTGCAAGGTGTAAAGATGGTGTTTGTCCCCTTAATTTTCCCTAGGTGACTCTTCCTTTCCAAGCGACTCTTCCTCTCCTCTAGATAACCTTCACTTTCTCTCTAAGTCTTTTCACTCTCTCTCAAAAGACCTCATTTTGTGTTTTGCTGAAACGAACCTTACATACAATCTAAAATCACATATATAAAAATTCTCCAAGGTTATCTAAAAGACAAAAAACGTAGGTACTATTCATCTCCCAAGAAAAATGACTAAAATGCCCCTTTGGGGTGTCCTTTCATCTTCCAATTGACCCGAGACCCAAATAAAACCCCCGAGTAGACTTTTCATCCTATTTTGACCCTTCCGGACTCAACGGTGCACTCGAAATGATCATCCGAATGACTTAAAAATAAATCTCATTTTATTTCCCAACTTTAGTCCCGACACGACTCATAAGCGCGTCCCGACTTGATTTCTATTATTGCCGTATTTGTTGCTCCCGACAATAATTATTATATTCACATATTACTTTTATATCACTAAGTAATATTCAAAATCATATATTACTGTAATCTCCTGTAACATTCAATTCGAATTAATTTGAATTATTTTTTTTCATATAATTGATTCCAATTAATCCCATTAATTTGGCCCATTAACTTTTAATTTATCTCATATTAAAAGTCATTAAAATTACGGGGTATTACATGTAATACCCCGTACTTTTGGCTATATTTATTTTTGGGAGTTAATAATTAAATTGCGTATTTATTGGAAATTAATCCGGGTTAATAATAATACTAATGTGATGCGAATTGGTATTTGATTATGTGCATATATGATTATATATGTATTGGTTATTATAAAATTTGTCGTGAGATTTATATACGGCATTTTAGAAATTTTGTTGAGACGCGTGGGACCGCCGCGTCACGGTATAATATTTTGATATTAAAAGTGAATTTAAAATCTATAGTCCGTATGGTCGTTTTGAGTGCGCCATCGCATCCGGAAGGGTCGAGATAGTCAGAAAACACTAGCCGGGGGTATAGTTTGGGTCCCGGGGTATTTTTAGGCCATTCCAGCACTATAAAGGGTATTTTAGTAATTTGGTATTTTTGGGTAATTAAAAGTGACGAAAATTGAGAGTTGTAATCTGATAAGGATTGACCCCAACCAACCCTTATTAACCCAACAAGCTACGGAGGTTTATTAATTAGGTTTTCATAAATTCCCTAAAAGCAAACCCTAGCCACCATAGCCTCTTGGAGAAGAAAGCTTGGAGAAGGAGAGAGAGAGAGGAATTCTGCAGAAATTCTACACCAAACCCACACCAAATTCAGAAATCATACCAAGGCAAGTGTTTTAATCTTATTTAAATTCGTAGAATGTTTCCTCCATGTTAGAAATTGATAAATTTCAACTGTTCTTGGAAGATAATGAAAACCCATGTAGTTTGAGGTTTAGAACTTAAAAATTGTGAAGAGAATTGCATGTAGTATGATAGGTAAATGATTTCCCTTATTATAATTGTGATTAGAAGGAAAGAAAACGAATTAAATTCTGGGATTTGATGATGATATGTAGTTAGGGTTCATGTTCTTGAGATAATTGGAAAAAGTATAAAAAGGTGTAAATTAAATTAATATTTGGATGGATTGATCCCTTAGAAACATGTTAGGATGTGACTATATATGTTTAGTATTGATTATAGACCCTAAAACGTTGTTAGGATGGACTTTGGGAGAGATTAGAAGTGTTATAAATGGTGAAAAACGAATTGGGGAAAAATCTGGGCCGAAACTGGCATCTCGTTAGAAGCAGCCCCCAGGTCGTTCGAACGAGCTCGTTCGAACGAGCTTCTAACGAGTTGACCAGTCGTTATTAACGAGTGGGGTTTTCGTTCGATATCTCGTTCGAACGAGATATCGTTAGAAGGGTCAGTTCGTTCGAACGAACTGGGATCTCGTTCGAACAGCCTCGTTCGAACGAGACTTCTAACGACCTGACAGTCCAAACTCGTTTGAAGCCTCGTTCGAACGAGACTTCTAACGAGTTGACAGTTTGACCCTTTTGGACTGTTTTGACTTTTGGATTTCCGGGAGATGGTTCAAGGGTAGAGTTAGCATCCCTTTGATGATATAGTGATTGATTTGGGACTTTTGGGTCGTTGGGATGAGTAAATCATATATGAGAGTTATATTCAATGAATCTTTTGGGTTGAGACGTGAGGGACTACTACGATGTGAGGATGAATTATAGCGCATATAATTATGAACCAGAATAAAATAAGTTGTGATAATTAGTTAGTACAAGAGTGCTATATGTACTACGAATAAAATACGGTATTACTAAGAAGTGTGTTTACTTAGTATTGATATATGTATTGTATGTATGACATACCTACCATACTTGCTATCACGGGAGGTTTCGTTCGCTTAGGACCCTCTAATCCTTGTGTGCCTACGAGGGGGATATAGACTGGTACCTTGATGAACATAGGTCATTGAAAGACTTATTGTGATATTAATAAGTCCGCTGACCATGGGAGCGTAGGTATGTGCGTGACCCATGTGATGGTGACTGTGTTCGCCTCCATTATTTGTGATGTTGTTATCGGTAAACTATTCCTGAGAGATTCGGAATATGTAATCCTTATGTACGTGATGTACCGGGATGAATAGCAGAGTATGTGCGCACTACAGCTTAGATTGCGGGGTGCTTGTATCGTATATTTATGTGATGAATAATATACATTTATTTAATGGAAATCCTCATGTTAATGTTGTAAAATATTCCGGTATTGTTTCGAGATATATAATGAGTTAGCTGTTAGATATATCAATGGTATACTTAATAACGGAGATTACGAGAAACCTCTATTATATTACGAGCGTTGTTATGTTAAATTAACCGAGTAAAATGGGTAGAACCTTTGGTTGTCTAGCTAGTTTACGTTGTCACTTCGCTAGTGGAGAAGGTAGTTATAGATGGGTACTTACGTTAGGAGTGCACAGTTAGTCGAGAGGTGAGAAATTAATGTGAGTGCACGTCCTAACATGTACTTTGCATTTAATGTTTTAAATGTTTTTAAAGCACTTGCAGGTTTTTAAAATAACTTCCACTTTCGGGCTCTGACCCATTTGCTTTCAAATATATTTTCTTGTAAAACCATTTTAGGTGCCCAGCCACAAGGTCACCAAGCATAGGATTCTCATTCAGGTGACGAGCTGTAGCTGTTGGTGGAAGCTACAGGGATTTGCATGTAGACGCTTCTCTCGTTTGGATTCCAGTCTCAGCATTTATCAGTTGTAGGGCATGTTGCCCAATTCTATTAGACATTTTTACATTTCAGTTTTCAGACTCTAGCATGTATTGCTCAGTATTCAGTTTAGTTATTTATTTCAGTTTACTTATCAGTTGTGGGATTTGTATTGAGGAGTTTTTCCTCCAGGTTTTATTTAC
Source organism: Sambucus nigra (assembly GCA_949130495.1). Lineage (NCBI taxonomy): Eukaryota > Viridiplantae > Streptophyta > Magnoliopsida > Dipsacales > Adoxaceae > Sambucus > Sambucus nigra. The sequence continues at coordinate 218,548,733 of OX422224.1, read as the reverse complement.
TTATTGTGATGGTTATTCATTCTATTTCAGTATGGTGAATGGTGTTATTTAGTTATTCATTACTCTTGTTGCATGTTAATCAGATTTAATAAAATTTGGCACTTACTTTTTAAATACTAGGTGGTTAGAAATAATAAAACGTTTTCGACAGTGATGCTATTAACTGAGCCAACTTGACATTTTGAATTAATTTTATAAAGGAGTAGCTACCCGGTGTTTAATTAGTCGGGGTGTCACATTACAAACCTCAGGTGGGTGCTTTTACTTTGGGAGTGCTCTTGTCTCTTGGTTGAGCAAGAAGCAAAAATTCATATATTTGTCCATGACGGAGGCCAGTGCATAGCCGTCGGGAGTTGTTGCACGCAACTCTTATGGATGAAGCAAATGTTGAAAGATTATGGAATTTCCTAGGGCACAATGACTATTTCATGTGATAATACAAGTTTAATTCATATATCTCGTAGTCTAGTCCAACATTCACTCTTGAAGCACATTAGGATATGTGAATATTTTATTCATGATCTCGTTGAGGAGAAGGTTATGTTCTCGATCTTTGTGAGCACCGAACATCAATTAATCGATATTTTCACAAAACCTTTAGATGAACTTAGATTAAAGAATCTTAGGAAGTCTTTGGGTATTTATTCTGTGGATTGAGTACGTGCACTTTAACTAGTATAGGGCGATTATCATGTTCATATCATTTATCCCTATTGCTAGATTGTATTTTTATCGGTATTATTATGTGTACAAATTCTTTTTCTTTTTTTATATACTTTGAAAAATCAAAAAAGATTTTTGATTTTTAAGAAGAAGTTTGAAAAATTCCAAATAGATTATATTTTGATAAATCTATTCAAAAAGGCATTTTTTTTGTATTTTCGTTTTTCACCATATATGGATGTGCATTTATGATATTCGGATCACCCATACATTTCGTCCATTTATGTGACTTTTTCATGGCATTTAGTTGATCCTTGATGTTTACTTTGTTCATGCTAGACTCTTTATAACCTTTATTGCACATGTACATGAACTTTTTGAATATTATGCTTGCTTATCATATCTCGAACACGGTGTTCTCATCTTAATCGTGCTTAATAACGAACTAAATGTAAATACAGATAAGTTGTGCTTGTAAGAACCATTGCCCGAATTTCATTTCTCGAAAAAATTGTGATATGCTAAGAAATGGAAATGGGCTACGAAATTGTAAAATCCTCTTTACGTTAAAAGCCACCATTTGCAAAAAGAGCCTAAAAGATTAATGACACACAAAAACAGAAGTTCAAAGGCTGGTTTTTTATTTCATTGATTCTTCGCTACATATGAACAGTATGATATCGTTAAAAATATTTCTAAGTGAATTCAAATATATGTGAGATTTCGAGGGCATTGTAAAGTGAAAGATTAATGGGTTTGCACAACAGAATATCTTGAATAGCATTAAATAGTTAGACATTATTGATATGAGAAGAATTTAAATTCATAGCATGTTGCATAAGTTGAGTCAATTTCATTAACCGTTCCACATTTTTACACCTAATGTTGAAATTGAGTTCTTCCTTTAAAAGTTTCTCATTGTCTTCGTGCACTTATGTTATGAATGCCTATGTTGATTTTTCTATAGAAGATGTTCACACAATTACATTCCTCTTTCATGATTCAATTATTTTAGTGTTATTCCGTGGTGCTATGTATTTTTGTACCTATATGTACCTCTTATACTTATATTTTTTTTATCTACTTGAAAATGTTGAAAATTTTCAAAAATAGTTGGGTTGCCTTTTAGAAAGTCATTGTATGTGCTTAGTTGATTATCGTTACGACGTTATTTCTATTGGATTCGGGTGATGCTTAGTATTCATGATTAGCTTCTATCCCCTTGATCATGATGGACAAAAAGGAGGAGAAAAAATTGAGGGGGGGGGGGGGGGGGGTTATTTTTCTTTAAACTCGTGCACATCATGGTATTCTTTTGTTTCATGTGTGTAGGACCCTTCCGCTTTGGTGATGACCTCATGGACTACACAAGATGCATAATTTTAATTGAAGACCAAGTATCGAATGTCGTTCCATTTTAAGGTTTGGGAGGACATTAGAACATTGTCGTAGGGATTTTATTATAATTTGATTTTCGGTTTTGTTTTGTACCGAAATAGCCAAAGGGGGATATTTGTAAGAGCAAGATTTTATAATTGCTCATAGCTTAGTTATTTTGGCGTATCCCTTTACAAACCGTTGCTACAAGCTGATGACTACATATGCTTATGCTTCCACTACTATTTGAAGATGAATTAGTGACCGAGCTTCATATCCAAGATTTAAGCCGTTGGAGTCGTCACAAACATTTTATGGAGGTATACGAACTTACGGTTTTGATTTTACTCGGTCAAATTATTCCGGGATGTTTTTTTTTACTCGAGCATTTTTTATAAAATAATTTTTATTTTTTATTTTTAATCTCGTTAGAACGAGATGAAGACATCGTTAGAACAAACTCTATAGTTTGTTCAAAATAAGTCTATAGTCGTAATAACGAAATGCCAATTTCATTAGAAAGGACTTCTAATTAGCATCTAATGAGATGGTACCTGTTTAATAAAACCACTCTCATTGAAAGGTCGATCCAATGAGACACGCTGTCCGTTCGAACGAGATTTGAACTCATTAGAATGAACCTATAGTTTTCATTCAAATGAGAATCCATTTTTATTCGAATGAAAGCGACGCGTTGAAAAATGTATTTTCTTATAAAAAGGATTCTTTTGATAAGTGTTACACAACTCTTTTGGTGAAAATCAAATGCAATACTTGCACAAAAAGTTTTCCTCTTTATGTTACTAAAAAATACCTTTGTTTTCCAAATCATAGATACTTTATATGATTTTTTTAAACCCAAGTTTCCATACACTACATCAAACCCTTGTAGATTTTACTCTACTGTTGATTTGTGGAGACGAGGCTCTACAACTGAAGAAGAAAGGATTTCGATATCCTGAGGCTGATTGGTGGATATCGAGGGAAGAGCTAGTTCATGTAAATGGTGATGGACTATGTCGTATCCATTTAAGATTTGAAGATCTGTGCATTATACTTTTTGGAACTCTAAGTCGTTTTTAAGTCATCGAGTTTGTCAAACTCTTTAACAATACTAAAATCTAGGTTTTCCCGAAAGGAATTTTTACTCAATTTCTTCTTCGGTGTGTTTGATTTGATTATATTAATTGAAACATTTGATTTAGACTTTATCTTTCATGCAAATCTTAATCTAATCAAGATAAAATTTGGACTAAAAATTGGACCTTGCGTGTGCATAACCTAATGTACGGATTATTTATACGATCCCAATATCTCTGTGCGTAACTATATTCATATGTGTATTCTTAATCTTCTAATTCCACCCTTAAAATCTAACATAACTCATCACGGGGTGTAATTAATTACAAAGTTAATATTTAATGCGTATGAATGAGGCCAATTTCATGTATACACTCAATTTCAATATAAATTTCACGTTTACACAACCAAATGGGTCCAATTCCATGTATATACCTAATTTCAATATCAATTTCACATTTACACAATAAAATGGGTCCAATTTCATGTATATACCCAATTTTAATATCAATTTCATATTTACACAACCAAATGGGTCTAATTTCATGTATATACCCAATATCAATTTCACTTTACACAACCAAATGGGTCCAATTTCATGTATATATCCAATTTCTATATCAATTTCATAATTACATAGCCAAATGGGTTCAATTTCTTGCATATATCCAATTTCAATATCAATTTTGCATTTACACAACACAATGGGTCCAATTTCCTCTATATACACAAACAAACACACATACACATGCACATACACACACACACACAGAGACACATAAACATACACACACACACACACACACACACACACACACACACACACACACACACACACACACATATATATATATATATATATATATATATATATATATATATATATATATATATATATATATATACACGCACACAAACATATAGTGCGAGAGAGAGTTTTACCGATGAGAGAGGGCGAGAGTGAACTCTAGTGAGAGAGCAAGTGAGAGAGAGTGAAAGGATGGTGAAATAAAATGAAACCATAGGGGGTTTTATTTATTGAAGATAAATGGTCACAAATCACGATTATAACCAATACTATAACCAATTAATGCATCAAAGGTCTCTATAAATGGTCACGGTCTCTATCCATGACCCTTTTAGTCACCCTCAATTGGTCACAGTCCTGAATCGTGGACAATTAAAATTAAATTATTGTCACTATTAATGGTACCATGAATATACTTCCATAAGGTTTGTAACGGCTTGGTCACAGTCTGAAATCATGACCCTCAACTAGATAAAACTTTCCCCAACTTTACCGCTATATGGGTTACAGTTTGGTCACAGTTCAGAGTCATGACCATGATGGTTAAGATATGAAACCATGAGCATTGTCCTATCTAGGTCACCCTTGGCCTTGTTCACATAATTTTTAAAATGGTCACAAATTTGCACCGTGATCCCCTTAGAAATGAATTTGGATCGTGACCCACTTCATATGACCATTTTTGGTATATGGCATAGTGGTATTATGATTTTGGTAAATTTTCTACAAGTTTCAGTACAAATATAGTATTAATATGGAGAAATTGTTTTTGAAAAAACTCCCTCAAAAAATTATCCAACGACTTAGATTTAAAATTGTCCATAAAAAGCAATTAAAGTTAATTGCCTAATGAATTGAAGGGTGTCTAAGCAAACAATAGATTGCAAAATAATTGGAACAACAAATATAAATATAAGATAAAATAGTATAAACAATACTATAAGACAAATCTCCAACTAAAGAAGCGGCCTAGAACAGATACAGAGTATACTAATACCACTTCATCAATAGTAACACTTTGAAAAATGCTCGGATCTACTTATGTTTCCCCATTTCTACTTTAAATCGCAATATAAACACTTTAAAAAAAAATTATAGTGTGTCCTATTTGTTATGTGCCTTTCCACTGTATGCTATGTGTGTCCTTATGCAATGTGTGTTGTATGCGTGTGTGGTATTACTGGGAGGAGGGATATCGGAGAGTAAGGAGGATGATCGGAGAGGACAGAGAAGCTTAATGAGATAGGAGATCGAGAAGTTTCCTTGGAACCTTTAAGAAGAAAGAAAGTAATGAGTTGTTAGGGTTTGGTTTGGGTTATGATAACTTTTATATTAAGGTAAATGAATGGTTGAAATTAGTTTTAAAAATGAAGAATTTTGATAAAATATAACATTTTTTAATAGAACATGTTTTACTCTTTTGGTTTCTTAAATCGGTAAATAGGTACAGTGATATGTGGTAACTTGGTACGATATTTTGGTATGGTAAATGCATTAAATTCTATATGGTATATTTGATACGATAAATTCAGTATGATAATTCGATAAATAGGTTTTTTATATCTAGAAACCAAAACAAACCAAATGTTTTGTCGTATTTTTGATTTCGATAAATTTGATTTCGATATTTAAAAATATGATACCAAAACCATTTTTTGGGACTAAAATGGTACGATATGATAAAAACCCGTACCGCCTCCACCCCTATCTAGGACCGTGATACATAGTTTACCTTAAAGTTTTGGAAAATCTTTTAAAAGGAAATAGGGTCACAATTAGATTTCAGCAAAGCTTTGTACCCTACGACATATCAGTAAATTGAGAGAACATAGGAGAATTTGGAAGATATATTAAGGTCATGTGTACTAGACTTAACAATAGGGAAAATCATTTGCCCTTTAGAATTTGTTCATAACAATAGTTACCAATCTAGTATTAAGGAGACACCCAATGAAGCCCAATATGGGTAAGTGTTGAAGTCAGTTATATTGGAATGAATTTAAAGAAGATAAATGTTGTGTTTAGACCTTGCACCAGTGGATGCGACCAAGATAGAGGTTGCAGACAACACAAAGAAGACAAAACAGTTAGGCTGACATCATGAGGTAATTGTCTGTTGAGATCAGAAACCATGTTTTCTAAACATTTCTCCTTTTATAGGAATTTGAGGTTTTATAAGAATGGGAATTAATTCCGAGATATGTAGGTGCCTTTGATATTTTAGAGTAGGCTGGAAATCTTGATTTTAGAATTGTCTTTCCCCTAACTTAGCTAATGTGCACAACATGACCAATAATTCGATGTTACGGAAGTACACAAGAGACCACATACATATTACAAAAATGTTAACATGTGCCCTTAGGGCACATATTTTGAGCTGAAAGCTTCACATGAGTATATGTGCCCTATCAATTGTATGTCGAAAGTCTGTCCTTACTATGTTTGGATTCTAAATGTTTTCCTTTAGGGGACATATTATCAAGATCATACATATTATTATACATGAACCATTTGAGGTCAAAAGAGACCTAAGTTGTGAATAGATCCCAATTTAAATCTTTACTTGAATGGAACATGTGTTGCAGACTAAGAGGATACCATTGGTTAAAGTGCCATGGAGTGACCCAAACATGATGGAGGCTAATTAGAAGATGGAATTATAAATACAAGAGAGGTAGCCTCAATTATTTCAAAGTAGAATTTAAATTTAGATCATGCATCTTTTACACTTAATTACTGGGACACAATTGGCATATACCCAAGAAAGTTTGTAATGAAGGACATTCCTATTGGATGAAGATATTTAACTCCCAAATCCCATTCTTCTACAATTTTGCAAACATTTTCACAACTCACCCAATGATGATGAGTCTTTCAATGGATGCTCCATAAAAAATTTGCACATGCAACATCAATGACATTCATAATATTTTAAGGGACTTTCAAGATAAATAGAATGTGAATGGTAATTAATGATAAAATTGAATTAATTAAAATAATTTTGACCAAAAAGTTCAAAAGCCTAGATATCCACCCTTTAATTTTCATTATTTACGGTATCTAAGAACTCATGAAAATAGGAGATGAGTCCCCTTCCTATGATCAATAAAATGCTCCCTAGGTGCATGTTACTTCTCATTGGAATTAAAATATCTTTTGGCATAATTAACTTATTGTTTGAAGCTTAATTCATATATCTTGACAAGGTTATCAAATATGCAAAAAGTTTTCTTTATCCATTCATGAAAATAAGCATATCATATGCAAACAAGAGATGCACAATTTCATTAGTTGTGTGTGAATATGGAATAATAACACCAAATTTCTCCATTGTACTCAAGTTTCTAGAGATGGAGTCTTGAGAGATAATTAACAAAGAATGGGATAGGGAATCTCACAGTTTCACCTTTTAAAGATTTGAATAAGCCCAATTAATTGAATTAGAGTTTCATACCAACAATGTTTGACACGTGTTAACCAAATTGCACTAGCTATAAAAAACCAAGTTTAATCATGACAACCTCTAGATAACCCTAGTTCAATTTGCCATAATATTTATCCATATCCACTTGAAATATAATAATTCCTTCAAAACATTTTTTTCAAGTCTGAAGTGAGTTCATAGATTAATGACACATGTTCATGGATATTCCTCCCCTTAGTAAGGCTAAACTATTCTATAGAGATAAAAAGAGTAAGAAGTTTGGCTAGTCTATCATTCATAATTTTAGAAATGATTTTAAAAGTGAAACAACAAAACATATGGGCCTCATTTATGAAAATGAAGTAGGATCGTTCACTTTTGGTATAAGAACCTAATGAGTAGAAGTGTAATAACATTACCTCTAAAGACAATTCTAATAACTTGTACCAGATCTCTCTATAATGCTCTAGCAAGTCCTAAAACTGTCTAGTGAATCAATAATATTATTTCTTAAGTATCAAGTGTGAGGTCTTATAGATGTTCAAGATGAAAAATACAGAGGTAAAAGCAATGATAATTTAGGAAACCTTATGTCCCCACCATACCCTATAAATAAAAATGTTTCATACACATCCCAAAATTGATAAAAAAATTTAAGAGTAAGCCCCAAAGAAAGAAAGTACGAGTTTGAAAGCTTGGATGTGATGGCACATCATAAAGAGGACATAACCTAGTACGTGTAGAGGAGGAGCTTGGGTGGAGGAACCCTTTTAAGATTGCGATCCTTGATGAGATGAGACCATTTGATGTTGTCTATGATTTTTTTAATTTTCTATAGGATTTAGGCCATGTAATTTACAATTCATCATTCGTATTTTTAATTAGTTTGAACTATTTACATTTATCCTTCTTTGGGAAGTGCTTGGAAAAGTAGTGTCTTATTAACATTATTGGTGTTGTGGAGGTTTTTAAAAGGGTTTGGGATTTTCATCCTAAAAGGTTCTACCAAAAGTTGTTTGTGGGACAAACTATCATTTTACAAAATTACACTTACTAATTGCTGAAAAGGAGTTCCAACTCCTTTTTTGAGGCCGTGAACATATGACCATATAGTATTGTGCCTCCACTTCTTTCTGTCCCCCTTTGTATTCTTTAGGATTTTATGTCCAGGCATTGAATTCGTTGGGATAAGATAACTTGGTCATGACCTCAAACTTATACTTAGTTATTACGAATGGAAAAAAGCATGATATATTGTTTCTAAAGCATTCATTTCTCTATGCTTAGGATGACATGCTAGGCTAATTTTGAGCTTGCGTCCTATATAAGTTAGACCAAGATTATAGAGCCGATGTCATGATACATAAGTCTTATCATAAATAAGGATGTAGAGATGGTCACCAGCCATAGCATGGTGAAGATAAAGATATTGGAAAAATCTAATGTTGAGTAAAGTTTTTACTGAAGGCCTAAGAGGACATGAAGGGCATGTGGTTTGGGTGGTTGCAATTAAAAATCCTTAGAAAAATTTGGGGGTCTTGATTGGGATACACATTCTAGTTTTTTTTTATAATATTGACCAAGGTTTTCATTGTACACATATGGGTAATGAATTTTGGAAATTACATTCTCCTATTTGAGTTCATTTCCATATGTTGTTGGATCTTGTATTCAATTGATTTTGTTACTACATTTAGATATATCAGATAATTGTAGATGCTATCTTGTAAAATTCTGTATAAAGATATTTGATTTTCCCTTTGACGACAAATTTGAATACTCATACCTTATTTTCCTTGATTACTTAAGTTAGGAACTAAGGATTTCTTAGAAGTTACAGATATGTTATCATATTAGGAGCTTGAGGCCTCATTAACCATTTTCTTTTGTTATTGCTAAGATTTTTTAAGGGTGCTTGTTGAGGATGTTGAGTGTGATTATAGTTATGAATTGTATAATAAACAATTATTGAACATTTATATTTGTATACTTAAGTTGCGTTTGTTTTTTCATCTGAATCTGAAGTCTGAATCGGAAATCTGAAGACTGAATCTGAAGTCTAAAATCTGAATCTGAAAAATATATTTGTTTTTATATCTAAATGTACCTCTGAATGAATGAATTTAGACTGATTCAGACTTCAAATTCAGACTTCAGATGTAACTCTACATCTTAATCACTAAGAGCCAAATATAGCCGTTAGCCTCTTAATCATTTAAAAAAACAAACACTTTTTGGTACCTCTTAAGTTTGAATGGTTCAGATTCAGACTTAAGAGGTAAAAACAAACAACACCTTAGTTTGGAGGTTATGCATTCAATTATATTGTCATTTATGAGTTGTTAATGTAAATCGATGGATATTTAGTTGAACCTGCTATTTGACGAATGATCTAATTAATAACTACTATAGGCCTACAAGAGTTTCCCTATTAATTACTTGGTTCTTATATGACCTGGAAAGCCTAGACATTTATGTTCCTTTAATTAACCCAAGTTAATTAATTAGTTCCAAATTTCAATTAATCCCCAAAGTGGCAAATATCTATTTTAATTTAATAATTGATAATTAAGTCTAATATTAGAAATTACCCAATTCCATCAAACAGTTCAATTTTCACGTGATGTACAAAATATAAATGCATAAAATAAACAATCGCATGACATATGTATTTAAAGTGGAAATCCGCTGTTTGGGGGGGGGGGGACCCACCCACAATAACAAGTCCACTAATGCTAAAATAGTTTTACAATAATTACACCAATTATAGCCACTACTTGCATATAATAAATTCCATGCGATGAATTTTCTCCAGATCTATGCACTTGAAACCCCTTTCCACACTAGAAATTATTTTCTCTAAACTGCAACGACTTGCACAACCCTCAAAATTTAGTATCCACCAATCTCTACAACACACCTTTATCCCACACAAGACACTCATGCTATGATTTTCAAATGTGGATTTGTTGAAATAGGCTTTCTCGGTGTGGTGCATTTTACAGGATCTCTTAAACTTATAAGAAAAGCTCTCAGAAACTAAATTAGTGTTCTGTGTAAAACTTGCATGCTATTGAAAACCGTGTGTTTCAACCTCATTTTTACATAGATGGATCAAATTGGGTAATAAAATAGAACCTCTAATTTTATGTACCTCATATGAACGAGAAATTTCTCATATAAATGAGAACTTTGTGTAAGGAATCAATATTTTGTAAGAGAACTTTTTAATAGCCTTAAAGATTCTCGTACAAAATCTGCTTTGTACGAGGACATATCATACACAATTTGTTTTTTATAGTTTATCTTGTATGTAATTGTTATGTATAATAATTTCTACTGTAGAGGGGTGTCCATCTGCTATTCTAAAATAGCCAAGGGCAAGTGATCCCACCTAGGGGGACTCCCACTACCCAAGTTAGCAAGAAAATATTTAGAGCAAGGGGGTCCACCTTTAGTGGCCATACGAAGAGGTGTAATACCTGGATGAGGGGACTCACAATGAGTAACCCCTATAAACAAGATAAAAGGATAAAAAAGGCCAAGGACGAGGGGCTCACCATGAGAAACTCCTCTACCCAAGATAGAAGGCCATAGAAAAAGGCCAAGGACGAGGGGCTCACCGCGAGAAACCCCTCTACTCGAGATAGAAGGCCATAAAAAAAGGCCAAGGACGAGGGGCTCACCATGAGCAACCCCTCTACCCAAGATAGACGGCCACAGAAAAACGCTAAGGACGAGGGGGCTCACAGTGAACAGCCCCTCTAAACATGATAAAAGGCTATAAACAAGGCTAAGGACTAGGATCTCGCCGCGAGCAACCCCTCTGCACAAGTTGATACCCGGATAAAGAGGTCCACCATAAGTGGCCTCATTTATAAAACCTGGGATGAAGTGACAAAGCATTTAATGACCCTAGGGGGAATAATGAAGAAACCCTAGGGTCCCTTAAAATTGAAAATCTAATTTTCGAGGTACAAATCCTTTTGGTCTGCTCAACACAAAATACTTTTCACGAGGGGCTAATGTAGAAGGGTGTTTCAAGATTAACCACAATATTTTGGGGGTGAGGGTTAATCAAAGACCCCCCTTTCAGCTTTTAAAAAATATTTGGGATGAGAAGTCCCCAAGGTCCCTCAACGGTAGAAAATATATATCGGTTGAGGAATCCCCAGGGTCCCTCAATGGTAGAAAATTGACATTGGTGAAGGATCCCTAGGGTCCCTCGATAGCAAAAAATTCATATTGGTGAAGGAAGCCCCAGGGATCGATAGTAGAAAATTCACATTGGTGAAGGAACCCCTAGTGTCCCTCGACAACAGAAAATTCATATTGGTGAAGGAACCCCCAGGGCCCCTCAATGGCAAAAACATCATATTGGTGAAGGAACCCCTATGGTCCCTAAATAAAAGAAAATTCATATTGGTGAAGGAACCCCCAAGGTCCCTCAATGACAAAAAAATCATATTGGTGACGGAACCCCCTAAGGTCCTTTAATGGTAGAAAATTCATATCGGTGAAGGAACCCCCAAGGTGCCTCAATGGTAAAAAAATCATATTCGTTGAGGAACACCTAGGGCCCCTCAACCTCCAGAAAAAATTTGGTCACAGAACCCTCAAGGTTCCCCTCGCTCAACTACAAGAACACATTTGGGTGAGGAACCCTCAGGGTCCTGAACCAAAACCTTGGGTGAGGGATCCTCAAGGTCCTTACCCTCAGCTTCCAGAAAGTAAGCCAGGATGAGGGAGTGGCTACCATGATCAACCCCTCATCATGAAAAGTAATTCTTTAAAAGAACAAAAGTACTAACACTTACTTTCGTGTACATGTAGCCTATTTAAGTAGGCACGGCTCAAGTAGGCCAGCTGGGATCTCTTGGGAGTTTGTCTTGGCGGCTGAGGAACACGGTTTGTTGGGAAAACTCACCCACTAAGCACTTTAGGATTAAGAGAATACTAGTAGGAAGACCCTATGAGTCAGTCAAGACCACACACATCTCACAAGAAATGAAATATTACAAAAAATGATTTTCTTAGAAGAGAGGATCCAGAAGGCCCACCTCAAGATTGATAGTTTTATAGGAGGAGGTCCTCGAGGCCTCCTTTTTCAATTTTACAAAGTTTGTACCCCAAAGTTACCGTTTCAAAAGGTATTTACCAAATCAGATATTTTGTCTTTAAGCACAGACATATTTGCTTTTTGACTTTGGTTGGCACCATGTGGCACCTGTCAGAGGGGACAGGCAGCTGCACACAAGTAGGGACAAAAGGTACATTTCAGACCTTATCCCTCACCATTCCTCTCAATTTTGGTGCCAAAAATGCCAACTCAGCCCTAGTGCCCAAGTATAAATAGGACCCCTGGACAAGGTCAAAGAAGATATAACTCATATTACATTGTAACTCTATCAAAATCACACCAGAACCTCCTAGTATTCTCTCTTTGCTCTCTCTCTAAATATTGAGTGCCTTGTTCTTTCACTCCTCACTAACAACCATCACGCTCAGGAGTTCCTTCTGAGAAAATTTACAATTATTGTTGTGGAAGTTCATCTTCTTTTAGGTAGGGAGTTCAAGCTTGAGTTCCATTTTTACCAAAAGGAGAAGGTCTTATCAGAAGCTGCTCCAGAAGTTCTTAAGAACCTTACAGACAGCGTCCATTGGAGTGGGTCATGCCTCACCCTTTCCAATTATTCAAAGACCCTAGTCTCACTAACCTCCTACATCTACCAAGATTTACTTTTCTCGTATGAAAATATCTTTGTCCGAGGTTCCCTCGTAAGAAACATCACTGTAGAAAAATTTAGCAAAAAAAAAAAATTAAATATCTTTTTCCAAACTAGTTTTTACTTCCAACCCTTTATTCATTCGAAAAAATTAAAAACGTAATATACCTTTTTACCTTATCAAACCTCATGTGCTAAAATATGTTGCCCGATTAAGTAAAATTTATCCCGTTGCAAGTTGAGTCACATCTTCGGTTATGTTATACATACATTTGACTCTCCTAAACCTATGTTGCTTACGTCTGGAGTAAATGAAACCAAAGGAGGATTGACTTACAAATACCCCCTTCGGTTATTCTAAGATAAAACCAAAACAATGATGAAATTGAAAAAATTAAAAGAATATATATATAAAAATAACTTATACATCATATATATCCATCCTAAATACCACATGACCAACTTAATATGTTGTATGACGTCAATATCCATAATCAATTGGTACTTACGGAGTCCTTTATTATGCACAGTTAAGCTCAACCCATGAAGTACAATAAATACAAGAGATATAAAATATGAGAATTATGAAAATGATAGATATAAATATGCATATCCTACAGTCGACTAACATGACTACCCTAAATCCTAAGATTTTTCCTATTTTTTTTTATCTAGAATGATAAAAGCTAAGAATCGTATAACATGAAACCATGTATAAAAAAGAACCCAAGAATAAGAATTTAAGATATATGATAAAATATAGATAAATGGAATATGCGAAAATCGGATTTGGGAGCACAAAATAATTTTGAAAGATTAAAAATGTTGATAAACGAATGGGCATGAGTTATATGAATTAAAAATTGGATTAATGAGGGACTAAAGGGTATAAATGCGAATGGACCTTTATAACGAGGTTTTGGGTCGTTATAGCGAACTAGGAAGCTTAAGCGAGTTGCCTTTGGCCATTATAGAAAATCTTATTGCTTGCTATAGCAGGGGGACACTATAGTGGGCCTTTTTGGCCACTCTAGAAAGTTCTTAGTAGGTTTTACAACTAATACTTAATTACATTCCATTTTACATGTTTTTTTACTTTTTCTCATTAGTTTTCTCCTAAAACACTATAAAATCTTTTCCCCATACATTCTTAACCACGCCACCATGACCAAGCACTTTGGAGCTTGAAGTAGGAGATTTTGAGGAATAGAGAAGAAGATAAGAGACATATTCATTTATAATGGGTACCATATCAAATATTCAATCACAGTTTAGATTTCTTCTAAAAGGGAAAGTGTTATTCTAATTTTCCCATTTATGGATGTTACTTTATATAATATATCAATTATCAAAAAGTCACTCAAACGTTTTTTTAATACACATTTAATCCAAGTCTTTTTATTTTGTTCCAAAAAGTCCCTCAAACACTCATTTATTCAATATTCTCTTATTTTTAAAGGTCCACGCTAGCGACAATCCCGCCCGCCTCCCCCTTCCCCCTATCAGAGCTCCGACGACCCACCAGAGCTCCTTTTTTTGAGTGTTTTTATATGGCAAGGGACTTTTTGGAACAAAATAAACAGGCTTGGACTAAATTTATATTAAAAAATGTTCGAGAGACTATTTGGTATATGTCCCTTTAATAATCACCTAAATATGTTCTTAATCTTAAAGTATAATTACTAGGATAATTAGGTGTATTGATCTCAATAGTTGGATAAATTATTGTACCACGTTAAAAGAAATTATTATGTAATTTATTAAACAAATATCCATGTTTAATATAGAAATGTTCATAGGCCAACTTGACAAATATTTACTTGTAAAATTTAAAATCTCTAGCTAATAAAGTGTAAATCTCTATGTGTTTCAGATCAACTTTGACCAATATATTATAAATTCATACATTGTCATATGATTTTATAAAGGCTTTACAATATTAGGATTTTATGTATAATATAGATATAATTTCTTCAATGCTCAAATGTAATTTATATTGTATCATATGAGTAAGATCTTGATGAAATATGAAACTTAGTTCTCTTATTTCTATTAAAATTCAACAACTGAAAATGATGCAAAATATTATTGAGCTGGTTTCATAATTGTCCATCGAAGTGGCTAGTGTCGGTAATGATATGACATACATGTCTAGCTTAGGTTGATTATTAATTTAGTCATGCCAATGAATTTCATTATTGATAATTATTCATACTTGTAAAGTTTAATTGAAATGTTAATATTTGGTGAAATTTTAATGAAATGATTTGAGTAGTTCTCTCCTTTATTTAGATTATAAGAGTCTAAACGTTCCAGTTGATTGAATTTAATTAAAGAATATATCTAGATAATATGCTTAGATGATGATTACAATTATGTTGAGATAATAAACATTTTGGGAATAAGCCCATGTGCAATATTAAATTAGTAATTTATGGTAAAGATTAGAACCCTTATGCTACAAGATGATATTTTATAATACTTGAATAAATATTATTTTTACACCATTACATTAAACCTTATGTTACGTGTGAGCGATACGATGAGTGTGTGTATATGTATATAATATCACGTGTACAAGTTTAGTACGATAAGGGTTGATAACTCTGAGGTTTTGTCTAGCTACGATGACGGTATATGTGGTCATCACATCCGCATGTGCGTAACCAAGCTATATTAGCTCATGTCGGTGATCTGGATGCACTAATTGAATATGTGTATATCACATTCGCATGTGCAACACAAATAAGTGTAAGCTAATGATAGTGGCGTGGTTTCGATGACATGATATATGTGTCCGTTACTTCTACATGTGTTCCACAAGGGGGTATTTCCCTTAGTTGTGGTTTGGTTGCGGTGACAGGATGCCGAAAAAGTACCACTTAAGTCATTTAATTCAACATTAAACTATCTAAATGACTCCGAACAGTTTGTTGAAGAACAAATTTATTAACACAAGACGTGTAAAACAGTATGAACGAGTTATTTAAGGTCTATGTTTACTAGTTTTGAAAAGCAAAACTTATAAAAAAATCAAATCAACACAACCTCAAGAAAGGGATGAGAGGAAGAGGAAGTATACATGTACAATTCTTAATGTGGTAAAACCTCACCCAATTAGGGAAACATCCACTGAGGTCTCTACACCTCAAAAGTAAAAATCCAATAAAATGGAGTAACAGTTTACAAACTATATAACAATCAAGACACACAATCAATCCTATTGTAAGTTTGGAAATTATACCAACTCCTCTAGAATTTTATGACTTCTCCTAAGGCTCTGATGTTGTTGATGTTCTCTCAGTTTTGTAACTCAACTCCTTTTAGCTTTCATCGACTCAAATGTTCAGAATCTCCCCACTAACACTGTTTAGTGTTGTAATGTGAAAGTGTAAGTGGTGATGTGCTCTAAATCACATGCATGAAATCCCCACACACTTATTACAGACCAAATGATTATCAAATTACAAACATATTCTAAAATGCAATGAAGATTTTTGCAATTAGTTTAATTGAAACTCAAGACTTTGTACCTTTCAATTTATCCAAAAAATCAAGAGGGAATCTTGCTATACAAAAGAGCCAAGGTCCTAAACACTTTTGTTACTCAAAAATATTGACAAACATTTCACAAAATGTGAAATAATTGAAAGTGTAAATCCTCAATCAAAATCTTAACTAGATATAAGTCCAAGTAATCTCGAAAACTTGAATCAGAAATTAGGGTTTGAAAAGAAACATAACAATTTCAAACAACCAACAAATTTGAGATTTCTCGAAAGAAGAAATCAAAACAAGTAAGATAAATGTGAAGTGTATCACAAACTCACAATTGTTAGGTTTCTATGAAAGAACATAATATTTGGAAAACGTGACTGGTTGTCCAAGAGATTAAGAATAAGAGAGGATGGATCTTATCAAATCTAGAACTAACTCAAATCTCAGAACTGTTTTCAGGTGAGATTTGGCCAGAGTTAGGTTAAGTTTTTTATTTTCTCTCTCTCTCTCTCTCTCTCTCTCGCTCTCGCTCTCTTCTCTATTTCTTTCTCTCAAAGTTGAGGTGAACCAAAGTTAGAAATGAAAGGATGAAGTCTCCTTTTATACAAGGAAGAGAAGGATCTGGAACGCCTTAGGTAAATGAACGATCAAGATTTGATCGAAGGAAATCTAATGGCTATTAACACACCGCGGTTATAAAAACCTTAATTGGTTTAAATGTTAACACATGGATAAGGTCAGAACGCATGCAGACCATAGATTAAAACGATCCAAGGGTTCTCAATCATAGTCAGGTATGTGAGGGTAAAAAAACACAGATCCAACCGTTATAAGTCCAACACGTGTAAGGCTGTGTTGACTTAAAAAATGAGTGTTTTTGGTCTTTCAAAAATACAAAATTTATCCACAATATTATCTAGCGCTTTCGGTTTCTACCCAAGGAAAGTTTTAACAGCTTTTACTAATTCCAAAACAATCCAAAACATTTGTAAAAGTCAATTTTAAATTTCTAAAAATTGTTTAAAAAATCTTAGAAATTATTTAAAATATCCCCAAAATTATGGAAAAATTATTTTAATGGGATTCAACTCACACACACCCATATTATGAAGAATGCAACACATGAATGCAATGTGAGGTGTTTGTGTTTTAGCTTTAGGAACAATTTGAGGAATTTAAAATGAAGAGTCTGAAGGCTTTTTGGTCAAACTAGGAAATGACTCAATTTTGTCACTATTTTTAAACTAGATGAGCACCTATATAATGTAGACTCAAGTGAGTCAAAGATATAGGGTGCTTCAAACTCTCCCTTGAAAATATGAGACAAAATCTTCTTTGAGTCATCGAGGACTCGTAGGGATACAAAAGAAATAAGAAAAACCTATTCCTATACAAAAATTCTATCTACCCAATATCCCAGAAAAAGAAAATTACATAACTCAACTATTTACAGACCATTACCCTATCAAAATTCTGTTGTAAATGAAGGTACTGATTCCTAAAAATGAGATAACTAAGATCAAGTTTTTTAGTTGAGATTACAGAAATAATGTTCAAGTAGACTCAAAATTTTCCCCCATTTTGTCTCAAATGGACAAAGGGCAAAGAAAACAAGTATGAAATAATAAATCATTATTCTTTCATAACCATGCCAATAGATTTGCCCAAAGATTCAAATCAAAGATAATCTAATGGTTTAGTAAATAAATCAGCTAATTGCAATTCAATAGGTAGGTAATTAATTTCTAACTCTTTAGATTCAACCAACTCCCGTATGTAATGATATCTGATTTTAATATGTTTGGTACGAGAATTTTGAACTGGAATTTTAAAAATATTGATCGCGCTTTGATTGTCACAATATAACTTATCTTCAGTTATACGATAATCTTTCAGCATTTGTTTTAGCCAAAGTAATTAAGCACAACAACTTCCTGCGATAATATATTAGGGTTTGGCAGTAAAAAAGGAAGTGTAGTTTTGTTTCTTATTACTCCTTCCTACCAAATTGTTACCAATGTAGTAACATGCTCCTAACGTACTCTTACTATCATTGGAACACCCGACCCAATTAGCATCGGTGTATCCTACTATAGTACTAAAAGTGTCTTTAGTGTACCAGTCCTAAGTTTAGAGTGCCTTTAATGTATTTGATAATTATTTTAACACATAATAGATGACTCTCTTTAGGATTGTTTTGATATCGGGCACACACGTAGACAGAGTACATGATATCAGGACGGGAGGCAGTAATGTAAAGTAATCTTCCTATCATACTACAGTATAAGATAGAACCAATTGATTTACCATTCTCATCTTTAGAAAGTTTGACAGAAGTACTCATAGGAGTCCTAGCTTCTTTTGCTATTTCTAGGCCAAACTTCTTGACAAGCTATAAAGCGTATTTAGATTGTGATACAAATAATCCATCTGAATTTTGTTTAACTTGGAGCCCTAAGAAAAATTGCAACTCCCCCATAAGTGACATTTGAAATTCTATGTGCATAATGTCCGAGAAGGTCTTAAATTCTAAAGGGGAGGTGGATCTAAAAATGATATCGTCAACATAAACTTGGGCTATAGTAAATAATTGTCAAAATGTTTGACAAATAAGGTTTGGTCATTACCTCCCCTCCTAAAACTGTTGTCTAAAAGAAGGGTGGATAGAAGTTCATACCAATCTCTAGGATCTTGTTTTAACTCATAAAGAGCTTTTTTAAGCCGATAAACATAATTTGGATGATGAGGGCCAATGAATCCTTTGGGTTGTTCTACGTAAGTCTCCTCAGTCAACATGCCATTAAGGAAAGCTGATTTAACATCCATTTGATATAGTGTGAAATGTAAATGACAAGCTATTGTAAAAAGTAAGCGAACAAACTCAAGGCGAGTGACATGTGCAAAAGTTTCCTCGAAGTCTATTCCTCAATATGAGAGTAGCCCTGGGCAACTAATCTAGTTTTATTCCGAATAATCATCCCAGATTCATCAGTTTTATTTTTAAAAATCCAACGTGTGCTGATAACCCTTTTATTTCCAGGCCAGGGTACAAGTTACCATACATCATGTATGACAAATTGAAGAAGTCCCTCCTTCATAACACTTATCCATAATGGGTCATTCAGTGCTTCATTAACATTCTTTAGTTCTATAAGAGAAACAAAGCATGCATAATGAGCAAGCGTACGTAGTTGGGATCTTGTAGGAATTGGCTCAGTAAGATTACCAACTACACTATCTAAATGACGATCTTTGGAAACCCAATTAGGTACTTCAAGGATCTCAGTTGGTAAGAATTCAGCTATTTCTGGAGAGTCATAATTTAAAATGTTTTTTGATTCATCCACTACAGCTGGTTATTTGATCTTACTTTCTACATTAGTGTCACTTACAACCACATTAATGGATTCCATCATGGTTTTGGTACGAGGATTGTAGACATGGTGGGCTCTACTATTTGGAGAATATCTTAATAAAATGGCTTTATCTCCTCTGGTATCGAATTTAGACAAATATTCTCCATCTATACAGATATAACAGGTGCTACTAAAGGTTCTAAAGTATTTTAGGTTAGGTTTCTTCCCATAACAAAGCACATAGGATGTTTATTTGGTATTTTTTTGTAAGTAAACATGATTGATTATATAACAGGCTGTATGAATGGACTCTACCCAAAAATATTTAGGTAGGTTCTTCGTATGAATCATCACATGGGCCATTTCTTGAAGAGTGCAATTTTTATGCTCAGTAATTCCATTTTGTGGAGGTGTCTTAGGGGCACTAAATTCATGTTTGTAACCATTATAGTCATAGTATTCGATGACACCTAAAACTATGAATTCTCCTCCTCTATCACTGTGAATTCTATCTACTTGGGAATCCTTTTCATTTTCGATACGAACTAAGATTTTCAAAAACTTACGAAAGGTTTCTAACTTTTGTTTTTAAAGGGAAACCCAGGTAAATCGAGTGAAGTCATCAACCATAACAAAGATATAATTGTTTCCACAAGGACTAACAGTAGGAGAAGGACCCATTAGGTCCATATGGACGAGTTATATAGGTTTAGTTGATAGAACTTCTTTAACTTTCTTATGGGGAGCCTTAATAATTTTTTCTTCTTGACAAGGACCACATATGATGTTTGAAATTGGTATGATCTTAGGAAGAACTCTAACTATCTCTTAGGAGCACAATTTTCTAAGACTATCATAATTAATGTGACCCAACCTATTATGCCATATCTCATTGTCATCCATTCTGGCATTGTTACAAACCTCTGTACTTGGATTGACCATGTAACAATTAACTGGAGTACGGAGTCCTGTAATAATGCAATCAGATTTTTCATTTAAAATTTTACAATCGTTCTTTGAAAAGGTGACAGTATGGTTGGAGTCGCAAAACTAAAATATACTTAGTAAATTGGCTTTAAGACCTTCTACCAAGAGAACATATTCAAGAATGGGTAATCCTTCTTCATGGAGTGTTCCTTTACCCAAATAAGACTTTTCCTCTGGAGAAGTTAGTTTTGTTTAAAAGTCTGGAATCATCCCCAGTCATATATTTGGAACATTCTGAGTCTAAATACCATCCAGATGCCGTGTGTTCAACTTTAAAAGCACTGATCAAAATGTTGCATTTCAACTGGGGTAATAGATCATCTTTTTTGACCCAAATTGATATAGTTTTTAATTTGCGCTTATTAGCTCGCATTTGATAAACTTGCGAGCTTCCGTCTTTTCTTTAAAACATTTTTGCGTAGGTTTATGAGTATTATAGACAGTTTGAGCAATTGGTTTAAAAAGGAATGTAGGATTCCTTCTTGTTGATGGCATTTTAGTATTAGTCCTTCTTTTTTAATTACGATAGTTAGAATTCTTGTCTAGCTGTCTAGGAAGCATATAGTTGTTTCATCTTCTTCTAGAATAGTTGAAGTTATGGTAAACGAGAGAGTTATAGACTGGATTACATAGACGTTTAGAATAGTAACCATCAACGAAATGTCCATAGACATCACAATAAGAGCAGTAAAGATGTCACGTAGAACTCATAACCTTAGGAAAAATTTTATTCGAAGGCTTGTCTAGGTTTTGAACTCTAGTCTTGTTCCTAGGTGGCACATGATGAAATAACGAATCTACTTGTCGAATAGGGGGCGGGCAGACGTATTTAACCTTATGTTCAACATTATGCTTAGAGTTACTTGATTCACTAATGATTAACTTCTGTTGTTTTATATCAAACTCATTTTTCAAACTTTTAAAGTTTGGTCAAGTTTCAATAGGTCTTTTGCCACCAGACACAAACTTTATTGTTTCAAAGTTTTTAGTTTGGCTCTTAGAGTTGGGATAAAATCGTATTCCAGATCTATCATTAGAATTGGTCTTACTTTCAGCAACACAATCTTCAAAACAGTTAGAATTATTTTGAAAACTTTTTGAAGACTGTTGATTTCTTTTTTTTTGTTCCAATTCTAACAACGTTCCTTTTATTTTTTTTTTCCAGAATTTCATTTGAGTCAGACAATTCTTTCAGTTTTTGTTTAAAATTTTTAGTTTCATTCTCATGAGTTGGACATTGAGAAGTGTACTCTTCAGCATTATGTTTGATCATATGACTTAGAGTTTCTATCTTCTGGGTAAGATCTTTGACAATATTTTCAAGTCTAGTGCTTTTCTTGAGAGTTTTTGTGTGTAGTGTGTGAATGTTAGGAAGGTCATCGTTGTCAGAGTCACTAAGTGTGCAGTGTCCCCTAGCGGTTCATTTTTAGGACTCACACACCCATTGGCATCAATAATAGAGCGTTCCCTTTGACTCACACACACACAACGTTTGAAGCATTATCAACATTCTCAGGAAATAAGGCAGATAAACCAGTAGCCATAGTATCAGTTAACATAGCATGATCAGATTCCTCATCATTAATGTAGATTATCTTAGAAAAAAATGACATACAAGGGTCAAATGAGTTAGATGACTTAGGTTCATCATTTTTAGTTTCAATTGAGTCATACTAAGTCTTGCATAGATTAACCCTATTATGTTTGTGAATTTTGTCTAAGTTAACTCTACAGTCACTAGCCATGTGTCCTAACTTCCCACATCTAGAACATTCAATATTTTTAAGGTCGCTCTAAGGTTTCTTGTGATTATCAGTCTGGTGTTTGTCTTGTCTACTCTCATAAGGTCTATTATTAGATTGGTTTGGATAAGTAGGTTTGCCTTGCCTTCTTTATATTTTGTTTCAAAAGTTCACAATTTTCTTAAACTGTTAGCTACTAAGGCAAGCTGATTATCCAGACTATCTAAATTGCAGTCCTCATCAGAGTCTAAGTCAATATCAGGTATACTAAGTTTAGGCGTGGTCAACTTAGATGAAAAAACAAGATTAGAAGCAGACTGTATCTTTTGGGACTGGGTTAATTGTTTCTTAAATTCTAATTCCATTTCCACAGTTCTCAATTTTCTACTGAGGAGTTTAGGTGTGAGATTTTGATCATCCATCTCCTCAATTTCATATCTCTTATTATCAAATTTCAGTGGAAGTGATCTTAGTATTTTAGAGATAATTTCCTTTCTATCATCGATAATCCCATTGGCATGCAATTTGGTCACAATGTGTGTCAATCTAATATAGAAGTAATCAGATGACTCAGTCTTAGTCATGATCAAGGAGTTGTACTACTGGATTAACATTTGTGTTTTAGCAGCTTTAACTCTAGTGTCACCCTTATGTGCAGTCACTGGGGTGTCCCACGCTTCCTTAAAGGTAGTACATAATGATACCCTCTTAAATTCTTGTTCATTGATAGACATGAATATGGCATTTTTGACTTTGTTATTGTTTAGGGAAGTTTGTTTCTCTTCTTTAGTGAATTCACTTAGTAACTTTCTAATCCTCACAGTACATCCTTCAACGACTGGTTTAGTAGCAAAAGTATAACCATTTTCAATAGCATCCCTAAAATCATTTCCTAATGTCCCTTGGATGAAAGCAGCCATCCTTACCTTCCAATAAGGAAAATTGGTTCCATAAAAAAGAGGAGGGGGGGGGGGGGGGGGGGGGGATGAATAGGTTACCTAGTCTCTCAAATTTCTCGTCCATAATTTGTTTTCAGTAAACAATTTCAAAAACTCAAGATCTAAAGAATTTTGAAAAACCAAAGCTCTGATACCAATTGAAAAAGTACCACTTAAGTCATTTAATTCAAGATTAAACTATCTAAATGGCTCCGAATAGTTTGTTGAAGAACAAAAATCTTAACACAAGATGTGTAAAACAGTATGAACGCATTATTTAAGGTATAGATCTACTAGTTTTGAAAACCAAAACTTATAAAGAAATCAAATCAACACAGCCTCAAGAAAGGGATGAGAGGAAGAGGAAGTATAAAAGTACAATTTTTAATGTGGTAAGACCCCACCCAATTGGGGAAACATCCACGGAGGTCTCTACACCTCAAAAGTAAAAATCCACTAATATATAGTAAAAGTTTAGAAACTATATAAAAATCAAGACACACAATTAAACCTAATTTAAGTTCAGAAATTATACCAATTCCTTTGGCATTTTCTGACTTCTCCCAAGGCTCTGATGTTGTTGATGTTCTCTCAGCTTTGTAACTCCACTCCTTTTATCTTTACATCGACTCAAATGTTCAGAATCTCTCCACCAACACTGTTTAGTGTTGTAGTGTGAAAGTGTAAGTGGTGATGTGCTCTAAATCATATGCATGCAACCCACACACACTTATTACAGACTAAATGATTATCAAATTACAAATAGATTCTAAAATTCAATGAAGATTTCTACATTCAGTTTGATCGAAACTCAAGACTTTGGACCTTTCAATTTATCCACAGATCAAGAGAGAATCTTGCTATACAAAAGAGTAGGACTGGCAATTTTTGACACGATAACCCGTTTATGGTAATAACCCAAAATGACTCGAAGATGACACATTTATCTTGTATAGATTTAAGAGTACCCAAAATTTATAATCAAATCAAAATCAGCACGACCCAAAAATGAGACGACTAACCCGAATTGCCACCCCTACAAAAGAGCCAAGATCCTAAACACTTTTGTTATTCGAAAATATTTACAAATATTTCATAAAATGTGAAATAATTGAAAGTGTAAATCCCCAATCAAGATCTTAACTAGATCTAAGTCCAAGTATTCTCATAAACTGAAATCGGAAATGATTTTTTTAGTTTAGGGTTTGAAAGAAACATAACAATTTAAAATAACCAACAAAATTGAGATTTCTCGAAAGAAGAAATCAAAACCAGTAAGATAAACGTGAAGTGTATCACAGGCTCATAAATCTCAGGTTTCTATGAAAGAAAATAAGATTTGAAAAACGTGACTGGTTGGACAAGATATTAAGAACAAGAGAGGACGGATCTTCTCAAATCTAGAACTAACTGAACTCTCAGAATTATTTACGGGTGAGATTTAGCCGGAGTTAGGTTAGGGTTTTTATTTTATCTCTCATTTTCTTTTCTCTCTGTCTCTTTCTCTCTTCTCTCTTTATTTCTCTCAAAGTTGAGGTGAACAAAAGTTAGAAATGAAAGGATGAAGTCTCCTTTTATACGTGGAAGAGAAGGATCTGGAACGTCTCAATTAAATGAACGATCAAGATTTGATCGAAGGAAATCTAATGGCTATTAATGCACCGTGATTATAAAAAATCTGATTGGTTTAAATGTTAATACATGGATTAGGTAAGAACGTATGCAGACCATAGATTAAAATGATCCAAGGGTTCTCAATCATACTCAGGTATATGAGTGTAAACAAATAAAGATCCAACTGTTATTAGTCCAACACGTGTAAGGTTATGATGACTTAAAAAATGCGTGTTTTTGGTCTTTCAGAAATACAAAATTTACCCACAATATTATCTAGCGCTTTCGGTTTCTACCGAAGGCAAGTTTTAACAACTTTTACTAATTACAAAACAATCCACAACATTTGTAAAATCCAATTTTAAATTTCTAAAAATTATTGTAAACATGTTAGAAATTATTTAAAATATCCCCAAAATTATGGAAAAATTATTTTAAAGTGATTTAACTCACACACACCCATATTATGAAGAATGCAACACATGAATGCAATCCTAGGTGAGGTGTTGGTATTTTAACAATTTGAGGAATTCAAAATGAAGAGTCTGAAGGCTTTTTGGTCAAACTAGGATATGACTCAATTTTGTCACTATTTCCAAACTAGATGAACACCTATATAATATAGACTCAAGTGACTCAAAGATATAGGGTGCTTCAGATACATAGTCAAATTATTATAAAGTTGTGTATATTTTCATAAATGTATGAACCTCGAAAATGGGTGATCAAAACAACTATTAGTCGGTAATTTTTTCTGATTGGTGTGATTTTGACACAATCCAATTCCGTTGAATCCAAATTTTAACTTTATCAAATAAAATTATTTTGATCCAATTTTATATAAGGTGATTGAAAATTAAACTATGAAAGAAATATAAAAAGCTAGCATAAAAAAGAACACTAGATTTTAGAGTTAACGAGATTTACTCTGCCAAAATGAATCTTAACTCGAATCGTCTATGTTCTGTGCTTTAACCTTTGCAACACTGCCTCTGTCGCTCTCTACTTCAGTTTCGTATCCACACTCATAACTTGTAATCCTTATATTTTGCTGCTCTTTTAGTAGGAAACATATTTCTGAATTTGAATCGCAATTTTGACTCACTAGTGCACTAGTCTTTGAAAAATACCTACCTTGGAATCCACCAAAGCCTCAAACCATGTAAGAAGAATATGTGGAAAAATATTTTATGTAGGAAACCATGTTTATGTTTTTATTTCAATGAAAATGTTTTTCTAAATCATGAGTGAGAATAATAATAACCAAGAAGAAAAATTGCAAGCTTTAAGGTTTTGAAAATCGACTTTTGAAAAGTGTTCTCTCACAAACTTCATTTAAGAGTTCTTCAATTTTATTTTCACTGGGAGAAGTTTTATTATGAGTTAAAACAACCACAAGAGACCCAAAAAATTATCACGGTTGTCAATGCTATGAGTTGTTGTTGCAACGTTAGATAGCCTCATGGACAAGCCGTGAATGGCCTGAGATGCTTCTAATCCATCTTTTGTTGGCAAACAATTCAAGTAAAACCTTCTAGGGCTTTAACCCTTCTAGCAACAAACTTAAGTGTCACTGAAAACGTCCCAAAAAATATTTTGCCCAGCACGTTAAAAACCTTTGAAAGGTTGAAAAATATTTCAAAAATTGTTCCAAATTCTTTTTGATTTGTTTTTCGAAATAAACTATTGTTTCACTTTTTACCTAATTGCAGTTTGGACCTTGATTTTATTTTGGAAGCATTTTATGCCATTTGACTTGATATTGATCTTGATCTTTACATGATCTTCAATAAAGACTAAAAAAACCTAGATTTTTTTTATCAATCTAGAATACTACAATGGAACACTTGTTTTAATAATTAACATATTAACAATCCATTTTTTATTCTTAGATTCCATTATGTTTTAGATCATGTAGCTATAGTTCTTGTTATTGTTTTGACCCACTTTTGTTGAATCTTTCCGGCTATCACGGTTCACCTTCATTATAGTAAACCTAATGTGCTATGTGGAATATCAGAGAGGTAGATGAAGTGATTCGCAATACATGTAGTAATTCCCAAGTTGTGGATATTACACTTGTATTACTTATTTTATGTGATTAATGGTGTTCTTATGATTGATATCTATTTGATAATTAATCTTGGTGGTTATTTATCTATCATGACTATTCATATTTGTACATGATGAGAATGGTGTTTAATTATTTGATTTCCATATTCTTTTTATTTAAGACTAACCACCTTAAATATGGAAAATATGTCTCAAAAAAGTTGGCATCCGATCATGGTTGGACAATAGGTTTATAAGATTGCTTTATTTTTCTCATAGTGTTATTTAATATACATTTTATTTTTTTACTCAATAGTATCGAGGTTTGACATGTGATATTTCTCATATTTTTGGATGGTAAGGACAAGTGTGGAGGTGCTACTGGAGCTTGGGGAGCCACCAAGGCTAAACTAAGGAAGGATGAGGTTTCATGATACCCAATTTTACACTTGGTATATAAAATACTCCTAGTCCCCTCAATTACCCTCAGGCAATAATAAAGGACCTAAAGCTGACCTATGACCTCAGACAGACCACTGTTTGGTCCCCAAGACCTCCACTGGTCTCTAAAAAAGGCCATAGCACTGTAGTAGACCTCAATCGCCTCATTTCCATCTTATAATGGCTAGTCATTCTAACATGCATCTCTAACAAAGCTCAGAGGTCATATCACCAAGGTTCTGCCAAGTCTGACACCCAAAACATACCCCAGTTAAAAAAGAAAATGGCCTCCCAAGGTCACATAACCCTCAACATTAAGACAAAAAATTGCGTAGTACCTCGAGGTAAACCTATGGAAACCATATAGCATTTCTTGAGTTCTCAGGCCTCTGGCTGAACGTTTTCAACCAGTCTTGAAGGTAAGTGGAAATCGAAAAACTATTCCACCTACCACCACTACTAAAATCCACTTGCATTGATGGTTCCCATCCCTATTTAATGTAACTAGAAATTACCTCACACTACCTTCACAACATTTGGCGAACACTCCACCAACTTGCTAACACTATCAGACCTCAGAGGCACCATAACCATGCTGTGATGGTTCACTCATTCTTTATCCAAGAGTTTATAGATAAAAGTAAGAATGGGGAATTCTTCAAGGGAAACTAATCTCAAGAAATTAGAGATCTTAACAGGTTCGAGGCATCATAATCCCAGAGAACTAATAGTTTCAAACATTCAGAAGTGTTGTTTCTTATTAATCGTTCTCTCAACCCACTGTTGAGAGCATAGATTTATAACTTGGATCATTTCTAGTTATCTTATATTTTGTATATCTTGTTGAGCCCTAAATAAATACCCAGGAACCTTTATAGGAGTCCATCTGTTACTTTCTAAGGTCCTTTGGATTGTTGGCAAAGGACGAAAGACATCAAACAAAAGTATATCCAAGAGAAAGTGGCTACCATTATCAGTAGGTTTCCTTTAACCTCAGTTGTAGAGGAGTCAGTTATACCAGAGTATAAAAGTACTAGGAAAACCTACGATCCCCAATTAGAAGAGGTGAATGATAAATAGAGTGTTCCTAGGCCCCCCCAATGACCAATAACTCATATTTCTATCGAGGGAAGGTTATCAATTCTTGGGGACTAATCTCAAGGTGGTTCTAGGGTGGATATGGCCTAGGATAATGAGATCAAGAAGATGTAAGACTGGTTGGGGAATTTTCTCAACCAGTACAAGATGAAAACTAAAAATACCATTGAGATGGATCTCTAAAAGATTATCTCTCCATTGTCTAATGATTTCCAACACTATACTCTTCCCTCAATGTGTAAAATTCTTACAATCAAACCATTCAATGGATTTGAGGATCCCATTGATTACTTACATATAACTCATGCTTCTTCAAGGTACCCAAGGTAAGGTCCTATATAGAGATTTTCCCTCTCCCTTAGGAGGAACTTATAGGCACTGGTTTACTAAGATTAATCCAGGGACCATCACAATGAGTTGGCAAGGTCTTTTATCGGCCATTTTATTGGGATGCAAAAGATAAGGAAGCCTATCACTTCCCTTGTTCGTTTTAGGAAAAAACTGTTGAGTCCCTTAAGAAATATGCTAAGAGGTTCAACCAAGAATCCCTCTAAGTTAATTATCTAAATGACATCATTAATATGGCGACCTTTATCTCAGGCCTAACCACTTAGAGTTTCTTAGGTCTTTCCACAAGAAACCTCCAAAATTTATGAATGAGCTGCTAGAGAGGGCTCAAAATTATATGGACACCGAGGATGCAATCTTAACTAGACATGTCATGGCCACCCCTCAACTGAGAAAGAGGAAACACATCTTATCTCGCCTTGGGGAATCCCCTTCGGACACATAATCGATGAAAAAAATAGCGAAGGTAAAAATAGTGAAGCCCTAGAGGCCAAGCATTTCACCCTGCTCATGACAACTATATAGGAGGTATTTACAGTAGTAGAATCTCCGGATCTCCTGCCTCAGCCAAATCCCATGAGGACTTTAAAGGAACAAAGGGAAAAGACCAAATACTATCGAATCCATAGAGACCATGGCCACAACACCCAAAGTAGCTTCAGACTAAAAGAAGACATTGAAGGGGTAATTAAGAGAGGCTACCTCAAAGAATTTGTCTCCAAATATGTAGGAAGAGGTCATCAGAACAATAATAACAATAAAAATAAGTACAATGTTCCTATAATAGATGTCAACTGTATTTTTGGAGGCTCCGCCAGAGGTGGAATCTCTTTCATGGCCAAAAAATCCCACCTCATAAACAACCCCAATAATCTCTACCCCAATAAGTCAATATAAGTCAATCATGTATCTCTGCCCCAATAAGCTCCAAAGGAAGTTCCATTGATGATATTACCATAAACAACCCTCATAAGGGTCTGTTACCTCCATGACAACCCCTCCATCATCACAATGATCATGGGAAATTCCCAACACAAAGAGGGTTATAATCGACATCGAAAGCTCTGCAGGCATCTTTTTCTTAGATAATTTTGAGTCTATGTGTCTTGGAGAAAAGCATATGCAAACTATCACCACTCCTCTCATCGAATTCAATGAAAAATGAACCAACTCCTTAGGATACGTCACTCTCTCCTTAACAATTGGTTCCAATCATTATTGTACAACCATATGAAATAAGTTTATAGTGATGGATCTATCCTCAGATTACAATGTGATCCTAGGCAGACCATCGCTTAATGACTTAGATGCTGTCATCTTAATGTGAAGGTCAGTGATGAGGTTCCCAAGCCCCTGAGGAGTGGGAGAGGTCTCTGGGGACAAAAATAAAGCACGTGAGTGTTATATCACTTATATGAGGGAGAAGAAAAATATCGATGGGAACATACTAGGACCGAACGAAGGTCCCAGCAAGGCTGCTAAGGTGTCCTGAAATCTTCATAAAGGTGATCTTGCCTATTCCATCGCCAATGTGTGATCTCCCTTTAGAGAGCCTAAGCGTAGATCTGATGAATTGGAAGGATTTATACCATAATGTGTGGGTGTGTTGCGTATGAATAACGTGCGAGGCTGACATTTTAAAGAGATTGGATGGCTATGAAGATGTGTCATGCGTGGAACCTTGTTCATAATGTGCAAAGTTGGCAGTTTAAACGGACCAGCTGGATATGGCGAGGGAATGTGTGTGGTGTAGAATAGCGGGAGTACTGAAACCAAACAAATAAAATGTGATAAAGATTTAAGTGGGAGTCCCACAGAGTGAGATTTAAAATAATGAATATTAAATAATTTGATTAACTTAAATTAAGTTAGATGATTGGATAATTGGACTTAGATGTTGAGATGGCATAGTTGAATATTTCTGGCATATGTTGTTTATTTACACGTATCGTTATTAATTATCTCGTCTAATTTAAAATATTATATTGTGATATTTATCATGTATAGTGCTACTGTCTGAATTCATAGATCCTAATTGATGAGAGTAGTGTGTATTCATGCTCGGGGATCTGACCTGGTGCATTGACTAATCTTTTTCAGGTATTAGTACGGGAGTATCTGTGTATTAATATTTGGAGATATCATTTGGAGGTGTGACTGGAGTTTTATTTATCGCTTTATTAGTTTAGACTTTTCTTTCCGTCGCATTTTATTATGAAACTTCTTATGGATTTTATTGGGACATTCGGTTCCAAAGTTGTTTGCAGTTACAGTTGAATATTTTAATTTGGTTTTAATTGGATTATTTATTTGGATATTGAATTATTGGGAGTATTAGTATGATGATGGATTTTGTATTCCATGAATGGTGATTAATTATTGGGTTTGATTAAATTATTATCTAGTGGAGTGATATTTATATGTCTCATATCTGTCACATGCGAAGAATGATATTTTATTTAGCGACATCCGATATAGTTTTTCTTGCGGCCGATGCCAGAATTACGCGGGGGTGTTACATATATTTTACCATGTTTAAACCCATGATGTTAAAATTCTCATAATAGTTCTCACAGTTATAGTGAACATCATTGTTCAACTAATCATTCTAGCCTTACCCATTAACTCTACTGTTGATCCATGCCTATGATAATAGCGCACTTAGATGTCTCATATGAAAATAGGTACATCACAAACCTAAGTCTTCCCAAAGTTAATCCCCATCCCTCTACACACAAAGCAATATAGATGCTTGCCCCTCAACTCGCGGATGAATTAACGTAATGTGTTTTATCAAAACTAATTCTACCGTCCTCGATGTACTAACAAGGTAGTATTAACAACTAAGTACTATGAACTAGTGATAAAGTATGTATGCCTTACATAATCAAAAATAGGGAATATACCATCTACTGTATATGATGGCACTGGTCCCTCTCCCAATGCGACGTGATATACAAGCCCATATTACGGATGGTGTCCCTGAGGTGGAGCTAGTAGCACTGGTAAGGATGGAGCTACTGCCATTGGCTGGGAAAAAAACATCTGTCGTTGCCCTTGAGCTTCCTGGTTCCCTTGTTATCCCTCTAGCTCCTGTACTGGCCGATTTCCCTGAGGAAAATTCCTAGCAAAATGTCCATTCTCACCATAAACATAACAATTTCCCTAGAACTGATGCCTATCTTGTTGTTGCCCCTGTTAGTCTTTCCCATGCTTCCATTGGCCCTAGTGGCCTCTCTGATATTGGCCCTGGACCTATTGGCCTTGTCTATTTCGATCATCGGTACCTCTAAATCTAATATGCTTATTAGTAAACTATGGACCCCTAAACTGTTAGGTCCCTGGACATTACTCCCATTTGACTTACCTTGCTAGTTCGATGTCTCAAAGTTATGTCTCTTATCTCCTTTGTATTTTTGGAATGCCCTATGATCCCGGAAATGTAATAAAGTTATGTTCACCATGATTATACGTATTGAAGGCTAAATTCCCTAGTAACTACTACCTGGTGTGCCAGGCGATCCATGTAGACACACCATCTTAAGACCATCCTAAGAACCTTCTTAGGTCCCTATCACTCACCCATCCACAATAAATCCTAAGTCATACTCCTACAACTGATCTAGAGGCCACCAGGTGCTTTCAGGCCCCGTTGGACTCTGATCAACTTTCCATCTTGAGAGAGAGTGCAATGAATCTTCGAAGGGCCATAAATCCACTTTCCAATGATCCACCCCGCGTGTGAATTGCCCTTATGGTTCAGATGAACGATCTATTTTCCTCCAAATACTTATTGTTTAGTGACCAACGAGTGCTTTCGGGCCCTGTTTGACCTCAGTCAACTCACGAAACTGGCAGTGTCTCAATGGATTCTTGAAGGTCTCTGAATACCCTTTCCAACGGTCTTCCCCATGCATGATTCAAACTTATGGTTTGCGTTTTACGACCATTTTTTCGAAAAACTCGTTCCGGACTGCCAAATGGCACTCAGGGACCCTGCCTATCGGTAGAGTGCCTAAGTTGCTATGCCGATAGAAAGTTCTAAGACCATGACGATCGGGAGTCCCTTTGGACCTATAAATAAAGGCCATGACGTCACTTTGAGATGCACCCCTGAACACCCCTTTTAGCAATTCAGAGAACTTTTTCTCGAATTCAGAGTTGTTCCCTTCCTAAAAAAACCATCTTCCACATGCCATTTCATCACTTTCTTACCTTACATGGTAAATTTCCCCACCTCTCTATACTACTTTCATACCATTGAAAGATCAGTATATCTACATCCAAGATCAACATCAGGCAATTATAAGGAGGTCTAATTCTCCATCATTTTCTCTAATTTTAGCGTCAATTGCTTTATATATACTTTAGCATTTTTTTTCACTACATCACATATATTAATCTCAAACCTTTATTAGTAGTATTTTCACATACTTTACTTTCATAAAAAATCCATAAACAAGAAAAAGAGGTTTTATCTATAAATTCCAAAAGAGAGACTCTCAATCCACACTCTCCCTCTTAAAACACATTTTGCTATACACATGCATAAGAGAAATCCCCATTTGAATTTATGGAATGAACCCCACCTTATGCTATCTTCAAACTTCAAGGACTTTGATGCCCCTTGGGATACGTAAGCATCTTGGGTTAATCAAGAGATCTGAGTCCTCCCTTATGTATGTTTATGTGTTTTCCTCTTATCATATATATATATATATATATATATATATATATATATATATATATATATATATATATATATATTCCTTATGAGTTCATATTCTTACATGCTTGTGTTTCGTCCGATATACACCTTCGCTCCTCTATAGTGACTTTTGATCTGACAAGTACTTATATCATATTTTGAATTATTATTTTCGGGAACACTCCTAAAGATGAATTCACTTCATCCATTTTCATGGAGCGAGTTGAATGATTCCATTCTTTGCCTATATTATGCACATTAGCACACACTTCACGGAGTCTAACAGAAGAAGATTAACACATGCCCACGAGAGACCAAAAGGGTGGGATAGGTTTGTAACACCATTCCATTCAGTAACTTAGTCCTCAGACCTTCGAACTATTTGGTTTCGCAGGCATCAGTATTTTGCTTGATGCCGTTCCCTTGAGGCGACGACGTTTCTTTTGCCTATTTTGTCTAAGATCTACTGGTGACTCTATCTCTACACATTATCCCCAACATTGATGAAGGTCGAGCGCCTCGAAAAAGGGTGTAAACCCCACGCGCGAGCCAAAAGGAATTCTGAAAGGGAGGCCCCGGGATGGCCAAAATGAAGACTCCGATGGGGAAGTGCATTTTAAGAGGACTGAACTTTATTTCTGTATGAGTGTTATTCTTTTCTACATGTGTGCATATTCTCCTACCTGTATGTCCCCTTTACTCCTCTATTTACCTTTTATATATATCTACCTCATGCTTATATATATCATTCTCTTTTCCTATGCATATATCACTTTTCACTCACTTATACACTTCACACACTTGTATATATCCTCAATGTTAACTTCACACACTTACACTTAGTTTCACTTCTACTCACATGTTCCACACACCACTTAGATTATCCATGCTCATCTTCACTAGTACACACCCTCACTTCTCTCACTTAAATATATCACCATGATCACTTACACATCTCACACACCATTTGTAGTTAATCCATGTATAGGCTCACTACCATACACACTAACTTGTCTGTACTTATATGTATATCCACATGCTTAGTATAGTCTTCATGCTAGATTTACTTTTCATGAAACTTGTATATTCTCCCTCATTAGTGCAGTATTCCTTTTACTCATAATGCAAATAAAAACATAAAAAATCCCTCTCTCCATTATATATTAATCAAGACTCATGCATTTTTTCACATTACATCACCAAGAGCATGGCAATATTGACCAAAATTTTGTACCGTACTGGGAGGTCACTTTGTGATGGTTATCGGCTTCAATAAGACGTAGTTAACCTAAGAGATATGACTCTCACCTTCCATTTTCCTCGTACCTTTGAAGTATATCAAACGGTTACCCCCACATCGCACTGCTTGACCAAACTCATGACGATAGGTATGTTGTACGGAACTCGATCACGTACATTGAGTATATACAATTTGCTCTTACATGTACCGTCCCTATGAGGTATATCATAAGGCAATTCACGTACACTCAGGTATATCAAATATTTTATTCACAGGTACCGATGAATGATTGCCCTTATAATCAAGATGTGTATCGTGGAAGTCATGCCAAAGGGGGGAACCCTTCCTCTAACCGAAAAAGTTCATAAACCTCACATAGGCATCAAACCTAGGGCACTTATATTTAGTTTGCCGGTTACCATGCAAAACTCTGCCAAAATTTTGGGTCGACATACCTCTTGAATTTTCGCGTTATTTCACTTTTTTTTTCAAATCTGGACCCTGTCCGTGAGCCTAAAAATCAGTCAAATCGTGTCTTATACATTCTCAAAAGCCAGTTTTCCCAGTCTCAGGTCTTGTCCATCATTTTTTTTACATTTAGGCAAATTTCATACAGGTGAAAACCAAATTATAATAATAATCACATTGAGATTCCTCTCCTTTTTCCCTCACGTTTCAAAAACCAAAAATACCAAAAAAAAATTTCTATCATTTTTTCAAAAATACCCAAAAATAAATTATCCATCCTTCTTTCCAAAAATAAATTCTCTTTCTCAGATCGATCGCGTACCCGATTCTGGCCTGACTCCCTCTCGGGTCGATCGTGTACCCCGATGATCCGCCTCTTCTTCTATTACTTCGATCTTATTTGGGATCTACCTCCATGAGATCTTTATGGAGAACGCAAACCAAGCACCAAATATTCAGTTAGATATGATGGTCATCTTATCCCAATTAAGTTCTAAGATTGACAACCTTCACACCGAGGTCTAAAAAATGCAGCGACACCAGAACCAGATTCCCAAAGAACTCGAGGTCTTCTCTCCTCGTGCTATTGGTCCACCAGCTCCTGAACCTGTCTGGGTCCCTGAAAAGTACCTGCATGTCCCGCGTTCCCCACCTACCAATGGGACGCCACCATCTTAACTCTCGATTCCAAACCTTTACCATCCAGGGGTTAACCTTTCCCAACAACATTTCCCATCCCGTTACCTTTTGGGCACAAGAAATTAGCCCAAATCCTTCCAAGAAAGAGTATACCAAGCTCCATGCTCCCCTATACAAAGTTTACCAGGCAGTGTTAAGCCTAAGTCTCATCAAACCATTGGAACCTTGACCATTACAAAATCCACTCCCTAAAAACTTCAATCCCGATGCCCATTGTGACTTCCACCAATCCGCAGGACATACCACCGTCTAATGCTTCCACCTAAAACATGTGATCCAAGGCCTTATTGACCAGGGTGTCATTACCCCAACAATTAATCCTAAACCTAATACCAATCACAACCCACTTCCAGCACATATAAATTCCATCTTCCTAAAAAGTGACCCAGTATTTGACCCATCTACTCAAATCATTCCCAATAAAGAACCCATCATACCCATAGCCTCATCTAACCCTTTCAAGATTTTCCCATCTTTTATTCTATACCCTACATGCTTCGTCGATCAAGATTTATCACTCCTTACAAGGGCCTATATTGTCATCCATACCCGGTCTGAGAGGGAAGCACGGAGATACCTATTGTGTTGAACCAACTCTTAGAATTTAGGTTGAAATTATCCACCAAGATATCCGTTGACTATTAGAAATTCAGCAGCTTATTTATGGAAGCCCGAAAGTGGGCTCAAGAATCAAACGAATGTGTGGTTCCAATTAAGGAAGCCAGTCTAGATGATATGGTATAAACCATGGCTGATAAATTTCTCCAGAGAAAGGAAATTTACAACATCTCTTAGTTGATCACTTCCTTGAAACTTTAGGGACGATTGGTCCCTTCACTCCTGCACTTCCCCACCTAGTGAGAAGACTTATACGATGAAGTTGCTAAGTTTATCGAGTGTACTTATTATTCTTGGCAAGAAGACATAGTCGACACTGGGTTACTTTGACAGTTCAGACGATGAATTGAATTATGAAGAAGCCAATCCAGTTGCCAATAGGTGTGGAATGATCTCATTTGAGGACTTATTGGGGGAAATCTATAAAGTGTCCATTTATCCTGAGATAGATGAAGCCACAGGGTTCTTATTCTTCCCCGCCTTGGTGGACCACATGACCCAATCAAAGAAGTACTAAAAGTACTCGATCCCTCACACAACTGAAACAGACAAATGAAAGGGTGTGGACGAAGAGCTTCTAATGCTATAAATGACCATTGAGGAAAGTAAATTCCTCGATCATCTCAAGAAAACCCAAGATAATCTCACCTTATGGGGAATATTCACGTCCTCTCAACGACACCAGAGTGCCTTGATAAAGCTCCTTACCAGACCCATATTTTTTCCCTCTACTATTCCTGAAGAAGACATGATCATGGTTGGCTCTTTGAACTCTTACAAATTCCTCTATTTTCTAAAGAAGAAATACCGAAGTTCAACCCTGATCACAATTATGCTCTCAACACCTCCATCAAAGTCTTGGGAAAGACTGTCCCAGTATCAATTGTCAATAGTGGATCTGCTCTCAATGTTTGTCCACTCAGAAATTTCAACTACTTGGGACTGAAAGTCAGTGATCTCACTCCAACCTCTATCTTCGTATGTTCTTATGAGAATACTCATCAAGAAGTAATGGGTTCTATAAAATTCACACTAGGGGTTGGTCCTATCAATACTCTAATAGAGTTCCAGGTCATCATCATACCTACTTTCTTCAACCAACTCCTTGGTCTCCCTTGGCTCCATAGCATCTGAGGAGTATCCTTATCTCTCAATAAAAAACTGATGTTATTTGTCAAAGGTTATGTTATCACCATTTTGGGAGACGACGACGACGACTCAATATTATAAATTCATCATGGGACCAATGACATGCTTCTCTTTGATTTAAGAATTAATCCGTTCTGCTTCCCAGTAGAGGATAACATCAAAGATCGAGCATGTCCAGAGAACAACCCTTACAGAAATGTCAATGTGATTCAGATGTTGAAGAACATGCACTCTATGCCTATAATGGGGATAAGGCTATGCCAATAAGGCATTATTTATCCTATAGTAATGAAAGAGGCATTTTTCCTTTATGGTATGGGTTACAAACCTTCATCGGATGAGCTCAAAGCACTTCGTCGATCGAAATAAAAAAAATAAGCTTGGATGATAAAAAGACTTTTCCAGGAGACTCTTTGAACGGAAGGTTTATCAAGGAGGGTGAAGACTTACCCTTATGTGGATTACTTGAACTGTGGTACGACCATATTGATAAGAATATGAACGTAGGGCTAGAAATCTTCTTTCAAGATAATAACTCTTGGACCAAAGACTATAAACATGAAGTGCAACCTCTCACCTAACACACCATGTTAATTACCAAGGACTCTAAAGAAAGTGACTTCAAGAATCCTTTGACTTGCAGACACTAGGGTTCAATATCTGCATGATTAGATAAGATGTTGTGCTGTCAGACCCATTCGCTCAGATCACGACTGCTGACATGCCTCTCCTCAACTGGAATACCATACATGTCTAGCGTGCTAAGATTCAACCCAACTCGACTATTTACCCTATTTATGTAACTTCACATGTTCCTATTTTTCCTTTTCCTGATATGAATGTAACCGAAACCTCTTTTGAAGAGGTTCTTAACACTATTGTCCTACAAATAAAATAAATGATGATTTTGAGTATCTTGTTGTGCCTTATATGAATTATCTTAATTCTAATCAAACCTCTGATGATGATGATTTTACAAATAAATAATTCTTAACCGATCTTATGAAGGAAAATAACAAATAACATAACCGCATTCAAATTAATGATGATGAGATTATTTTTATTAATCTTAGTTCTAGTGGCCACCAGAGCGAGAATAGGATATGGTCCACCCTTAACGAGCATGAGAGTGCACAATTTGAAGAACTACTGAAAGAATTCATAGACGTCTTCCCATGGTCCTATGATGACATTGACCCAGATATAGCTCAGCATGAGATATCGACATTCCTAAAATGCAAGTTGGTAAAACAGAAGCTAATAAAACTTCGTACCAATTGGTCTCTCAAAGTCATAGAGGAAGTGGTCAAACAATTGAACATTTGTTTCATTCGCGTGGCCGAATACCCAAAATGGCTTGCCAACATTGCCCCCATGTCGATGTCGGGAGGAAAATTCTACATATGCATCGACTACAGAGATTTGAATAAAGCATCCCCAAAAGAAAATTACTCATTACTAAATAATGACATGATTGTGGAAAATATGGCCAACCATTCCCTCAAGTAGTTTGTTGACGGATTTATCGATTATAACCAGATCAAGATGCACCTTGTCCACCAGGAGAAAATTTCTTTCATTACACCATGAGGAACCTTTTGCTACACTCTCATTCTGTTCGGACTCAAGAACGTTGGGGATACCTACCAAAGGGCTTCCACAACCATCCTGCACCACCTTATTCATAAGGAGGTCGATGACTATGTGGACGACATGCTCATTAAGTCTAAGACTCGAGAAGGCCATATTCCCGCCCTCCGAAAGTTCTTCGAGCGACTGCGATAATATCATATGCGGAATCAGAAAAACAATAATAATAAAATTCCTAGTATAATTTATACAATAATAACAAAATTCATAAATTTGTGTTTTTTAGAGTTATTTGGATCTAGGCACCCATTAATTATAATCGTTTAGGAATAACTTTACAAAAATTAAATAGCCACTGGTGCCTAATTTTTGAAATTTTTTAGTAGTGGACTATTTTAATATTTAGTTATGAGCTGATTTACTAAACTACCCCTAAAAACATTGAAAAAATAAAGAGAAAGGAAATACATGTTAACAA
The DNA here is from genome assembly GCA_949130495.1 of Sambucus nigra. Classification (NCBI taxonomy): domain Eukaryota; kingdom Viridiplantae; phylum Streptophyta; class Magnoliopsida; order Dipsacales; family Adoxaceae; genus Sambucus; species Sambucus nigra. The sequence continues at coordinate 218,508,631 of OX422224.1, read as the reverse complement.
AAAGAGCAGCACGCACTTACCGAAAAAAGGGCTTTACCGAATTTACCTAATATGTTTAAGAGTATTGTACCATGGTGAGGCCTAGACCATGATATGATATATTTGAAACATTTTCAATAAATTGGGTATAGAGTTTTTCGACAAGTGTCATTTTTCTAACAAAAACTATGCCTTTTTTCATTCTTCAAACACTAAGGCCATCCAAATTTCATCGCCCTCTCTCTCTCTCTCTCTCTCTCTCTCTCTCTCTCTCTCTCTCTCTCTATATATATATATATATATATATATATATATATATATATATATATATATATATATATATATATATATATATATATATATATATATATATATGTATGTATAACTATGTCTTTTTACAAACTTTAAACATTAAGGTCATCCACGTTTCATAGTCCTCTCTTTCTCTCTCTCTCCCTCCCTCTTATATATACGGTCCTATCATTTTCCAAAAACATTTTACCCTCATTTTCTCAAAACAAAGTACACCACCCCCTCTCTAAGTATATTTTTTATCTGGTTGTTAAAAATTGACCATATTACTTTAATTTTTTCTTAGCACATGGATCTAAAATAAGTTTCAGAAAAGTTTTGATAAATAGATAAATAAAAGTAATATTAATACTAAACAATTTTACATACAAATCCTCATTTTCAAACGAGAATATAAAATAAAAAATATGGCAAAAATAGCTTCTTTATATTTAATATTTCCAAAATGCCTGAAGGCACGAAGAAAATTTTCAAAATACAAAATCGCAAAACGGCAAAAAAGTCCAAAGTACGTGACTTCAAAACGATAAAAAATCAAGTAATTGATTAGACTTGTCAAGTTGTCATATTTAATCGTGTTCGTGTTGTGCGAAGTTTGCCAAAACATGTTTGCAACTACATACCACATTGTAAACTGTATATAACATTTAGTTGGCAAAAGTACTTAATATGATGAAAACCCATTAAATGGAAACATAAGTTGTTGGCAACAACATAAGATGCATGTCAAATTTGAATCACGGGGTCGCTCACATTTAACTACGAATATAAAAGGAAAATTAGAAGTAATCATAAATTATTGCATTAACATGAATTCAAAAATAAAATTAGAAAGTTGTAATTTTGCTCACATTTAATTATGAAGCCAATCGTCTAGATAAACACATAACCAAGTACATCTTTCACAAATTAAAAAATCATTTGATGTGTAAACAAACATTATAGATCCAACAATATAGATCCATCCGACAAACATACATTTGAGCAATACAAAAACTAAATCTGATTAGAACAAAAACTAAGAGAAATAACGTATTCATAAGATCATTGAAAGAAACGATGTAAAACGATAAAAGAGCTTTAGAGAAATGCATCCACTATTATATTGACATGCTAAAAATGCATAATTTTCTAAATAAAGAATACAAAAGGCATACCCTTGTTAATGTCTATAATTGGTTACATTATTTGGAAATTGTTACTTTTATAATTATCAAACAAAAACATAACCCATTGGTCACTATAACACCCCCAAAACAAAACTAATAAATATATGAGAAAATTGAAACATATGAATAAATTCAAATAATATCAATATTATATGTATATAGTAGGGTCCAAATATCATATTTAAACAACATGATTCCGACACATTCTTCCAAAGAATTCCATTAATATAACCTCATCAACTATGATTATAAACCTAATATGTCCAAGACTAACTACAATAGCTTTCTCTCGTCCCAATATTATGGATGTATATATGATAGAGGATACAAAATCCGAAGATCTCTGGATGGCAAAGAGCACTGCCTCATTACAGTAGCCTTATCGAGCTCCAAAATTATTGAATATCCACTCTCATCAATCTTTATTCAAGAATGACTCTCGTGAATGACTCCAGTAGAATCTCAAATTATGTTAACAAATTGGAGATGAACACAAAAAAATAGTTAACAATCTAACAATATAAAAGTCCTCAAATGGACACATCTATCAGAATCTCAAATTCACGGCATGTTCAACATTTGTAGAAAACCTCATCAATTGGTTGACTAGATCATGGGCTACACAGTAATAAACTCACTTCCATATGTAGTCAAACACCTAAAGTGAAACAAATTAGGACTTTTATCCATACCAAGGAGAGTACAATCACTAATATGAACTATGAAAAAAATTATATCACCAAAACTCATAATTGGAGTTGACAATAAAAGCAGAAGATAAAAGAGTACTGACGACAACATCATTTTCCCCAACGTGATCATTTGAGGCCAAAGACTCCTTATTGTTTCTTACTTTCTTCATAACGGATTGCTTTCTTTTTTCTTTGTTTTGGGTAAATTGCAAATAAGCATTTATAGCGACACGATTATAACTATTATGATCCTATTCATGAAGCCAATGCCTCCTTTATCCTCTAATGCCCCACACTGATTACTAGTTGATCAACACGTGCATACTTATGAACATTAATTTAAGAAACAGTAGGAGAATCCGATTGGTCTTCAAATGCAAGTGCGAATTTTGAGAAAATCCTATCAATGTTGATAGAGCACGTTTTATCGATGCATCATTATTACCAGTTATATATCTTCTTTTTCCCAAGGAAAACATCGTTAGCACGAGACAAACATTTGATAAGCGAAACACCAGAGAGAAAGGTTTCCAAGAAAGAAATATGGAATTGTTGCGAAAAATGTTTAAAGACAGTCGAAGAAAGTAAATTAATGAGCCCATAATGCTTCCTCATTTTTTGAACTAATGATTAAAAAAAATCATCAGCGATTTGAAACTGCGTAAAAGTCCATATTATGATCATATATAGCATTAGTAGCCATTATATACATACATAAACGTGTGTATATGTTGTGTGTTGACCTCACCGGTAAACTTATTGTCTGTCCCAACAGAATGTTTGAGTAAAAAAATGTGATTTCGGTAATGTAACCTCCATTTTGCCTCACTTTTGATACCTGTGAATGGATTTTGATTCTTCAATGAAAATATAAATCTTACTACAAATATTATGGCACAAGAAAATTAAAGCGAATAAAAAAAAGTTAATGGACAAATAAGGTCTATGTTCTAAGAGTTTTAGAGGTAATTTCTAGTTTGGTCTATACTTAATAATGTTCTGTCCAAAGCATACACCTATAAAGATAATCTTGCAGACTATGGAGAAGACTATGAGTGGGGTGGAGGTGAATTACAAGTATTTCAAGAAACTAAAATAAAAAAAAAACAGTCAGAAATAATATATAAACTAATGTATGCTAACTTGAAAATAATTCCCAAAAATTTCACTAATAGGATCACCAAGGGCCTTCCACTGTTATAGAATTACCAAGGGGTTGTACCTGTTACATAGATCGCCTTATTAAATATGATAAGAATTTTGAAGCAGAGCAAACACATTCAAGTTGTTACCTTTGAATTGGAATAAAATCTAACGATGATTACCTTTTCAAGTGAAATGTCATTAATATCAATAAAATAAATTAGAGCATGACATTCATATAAAAAAAATAAACCAGTTGAGAATGTTAATAAAAAAATAAATAAATAAATGAATATGCCAATGGCAAAAAATTAAATCAAGTAAATAATTGTTAACCACTTACAAACGTACACGACTTCCATTTAGTGTAGTGCAATTATAAGTTTTGACAAAAATCTCAAAGATAGTCGGCACCAAAATCTATGCAGAAATTCTCGCCTTGGAGACGTTATATTGGGAACCAAATAAATCTCCATGCAGCTGAAGGGGCAAATGAAATAATTTGCGCATGAAGAAAAAGGGGAAAACGGTACCTGTTAGGCAGCGTGAGTGTACCTACAATTTAACAGAGATGCATCACTATTAAAGCTATCACAATAAATTTTTTTATTTGTAGGTGAAAATAATATTGACTAAAAAGAATATAAGTTGTCGCAATAATTTAAGGAAAAGAACAAATACCATAGTAATACTTAAAACACTCAAACTTGGCCCGCGACATCCCATTAGCCCCTTCCATCGCATCTGTAGCTCCGTGTAAAAAATTTGGCCACTGCATGATCCAAAAATTAAACTATCTGTTACATAAAAGAAAAAAGAGAAATGAACCAGTTTGAATGGGTTCAAGCGAAAATAAAAACATAAAAAATATTTTGAATTATCACCAACAATATTCTTCAATTATTTCAGTGGAAAATTAGTAAAAAAATCAATAGTGAGGAGGCAAATAATTATTTTTTGGAGTAAACTTAAAGCTAGCACACAACTTTGAACATGACAAGATAACACCAAACACATACAATACCCTCATGTTTTTGTCCTACTCTTTTAGGGTAAATTTTCTAACCGCTGAACGTTAATGGGAGAAACAAGTTCTTGTTTTTCATTAAAAGCCTTCTCCCCATGATAGTATCAACAACTTCTGTTGTGTGAAAAGCATCCCAAAACACAGTCTTATCTCTGTTTTCACATGGGGTTTGGAAGGCCAAACATGTAATTTCCCCCTATTTCGACCAATGCCACAACACCCTCGATTTACAACATTAAATCCATATGATTTGGAGTTGGTAAGGATATCTTGGAACATATATATTGTGAATGCCAATGTAAAAAAATCTTGAATCAGGGAGATTAGTATTAAGCTCATTAATTATGGTCTTTACATTGTTGTTGAAAGGTAGAATAAGTTGGTTCACATCATTTCTGCAGTGACTGATTCTACTCTGGGCCAGTAATACAAACTAATTAAGAAACAACCGAACTGCATTATTAAATAATAAAAACGTGCAAATAAAACGAAAAAAACTGTTATCTTTGGAGTTTCTTGAAGTTTCACATAGAGTTTCTTGAAGTTTCATTTAGAGTTTCTTGAAGTTTCAAAAATTGTTATCTTTCACCAACAATGAGCTCTCCTTCAAAATGCTAGCTACCAGTTATAAGAAAATTGTTGGCGGAAACAAACAACAATTGTAAACAATAATAAATTATGAATCTTGAGATTTTATTAATGCAAAGAAAAAAGAACATAAATAAAAAATAGCAGAACTCGATCGTGTAGGAATGCCTTTTTCTTTAAAATACAAATTTGTACCACTGTTTTTTATAATTACAGGGACTTGTGTATTATTTCATTTCTTAATATTGTTTTACTTAGTAGATGTTTTCACCCTTTTTTAGGTTTTGTGGTCTAGCTGTTTAGCGACGCCACAAACTGCTAATCGAATGATTAAAATATTGAAGCAGTACCAGAAAAAATGACCTCCCTCTAACGTGGCAACCATATGGTCATCATTGCCTATAACATTACAAACCATGTTGAAAATGGGGCCCACAACATACATGTGGATGAGTGATTTCAACATTAGTAGCTTCATGATTCGCACCAATGTTATCAATGATTTCCACAATTATTTTAGAAAAATGGAGTTACGACACACTTTAAAATAAACAAAACTTAACATCAGAAGTTAATGTCTCGAAAACACTACTATATAAAAATATGATGAATAAATAAAGAAAATATGAGAAAGTTTGTAAGAATATGACACACGTGTGTCCATACCAACCACATGTTCAGATAAAGACCAACTCAATTGATCCTATTATGAAGATGTCATAAATTTGAGGCAGAGCATCATATTATTCTTTGATGAAACAATAGTAGTATATGAGTAGTTGGACCATGGCATAAATGATGTTCTAATGATAAAATTGTTCCATATCTGATTTAAAATAAAAGAGTGATATAAAGTTCAAGAATGAACTTAATTAATGATTTAGAAAAATGGACCCATTTGATCCACTACACAAAATGAATAACATGTATCCTTTAATGGAGCCCATGAAATTCATTCCAAACCCTACAGGAAAAAATATTCAAGAATATCCAGTTATAAACGAACCATTTAAGTCTGAATAAATTAGAATTAAAACACAACTTGCAGTATTTGAATCACTTACACCGACTATGAGTGGAGTGATTCATAGACCATCAATCTTTAGCTAATTTAAGAAACAGATCATATGATGTATCAATATAAAAAATATAATCAAAACCAGAATATTTCTGAGATTATACCTGAGATTTCTTGAGCACAATTTGGAGATACAAAATTAGTACCTCAGAATCTAAAGTACACAAATTATTCAAAAACAAAAAGAAACAAAAAAACTCAATTGTTAAATCTCTATGAACACCAAAACTGAGTAATATTTCTGGTAAACACCCTTATCCATAACTATATGAACACCAAAAAAGAATATCCATACCAATTTTTTCATGAAAGTTAAAAATAAACACAAATGAGAGATTACCCGAGATAATCATGAGCACCAAAGATCTAAAACCACAAAAAATAGAGAAATATAAAGTTAGTACCTAGAATATAAAATATCGGCATAACCTAAAAGTTAAAATAATGAATAAAACCCCAAATCTGGAACACAAAAACCCTAGAAAGGTAAAACAAAAACATGAGATACTGAGATAGATCATATTTCTACAATACATATAAATAATACATAAAATTAGTGAATTTAGATTACAATTTATACACAGAACAAATTTCTACCCATCCCTAAAAAATGAAACTAAACATCTATATACATAAAGAGGGTGGGGATTCTACCACTGTACAAACGAAAATCATAATAATTTGAAAAATAAAAATTCAATAAAATAGTAATGTAAGTATGCTTAACCAACAAACATGTGAAAGGAAAAAAATAAACGCCCAAAATAGTGCTTGCTAAACTATAATAAACACAATATAATCCCTTTATATGAACCAGAAATCAAAAACCCATAATATTAATACACAATTATAGTTATACAGAGAGAGAAGGATTATACCTTTAGTTCAAACCCAAAATTCCTTAGCATTCAAACCTGAAACAAACAAATCACAACCAAATTATAAATTAGAGAGGGATAAAGAGAAAAACCTAGAGGGTGTGGTGGTAAGTATAAGGGGGAGAGATCTCTTAAAATGCCCAGTCAAAAACACAAACAAAAGTTCTTACAATATCTTGAAAATAATCAACCCACATACTGTCCGACAACAGATTCAATGGAGAGAGTGTGAGAGAGATATTAGGTTGCCTTGCAACCCCACCCATTTTTTAAATCAAAACCCTAATTTCATGCATGCGTTTGTGGGAGAGGGAGGCAACATGAAGATCTTATAAATTTATACACAAGACCTAAATTATGAAGCCCTAAACTACAAATTCCAAAATTTATCAGATGTACACAAATCACACCATATTTTCAGATGTCCAAACCCTAGATAAAAACAACAGAAAACCAAATCAAAGAACCCAAAAATAAAACCTTAAATAAAAAACTAAAGAGACATAATATGAGGAGGGGGGAGGGAGGGGAGATTTTGCCTAAAAAAATCAAATCCTCATCTAGGGTCTTAACCAAGTGAAGGGGAGACATACCTTAGGGAGGCAGTGACGGAGGGGGAGGCAGCGAAGGAGGGGGCGCATTTGGGGGAAAGGGGCTGTAGGGGAGGCTTGTAGCCAAGTGAAGCGGAGGTGAGAGAACGTATGAGGGAGGGTTTGTGCTGAAATGAAACGATCGGGGGGGAATGAGAGGGTTCGTGTGTGTGTGAGAACCTAAGTACTTTTGTGTGTATTACCAAAATACCCTTTTTGTTTAAATCAAAATTGAAAATTTTGGAAGAAAAAGAGGTGGAAAGTATGTTTTAGTGGGTTAAAATTGTAAATACAATATAGAGTAAATAATGAGGTGTGGTGAGTTTAAGTGCTTATGGTGTGAATTGTGATCTCACCCTCTAATACTAAATTGAGTATACCACATTCCCTCTCTGCTATTCTCCACCCCTCAATTCCCTGAAAATGAAACGGTTCTCTCTTTCTCAAATCTATTGAAATTCAAAAAGACACTTAAATGATAATTAATGACTACTAAATTTCCACCCTCCCTATCTCTCATTCTTTGCCCCTCAATTCCTTGAAAATGAAACGGTTTTCTCTCTCTCTCTCTCTCTCTCTCTCTCTCTCTATATATATATATATATATATATATATATATATATATATATATTGAAATTCAAAGCGACACTATAAATGAAGACCTTGAAAAGTGGTTCATCATTCATGCACAACTATAGGCATATAACCTATTATTTATCTTATTATGGTAGTTTTTTTTGTTTGAAATCTAAGAGGGTTCTCTTCCCTCTCTCATTTACATTTTTACGGTTGTTGATCACCCCCCCCCCCCAGATAAACTGAGTCACCGTTTGCTGACTTTATCGGTGATGGGTATAACGGAGATGGGCGATGTATAGAAGAGAGATGAGAAGGAAACATATACGTACAATGAATGGCGGAGATCGGTATGATTTATGTCACTGTGATCTTCTCGATTAAAGAGACTCTAAGCCCCCATATTCAATTGTTCTCTTTGATGTATTGGTGCAAAACACATTATTTCCTCAAATAAATGCATCACCATATTTGTTTTTCAGTTGTCTGTTGATGTATTCCCCTGTTTGCTCCGTTGTTATGTTCATGTATCCATCTAAACATGCAAAAATACCTTTATTATCACAAGTGTTGCTTCAAAATGAAACTATAGCTAGAGAACAAGAGAATGCTATCCGAAAAGTGGAGTTTAATTAGTTCTATCACCTTAGATAGGTTCTGATACGTGTTAGTAGTCTAGCCCATCCAAGTAAAGGTATTTACTCATTCCATCAATAAAAAGTATGTAAGTACGATTTCCAAGAAGTATAAAATTGATATGTAATTCAATCAGTTAATTTTTAGGTAGATAAAGTTGCAGAATTCATATGAAATTCATCCAATTAACTTGTATCCCAAAAGATAAGATTAGAGAAATAATCACAGGTGTAAATTTGAAGTAAGATGCAAAACAGAAACAATTTATAAAGCTTAGAGTAACTAGAACTACATGAGATTGCAGGAGTGAAAGTATCATTTTTTTGTCCTTTTGATTTATATTTTTCTCATTCACCACAGACTAAAGATTTGGTTTTTGGATCATTGCATTTTTTCATATAAATCGGATAATTTATCCATTAACTCTTTTGACAGTGGTTCTACGCGTCGACTAACTCATACTTTTTTTAAATGCAATACTTGCGTCTTAGGTAATTTTTTAATTATTTTTGTTTAAGTTTGTTTTGTTGATATTATTAGGGTTCTATGTTTGTTTTGCTGAATGATTTGACATATTCAACTATGAGCGATTTCGTTTGGTTTCGATTTACTTTGGATTTGATTTGGATGGAGGTCCTGGTTGGATTATAGTAAAATACGTCATTTTTTAACTAAAGATGTATATACTGAATTATATATGTGCGTCTTGATAGCAGCTTAAATCATGTATATAGTAATTTGTGCGTGTGTGTTTTACCGATTAAGTTTTTTAAATTCAAATAAAAATAAAATGCAAACCTCCATGAGCATTATATTACGTGCATTTTGGATCAAATTTGTTAACTTTGTCAAAATTGTCACTCTTTTTTTTTGTATACTACTCATTCACCGTAAAATATTTAGCACAACATATTTACAAATACTATCAATTATTATTTATTTATATTATTAAAATTATTTTAAATAAATTATTTTTTTTAATAAATCACTCACGCATCGTACGGGTTCAATGCTAGTATATATATAATGTGTGTGTATGTATGTATTTATTTAGGTGAGTTTTTAAGATATTATATGCAATGAATTTTTTTGTAAGCAGTTGAATCATTATGTTTAACTTAAAACGATAGTATGTTTAACTGAATACGTAGTGTGTTCAAATATAAACTCTTGATTTTATAATGGCTTGGATTGTTTGAACTCTTAATTGTAGAGTGGCAACAGGACTCTAAAGGAGTACAATCCCAATCTATAAAGTTTATTCAATTCCTTCTCGGAAAATAAAACAAACTTCAACACAAACACTTACATATCTTGCCTATAAATTATATACACCATTCACTCGTTATCGATCAAGCTTTTATATATATATGGAAAATGCTTTGAGTCCCAACTAATTCCCCCAAATCTCCCCCAAATCCTATGCGGACGCCACGTCATTCTCCAATTGCCTGTTATCTATTGCCACGTGTTGCGGGTCCCGCCAGGGCACAAAGCACGAGTCATTTTGGGGGAGATTTGGGGGAGTTATTTTGGGTATGTAGCATTACTCTACATATATACATATCTGTGCCTACAAAACCCTATACAGTTCTTACCCAACCCAATATATGGTACTTTTTTTTGCAAGATTTTGAAAGAGAAAGATGGCGAAGCAAAGGGGTGGTGTTGTAATTAATCTCAAGAGAATGGATGAACAGTTGGATCGGCTATGGAGCATGCAGAAAAGTGAGGGACAAAAGGTTAAAGAAGAATGGGAAATCGACTCAAGTAAGCTAATCGTAAAAGAAACAGTGATTGGTCGAGGCACTTTTAGTACTGTTCATAGAGGTGTTTATGATGGCAAAAATGTGGCTGTTAAGGTGCTTTAGTATGGAACACCGAGGAATGATTTCATGCACGAAGTTTTAGTTTGGAAGAAGCTTCGTCATCCTAATGTCACCAAGCTAATCGGAGAAACAATGGGCAAGGGTGGGAGTGATTGTTTACTTGTGTTTGAATATGTTCCCGGGGGTAATCTGAAATCTTATCTTATGAGGAACCGGGTAAAGAAGTTGCCCTTGCGTGATGTCATTCAATTTGCACTTGATCTTTCAAGAGGGTTGAGTTATCTACATTCTCAAAAGATTGTTCATAGAGATGTAAATACATATAATCTCCTTCTTGACAGGAACCATATGGTAAAGATCACCGACTTTGGGGTTTCATGATCTGAGGCTTCAAACTATGGCGAGATGACATGAGATATTGGGACTTTTGGTTACATGGCTCTTGAGGTTCTAACTGGGGGCCCGTATGATAAGAAATGTGATGTCTACAGTTTTAGAATCTGCCTATGGGAGATTTATTATTGTGCCATCCCTTATTCTAACGTTCGTTCTTTTGATCAATCCTCAACTGCTGTTTATAAGAAGTTGAGGCCTAAGATACCCAAAAGCTGCCCAAAATCTGTGGCTAATGTGATGAAGCACTGTTGGGACAAAGGCCCTGATAATAGACCTAATGTGGATGAAGTTGTGATTTTATTAGAAGCCATTGACATCTTTAAAGCTGAAGGGATGATCTAGTCTCATCATCCTCGGGGCTGCTGCTTTTTATCCTTAGCCTATGACCACTCTTAGTGCAACTGACTGTTTCATTTGTGTTCAGCATATTGATCTGTAAGACTCTAAGCATTGCTACAAAAGATGTTCAAGATAACCACTTAAATATAACAAATTGATTAATTAGATTTTGTGTATGTTTTTTAATAGTTGATCGAAATGTATATATATATCTAAAAATTTAACTGGAAAAAATTCAGATATTCAGATTAATTTAATTTTGAATGGTAAATTAAATTGATTACACAAATTGTTATCTTGAATCGGATTACAAAATTCCAACTCATATCAGGGTTTTTTTGTATTGTTTTAGTTTGTCTTGGCCACTATTCAATTCCTAATCAAACTGACGTATCTCAAATCTCATTGACCAAAATCATTTGCGTGGGTTTAAATTTACAGCGCAATTTCTTTAATTGATATAATAAAATTCGGAATGATCTTTGAAGTTTTAATACAATTAAAACCGATGCAAACCGTGATAAAATGCAACTAGTGAAGCTACTTAGATTTTTTAGTTGTTTATGAAACCCTATCATTAAACAGTTTTTTTTTTTTAAAAAATAAATAAATTTTTTGAGTTAATTTTATTGTCCATGTTTGTTTATATTTTTCTAAAAAAATGTACATCATTAAGATGTGCATGAGTTTTTTAATCCTTTTTCTTAAAAATCATGAGAAATAGATAGAAAATTGTAGGAATTTTTTTAGCATTAATGCATTACCATCTTCATTAACAAATTTGTTGTTCAGTAATTGTGAAAGAAGACTCCTTGAATTTTATTAACATTTCAAATTATATTTTATATCTTCACTGATTAAAGTGTTTAGTGTATAAGAGAAATATAATTTTTTTTAATAAGATAACAAAATAAAATGAAATAGAGAGTGTAAAAGAATATTCCGCTATTTATTCTTGGGCATTTTTTAATTAATATCTTCAAATTTATAAAATATAAAGGTAATTACGTAACTCAACGCTCTAGAATATTTTCTTTGAGAATTTGAGATCCGTTCGCACTCAGATAACTTGTCAGCTTGTAAGTTCATCAATTACAGTTACTTATATTTTGAATGTATTAACAACTCGAAGAAAAAAAAATGCATGAGATACTTAGAAGTTTGAGACTTAAAATGAAATTGGAAATATAGCAATTCTTAGCAACTTGATTTTGCAATCAAGAATAAACATCACTACGTTATGATATTCAAACTGGAAAATGAGATGTACAAGATTAATGTAGAAATTGGTATTGATTTTAGTTTAAGAAAGTCTTGAATTATGTATTACTTGTTTGGAGAGTTCATTTCCAGATTGAGCGTCGTTGAAGCTTTTGATAGCTAAGGCCTTTGTTGAACTGAGTTTCGCGGCTGAAAAGAGATGAATTATTATTCGATAATTAAAATATTTGAGTCTAATGAGAAAAATGTAACACAAGTCTGCATATTTGTTTTGTTTTCTTTCTAACATCTCACACACATCATGCAATTTATTATATTTGTTTTTAAAATGGCCAAAATTTTGAAGGCTAAACTAAGTAAAATCCCCTTTAGTATTCATCTTTTTAGACACTAAAAATGTTTTTGTTGTTGATGAGAAATTAAAGAGAAATTACATCAACACAATTCGTTTGTGAAGGCATCTCGTGAGATGTTGAATCAAAGCGAATTTTTGGAAAGTAACGTAATGATCACTTGGTGGAAGTTAGCACTTAATTTTTTGCTTCGCACATACACACCATGAATTGGGATTTATCGAATAAAAATTTATTGTGATTATTTTTAGGGAATTTAAATTGTATGATTTTTAATTATTTTGATAATTTCTTTGAGTCGCACCATGTGGTACAAAATGAATTTTGTGGGTAAATTCACTATAAACCCTCACAAGACACCAATCGTCATACTAGGGTAACGTGGGGGTTTAACGACTTGTTGCATACATTAAATATAATCGTTTGTTCGCGAAAAAGGTATTCTAAATTCAATCGAGATTGGTTTGATTCGACGTTTTGTGGAACTGACGCGACTTAATATTTGTCTCAAAAGTGCGTATTTATCTAGGCTCAAGTGCAAGCCTTGTCGCTCAAGTAATAACCCGGTAAGTAGGGATCGTCTCCACAGGGATCAAAATTGCCAAACAATAACAAGAAAAATTACCAAACCTTGAAATGATTTCTTGAAAGAAATAAAAAGATGATTGATTTTTTTGGGAAAATTTCTAAAAATTTACTTATGAAAAACAATTGGAAATTAACAGCAAAATTTGGGTTTAACAATTTAGAGAAAATTAGGGTAGGGTACAATCCCTCAATCCTTAACAAATTATCCTTTAGAATATTAAAATTATAAATCAAAATTCTTGATTAAATCCAGTCCTTATCATCACTAAGCATTACATATATGAGATTCAAGACCGCATCATATGAAATCAAAGATCAATATAAGGCGGTGAACGACAAATTATACATACAAAGCATTCTTAAACATCCCAAGTACCTAGGGCAAGAGAGATTAAAAGATATGACAATGCATATATGATTTTCATTCACGATTCAACCAACATTTTCATTTATTTTCTAATTTTCCATACGAATAATTTGTATTAGGATTGAGTTCATGTACCCCAACCCTTGAGAAATTAGCTACTCATGATTTGGTTGAAAAACAAATTCACATATGAAACTATGAAATTGCAGAACATTGTAAGAAATTTGCAGAAATTAAACAAAAGAGAATAGAATGATATTACTTGAATTCAGCACAAAAACGGAATTGAGATTCAGAATACAACTAGGGTTCATGCAAATCTTGAAGGAAATGGAAATTTGATCTAAAAATCTGATCTAAAAACTCTCTCTAAAATTTCTAACCCTAGCCTCTCTCTAGCCTCCTCTCAAATGATGTAGGTCATGGGCTTTTATAGCACAAAATCTCGAAATTGACAACCAATAGTGCTTGTGGAACAAGTTTTCCAAGAGTTGCACTGCATTAAATGCATAATTAATGTCAGAAATCCGCACATCTAGACTCTTCATTATCCCGCAACTTCAAAACATCGTAACTTCTTCACCGTAGCTCGGATTGAGGTGCCGTTTTTTCCAGTATTCTTGTAATTTAGAGCTCTTCAACTTTCTAGTTGGCCCCACCTCCGGACTAAGGCTGAAAAATTACGAAAATGCCCTTCAACTCTCCATTTCTAGGTTTCTTTCACTGTTTTGAGTTCTCCTTCGCACTAACTTGCGTGAAATACCTGTAAAACACATGAGAAATACACAAAACAAGAAATACTTGCCAAAAAAGGTTAGTAGAATACATTTGAGACAAATCCAAGCTACTTACACTGCACGGGATCATAAAAATACTGAAATTAAGGAGATAAATGTGAAGAATATGTGCCTAAACACACCCCCTAACTTAGAACTTTGCGCGTCCCGAGCAATGTAAATGAAATTAGCCAAAATTCTACTCTTGAAAATTCCTTTATTAAAATAAAATTCCACTTTCGCAGGCACGCGATTGCATTTAGCGTATGCAACAAGCCTTTAAACCCCTAGGTTACCCTAGTAGGACGAGTTTTGTCTCGTGAGGGTTTGCAGTGAATACACCCACAAAATTCTTTATTGACTCAAATAAATATCAAAATACTTAAAAATTGTACAATTTAAACTTTTCGAAAAATAATCGCCATAAATTCATATTCAAATGTCTCAAACCATAGTGTGTGTGTGTAAAGCCAAAATTAAACCTCAAATTTCCACCGTTTGAGCATTACGTTACTTTTCAAAAATTCGTTTTGATTCAAATTCTTACGGATGAACTCACAAACGAATCACTCGAATTGTGGCTATTTTCTCTCGGTATGCATGATATAAAGAGTAAATATAATGGACACAAATTCATGCATACAAAATTGAAAAGAAGGAAATATATGGTGAAAAGATCTCATCATCGGATTACAGTTCAATGAAATGGGAACATCACCTCTAGTTCACACCATTTAATCTCTCATATTATCTTTTCATGTCTTAGCTCTCCATGCGGTAATTAATTTCGCCATTCGGACTGAGTTAGGACTTTTTGGGTTAAAAGGTGTAAAGGGTAAAAATGGGAATAAACGGAATGTTCGGAATTGGAAAATGTCCTTATGATGTCCATTTGTGCTTTTTCGGGCATTTGCTCATTTTTTTCTTTTCTTTTTCAATTTTCATTTTTTTTTTCACTATTTGTTTTTAAACATTTTTTTTCTTGCCCCTTTTTATTGCACAATTTGGACTTACTTGATGAATTTTCTCAATTTTCACAATTCCGGGCTATTTGAGTTTTTCGAGTTGTCAAACGAAAGGGAACTATTTTATTAGGCTCAAAGTGGGTTGCAAAGGGATAATTTTGTTTTTCACAATTTTTTTTGGCTAATATTTTTGGGTAACAAACGATTGCCTACTTCATTGTCCAAATTGCTAATCACATTACCATATGCATCTCGAGATTAATTAAGTTCAAAGATATATTTAGCACGAATTTCGAGACAACATTTCACACATTTCCCATAACCGATCAAAACAAAGGATTGAGATCATCAACGACTTATTAAAACGCTGAAAAGAACTTTGAGTTAATCATAGACTCGGATTGATTTAAAAACTCATAAAAAAAATTGACAGGCTCGAAATCTCACCGGGTTTGATCAATCTCCACATTTATTCGTTAAGTCATCAATTTTCTTTCAATTTCCATCTTTGGTCAATTTTGGCTTGGTGCAATTGAGATTTAACAATTTGAGACTTTAAATAGAATAAAGGTGATATTTTTGAAAATTTAAATTCCAATTTTTATTTATTTTGAAGAAAAATATTTTTGGTTTTTTTTTTTTTTTTTTTTTTTTTTTAAACACACTTGGAAAGAACATGTGATCGAATCAATGAATCTAAACAATAAATGGGAAGAATATCCCACACCCCCTAACTTAAATGTTGCATTGTCCTCAATGCAAATCAAGAACACAACATAAAGAGAGGAAAAGAAAGATATTACCCAAATGGAGCGATCCCTGATGAGTGCGAGTCCATTGAATCTACAAAACATGTTAGAACCAAGCATACCAAAAAAATAACAATACTTGAACTAATTACTCTAAATGCAACAAGATACTATATAACACTTATACATGACTCAAAAATTCAACAAAAATCACCCCATACGCGTCGGGGGTGCGACGACCTCACCTCTCTTTGTTCATTCAATCCCCATAAATGGGGTCCGACAGCCAGATTGTGTCGGCTTCTTTAACCATGGCTTCCAAATAAGGCTTGAGATGATGCCCATTGACTTTAAAAGTGGTTCCCCCTTTTTCATCCATTAGCTCAACGGCTCCATGGGGAAACACTTCTTTCACAATGTAAGGACCAGACCATCGAGACCGCAATTTACCGGGAAACAAGTGCAACCTCGAGTTGTAGAGGAGTACTTTCTGTCCCAAATGAAACTCTTTCTTACGAATGATTCCGTCATGAGCTCGTTTCATTCGGTCCTTGGAAATTTTGGCACTTTCATACGCATCGTTGCGCATTTCTTCTAACTCATTCAACTGAAGTTTACGTGTTTCACCGGCTTTATCCTTTTTGAAGTTCACCCTTTTGATAGCCCAATACGCTTTGTGTTCGATTTCAACCGAAAGATGACAAGGTTTGCCATACATAAATCGAAATGGGGACATCCCAAGGGGATTCTTGTATGCGGTTCTATAAGCCCAAAGAGCATCAGTCAACCTAAGAGACCAGTCTTTCCTATTAGGATCAACTGTCTTCTCCAAGATATTCTTGATCTCCCTATTAGCAAGCTCGGCTTGGCCATTCGATTGGGGGTGATAGGGGGTGCTAACCTTGTGGACAATTCCATACTTTCGCATTAGTTTATCCATCGGCCTATTGCAAAAATGAGTTCCATTATCACTAATTATGGCCTTAGGCATACCAAAGCGAGAAAGTATATTTTCTTGAATAAATTTGATCACCACCTTGCTGTCATTCGTACTTGTAGCTATAGCCTCTACCCATTTTGAGACATAATCTACAGCGACGAGAATGTATAGAAAACCAAAAGAAGGGGGAAAGGGCCCCATGAAGTCAATTCCCCAACAATCAAACAACTCCAAGACTAAAATAGGGGATAATGGCATCATCTCACGGCGAGTAATAACTCCCATTCTTTGGCATCTATCGCAAGTCTTACAAAAAGCATTCACATCCCGGAAGATTGTTGGCCAATAAAGACCACTTTGAAGGATTTTCGCAGCAGTTTTATTTTTAGAAAAATGACCGCCACATGCTTCCGAATGACAGAATCGAATCACCCCTTGGATTTCCTCATCGGGTACACATCTCCGGATAATTTGGTCAGCACAATACTTAAACAAGTATGGATCATCATAAAAGAACATGCGTGACCAAGTAATGAACCTCCTTCTATCTTGCGGATTCCAACTAGAGGGAACAACTCCGGTGACAAGGTAATTGACAATATCCGCAAACCAAGGGAGAGGAGAGGTAGCAAATAGATTCTCATCCGGAAAATACTCGTCTATGGGAATGGGATCAATAGGTACGTCGGATGAGAGTCGTGACAAATGGTCAGCAACGACGTTTTCTACTCCTTTCTTATCTTGAATTGAGAGATTAAACTCTTGTAGGAGTATGATCCACCTGATTAAACGAGGTTTGGCATCTTTCTTGCTCAAGAGATATTTCAATGCCGAATGATCAGTGAAACAAAGGATAGGCGACCCAACAACGTAAGAGCGAAATTTGTCGAGAGCAAAAACGACAGCTAGCAACTCTTTCTTTGTAATAGAGTAATTAAGCTGAGGGCCAGATAATGTTCGGCTAGCATAGTAAATAATATGAGCTTTCTTGTCTTTCCTCTGTCCAAGAACAGCCCTAATCGTGAAATCACTTGCATCACACATAAGCTCAAAGGGAAGCGACCAATCCGGAGCTTGCATGATAGGTGCAGAAATAAGCATGCTTTTGAGTTTATAAAATGCTTCTTGACATGCTTTACTCCACTCAAATGGAGTGTCCTTCATGAGAAGATTACTCAAAGGTCTAGCGATGGCGCTAAAGTCTTTGATAAACCTCCTATAAAATCCAGCATGGCCTAGAAAGGACCTCACATCTTTAAGTGATTTTGGCGGGGGTAGCTCAGCTATTACTTCAATTTTTGCTCGATCAACTTCAATTACCCTAGATGAGACTATGTGGCCCAAGACTACACCCTCGGTAACCATGAAATGGCATTTTTCCCAATTGAGGACTAAGTCTTTTTCCACACATCGGAATAGAACTCTCTCAAGATTAGCTAAACAATGGTCAAAAGATGAGCCGAAAACGCTGAAATCGTCCATGAACACCTCAAGACCTTTTTCAATCATGTCGCTAAAGAGACTTAACATGCACCTATGAAAAGTAGCCGGCGCATTACATAACCCAAATGGCATACGTTTACAGGCACACGTACCAAATGGACATGTAAAAGTCGTCTTTTCTTGATCAAGAACATCCACCTCAATCTGAT
The DNA here is from genome assembly GCA_949130495.1 of Sambucus nigra. Taxonomy (NCBI): domain Eukaryota; kingdom Viridiplantae; phylum Streptophyta; class Magnoliopsida; order Dipsacales; family Adoxaceae; genus Sambucus; species Sambucus nigra. Next base: position 218,489,788 of record OX422224.1, on the reverse strand, counting down.
TATAACCGGAATACCCATCTAGAAAACAATAATAAGGATGGCCCGCTACTCGTTCAATAACTTGATCGATAAATGGTAAGGGAAAATGATCCTTTCGAGTTCCGGCATTGAGCTTTCGGTAGTCAATGCAAACACGCCACCCGGTGGAGGTGCGTTGAGGTATTAATTCTCCCTTAGCATTTTCAACCACTGTCATCCCTGATTTCTTTGGAACGACCTGAATTGGGCTCACCCATTTACTATCCGAAATGGGATATATAATTCCAGCATCTAGCAATTTGATTATTTCCGCTCTTACAACATCTTTCATTGTTGGATTTAACCGCCTTTGCATCTCACGAGATGGCTTCACTTCTTCCTCGAGATGGATTTTATGGGTACAAATCAAAGGACTTATACCCTTCAAATCTGCTATGGTCCATCCAAAAGCACTTCTATGCTTTCTCAACACATCTAACAACATACCTTCTTGCCCTTTTTCTAGATGGGAAGACACAACAATAGGAAATGTATCATTCTCACCTAAAAAGGCATATTTGACATGAGAAGGTAGTTTCTTCAACTCAAGACTAGGAAATCTATGTTCAGAGGGGACCAAGGGTGTCTCCCTCGGAGGCAATTCTTCATACCTAGAAATCCAGTCAACCTCTCTTAAACTCTCAAAACTCTCTTCCTCTTGTAACCACATTTTTAACTCTTCCACCTCTCTCCCAAACTCAGTATAATCACTCATTTGAGCATCACTTTGCCCTAAGCACACTTTCAGAGCATCTCCTCCTATGATTTTTTCAATATTTTCATCCACCACTTCTTCAATAAGATCCATTTCAAGAATCTCATCCTCATCACCCATTTGGTTAGCGATATTGAAAATATTTTTCTCGAGAGTCATGTTTCCAAAAGTGAGTTGCATTTGGCCATTCCGTGTATTGATCAAAGCATTAGTGGTAGCTAAGAACGGCCGGCCCAATATAATTGGAACATGATTTCTTGTATGGGGAACAGGCTCGGTGTCCCAAATAACAAAATCAATGGGGAAGTAGAACGTATCCACTTGAACAATTACGTCTTCTACAATCCCACGAGGCACTTTGACTGTCCTATCCGCTAACTGTAGAGTGATTCGGGTAGGTTTTAAATCACCTAAATCAAGCTTCTTATAGATGGAGTATGGGAGGATGTTTACACTCGCACCTAAATCAAGCAACGCTCTTTCCACTCTCATTTCTCCAATGATACATGAAATGGTAGGTGAACCTGGATCTTTGAATTTTGGTGGAAGATCATTGAGAAGAACTGAGCTCACATTTTGTGCCAAGAAAACATTTTTCTTCACCTTAAGACGTCTCTTGACAGTCAAAAGATCTTTAATAACCTTCGCATATGCTGGAATTTGTTGAATAGCATCAAGGAACGGCAAGTTCAATTTTACTTGCTTCAACACATCCATCACCTCGATACGCGAAGCACCTTTCTGGGGTGACTCTAAGCGTTGAGGAAATGGAGCAGCAGTAGGCAATTTGACTTCAATATCAGGCTCAACTTCCGCATCTTTCAATTCCTTTTCTAAGGAAGGTTCTTCAGACTCGGAAATTTCAGATTCCTTCACAATCTCGGGTTCGACTCCATCATCATTCACCTTTGGTAATTTAGGTGCTAGATCAATTACGCGACCACTACGAAGAGTAGTAACAGCTTGACATTGTTCTTGCAATTCTGATGATGTGGAGCAAACGGTGGTTTGACCTTGAAGAGGTGGTCTTTAGCCTTGGGCTGGAAGTTTACCCTTCTCTTGAGTATTCACCGCAGACTGCAACCTAGAGATGTTAGTATGCATTTCAGCGAACATTCGCTCAAATTTGGCATCTCTTTCTTTTTGGGCTTGGATGAATTGATTGAAATTATCCTCATGAGATCTCCTAGGTGGAGGTACATAAGGACCAGGAGGTGGTACTTGCATAGGGTTTGCCACTTGCTGAAATTGAGGGGGTTGTGGTAGAGTCATCTGTGGGTTAGGAACCATCCCACCTTGGGGTTGTCCATAATTAAACTCGGGATTCCTCCACGATTGATTATATGCATTCCCTTGCTGAGCATTATAATTCCCTCGAAAACCTCCTATTGCATCAACCTGTTCAGTGTACATGGCCTTGTATGCAGGTATGGTAGGACATCCTTCGGTAGAATGGCCTGCATTACAAATGGCACATACCTTTTCCATCCCGGTTTTTACGGGTCCAGACACATCTCTCAATCGCATATCTAGCATTTCTCTAAAGTTCTTTTCCATTTGATCAAGTTTTAGATCCAACAAAGTGTCCTTGTCCACGTGATAAATACCGGACGCAGCAGGCAAGTTGGACACTTGTCGATTTCTATTTTGACTATTTGGATCAGAAGTATCCCATGCTTGGGTAGTTTCCGCCACATATTTCAAATGAGCCTCAGCATCGCTCGTACTTAACTCCCAAAAAGCTCTCTCACACATGGTTTGAACAAGTTGTTTAGACGCTACAGTAAGGCCTTGATGGAAAAATGAAATCAGATGATGAGTTTCAAAACCATGATGGGGGCACGCATTAACTAACTCCTGGTATCTCTCCCAACACTTATCAAAAGCCTCATTCTCATTTTGACGAAAAGCTTGAATTTGGGCTTTAACAGAATTGGTTTTGTGTTGTGGAAAATTTTTTGAGATAAACTTGTTTTGCATATCTCTCCATGATAAAACAGAATTTGGGGGCAGGGTCCATAACCAAGTTTTCGCTTTATCCTTTAAGGAAAAAGGAAAGAGCTTTAACCGGATTACTTCTTGTGGACAAGTTTGGTCTCCAAATGTTTCACACGTATCTTCAAACTCTCTAATATGGAGATATGGTTTTTCCGAATCCATCCCATGAAATGTAGGAAGAATTTGGATCATTCCATTCCGAAAGTGGAACTGACCGGCATTATACGCGAATAAAATGCAACCAGGGTTAGCAGTTCTCTCCGAAAACAAAAGATCTTTCATGGGTTGATATGGTACATCATCCTCTCCAGCACCAACACCGACACTACCATGATCCGACATATTGCTACCGAAAGGTTCAGAATTCTCACTCAAGGTTTGACTCAACGAACGACTTGTGATGGAATTATTAGGGGAAGGAGGTAAAACCCAAAACGGCAAAGACTCAGAATTTTCAGATCCGGCTTCGGCAATAGGATTTTCGTGAATTTGGGTGGGAGATGAATTCTGCATATAAGATCACAAGAGAAAAAATGAAAAATATATATATATTTTTTTATGAAATCACTTGTAGATAACAATAACTTTCTTGAAAATTTAACAATTTTAGATCCCCGGCAACGGCGCCAAAAACTTGACGCGACTTAATATTTGTCTCAAAAGTGCGTATTTATCTAGGCTCAAGTGCAAGCCTTGTCACTCAAGTAATAACCCGGTAAGTAGGGATCGTCTCCACAGGGATCAAAGTTGCCAAACAATAACAAGAAAAATTACCAAACCTTGAAATGATTTCTTGAAAGAAATAAAAAGATGATTGATTTTTTTGGGAAAATTTCTAAAAATTTACTTATGAAAAACAATTGGAAATTAACAGCAAAATTTGGGTTTAACAATTTAGAGAAAATTAGGGTAGGGTACAATCCCTCAATCCTTAACAAATTATCCTTTAGAATATTAAAATTATAAATCAAAATTCTTGATTAAATCCAGTCCTTATCATCACTAAGCATTACATATATGAGATTCAAGACCGCATCATATGAAATCAAAGATCAATATAAGGCGGTGAACGACAAATTATACATACAAAGCATTCTTAAACATCCCAAGTACCTAGGGCAAGAGAGATTAAAAGATATGACAATGCATATATGATTTTCATTCACGATTCAACCAACATTTTCATTTATTTTCTAATTTTCCATACGAATAATTTGTATTAGGATTGAGTTCATGTACCCCAACCCTTGAGAAATTAGCTACTCATGATTTGGTTGAAAAACAAATTCACATATGAAACTATGAAATTGCAGAACATTGTAAGAAATTTGCAGAAATTAAACAAAAGAGAATAGAATGATATTACTTGAATTCAGCACAAAAACGGAATTGAGATTCAGAATACAACTAGGGTTCATGCAAATCTTGAAGGAAATGGAAATTTGATCTAAAAATCTGATCTAAAAACTCTCTCTAAAATTTCTAACCCTAGCCTCTCTCTAGCCTCCTCTCAAATGATGTAGGTCATGGGCTTTTATAGCACAAAATCTCGAAATTGACAACCAATAGTGCTTGTGGAACAAGTTTTCCAAGAGTTGCACTCCATTAAATGCATAATTAATGTCAGAAATCCGCACATCTAGACTCTTCATTATCCCGCAACTTCAAAACATCGTAACTTCTTCACCGTAGCTAGTATTGAGGTGCCGTTTTTTCCAGTATTCTTGTAATTTAGAGATATTCAACTTTCTAGTTGGCCCCACCTCCGGACTAAGGCTAAAAAATTACGAAAATTCCCTTCAACTCTCCATTTCTAGGTTTCTTTCACTGTTTTGAGTTCTCCTTCGCACTAACTTGCGTGAAATACCTGTAAAACACATGAGAAATACACAAAACAAGAAATACTTGCCAAAAAAGGTTAGTAGAATACATTTGAGACAAATCCAAGCTACTTACACTGCACGGGATCATAAAAATACTGAAATTAAGGAGATAAATGTGAAGAATATGTGCCTAAATAGGAACCCATCGGTTGAGAGGGAAATTATTAGTCGGTCTTATATGCTTGTCAAATTATATCTATGAACAACTAAAAACTTGAAGATCTTGAACTCACGAGAATATTAAAAGAAAGGGCACCCTAATCCGAGCTACGATTAGAAAGTTACATGCATTTAGAGTTGAAATGAAAATCCATGGGCAAAACTGCAAATAAGAGAAAATCTGGAAAAATAAAGAAGGCTTGGAAGATGTCCTGACCGAACCGGTTCGGTTAGATGAATTGATTCACTGCATGGGTTCGATAAAGGGTTCGAATCGGTAGAAGACAAAATTTTGCTATTTTCCCTATATTTTAGGATGAGTAGTTCGAGTTTATCTACACCTCTTAACACGAATTTCTCACTTGTATAAACCAATTAAGAGTCTTTTAAACCGATTATTCATTATTGTAAGTCAAGCTATCCTATAGAAAAACTTGGAGACAAATAGACAATGGCCGCAAGTAAATCAGAGACGAAGAGATTCAATATTCGGGCTTTCATTAAAGAGCATATTAACACAAGAGACATATGGCAAGCACAATAAATGAATAGGACTCGCTGGTGACATGGTCGGAGGGAGAAAGAAATAGCACTCCAGGCACAATAAAGACAAGGCTGAAAAATGTTGCTAATGCCGTTTAATACAAGATTAAAATGTATAAGCAACTCCGAGATGTTTGTTGAAGAAACCCTTTTATTTTGAAAATAAAAATGATAAACAACAAGATGTGTTTACAAAAACTTATGTACGAGAATAACCAAGACTTTGTAATCAGTTTTAAAACAAAGATAGTTTCAAAAATTCAGCACACTATAGAATGAGATGAGTAGATGAAGATAATCAGAACACACAGTTTTTAACGTGGTAAAACCTCTCCCAATAGAGGAAACATCCACGGTGACTTCTAAGTCACGAAAGTAAAAATCCACTAAAGACAAATAGCAGTTACAAACAATACAACATACATGCACCCAACTCAGCCTATTCTAAGTTTAGGAATATACCCCACTTGGCGTTCTTCTAACTTCTCTTAGATCTGATTGTTGATGATGTTCTTCCAGTTTGATAACTTCCCCTTTGCTTTAGCTTCCTTGCGTCGACTCAATAATCTTTGATCTTATTCACAACACTTCCAGTGTGGTAGTGTGCTAAGTGTTTGTGATGTGATTCCTATCAACATGCATGAACTCACACACACTTAGTTTTTACCGACAGTCCTAGAAAATTACATATAAAGACTATATGCTGTGATTTTCTTTTCTTTCTTTCTTACAGAACTTGAAACCTTTTTGACCTTTAATATATCCCAGATTCCACGGAAATCTTGCTTCAAAATCGATCAAGAGCTTAATCAATCTCTGTTTTAAAAATATTTTTGAGATTGAAAATCTCCAAGTGAGAATCCAACTAGGTCAAGGTTAAGTTTCATAAGAACAAAAACCATAAAATATTTACAGATCTAAATTAGTAAAGATTTTCACAAAACGAGAAAGAAATATGCAGATCTAGTGAAATATAACATGCAAAGTGTAGATCTATAATTTCTATGAAGAAGAAATACAGATCTTCACAAAAATGTTTAAGTTGGTAATAAGATCACAGATCAAGAGGTTACAGCTTCAAATGAACAAACCAGTAACACCACTCTCTCTCAAACACTCAAGATTGTGTTTGGGGTTGTGAATATACGAAGGTTTGAATCAGATTTGAAGTGCTTAGGGTTAGGGTTAGGGTTTGGCTAACACAGTTTCCCTTTCTCTCTTCTCTCTCACTTCTCTCTTCTCTTTATTTTTTTCTCAAAAATGACGACTGCCAAAAGTCTTAAAAGGTTGAGAATTAGAGGGCTTATATAGGAGTGGAGGAAGGTTCTGGATTGTCGAAGGCAATCAAGGGCTGAGGTTAGGTCTTCCTAATATTGACTTGATCCAAGGGTGATAATATAGCGGTGGTTAAGTCGAAGTTGATTGGTCCACAGTGATAGCACATGGATAAGTTTAAAACACATGCGGGCCATAGATAAGGTTTGATCTAACGATCAGCAAACCACCTGGCAACCCTCTCACATAACAAACACAAATGAGTTAATAGGAGCATGACATGTGTTGGCACTTAATTGGCTTGCAAACGCGCGTCAAAAGAAATTACAGGCTGTTCCCTAGAGTCTCTAGCGCATTTACATTCTACCCAATCAAACATTCCAATGAAAAATGAAATTTTCAAAATAGCATATTAACCCCACAAAGTTTATAATCAAACTTTTATTAATGAAAACATTATTTTAAAAAATGTTTAAAAATTCCCAAAAAAATATTAAAACAACATTTTAAGGGGAATTTAATCACACAATCAATATGATCAATATATACACATGTATGCACTTCTAATGTGTGTAGTGTGATTAAATTATACCTTGTTTGGATCATTGAAGAGGATTAGAGAGAATATTTCTGAGGTTCTTTGGATTCTAGTTAGATAACCAATTTTGTCACAATTTCCAAATTAATTGAGCACTTATACAATATAGACTTAAGTAAGTCAAAGGTATAAGGTGCTTCAATCTCCCCCTTTGGAAATATGAGACAAAATCTCCTTTGAGTTAACTTAAACTCTTAGGGTACCAAAAAATAAAACCTAGTCCTATACAAAAGATACTATCTACCCATTTCCTAGAAAGTCAAAAAATTACATAACTCAACTATTTATAAATTTGTACACTAGGAAAGGTAGCAAATCAGTAGAAGAGGTTCCTGCAAATATGCACACTAAGATCAAGCAGTTTAGATGAAATGTGAACAAAACATTGAACCCGTAAGACTCAAATTTCTCCCCCATTTTGTCTCAAATGGACAAAGGGTAAAAATTACGGTCTTAAGAGTTTAATCAGCACATACCATACCTATAGAATTACGCAAATACAGAAATCTATTATAGTCTAGAGGTTCAGTGAACATGTCTGCAAGTTGCAGATCAGTAGGTAGGTAATGGATTTCTAACTCCTTAGTCTCAACAAGTTCGCGTATAAAGTGATGTCTTATTTTAATATGTTTAGTTCGCGAGTGTTGGACCGGGTTTTTAGATATGTTAATGGCGCTTTGATTGTCACAATACAATTGTAACTGATCTTATTTAATCCCGTAATCGCTTAACATTTGTTTTATCCATAACAATTGAGCACAGCAACTTCCAGATGCTATATATTCGGACTCAGCCGTAGATAAAGATGTGCAATTCTGTTTTTTGCTACTCCAACCTACTAAATTATTGCCGACATAATAACAGGCACCTGATGTACTTTTACTGTCATCAGTACAACCGGCCCAATCAGCATCAGTATACCCTATGATGGTGCTGCAGGTATCATTAGTGTACCTAAGTCCAAGATTAAGAGTGCCCTTTATGTACTTTATTATACGTTTTACACAGGATAAATGGCTATCTTTAGGATTATTCTGGTAACGAGCACACAAACATACATCATACATTATATATGGTCGTGAGGCAGTTAGATAGAGTAGGCTACCAATCATACTACGATAAAGTGTGGAATCAACTGACTTCCCATTTTCATCTTTACATAATTTAACAGTAGTACTCATTGGCGTTTTGGCAACTTTAGCATTATCTAAACCAAATTTCTTAACAAGATCTAAGGCATACTTAGTTTGAGAGACAAATAATCCATCAGAATTCTGTTTCACTTGAAATCCTAAGAAAAGCTGTAGCTCCCCCATAAGGGACATGTGAAACTCCTTATGCATAATAGCAGAAAAAGATTTATCTTCATATGTTGAAGTAGACCCAAAGATGATGTCGTCTACATAGACTTGGGCTATAATAATGTTTTTGTCAAAATGTTTGACAAAGAGGGTCTGGTCATTTCCTCCTCTCTTAAAACCCTTATCCAACAAAAAGTTGGAAAGGCGTTCATACCAAGCTCTAGGAGCTTGTTTTAAGCCATACAAAGACTTTTTTAGACGAAAGACATGGTCTGGGTATTTTGAGTCAATGAACCCTTTGGGTTGTTCTACATACGTTTCTTCGGACAGAATTCCATTGAGGAAGGCAGACTTGACATCCATTTGATAAAGTGTAAATTTTAAGTGACACGCTACGGCCAAAAGAAGTCGAACAGATTCAAGACGAGTGATAAGGGAAAATGTCTCGCTAAAATCTATTCCTTCTATTTGTGAGTATCCTTGAGCAACTAGTCTAGCTTTGTTTCTAAGGATTACCCATTTTCGTCAGATTTGTTCTTAAATATCCAACGTGTGCCAATAACATTTTTGTTTTGAGGTCGCGGTACAAGATACCAGACATCGTGAATGACAAATTGTAAAATCTCTTCCTGCATAGCAGAAATCCCGTGTGTGTCATTCAATTCTTCATTAACATTTTTTGGTTCCACAAGGGAGACGAAACATGCATAATTAGCATAATTTCTTAACTGGGATCTAGTACGAACTGGCTCATTAGGATTACCGACCACGTTGTCAATGGGATGATCTTTAGAGACCCAGCCAGGTACTTCTGGACTCTCAATAGGTAATGAGTCATTTATTTCTGGTGAATCAGTTTTGAAATCATTTTCAGATTCAACCACAATAGGTGATTCAGATATCTTATTTTCGACAATAGTGTCGCTTACAATTACATTTATCGATTCCATAAGGGTCTTAGTACGCAGACTGTATATACGATAAGCACGACTGTTTGGAGAGTAACCTAAAAAGATGGCTTTATCACCACGCGTCTCAAATTTAGACAAATGTTCTCTGTCTTTACAGACATAACACTGACTTTCGAAAGTTCTTAGATATTTCAGATTAGGCTTCTTACCGTACCACAACTCATAAGGGGTTTGTTTAGTGTTTTTCCTAAGGTAAACACGATTAATGATATGACAAGCAGTTCTAATAGATTCTACCCAGAAGTATTTAGGTAGAGATTTGGCATGCAACATGACACGCGCCATCTCTTGAAGAGTTCGGTTTTTCCTTTCGGTAATACCGTTCTGCTGAGGAGTCTTAGGGGCACTAAATTTGTGTTTGTAACCGTTGTAGTCACAATATTCAACTATTCCCGTGTCTATAAACTCTCCCCCTCTATCGCTACGAATGAGATTGACTTGTGTGTCCTTCTCATTTTCAATTCTTAGTAAAATTTTCAAAATTTTTTGAAACGTGTCAGATTTATGTTTCAAGAAGGCAACCCAAGTGAATCGTGTAAAATCATCAACCATGACAAGGATATAACTGTGTCCACAAAGACTAACAGTTCTAGAGGGACCAATAAGGTCCATATGGATGAGATCTAGAGGTCTAGAGGTAAGAATGTCTTTAATCTTTTTATGCCAAGTCTTAACTATTTTTCCTTCCTGGCAATGACCACAGACAACACTGGAAATAGGTTTAATTTTAGGAATTCCTCTAACAATCTCTTGACTAGACAATCTACCAAGGATATCATAACTTAGGTGACCCATACGATTATGCCAAATTTCATTGTCATCAATTCTGACAATGTTACAGGTTTCAGAACTAGTCTTGACAGTATAACAATTGTCAGGTGTTCTAAATCCGGTAATAATGCATTCACCTTTATCATTTAGAATTTTGCAATTGTTCTTTGAAAAGGTAACAGTATGGTCTGAGTCACAAAATTGTGATATACTTAGGAGGTTGGCTTTAAGGCCTTTAACTAAAAGTACATTTTCCAAAACAGGCATTCCCTCTTCTTTTAGGGTTCCTTTACCTATGATCTGGGATGAAACTCCGTCACCAAAAACTACTTTACCTCCAAAAAATCTGGTTTTGTTTCAGAGTTTGGTTTCATCTCCTGTCATATGTTTGGAGCATCCTGAATCTAAATACCAACCAGATGAAGTGTGTTCAGCCTTTAAGGCAGTGATAACAATGTTACACTTCATTTGGGGCAAAAGATCATCTTTTCTAACCCAAATAGCTCTAGTTTTAATTTTGCGAAAGTTTGCTCTCATTTGATAAAATTTTCGAGAAGCAGCTTTTTGTCGAAAAATATTTGGAGCAACAAACTGATTTTTGTGGAAAGGTTGAGCTTTTAGTTTAGGAAAGTTTCTGGGAGCCTTTCTCTTAAATGAACTCTTAGTTTTGGTCTTTCTATTCCTGTAGTTAGAGTTCTTGTCAGGTTGTCTTGGAAGGACATAATGGTTACGATTTTGCCTAGAATAGTTAAAGTTCTTTTAAACAGGAGTGTTGTACACAGGGGTGTTTAGACGCCTAGCATAACAACCTTCAAAGGAATGACCATAAATGTCACAGTCGGAGCAATATTGATTGCTTGAGGGATGCACTTCCTTAGGAAAACTTCTAAAGATGGGTTTAACAGGATTTTGTTCAGAATTCCTATTCCTAGGAGGTATGGTCTTAAAGGTAGATTCAGCCTTTCTGATCAAAGGAAAGACGTATTTAGTCTCAAGTGTACTGTCAGCCTTAGAATTACTAGACTCTCCAATGTCTTTCTGTTGTTCCTTTTGATCAAATTCTTTTTTAATAAAATGAAAATCTGGACATGTTTCGATTGGTCTTTTGCCCCCAGACACAAACTTGATAGGTTCAAGATTTGTAGTTTGTGGTTTATGCTTAGGGCAGAATCCAATACCGGTTCTATCATCAGAATTGGTCTTGGAGTCAACAACAAAGTCAGTGAAACAATTTGAATTATTTTCAAACTTAGAATTTTTTTTGAAAACAGTAGCTGTCTTTGTTTTTGCTTCCTCCAGTTCTAATAATGTTCCCTTGTATTTCATTTCCAGGGTTTCATTAGTTTTAGTCAACTCTTTTAATTTTTGATCAAAAGTTTCAATTTCAGATTGATGAGACAGACACTAGTTAGTGTACTCTTCGTCATTCAACTTCACAATAAGACTTAGATCATCTAATTTCTTAGTCAGTTCTAATAATGTTCCCTTGTATTTCATTTCCAGGGTTTCATTAGTTTTAGTCAACTCTTTTAATTTTTGATCAAAAGTTTCAATTTCAGATTGATGAGACAGACACTGGTTAGTGTACTCTTCGGCATTCAACTTCACAATAAGACTTAGATCATCTAATTTCTTAGTCAGGTCTCTAACAGTCTTCTCAAGTCTAGTGCCTTTTTTAAGAGTTTTAGCACACAAAGTATGAATATCTGGGAGGTCATCTGTGTCTGAGTCGCTAAGTGAAGTGTGTGCAGTGACCCCTAACGATTCAGTTTTAGTACTCACGCACCCATTTACATCGTCGTTATCGAGATCTCTTTGACTCACACACACGGAACTAGAGCTAGCAACATTTTCAGATAACAAGGCATCTAGGCCAATCACAGCAGTATTCACAGAAGAAGGAGTAGAGGTATCATTATCACACATAGGCATATCATCATTGTAAATGATCTTAGCAAAAAAGGACATGCAAGGGTCAAGTACATTTGATGACTCAAGTTCCTCTTCATCAGAGTCACTTGAATCATCCCAAGTTTTACAGACATTGACTCTATTGTGTGTGTTGGCTTTATTCAGATTAACTCTGCAATTGTGAGCAATGTGACCTAGTTTCCCACATCTAAAACATTCAATCTTTTTAAGGTCTCTGTTAGATTTGAAGTTGTTGTCCTTAGGAGGTTTGTCAAGACCTCTCTCATGAGGTTTGGGATTAGACACAGTTGGATAATTAGGCTTGCCTTGTTTAGATGCCTATTTGTTTCTAAATTTAACAATTTTCTTAAATTGTTTTGACATTAAGGAAATCTGATTATCTAGTTTGTCTATATCACACTCCTCATCAGAGTCACAGTTTGTCAAATTAGTCTCATGTTTAGATATCTTAGAGGAAAAACTCAAGTTAGAGTTGGGCTGTTTTCTTTGAGACTGATTTAATTGTTTCTTAAATTCTAATTCCATTTCCACAGTCCTAAGTTTGCTACTGAGTAACTCAGGGGTGAGGTTTTGATCACTCATCTCCTCAATAGCATACCTTTTGCTGTCAAACTTTTGTGGTAATGATCTTAGAATTTTAGAAACAATCTCATTCCTATCATATGTAATACCATTAGCATGCAACTTAGTAACTATATCAGTTAAGTTCATGTAAAAGTCGTCAAAAGACTCAGAGTCAAACATAATCAAAGAGTTGTACTGCTGGGTAAGCATTTGAGTTTTAGCAGCTTTAACTCTTGAGTCTCCTTCATGGGCAGTGATTAATGTGTCCCAAGCTTCCTTGGAAGTGGCACAAGATGAGATTCTCTTGAACTCATACTCATTAATAGACATAAAAATGGCATTCTTGCCTTTATTGTTATTACGAGAAATAGTTTTCTCTTCTTGGGTAAACTCACTTAAGATTTTCTTTACCCTCTCATCACTTCCTTCAGTGGCTGGTTTAGTAGGATAAGTATATCCATTTTCAATAATGTCCCAGACATCATCTCCTAAAGTCCCTTGGATGAATGCAACCATTCTTACTTTCCAGTAAGCAAAGTTGTTTCCATCAAAGAGTGGAGGTCTGGACAGATTACCAAACCTTTCATTCTTCTCGTCCATAGTTAGGTTTTTCAGAAAACGATTTCAGAAACATAAGATCTTTTTTAAATAAAAGTTTACAGGGCTCTGATACCAACTGAAAAACGTTGCTAATGCCATTTAATACAAGATTAAACTGTATAAGCAACTCCGAGATGTTTGTTGAAGAAACCCTTTTCTTTTGAAAATAAAAATGATAAACAACAAGATCTGTTTACAGAAACTTATGTACGAGAATAACCAAGACTTTGTAATCAGTTTTAAAACTAAGATAGTTTCAAAAATTCAGCACACTATAGAATGAGATGAGTAGATGAAGATAATTAGAACACACAGTTTTTAACGTGGTAAAACCTCTCCCAATAGAGGAAACATCCACGGTGACTTCTAAGTCACGAAAGTAAAAATCCACTAAAGACAAATAGCAGTTACAAACAATACAACATACATGCATACAACTCAGCCTATTCTAAGTTTAGGAATATACCCCACTTGGTGTCCTTCTAACTTCTCTTAGATCTGATTGTTGATGATGTTCTTCCAGTTTGATAACTTCCCCTTTGCTTTAGCTTCCTTGCGTCGACTCAATAATCTTTGATCTTATTCACAACACTTCCAGTGTGGTAGTGTGTTAAGTGTTTGTGATGTGATTCCTATCAACATGCATGAACTCACACACACTTAGTTTTTACAGACAGTCCTAGAAAATTACATATAAAGACTATATGCTGTGATTTTATTTTCTTTCTTTCTTACATAACTTGAAACCTTTTTGACCTTTAATATATCCCAGATTCCACGGAAATCTTGCTTCAAAATCGATCAAGACCTTAATCAATCTCTGTTTTAAAAATATTTTTGAGATTGAAAATCTCCAAGTGAGAATCCAACTAGGTCAAGGTTAAGTTTCATAAGAACAAAAACCATAAAATATTTACAGATCTAAATCAGCAAAGATTTTCACAAAACGAGAAAGAAATATGCAAATCTAGTGAAATATAACATGCAAAGTGTAGATCTATAATTTCTATGAAGAAGAAATACAGACCTTCACAAAAATGTTTAAGTTGGTAATAAGATCACAGATCAAGAGGTTACAGCTTCAAATGAACAAACCAGTAACACCACTCTCTCTCAAACACTCAAGATTGTGTTTGGGGTTGTGAATATACGAAGGTTTGAATCAGATTTGAAGTGTTTAGGGTTAGGGTTAGGGTTTGGCTAACACAGTTTCCCTTTCTCTCTTCTCTCTCACTTCTCTCTTCTCTCTATTTTTTTTCTCAAAAATGACGACTGCCAAAAGTCTTGAAAGGTTGAAAATTAGAGGGCTTATATAGGAGTGGAGGAAGGTTCTGGATTGTCGAAGGCAATCAAGGGCTGAGGTTAGGTCTTCCTAATATTGACTTGATCCAAGGGTGATAATATAGCGGTGGTTAAGTCGAAGTTGATTGGTCCACAGTGATAGCACATGGATAAGTTTAAAACACATGCGGGCCATAGATAAGGTTTGATCTAACGATCAACAAACCACCAGGAAGCCCTCTCACATAACAAACACAAATGAGTTAACAGGAGCATGACATGTGTTGGCACTTAATTGGCTTGAAAACGCGCGTCAAAAGAAATTACAGGCTGTTCCCTACAGTCTCTAGCGCATTTACATTCTACCCAATCAAACATTCCAATGAAAAATGAAATTTTCAAAATAGCATATTAACCCCACAAAGTTTATAATCAAACTTTTATTAATGAAAACATTATTTTAAAAAATGTTTAAAAATTCCCAAAAAAATACTAAAACAACATTTTAAGGGGAATTTAATCACACAATCAATATGATCAATATATACACATGTATGCACTTCTAATGTGTGTAGTGTGATTCAATTATACCTTGTTTGGATCATTGAAGAGGATTAGAGAGAATATTTCTGAGGTTCTTTGGATTCTAGGTTAGACAACCAATTTTGTCACAATTTCCAAATTAGTTGAGCACTTATACAATATAGACTTAAGTAAGTCAAAGGTATAAGGTGCTTCAAAGGCAGGACCTTCAAGCTCAGTTAATGCCCAATGATGGGTGCGTTAAATGTGTATGGGAGTTAGTGTTCTCACAAGGGTTCTCCGGTGTAAGGAAATTTCGGCAGCAAGTCTGGGCTCAAGATTCGCTCTCCCTGATTTGTTTGTTTTTATCTATTTATATGGGGGGAGGGTTCTCGAGTTAGCATGCCCTCGATCCCTCTGGTAGGGTGCATTAAATGCACAAGATATTGCATTCAATGCATGGAATCTGATAGTTTTGGCGAAAAACCATTCTATTGGTTGGAAGTATTGTGGGCATTAATGAGGGATATGGCTCATCATATTGAGTCTTACTCTAGGGTGGCTAGATGGTCAGGTTTTGGTGAACTAGACCTGCCATCCTAAGGATAAAACCACTTGAGTGCTACATTCTTGAGTCCCTAAATGCCAGATGTTAGGACATCAAAGAGTGATTCAAACAGTGATTATTATTAGGTATCTGGTTACATCTGTCAGGCGGGCTAGAACCCAAGGTACCTCAAAGAGGTAATCTCAAGGGACAAGTATTTAGGGAGATCGGTTACCTCAAGGGAGTTGACTCGAATAGATAAGCAATGACTAGGCTCGAGTGACATTTGTCCTGGGTGAAGTTTTGCCCAAGTATGCCAAGAGGATTAGTAATAATTCTTAAAGTTGACTTGTTCTCAATCCTCCAAACCATGTCCCTATGAAGTTCCCAAGAGGAGGTTGCTTAATAGAGCATGAAAGCTCTCCCATGCCCTGCCAGACATGGTCCCTCGTGGGTACCAAATAGTCTCACTCGACATGTATATTCATAATATAAAATACATAATACAACATTCTATTTATTATTATAAACTATTGTCATTCAAGTGACTTTGGTCTTCCAATTGGATCCTTTGAGCCAGGTCTGTTGGAGACTCTTTGAGATCAGGCGTTGCGAGCTACTTATTGTGAAGGGTCCTCGAGGTGGGTCCTGCGAACCACTTATATGGAGGATCTTTGAAGTGTGTTTGTGGGACATCCTTCTTTGTGAATGATACATCTACCTGGCTAAATTAATCACTCATCGGGGAGGAGACCCCCTATATTTTTCCCTTCGTAGATATATTTGTTTATTGCATGAAGAAATATATGTACAAAACCTTTGTTTATCCTTAATTTTATTTTCTTTGGGAAAATGAAGAGATTTATTCGCTTTTCCCTCAAAGCTCTTCGTTCCTTAAGGCAGATAAGACCCCAAGCATGTCGCATTAAATGTAGTTATCATTTGCATTTATGTGCATCACACGTGGCAGTGCTAGGGCGTGCAGGTGTGACCACCACTGCTAATCAACGTGTCACCTCCTGAAATGTCATCATTACGACCTTTATCTTTCTGTGGTCACGCACGCTTGGCTGCCACGCCAGCTAAATTAATCCAAAGCGCCAACATTACGCTTTTCCAAAGCGTCACTTTTTGCCGTCTCTTGGAGTTTATGTTGCCCCTATAAAAGGGGATATATTCTCAATTCAAACTTCACCTTTGGGTTCTCACTTTCTGAGTTTGAGCTTTTCTGCAAGAGTTAGAAAAGAAACCCTTGCCTTATTTAACTTTCTTGCTCTTTAATAGTTACTCTCCATTCTCCTTTTTCTTATCTCTCATAGCACCAGTGAAAATAACTCTCTCTGTTAGGGGCGCTTCTCCTGCAAATTAGGCGCGCCAAGCTCAATGGGCACGATAACATCGCGCTCCTTATTTTGGAGAAATAACCACTTTTGGGCAATTGTAGAGAAATTTCTAAGTGCTTTGGTGCCGACTAAAAATCCCAACCTGTTGATGGAGGAAGGCGAGGACGCTGGAGACTTTTCTTACCTCCCCACTGCCACTATTACCCACTTTCGTATTGAGCATGATGATTTTCCCTACTCAAAGGTGGAATTTGAAGCTTCTTTATGTGCCAGCGAGGGGTTGGAGCCTTTGACGGAGTATATCCATTCAAAATATTCCATTTAGTTAGCCCTTGAAGGCTTATCTTGCTCTCTTTGGCTAGGTCACCTTACTCTTGCCAAGAATAATACTGCTCTACAACTGCTGGTTTCTCGTTGGAGCCACAGGTCACACACCTTTGTGGTCGCTTGGGGTGAGTCTACTATCACCTTGGAAGTTGTATGTGAAATTTTGGAGTTAGAGGCTCTTGGGTTTGACACATTCTTCGAGGAGGCTATCTCCAGTGAGGATAAAGCTTTGAGAAGTGAACTGGAGGCGGTAGTAAAGGATTGTATGGTCACTTACAACAAGTGCACCTACTTTGAAGTAATTTGTTACTTTTATTTTATTGAGGAGAGGGCCGTTCTTAGAGCCCGCGAGGTAGCTAGGGATAACCCTTGAGGGAATGAGGTATTTAAATAACCTCCAACTGGAAAAAGCTATGGATCTAAGGTCGAGTTGGTGGGCTACATCTGGGTGATGCTATCGAAGGCCTATCTCCCGGGAAAGCCCCACGACTATCCTCAAAAGGACTTGATCAACATGGTCGTTCGCATAGATAATGGTGTAAATATCCCCCTTGCTACCATTGTTCTTAGCTCTTTATATACCTGGCTAGACGGTGTAGCAGTGGACTCTTCTCAAAGCATCGACAGGTTTGATGTTTCTAATTATGCCAAAAATGTTCTCTTGATAGCTTTTCTCTATTCCCACTTTCCTGATTACGACCTCACCGATAATTACCCTGGTTCACACTTGTGAAGATACCCCGAATCTATTATTGGAAAAATAAGAGTGTCAAGAAGCCCCTGATTGCCATGATTGATTGATCCGAGAGGTTCATACCTCACCCCTATGTTAGGGTGAGTCAATTTTTTAATAATAATTTCTTTACTGAAGGGGAGCGTCCCATTGCTCCTATTGACGAAGCCCTTGACAGGAATTTCCTAGAGAACAATGCCCCTACTGTTAATCCCCTCATATCTTCCCTCTTATATTGAATGGTCATCATTTTATTCCGTGTATAGCCCGCACAGGGTAGCCCCGTAATTTGGTTATGACCAAGGGCCACCCTTATTGAGTTATTTTACTCGAGAGAAAGCCCCCAATATTTCTTTTGCCTGTTTGAATTATTTGACCTCCACTGTTGTTAGTTTATGTGCCAACTACCCAGCCAATGCTGTAATTCTGAGCAAAGAAGCTCCAGGAGGAAGGTCAGCTATGTACATCAAGGTGTTTTGGCAGAATCTATTGGTTCGCTTTCAAACCAACCTCTTGAAGGAGCCCATGTATCCTAAAGTTGAAAGGTTTCCACCTACTGAGTTGGGTTTAAGGAATTGCACCACCCAAACCTCTATTTTTCCTCTTAGTACGACCAACACCAATGCTCCCCCCGAGGTGCCTCAGATAGCGCCTATGGATCAGGCAGTTGTAAAAAGAAAGAAAACCTCCCAAACTTCTCTTCAAGTCGATGTTTCCCCTGGTCCTTCTAGGCCCATTGGAAGGATCGAGTCTCCTCGCGTTGCCTCATTGGGTGCGACAGTTAGGTCCACTCGAAAGGAGCCTTTGAAGAAACTCAAAATCGTTCCATAGCCTCCATTAGCCTCTACTCCTGACCCAAAGATTTCTGAAGTGGTGATCCAAATTATGGATCATCTTTGCCAGACATGGGAGAATTTTAGTGAACAAGATAGAGTTTTCATGTCAGTAGAGATGTCTTCTCATGGGTTTTCTTATGACCTCAATCTGCTGGGGGTAGTAAAAAGAGGAAAACGATTTGCCCCTTAAGCTTGTGATGGACGAGTCAAGTGAGTCTAGTAAGGAGGAGTTCCATAAGGAGCATGTGTCTGGTGGTGATGTTGGTAATTATGATTATGATGAGGAAGAAGAGGAGAAAGCTAAATAAGAGGAAGAAGAGGAAGAGGAAGAAAAATAGACTATATTGGTGCATAGGTGTAGATTGAAAAGGATGGTTTCTCCTTCAAAAGATGCCTTGCGTCCTTAAGATTATGAGATTGTAGAGGATGTGTTGGAGGAAGAGGTAAGTCCCTTAATCTCTTTTACTCTAAATTTCTTCTTTCGTTCTTTTCTTTTCATGCTAATGGCTTCATTCTACTGCAACTTGCTCTTTTCCTCATTTTTTTCAGGTTGATGCGTAAGGTGGTGCACACGATGATGTTGGAGAAGATCTTCCTCTCAAAGTAGCTTCCCCTACTACCTCATAGGTAATATCCCATTTCCCCCTAGGGGCAGTTATATTTGATTCCTCGTCTGGGTCTACTAGCGGGTATTCCCCTGATCCATATTTTTTATGCCAGCAGACTTGCCTTGAGAGTGATGTCCTTAATGTAAGATATACTGAGGATATACTAAAGTCCCCTGTTCTTGTTTCTTCGTTGCCTGTGGTAAGTTTGGTTTCCTTATTTGTTTGAGCTATTGTTGCTTTTCCAACTTGTTACTCTACCTTCTAACTTCTATATTGCAGGCTCCCGTACTTGTTCAAACTACTCCTTCATACCACCTTACTTATAATGACCAAATGCTTTTATCTATGTTCCGGCCTTCTATTCTAAACCAAGAAGGTGTTGAGCCTACTGGAGCTGCCCAAGGGAAGGGAGAATAAGAAAGTGTGGTTGAGGCAGTGGAGGATAGTAGGCGAGAACAAGTTACTAAAGTCGGGGGATGTGATTGCCCCCAAAGACAACATCTATTGTTAACTCTAGGTCCTATTGAGTAAGAAGATGTGGTTCAGATGGCCACTCGCGAATTTGTTGACGAGCGGCTTCCAGAGGTACTTTCAATCTTCCATCTATCTACTGCATATAAGTTTTTTAATTTTGTTGAGTAATATTGGGCTTTAAGCTCAAAATCTCCCATAACCGAGGGTCAAGCGGGCCTAGTAATGTAGGACTTTAAAATTAAAATCTCCCATGACTGAGGGTCAGGCGGGCCTAGTAATGTAGGGCTGTAAAATTAAAATCTCCCATAACCGAGGGTCAGGAAATCCTAGTAATGTAGGACTTTAAAATTAAGATCTCCCATAACCGAGGGTTAGGCTGACCTAGTCTTAAAGTCATAATCTCCCATAATCGAGGGTCAGAAGGGCCTAGTCTTATAGTCATAATCTCCCATAATCGAGGGTCAGGCGAGCTTAGTCTTTTAGGCATAATCTCCCATAACCAAGGGTTAGGCAGGCTTAGTCTTATAGGCATAATATCTATGTTAGCAAGATATTTTGTACACGATTTCCTCATTTTATTTCTTACTTCAAATGTTTGTTGTATTTCAGGTGGAGGTCGATCAACCTATGGCCTGTAGGCCCAAAGTTGAACCTGTTGCTCAGGGATTAAGTCAAGCGAGGACCTTAGCTAGAGTTTCTTCTTTGGGAGAGGCCCCTAGGATTGGTAATGCCTCTGCATTGATTGCTCCTCATATTTAAGCAAGTGATAGCGCCTCACATACCTAGTGTCCCTCTGTCAGTGATAGTATTTTCAGCATGCATCCCCTGAGGCAGACCCCGAACTGGTTGTGAGGCAGACATTGGCTAACTTCCCTTCTATTTAAACTGAGGGTCCTTGCCTATTAATCGAGCAGTTACTGGTTCATTTCCCTTCGACCTTTACCGTTCTCTACCTTCATCCAATTCCTGGAATGATGGTGTGTCATTTTCTTGAGCTTGCGATGGTGTTGGAGGAAATCCTCAATACTCCCCTCTTGTCCCTTAGCTCTGATACCATCAAGACTTTATTGGAGAGGATTAACGTGCTGATAAATGATGGATTTTCTATGACTTGGTTGGTGGAGCTACTGTGGAGTTTCAAGAAGGCTGATCTTCCCCTTGTCTATCATCGCCTCCAAAGTTCCCATCGTTCACAAGTGGCCATCTCAGAGGAGCTTGTAAGTCTAGAATCCCAATTGTTGATATCTGAACGAGGCGTGTAGGAAGCTCGCGAGGCGGTTGCTTATGCGGGGGCCGAGTTAGTTGAGAAAGAGCGGGAATTAAAGTCCATTCATCAGACTAGGGAGCTTTGTTAGAAGGATTTAGCTGACCTTATTACAGATCAAAGCAACCTTGAGAAAATTCTTCCCCAACATCACCATAGGCTACTTGGTTCAGATAATCTTCATTTTATCATGGACGCCCCTAGCTCCTTTATCTAGTGTTTTTATTGTTGGTGCTGCTCATTTTTGTGGTCTTTTGAATTTTCTAACTTTCTTGTAACCACAACGCTATCGTTTATTTGAAATAAAGAAATATTGGCAACATTGGTGTTTTCTTTCCTTTATGTTGTTTCAATTGAATATTGGCTAAACTTACTAAATCAATGCTAAGTACATCGCGCATAATAAAGGAATCAAGTAGTGAACTTGTAAAAATAAAATAGTGATCTATAATATGCCACATGAGTATTGCTTCCAATTATATTAAATGGGTGGGCCTAATTGCTTATAGAGCATACATCCACCGTTTCTAAAAAACCAAGTCAATGAACAAGAGTGGCAGAACATACATTCAGACTTAATAAATCTTCAGCCACTTGTTGTTCAATTTGAAATTCACATTATCTTCCAGCTTAGATATCTCACAGTAACCCAAATCATGAGCTTCTCGAACGATATGGGGCCCTTCCCAGTTTGCGTCGAACTTTGGTAATGACAAACCTCTTATGTGTCTTGTGCATGAGTTTAGGACCAAGTCCCCCTCCTTTAACTTCTTTGGCCTCACCAATTGATCGTAAGATATGGATAACTGCTTCATGTATATCTCGAAGTGCCTCACGGAATTATCCCTGTGCTCTTCCAAGGTTTGAGTTGTACATGGCGGCTGTGAGGGAGCATAGAACTTCTTAGGTTGTAGTGAGTAGAAGGTACCTCGAGTTCGATCGGTAACACAGCTTCTACCCCAAATACCAAGGAGAATGTGTGTACCATGTTGGTTTTCTTTTATTCATTCGATAAGCCCATAAAACCTCGGGGATCTTATCATCCCATGAGCCTGGAATATCTTCTAACATTTTTGCTAAAATGCTCACTAAGGTTTTGTTAGTGGCCTCTGCCTATCCATTGCACTTCGGGTATGCTACTGTTAATTTGTGATGGATGATGAAATGCTTTTCTGTGAGCAGGCGCACATCACTTTTTATAAAGGGGGTACCATTATCCGATAGAAATACCTTCGGGATGCCAAAATAGAAAATAATGTATTCCTTTATAAATCGAGCTACTACCCCCGCAGTGGATTTCTTGAGCAGTATAGCCTCCGCCCACTTTGTGAAACATTATGTGGCTACAAAAATCCATATCTTTCCTCATGACGAAGGGTTGATGGTGCCTACCAGGACAAAGGACCAATTATGGAATGGTAATGTTATAGATAGAGAGTGCAGGTCCACTAAAGGAGCGTGAATCATATTCCCATGTAGCTGACAAGCTTTACACTTTTAAACAAAATCAACTGAGTCTTTCTCCATCAAAGGCCAATAATAACCCAAAGTCATTAGTTGATCATAAATCTTGGCTCCTCCGAGATGCCCTGGGTCGTGAGCTTGCTTTAACACCTCTTTAGTCTCTTCTCTTATTATGCACCTTAGAGTCCTTCCATGGTAGCCTCATCTGTACAACTGCCCATCTTACATTAGGTACCTCGGTGCTCGCCTTTTTATCTTCATATCGTCCTCTTTATCTGCTGGCTTCAATCCCTCTATCAAAAAATCCATGTAAGATTGTCTCCAATCTTGCGACTAGTCGATGAAGTTACATTCTGCTGCCTGATAGAAAAGACAGCACTTCGAACATTCTCTCTACACTGCAGTGGCTTCTTGTCTCATCGAGGGCTAGTAGTACCCTTCCCGTTGTATCCTCCTATACAAAGGGATCTCGATTGTCTCGCAACTATCTTTGTGTACTTCAATTAACCTTCTTTTAGCTTCCTTGGGGTTAACACACCTGGAAGGCCAACCTACTTTATTCTTGTAGTATAAGTTGCCCCTAACAATAAAGTACTGTGCTAAATTATCCAGGTTAAGTGGCACTTCCCCTCTCTCCCACTACTTTTTGATTTCACCCCTCCAATCATCTTTGTCCTCTGAGGGCAGCATCTCAGACACCGTTGAAAGGGTTGTTCTTTTTATGATTCAAACCACAGTTGATTCTTTATCAAAATAAATCTTTTGTGCGATGGTGGCATTGGCATCTGCATGTCTATTCATCGTTCGAGGGTGCCTCTTTATCCTTACCACCTCAAATTGTCCGAGAAGTCACTGGATAATCATGTGGTAAGGCGCCAGACTCATGTGTTTCAGATAAAACTCACCTGTCACCTATTTCACCACCAAGTTAGAATCCCCTTTAATTGTCAGGACCTGGATGCCCCATCTTAGTGCTTCGAGTAACCCTAGGACCAACGCCTTGTATTCAGCTTCATTATTTAAGCATTCGAACTCCAATTTGAAAGATAAGAGAATTTTTTCACCGCCTCTTCACAGAATGACTCCCGCTCCTCCTTTTTTCTTAATTGAAGAGCCATCGAACTCCATTCGTCTAGGCTGGCTGCTACGAAATTGTCCCCAGGTCATCACCTGAGAGCTTTTCAATAAGCGGCTCGAACGTCCCTGATAAGAAGATGACGAACAAATATGCGTATGCCTGACTTTTAATGGCTCGAGGGACAACACACTTGAGATCATACTCTGAAAGGATTAGAAACCATCTAGCTTCCCTGCCTACCAATACAGTTCTAGCAAGCAATAATTTTATGGGGTCGCACCTAGTTATAATATGAACCATGAATGATAAAAATTAATACCTTATCTTTTTTACTACAAATTCAAGGGCCAAACAGTGCCTCTCAATTCTATTATATCTGGCCTCAGGCCCGTGTATAATCCTGCTTAAGTAATAAATAGGGTTTTCAATGCCTTCGCTCTCTTGGGCCAACAAAGCCCCAATAGACCGTTCTGTTGATGTAAGATATAAGCATAAAAGGTTACCAGCCTTTGGGGGAATCATTGTCTGAGGAGAAGTAAGGAGTGCCTTCAGCTTGTCTATGGCTTCTTGGTGCATTACTTCCCATGCAAACCTCATGCCCTTTCTCATCAGCTCCAACAAAGGGTGTGTCACCTCAGCCAGCCTCGGGATAAACCGCCTCAGGTAGGAGACCTTGCCAAGGAAACTCTTTAAATCTTTTGTTGATTTTGTCCTTGGAATATCAAGGATGGCTCGTCATTTATTCAAGTCCATTTATACCCCTTGGAGATTTACCACTAACCCCAAGAATTTCCCACTCGTTACCCCGATGGCGCATTTGAGAGGGTTCATCTTTAACTTATATTTCCTACAGTGAGTTAACACCCTCCTCAAATCATTCAGGTGGGATCCCTCATTCTTGGATTTAATCACCATATCATCGATATAAAACTCCACGATCTTGTGAAAAAGGTCATGGAAAATGGCCATCATCATCCTCTGGTAGGTGGCTCCTACATTCTTCAATCTGAAAGGCATAAATGTGTACATAAAATTGCCTAAAAGCGTCCGAAAATCCATCTTCTTTGCATCGATCGGATCCATTTTTATCTGATTATATCCCACATAGCCATCCATAAAGTTGTACATCTCCTGCTGTAGCATCAATCAGGCTATTAATTGAAGGCAACGGGAATTCATCCTTCGGGCATGCCCAATTTAGGTCTCTGAAGTCTACACATATTCTGATTTGGCTCTTGTCCTTCTTTTCCACAGGCACAATGCTAGATAGACAGATCGGATGTTGGATCGGGACTATGAAACCAACTATGAATAACCTCTGTACCTCCTCTTTAATCTTTAGGTCCACCTCTGTCTTGTACGTTCGGGTGACCTATTTCACTGGAATGGTTGACGACAAAACGTTCAACTTATGGAAACTCACCTCCTGTTCTACTCTAGGCATCTCGGTTTACTTCCACATGAAAATGTCTTTGAACTCTGATAGCAACTTTATCAATTCCCCTCGAGGAGTTCCCTTCAAGTCTTTCGAGATAAAAATAGGGTTTGGATCTTCGCTCCCTCTGGCCAAATCGATTTTTTCCAACTCTTGGATCTGCGATCGAGGGCTATCCGTTAGGCATTCTGTTTCTTCTTCTAGTTCCTACACAAACTCTTGTACCCCAAAGTTATCGATTACCAAGAATTACGCTTGGTTATCCACTAGGAAGTATTCATAGATCGGGTCAGCTTCATCGTCTAGACTCTCGGCTTCCCGCTCACACCTTTATAACTTGTAGATAATTATATCACTAGGAAAAACCACCCCCTCGCATTGCCAGTCCACTTTCTTCTGAAAAGGCCTCCTCCTATAATTCTCATTCACCTCTGTCAGTGTTCGTGTGTTAAGAACACACTACGTTCAGACTTGGTGCTCAATAGGGTCGATACGTTCGGTCATTCGATCACGGAGCTGTCTTAATAGACTAAGGGACTTATCACTCCCAGTTCTCGTTCTTCTTCATAAGTTATAATCGTTCGAGCAGGTGCCCTCACTCTCTCACAATTTGACGGGACCCTTATCCCCCCGGTGTATCTTGTTACTACGGTAGCTTCCTCGACCAGCTCAGTATAGAAAGTTACGTCCACCATGTGGGACTCCTCCTTTGCAAAAGGTTTCTTATTAGATCTAATCACCACCTCCTTACCCTTTACATTTTCTTTCGCACATTGATGATAAGTGAAGGGTACCAATCTGTGGTTGTGCATCCATACCCTACCGACCACGAACTGGTATGACGTCTTGCAATTCATGATGTGGAATTTAATATGGGAAGTGATGTTCCCATTGTGATGCCCACATTAATATAACCCACTGAGGTGGAGGATTGATTATCATAACTTGATATTACCAACGAATGGGGAACTATCCTTGTCTTCGATAACCGGGTGGCATAAAAGGATCCAACGGGTATTTTATTGATGGATGCCCCTCTGTCCAATAAGACTCATGAGAAAACACAATCATTCACTGACGCAGTAACATAAAAGGGTCTATTGTGCGTATACCTAATCAGCCTATCAGCCTCTAAGAATGTGACTTCCGAGAGATATCTACTCACCATTTTATCCATGGGTTACTTCCATTTTAAGTGTGGCACCATATTTTTCTTTGCGATCTTCAAAATGGCTCGTGTGACTTCCAGCCAGGAATCTTTTGGCAAACCGACTTGATCAAAGAACCAGCCAAACTTTGGCGAACGAGCCACATTGGTGCATTCGATCCATGGATCTGCCCGATCATCTTCTAGATCGTAAACTTCTTCCACGTCTCTAGATGCGGCCTCATCGTATGCTATCACTGCATTAACTTCTTCCATAGAACAGGCTCCCAATTTCTTGTTGAATCCTTCAATGGGACCGTATACTTATTCCCCTTGATCTTCTGCCCCCTCAATCTCGCCATCCAAATGGAGTTGATCCAATTCAAAGGTACATTCTTCTAAAGACCCTTCGAAGCCATCATCGACAGATTCTTCGACGTCACTTCCTTCGAGCCACCGTCCCATCGTCAATTCCTCATCCTCCTCATTAAAAGCACTATCCATATGGGCCCTATGAGGTGGCATAGGGTTATTATTTACATTACTTTATGGCAATACGATATCCCCATTCTTTACATGACGGTCAATCAACCTCCTGAGTGAGAAACACACTTTGGTAGGATGATTTACCCTATTATGTAGTGCGTAATAATGATGATTCTCTCTATCTTCTCGCGTGAGTGGTGCAGTGTGGACGTTAACCGACCTGCATACTTTATCGCAGACCATGAGATTATAAAGATTCAATGTATGTTCCACTGTGCAAGGTAGCTCGGGGGGATCCTCTTCATCTTTAAACTTTCTCTTGTTATTTCTTCCCCTTCTACCTCCTCAGTCGCCATTATTTCCTTCTTTACTCCCATCGTCCGTACAGTTGACCTTCTAGGGTATTCCCCTACCCAAGGTGGCTGTTGGTCTCATCAACAAACTTGGCAAAGCGTGTGGGGGAACTATGGGTTTGACCACTAAAGCAATATTCCTTGATGATTTTAAAAAAGTTACAAATGTACCTTCTCTTATTTTGTTAATCAAGTGACATATATACTTGAGAAGCAAGCCCTCTACACACACTTGCAAAAGTTTGTCTTCTCGCGTCTCCTCTCTCACATATAAGGAGCGTTCCCGGAACCTCCTGATATAAGCACAACCTCCTCTCCCGGATTTTGTTTCTCACGCATGAGCTGGGTGAGTGTGAACTCATCCTCAACCAAAAAGAACTTTTGCATGAACAAAACATGCAATTCCTCCCAAGAGCTTACAGTACCTGGGACCAGGTGGGAATACCACATGTAGGCTTTCTCCGTCAGAGATTTTGAAAACTCCCTTAGCCTTAATTTTTTGTCATTGCAGTGGGCCCATAGATTCTCAATGAACCTCTTCATATGCTCCTTGGGATTAGTACATTTCCCCGTGTACTTTTCAAAAATTGGAGGAATATAACCCACTGGGCAGGGTTCATTGTTATAAGCTTCTTGGTAGGGAGTACGGAAGTCATTATACACCGAGGAACTTTCTCCTTTAGACACAACTATGAAGTTTAGCAGATCTTTCTTCATATCTTCTAAGCTGGCTGGCGAGGGACTAGCTAGTAGTGTCATTGTTACCACCGGGATCGTTGAGGCTGGCACGTCTATCCTTTGATCTACTATCATGGATAGAGCTGCTAAAATTGATCCACCATTTTCCAACTCCGGCCTCGTTGTCATGGGTGGGACCATGGCAGGATACGCACCGCCTGAGGGTAGTGAAACAGTGGGAAAAGCATTGCTGGGAGCAAGTCCTTCCACTCCTTCTATAACAGTAGGGGACTGTATGGCCGCTGGCGGTGTAGTAAAGGTACTCACTCCCATAGAGGGTCCTAACATGCCTTGGGCTGTCGGAGTTTTGATGAACTCTGCAAATAAACCCATCAACCCCTTCATATGCACCTGACCTATTCCTCCTTACGCTACCATCATCTCAATGATACCAACACCGGGCACGCTAGGCTCTGTCCTTACTATTCTCATTCCCTCAGGCAACGCAACGTTGTTTCCCTCTTCTTCCCGCTGTATGGCATCGAAGTCAATGAATCAAACGGTGTTATCCTCTGGCATCATTTCAAAAGAAAATACCTCCCCAGCAGAGTCGCCAAATGTAAGATGTGGGCTCTTCAAATACAATAAGTATTAAATGAGGCGTAACCCCTTATCAAGATCGGGATTAACACCATTAAGTGTGCAATACAGACAATAGCCACAGGTAAATCAGATACAAAGAGATTTAATATTCAGGCTTGAATTAAAGAGCATATTAACACATGAGAGATATGGCAAGAATAATAAATGAATAGGACCCGCAAGTGATGTGGTCGGAGGGAGAAAGAACAAGCACTCCAGGCATAATAAAGGCAAGGCAGGAACTTCAAGCTCAGTAAATGCCCAATGATGGGTGCATTAAATGTGTATGGGAGTTAATGCTCTCACAAGGGTTCTCCGGTGTAAGGAAATTTGGCCAACAATTCTGGGCTCAGGATCCTCTCTCCCTAATTTGTTTATTTTTATCTATTTATATAAAGGAGAGGCTTCTCGAGTCAGCATGCCCTCGATCCCTCTAGTAGGGTTCATTAAATGCACGAGATATTGCATTCAATGCATGGGATATGATAGTTTTGGCGGGAAATCATTCTATTGGCAGGAAGTATTGTGGGAATTAATGGAGGATATGACTCGTCAACTTGAGGCTTCCTCTAGGGTGCCTAGATGGTCAGGTTTTGGTGAACTAGACATGCCATCCTAAGGACAAAACAACTTGAGTGCTAGATTCTTAAGTCTCTAAATGCCAAAAGATTGGACATCAGAAATTGATTCAAATAGTGACTATTATTAGGTATCTGGTTACATCTGTCAGGCGAGCTGGCACCCAAGGTACCTCGAAGAGGTAACCTCGAGGGGGTTCACTCGAATAGGTAAGCAATGACTAGGCTCGAGTGACATTTGTCCCGGGTGAAGTTTTGCCCAATTGTGCCAAGAGGATTAGTAATAATTCCCAATATTGCCTTGTTCTCAATCCTCCAAACCATGTCCCTAAGAAGTTCCCAAGAGGAGGTTGCTTGATAGAGCATGAAAGCTCTCCCATGCCCTGTCAGACATGGCCCCTCATGGGTATAGAACAGCCTCACTCGACATATATATTCATAAGATAAAATACATAATACATCATTCTATTTCTTATTACAAACTATTGTCATCCAAGTGACTTTGTTCTTCAAATTGGATCCGTCAAGCTAGGTCTGTTGGGGACTCTTCGAGATAGGGCGCTAAGAGCTACATACTGTGAAGGGTCCTCGAGGTGGGTCCTGATAACCACTTGTATGGAGGATCTACTAAGTGTGTTTTTGGTACATCCTTCTCTGTGAACGATCAATCTGCCTGGCTAAATTAATCACTCACCGGGGATGACACCCCCTCACATATTTAGTGCTTCGGCTCAGTTACTATTATTCTTCTAATTAATTATATAGTTGTCAAGAATTTTATATTTAACGAAAATACCCACGGTTCAGGGGGTTGGATCCCGACTCCACTTTTTCTAAATTGCTTTCAAAACAAATTTTTTTAATTTTTCTTTATAATTTTATGGATTAAAGTGCATTATATTTTATGGAATTAAAGTTTGTATTGTCTCATATTTTTGTCACGTGTTGAGAATGGTATTAAATTTATTGGCGAACGGCGTAGGTTGGAGGAAACCAATGCAGAATGCACGGGGTGTTACAAAAATATATTAACAAACATCAATAGCAAGGATTGTTGCAGAAGGTACACATTAGACAATAATTTTTTTCGTTGCCAATCAGTTAACAATTGTCCACGAAAATCTTTTTCATTCTCATATACCTTTAGCCAAGAATATGCAACGAAAAAAATACTGTTGCTATGGCCATCCCCGATCCTCGCGGCGGGAGAGGATCCTGGTGCCGCGCGTCCCTCTTGGGAGCGTTTCGGCCAGCGTCATTGATGAGGTGAAAAATGTAAAGAGATGGAGTCGCTAGTCTATTTTACTCGAAACAAACAAAAGAAAAGGGATCCATCCCGAAGTACAGCATCTAAAGACATACTGATACATACGAAACCAAAATGACTCAAAAATGGTTCGGAGGCTAAGTTACGAAATGGGAAGGTGTTAGGCACCCATTCCGCCCTTACGTTCTCTCATGGGTTGTAGCTATTTTTCTTTATTTCTCCGTGATATGTGTGCATGTGTATACGTAATGGAGACAAAAATCATCTACTTGTATCATGGGAGAGATAAAGCGAGTCATCCATAAGAATGTTCTTATAAGTAATATTAGAAAAATAGGATTTACGTGATTACCCTAATGTTGATCGTTATAATGGAACGATAACACATTGTGACACCCCGACTAATTAAATACCGGGTAGCTACTCCTTTATTAAATTAATTCAAAATGCTCAGTTGGTCCAGTTAATAGCATCACTGTCGAAAACATTTTAATGATTACTAACCACATAGTATTTAAAAAGTAAGTTGCCAAATTTTAATTTAAGTCTGATTAACATGCAACAAGTGTAAATGAAGAAATAATAACACCATTCACCATAAAGAAGTAAATAGAGTAATCATCACATAATGTAAATAAAATCTGGAGAAAAAACTCCTCACTAGAATCCCACAACTGAAATAAGTAAACCGAATACTAAACAATACATGCCAAAGTCTGAAAACTGTAATGGAAAGATGTCTCTAAATAGAAATGGGCAACAAGCCCTACAACTGATAGATAATGACTCTGGAATCAAAAGATAGAAGCGTCTACAAGCAAATCCCTGTAGCTTCCACAAACAGCTACAGCTCGTCACCTGAATGAGTATTCTATGCATGGTGTCCTTGTGGCTGGGCACCTAAAATGGTTTTACAATAAAAGTAGATTTGAAAGCAAACGGGTCAGAGCCCGAATGTGGAGATATTTTAAAAACTTGCAAGTGCTTGAAAAACATTTAAAACATTAAATGCAAAGTACATGTTAGGACGTGCACTCACATGATATTCTCACCTCTCGTATAACTGTGCACTCCTAACGTAAGTACCCTAACGTAACTAGCTAAGTGACATCATATCTAGCTAGACTGTCATAGGTCCTACCCTTATTACTCGGTTCTATTAACATGATAACGCTCGTAATTAAATAGGGGTTTAACGTAAACTCAGCTACTCAACATGTAATATATTTCACTATCAGCTAACTCGTTATATTTTTCTCGACACAATACTGTAAGTATATTCACAACATTAACATGAAGATTCCCATTAATTAAGTGTATATTATTCACATCATAAATATACAATACAAGCACCCCGAGAACTAAGCTGCGGTGCACACATACTCTGCTATCCATCCCGGTACATCACGTACATAAGGATTACATATTTCGAATCTCTCAGGAATAGCTCACAGATAACAACATCACAAATAATGGAGGCGAACACAGTCACATCACATGGGTCACGCACATACCTATGCTCCCACGATCAGCGGACTTATTAATATCCCAATAAGTCTTTCTATGACCTATGTTCATCAAGGTAACCAGTCTAAATCCGGGCAACACAAGGATTAGAGGGCCCTAAGAGAACGCAGACCTCCCGTGATAGCAAGTATGGTAGGTATGTCATACACACAATTCATATACCAATACTAAGTAAACACACGTCTTAGAAATCCCGTAGTTTAGTTATAGTACTATTCTCATTCTCGTACTAATCTATAGTTTACACACCTTATACGATTCCGGTTTATAATTATACGCGCCATAATCTATTCTCACATCGTAGTAGACACTCAGGTCTCAACCCAAACGGTTCATTGATTTAAAACACTCGTATATAATTTACTCCTCATAATAACCCAAGAGTCCCAAATCTAACCAAATATGATCAAAGGAATGCTATCTTTATCCTCGAACCAGTTTACGGGACTCCCAAAATCAAAACAGTCCAAAAAGGCCCAGACTGCCAGCTCGTTAGAAGTCTCGTTCGAACGAGGCTGTTCGAACGAGATCAAACTG
This sequence comes from Sambucus nigra, assembly GCA_949130495.1. Classification (NCBI taxonomy): domain Eukaryota; kingdom Viridiplantae; phylum Streptophyta; class Magnoliopsida; order Dipsacales; family Adoxaceae; genus Sambucus; species Sambucus nigra. Next base: position 218,457,333 of record OX422224.1, on the reverse strand, counting down.
TCAGCTCGTTAGAAGTCTCGTTCTAACGAGACTGTTCGAATGAGATCCAGTACGTTCGAACGAACTGTACCTTCTAACGAGATCTAGTTCTCGTTAGAAGCGACTGGTCAACTCGTTAGAAGCTCGTTCGAACGACCTAGGTTGGTTTCTAACGAGCGACCAGCTGCGAGCCCAGAAATTCCAAAATCGTTTTTCACCCAACTTCTACTCCTCAAATCTCCTCTAAACTTCGTCCCAACTATGTTTTAAGGTCTCAAATAAATCCTAAACATATTATAGTCACATCCTAACACGTTTTAAAGGATTAATCCATCCTAACATCAACCAAGTTACAAATCTCTACACTTTTTCCCCAATTTTCAAGAACATGAACCCTAACTTTTTGAATCATGAATTAACTCAATATAAATCCGTTTTAATTTCTTCCAATCACAATTATCATGAGAATAATTATCTACCTATCATTCTACATGCAAATCTCCTCAATATTTTCAAGTTCTAAGTTCCAAACTACAGGGGTTTTCATTATCTTTTAAGAACAGTTGTAATTCTTAAATTTTCTAACATGGAAGGAACATTCTACGAATTTAAATTTGATTAAAGAACTTTCCTTGATTGTCTCTGAATTTGGTGTTGATTTCTGTAAAGGTTTCTGCAGAATTTCTTCTCTTTCTTTCCCTCTCTAAGCTTCCTTCTCCAAAGGCTATGGTGGCTAGGGTTTGCTTTGGGAGGATATTAGAAAACCTAATTCTAATAACCTACGTAGCTTGTTGGGTTAATATGGGTTGGTTAGTGGCTTAGTGGGTCAATTCCCAATCAGATTAAAACTCCCAATTTTCGTCACTTTTAATTCCTCAAAATATAAAATTACCAAAATACCCTTTATGATGCCGGTATGGCCTAAAAATACCCCGGAATCCAAACTACACCCCCGACTAGTGCTTTCTGACTATATCGACCCTTCCGGACGCGTTGGCGCACTCAAAACGACCATACGGTTTATAGAATTTAAAATCCACTTTTATAATTAAAATAATATACCATGACGCGGCGGTCACACGTGTCTCAACAAAATTCCCGAAATGTCGTATATCAATCTTACGACAAAATTCATAATTCAATATTCATATAACATCATATATGCACATAATCAAATACCAACTCGCATCTTGTTAGTATTTTTAACCCGGGTTAATTTCCAATTAATACGCATTTAATTGATTAATCCCAAAAATAAATATAGCCAAAAGTACGGGGTATTACATACTTCCCCCCTAATAACTGAATTTCGTCCCGAAATTCGAAACTAGAAAGTACCTGCTAAAAACAACTCTGGATAACGTTCGCGCATCTCATCCTTGCGCTCCCATGTGGACTCTTCGACATTGTGATGTCGCCACTGAACACGCACTAACGGTACTATCTTTGATCGCAGCTTCCTCTCGCTTCGGTCCAAAATAGCAATCGGCCCCTCCTCGTAGGAGCTATCCGGCTGGAGATCGATGTCCTCCACAGCAATGTGAGAATGAGCCAAATTATCTCTAAGATATTTCCTTAACGAGGAAATATGGAACACATCGTGAATCCGATGTAAATGTTCCGGTAATCCAAGTCTATACGCAACCGGTCCGATCCGCTCAATAATAGGAAACGGCCCCACATACCTTGGTGCCAACTTCCCCTTCTTCCCGAATCGCATAATCCCCTTCATAGGAGATACTCTGAGCAGAACCTGGTCCCCCATATGGAATTCCCTGAAAAATCTCTTCGCATCAGCATAACTCTTTTGCCTGTCTTGAGCTACCCGAATGCGAGTCCGAATCAACTCAATCCTTGCCGAAGTATCCTGAATTACTTCCGACCCAAGTTGTTTGTTGTCCCCCACCTCCAACCAACATGCTGGGGAACGACAAGGCCTACCGTACAATGCCTCAAACGGAGCCATGCCAATAGTGAACTGATAGGAGTTGTTGTAAGCAAACTCCACCAGTGGAAGGTATTGCTCCCATCCACCCCTAAAGTCAATAATGTACATGCGTAGCATGTCTTCCAACATCTGATTTGTGCGCTCGGTCTGCCCATCAGTCTGCGGATGATAAGCCGTACTCAATCGCAGTTCCGTGCCCATTGCCTCCTGGAAACTCTCCCAAAACCGCAAAACAAATATCTTGTCTCTGTCAGACACGATATTTAGGGGTACATCGTGAAGTCTCACAACTTCTGAAATGAAGAGCTGGGCATACTGTCCCGTAGTGTAGTCAGTACTTACGGGTAAAAAGTGAGCGACCTTGGACAACCTGTCCACAATTACCCAAACGGAGTCGTGACCCCTCTGCGACGTAGGCAACCCCGTGATAAAGTCCATGGATATGCTCTCCCACATCCACACCGGGACCTCCAACGGCTGTAGTAATCCTGCCGATCTCTGATGATCCACTTTTGCAAGCTGACAAGTGGCGCATTTCGAAACAAACTCAGCGATATCTCTCTTCATACCGCTCCACCAATACTGGCGTCTCATGTCTTGGTACATTTTGTCCCCTCCGGGATGTACCGCGAATCGTGAGCCGTGCGACTCTGTCATCACCTCGTGTCGCAATTCTTCCCCTTCCAGAACCACCAATCTCCCATTGAAGCGTAATCCCCCGTCTGAGCTAACGGTATAGGATTTGGCTCCCTCTTCTAGTAATCGAACTATCTGCTCCTGACCGAACGAGTCATTAGCCTGTGCCCATACTACCTTCGTGACAATCTGCGGTGTAACGGTCATCATAGACATTAAAGATCGGGCCACTGCATCCTGGTGTCCCAATTCCTTCCACTTTGCCTTCCACACCTCTGCCACCTCATCTGCTGGCCTACGGCTCAACGCGTCTGCTACCACGTTAGCCTTACCTGGGTGATACTGGATATCGAACTGGTAGTCTTTCACAAACTCAAGCCACCTACGCTGCCGCATATTCAACTCCTTCTGCATGAACAGGTATTGTAGGGACTTGTGGTCCGTGAACAATTGGAACTTCTCCCCCAAAAGGTAGTGCCTCCAAATCCGTAGGGCAAATACCACTGCCGCCAACTCCAAATCATGCGTGGGGTAATTCTTCTCGTGAGTCTTAAGCTTACGGGAAGCATAAGCTATGGCCTGTCTCTCATGTTGTAATACACCTCCAAGCCCTTGCAAAGACGCATCGGTGTAAACCAAATACTCAACTCCCGGTCTCGGCAATGCTAACACAGGCGCTGAGGTCAATTTGTCCTTCAATTCATCGAATGCCAACTGACAGGCATCACTCCAGATGTAGGGCACACCCTTACGAGTCAGATGTGTCAAAGGACCTGCTATCTCCGAGAAACCCCGAATAAACCTCCTGTAGTATCCTGCCAGACCCAAGAAACTACGAATCTCCGTCGGTGTCGTGGGCTGTCCCCACTCCCTCACCGCGGATACCTTACCCGGATCAAAAGATATTCCCCGGTCGGAAATAATGTGTCCCAAAAACAGGACTTCCTTTAGCCAAAACCCGCACTTCTCATATTTTGCATACAACTCGTTCTGATGAAGTGTCTGCAAAACTTGCCTCAAATTCTCGGCGTGCTCCTCCTCTGTCTGGGTGTAAACCAGAATATAATCGATGAAGACAATGACAAACTGATCTAGGAAATCCCTGAACACTCTGTTCATCAAGTCCATAAACACTGCTGGAGCGTTGGTCAAACCAAAAGGCATAACCCGAAACTCGTAAGAACCATATCTCGATACGAACGCAGTCTTTGAGACATCCTCCTCCCGAATACGCAACTGATGGTATCCCGATCTCAAATCAATCTTTGAGAAGAAAGAAGATCCTCTCAACTGGTCGAATAAGTCATCGATTCGAGGCAACGGATACTTATTCCGTATCGTGACCTTATTCAACTCTCGGTAGTCCACACACAATCTCAGTGAACCGTCCCTCTTCTTCACAAACAAAACTGGAGCGCCCCAAGGTGAGGTACTCCTGCGAATAAAGCCCTGACCTAACAGCTGCTCTATCTGATCCCGTAGCTCTCGCATCTCTGCCGGAGCCATACGGTACGGTGCGCGTGCTATAGGCCTCGTATCTGGCAATAGGTCTATAACAAAGTCTATCTCTCGACTGGGTGGTAAGCTTGGTATCTCTAGAAACACATCTGAATACTCCCTGACGACTGGGATCGAATCTAAAGGAATCACTACCTCCTTAGAGGTATCCTCCTCTATGTAATACAGATGAGTGGTCGATCCTCCCTCTGGGCGAGGCATCGCCACTACAAACATCTCTTGCCCCGGAATGGCAAAAACAATGCTTCCATTGAAGCAATCAATTATGGGCCTATAAGCTACGAGCCAATCCATACCGATGATCACATCGTGAACATGCATATCTAATACCAACATGTCTGCAGGTAATACCAAACCACCAATCTATACCCCCACTCCCCGGCATATAAAGAAAATAAGTGACCCACTCCCCAATGGTGAGTCGACACACGTCACTGTGCTCTCTGCCGTAGCTAACAATCCTAAAGCTTTCGCGAAGTGTGTAGCTATAAAACAATGTGTAGCACCCGTATCAAATAATACCTGACCCATAGTGCCATGGATAGGAAACGTACCCTCAATCGCGGGCGGTGCCTGTGGAACTGCAGCCTGGTGGACGTTGTAGACACGTCCATACTGTAGCTGCCCCTGTTGAACTGGGACTGCTGGAATGGGTGGCAATGCTGCCATCTGTGGCGATGGGGGAAGAGCGGTGGGAAACATAGGCCTCTGTGGCTCCTGGCGAGCACCCTGCTGCTGCTGCTGTGGGGCCCTGCCCCTATCAGGACAATCCTGTCGCTTATGGCCAGTCTTGCCACAAATAAAACACTTCCCTGGGAAGTTCCCTCCTCTCTGACCTTGCTGTCCCCGGCCCTGGTGGCCGTTACCATTCCTCCCTTGGCCCTGCTGGCCCTGGTGAAACTTCTGTCCATTCTGCCCCTGTTGGCCCTGATGGCCGTTTGGACCCTGATGGCCCTGACGGAAACCTCCCTGTCCCTGTCTGTAGTTCCCTGACCGGAACCTCTTATTATCCCCCTGCTGGGAGCCCTGCTCATTCTGTCTCTGCCCCTGACCAGATTGTGCCCCGCTGGCACCATGTCCTTCGATCTTGCCCTGATGGCTAGACTCCCCCGACCTCTTGCCCTCGGCCATATGAAAACGGTGGTCCTGGCAGTGTAATAATGCAGCGTTAACCACATCAGAATAAGTGGCCAACGATAGGTTCCCTAGCAGATGTTGACGGATCCTCCATGTCAACCCGTCCGTGAACTTCTCAATCTTCTTCTTCTCTGTTGTTATCTCATCTGGAACGATATTCAACAGATTAGTGAACTCGGCCTCATACTCGGCCACAGTCTTACCTTCTTGCTTCAGATTCATCAGTTTCCTCCTCATTTCCGTATGAACAGCCGATGGAAAGTACTTGCGGTCAAACCGCACCTAGAAGTCCTGAATAGTGAGAGTATCCCTCTCCTCCGCGGTGGTAATAGACTCCCACCACTGTAGCGCAGATCCAACTAGCTTGAAAGTATCTAGCACCTACTTCTGAACCTCCGTGCACTCGTACATCCTTAAGTGCCTCTGCATATCCTTCCTCCATTGGCTCGAGACTACCACGTCTGAGCTACCTGCAAACTCTGGCGGATGCGCTTTCTGAAAAGCGCCACGTACACGCTCCCAGGCAGACGGGAATGCATTTGCCTGTACTGGCGCGACAACCGACGCCTGAGGTGGTGCCTGCTGAACAACGGCAATTGCGGCATTTACCGCTTGGGCTACTATAGCTGCAACCTCAACGGCGTTCATTATGCCCTGAACTGGAGCGGGCTGGGGTTCGGGCGTTGCATCCCTGGGAACTTGTCGTGCACGTCGTGGAGGCATCTGAAATAAGAACAAAGTTTATAAGTTCACGGTTATAAACTTAATATAGCTGAAGAACGAAGCATACACAAAAAGAGTACAACAGTCCTAAAATATAGGGCTCTATATCAAAGAAACGTAGCGGAAACATAATAGCCGTACAGATCCAAAAGGACACTAGAACCTGATGCTCTAATACCACCTGTGACACCCCGACTAATTAAATACCGGGTAGCTACTCCTTTATTAAATTAATTCAAAATGCCCAGTTGGTCCAGTTAATAGCATCACTGTCGAAAACATTTTAATGATTACTAACCACATAGTATTTAAAAAGTAAGTTGCCAAATTTTAATTTAAGTCTGATTAACATGCAACAAGAGTAAATGAAGAAATAATAACACCATTCACCATAAAGAAGTAAATAGAGTAATCATCACATAATGTAAATAAAATCTGGAGGAAAAACTCCTCACTAGAATCCCACAACTGAAATAAGTAAACCGAATACTAAACAATACATGCCAAAGTCTGAAAACTGTAATGGAAAGATGTCTCTAAATAGAAATGGGCAACATGCCCTAAAACTGATAGATAATGACTCTGGAATCAAAAGATAGAAGCGTTTACAAGCAAATCCCTGTAGCTTCCACAAACAGCTACAGCTCGTCACCTGAATGAGTATCCTATGCATGGTGTCCTTGTGGCTGGGCACCTAAAATGGTTTTACAATAAAAGTAGATTTGAAAGCAAACGGGTCAGAGCCCGAATGTGGAGATATTTTAAAAACCTTCAAGTGCTTTAAAAACATTTAAAACATTAAATGCAAAGTACATGTTAGGACGTGCACTCACATGATATTCTCACCTCTCGTCTAACTGTGCACTCCTAACGTAAGTACCCATCTATAACGGCACAAACCACTAGCTAAGTGACATCATATCTAGCTAGACTGTCATAGGTCCTACCCTTATTACTCGGTTCTATTAACATGATAACGCTCGTAATTAAATAGGGGTTTAACGTAAACTCAGCTACTCAACATGTAATATATTTCACTATCAGCTAACCCGTTATGTTTTTCTTGAAACAATACTGTAATTATATTCACAAAATTAACATGAAGATTCCCATTAATTAAGTGTATATTATTCACATCATAAATATACAATACAAGCACCCCGAGAACTAAGCTGCGGTGCACACATACTCTGCTATCCATCCCGGTACATCACGTACATAAGGATTACATATTCCGAATCTCTCAGGAATAGCTCACAGATAACAACATCACAAATAATGGAGGCGAACACAGTCACATCACAAGGGTCACGCACATACCTACGCTCCCACGATCAGCGGACTTATTAATATCCCAATAAGTCTTTCTATGACCTATGTTCATCAAGGTAACCAGTCTAAATCCGGGAAACACAAGGATTAGAGGGCCCTAAGAGAACGCAGACCTCCCGTGATAGCAAGTATGGTAGGTATGTCATACACATAATTCATATACCAATACTAAGTAAACACACATCTTAGAAATCCCGTAGTTTAGTTATAGTACTATTCTCATTCTCGTACTAATCTATAGTTTACACACCTTATACGATTCTGGTTTATAATTATACGCGCCATAATCTATTCTCACATCGTAGTAGACACTCACGTCTCAACCCAAACGGTTCATTGATTTAAAACACTCGTATATAATTTACTCCTCATAATAACCCAAGAGTCCCAAATCTAACCAAATATCATCAAAGGAATGCTATCTTTATCCTCGAACCAGTTTACGAGACTTCCAAAATCAAAACAGTCCAAAAAGGCCCAGACTGCCAGCTCGTTAGAAGTCTCGTTCGAACGAGGCTGTTCGAACGAGATCAAACTGTCAGCTCGTTAGAAGTCTCGTTCGAACGAGACTGTTCGAACGAGATCCAGTTCGTTCGAACGAACTGTACCTTCTAACGAGATCTCGTTCGAACGAAGTATCGAACGAAATTCCTTTTCGTTAGAAGCGACTGGTCAACTCGTTAGAAGCTCGTTCGAACGAGCTCGTTCGAACGACCTAGGTTGGTTTCTAACGAGCGACCAGCTGCGAGCCCAGAAATTCCAAAATCGTTTTTCACCCAATTTCTACTCCTCAAATCTCCTCTAAACTTCGTCCCAACTATGTTTTAAGGTCTCAAATAAATCCTAAACATATTATAGTCACATCCTAACACGTTTTAAAGGATTAATCCATCCTAACATCAACCAATTTACAAATCTCTACACTTTTTCCTCAATTTTCAAGAACATGAACCCTAACTTTTTGATCATGAATTAACTCAATATAAATCTGTTTTAATTTCTTCCAATCACAATTATCATGAGAATAATTATCTACCTATCATTCTACATGCAAATCTCCTCAATATTTTCAAGTTCTAAGTTCCAAACTACATGGGTTTTCATTATCTTTTAAGAACAGTTGTAATGCTTCAATTTTCTAACATGGAAGGAACATTCTACGAATTTAAATATGATTAAAACACTTGCCTTGATTGTCTCTGAATTTGGTGTTGATTTCTGTAAAGGTTTCTGCAGAATTTCTTCTCTTTCTTTCCCTCTCTAAGCTTCCTTCTCCAAAGGCTATGGTGGCTAGGGTTTGCTTTGGGAGGATATTAGAAAACCTAATTCTAATAACCTACGTAGCTTGTTGGGTTAATATGGGTTGGTTAGTGGCTTAGTGGGTCAATTCCCAATCAGATTAAAACTCCCAATTTTCGTCACTTTTAATTCCTCAAAATATAAAATTACCAAAATACCCTTTATGATGCCGGTATGGCCTAAAAATACCCCGGAATCCAAACTACACCCCCGGCTAGTGTTTTTTGACTATCTCGACCCTTCCGGACGCGTTGGCGCACTCAAAACGACCATACGGTTTATAGAATTTAAAATCCACTTTTATAATTAAAATAATATACCATGACGCGGCGGTCATACGCGTCTCAACAAAATTCCCGAAATGCTGTATATCAATCTTACGACAAAATTCATAATTCAATATTCATATAACATCATATATGCACATAATCAAATACCAAATCGCATCTCGTTAGTATTTTTAACCCGGATTAATTTCCAATTAATACGCATTTAATTAATTAATCCCAAAAATAAATATAGCCAAAAGTACGGGGTATTACACACATATGGAATAATATGCCACTAAGCATAAATATACGTATATGCGAATATATATAATCTAAGGGAGTTAAGTTTAAAGAACATAGAAAAAATGGGAAAAAAGTAGGAAAAGGACTCGAGTCTCGGGTTTTACCCCGAGATGCCTACGTAGCCTATAGAGGCATCAAAGTCCACGTAGTTCATATGCAAATGAGGGGTGGGATTTATCCCATAAATACAATTGGGTACTTCTCTTATATGTGTGTGTGTGTGTGAAAAAAAGTATTTTAGTTCTGAGAAAAGTGTGAGAATTCCAGTTTGGAATTTATGAGCAAATCCTTTTTTTCTTCTTTTTTGGTTTTTATTTATATGAAAATAAGAGATGTGCAATAATACTAGATAAAAAGTATATTAGGATATGTGAGATGAGAGAATAAAAGTACTAAGTAAAAAAACAAATTAATGTGAATTTAGGAGAATTTAAGGAGAGAGTGGAGAAGGTTGGACCTTCTTGAAGATCTTGAGCTTGATCTTGGATGTTGGAGAGCAACCCTTGCACTTGGGTGATAATGGAGGGTGCTTAATTCACCAAGTTTGATGAAAAATGTGAGGCCCTAATTTTTATAGGCACATGGCATTACCGATCGGCATAGCCCTAGTCCTACCAATCGGCAGGTGTGTTTAGGCACACTACCGATAGGCAGGGTCTGGAACCTGCCGTTTGGCAGTCTCTTTCAGATTCCTTCAGAAAATCGATCGTAGAGCGCAACCATTGATCCGAATTATGCATTTGGCAAACCGTTGGAAAGTTAATTCATAGAACTTCGAAAGTCCTTTGGACTTCTCCCGGGTTTGGGAGTTGACTTTGGGTCAAATGTGGCTCGAAATCACTCGTCGGTCCTTTGGATGGGGAAACTTCGGACGCAAACGGATCGTTCATTCACATGGTAAGTCAAAATCGCACATGGGGCAGACCATTGGAAAGATTAGGAGATGTACTTAGACATTCCAAAGAGTTTGACCTTTTTTGAGGAGTTAACTTTGGTCAACGGGGGCCTGGAAGCATTCAGTGACCTTTCGGAGTTAAACGGATTGTTCGTCCGTACCGTAAGTCAGAATCGCACACGGGGGCAGACCATTGGAAAGGGGTTTTAGTAAACTTTGAAGATTTATTTAGTCTCGGTTGAGCTAGAGAGTTGACTTTGGTAAAATGGAGCCTGGGAGCGTCCGGTGACCTGATCGAGTTTTGGGGGAAAATGGGTCGTTCGTCCGCAATGTAAGTCAGAATTGCCCACGGGATGGACTATTGGAAAGCGGATTCAGTGCCCTTTAAAGATTCATTTAGTCCCATTCGAGCTGAGGAGTTTGACTTCTAGTCAAACAGAGCCTGGGAGTGCCCGATGGCCTTTAGGTCAGTACCCGAGGTATGGCTTAGGTTTACAATGATGAAGGGAGGTGCTGGGACCTAAGGAGAGGTTAGGGGGTATTATAATGGGGTGCCTACAGAGCCCCTCGACGGGTGAGTTTAGAATAAACGATAGACATCGAATAGACACCATATGATGTCTTTAAAAGAGGATGACTAGAGGGTCGAGGTCGATTCTGAGGGCTTGAAGATGAGGGTGACCGATTCTGCGGGTCAAAGCCAATTCTAAGGGATTAAGGATGAGGGTGATCGATTTTGCATGTCAAAGCCAATTCTGTGGGCTTAAAGATGAGGGTGACCGATTTTGAGGGTCAAAGCCAATTCTGCGGGCTTAGGGAGCATATTGGGCATGGTCTTAAAGGAAGTGATGACCAAAGCAATGATGGGGGTGACCAATTCTGTAGGTCAAAGCCAATTCTGAGGGCTTAGGTTGTGATGACCAATTCTGTGGGTCGAAGCCAGTTCTGCGGGCTTAAGGTTGAGATGACCAATTCTGCGGGTCAAAGCCAATTCTACGAGCTTAAGGTGAGATGACCAATTCTGGTAGTCAAAGCCAATTCTGCGGGCTTAAGGTTGAGATGACCAATTCTGTGGGTCGAAGCCAATTCTGCGGGCTTAAGGTGAGATGACCAATTCTACGGGTCGAAGCCAATTCTACGGGCTTTAGGTTGAGGATGACCAATTCTGCGTGTCGAAGCCAATTCTATGGGATTTAGTTGAGATGACCAATTATGCGAGCTTAAGGTGGGATGACCAATTCTGTGGGTCGAAGCCAATTCTGCGGGCTTTAGTTGAGATGACCAATCTTGCGTGTCGAAGCTAATTCTGTGGGTATTAGGTGAAATGACCAATTCTGTGGGTTTAAGGTTGAGATGGCCAATTCTATGGGTCGAAGCCAATTTTGCGGGCTTAAGGTTAAGATGACCAATTCTACGAGCTTAGGTTGTGATGACCAATTCTGCGGGCATAAGGTTGAGATGATCAATTCTGTGGGTCAAAGACAATTCTTAGGGCCTAAGGTGATATGACCAATTTTGCGGGTCGAAGCCAATTTTGCGGGCTTTAGTTGAGATGACCAATTCAGCGGGTCGAAGCCAATTTCGCGGGCTTATGTTGAGATGACCTCAGGGAACTATGCCGAGGAAATTACCTTGTGATTTTGATTTGAGCTGGGGAGATGATTTCTAGGGAAATGGTTAGGTGGTCCAGGGTTTGAACGTATTTCTCGAGGAAAATTGAAACCTTTGGGGAATAGGAGATGATCCTGAAGTTTTTGATATTTTGGAGGTCCTCTAGGGACGTTGCCGGGGAGAGATTCACTTGGTTTTTGAGAATCCCGCTGGGGAAATAGGGGTTCCACTTGAGGAAGTGCGGAATTTTCTTAGTGAAAATGTTCTAAATCCTTTTCGGGATTTTTAGGATTTTTCAGGGTTTTCTGGCATTTTTTGGGAATTTCTGTACAAAAATTTAAGGGAGGTGCTAGTCGGCATGGTGTAGAGGGTGCCATTCGGCAGTGGCATAGACTTTTAGGCTACCTCGAGAAGGTAAAGGGTCAGTGCTGATCGGTAGGTAGGGGTGTAGTGCCGATCGGCATGACCCTTGGCATCCTATATAAAGGGGGTGAATTCCCCTCATTTTTCACAACTTCTTGCCTTCTCTTTATCTGCAATTTTCTTCTGCGAATCGTTCTAGCATTCCATAATCTAAAAAATGGACGCTTTTATGAGCACTGTAGTACACCAGGAATGGTTGGCTGTTGATGACTGGGTAAATGTCGAGTGAAGGGCCATGGCGCCTCTTGCTTTGGGGAACGAGAACTCTTTTGATGCATTCGAGCCAGTTGCGAACGAGCGAACTTTGCTGCGGGAGATCCGTCGCATCATCGCTCTTCGAGGGTGGTGAACCCTGGCGGTTATGTAAGTAGAATGACCTTTGGAATTATATTTTTTGTGAGTTTTTTCTCTTTTGCCAGTCTGATATTGCTTTATCGAATATGCGTGCCCGCAGAACGACAGGGCTTAAGGATGTCTGGGAGCATCTTCCATCTGTGGTGCATTGGGTGGTATCCTCAGTAGGCTTTGGGAGGTTGGCATCTGTACTGGATGAGATGCCTCGTTCGACGGCGGTCTTATGTTCCCTGGGGGAGATGTGGTGGGACACTACCCACACCTTTAATTTAGGTTTTATGGATATTACGGTGACACCCATAGATATGCAGCAGCTGCTGGGGATGGATTACGATGGGGAGCAGATAGAGGTGGATCGCTCCTTGGGGGTGAGGCTGGAGGCGGTGCGCGCAGCGCTTGGTGATGTAGGGAGGATAGTATATGGGGACTCCATCCGTCTGTCACTACTGAAGGATGTTTTATTGGGCAGGGTGATCGATGTGGAGGATGGGCTGTAGGTGAGGCAGATGGATCGATTGTTCATTTTACTAGTGTTGGGAGGATTTCTGGTGGCGTCAAGCGGCGACGTTGTCCACTTATGATTTATACCTTATTTGAGGATGTTTTCAAACATCCCTCTATATGATTGGGGGAGCCTTACTTTGTCAACCCTCTATTTTTCCTTAGATGCATTCAGCCAGTGTTGCCGACAGTCTTTCACTGGAGCCATGTATCTTCTTGAGGTATTCTTTAATTTGAGCATTTTTCTTTCATGCATTCACATTTTCCTTACGCACCTCATTTGATTGCGAATTCTTATCTTTTGAAGACGTGGTTCTATGAGGTGATTGGGTGTAATACCCAGTTGATCGCTTTTAAGGACGAGACCGTTGGGGACTTTTACAGGATGCATCAATGGTGCAAAACCAATCGGCAGTCGAGGAGGTCTTTCTCTCTAGAGGCTGTGCGTCAGGTCTTGAATGGCTTGACCAGTGATAGGGTAATACTTTTTCTTCTTCAGTCTAATACCTTTGTGTGCTTTGATTCCATATTTCCTTATATTTTGCTGGGGATTTTTCAGGTGACCTTTTACCCTTGGGGGATGAACGTTCAGGACACGGGATTGACTGGGGTAAATGTGAAGATGAGGCATTTGCTGGCACATGAGTTTGACCACTCTTGGTATCCCGGGGAGAGGGAGTCCGAAATATTACCGAGGGGGAGGTGGTGGTGCCACCTGCGACGCCTCCCATGTCTATGAGGCGGGAGTGGTTGTTGCTAGAGGATGCGAGGATCGCGGCGATTATTGGCAAGTCCTACATGTCGTACACCGATACGACTATGCTGTGTGATTATATGGACTTTGTGACGAGATGGATCATGGCGCCCAGCATATATGATGCACTGCCCTTACCTCCTGCGGGTTCGAGTCGGCCAGTGGGGTCCTCCCACAGTGGTGGTTGCCCGTCGACATCTGTGACGGCAACGACCTTGGAGGTCCCCTTTGTGCGGCTACATACCCCTTCGTACAATATTCGACGGGCTGATGGAGGGATGGTGCCTATGCTGCATCGTCCTCATGCGATGGACCCGGAGGAGTTGGGCTTGATAGAGGAGGTTCTTCGTCCTGAGTTATATCTTTTATGTTCTTCTCCTTAATAATTATGGTATTAGCCACGTGTCATTCTCAAAACGATTTAGGCTTCTATTTTATATATATACATAGATTTATCCCTAACACTACAAAAACCCAACACCACAATTTGAAACCCCATTATGTAAACCAAAATTAAAAATCGACTCATTTTCCCTCCTTTTCCTCTCTCTCTCTCTCTCTACTCCTTTCTCTCTGCTCCCTTTTGTCTCTCTACTTACTCAAACCAAATCCAAACATAACCTGGTATGTATTCCAAAACTCTCTGTTTGTGCTTTTTTTGTTGAAACTGAACCCTAAACGTAAAAAAAATATATGCGATGTATTTTGCAGTCTCCTCTCATCTAGGAAGGTGACTTTTCGCGGCCAACTCACGTAGTGTGTTCCACACTCACGATTATAGTAGACCATGCAATATGCAAAACCAACGGCCTACTTTGATCGTGGTTTGCAACATTCCACGATTTTGAGTAGTCATGGATATTGTTCTCCATTTTAAATGCATGTTCCCAAATTTATTCATTTCTCTATCCATTTTAATATTTTAATTTCAAATAAGTATTATCATTTCAAACAAGTATTACATATCATAAATGGGGAGAGAGGGTATACTATTATAAAAAAATCGTTGAGTGACATATAAATGAAAAGGATGAGCGGGTTGTGAATGTGGCAAAGGCCTCTGGATTATGGCCTTTAATAAAAAAAAACTCCAACCGGTTTATTGATCATGTCCTTGTATATGCATTAATTATAAGGTGGTAACTCGAAACTAATACGTTTCATATTCCATTGGGTGAAACGACCATTGCACTTGATGATTTTTTCATTTATTGGGGATAGCAGTTGAGGGGGATAATGTGTATGGCGTGATCCCGAAGATGCCTGAAGATAGGGCTACATCAACAAAGAAGTTTGCTAAGTTGATTGGATCTTCGGTGAAAGATGTTGAGGAGGAGTGCAAGTCTTTTCATGCGGTACAGTTTGATTGGTTGATGAAATTGTGGAAGGATAGGGTTAAGGCTTGGGGTGAGAATTCAAAGGCTAAACACATCGATCGATATGCTCTAGACTATCTTCTATTCATGATTGAGTGCCTTATTTTCTCGGATAAGTCGGGGACCCGAGTCCCGATATATTACATGCAATCATTGAAGAAATTGGAGGAAGTAAAGGATAAGAACTGGGGAGGTGCCCTCTTATCCCACCTGTACCGCTAATTGAGGATCGCATCCAGGGTTGATGTATGACAACTTGCTGGAAATCTCCCTCTTCCGGTTGTAATGTGTATATATATTCTTTATCCTAATATATTATGAATTATCATATTCTTTTTATAATGTTTAAATTATTTGAAAATATTAATGGATATGCAACCATTGATACACGATCACTTCGATTTGAAAAAGAGTGTTCGTAAGTCTGATTATACGACAACTAAGCCCCTGATTTTTAGGTGGAAGGCGCAAAAGGTATCGAGTGACTCGAAAGAGCAATTGCTTGCCATGAGGGAGACTTTACATGATTTAAAAGTTCACAATGCGAGTATCACTACTAATTTTGACTTACATGATATGTTTTAGTTAAGTTTACTATTTATAATCATATTTTAGTTAAGTTTAGTGTTTACTTACATGATGATTTAAAATGTAGGTTGTATGGGATCCATACAAGGACAATGTTGATAACGATCCATTCAAGTAGATATCGTGGTACACCGGTATTCTCATATGCTATGACGTGGCTAAGCCATACTATCCTGAGTGTGTGCTTTGTCAAGACCGTCGGGTCCAATTTATTCTACTCTTTCCCATGCACCCGATTAAAGAAGAGAGGGGTAGGACACAACCTATGTATAAGGTAGTGTATGACAATGAGAAATAGTACCCGGATAACTAGGTTGACCATGTACTCAAAGCTACTATAAGATCTACACCCATACGCAACTACCCTTGGGAATGTGTTGAAGAATACTTGGTGTGGTATAATGAGAGATTTCATCCCTTAGTCTACAATCCTATTCACATATAGGGAAACCCAAAAGTGGATACTAGTGGAAAATTGGTATGATACTTCACTTCAACATTAAAGGTTCGGTAACATGTATTCATAGTACTAATTACAATTGTTGTGGCAACATTGATAGGAGTCAGGTGTTGACGTAGTAATTCATCTCTTGGAAGAGGCGCTTAAATATTCAAGTGATAATCCCTCCGCTGAAGATTATCAAGCGTTCTTTGATGCTTCTCGGGCAACATGTGATACCCTCTTAGAGGCTAAAGGTGCTCGTGATAGAAAAGAAAAAGGAAAGGAGAGTGACAAACCGAAACCGGAGCAACGAACGAAATGTCAGTTTGACCCTAACAAGAGATGTGTCCCTACCACTTCAAGAAAAAGCTTGACAAAAAAGAGACAATAAAGGAAGTAATAGAATAACCTATTTTGGTTGTTTGTATCTTTAATTATTAAACACTTTGTGGTTGGTTGGTTCTTTGCTTTGTATCTTTAATAACATTCTAGTTGGTTGGTTGTAGTAAACATTGTGGTTGTTTCGTTGTTTGTCAAAACAATTATATTAAAAATTTATCATAACTGTTATGTATGTTTTATTACTATATATTTATCCTAAATGTTTTAATATTAAATATTTATCCTAACTGTTATGTATGTTTTATGACCAACTAAGTCCCTTGGAAATTACATCAAATTTATTAGATGATTACCACGACCAACTAGGACAGTAGGGAGTCTCCCATGGCCATCCTCCATCGTGGAATGCACCACCACGGGCATATAAGGCCATAATAAATCCTTGAAAATTCTCCTAAATTCACTGGATGATTTCCACGACCAACTACAACCGTACAACCGTGGGAGTCTCCCACAACCCTCCTCCACCATATAGTGCAATCCCACGGCCAAGGAGGACCGTGGTGATGCTAACATGGCCAAAGACAGTCGTAGGAAACCCTTTAAAACTTATGCAAATTCACAACCAATTAGGACCATGGGGAGACTACCACGGCCAGAGACAGCCATAGGAGACCCTTTAAAACTTATGAAAATTTAGTGCATAATTTCCACAACCAGTTAAGACTGTGGGAAGACTCCCACAGCTAAGGAGGACCTTAGGGATGCTAACACAGCCAAAGACAATGGTGGGAAACCCTTTAAAACTTACACAAATTCACTGTATGATTTCCACGACAAATTAAGACCGTGGGGAGACTCCCACGGTCAAGGAGGACCATAGGGATGCTAACACGGCCAAAGGAAACTGTAAGAAACCCTTTAAAACTTATGAAAATTCACTGCATGCTTTCCACAACCAAACTGGATCATGGGGAGACTCCCACGACCAAAGAGGACCGTAGGGATGCTAACACGGTTAGAGATAACTGTAGGAAACCCTTTAAAACTTATGCAAATTCACTGCATGATTTTCACGACCAATTAGGAGTTTGGGGAGTCTCCAGTGGCCAGGGAGGACCATTGGGATGCTAACACAGACAGAGACAACCGTAGGAAACCCTTTAAAACTTATACAAATTCACTGCATGATTTCTATGAACAATTAGGACCGTGGAGAGTCTCCCATGTCCAAGGAGGACCGTTGGGAAGCTAAAACGGCCAGACACAATCGTAGGAAACCCTTTAAAACTTATGCAAATTCACTGCATGATTTCCACAACCAAGTAGGACCGTGGAGAGTATCCCATGACCAAGTAAGACCGTAGAAAGTCTCCCACGATTTTACTAAGACCGTAGTAAACCCTTAGAAGCTTTTTCAAATTCACTACATGATTTCCACGACCAATTAGGACCGTGGGGAGTCTCCCACGGCTAAGGAAGACCGTTGGGATGCTAACACGGCCAAAGACAATCGTAGGAAACCCTTTAAAACTTATGTAAATTCACTGTATGATTTCCATAACCAAGTAGGACTGTGGGGAGTATCCCATGACCAAGAAGGATCGTGGGAAGTATCCCATATTCCTACTAAGATCGTAGTAAACCCTTAAAAGCTTTTGAAAATTTACTAAATGATTTCCATGACCAAGTAGGACCGTAAGGAGTCTCCCACGACCAAGTAGGATCGTAGGGAGTCTACCACAGCCAGAGAAAACCGTATAGGGGTTAAATGTAATAAATCCAATATTCATATTAAACCTAATCAAAGTTTTAAATGTAGTCTATCCTTAACCATGTTAACCATTCATATCCAACATAAGTAAACGTGTTATATATAGTATATCCAATATTCATATCAAACATGATTACTCAACATTAATAGGCAACATGATTAACTTTAACTTTTCAACATTCATATCCAACATGTAAATAAAAAGAGACATTTAACTTTTCATCATTTCATATCCATCATGATTGTTTGTAAAAATCATTCACAAAAATACAGTAGCCAATCAACTAATTGTTTTGCATATAAGTTACAAAAAATTACAATTGCCTCCTGATCAATTATGATTTAGTTAAATCAACTTCCTCATCAGATTAATTAAAATCGGTTCATTCCTTGTCACTAGATCTTTCGAACACAATCCTTGGAATATTAACAGACGTCGACTGATGCCTTTGACTTCCAATTTGATCCAATGGGGGACATGGGATAAAATTGGGTGCACTTCATGGTCTGCTAATGAAAATTAGATATGTTCAATAAGTAAACAATATTGTTGTTGATGTAAAAAACTGGATTGCTCTAATTATTCAATCACAGATAAATAAATAAGATAAAGATTTTTAAAGTGGTTCGGCTAGGAATAAAGCCTACGTCCACTGTTATGTTATTGCCAAATGTTTGCAGAATTCTTGATTACAAGTTCTCTCAAGAAATTCCGGTCCCCTTGAATGAGGATGATACAAGGTATTTATAGCTTTTAGGCTGTATAGGAAAGGGTCGATACATTAAATGATATACATATGAAAGGGTAATACATTTAATGCAGTGTGTACGTCAAGATCCTAAACATTCAATGAATCATCGAACTGTTTGAATATCTGGCAATTAATGCCGGGGTCGAGGTGCAGCTCGGACCGCCTTAGTTGCTCGTTGATCAATAGTTCCTCGGAGCGCTAGAGTACCTCGGAGTACTGGAGTTCCTCGGGGTGTCCTCGTTGCTCAGATAGAACATGAGTTGGTCGGGGAAATGAAATTCCTCGTTGCTATTGTGCTACGTAGATTGACACGTGTGTTCATACTATTCGTCCACATCAACATATTAATTTTGGTATCAACAGAAGCCCCCAATGTTTCATATTTCGAATTTTGAGGAGTATGGAACATTTTTTTCTCGGTATGTAGAAGTATTGAAGATCTTCCTGGGTTTTAGGAGCATCATATTTGGATTTATTTACAAATTCATAGAATCCGCCTTTTTTCGAATTTTTAAGGGCGCTTTGATCTTTGTGCCCTTTTTGTCCTTTTAGCCGCCGGAAGTTCAATAGTTTCTTTCATGTAATCATTTCCTTCGCCACTTCCCAAGGCAAAGTATTTAAACTTCTTAGGTAACCATAACGTCTTCTTATTTTTCCAATTTCTTGCATTCAAGCTTTCTATTCTCTCCTTCTCTCTTGTGTGTTCATCTTTGTTTTCGTTCGTTGTCAACATACCTCCTTTCTTCCTGTAAGACCTTATTTCTTTCTTCTCTTTTATTCAATATGGTTTATATTGTAGAGTCTGTTGAGAAGTTTCGTTCTGACTTTTCCATTCCTTCGTGGGTAACTCTAGAGGTTCTTTCTGAGCCTTTAGATTACTTTCGATTGGCTGAGGGACATTGGTTCCCCAGTCTGTTTGTTGCTGAATGTGGATTTTCTTTTCCACCAAACCCATTGTGTCTTGAGTTTTGTCAGTATTTTGATCTTGTCCCTGCAAAAATTGCCCCAAATTCATGGAGAATAATTAATGGGGTGCATAAATTAAATATAACTCATGGGACTCGTATAGGGATCCCTGAAATTATGTACTGCTATAGATGGGCCGTTTTAGATAATATCTATTATTTAAAAACTAGGTTTTTGAATAGGGCTCTTGTAGTTAACCTCCCCGATGCAAATAGAGATTATTTTGAACATGGGGTGGTTATTAAAAATTGGCAATATGCCCCTCTGGTTGGAGATGGAGTATACAATGGTCCCAGATGCCCCTTATATGGCAATGGGATAGGTTTATTTTTCATTTTATCTCTTTTCTGAATTTACGAATTCTTTATGAATTCATTATGTTTGATAAAATGTCTGACTGATATCTCATTATGTATTTATCTGCAGTTGATAGCAAAAGAAAAACTCCAAAAGAGTCAGAAGTGAATATTAAACATCTGAAACTTATCTGGGGTTTGCATAAGACGATTGCTGACGAGCATATCAGGTCTGTATCATATTTACTGCAGTATAAGAGCTATACAACCTCTTATACTGCTCGTCCTGTTGAGCCAGCATCAACTCCAGAAGATTCTTCTTCGGATTCTCACATCCCTTTATCTCAAAGAATGGGCAAGAAAAGAGCTCCTCCTGCTCTGTTTGATGATATTACCTCTGCTGTTGATGTTAAGAAAAACAAAACTGATGTCCCAGAAGGGACTAAGAAAGTGGATGCTGCCCCCTCTAAAGCTGTCGAGAAGCCCCCAGTGGCTCCGAGCAAGAAAGTTGCTCCTGTAGAAGTAATTACGATCTCTCCGACCAAGACTTCTTTGGTTGAAAGTGCTGAACTCCCGTTGAGGAGATTGAGGAAATCATCCTCAGTTAATCTGGCTGAAACTGCCTTATCTCTACCTGCTAGTGGTATTGGTGTTCCAACCATCATTCCTCCGAGCTTTGCAATGAGCTCGGTAAAAACTTGGATCATACCCGAGGTCCAAGGAATTGATGAAAGAATTTCTAGGGAGACATTGACATCTCTAGCTGCTCGTCACCTTGCTTCGGTAAATTTCTCATACTCTGGATTTTCTTTCTTTCTCTGAATGCTTACATTTTGTATTGACTTTACTGTTTTTCTCCTCTTTCAGCTGGTGAACTGTTTCAATAATATTATGAAGAAGGATGAAGCTATTAAAGCTTCTAGCTCCTCGTCCGGTGTAGAGGATGCTCTGTTGGGTTTGACCCAATCCTTGAAAGAATCTCGCCAACAGTATAAGGAGGACACGACTGCTTGGGAGAAAAAATTGTCAATAGTCGAAGCCGAGAAAGTGAAGTTGGCTGATATATCCAAGGGTTTGGAGAAAGAGATGAAAAGTTTGGAGGTTGAGCATCAGAAATACGATGACAAGCTCAAGAATTTTGGAGAGCTTGAGGATAAACTGAGGAAGGAAGAAGAAGAGTTGCTCGCCCTGCGAGATATCCAAAGTCAAAAAGAAGAATTGGATGCGAAGCTTTCCTCGGAGAAGTTGAGAAGAAATCTCTCAGTTAAAAAATCCTTCAGCGCTGGCTGGGAGAAAGGATGGGACAAGGGAATTGCTGCAATGACATCCCAAGTCCAGTATGGGAAGTTGAAATACTTCCGAGACGGTTGGGTAGCTGCTCTGCAAGAGTTGAAGGTCAAAGACGACTCTGAGCTATTCCAACTGCACCTCCCTGGTCCCCCTCCACCTATTGTGGAAGAAGAAGATGAACCTCTCTCAGATGAATCTTCTATGGCTATGGGTGACCCAGTCTCTGCTTCTCAACCCTCTGTCATCGAGGACATTTCTTCTATGCCTCCTCCTGCCGAGAAGATTCCTATTGATCAAGCCGTTATTACCACCGAGCAACCGAGCTCCTCGTCCCAGCCTCCCGAGAAAGTCTTGGGAGACAAGGAAAAGGTGTGAAGTTGTTCGGTATTTCTATCTTTCATTACTTATAATCGAACAATGTAATCCTTTATGATCTAATAAAATACATCTTTATTCATCTCTTCATTGTTGATCCTCTGTCTGCTTTTATTTATTAACTCCTGCTTTCTCTTCGTTATTAGTTTTTGGCCAGGATGGAATTGATATCAGCTCCTGATACTGAGTTGATGCAACAATGCACTAGATATTATAAAGCTGGTCATACAGACCTAAGTGTATCAGAGATTGTCGACATCCTAGGTCATGACGCCTCAGAACAAGCAGTTGAGGCTTACCGGTACCTGAAGGATTTACTTGATAGAGATGTGGCCAACAATGTCGCCTACTATGACTTGATTGAGGAGCTTCATGGTTCCATAGAGGATCTTCAAAATCAACACAATGAATCAACTATTTTGTTGCACAAAGACTATGAAAATAGATATCAACAGCTTTCATCTGAAACAGGCCATAAAAAGATTATCGCTGGATATGATATTAGGGAGAGAACTCTAAGAGGTGAAGTTGAGGCCTGTAGGCAGATTGTCGAGATCCTGGAACAAGAAAATAATAATTTGCAAAAAAAGCTGGCGCAATATGAATCTGCAGCGTCATCTTCCAATGCTTTAGTGCCAGTTACTGATGAAGGTTTCTCGTTCTTAGAGGTCGAAAATGCCAAATTAAGGCAAGAACTGGATGACTTAAGAAGATCTGCTATTTTTGGGACTGCTCGGGAACGAGGAAGAGGTTCTCGGGGGCGAGGAAGAGCTGTTCAAAATGTTACCGAGGAGCAGAGTTCTCCAATCGCTGCTCGGAGTCGATCAAGAGTTCTTAGTCGTAATGTCGAAGAGGCTTGTACCCAATCTACTTTGGAAACTCAGGCATTCCAACTAAACGCCAAAGATCGAGCTTTATCTGAACTGTCCAAGAAAAATCTATCCTTGGAGGATCAACTCACTGCAACTAAGTCTGCTTTACATTCCAAGGATCTTTTTGCCAAAAACCTTCATGAACAATTGGATAGATTAATCTTCCAATTCCATAAACAACCTAGGGAATTCTGGATGGCCGGATATAATGAAGCTCTTGTTCACTTGGATGCTCGTATTGAACATGCCAACAATGAAGGTTATTAACAGGGGTGGTTGAATGCACTAGGTGTGTTAAAATTGGAGCAAGGGCATTATTTATGGGATTATCATGCTCCAGGGTTATTAGACTTGCCTGTGCCACCTTTCAAATTGGACATGGCCTGGATCCCAGCTCGTTCCATTCCTCGTAGCTTAATTTCAAAATACCTCGGTGATTATAGCCTTCATTCCTAAATCGAAGTATCTCGTCCAGAGCATCTAATGGATACACCTTCAATAATGAATGTCAGAATGCTGAAGGACTTGAACTTTATTAATTCTCCTCTTTGCCTGGAAGATCCTCCTGCTGGCGAAGATCCTGTCTCAAAAGCAAAGGGCAAGAAACCAATAGAATAGGAATCTTAATGTAATAGTTAGCACATACATGTAACATGTAACTTATTTTGAATTTTTAATGAAAGACTTCATTTGTAAATCTGTATTGGTATTGTCCTGTGTTTATCAAACACTTTACATTTATGCATATGTATCTGTTAAAAAGATAACAATATTGTGATGTTCATGGACCAACTTAGTAAAAAAGAATTACAAGTATCAGTATTGTTGCTCGATCACTTAATAATAAAGTAATGAGTATAAAAATGTTTAAAATGTTTTTAACCAACCAAAGTGGTTAAATAATGTTTGTCGACCAACTACAGTTGATGGGATTTTATCCCCGACCATCCATACTTGGTTCAATTTCAAATATTTTCATAAAATGTGTATGACCAACCAAGGTTAATAATTTAACCTCGTCGACCAACTAAAGTTAGTGGATTTTTATCCCCGACTAACTATATTTGGTAAATTTTTGTCTTTTTCATAAAATGTGTCCGACCAACCAAGGTCGATAAATTCTCCTCGTCGACCAACTACAGTTAGTGGGTTTTTATCCCCGACCAACCATACTTGGTACAATTTGGAATATTTTGCTCTTTAAAGAACTTTTTGTATTAATCTTACCTCCCGACCAACATAAGTTGTAATGGGAGGATATTTTTATCTTACCAACCGTAATTGATCATGCTGATGTACACCTCTTAACCAAAGGAGTAGTAATGGTTCTTTCGAACTTTATGTCCACTAGATATCTTACCAACCGTAGTTGGTCACACTAGTTTACGTATCCTAACCAAAGGAGTATTTTTTGGTTCTTTCGAACTGTCCACTAGATATCTTACCAACCGTAGTTGGTCACACTAGTGTCGCCTCCTAACCAAAGGAGTATTTTTTGGTTCTTTCGAACTGTCCACTAGATATCTTACCAACCGTAGTTGGTCACACTAGTGTCGCCTCCTAACCAAAGGAGTATTTTTTGGTTCTTTCGAACTGTCCACTAGATATCTTACCAACCGTATTTGGTCACACTAGTGTCGCCTCCTAACCAAAGGAGTATTTTTTGGTTCTTTCGAACTGTCCACCAGATATCTTACCAACCGTAGTTGGTCACACTAGTGTCGCCTCCTAACCAAAGGAGTATTTTTTGTTGTTCTCGCCCTTTTATCAACCGGAGTTGATCGTGGGTTTGAACTATAGTCTTCTTCTTGTTATCAAGCAGCGTAGTGTACAACACTAGTATTCCCCGAAAAACTTTCAGCAGAAGGAAAATGGTGAAACATCCTCGTTTTATTCATAATGAAGGAAATGCTTTACATTTTACATTACTGATAATACTTGCGCAGGTGTTCAACATTCCATGCATTCTTAAATTCCTCTCCTTCTAGAGTTGCTATTCTGTAAGTTCCTGGTCGAACAACTTCCACAACTCGATAAGGTCCATGCCAATTTGCTTCGAGTTTATTGTGCTTCTGAATGACCCTCTTCAGCACATAATCTCCTTCCTTTAGATCGCATTTCTTCACCCTTTTGTTGTAGAACAGAGTTGTTCGTTGTTGATAAGCAGCATTTCTGATGGATGCTTCTTCTCTAACCTCCTCGAGCATATCCAAATCCAGTCTTCTCATTAAATCGCTGATTGGGGAATTAAAATTCAGCACTCTATGTGTTGGGAGACCCAACTCGGCAGGTATTACAGCCTCACTTCCAAATGCTAACATGTATGGTGATTCTCCAGTTGCTGCTCGGGGAGTTGTTCGGTAAGCCCACAAAACTGACTGTAGCTCATTAATCCAATTTTCTTTAGCCTCACTTAGCCTTTTCTTCAACCCATTTAATAATGTTCTGTTTGTCACCTCAATCTGTCCATTGCTTTGAGGATGGCCTGGTGCTGAATGAAATTTCAAAATGTTCGACTGATGACAATAGGCAGCGAATTCCTCGTTATTAAATTGTGTTCCATGATCTGTAATGAAAGCATGAGGGAGACCATATCGACAGATGATGTTATTCCAAATGAATTGATAAACCTTCTCCTACGTCATATCAATCAATGGTTCAGCTTCCACCCACTTAGTAAAATAATCCACTGCCACGACGAGGTACTTGAACCTTCCTCGGGTCGTCGGCAATGGTCCAACCAAATCAATCCCCCACATAGCAAATGGCCAAGGTGAAGTTATGGGTGTCAACAATGCTTGTGGAGTTCTTCGGATGGAGGAAAAACGTTGGCACGTGTCACACTTCTTGGCATAGGCTATACAATCAGCCCTCATCGTCGGCCAGTAGTATCCCTGTGTCATCACCCTTTGCAAAAGTGTCCGACCTGATACATGAGCTCCACAGGATCCTTCATGGATTTCCTCAACCAATTCCTTGACTTCTGATGGATGTACACATCTCTGCAAACCTGCCATAATTCCTCGTCTATACAAAACACCATTAGTTAACACATACCGAGCAACTTTATACTTCAATTTCTTGGCCGCTAGCTTATCCTCCGGTAATTCTCCTTCTTCAATGTATGCCCTGATAGGATCCATCCAAGATGGTCCTAAATCAAGGGTTATTATATCCACCATCAGGTCTTCTTCTATACTCCGACTTTCTAATACTTCAATGGGTATTGTTCTTCGTAGCTCGGTGCGCGTAGCTGACGCTAATCGGGCCAATGCGTCTGCTCTAGCATTCTCCATCCTCGGTATTCTCACCAATTGAATGGCATCAAATTCTACCAACAATTCCATCACCTTTGCGTGATACTTCGCCATTGATTCTCCCTTGACTGCATATACTCTCATCATCTGATTCACAATTAATTGAGAATCACTGAACACCATTATTTGCCGTGCTTCCATAAATTTCGCTAAATTTAAGCCTGCTATCAAGGCCTCATACTCAGCCTCATTATTGGAGGCTTTGAATTGGAATCGCAAGGCATACTCCATATCAATATCATCTGGGGTATTTAAAACAATTCCTGCTCCACAACCAGTTGTGCAGGATGACCCATCCACATACAATTTCCATGTAAGTAACTCGTCTTTAAATTTCTTACCTGACAGAACTCCTCGGTAAAATATCTGATGTTTTCTTTCATCGGCCCCTGGTATTTTTCGCTCCTCGCCGACTATCTGTTCACACCCTTTCACCAACCGGAGTTGGTCTGGATTTGAATATGATGATTTTCCTACATCCACAAGTCCTTTTACCAACCTTAGTTGGTCTGGACCTGTGTCTGTTGATCCTGTATCGTCCACAGGTTGGTCAGCAAGTACCTTTTATTCCTCGGGGGTATCAGGGTATGTGAATTCTGCTATAAAATTTGCTACAGCTTGCCCCTTTATTGATGATCTGGCTTTATACATAATATCATATTCACCGAGTTCTATTGCCCAATACATCAATCTTCCTGATTTTTCTGGCTTGTGAAGGGCTTGTCTTAATGGCATGTCAGTATACACAATGATTGTATGGGCCTGGAAGTATGTCCTCATTCTTCTACTTACTTCCATTAGTGCCAGTGCTAATTTTTCTAGCTTTGGGTACCTGATTTCTACACCTCGGAAAGCTTTACTTGTGTAATAGATAGGTTTCTGGACTCCATTCTCCAATCTGATCAATGCTGAACTAACTGCATTCTCTGATACTGCCAAATACAAGTACAGCTTCTCTCCAGTTATTGGCCTGGACAACAATAGTGGTGATCCCAAATACTTCTTCAAGTCTTGAAAAGCCTTCTCACATTCATCAGTCCACTCAAAACTTTTTCGCAGTGTTTTGAAGAATGGGAGGCATTTATCAGTTGCTCGGGATACAAATCTGTTGAGCGCTGCAACTCGTCCTGTAAGACTCTGTACTTCTTTCTTCGTCGTTGGGGATCGTATCCCTAAAAGAGCTTTGATATTTTCTGGATTTGCCTCAATACCTCGTTGGTTGACGATGTATCCGAGGAACATTCCTTCTCGTACTCCAAAGGTACACTTCGTTGGGTTGAGCTTCATTTGGTATTTGTCTAATTGATCAAAGGTCTGGCCTAAGTCAACTAGATGATCAATAGCTCTCTTGTTTTTGGTGAGCATGTCGTCGACATAGACTTCCATGTTGCAACTGATTTGTTCGGCAAAAACCTTGTTCATCAGCCGCTGATATGTTGCACCTGCATTTTTTAAACCAAAAGGCATAACATTATAACAATAAGTTCCCCTTGGGGTAATAAAAGAAGTACTTTCCCTGTCTTCAGGTTTCATTTTGATCTGATTGTATCCAGAGTATGCATCCATGAAGCTGAGCAGCTCATGTCCCGAGGTAGCATCCACTAGTTGGTCGATTCTGGGCAATGGAAAATGATCTTTTGGACATGCCTTGTTAAGATCAGTGAAATCAACAAACATTCTCCATTTATTATTCTTCTTTTTTACCATCACCACATTTGCCAACCAATCTGGATATTTCACATCTTCAATGAATTGGTCTTTCTGGAGCTTTTCGACCTTCTCTTGTATGGCTTGGTTCTTCTCGGGACTAAACACTCTTCTCCTCTGCTTCACAGGCTTGATCTCCTTATTCACATTGATCTCATGACATAAGAAGTTTGGATCTATTCCTGGCATGTCTTCATGACTCCAAGCAAAAGTATTCTTCCTATTTCTCAAGAAAGTTATCAACTCCTGTTTTATTGAAACATCCAACGACGATCCTATCTGGGTTATTCGTTCAGGATGCTCGTCGTCCAGAATAATATTTTCTGTAGATTCCACCACCTGTCCTTTTACAAGTTGAGATTCATCCCTAGGGTCAAGAGTTTCAATTTCTGTACCTTCATCCACTTGGTAATTAGTGGTCTTTTTCCTTGATTCTTCAAGTTCCTCTTGCTCGGCAGACGAGTAATAGCATTCCCGAGCTACTTTTTGATCACCTTTCACAACTCCTACCCCAAAGTTTGTTGGGAATTTCAAGCACTGATGTACCGTATATGGAACTGCCTCGAATTTCTTCAAACCAACTCTTCCCATGATGATGTTGTAGGCTGACTGCACATTCTTATCCATCACGAAGAAGCGTATTCTTTATGTTCGACAAGCAGGCCAAGTTCCAATGAATATATCCAACTTGATCGTCCCAAGTGGAAATACTTTCTCGCCAGCAAAACCCAGAAGGGGTCTATGATAAGGCTCCAATTGAGATAATTTCAAATTCAAGCTATCAAAGCATGAATAGTACATGATGTCTGCTGAACTACCATTGTCTACTAACACCCTTGAAATCACCACTTCTTTCATCCTCATTTTGATCACCAAAGGATCGTCATAAGGGTAAAGAACACCTGCCAGGTCATTTTTTTGAAAAACCAATAACTAGCTTCTCTTTGTTTACTTTCCTCGGACGATCATCCTCGACCAGATTTATTCGCTGAATATATGAACAAGCTTGAGCCTCCCCGAGGTAAGCCTTTCTTTCTGCAGTAAGGTCTCCTCCTCCTGCATCTCCTCCTGTAATAACATTACAATCAAATGACAAAAAATGTATGGAAAATACCTTTCGTTCAGGCTGCCTTGGCTTCTTGGGAAGATCAGGGTCATCATATGGATCGTCTTCATGGTCCCTCTTCTTTTTCTCCTCTGCACGACGAGGAGATCTAGATCTTTCTCTAATTCTATCATCATTCTTCCTCTCACCCCTGCGATCTACATATTTTGATAATTTTCCTCTTCGAATGAGCGTTTCAATCTCGTTCTGAAGGGCTATGCAATTTTTGGTCATATGGCCATGATCTTTGTGAAACTCGCAGTATTTGGCCTTGTTCCTCAGATCAGGATTTGTCCTCAGTTTTTCTGGCCACTTGATGTCCTCACTATTCTTGATTTCTTCTAAAACATGATTAATACCCATTTTCAATGGAGTCTAATTATCGTACCTCTTTAGGACTTCCCATGACGTCCTATTATTCTTGGAGTGCTTGTCACCACCATTACCTTTCTAATCTTTCTTCTTAGACTTGTCGATCTCCACCTTAGTTTCTTTATCCATATTCTTCTTCGCAGACATAGCCTCCTCAGCATTCATGATTTTGGTTGCTTTTGCCATCAATTCGAACATAGTTTTAGGTGGATCTTTGGCCAAAGTGTAGTACAGCTTGTTAGGCAGCAAACCACTCATCAAAGCAGTGATCGCTGTCTTTTCTTCGTAATCTATGACCTCCAACTTCTCGTTATTAAAACGAGTTATGTAATCTCTAGTACTTTCACCTGATTTTTGTCTAACACTTAGCAAGTGCGCTACTCGCTTTATCGGCTTTGCTCCAAAACAAAAATTGCCAATGAATAACTTGGCTAACTGAATAAAAGTTGAAATCTTACCCCGAGGAAGATTATTATACCATATCTGCGCAGATCCGGTAAGAGTTCCCGAGAATGCTCTACACCTCATCTCGTCGGGGACGGCATAGATGTCGGCAGCAGCTTGGTATTGTTCTATATGAAGTACAGGATCTGTCTTTCCATCGTACTTAGGGGTCACTACAGGTGCTTTGAATTTCGATGGTGTTGGAAAATCCACAATGGCTTGCACAAAAGGTGTCCCTTGAACAAAAGTTCTCTGTAAGGGGTTCCTCGCCTTAGCCATTTCTCCCAATTTATCCTCCAACCGTTGAATGGAACCTTTCCATGCTTCATTCCCTTCCTCAGGCCGCCTAGTCCGAGCAATTGATTGTTCTGACATAGCTTCCTGAGATTTATCTCGACGAGTAGCTGGTCGTGATTGTGCTGATCCTTCTCTCAAACCTGATGGTGGCCACAAACTTCTCGATGGAGCTCTAGGTGGACTCATATTCCTCCTTGGTCCTAATCGACTGAAAGGAGACACCCTGCTTAATCTTTCTAAAGCGCTGGTTCTCTCCGGAGAGAGAGATATAGGTTGATCTGTATCTGTAGCCCGTATTGATGAAGTTCGCCCAGGTTGATAAGAAGAATCATTAGATTCTCCATTGCAATATGACCCAGTACGTCTGGATCGCGACTGCCCACGATCACTCCTTTGCCCTGAATAAGTAGGTGCACCGCCTTGAAGAGTTTGAAGGAGTTGCCTCATAGATTCTTGCATGGCGGTTTGTCCTTGAGCCAGATTTGTCATAATTCCGGCCAGGTGGTGCAGAGGGATTTGGAGGATTTCCAGTATTTCCAGCATTTCGATTGCTAGATTCTGGATTATCCGCCATTGATGATGAATGATTTTTGGTGAAAAACGATAATAACAATCGTTCCCACAGACGGCGCCAATCTGTTGATGTAAAAAACTAGATTGCTCTAATTATTCAATCACAGATAAATAAATAAGATAAAGATTTTTAAAGTGGTTCGGCTAGGAATAAAGCCTACGTCCACTATTATGTTATTGCTAAATGTTTGTAGAATTCTTGATTACAAGTTCTCTCAAGAAATTCCGGTCCCCTTGAATGAGGATGATACAAGGTATTTATAGCTTTTAGGCTGTATATGAAAGGGTCGATACATTAAATGATATACATATGAAAGGGTAATACATTTAATGCAGCGTGTGCGTCAAGATCCTAAACATTCAATGAATCATCGAACTGTTTGAATATCTGGCAATTAATGCTGGGGTCGAGGTGCAGCTCGGAGATAAAGATTTTTAAAGTGGTTCGGCTAGGAATAAAGCCTACGTCCACTGTTATGTTATTGCTAAATGTTTGCAGAATTCTTGATTACAAGTTCTCTCAAGAAATTCCGGTCCCCTTGAATGAGGATGATACAAGGTATTTATAGCTTTTAGGCTGTATATGAAAGGGTCGATACATAAAATGATATACATATGAAAGGGTAATACATTTAATGCAGCGTGTGCGTCAAGATCCTAAACATTCAATGAATCATCGAACTGTTTGAATATCTGGCAATTAATGCTGGGGTCGAGGTGCAGCTCGGACCGCCTTAGTTGCTCGTTGATCAATAGTTCCTCGGAGCGCTAGAGTACCTCGGAGTACTGGAGTTCCTCGGGGTGTCCTCGTTGCTCGGATAGAACATGAGTTGGTCGGGGAAATGAACTTCCTCGTTGCTATTGTGCTACGTAGATTGACATGTGTGTTCGTACTATTCGTCCACATCAGCATATTAATTTTGGTATCAACAATTGCTATCCTCTTGAATGGGTTTTGGACCCACATCAAAAGGTAGGAAATTTAAGCATTGGAGCTTCGATATTAAGACTACCATTACTTTCATCGCAATCTCCGCTAGATATCCAAACTCCAACATTATGAACTAATAACCCATTGTGACGAAATGCTTGAAAATGTTCAATCTACTTTCATACTCACTGATGGTATATGATGCCATGGTAGAAGCATAGAATTCCTTGTCCCGACGTAGCTCAGTCAATATTTGACTACGTATAGCATGGGAGTGACTAAGAGATTCCCTAATACCTCCCCCCCCCATACCAAGGTAGTGAAGCCACAATTACCATCAGACCTTACTTCATATATGTCTCCCACAAAAGATTGGAAGAAGTCTGGTACGTGCTTCATATATAGCTTCTTGTAGGTGGACCAGAAATCCAATTTAAAGTGGCCTCGCATCTAACTTCTTGCCACAAAATTCACTCATATTTGGAGAATCCTTTTCCCACGCACATGGGATTATCTTGGTAGAATTTTTTTTCTTCAAGACATTTGGTCTCACCCTGGCCTTAACTGAAGTGGGCTCCATCAACAGTGTGCAAGATGGTTGAGCAATCTCCATTAGTTTTTCTTGCATTATTTGCCGTCCAACTTCCCCCGCTTCATTCCACCTCTTATTTAGTAGAATCATCTCGGGTGTATAATCAATATCATATATATTGGGAAATTGGGGAGTATATCAATCTTCTTCCAACAACCATCTAACGCCCATGTTGGAATGGTGTCACCCGTCTTCTCTCATTCGTCCAATTCACAAGTGCACGGAAGGCCATAGATTGTACAAATTTTATGCCCGCATGCAATATTCGTTAATTGAGTGTTATTCACAAATCTAGATAAAATCATCCTCATGCAATCAATCTCCCCTAGAATTAAATCAAGAGCAAGGTGGAGGGCTCGTCCGCGTATCTCTCATAGAAATTGTTCGTTGTGCATATGCTTTGTTGGTTGCAAAGACTTTCTGAATTCCAATCTAATTTGAGTCTCTTGAAATTCATGTAGTGCATCCATCCCTTTCCATACCATGGAAAATGTTTCCTTAGAGTTAAGAAAATACTTTTTCAACTGTGCATGGGTACCCTTGGCCCTATTAGTGGGGTGGTTCCTGCGATGTTGAATCTTATTCGTCCATGGATGGGCATACATAAAATGATATAGCAACCAAGTATTTTCAAGGTAAGAAATCATACGAGGACATTGTTGCTTCCAAGTTGAAAGAAAACATGACCATGCTCTGTTATATTCCGCATGAGTTTCGGACTCGACCACACTAATCTATCCAGACATAAAGGACTTTTTATCTGTGTCTTTTAATCCAGCTTTCAAATAAGCCGCTTCAATATTCTTCTGCAAATGGAATAAACATAATAGAATCTTCGTGCTTAGAAATACTTCTCTCACGGTATTCATACATGACATTTGTCTATCAGACACGATGATCCCGAGCAAAGCATCTAGCTCATAGAAGTATCTCAAGTGTTTCAATGCCCATTGAAAATTGTCCTCCTTCTCACACTTTAAAAATGCAAATTCAATAAATAATGATTGACCTCTAGAGGTAACCCCAATCATCTCGAACAAAGTCATATTCTATCTATTTGTTTTGTAAGTACAATCAACCACCAAAATAGAAGGGAAGCACATGGCAAGTAATACGGAGGTTGGATGTGAAAAAAATATATCTTCAATGGTGTCATTTTTCTCATGACGACAATACCAATGTACGTAATGTTTTTCGGAAAGAAAATGCATGAGTTGTTGCATTGCGTTTCACCCGGAATGCTCCCCTACTCTCATCTTGTGTTTCGCGTCGTACATGGTTCTTATCGATGAGAAATTGTAAGTATTCATTTGTTTAAATGTGTGTAGCATCTCATTCGGACAAATACAATTAGAAACCAACTCCTTTGTCACATTCCATTGCTCCTCGTTTAACCGTCCGGTATATGGGTGGCCAACTAAAAAATCGAAGACCTCGTGATTATGTAGACTACACATAACTTTTATACCCCACTTACCATCTTCCATCGGGACACCCTTAAGTCTAAATGGACAATCACACTTGTGGGTGCCAACATTACGTTTTCTCTTCTTTTCCATTTCCTCCACCTTATCCTGTCTGTGCAATGAGCTTATTTCATATCCAAGAGTTATACGTGGTTTTCTTCCCAGTTACTCCTTCTCAGATATGAGTACAATCACGATAGCATTCATTTTTAAGCCAATCATCTTGCACCATTCTGCCATTTTACTTCAACCCATGAATACCTATGAAGATTGAAAATAAATTATTAGTCACTTTGGTGTATATAACTAATCTCTAAAACTTTAAAAAGACTAAGAAAAAAAATAACCTCTTCGGTAGAAAATTCAGAGGTATGATCTTGACAAATGGCACGCTGAGAAGTTCCCTTATCCATACATACATCCTACATTGAAGAAAATATTTAATATTAATAACACATTATGCAATATTCACCGAATATCTTAGTACTTTCATGAAAAATTACCATGGATATAGTCAAGTCTGGAAATTCATCCCGCAAGCAAGGAACAATTGTGTTATTTCCTTCTATAGTAGATTTCTCAAAAGTGGATTACTCGTGCGTGGGTTCTAAACTCGTAAACCCCTCAAGTGACGTGGTACCCATTGATGATCCGTTAATCCATGTGGCACTAGCACTTGATACAACAAGGTTATCAATATCCCTTCAATCAATTGAGTTTAATATTAACTAATTTAGCTGCAATTTTGGATAAATATAAACAATCAATTTTTATAACTTAAGTCAACCCAAAGGTAAACTGTGAATAAGGCTATCCCGGCCAAGATAAGTCGTGAAATCCATGTATTTACGGCCAAGGTAAACCGTGAATAAGGGCACCAGGACCATGATAAGCTGTGAGAAACACGAACAAGTTTAGTCATGTCATGTAACGTACCACGACCAATGTAGACCGTGAGATTCCATCTTCTTCGGTTATGAGAGATCGAGGGATGCCAAAACATCTATTTTTTTCAATCTTTTTTTGTGCTTCTTTTCTTACATATCTTGGTCTGTAATGATTAAATACAATGTATGTAAATCACTAGACCAAAACGCGCCTTTAGTAACAGAATTGTACCATTACCAAAAATATCAGTAACGGAATTTTTCCATTAGAAAAAAGGCGCGTGGCATGAAATTAGTAATAGAATTTCACTGTTATCAATAGTAACGGTAAAATTCTGTTACTAATTATGAAGTTACCAACAGTATTTTGCCGTTACTAATTCTGATTTAGTAAAGGAATTTTGTGTTACTATTTTAACCTTATTACACCTTTTTTATAACATTGTTGTCTGATTTTTTTAACGGTAAAGATCCATTAGTAATACTAATACATATTTAAAAAAATATATTTTTCATGATCCAATATTCTGAATTTAAACAAATTCAATTATTATTACCACACTATTCAAATCAAAAGAGCATATACAAAAATAGTCCACATAAACAAGTGCATTATATTCAACATTTACATTTTATATAAGTCACTATATATTTGCGGAAGAAAATTAAACCAAACAAATGAAACATTGTAATACAATCATCCCGAAAGTTACATTACTTTCATAAATGCATCCAATATAACATCCTAATACAACCATCCCGAAACGAGATGTTTTTATATTATAACAAAGCAAATGATATATAAAAAAGAAGTCCATTTTTGTTGACTATTAACTTCCATTATGTTATCATCGCCATCAACCCCATAACCCGCAATGCTGGAAACTTGATGAGGATCCAAAAATGATATTCTGTCAAACAAAATAAAATTATCATATTAGTTATAATATCAACATTTAGTCATACAAAATTAATTTACCTACCACAAATAACTTACCTATCCATATCCACTAAATATGGAAGCATTAGTTGCTCTTCAGTATCACAAATTACCTACCATAAAAAAAATTAAATTCAGCAAACCCACACTACATAGTACATTAGGTAATTCAACAAATTACCTAATTTCACCCCCATACCATGATGTTAATGGATTATATTTGGAATAATAAGAAAGGATCAGCAGAGCATGTATTAGAGAATTATGCTGTTTTAGGTTGGTTGGATAGATCCCTCCAGGAAATAACTCGGGAGTTTGACAACAAAATTTTCTAAAATTGCTAGTCTTTGAATCTGATCATCAGGCAATGACTTTAGATTCCCACAAATATAGATATAAGTGTTATTAGGCTGAGGGGATGGCCTCCTTCCAGATTCAACTCTAGGACCGAACATTTCCATATTACCAATTTGCTGATGTTTCCTCAGGGCAACCCCGTTTCGAGTGGTGGTGTAATGGGATTGTAGGCAGTGATGAATTGCCAACTTAGCACACAGGTTGGTGAAACAATTATTCTCAAACTCCTATCCTCAACCACATTTAAGAACTTTTAGTTCCACAGTTCCACCATTGGTAGTGGGTAGCACATTAAGGACTTCCACGACTCGACAATCACGAAACCTTGATGGAGATCCTTGAGGATTTTTGCAACCTGGAAAGAATATAACCAATCAATTTATATAATAATCTCAATGTAGAAGATGTGATTATAAAAATAAAAAAAAACATATTTTAAGTTGCAGTTAATATCTAAATCATACTATAGAAAAATAAAAATATAGTGTGACTCAGATATTATAAAAGAAATAAAAGAATTTGAGAATAACTTGTGTGGAAATAAAAGAATTAAACCCCAAAATTATTTAGCAACGTGTGTGGTATGACTTTCTTTTATGCGCGTTTTATGCACAAATAAAATCATGGTATGACTTTATATGAAGACATATATAGTTGGTATGTTCAGTTAAATAATATATGCAGAGACATGGTACGACTTTTTTCCCGAAACAGTGTAGAATGCAATTACAATTTCATAATTAATTGTTTTAGGTTTAACAGTTAAAAGTTGAAGTGAGAGTATTGTAGTGTTGTAGGAACGAATTACGACTACTATGTATGAATGAACGTACATAAACACATAATATTTAATATTAATTTTGGCTAGCTATGGGCTTGCAATTCAGTGAGTAGGATTTTCTTGAAATTTTTGTTATAGTTTATGGGTTTGGTTTATTATGTCTTGGTTTGAGGCCATGATTTGGAGTAGTTCAAGAAATTAAAATTTGGTGGTTTTAAGTACTGTTGGTATTAGTTTGTATAGTTGGGGATGGTTTGGGGGTATGCTTTATTAGTTGTCATTTGGGATTGTTGGAGTCTGGATAGTAAAAAGGAATGGTTGATGTTTTTAGGCAGGAACATTTGAACAACTATTCTTATTTCTTCCTTCAATCCACTCAAAAAGCTTGATATGAAATCATTTTCATTCAGTCCTTGGACTATAGCCATAATTAAAGGTTTTAATTCCTTACAGATCGTGTCGGAGATTGAGGTTAGTCCCTTAAATATCACGGGCTTGCAATAGAGTTACGCTCAACCCTCGAGGTCTAAATTGATTATTAAATCTATATAGGAGGCTTATACAAATACAATATCATAGTTGTTCTAAATCTCAAATGTGGCTTCACAACCTGATCTATATAATCCATAATTTGGGGGGAAATAATTTCTCCCAAATAGGGCCTAACTCTAACCAACGAATTCTTATCTGTGTCAATAACTTTAGAGTTACATGATATTGACATAGCTTGGGCAAAAAGTCTTATGTAAGGTATAGAGCAGCAGAATTCAACTACAGTTAAAAGTTGAATCTAAGTTCTACATTTGAGCCACTGATATATGAAGATGTAGTTAACTGTTCTATAATATACTAGAATCATTACTTACAATGCAAGTGATCATACAATGTCTGATATAAGGCATATTAAAACACCAACATCCTTGCAAACGGAGCGCTCTCTCTATAATAATCGAGTAATTTTCCCTTATTCTCATTATCTAGTCTCGCCAAATCTACCACCTAAATAATGAAAGTTACTAAATTTTCTTTAACATTTTGTAGGCATTTGCGGTATTTTGAAGGTAAGCATTAGGTAAAATTTTTGTTACCTCTTTCGGAAAATAGATCTCGAGATAAACTGTCCAGTGCTTTTTTGTAATGCAAAGGGTTATCACAGCAATCTCGGGCCCACTTTTCATGATGCCTTTGTAGACTATACTATCTGGAGAGGACCCAATAATGTTGATTAAATCTTCAGAGACCTCTCCAAGTTCTTATCTGTTGAATTCAACTGCATTCTTCAACATCTCATAATCTGTATAGAAATCCCATGTAATCAAGTAATGATCGTTACTCAAGAAACCCTTATAATATGTAAATCGTTGTAGTAGAGGCTAAGGCTCTCCCAAAGCCTGAAGTGTTGCATTCGGTAGCTGTTGACGCGAAGCTAGGTAAGAGATAGAAAGTATACATGAGCACTCTGATAGTTAGCTTTTCATGAGGTACCTAGGATATTGGTCGATGGTGGCCGTTCGGCCGATGTGATGTTTTTGGATTATTTTCAAGGCCTGGGATTGAACAAGAAGAGACTTATCCCTTATCACCAACCTCTGATTGGATTTAGTGGTGAGAAAGTCCACCCTCTGGGAATTTATGAAATGGATGTCATAATAGGGAACACTTAGCTGAAATGTCTCACAAAGAAGATCAATTTCTTCGTGACGAATGAAAACGAAGGTCGTGCCATCAATTGTTCACCAGATGATAAAATTCTCGACTTTTTATGGAGTAGGGGAAGTTCAGGGTGACCAGGTCAAGGCACATGAATGCTACTTCAATTTGGCAGAGAAAAGAGAGGCACATAAGAAGGACACCACTAATTACAACATAGACACTCTTGAACCCAGAGACGAGATGAAGCTGAAACAGGGTGAAGCCAATGAGGAGGTAGAATCCATCCTCCTCAATGAGGACAAGCTGAAAAAAACCATCCAAGTCAGCAAGGCCCTGAAGAAAGAGATTAAAGAAGAGCTGATTAAATTACTGAGGAAGAGATAGAGTATTTTTGCTTGGAGCCACGAGGATATGCCAGGAATCGACCCAAAGCTCCTATGTCACAGGCTGAATGTGGATAAAGATGCCAATCCAGTCAGGCAGGGGAGGAGTATCTACTCCAGGGAGAAATATGAAGTTATAAGGGATGAGGTGAAGAAGTTAGAGATGGTTAACTTCATCAGAGAGGTTATCTATCAAGTATGGTTAGCCAGTATGATAAATACCGGACGCAGCAGGCAAGTTGGACACTTGTCGATTTCAATTTTGACTATTGGGATCAGAAATATCCCATGCTTGGGTAGTCTCTGCCACATATTTCAAATGAGCCTCAGCATCGCTCGAATTTAACTCCCAAAAAGGTCTTTCACACATGGTTTGAACAAGTTGTTTAGATGCTAAAGTAAGGCCTTGATGGAAAAATGAAATCAGATGATGTTTTTCAAAACCATGATGTGGGCATGCACTAACTAACTCCTGAAATCTCTCCCAACATTTATCAAAAGCCTCATTCTCATTTTGACGAAAAGCTTGAATTTGGGCTTTAACAGAATTGGTTTTGTGTTGTGGAAATTTTTTTGATATAAACTTGGATTGCATATCTCTCCAGGATAACACATAATTTGGGGGTAGGGACCATAACCAAGTTTTATCTTTATCCTTTAAGGAAAAAGGGAAGAGCTTCAACCGGACTACATCTTGTGGACAAGCTTGGTCACCAAACGTCTCACATGTATCTTCGAATTCTCGAATATGGAGACATGGTTTTCAGAATCCATCCCATGAAATGTAGGAAGAATTTGGATCATACCATTCCGAAAGTGGAACTGACCGGCATTATACGGGAGTAAAATGCAACCAGGGGTAACAGTTCGCTCCGGAAATAACAAATCTTCCATGGGAAGATATGGTATCCCATCCTCTCCAGCACCAACACCGACACTACCATGATCTGACATATCGCTACCGAAAGGTTTAGAATTCTCACTCCGGGTTTGACTCAATGAACGACTTGTGATGGAATTATTAGGCGAAGGAGGTGGAACCCAAAAAGGAGGAGACTCAGAATTTTCAGAACTTGCTTCGGCAATAGGATTTTTGTGAACTTGAGTGGGAGATGAATTCTGCATATAAGCGCATAAAAAAATGAATTTTTTTTTTCTTTTCAAAATCACTTGTAGATAAAAATAACTTTCTTGAAAATTTAACAATTTCGGATCCCCGACAACGGCGCCAAAAACTTGACGCGACTAAGAATTTGTCTCAAAAGTGCGTTTTACTCTAAGCTCAAGTGCAAGCCTGTCGCTCAAGTAGTAACCCGGTAAGTCGGGATCGTATCCACAGGGATCGAGATTGCCAAATAGTAATAAGAAAAAATATTAAATCTTGAAATGATTTCTCAAAAGAAACAAAAAGATGATTAATGATTGGGAAAATTTCTAGTGAAATAAAAATTTACTTAAGAAAAACAAACTGAAAATTGCAAAAAAAATTTAGATCTGACAAATGGGAGAAAATAGGGTAGGGTACAATCCCTCAATCCTTAACAAATTACCGTATAGAATACTAGAATTGTAAATTAAAATTATTGACTAGATCCGGTCTTTATAAATTCTAAGCATTACATATATGAGGAATCTAGCCCGCATCATATGAAATCAAAGATAGATATAAAGCGGTGAATGATAAATTATACTCGCAAAGCGTTCTTAAACATCTCAAGTACCTAGGGAAAGAGAGATTAAAAGATTGACAATGTTTGTATGAGTTTCTTTCACGATTCAATCAATATTTTAATTTAACCTCTATTTTCTACATAAATAATTTTCCTTGGATTGAGTTCATGTACCCCAACCCTTGGGAATT
The DNA here is from genome assembly GCA_949130495.1 of Sambucus nigra. NCBI lineage: Eukaryota > Viridiplantae > Streptophyta > Magnoliopsida > Dipsacales > Adoxaceae > Sambucus > Sambucus nigra. The sequence continues at coordinate 218,416,912 of OX422224.1, read as the reverse complement.
TAGCTACTCATGATTTGGTTCAAGAATAAATTCACATATAAAATTATGGATCTACAAGACATTGTAAATAATTTGCAAATAATAAACTAGAGAATGGAAAGATTTTACTTGAATTCAGTAACAAAAACGAAATTGGAATTTAGAATTTCTTACAAACTAGGGTTCATGAAAACTCTTGAAGGAATAGAAAATTTTCTCTCAAAATCTAACCCTAAATTTCAACCTCTAATTCTCTCTGGAACTCTCAACCTAGCAACTCCCCTCAAATGATGTTGGGCATGGGCTTTTATAGCACAAAGTATCGAAATTGACAGCTCAATTTGCTTGTGACACAAGTTTCACCATCTAGCACGCCAAAAATCTGCATAATTAATGCCAAGATTTCACATGACCGGATCTGTCCGGATTACCCTCGGATCGGTTCGATATCCACCGGATCGGTTCTTTTATTTCTACCGGATCGGTCCGGTCCTAGTCGGATCGGTTCTTTTTCCATTTCCATCGGTTTGCTATCCATCCGAGGTATACTGGACTTGGTCAATTCGGATCGGTCCGATTTTCTTCTACTTTGACTTTTTCCTTGCAACTTTGACTAGCCATATCTTTTTATCTAGAACTCCGATTTGGGTGCCGTTTCTTCCTATGCTCTTGTGAACTCATGATTTTCAACTTCACTTTTGGTGTCGCCTTCGATTTTTGAGTGGAACTTTACTCTTTTTCCCTTTGACTTTTCTTCTGATTTTCTTCTTTTCCTTTCTTGCATTCCATTCCTGATAACTTCATCACAATTACACAAAAACTAGGGAATATTGTTAAAAACAGACAATAGAGTGATATGGACTAAAAATGATTCAATTATCTTGTTCGAGATATTAAAATCACTAAATTAAGTGGCTAAATTCAGAAGAATTTACGCTCGGTCAAATCCCCCTAACTTTGGACTTTGCACGTCCCGGGCAATGTAACTGAATCTAACCAAAATTCTTCTCTTGAAAATTCCTTTATTAAAATAAAATTCCACTTTCGCAGGCATGCGATTGCATTTAGCGTATGCAACAAGCCTTTAAACCTCGAGGTTGCCCTAGTAGGACGAGTTTTGTCTCGTGAGGGTTTGCAGTGAATTTACCCACAAAATTCTTTATTGACTCAAATAAATATCAAAATACTTAAAAATTGTACAATTTAAACTTTTCGAAAAAATAATCACCATCAACTCATATTCGACTGTCTCAAACCATAGTGTGTGTGTGCAAAGCCAAAAATTAAACCTCAAATTTCCACCGATTGAGCATTACGTTACTTTCCGAAAATTCGTTTTGATTCAAATTCTTACGGATTCACTCACAAACGAATCACTCGGATTGTGGCTATTTTCTCTCGGTATGCATGATATAAAGAGTAAATATAATGGACACAAATTCATGCATACAAAATTAAAAAGAAGGAAATATATGGTGAAAAGATCTCATCATCGGAGTACGGTTATTAGGAAATGGGAACATCACCTCTAATTCACACCATTTAATCTCTCATATTATCTTTTCATGTCTTAGCTCTTCACGCGGTAATTAATTTCGTCATTCGGACTCAGTTAGGACTTTTCGGGTTAAAAGGTGTAAAGGGTAAAATTGGGAATAGATGGATTGTTTGGAATTGGAAAATATCCTTATGACGTCCATTAGTGCTTTTTCGGGCATTTGCTCATTTTTCTCTTTCTTTTTCAATTTTCATTTTTTTTTCTTTTCTTGCTATTTTTGTTGAGCATTTTCTATTTTTTTCTTCCTTGCCCTTTTTGTTGCACTTTTCGGACTTAATGAATATTCCATTTTCGCAATTCCGGGCTAATTTGGGTTTTTCGGGTTATCAAACGAAAGGAAATATTTATTAGGCTCAACTTGGGTTGCAAAGGGATAATTTTGTTTTTCACAACTTTTTATGGCTAATATTTTTGGGTAACAAACGAGGGCCTACTTCATTGTCCAAATTGCTAATCACATTACCATATGCATCTCGAGATTAATTAAGTTTAGAGATATATTTAGCACGAATTTCGAGACAACTTTTCACACATTTCTCATAACCGATCAAAACAAAGGATTGAGATCATCAACGACTTAATAAAACACTGAAAAGAACTTTGAGTTAATCATAAACTCGGATTGATTTAAAAACTCATAAAATTGATAGGCTCGAAATCTCACCGGGTTTGATCAATCTCCACACTTATTCGTAAAGTCGTCAATTTTCTTTCAATTTACATCTTTGGTCAATTTTGGCTTAGTGCAATTGATTTATCAATTTGAGACTTTAAATAGAATAAAGGTGATATTTTTGAAAAATTGAAATTCCAATTTTTATTTATTTTGAAGAAAAATATTTTTGGTTTTTTTTTCAAAATTTTTCAATTTTTTTTATTTTTTTAGATACACATATATATGAATACAAGCGAAGTTTTATGAATACGCACCTGTCATCCCCCCTAACTCAAGTATTTGCATTGTCCTCAATCAAATGGATAAGAGAAATAAGGAAGACAACAAGAATACTGCGATAAATAAAACAAGCAAATATCATATTAAAATTGTATATTACAATCAAACGGTGGAAACAAGGCAGCACAAACATAAAGGGGGTAGCGGGGCATCCTAAGGTGCGGGTGGGGGATGGGAAGGACTGGGAGCAGCATGATCATAAGGATTGTAATATTAAGGAGGAAGAGGGGCCTCGGGACCCAACTGAAGACGGTACAAGTCCGCCTGCATACGCAGGACCAAACTCATGTCCCTCTCGTAGGAGGACACATACTCGTCAAAACGTGTTTCAAGGGAGAGAACGCGCTCGGTCAATCCCGTACCAACCGGAACATAATCCAGATCAGCAGTCTCATCATATTCTTCCTCCTCACCTTCCTCCATCTCAACGTCCTCATCAGCAACGTCCTCCTCCTCATCGGACTCCGCGTCACTCGAATCTTCACCGCGCCTTGCACGGACTAGCTGAATTTGCCTTTCACTACGAGTGCGGGATTCTTGTCCTAAAGGCTTAGGCAAGTTGATAAGATCTTAAAGTGGTGCTATCCCGGCATCCCGAAGCATGGAGGTAATGAGGCGACCATAAGGAAGAGGGGCGCGACCCTTTTTATCGTAGGCCACAAAAAGGATATCGGTGTAAAATGTCCGCGCTAAGTTGATCACTGTCGCAGGGTCGAACAAATGATACATCATAGTAGCTTGGCGCGGCCTCATCGCTGAATCATTGGAGGTTTGCAAAATATTGGCACAAATGATATGAAAGGTGAATCGTGCCTCGTCGGATAAGCGACCGACGGGAAATGTCTCGGTATTCCAAACTTCACCGGGCTTGATCCTCGAGATACAAACTTCTTTGGTGAGAACGGGATCGGGACCTGGATAGTCAAACTGGGCCGGAGTGATCACACCATAAGACTCGAGTTTCCGTGCCACAAGGTCAAGTGAGAATGGAATAGGGATGGAATCCACAAAGGCTTGGGATTCAAATTCAGCGGTACGGACAAGAGATCCGTAGAACTAACGCACTTCATTCTCCCAAACTGCCTCATAGGGTTCGTTGAAGAAATGGCACCAGCCTCGTGACATGAAAAGGGCTGTGACAGAATTGGGCATTTGGTCCCACGACACTTGACGTTCGATATGAATTTTTCGGGTAGGGCTGAAAAACCTACGACACCAATTTGCTTCGCGACGTGAACGGTACTCTCCATTTCCATCGGGAAGGACTTCAATGGAGGTATATTTCTGGGGAGCATCCATGGATAGGGAGTATTGAGATAATAATGAAGATAGAAGAGAGAAGATAGTTGTAGGTGTGAAGAAAATGAGTAGGGGGATGGATGTATTTATAGGAAGGGCTTGGAAAATTGGAGGGAATGAAAGGGTGGGAAAGGGGGGACGAATTTTTGAAGAAAGGAATGGATTGGGGGAAGTGAAAAGGTGTGGATTGAAGAGGTGTGACCCTTAGGAATTGAACTTCAGCAAAAAAACCGGACCGATCCGATTTTGGGACCGAACCGATCCGCCTTAACCGGATCGGTTCTTTTAATTCAGCCGGACCGATCCACCTGACCGGATCGGGTTTTTTAATATCAGACCGGACCGATCCGGTCTGCTGATTTTTTTGAATTCTTCCTCTCTCTTCTATTCACCATAAATGCTCCTATTCTCCATTCCAAACAATAGTTTTCAACCGCTCACACTTCAAACTAGCCTCAATGCTCATCGAAAATGAAACACCCCTCACCCGTCGGATTCTCAACCCCGGGACTGACTCAAACCTACGACTCCTAATTCCTAAGACTCATATGTACATCAATCACCCCACACATGTCGGGGGTGCGACGACCTCACCTCTCTTTGTTCAGTCAATCCCCATAAATGGGGTCCGACAGCCAGATTTTGTCAGCTTCTTTGACAATTTCTTCCAAATAGGGCTTGAGACGATGCCCATTAACTTTAAATGCGTTTCCCCCTTTCTCATCTATGAGTTCAACAGCTCCATGGGGAAATACCTCTTTCACAATGAATGGACCTGACCATCTTGACCGCAATTTTTCGAGAAACAAGTACAACCTCGAGTTGTAGAGAAGTACTTTTTGTCCCGAATGAAACTCTTTCTTACGAATGATTCCGTCATGAGCTCGTTTCATTCGGTCCTTGGATATTTTAGCACTTTCATACCCATCATTACGTATTTCTTCCAACTCATTCAACTGAACTTTCCTTGTTTCACCGGCTTTATCCTTATTGAAGTTCACCCTTTTGATAGCCCAATACACTTTGTGTTCGATCTCAACCGGAAGATGACAAGGTTATCCATACACAAATTGAAATGGGGACATCCCAAGGGGATTCTTATATGCGGTTCTATAAGCCCGGAGCGCATCATTCAATCTGAGAGACCAATCTTTCCTATTAGGATCGATTGTCTTTTCCAAGATGTTTTTGATTTCCCGATTAGCGAGCTCGGCTTGGCCATTCGATTGAGGGTGATAAGTTGTTCCAACTTTATGGACAATGCCATACTTCCGCATTAGTTTCTCCATAGGCCTATTGCAAAAATGAGTTCCATTATCACTGATTATGGCCTTAGGCATACCAAAACGAGAAAGTATATTTTATTGAATGAATTTCATCACCACTTTGCTGTCATTCGTCCTTGTAGCTATCGCCTCGACCCATTTGGAGACGTAATCTACAGCAACGAGGATGTATAGAAAACCAAAAGAAGGTGGAAATGGGCCCATGAAATCAATACCCCAACCATCAAACAACTCCAATACTAGAATTGGGATTAATGGCATCATGTCACGGTGAGTAATAGCTCCCATTCTTTGGAATCTATCGCATGATTTACAAAAAGCATTCACATCCCGGAAGATTGTGGGCCAATAAAGACCACTTTGAAGGATTTTCGCAGCAGTTTTATTTTTAGAAAAATGACCTCCACATGCTTCCGAATGACAGAATCGAATTACCCCTTAGATTTCTTCATTGAGTACACATCTCTGGATGATTTGATCAGCACAATACTTAAACAAATATGGATCATCATAAAAGAACATGCGTGACCATGTAATGAAATTTCTTCTCTCTTGCGGATTCCAATTAGATGGAATAACTCCAGTGACAAGGTAATTGACTATATCTGCAAACCAAGGGAGAGAAGAAGTAGCAAATAAATTTTCATCCGAAAAATACTCGTCTATGGGAATGGGATCAATAGGCACGTCGGACGAGAAGCGTGACAAATGGTCAGCGACGACGTTTTCTACTCCTTTCTTATCTTGAATCGAGAGATTAAACTCTTGTGAGAGTAGGATCCACCTGATTAGACGGGGTTCGGCATCTTTTTTGCTCAAGAGATATTTAAGTGCCGAATGATCAGTGAAGCAAATGATAGGCGACCCAACAATGTAAGAGCGAAATTTATCGAGAGCAAAAACGACTGCTAGTAACTCTTTCTCTGTAGTAGAGTAGTTAAGCTGAGGGCCAGATAATTTTCTGCTAGCATAGTAAATAACATGAGCTTTCTTGTCTTTTCTCTGTCCAAGAACAACCCCAATCGCATAATCACTTGCATCACACATAAGCTCAAATGGTAGTGACCAATCCGGATCTTGCATGATAGGTGCGGAAATAAGCATGCTTTTAAGTTTATCAAAAGCTTCTTGACATGCTTTATTCCACTCAAATGGAGTGTCTTTCATAAGAAGATTACTCAAAGGTCTAGCGATGGCGCTAAAGTCTTTGATAAATCTCCTATAAAATCCAGCATGGCCTAGAAAGGACCTCACATCTTTAAGTGATTTTGGCGGGGGTAACTCAGCTATTACTTCAATTTTTGCTCGATCAACTTCAATTCCTCTAGATGAGACTATGTGGCCTAAAACTACGCCCTCGGTAACCATAAAATGGCATTTTTCCCAATTGAGGACTAAGTCTTTTTCCACACATCGGAATAGAACTCTTTCAAGATTAGCTAAACATTGGTAAAAAGATGGACCGAAAACGCTGAAATCATCCATGAACACCTCAAGACCTTTTTCAATCATGTCGCTAAAGAGACTTAACATGCACCTTTGAAAAGTTGTTGGCGCATTACATAACCCAAATGGCATACGTTTATAGGCAAACGTACCAAACGGACATGTAAAAGTCGTCTTTTCTTGATCAAGTACATCCACTTCAATCTGATTATATCCGGAATACCCATCTAGGAAATAATAGTAAGGATGGACCGCCACTCGTTCAATCACTTGATCGATGAACAGTAAGGGAAAATGATCTTTTCGAGTTCCGGCATTGAGCTTTCGGTAGTCAATGCAAACACGCCACCCGGTGGTGGTGCGTTGAGGTATTAATTCTCCCTTAGCATTTTCAACCACGGTCATTCCTGACTTTTTTGGAACGACTTGAATTGGGCTCACCCATTTACTATCCGAAATGGGATAGATAATCCCAGCATCTAGCAATTTGATGATTTCCTCTCTTACTACATCTTTCATGGTTGGGTTTAATCGCCTTTGCATCTCACGCGAGGGCTTCACTTCTTCCTCAAGATGGATTTTATGGGTACAAATCAATGGACTTATACCTTTCAAATCTGCTATAGTCCAACCAAAATCACTTCTATGCTTTCGCAACACATCCAACAACATACCCTCTTGCCCTTTTTCTAGACGGGAAGACACAACAACAGGAAATGTATCATTCTCTCCTAGAAAGGCATATTTGACATGGGATGGTAGTTTCTTCAACTCAAGACTAGGAAATCTATTTTCAGAGGGAATCATGGTTGTCTCCCTCGGAGGCAATTCTTCATACCTAGAAATCCAGTCAACATCTCTTAAACTCTCAAAACTCTCTTCCTCTTGTAACCAAGTTTCCAACTCCTCCACCTCACACTCAAACTCAGTATAAGAACTCTTTTTCTCACCACTTTGCACTAAACACACTTCCAATGCATATCCTCCTATAATTTTCTCAATGTTATCATCCACCACTTCTTCAATAAGATCAATCTCAAGAATCTCATCCTCATCACCCATTTGGTTAGCGACATTGAAAATATTGGTCTCGAGAGTCATGTTTCCAAAAGTGAGTTGCATTTGGCCATTCCGTGTATTGATCAAATCATTAGCAGTAGCTAAGAATGGACGGCCCAAGATTATTGGAACGTGATTTCTCGTATGGGGAACAGGATCAGTGTCCCAAATGACAAAATCAACAGGAAAGTAGAACGTGTCCACTTGAACTATCACGTCTTCTACAACCCCACGAGGCACTTTCACTGTTCGATCAGCTAACTGTAGAGTGATTCGGGTAGGTTTTAAATCACCTAAATCAAGATGCTTATAGATAGAGTATGTAAGGATGTTTACACTCGCACCTAAATCAAGCAATGCTTTTTCCACTCTTTTTTCTCCTATGACGCACGAAATTGTAGGTGCACCTGGATCCGTGAATTTTGGTGGAAGATCATTGAGAAGGACCGAGCTCACATTTTGTGCCAAGAAAACATTCTTCTTCACCTTAAGCTGTCGTTTGATAGTCAAAAGATCTTTGATAACCTTAGCATATGCTGGAATTTATTGAATAGCATCAAGAAACGGCAAGTTCAATTTTACTTGGTTCAATACATCCAACACCTCGGTATGCGAAGCCCCTTTTTTGGGTGGCTCTAAGCGTTGAGGAAATGGAGCAAAAGTAGGCAACTTGACTTCAATTTCAGGTTCAACTTCCTCATCTTTCAATTCCTTTTCTAAGGGAGGTTCTGCAGACTCGGAAGTTTCAGATTCCTTAGAAATTTTGGGTTCAACTCCATCATCGTTCACCTTTGGAAGTTTTGGTGATAGATCAATTACGCGGCCACTACGAAGAGTAGTAAAAACTTGACATTGTTCTTGCAAATACGATGATGTGGAGCCAACCGTGGGTTGACCTTGAAGAGGAGGTCTTTGGCCTTGGGCTGGAAGTTTACCCTTCTCTTGAGTATTCACTGCAGACTGCAACCTAGAGATGCTAGTATGAATTTCAGTGAACATTCGAACATATTTAGCATTGCTCTCTTTTTTATATTGGATGAATTGATTGAGATTATCTTCAAGACATCTCCTAGGTGGAGCTACATACGGACCAGGAGGTGGTACCTGCATAGGATTTGGCATTGGAGGAGCCACTTGCTGAAATTGAGGAGGTGGTGGTAGAGTCATATGTGGGTTAGGAACCATCCCACCTTGGGGTTGTCCATAATTGAACCCAGGATTCCTCCACGATTGATTATATGCATTCCCTTGCTGTGCATTATAATTTCCTCGAAAACCCCCTATTGCCTCAACCTGTTCAGTGTACATTGCCTTGTATGCAGGAATGGTAGGAAATCCTTTGGTAGAATGACCCGCATTACAAATGGCACACACTTTCTCCTTTCCGGCTTGTACGGGTCCAGACACATCTCTCAATCGCACTTCAAGCATATCTCTGAAATTCTTCTCCAATTGGTCAAATTTTCGATCCAACAAAGTGTCCTTGTCCAAGTGATAAATACCGGACGCAGCAGGCAAGTTGGACACTTGTCGATTTCGATTTTGACTATTGGGATCAGAAATATCCCATGCTTGGGTAGTCTCTGCCGCATATTTCAAATGAGCCTCAGCATCGCTCGAATTTAACTCCCAAAAAGGTCTTTCACACATGGTTTGAACAAGTTGTTTAGATGCTAAAGTAAGGTCTTGATGGAAAAATGAAATCAGATGATGTTTTTCAAAACCATGATGTAGGCATGCACTAACTAACTCCTGAAATCTATCCCAACATTTATCAAAAGCCTCATTCTCATTTTGACAAAAAGCTTGAATTTGGGATTTAACAGAATTGGTTTTGTGTCGTGGAATTTTTTTTTATATAAACTTGGATTGCATATCTCTCCAGGATAACACATAATTTGGGGGTAGGGACCATAACCAAGTTTTATCTTTATCCTTTAAGGAAAAAAGGAAGAGCTTCAACCGGACTACATCTTGTGGACAAGTTTGGTCACCAAACGTCTCACATGTATCTTCGAATTCTCGAATAATGAGATATGGTTTTTCAGAATCCATCCCATGAAATGTAGGAAGAATTTGGATCATACCATTCCGAAAGTGGAACTGACCGGCATTATACGGGAGTAAAATGCAACCAGGGGTAACAGTTCGCTCCGGAAATAACAAATCTTTCATGGGAAGATATGGTATCCCATCCTCTCCAGCACCAACACCGACACTACCATGATCCGACATATCGCTACCGAAAGGTTCAGAATTCTCACTCCGGGTTTGACTCAATGAACGACTTGTGATGGAATTATTAGGCGAAGGAGGTGGAACCCAAAAAGGAGGAGACTCAGAATTTTCAGAACTTGCTTCGACAATATGATTTTTGTGAACTTGGGTGGGAGATGAATTCTGCATATAAGCACATAAAAAAATGATTTTTTTTTTCTTTTCGAAATCACTTGTAGATAAAAATAACTTTCTTGAAAATTTAACAATTTCGGATCCCCGACAACGGCGCCAAAAACTTGACGCGACTAAGAATTTGTCTCAAAAGTGCGTTTTACTCTAGGCTCAAGTGCAAGCCTGTCGCTCAAGTAGTAACCCGGTAAGTCGGGATCGTATCCACAGGGATCGAGATTGCCAAATAGTAATAAGAAAAATTATTAAATCTTGAAGATTTCTCAAAAGAAACAAAAAGATGATTAATGATTGGGAAAATTTCTAGTGAAATAAAAATTTACTTAAGAAAAACAAACTGAAAATTGCAAAAAAAATTTAGATCTGACAAATGGGAGAAAATAGGGTAGGGTACAATCCCTCAATCCTTAACAAATTACCGTATAGAATACTAGAATTGTAAATTAAAATTATTGACTAGATCCGGTCTTTATAAATTCTAAGCATTACATATATGAGGAATCTAGCCCGCATCATATGAAATCAAAGATAGATATAAAGCGGTGAATGATAAATTATACTCGCAAAGCGTTCTTAAACATCTCAAGTACCTAGGGAAAGAGAGATTAAAAGATTGACAATGTTTGTATGAGTTTCTTTCACGATTCAATCAATATTTTAATTTAACCTCTATTTTCTACATAAATAATTTTCCTTGGATTGAGTTCATGTACCCCAACCCTTGGGAATTTAGCTACTCATGATTTGGTTCAAGAATAAATTCACATATAAAATTATGGATCTACAAGACATTGTAAATAATTTGCAAATAATAAAACTAGAGAATGGAAAGATTTTACTTGAATTAAGCAACAAAAACGGAATTGGAATTCAGAATTTCTTACAAACTAGGGTTCATGAAAACTCTTGAAGGAATAGAAAATTTTCTCTCAAAATCTAATCCTAAATTTCAACCTCTAATTCTCTCTAGAACTCTCAACCTAGCAACTCCCCTCAAATGATGTAGGGCATGGGCTTTTATAGCACAAAGTATCGAAACTGACAGCTCAATTGGCTTGTGACACAAGTTTCACCATCTAGCACGCCAAAAATCTGCATAATTAATGCCAAGATTTCACATGAACGGACCGGTCCGGATTACCCTCGGATCGGTCTGATATCCACCGGATCGGTTCTTTTATTTCTACCGGATCGGTCCGGTCCTAGTCGGATCGGTTATTTTTACATTTCCATCGGTTTTCTATCCATCCGGGGTATATTGGACTTGGTCAATTCGGATCGGTCCGATTTTCTTCTACTTTGACTTTTTCCTTGCAACTTTGACTAGCCATATCTTTTTATCTAGAACTCCGATTTGGGTGCCGTTTCTTCCTATGCTCTTGTGAACTCATGCTCTTCAACTTCACTTTTGGTGTCGCTTTCGATTTTTGAGTGGAACTTTACTCTTTTGCCCTTTGACTTTTCTTCTGATTTTCTTCTTTTCCTTTCTTGCATTCCATTCCTGATAACTTCATCACAATTACACAAAAACTAGGGAATATTGTTAAAAATAGACAATAGAGTGATATGGACTAAAAATGATTCAATTACCTTATTCGAGATATTAAAATCACCAAATTAAAGGGCCAAATTCAGAAGAATTTACGCTCGGTCACCAAGTCGAATGGCAAGTGGATGATATGTGTTGAATTCATAGATCTTAAAAAGGCATGCCCTAAAGATAGCTTCCCCTTATCGAGAATAAATCAAATGGTTGATTCCAAGGACGAGCATGAACTGATGAGTTTTATGGATGCCTACTCAGGTTATAATCAGATATTTATGGACCCAGACGATGCCAAAAATACCTCGTTCATTACGGACAAAGGTACATACTGCTATAAGGTAACGCCCTTACGCCTCAAGAACGCTGGGTGAATTATGCATATTCCATGAACCCCCCCTTCATTAGTATTTAAAACTACAGAATAACATGGGAGAAACAATAGTAGTATATCCTAAAATAAGATTTTTGTTCCAAAAAAATTGTATAAACAAATTCAAAAATCAGTAGAGCTTAGAAATTTATTGCGACTTTAGAGCATGTCAAAAGTGCAGAATTAATTTCATGAATCAACATCAATCTTCTTGCTCATGAACCTACATATGAATTGAACAGATGTCAGATATCAATTGACAAACTGATTACATGTAAAAAAATGCAACACTTTAAAAAGTGCTCAACGTTCAACAGAAGATGCATATGCTCATTGCAATGCATTAAATTAAAACTAAGCAAATGGTTAGCATGTTCCATCTGTAGTTTTTATATAAACTCAAAACAAAAGTACATAAATGAAATTGTAAACAAAAATACATAAACATATATATGTGTGTATGTGTGTGTGTGTGTGTGTATGTGTGTGTGTATTTGTGTAAATTAAACTAATAATGTATCTCATTATAATTTGAAGAAAAAATCACTTCGAACGAACCTATTTCACTTTTGGACTACACGTGGATTGATGTATATAAAATTCTATGTTCTCATGTGAAGGAAAGGAGAATCTAATAAATGGAAAGGAAATAGATATTTCAGTGTTAATCATAAGTATTAAACACCATGTAACTCATTTTATATATCACATATGTGCATCGACACAAATATATAGCGTATGCAAGTATATCATTAATAAATATACTAAATGAAAGTAGGTAATTGATTAAAAGATAAATGCAGATGATGAAAATGAAGAGATACGAGGATTGTGGAAGTATATGGAGATGAAGTGAGCACTTGTTTCCCTTTGATAAAGTTCATATTGGTGATATGGGATTTGAGGTTATGAAAGATACGTTCCATCTTTTTTGGAATTTCCATGACAATGTTTTTACTGTTAACGCTTAAGACATCACAAAGAAATTAATCATGCTTGATGTCTCTATTCAGTTGTGTTTTTTATCACATCTGTGGACACATAATATATAAATACATAGATAAAAATAGGGTTGTTACTACGTATGGACCTAGTATTCAAGTTGTATACAAACTGGATCAATGTAAATGAAAAAGGGTTATCATTGTTTGTATACAAACTAACAAACTAAGATATACCCAGAAAAAATCAACATCAATAGCATACTAAAATACAAGAAAATTGCATTGAAATAAAATATTAGGTGAAAGAAACCCCCAAACAAGAAATTAACCAATGAAAAAGTCTTATAACTAAGAAATTTAGAACTATTTGAAGATGAAAGGAAATCTAATAAAACCAGCATAATGTGTGTATCATATTCGTTTTTCCTTCACATGAGAACATAGAGTTTTATATACATCAATCCACGTGTAGTCCAAAAGTGAAATAGGAAACTAAATGACAGTAGTAATGGGATGAGTAAACGAGATATCATTTCCAAACAGTATATCTGCCAAATTATTCAGCAATCTAATAAAAAATAATTAAATAACAAAATTAAGGTATCTTGTTTAGTCGAAAGTTACATCCTGCAGATCATCTGATGTACCCCAACGAAGCTTCAGTACAAGATGTAGAGTCGATTCTTCACATTTACACACTCTCTCAAATACAAAACCTTAACATAAACAGTTACAACATAAATAAATTAATTAATTAAAACCTTTCTAAATGTTATAATCGGTAAGAGTACGCCCATCTTTGAGAAGTTTTTCAGCGAAGATAAGTTGTCGTTGGTCCTACAGGATACCTCAAAAAGGCTCCAAACATTAATCAAAACAAAGAAGGGAAGCGAGAGTAGCCATCGCTAATTAAAAGTAATCCCTCTTACCAAAATCTCCTGATCACTACGGAGGCGCACATATCTGAGAGAGAGAGAGAGAGGGAGGAGGGAATAAATTTTGGGAGATTAGGAGCTAAGAGGGTTTGATGTGTGTGAGCAGGGCTTCTGAGTTTTGGCGGTGAATTTTAGTAAGAGGCATTTTTTTCAATCACTTTTTAAATATTGAATCAATATTAGTAACACTTATATGAGATTACTAACGGAATTTTCTTGTGAGAAATAGTAATGGTATAATAATGTTAGGAATAAAAAAAATAGTCTGTTACTAAAAGAGTGTTTTGTTATAGTGAATGTTTAGTACCTCAAATGAGTCTAATATGGGAGTGCAATCTAAACTTTGAGCATCCTTTGTGTCTTTGGGTTTTTGATCATCCATTGTCATTCTTGTTGTTGTTAAGCTTTAAAAAATGTAGAAAACAAACACACAAACTTTTCGAAACACAATGTATAGGATAGAAACAACGTTGTATTGAAAAACAAAAGGTTGAGTTTTGAGGGTTTGAGCTGTGAAAACGGGTTTCACGGTTTGGTTTAATTTTTTGGGTATTGAAGAGTTAGAGGTTGAATTTTTTGTTATTATGTTAAAGGTCATTTTATACTTTTTAATAAGATTAAAAGTTGTAAATTTGTGCTGTTTGATGGTAGAAAAAGTGATTTTTTGTTTTGTGTTGTTTTGGAGTTTATCTTAGGTGGGAGTATCACCACCCTTAATATAGTCCAAGTGTAATTATAAAAGCCTAAACCCGTACTCCCCTTTTAAGTCAGATTTTGAACCTCCAAATGGGCCCGTATCCATACTCGATTCGTCCAAAAGTCTTCCTAAGGTCATACCCATTCCTTGGCTCCATTTTGGAATACTTAAAATACCTAAACGAGTCTTTCAGTCCTGCCCAAGGGTCTATAAACCAGCTTAACTCTTAGTTGGACTTTTCATCATTTTTATTTACACGTAGCATTAAGATAACTTAATTTAATTACTTGACATCTATATTATTCACTGCTACATTCGTTATTCATAATGGCACACACACATAACACAAATCATAAATACATGTATATCCTATTCATGCAATTTACTTTAATAAAATATTTTTAATTTAGTTATTGTGCCCAATTAATTATTATGAAAATTCGGGGTATTACATTTGTGTAACCCTCATCACTGTTATTGCGTTCACTAAACCTATCGTTGTAAAATTTTACCAAAGCCAAAATGACAATAACATACATGAGCATCGAGAACTCTTTATTAAAATCTCTAACAATCTTAGTATCTTTGGTTTAAAACATTGGAGAAAATTAATAATCTTCCTACCTTGAGTATATTTATGATATTATAAAGCGATTTTCTTCATAGTGAGCATTTTATAGGACTTGCTTCTTCCGGCATGGTTTTTAGTCATTTTGTATCTTGGGAAACTATATTTCTAGAATAGACGTGAAAATTAAAAAGTAATTGAAAATTTTGCGTAGTATAACACTAAATCAATATGATTTACATTGTTTTACTACGTGTGTGAAACTTGGTATTGTTATTAATTCTTTTGCATGTGTAGAATAATGATTTCGTGTTTGAACAATAGGTTTTTTGTGTGGCGTGCACAAGTACGGAACCAAGGATTTGAAACTCTGAGAACTTTTGGTGAGTTCTACTATAAATTCAATTTCACAAAACTAATCCTTGTTCATGTGCCATTTATTAGTCCAAGAACAAGGTCAGTTTATTTATCTCATATCTATAAACAGGTCTGTCGGCCCGGGCTTTGATTTTTCATTTTTTTGGTTATGATCAATGTGTGGTTCATGCCGAAAATGGGTTGTTGTGTTTATTTGAATTGTGTTGGGTCTTGTTTTCATTTTTTTGATTTGGTTATGTTTTGTTTTCGTTCTTGTAGTGATCACATGGGGTTGATTTATTGCACATGGTGATGATTTTTGGGGGTTTTTATTTGCTAAATATTCAATGGGTTTAGCAATGTGGTTTTTAGGAATTCATGGTTTTGAGATTCAGTGGGTAATCAAAAAGTGGGAATTTAATTATATTTGATTTGAGTAGTGTTGTTTAGTAGATGAAGTCCTAAGGTGATGAAGATGTAAAAATATTAGGTCTGATATGGAATGGAAGATCTTACATTGGAGAATTATTGTTAGAGCTACTTAATTATTTTGTTTCTTATGTAACTATGTTTGAACATCAGGTGTTACGCCTGGCGTGTACAAGTACGGAACCTAGTTTTTTAAACTTAGAGAGCTTAGATGAGTGCTTCCATAAATTCGATTATACAATAACCTTGAAGGCTTTATGTGTGTTCATGTTGCATTTCATTTGATTTGATCCTTGTGCTTGAGCCATTTTTCTTTTATGCTTTTGAAAACCAAGCTTTTGCCCTTTTTACTATGCATACCTTTGCTTGAAATAAAACCAATGCATGTACCACAAGAGCATACACATTTTCCTTTGTGTAGACCTAGAAATGTAGATTATCCCCAACATTTCATGCTCCATCCCTCAGTATTGTATAGTAAAATAAAATAAAAATAGATGATTTCTATTGAAATTTGATACTAATTCCTAGAATAGTCTAGAAATTTACAAATAATGTCAACTATTAAATATAAGTTAATCTATATTAGATAATCTAGAGCATACTTGTAATGTATAGAATATTCTAGAATAGTAAAAAAGTATGTAGGTTTCTAGAATGTTCCCATAAAGAGGTGGGAACCTTCTGAAGAATTAATCTATTCCATTGATATATTTTAATCTCCATCATCCATTGAGGAGGTGGGATGCCTATAAATAGGTGGGGAGGTCATTTGCCAAAACCATCCAATCCAAGCATTATAGTCTCTTATCAAGTCTAATACAAAAACTTCTCTTATTTATTTATATTCCCAGATTCTCCTCAAATAAGTTACCAACAAATTCTCTCCCTCTAAATCCTTGGTTGGCCATATCAATCTTAATCCTAGAAATTCCAATTTCCTAAACTAAACATTTAACTACATTCCAAACTACTCCTAAAACTAACAATTTATTTGTAGTAAAGTAAGGTAACATTAAAATTTAGCGAGACACCAAAGTGTGAATATTGAACTTATTAAGTAATTCAGCTTCACTGTTTGTTTTTTATATTTGTTTTTTTTAGCCTCTTTATAATTTTAATCAGTAGTAATTTTAATTTTAATCAGCATGAGTTGGAGCCCTTTATAATTTTAATTCAATCCCTAACTACTATTGATGTTTATAAGATAGACAAATAAGATGCTAATAAGGATGGATTCCATCAAAGTTAATTCTGACCTTGATCCAAAAAGTTCACAAGACCATACAAACAAGAGGAAAAATTATATCAACGACACTCGTGGATAAAATCATGTGTGCCAAAGGAAGTCTTTGTGCAAACTATCTCTGCTAAAGGCTCTGGTAAGAAATAAAACCTTTCACTATTAATTAGTTTACCGTTATATTGCGTGAAGTGAACTAACTAAGTAATTTTGTTAGTTTTCTTTTCAAACATTATTTCTTTACTTTTTCGTATGCTATTTTTTTATTATTATTGGTGTTGTTTGCGCACAAAATTAGTATTCTGGATAAAAATGTAATCACCCTTGCTATAATAACTCTTTTCATTTCAATCACATCTTCTCCTCTCTTTTACGTTATGTGGGGATAGAATTTATATTGATTTCATAATACAAAAGCTTCATGCATAAAATTTTTACTTACTGTAGGTATATCTCTTCTTCATAATCCCTACGTTTCATGAACATTTCGTCATATGGTATTTTATGTTTAAAGTTTGCATTTTTTAATTCCAAACATTGGATTTGATTTGAGTTAATCAATTGTATATTATTATTTATTCTTATGTTCAATTTTCTTATAGTTTTGTGTGAATGAATTTTCTTAGGAAGAAGAAAAAGAAGTTGTTTTAAAGTTGAAAGTGGCACTAGATAGTGAGATTGATAAGAGGTCGTATAAATGAATTACCGAGGAGGATGCTAAGAGCATAGGTCAATTGCTTTGTGAGAAAGAGAATAGTTCTTATTGGTTCAGCTTTGGTCTTAAGCATAGCAATGAATATCTAGTGAGGGTTTAATGTAAGATCGATGAATAAGACACTCAAGAAATATTACTTGTGATCGAATCATATGAGCAAACATTAGAAACATGGAGTGGGCTACTGACAAATTCTCAAGGGGATAGATTGGATCCAAAAATTTTAAATATTCTCTTGTATGTGTCATCATCATCATCGTCATCGTCATCATCATCATCATTATTATTATTATTATTATTATTATTATTATTATTATTATTATTATTATTATTATTATTATTATTATTGTTGTTGTTGTTGTTGTTGTTGTTGTTGTTGTTGTTGTTGTTGTTGTTGTTATTAGTATATCTTTTAAAGTATTTTGATAAAATCAATTTTATTTTTTCAATTATATACAGAGATATCATTAAGGGATGATGTTCTTCTACGAGATTGGTCACCCTCACAGTGAAATATGTACTAGTAACATGTTTATCATTAAAGGAAGAGCAAAAGTAGGCAATGCTTTGGAAAAGAGTTATGGGAAAACTCTTGCTTATGATTTCATAATTTTATAATAGTGGTTAAAAAGATATTTAGTATCAATCAAGTTCAATTACTTGTGAAACCCCGACTAATTAAACACCGGGTAGCTACTCCTTTATTCAAATTAATACAAAATGTCAAGTTGGTTCAGTTCATAGCATCACTATCGAAAATATTTTTAAACAATTACTAGCCACCTAATATTTAAAAAGTGAGTTTCCAAAATTTATTAAATTAAATTAACATGGAACCAATTAAATTACAAGCTAACTATACCACATCCACATCACAATCACAATAGAATAATAATGGAATAATAAAATGACTCTGGAGTAACATTTCCCTGAATAATCCAAATACTGAATAAAACCCAATACAAAGTCTGAATAACTAAATAAATCCAAAACTAGAATGAAACTGGGAGTCTGAGAATGCTATCTCTAA
This sequence comes from Sambucus nigra, assembly GCA_949130495.1. Taxonomy (NCBI): domain Eukaryota; kingdom Viridiplantae; phylum Streptophyta; class Magnoliopsida; order Dipsacales; family Adoxaceae; genus Sambucus; species Sambucus nigra. The sequence continues at coordinate 218,398,087 of OX422224.1, read as the reverse complement.
ATGGAAAGGGGGCGACATGCCCTAACTGATAAATGACCCTGAATATAATCAAATGCAGAATGTGGAGGCGTCTACTACCGAGATCATGTCACTTCCACAGCAGCTACAACACGTAAATGGAATGGAACTCCTATGCTTGGCGTCCCTGTGGCTGGGCACCTAAAAGGTTTTACAAAAAAAAAAGATTTGAAAGAAAACGGGTCAGAGCCCGAGGTGAAAACAGTTTAAAAATATAGCGAGTGTATAATTGCATTAAACAGTAAATATTATATACATGTTAGTTACGTGCTCTCACATGAGTTCCTCACCCATCAACTAATGTACACGCCTAACGTATAACCTTAACCCGTCCTAGTTATGCCGCTAACTAACTAGTCTGTACCACTTCCTGCCCTCACATTATAATATAGGGTTTATTCATATCATTATAATATATCCTACGTGTATCTCACCTTTTCATTGGTCGAATTAATTTATAACAATTACGATAGGAAATTCTCATCTTTAATCCCATTTAAGATGTCTCAATTATTTAAATTCACACTTTAACAAAGAGTCCGTTATAATCACAAGTATATTATTCTCAGCTCAAATATATAAATAGGGCACCCCTAGACTAAGCTGCGGTGCACACATACTCTGCTATCGAATCATGGTACATCATGTACATAAGGACTACGTGTTCCAAATCTCTCAGGAACCATTTCAATAAGAAAAATCACACATATTGGAGGCGAACATAGTTCACATACCCATGGGTCACGCACATACCTACGCTCCCATGGTCAGCTGACTTATTAAGTCACAAATAAGCCCTTCACAACCCTATATCCTTAAGGTACCAATCTAAATCCTCCCGTAGGCACACAAAGATTAGATGGTCCTATTACAAAAGCTGACCTACCGTGATAGTAAGTATGGTAGGTATGTCATACACATATTAATCCATATACTAAGCTTTCACACAACTTAGATAACTTTTATATTATTAAAGGTATGTTCTCCGCCCTATACCATTATTCCAATTCGTACACTATTATAATTCTGGATGATATATAATATATTTCGTCGATACGTCTCACGTCGTATAGTTTCGAGTACTTAAAACCTAGCCGAAGATGTTACTAAATCTCCTATTTTTCTCACATAACGATTCAGTACTCCGAGGACCTTGTTTATTTCCCCAAATTCTAACTTATCACTCCTAAGAATTTAAACCGTGTTCTCACATTATAAAATAGGAAATTACTCATCGAACCCTCGTAAATTCAACACTACCTTCCAACCAAATTCTAATATGTTTCGGGCTTCAAATATATATCCCTACTGGTCTCCCTCAAGTCCTAATGTATTCACATAATTCCCAACTACAACGTTCGATGGCCAGAAAGACTTAAAATCAAAAAGGAAAAAAAATCATAGTTTCTGGGGAGATCGATTGATCGATCTTGAGCATCGATTGATCGATGGTTGATCGATCGACCTATGAATGTCGATTGATCGATCAAGCAGGTGCAGGCTACGGGTTTCTTCATTTTTTTGTCCTAGTTTTGTCCCAATTCTTCATTACATGATGTCAAATCCTAAAGTAAACACATTGGGTCATTATACTACCTAATTACATGATTCTTAACGTTCCATAACTCTCAAATCATTATCGAATAGACTTTTCTTGAATCAAATGATCATATTATCATAAAAGCCCTATTTTTTTTATTTTCTTCAAGAACCATCATACTTCTCTTCCTAAATACGTTTTTAATTCATCAAGGGGCATGATTTTGTTAATAAAATACTTTCATAATTAAACTACATGCAAATCTTATCCAAAATTTAGGTTTCTTCAAAAAATTTCATGAGTTTCACTTATTGTTCATGGCTATCATCAAATCCTACACTATCATGGATAAACTATTTACTAAATGTTAATGAAATCAAATCACATGCCTTGGAATTTATGTTCAGATCCGTTCGTGTTGTTAAAGGCTGGTTCTCACCGGTCACAATTTCGGCGAATAATGGGTGTGTGTGGTGGTTATGGCTTTGTAATCCTCTTGTAACTTCTCCTCTTTCTCACGTTGACCACTCCTTGCTTTTTGACACATAACGGCCCTAATGTCCCTAATATTGGATGATAAATAAGGCCTAAAATTCGTGGGTCAAAATCCCTTAAAAATTAAAATGATTAAAATACCCTCCCGGGTTATCGGTTTGGCCTAAAAATGTCCCGGGACCCAAACTAAACCCCTGGCTACTGTTTTCTAACTATTTCAACCCCTCCGAACACGTTGGCCCACTCAACATGACCAGATAGATTATAAAATTATAATTTACTTTTAAATCTAATTAAATTTATTCCTGACGCGACTGACACGCGCATCCGAAATAAATTTCCTGAATTTTCGTATTTATGACTCGCTACAATTTTAATACATTCAATAATAATATATTACCATATTCACCCAGTAATATTCAACATTATTATCATAAATAAATACCAACTCTCGTCTCGCTACTATTTAAATTCGGATTAAGTTCAAATTAATTATCACATTTAATTTAATTAATCCCATTAAATAATATCAATAAAATTACGAGGTATTACATACTTCCCCCCTAATAAAGGAATTTCGTCCCAAAATTCGAAAATAAAATATACGTGGCAAAAATAACTCTGGATAACGCTTGCGCATCTCATCCTCGCGCTCCCAGGTAGACTCCTCGGCATTATGATGCAGCCACTGCACACGTACTAACGGTACTATCTTCGACCTCAATTTCCTGTCGCTATGGTCTATAATAGCAACCGGACCCTGCTCATAGGAACTATCAGGCTGTAGATCGATAGCCTCTAAAGCAATGTGAGTATGGACCAAATCATCCTGAAGATATCTCCTCAATGAGGAAATATGGAACACGTCGTGGACCCTATGCAAGTGTTCCGGTAACCCAAGTCTATACGCAACTGGCCCAATTTGCTCGATGATAGGGAATGGCCACACATATTTAGGTTCCAACATCCCCTTCTTCCCGAAATGCATAGTCCTCTTCATAGGAGACACTCTGAGAAACACATGGTCCCCCACATTGAACTCTCAAAAGGACCTCTTGGCATCGGCATAACTCTTTTATCGGTCCTGAGCTACCGAAATATGGCTCCGTATCATCTCTATCCTCGTCGAAGTATCCTGAATCACCTCTGGCCAAAGTAGTTTGTTATCCCCCACCTCTAGACAAAATGATGGGGAATGATAAGGTCTATCGTACAACGCCTCGAATTGAGCCATACCAATAGTGAACTGGTAGGAGTTATTATTGGCAAACTCCACTGGTGGAAGATACTGATCCCAACCACCTCTAAATTCTAGGATGCACATACGCAATATGTCTTGCAACATCCGATTCGTCCGCTCGGTCTGCCCATCTGTCTGGGGGTGATAGGCTTTACTCAGTCGCAACTCCGTTCCCATGGCTTCCTAAAAACTCTCCTAAAATTATGATACAAATATCTTGTCTCTGTCAGACACGATATTTAGACGCACCCCGTGGAGTCTCACTATCTCAATTATGAAGATGGGCTGGCAGAAAGTGAGCAACCTTTATCAACCGATCCACGATCACCTATATGGACTCTTAACCTCTCGGCGATGCAGGTAATCCCATCATAAAGTCCATGGAAATGCTCTCCCATTTCCACATAGGAATATCTAATGGCTGTAAAAGTCCTACCGGCCTCTAATGGTCCACCTTTACTAGCTGACACGTGGCACATTTTGAAACGAACTCTGCGATATCTCTCTTCATCCCGCTCCACTAGTACTGTCACCTCATATCCCAGTACATCTTCTCCCCACCAGGATGCATCGCGAATCATGACCCGTGCCACTCTGTCATTACCTCGTGTCATAGGTCCTCCCCATCAGGAACAACTAACCTTCCATTGAAGCGTAAGCCCCTATCTAAACTAATGGTATAAGACTCGTCCCCCTATGATAAAAATTGTATTATCTGCTATTGACAAAATGGGTCTACTGCCTGGGCTTGTATCACCCTCATAATAATCTGGGGCGTAACTGTCATCACAAACATGAATGATCGGGCCACTGCGTCCTGGTGTCCCAACTCCTTCCACTTTGCTTTTCATACCTTGGCCACCTCACCTACTGGCCTATAGCTCAATGCGTCTACTACCACATTAGCCTTCCCTAGGTGGTATTGGATATCGAACTGATAGTCCTTCACAAAATCGAGCCACCGACGTTGACGCATATTAAGCTCCTTATGGGTGAAGAGGTAGTATAGGGACTTGTGGTTTGGGAATAAACGGAATTTATCCCCTAGGAGATAATGTCTCCAAATCCGCAGTGTAAACACGACTGTCGCTAACTCCAAGTCATGGGTGGGGTAATTCTTCTCGTGAGGCTTAAGCTTACGGGAAGCATAAGCTATAGCCTGATTCTCCTGTTGCAGTACACCCCCAAGTCCTAGTAAGGACGCATCAATGTAGACTAGATACTCCACTCCCGGCCTGGGAAATTCTAACACTGGTGTTGAGGTCAACTTTTCCTTCAACTCATCGAAAGCCAACTTGCAGGCATCGCTCCAGATAAATGGCACACCCTTGCGAGTCAGATGTGTCAAAGGACCCACTATCTTCGAGAACCCCCTAATAAACCTCCTGTAGTATCCCGCTAAGCTCAAGAAACTACATATCTCTGTTGGTGTCGTGGGTTGTCCCCATTCCCTCACCGCTGATACTTTCCCTGGATCAATAGATATCCCCCTTTCTGAAATGATATGCCCTAAAAACTGAACCTCCTTCAGCCAAAACCCACACTTCTCATATTTTGCATACAACTCGTTATGACGCAGCATCTGCAAAACCTGTCTCAAGTGCTTGACATGTTCCTCCTCTGTCTGGGAGTAAACCAGAATGTCATCAATGAAGACAATGATAAAATGGTCTAGGAAATCTCTAAGCACCCTATTCATCAAGTCTATAAACACAGTTAGGGCATTGGTTAGGCCAAAAGGCATAACCCTGAACTCGTAAGAACCATATCTCGTTAAGAAGGTAGTCTTCGAGACGTCCTTCTCCCTGATAGGTAACTGCTGGTATCCCGATCTCAAGTCAATCTTTGAGTATAAGGCAGCTCCTATCAACTGGTTGAATAAGTCATCAACTCGGGGTGACGAATACTTATTTCGTTCCGTGACTTTATTCAATGACCGGTAATCTACACATAACCTCATAGATCCATACCTCTTCTTAACAAAAAGCACAGGATCACCCCATGGTGAAGTACTCCTATGGATAAACCCCTGACCCAACAACTACTCTATCTGGTCCCGTAGATCCCTCATCTCCGTTGGAGCCATACGGTAAGGTGTGAGGGCTATCGGCCAAGTGCCCGACGTCAAGTCAATAACAAAGTCTATCTCTCTACTAGGAGGTAATCCCGAAATATCCTGAAATACGTCATCGAAATCCCTAATAGCTAGAGTCTAATCAAGTGGTATCACCACCTCCCTAGATGTCTCCTCTTCTATATAGTACAAGTGAGTGGACGATCCTCCCTCAAGTTGAGGCATCGCCACTAGGAACATCGCTTGTCCGGATATGAAAAAAATAATACTGCTATTGAAATAATCAATCATGGCTCGGTACACAACCATCCAATCCATACCAATGATTGCATCGTACTCGGTCATATCTAATACTAACATATCGGTAGGTAAAGTAAACCTCCCAATCTATACGCCCACACCTCTACATATAAGAGAAATCACGAAACCCCTACTCAACGGTGAATCTACATAAGTAACAGTTCTCTTTGAGGTATCTAATAACCCCATAGCGCATGCAAATCTCGTGGAAATAAAACAGTGTGTGGCTCTCGTGTCAAATAAAATACGCCCCATAGTCCCCTGAATAGAAAACATACCCTCAATCGCGGGTGGATCCTACGGGACTGCGTCCTGCTGGAGCTTATAAACTCGACCATACTGAAGTTGTCTCTATTGGAGTGGGACTACTGGGATAGGTGGCAATGCTAGCATTTGCGGTGGCGCGAGGAGGGCGGCGGGAAACATCGGCCTCTGGGGCTCATATCGAGCACCCTGTTGCTGCTGCTGCGGGGCCCTGCCCCTTTTAGGACACTCCTGGCATTTGTGGCCTATCTTGCCACATATGAAACATTTTCTTCCAAAGTTTCCCCCTCTATGGCCCTACTTCCCATGGCCCTGATGGACGTTACCACCCCTACCCTGGCCATGCTGGCCCTGCTGAAACTGATGTTGGCCCTGCTGCCCCTGATGGTCATGCTGACCTTGTTGGCCATGCCGAAAACCTCCCTGTGACACCCCACCTAATTAAATACCGGGCGATCACTCCTTTATTAAATTAAATCAAGGTGAACAGTTGGTTCATTCTCAGCATCACTGTCGATAAAAATAAAATTTTCAATTTAACACCCTAATTAATTAAGCTAAGTGTCAAAACCATTTTCATGCATAACTTCCCAAATTTTATTTAAAGAAAAATGATTTATTTATTTAAAACAACATTTCCACAATTAAGAATCACACCACAATAAACCTGGAACACAATCAATTAATATAAAACATTCGTCAATCGAATGTCAACATGCGAAAAATAAAGTAACACAATTTAAACTGAATAAATCCCATAGTGACAATACTAGAAATAACTGAAATAAAAATGTCCCAAAAACAATGAAATAATGGAAAGGGCGACACGTTCCCAATAAAAGAGAATGCTAGAAGTGGAGTCAATAAAGGAAGCCGTCTACGCAAGTGACCTGCAACTCCCACCTAAGCTGCAGCGCGTTCCTGCCAAGAGATCCTAAGCAAGACGCCCCTGTGGCTGGGCACCTGTAATACATACATATATATACAAGAGAGAGAAAGAGAAAAAGAAACGGGTCAGAGCCCGAAAGTGTGTTTGATTTAAAATACGTTTAGCAAGTATTTAAATTGATACTGGCCAATGCAACAATATATTAGAACGACACTCTCTTGAGAAATTCTCACCTCTCTTCTAATGTGCACGCCTATCGTTCTAACCTTCCCAACGGTTCATCTTATCATTTTATCACACTAACCTTCCCAATGATTCAATTTATCTTAACATACTCTTAAGATTTAAAATACAACGATTCCGTTTTTAAAAAGGATGTTTCAATTAGTAACCAAAGTTCGCCATTTTAACTTTATAAAACCAATAAAGTTTTCGAGTGACATATTATACTTTCTCAAAACAAGTATTTATAATTTGAGTCAACAACCATGTCCTACTTATCAAATCACAGTAGGCAGTTTCAAATTTCATAATCTCATATATATATTAACTACTCGTATAATATATATATATATATATATAACAACACCCCAACTAAATTATGGTGCGGCATACTCTACTATCCAAAGCCCCATATCACTCATGTTAAGGGGAATACATTCGGAATCACTCTCGAAATGTATTAACATACATACACAAACAATGTTGAGGCGAAGAATAGATTCCAAGTCTCTAAGAGGATGGCACATGCCTGCGTCTCTTAGGACCGTCTGAACTATCACGTCGATAGCCTGTACCAAGGATATATATCTTCTAGGGTACAAGTCAATATCCTCCATAAAGGTCCCATCGAGATAAGACTTTTCCCAGCGCGGTAACCTCAGGGATAGCAAGTAGCGTGGGCATGATTTTCACAAATAGATAGTATATGCACACACAATCATATAACTATACTAACATTACCATATCAATATTAGGTAAATTCTCAATTTCCATAATTACGACATTTCCATATTATCATATTATTAGTATTACGTATAAGGTTTCATCTCTAACCTTAACTCGAAGGGTTTTCTCACTTGTTACATGACCCTCGTGGACTATATCCTCACAAATCTGAAATTCAGTAAGTGTCTTTATTAGGTTCCAACGTAACTCTCTTACGCACCTCACCCTTTAAATTTATAAATTTACCAACCCTAAAGTAAATATCCCATAAATACCATTCTCGTTGAAGATTAAAGGTCCCAACATTTATTCATATGCCCTACTGGTCCTCAATGTCTCCCAAATCATTTTATCAAGAATGCCCAAGAATTATATCACGACAATTTGAATTTAAATCATTTAAAGAGGGAATTAGGAGTCTTCCAGGAGGGGTCGATCGATTGAAGCTTGGGGCTCGATCGATCGAACCTTCGATCGATCGATCAAGCAAGTCTGGGACAAATTCTGCAGAATGCAGTTACGGGTTTCATCACCAAAATTACACCAAATCCATATTTTCAAGTTCCAATCGTCCCAGAATTCTACTACTAACATTATAACAATATACTAGATGATTCTAACGTAAGGCATGTACATATTCATCATTTAAACATGGGTTTTCAACCTAAAATCCAACTATTAAGAACCCTAGAAATTTTCTTAATCAAGGTTCTAATCTGTTTTTACCAGAAATTCCTTCTAATATATCATCAAATTTCATGGGTTATATTCCTGTACATGGCAAGGGTTCCAGAATTTCATATAAATCATTTCTATATGCATTTTCCTAACACAAATTGGGTGTTCTTCCATATTTATCATCTCTAATAATTCCTAAACCAATATGAAGATTGCATTAATGAAAATACGCAAGTTAAACACTTGCCCGGGATTTTTGGTATTCTGATTCACGGCTGATTTTGGTATGGCTGCGTTCCTCGTCTCGCGATCTACGCGGTGGTGGTGGTGGTGGCGGCGGTGCAAACCGGTGACTTTTTGGCCTTGAATTGCCTTGGAGCTCTCTCCTCTCTTCTCCAATGGCCGTCACTTGATTTCTGGATATTCTAACCCTAGAAGCTAACCTAAATGGCTGATATAGGTTGCTGAAATTCGTCTGTCTAATTACCCAATTATGTAAAATGACTAAAATGCCCTCCCGGGGTACTAATTAGGCCTAAAAATGCCCCGAGACCCAAACTACACCCACGGGTACACTTTTCTGACTATCTCGACCCTACCGGACGCGTTGGCGCACTCAAAACGACCATACGGACAACTTATAAAATATTCACTTTTTATTTAACCAAATTAGTCCCGACGTGACACGAGCACGTTCCGACTTAAATTTCCGAAATCGTCATTTAATTCACTCATGACATTCAATATAACCAATATAATATATTACTTTTCTCATTAGTAATATTCAACCAATTTCCCATAATTACTAACTCTTGTCACGTTAATAATTATAACATAATTAATTTCCGGATTTTTTTTATTAAATAAATCATTCACATTAAATTTAATAAATCCCCAAATTAATATAGCATAAAAATACGGGGTATTACACTCCCTGGCCGTGCCTGAAACCTCCTGATGTAAATCTCTTATAATCCCCCTGCTGGGAACTCTGATCACCCTCTCTGTGCTGACCCTGAGCTGACTGTGCCCCGCTGGCACTATTACCCCCTGTCCTGCCCTGCTGGCTGGACTCTCCTGCTCACTTACCCTCTAAAAAATGAAAGTGGTGGTCCTGGAAGTGAAGTAATGCTGCGTTAACCACATCCAAATATGTGGACAATGAGAGATTACCTAGTGGGTGCTGACGAATCCTCCACGTTAACCCATCCATGAACTTCTTGATCTTCTTCTCTTTAGTGGGGATCTCATCGAGAATGATATTCAGAAGATTGGTGAACTCGGTCTCATACTCTGCCACTGTCCTCCCTTCCTGCTTAAGGGTCATCAATTTTCACCTCATCTCAGTGTGAACTGCTGAGGGAAAATATTTGCGATCGAATCGCACCCAGAACTCCTGAATAGAAATAACATCTCTCTCCTCTGCGGTGGTAATGGACTCCCACCACTGCAATGATGATCCTATCAGCTTAAATGTAGCCAGTATCTACCTCTGTACATCTGTACACTCATACATCCTCAAGTGTCTTTGGATGTCCTCTACTGGCTCGACATAACAACGTCAGAGCTCCTTGCAAACTCCGGATGGTGAGCCTGCTGAAAGGCATTTCTAACACGTTCCCAAGCAGACGGGAATGCATGAGCTTGGACTGGGGCCACCACCGGTGCCTGAGGTGGTTCCTGCTGCACAACTGCTAACGCGGCATTTACCACCTGGGCTAAAATGGCGGCAACTTCTGTTGCGTTCATAGATGCTTGAACTGGTGCAGGATGAGGCTCGAGCTGGGCACCCCTAGTAACTCGTTGTGCATGTCGAGGAGACATCTGAAATGAGAGAGAAGTTTTATAAGTCCACAGTTAATATCTCAAAATAGCTGAAGAATGTAAGATACATAAAATAGTACAATAATCCTAAAATATAGGTCTCTATATCAAAGGACGCTACGCGGAAACATAACATGTCGTATAGATCCTAAGGACGCTAGTACCTGATGCTTTGATACCACCTGTGACACCCCGACTAATTAAATATCGGGTAGCTACTCCTTTATTCAAATTAATACAAAATGTCAAGTTGGTTAAGTTCATAGCATCACTGTCGAAAACATTTTTAAACAATTACAAGCCACCTAATATTTAAAAAGTGAGTTGCCAAATTTTATTAAATTAAATTAACATGGAACCAATTAAATTATAAGCTAACTATACGACATTGACATCACAATCACAATATAATAATAATGGAATAATAAAATGAGTCTGGAGTAACACTCCCCTGAATAATCCAAATACTGAATAAAACCCAATAAAAAGTCTGAATAACTAAATAAATCCAAAACTAAAATGAAACTGGGAGTATGAGAATCCTATCTCTAAATGGAAAGGGGGCGACATGCCCTAACTGATAAATTACCCTGAATATAATCAAATGCAGAATGTGGAAGCGTCTACTACCGAGATCCGGTAACTTCCACAGCAGCTATAGCACATCAATGGAATGGAACTCCTATGCTTGGCATCCCTGTGGTTGGGCACCTAAAAGGTTTTACAAAAAAACTAGATTTGAAAGGAAAGGGGTAAGATCTCGAGATGAAAACAATTTAAAAATATAGCGAGTGTTTAATTGCATTAAACATTAAATATTATATACATGTTAGTAAGGTGCTCTCACATGAGTTCCTCACCCATCAACTAATGTGCACGCCTAACGTATAACCGTAACCCGTCCTAGTTATGTCGCTAACTAACTAGTCTGTACCACTTCCTGTCCTCACATTATAATATAGGGTTTATTCATATCATTTTAATATATCCTACGTGTATCTCACCTTTTCATTGGTCGGATTAATTTATAACAATTACGATAGGAAATTCTCATTTTTAATCCCATTTAAGATGTCTCAATTATTTATATTCACACTTTAACAAAGATTTCGTTATAATCACAAGTATATTATTCTCAGCACAAATATACAAATAGGGCATCCCTAGGCTAAGCTGCGGTGCACACATACTCTGCTATCGAATCCCGGTACATCACGTACATAAAGACTACGTGTTCTAAAACTCTCAAGAACCGTTTCAATAAGAAAAATCACACATATTGGAGGCGAACATAGTTCACATACCCATGGGTCACGCACATACTTACGCTCCCATGGTCAGCTGACTTATTAACTCACAAATAAGTCATTCACAACCCTATATCCTTAAGGTACCAATCTAAATCCTCCCGTAGGCACACAAAGATTAGATGGACCTATTCCAAAAGCCGACCTCCCGTGATAGCAAGTATGTTAGGTATGTCATACACATATTAATCCATATACTAAGAATTCACACAACTTAGATAACTTTTATATTATTAAAGGTATGTTCTCCGCCCTATACCATTATTCCAATTCGTACACTATTATAATTCTGGATGATATATAATATATTTCGTCAATACGTCGAACGTCGTATAGTTTCGAGTACTTAAAACCTAACCGAAGATGTTACTAAGTCTCTTATTTTTCTCACATAACGATTCAGTACTCCGAGGTCCTTGTTTATTTCCCCAAATTCTAACTTATCACTCCAAAGAATTTAAATCCTGTTCTCACATTATAAAATAGGAAATTACTCGTCAAACCCTCGTAAATTCAACACTACCTTCCAACCAAATTCTAATATGTTCCGGGCTTCAAATATATATCCATACTGGTCTCCCTCAAGTCCTAATGTATTCACATAATTCCCAACTACAACGTTCGATGGCTAGAAACACTTAAAATCAAAAAGGGGAAAAATTCACAGTTTCTGGGGAGATCGGTCGATCGATCTTGAGCATCGATTGATCGACCTATGAATGTCAATCGATCGATTAAGCAGGTGCAGACTACGGGTTTCTTCATTTTTCAGTACTAGTTTTGTCCCAAATCTTCATTAAATGATGTCAAATCCTAAAGTAAACACATTAGGTCATTATACTACCTAATTACATGATTCTTAACATTCCATAACTCTCAACTCATTATCAAATAGACTTTTCTTGGACCAAATCATCATATTATCATAAAAACCCTATTTTTTTTTCTTCAAGAACCATCATACTTCTCTTCCTAAATCTGTTTTTAATTCATCAAGGGGCATGATTTTGTTAATGAAATACTTCCAGAATTAAACTACATGTAAATCCGATCCAAAATTTAGGTTTCTTCAAAAAATTTCATGAGTTTCACTTATTGTTCATGGCTATCATCAAATCCTGCACTATCATAGATAAACTATTTACTGAATCTTAATGAAATCAAATCACTTGCCTTGGAATTTATGTTCTGATCCGTTGGTGATGTTAAAGGTTGGTTCTCTCCGGTCAGAATTCCGGCGAATAATGGTGGTGTTTGGTGGTTATGGCTTTGTAATCCTCTTGTAACTTCTCCTCTTTCTCACATTGCCCACTCCTTGCTTTTTGACACATAACGGCCCTAATGACCCTAATATTGGCTGATAAATAAGGCCTAAAATTCGTGGGTTAAAATCCCTTAAATATTAAAATGACAAGAATACCCGCCAGGGTTGCCGGTTTGGCCTAAAAATGCCCAGGGACCCAAACTAAACCCCCAGCTAGTGTTTTCTGACGATTTCGACCCCTCCAAACACGTTGGCGCACTCAACATGACCATACGGATAATAAAATTATAATTTAGTTTTAAATCCAATTAAATTTATTCCTGATGCGACTAACACGCGCGTCCCAACTAAATTTCCTGAATTGTTGTATTTATGACTCGCGTCAATTTTAATAAATTCAATAATAATATATTACCATATTCATCCAGTAATATTCAACATTATTATCATAATCAAATACAACCTTTCGTCTCGCTACTATTTAAATTCGGATTAATTTCAAATTAATTATCACATTTAATTTAATTAATCCCATTAAATAAAATCAATAAAATTACGAGGTATTACATACTTCCCCCCTAATAACGGAATTTCGTCCTGAAATTCGAAAATAAAATATACCTGGCAAAAGTAACTCTGGATAACTCTCGCGCATCTCATCCTCGCGCTCCCAGGTAGACTCCTCCGCATTATGATGCCGTCACTGCACACATACTAACGGTACTATCTTCGACCTCAATTTCCTCTCGCTATGGTCTATAAAAGCAACCGGCCCCTGCTCAAAGGAACTATCAGGCTGTAGATCGATATCCTCTAAAACAATGTGAGTATGGGCAAAATCATCCTGAAGATATCTCCTCAATGAGGAAATATGGAACACGTCGTGGACCCTATGCAAGTGTTCCAGTAACCCAAGTCTATACGCAACTGACCCAGTTCGCTCGATGAGAGGGAATGGCCACACATATTTAGGTGACAACTTTCCCTTCTTCCCGAAACTCATAATCCCCTGCTTAGGAGACACTCTGAGCAACATCTGGTCCCCCACATTGAACTCTCGAAAGGACCTCTTGGCATCAGCATAAATCTTTTGTCGGTCTTGAGCTACTCGAATACAGCTCCGTATCATCTCTATCCTCGTCTAAGTATCCTGAATCATCTATGGCCCAAGGAGTTTGTTATCCCCCACCTCTATCCAACATGATGGTGAACGACAAGCTCTACCACATAACGCCTCGAATGGAGCCATACCAATAGTGAACTGGTAGGAGTTATTATAGGCAAACTCCACCAGTGGAAGATACTTCTCTCAACCACCTCCAAAGTCTAGGATGCACATACGTAACATGTCTTGCAACATCTGATTCGTCCGTTCGATCTGCCCATCTGTCTGCGAGTGATAGGCTTTACTCAGTCGCAACTCCGTTACCATGGCTTCCTGAAAACTCTGCCAAAATCGTGACACAAATATCTTGTCTGTGTCAGACACGATATTTAGACGCACCCCATGGAGTCTCACTATCTCAACTATGAAGATCAAGGCATACTGTCCTGTAGTGTAGTCTGTCTGGGCTGGCAGAAAGTGAGCAACCTTTGTCAATCGATCCACGATCACCCATATGGAGTCGTAACCTCTCGGCGATGTAGGTAATCCCATGATGAACTCCATGGAAATGCTCTCCCATTTCCACATAGGAATCTTTAATGGATGTAAAAGTCCTGTCGACCTCTGATGGTCCACCTTTATTAGCTGACACGTGGCACATTTTGAAACGAACTCTGCAATATCTCTCTTCGTCCCGCTCCACCAGTACTATCGCCTCATATCCTGGTACATCTTATCCCCACCAGGATGCACCAAGAATCGCGACCAGTGCGACTCTGTCATTACCTCATGTCGCAGGTCCTCCCCCTCAGGAACAATTAACTTTCCATTGAAGCGTAAGCTACCATATGAACTAACGGTATAAGACTCGGCCCCCTCTGGTAACAATCTTACCATCTGCTATTGGAAAAACGGGTTTGCTGCCTAGGCCTGTATCACCCTCGTAATAATCTGGGGCGTAACTGTCATCACGGACATGAATGATCGGACCACTGCGTCCTGGTGTCCCAACTCCTTCCACTTTGCTTTCCACACCTCGGCCACCTCACCTACTGGCCTATGGCTCAATGCGTCTACTACCACGTTAGCCTTCCCTGGGTGGTATTGGATATCGAACTGATAGTCCTTCACAAACTCGAGCCACCGTCCTTGACACATATTCAACTCTTTCTGGGTGAAGAGGTATTGTAGGGACTTGTGATTTGTAAATAAACGGAATTTCTCCCCCAGGAGATAATGTATCCAAATCCGTAGTGCAAACACGACTGCCGCTAACTCCAAGTCGTGGGTGGGGTAATTGTTCTTGTGAGGCTTAATATTACGGGAAGTATAAGATATAGCCCGATTCTCCTGTTGCAGTATACCCCTAAGTCCTAGTAAGGACGCATTAGTGTAGACTAGATACTCCACTCCCGACCTAGGCAATGCTAACATTGGTGCTGAGGTCAACTTGTCCTTCAACTCGTAGAAAGCCAACTGGCAGGCATCGCTTCAGATAAATGGCACACCCTTGTGAGTCAAATGTGTCAAAGGACCCCCTATCTTCGAGAACTCCCGAATAAACCTCCTGTAGTATCCCACTAAGTCCAAGAAACTACGTATCTCTGTTAGTGTTGTGGGCTGTCCCCACTCCTTCACCGCTGATACCTTCCCCGGATCAACAGATATCCCTCTGTCTGAAATGATATGCCCTAAAAACCGAACCTCCTTCAGGCAAAACCCACACTTCTCATATTTTGCATACAACTCATTCTAACGCAGCGTATGCAAAACCTGTCTCAAGTGCTCGTCATGTTCCTCCTCTGTCTGGGAGTAAACCAGAATGTCATCAATGAAGATAATGACAAACTGGTCTAGGAACTCTTTAAACACCCTATTCATCAAGTCCATAAACACGGTTAGGGCGTTGGTTAGGCCAAAAGGCATAACCCTGAACTCGTAGGAACCATATCTCATTAAGAAGGCAGTCTTCGAGACGTCCTGCTCCCTGATACATAACTGATGGTATCCCGATCTCAAGTCAATCTTTGAGAAGAAGGCTTCTCCTCTCAACTAGTCGAATAAGTCATCGATTCAGGGCAACGAATACTTATTTCATATCATGACTTTATTCAATGATCGGTAATCTACACACAACCTCATAGATCCATCTCTCTTCTTAACGAACACACAGGATCACCATACTTCTCTTCCTAAATCTGTTTTAATTCATAAATGGGCATGATTTTGTTAATGAAATACTTCCAGAATTAAACTACATGCAAATCCTATCCAAAGTTTAGGTTTCTTCAAAAAATTTCATGAGTTTCACTTATTGTTAATGGCTATCATCAAATCCTACACTATCATGGATAAACTATTTACTGAATCTTAATGAAATCAAATCACTTGCCTTGGAATTTATGTTTTGATCCGTTGGTGATGTTAAAGGCTGGTCCTCTCCCTCTCTCCCACTCCTTGAGTTTTGACAGATAATGGCCCTAATGGCCCTAATATTGGCTGATAAATAAGGCCTAAAATTCATGGGTCATAATTCCTTAAAAATTAAAATGACTAAAATACCCTCCCGAGTGACCGGTTTGGCCTAAAAATGCCCCGGGACCCAAACTAAACTCCCAGCTAGTGTTTTCTGACTATTTTGACCCCTTCGGACACGTTGGAGCACTCAAAACTAAACTCTCGGCTAGTGTTTTCTGGCGCGACTGACACGCGCTTCCCAACTAAATTTTCCGAATTGTCGTATTTATGACTCGCGACAATTTTAATAAATTCAATAATAATATATTACCATATTCACCCAGTAATATTGAACATTATTATCATAATCAATCCGGATTAATTTCAAATTAATTATCCCATTAAACAAAATCAATAAAATTACGGGGTATTACAAAAGTATGGGCTTAGGAGGTTACAAAAGATATATATTTAGAGCTAATTTTAACAACAATTTTGTCCAGATCACTCAGCAGAGTGCTATCGACTTTGTATATAAAACATGGTACATGTATAATGTTATCACTTGGTTTTAAAAACATACAATTTTCACATCTAAGAACCAAACCTTCAATAAGATACAGTAGTTAACTCTTGAGAAGCATTTTCCTGAACTCGCTGTTGGATTTTGGCTTATCGTCTTCAGCTTCCTCAACAACCTAGGGTTTTGGTTTATCCTTGTTTGTCTAACCAAGGGGTCTGACGACTCTTGGCATTGCAAATGTGTTTTTTTCTTTGATGAAGAATATATTTGTTATTTTACTGTAACCTGAATAATTATAGCTCTTCCAGACGAGGTGTCACCTTTTGTATAGCATGATCAAAATCTTCAAGAGTACCAAATTCCCTCTCAAAGCCTATCCACGAATGGCAAATGTCCTCTGAGCCCGTTTTAGATAATATTTTACTCTAGCAATGCTTAAAGAGGGATCCAGCTTCACTTATGTGGCCCATTTCGATTTTGATTTGCATTGCTATATAACCTTGCCAGGCTTCCAACGTAAATCCACTAATTTTAAGCAAGCTCTCCCAATCTCCACGAGCAGCAACTAAATATTTTCCAAGAATGACTCTAACCGGGCCCAGTAACTATGGTATCATGTATCGTTACGATTAACAATTTTTTCGATGCACATTTTGACTAGGGGTGGAAATTCAAGTTAGTCATGTCATTTTCGAGTCGTGTTAATTTTGATTTGAGAATAAGTTTTGGGTAATATTAAATCACTACAAGAATTATGGCTTTTAGCAAGGAAAAAAATCGCTGCAAAAGGTATATTTTCATTGCAAAAACCTTTTCAACAATTTTTTTCCTTGCAGCGTTCCTCGCACTAGCCATCATGCTATAGATCTTTTGCAAGGAAATTTTTCCATCGTCGCTAAAAGTATGTTGCAACGAAATGTTTCGTTGGAAAAAAAATCTTTTTCGTTGCAAAAAAGTACTCTTATTTTGACTAAAAATCTTTTCCAATGAATATTTCGTTGCAAAAGATACTAATAAATAATCGCAAAAGATATTTTGAGAGAATTAAAATTCCTTGTTAAATGTTAATTTTTCGTTGCTAAAAGTCTTTTGTAACACATTTTTTCGTTGCAAAAAAGGAAACTTTTAATTGCAAATAATAATCACCTTTATAACGATACATTACAACAACATTTATTTCGTTACAGAAGATATTTTGGGATGGATACAATTCCTTGCTAATAGTCATTGTTTCTTGCTGAAATATTTTTGCAACTTGTTTTTTCGTTGCAAAAGAATACTATTTTAGTTGCAAAAAAAGACGCATTCATTATAATAGTATTTCCGTAACAAATATTTCCTTGTAAATTATATTAGATAATGAAATAAATAAAAAGAAAATGAAGTAAATACACATAATTAAAAGATGTTATATTATATCCAAAATATAAATATACTACTGTTAATGTCACAATGGAGAAAGTAAATAATACTTAATAATTAAGAGATGAGTTTAAACTAATTTTCTCATCACAAACAAAATGATAAAAGGAACACTTGTCATCATGCAAATTGATTCGAAGGGACATAAATTCATTCAGGGACATCTTCAGGAATGTCTTTCTCTAGCAGTAAGGTGACATTCATTGCAACCATCTCTGACCCAAAACCTTGGGCTAGGATTTTCGAATCTACGATCTCTCTTTATAACTTTTTGTTCTCCAATTCAAAAGTGTGCCTGCATAGTGATTTCAAAGGTAGGTTACCAAGACCCTTCACATATCTCGACCTCTTTCTAAGGAATTTTTGACAAATTGACACATTATCATAATCCTCCGAGCAATTTTGCAATTCAATCATCTTTTTCTACAAAGAAAAAGAAAATAATATGTTAAATTATCGCTTTGAATATTTTTTACACTTAAAAAAAATGATAAAGTTTACTTTGTTTATTTATGAAATCCAACATGTTGTGACACACAAATCACTAATCCAACAACTTCTTCAAATACACACAGACAGAGAGTGATGGAGCAAGAGAACTTAAATGACCATATGGCATAGAGGGTCAATGAGTTTCCTCAATATCACCTTTCAACCATAATGAAGATAATAGAGCTTTGATAAAAAAATGAATATGAAAATGCTTCAGGAATCTTTGATAGAGGCCATAATGCAGATAAAAAAAAAAGAAGATGCTGAGATTAACAACAAAAATATATATTCTTGGTTAAGTTCTCTTTACTTGTTCTAGGATTTTAGGTTTGTATCCGCTTTGCTTTTTATTCAAATTTGATCTACATGCTTTTGATTATAAGAGAAAATGTTTTTCTTAGGAAACCTTGGTTAAATCAAAATGCAAACTCCAAACATTTGTGAGGGAACGAAGAACAATCCAAGGGGCTCAAAAACAATTTTAATCGATTTGAAGGGCAAAATAATAAAGACTACAAGCATAAACCCACAACACAAAAATTGTGAATGAAATTTTTAGTTCCAATTTCCTTCCCCAATAATCATATCCCATGTCCATAAAGTCAAGAAACCAACATACATCACATATCACATATCATGAGAGCTTTTTTACAATGAAACAATAATTAGCTGTCAAATGTTGAAAAACCCAAAACATTATCCTACTTTCCAAAATACACAAATCAGAGTTTAGAACATAAAAAATTAAAAACGTTGGCATAAGTTAACTCATTTCACCCTTACATAACAAAAATTACAAATTGTTTAATAAGATCTAAAATGCCTCGTACACACCTAACCCGATCATGCCCGACCAACCAAATTAAAGCCATCAAGTATGGTATTAAAAGTCATAGCTTGAATAGGAATCAAAGCCCCAATCCTCTTAGCCTTCAAATCCATTATCAAGAGTTCCAAAATCATGAAATGTCAGTACTAACAATCTCCTCCTCTTCTTCTTCTTCCTCTTCTTCAATATCATCAGCCTCTAACTCCACCACCTTCTTCTTTTTATTGACCTGTAATCTCAAGCTTGTTGTGTTGAAATCCACAAAAAAAAATTATAAAGATATTAAATTAAAAAAGTGCACCTAGAGAGACAAATGGGGCGAGAGAGATGAGAGGGATGGGTGCGCCATCGGGTGGAGGGAGGCACTGTCGGGTTAGGGGGGTAATGTGATGGGAGGCAAAGTCTATTGAGGGGGACGATTTGAGTTTTGTAGTGGGGGCGTTTTGAGGGGAGAGAAAGAGCGGGGAATTGAAAGTGAATTTAGGGTTTGTGCGCATGTAAAATGAGTAAGAAAATACAAAAAAAAACTATTTGCCTTATTTTCTTAGCAAGGATTTAAATACTTCCTCTCTAAAAGTGATATATTGCAACGAAATAATTCCTTGCAAAATATTTTTAATGCCATCTTTATTTTAGAGACGATTTTTAACTTTCCTTGCTAATAGTATACTTTTAGCAACGAAATTGACATTGACTCCATTACTATTACATTTATTGCAAAAGATAATATTTCTTATAGTGTATACATGCTAATCATGTCATATTCGGATCATTTTGAATTACTACCATAAATGGATTGTCGTGTAAAAAATTCTCTACCCTAATTTTGACAACCTTGTTCACCCCGACTATAAAGTTGGGTCTCCTTTTCTTTTTTCTTTTCTGTTTACACTATGTTATTATCTTGTTATATTTCTATTTGATTTCAAATTCCTTTAATCATCACGAAGTGCACAACTACAACAATTTTTTTATATGGGTTTTTATATTTTAATCCTATTTATTTAATCAATCCTCATTTAAGTCATATTGACTTTTGCTTAACTAAATAAGTCCTATTAATGTAAAATTATTATATAAGTCGTAGTAGCTTGACGACACATTATTAACAAGTCAAAGATACGGACTTTTAAAGTAAAGGGCTTATTATATAAGACAATAGTAAAATGCTCTCTTTAAAGCATCTTCATACGTAGGTTGTGTGCCTTTTGCATTTTCAATAGTGGCGTCTATTTAACTCCACTACACCAAAAACATCAATTTGGCACATCTTGATATTAAAATTTTGGCACAGTTTAAAACTGTGACAAATTTTGGCACGGCTTGATGATAATCTGGTACACTTTAAAACAGTGCCAAAATTTAACACTGTTTAAAATTGTGCCAAAATTGAGTACATTTCACTAAAATATAAATTACCCTAAAAAACATTCATTTCACTCATTTTATTATCTTGCTCTCTCATCCCTCTCATTCCAAAACCTTCCCCCTCCTCTCTCTATGTTTTGGGGTTAACTATGTCCGCTCAGCTCTCTCACACTGTTCTCAACTCTCTGTCTCTCTCTATCTCTCTCTCCATCTCTCTCTCTCGATGCTCAACTTTCTCTCCTCTCTCTTAAATCAACAGGTAAAACTCTCCCCCCCCCCCTCGATATCGCTCTACATATGCATTTTAGAGGAAAGCTAACATGCAAGACTTGAGACACACAAAACAGTAACTGTTCTTTAATCGTTTAGTTTAGTTTCAAATGAGGGCTTTTTCCTATTGTGTGTTCTTTGTTGCATTTATATCAAATTAGGGATTTTGATAGAAGGTTTAAAATGGAGATTTGTAATACACCAGGTATACTTATAGTAATGAGCTGGGTTAAGTTGTGATTTTATTTGTGTTCTTTAGATAGTTGTATCTACAATTTTAGTTTCTAAGAGGTCTTTAGATAATTGTAGCTTTGTGATTCAGTTATGACACTGTGGTAATTAGTTCTTTTTTATCTCCAATGTGTAATTACTTATTTTAAGAAAAAATTCTTAGTTGAACACCATGAATTATTTGACAGCTATTGACCTCCATTTTCTGTATTTATGAGTTTTTTCTTTCTTTATATTGTGAATACCTATGTTCCTGTGCATAAATTTGTATATAGTGGAAAATTTGATTTATAGAGCCTAAATTTGTATATAGTGTGTTTGGGTATGCTAAATAGGTTATTTAAAGGCTTTATGCTTGAGATTCATCGAATAATGCAATGATTTTTAAAAACTCAGCAAATAACGCAACAGTTTCTATATATTAGACATACCACTATACTCAGCAAATAACGCAACTATTTTTGTAATTAATGGTTCAATTTAGATTTGGAGTTCGTGTATTAGAATATTTGGAGCATGTTGTAGGATTATTCTTGGTATTGTCCATTTTGAAATTGGATGAACAACGTTGTTGGAATGAATTTGAATTTTTTGGATTTCTTGGTTACTTACCGGTTGCTTGATAAACTTTCTGAGTGATTTGTATTTTTATGAAACGGTTAAGGAAAGTTTTTTTTTAGCGTATCTCACATCTCCACCAATTATATTGCGGTGCTCATAGTTTAAATATAACTAATGCGCGTGTGAATTTCAAAGAGTACTCCACATTTCACATCACTATTATGTCTGGTATGGTCACATTTGGCATTTATTTTACAGAATATTTCTTAATGAATTTTGTATTCAAACATCAAGTTAATATAATTTTCGCATTTGACACGAAAGTGACTCTCGACACTTAATGAATGTTCTATTTAATAATTTCCATATAAAGGAAGTTCCTCGAGATATCCATCAAGGTTTTATGTTATTTTCAAAAGATAGAATGTTGTTCATACAGGGGAGGACTACAACAGGAATCCAGCGTACGAAGCAAAGATCGAAGGATCAGGCCAATATTATGCAGGTTCAAAGAATCCTTTCGAGTGAAGTATCTAGAGTCTCAACAAATAGATATAGGATAAAGGAAAATGAAGTTTCACTGAGAACAAAACAAGAAAAGAAGTTAGCTCAAATCGGTGCTCCAACCACATGCTCGACGAGAAGAACTTCAAAAGCAGAGGTAAATTCTCCTCTCTTTTATGAATGGGGGGTGGGGGTGAAACTTGGATTATTACTTGGCTGACCTTGATAAGACATGATGAGTTAGGAGGACATTTCATTCCATGTGCATGTATCCTTCCAACACCTATAACAAACCACTTAAGGGCATGCCCATTATAGCTTAATATGATTGAAGTTGTGGATTTATTCTTTATTTAATGCACCATAGTGTTCTCATACATTGTTTCTGATTCTTGGCTCCAGGAGATGCATCTAGGTCATTTCCTCTTTAGTTCGGGTCCTTAAGTCCTAGTTTCATGAGTGTAGTGCAGGTAATTTTATACGCTTTGACACAATTCAACTGTATATACATATTATATAATGCACACAAATATGTCATGGTAATAGGTCAAGTGTATAGTAAATAATGCAGAACTCTATCTCATTTAACAACCACTATGTACATACAATGCATAAGAAAGTATCAAAAAATTGAACAGACGAAATAGAATAATAAAAAAATACACAACCTTTTTCATTTTATTATAGGTAAATTAAAACTCCTTTTCAACTTTATACTAATTACACAACATAATTGCTTTGAGGCAAGATTTTTCTTATTTTCTCATAGTGTGGTAATGTGGCTGATATGGATTTACATATGTTGGGGTTTCTCATAATCGCCCAGAGCCAAGATAGTAAATAATTACCCTATTGAATCTTCTTTTACAGTCTCCTGACTCATTGTTTTTTATATGTAACACAAAATATGATTTTGGTGAGGGGAATCAAGGGAAAGATGTGTTGTTTGAGAATTCGAGGAAACTTTGAATGCATAGAGTTGACAGTGAGAGCATCCAATCATGAGTTTAGTGGGATTACATGAAAAATTTATATATAAGGTGTTCGATGAATAAGAAGAAGAGATATAGCAAATAATGTGCCAATGAGGTCATGAAAATTCTACGCGAGTGCCATCGCAAGAGCTATATCATTTTTAGCAGGTTATGAATTATAAATTTGCATTGTAAGGCCATTTTTATGTTTAGAAAATAGATTTATAGCTTAGTTTTTAATTTATGAGATGATGAAAATAATCTAACCAAGTTGGGATTATGTATTCATTGTATTCTTTTATTACATATTCATAGACTTATTGTGTGAATTATTATGTGATTGAGGATTCATTGATCTGATGTTGTGAAGGAGAAGCTTTATCCATGCATCTTTATATTACAATTATTGTTGTGAAGGCGAGAATTACGTAATCTGTTGTTGTGAAGGCGAGAGCTTTGTTGCTGATTAATTTTCGATTATATGTTTAAGGCGGTACATCTATCTATCTATCTATATGTAAAATGTAGTAATTTTTTTTATACAAGTGTAAAACTGTTTAAGAAATCACTGATATGATTATGTAATCTATTTTTATGAAGGAGGGAGCGTTGTCGCGCTGATTAATTTTCGGTTATATATTTATGCGAGCGTGAGTGCACATACACAATTGTATTATATAAGCATAAACTTGTTGTTATGTAATTTAAAGACTGGGAATTCATTGATCTAATTGTTTGTGGTTGTGAAGGCGGGAGCTTTGTGGACGATTAATATTCAATTATATGTTAATGTATGCAAATTGTATTAGTTTATTTATATTAGCATATAATTGTTGTTGTGTGATTGGGAAGTTGAGAATTCATTAATCTGATTATGTAATCTATTTTGTGAAGGAAGAAATGGCCTAAGGTGGGCCATAAAACCAGCTTTGTTGCCTCTGTTCTTTGATTACATAACCATAAAATTGTTGTGTAGTATGTAATAAATTTATTATATAGGCATAAAATTATTGTGGTTTGATAAAGAGTTTGAGAATTCATTGATCCTATTATGCAATCTGTTGTTGGGAAGGTGAGAAGGTGAGAGTGATCTGTAAATGGCCCAAAGCTCGTCCATGAATGAAAAACCTAGCTTTGTTGCGGAGCTTCCGTTCTTTGACTATATACGCATGAAATTGTTGCTGTGTGATTGAGAGATTGAGAGTTAATTGGTCTATTATGTAATTTGTTATTCTGAAGGTCAGAGTGATCTGGAAATAGCTATAAGCTTGGAATAATCCCTAGTTTTTTCATAGAGTTTCCATTCTTTGAATATATAAGCATTAAATTGTTGTTATGTAATATGTATAAATTTAATTCCATGAGCATAACATCTTGCTAATTAATGAGGCATTGAAATTTATTGATCGGATTATGTAATCTGTTGTTATGAAGGTGAGAGTGATCTAGAAATGGCGCTAAGCTTGGCCACAAACTCTAGCTTTGTATTATATAAGCATAAATTTGTTGTTGTGTAATTTTTAATAATTTGATTGTAGGGCGATTAAGATTGATAATTTATTGATTTGGAAATGTATCTAAGTTCGTCTAGATGCGTTAACTATGTTGCTGATAAATTTTTGATTACATGTTTTCATGTGCACATCTATATGTATATGAAAAATATAATAATTTGATTATATTAGCATAAAATTGTTGTGTTACTGTATTGAGAGTTTGAAACGCATTGATCTGATCATGTAATTTATTGTTGTGAAGGCGAGAGGGATTTGGAAATGGGTCTAAGCTCGTCTACAAACCCTACCTTGGCGTCTCACAGGGCACTGGCATTGATCATATCGAAATCTGGTAAGGCCTTAGCTGGATCTAATTCTAGAAAGTTTTTGCTGGTGTCAAATTCTAGTAAGGCACTTGCCCGATCAAATTCTGGAAAGTTTTTTCTGGTGTCAAATTCAGGTAAAGTACTTGTCGGATCAAATTCTGAAAAGTCGCTGGTGGTTTCAAATTCTGGTAAGTCGCTGGTGGTTTCAAAGAAGTACGTGACATAGGTGACTGACCGACACAACGACACGGCGCTGCATTTGTCCGCTAAACGAGGTGATGGGCAAGCATGAAAACCGAGGCAACAATTGTTGGAAGAGGGTGTAAGCGAGGAAGCTAGTCAGGACAGTGAGAAAATCATAAGGAGTGAGTTCGAAGTGCCACATAATAGAATTATGTTGCTTGTAGAAATCTGATTTTATACCCTTGCCTACCTGTTGAGATGCTACATATCAAAATATGAATGTAAGGCAGTTTCTTGAGAGTCATTCTTTACTATGTACTGATCATTTTGGCTTTGTAAAATTTCATGTACTCCCATATAAAAATACAATTTATAGATTCGTATACTCTTTGTTCCATAGTTTATTTATGCTTGTTATGACAATTAGGTTTGTTGAACTCAAAGATGATAGTTTAATATATATGTCCCGTTTACTGAATTTATTACTCTGGGATTTTATTTTTGTCTAAAGTATAATCATGTGGTAGTTTGAGGAAATTAAAATGTTAAGGAAGGTGAAGCACAGATTGCATAGGGGCCTTTTGTAGAGCAGGGATTGATCATCCATAGTGTGTATAATCCAGAGAGTATAATGAGACCAGCAGCAATGGCTATGGCAAATCAATAGCAGGTCCACATAAAGTCTCCAACATATGGCAGATAAAACAGTGACTACAAAGTGCACTAGCAATCCATAAATAATGCCCCACATGCTAGGAATGTTAGTTCAATAATCCTACATGCCATCCACAACAAGTAATGAAAAGATTTGAGGAGTGCGCGTATTCCACCATTATAGTTATTTCATGGATTATATTATATGTATTTTGCGTATTCCTCCAATCGCATGTAGCCTTGTGGGCATATACTAGTCTATTTATATGTGAACATCATATGCATTGTTCATATATTGTAAGGTATTTGGAAGTTATATTTAGAAATTGAAATTTTTTCGTGTTAAAAAATAAAATAAGAGTTTAGAGTGATATTGAGAATGGGTAATGTATGTGTTGCAGGTTTGAGAATGCGGTTACAGTTGTTGAGAAAGCATGGAAGATCGACGCTCGAAATGGAAGTTTCACATTTTCTTAATACTGTCAGGCCAGTGGCAGAGCGGGTCAATAAATTCAATTAACAATATTATATAGGTTAGTCGTGATTCCATTTCAAAGGTTTATACCTGAAAATTGAAGCTGTGATAGCTATTGCACTGGTTGAGCAGAGTGGGTCAAGAAAATCAATAATAATCCTTAAGTTTGAGAGATTCAATGACCCTTTTAGTTTGATAGCAAAGATAGATGGAGTTGATATAAAATCATATGACTTAAGAGATCTTAGATCGTACATTGCTCTAGTCATCTAGGAACCCGTAATTTTTTCCAGTACAATGGTTTACAGTGGAATTACATCTAGTACACGGGGACATGTTCTTTGCTTATGTAAGCGTGAGGCCTTTGTTTGCTACCCATATTCATGATTTGCAAAGTCAGGATCCTTTTCTTGAGAAGAAACGAAAATATGTTCGAGATGGTAAGTCTGAAGAATTTTGTATTGTGAATGATGGAACTTTATTGTATAAGCAGCGATTATGTGTGCCTAATGTGGAGGGATTGAAGGCATAAATTTTAGACGAGGCTCATAATTTGATTTATACAATGCATCCTGGTAGTACTAAAATGTATAGGGATTTAAAGGAGCATTATTATTGGAATAATATGAAGAAAAAAATAGCTGATTTTGTTTCTAGATGCCCTATATGTCAGCAAGTGAAAGTGGAACATCATAAACCTGCGGGTTTGCTTCAACCATTGCCAATACCAGAATGGAAATGGGATCATGTAACGATGGATTTCGTAGTTGTACTTCCTCGATCTCAGAAGGGGTCATATTCAATTTGGGTGGTGGTAGACAGGTTGAGCAACTCAGCTCATTTTTCAGCAGTCAAGACTACATATACAGTTGATAGATATGCCATATTGTATGTTAATGAGATTATCCGATTGCATGGAGTGCCCGTGTCTATTGTTTCAGACATAGACGCTACTTTTACATCTAGATTTTGGGATAGTTTTCAGTATGCTATGGTTACTGACTTAAATTTTAGTACAACTTCATCCTCAGACAGATGGGCAGTCTGAAAGAACAATTCAGATTTTGGAAGATATTCTTAGAGCTTGTGTGCTGGATATCAAAGATAATTGGGATGAATATTTGCCTCTAATAGAATTTTCATATAAAAATAGTTTTCAATCCACTAATGGTATGGATCCATATGAAGCATTGTATGGTAGACGGTGTCGTACACCCTTATGTTGGATTGAAGTTGGTGAAAGGAAGATAGAGTGTCCAGAGTTGATTGAAGTCACCACTGAAAAGGTCAAGATAATTCAAGATAGAATGAGAACAACTCAAAGTAGGCAGAAAAGCTATGCGGATAAACGACGAAAAGATTTGGAATTCCAGAAAGGGTATTATGTGTTTCTTCGGATAGCGCCATGGAAAGGAGTTATGAGGTTTGTAAAGAAAGGAAAGTTAAGTCCCCGTTATATTGGACCCTATAAAATTCTTGAAAAAGTCAGGGTGGCTGCCTACAAGTTAGCATTACCACTAGAGTTATCCCGACTACATGATGTTTTCCATATTTCTATGTTAAGATTGTATGTAGCGTATCCTTCACATGTGTTGGTGGAACAACCTATTGAGTTAAAGGATGACTTGAGTTATGTGAAAGAACCACTTGCTATCGTGGATAGGAAGGAACAAATATTGATATCCAAAGTGATCTCACTTGTGATAGTTTTCTGGAGAAGACATTCCATGAAAGAATCTACATGGGAGAGAGAAGATAGCATGAAGAGGCGTTATCCGTATTTGTTCGATTCGTACAACCAAGGTATGTCAATTTCGGGGACGAAATTTCCTAATGGGGGAGAATTGTGACAACCCTAATATAATTATGATTAATTTTACTTAAATCATGATTAACTTATGTGATATTAATATATATAATTCTATGTAGTATGCTAGTCTAATCCTACCTTCAGAAAGCATGAAATATCGAATTAGTTACAAATACAAAATTTTGAAGTTTCGATAGGAATATTCAGGTTAGAGACTAGTTTTGACCCTTATAAAATAAAAATTGACATGAGGTGAAATATAAATAGTTGTAGATAGGTGAGTTAGAGTTGTAACACACCAAACGATGTGTAAAACGGAGGTACGAGTAAGAAGTCATACCAAAATTACTAATCAAGGGCAAATCTATCCATATGTTTAAGTGGTAATTCTCCCTTTATACCCAACAAGTGTCTTAAATTGATTGGTTGGAGGTGCAGGATGGTTTGGCCGACCTAATACCTTTGAAATAACCTTATCCTTCATCCAAAATCAGACATGAGGAATTTAAGCTTAAGGAGAGAGAATAGGGAAGTTTAGGAAGAAAGCGAGGAGGAAACGTTGGAGAAAAATTTATAGGAAATTACGTAAGCGTCCCTAAGGTAATCCTACCCGTAGATCTTGTTTTTTTATAGTACTGATTGAAATGATATAAATCATCATTTATTTACTAAACTTCCATGTCTTGAGGTATACGAATGAATAGATACGAGTTTAAACAAAGTTGAATGTGTAAATCCTTAAATTGCTTCGTTTAGTAACCTTGTTTATTCAAACTTACATATCTTTTTGTATACTTACTGGAATTGATTAATTATAGTTGGAAATAAAACTATACTCATATATGTGTGACATACCATAAAATCATGTGAAAATACCAATAAATGAATCTTTGGTGAGAGTTTGAAGTTTGGGTATAAAATCTGCCCAAAGAGTGAAAGTATGCACGCCGCGTGTTCGATGTTTTGGTTGACATAGCAAATGAACTGTAAAAATTATGAAACTTTAATTTTATATTCTAAAATATATTTATTGACGTTGGGTGAAATATCATATGACGTTATGATGTATAAAAATTATGAAAATTCCTACCCTCTGCTCTAGGAAACTTGAAATGATGTGTTGTCTTTTGCATTGAAATACTAATATGATAAGAATTGAATTACGAAGGGGAAATGAGTATATGTTTGGTCTATGATTTGGATATGATAAATATATTAACATGAATTTGTATGGAACTTCATTTATGATGAATGATTTGAATAGAATCAGATAATGCTTATGAATTGAGTTATTTTCAAGTTATTCTTTTAATTGTTAATATTCTTATGATGATAATAATATTGTAAGAATGATAGGAAGAGAAGAAGAACCTACTGAATAAATACCGGAGAAAGGCAAGGGAAAAGCCGGATTAAATCTCCATGGTGAGTGTACTTATGATTTGTTTCATATATAAATATGAATATAGCTCTAAGAGCGGATTTGTTTGAATACTTCGGTGTTCAGGATTTGCTTGGATATTAAAATATCCAGGATTTGTTTGGGTCTTATGATCCAGGATTGGTTTGAATACTTCGATATTCATGATTTAGTTGGATATAAAAATTATATAGGATTTGTTTGGGTCTTATGATCCAGGATTGGTTTTGAATACTTCGGTATTTAGGATTTATTTGGATATTAAAATATCCAGGATTTGTTTGGGTATTATGATCTAGGATTGGTTTCAATACTTCGGTATTCAGGATTTGTTTGGATATTAAAATATCCAAAATTTGTTTGGATCTTATGATCCAAGATTGGAATTGGACAAAGATCCAATAATTTGATTTTTCTTATGACAAGGATTTGTTGGAACTTATGTTCCAGGATTTGTTATTGCCAATGGGCAGGATTATTTGGATTTCTTATCCACAGATTTGATATAAAACTGTTATTTCGTAGCAGGGCATGATTGTTTGGATTTCATATCCACTGATTTGATATAAAATTGTTATTTCGTAGCAGGGGAGGATTGTTTGGATTTCATATCCACAGATTTGATATTAAACTGTTATTTCATACTACAGAAGGATTATTTAGATTATATATCCACATATTTGATATAGAATTGTCTTTTCATTGTAGGTAAGGATTGTTTGGATTTTATATCTAGAGATTTGATATAGAATTGCTATTTCATAGCAGGGAAAGATTATTTGGATTTTATATCCACATATTTGGTAAAGAACTATTATTTCATTTCAGGGATGGAGTACATCACTAAGCTTAATGCTTACGATTTATATTTTAACATTTTTAGGTTTATATGCTGCCAGCTAGGATATCATATGATCGGTGTTTGGAGAGTTGCACCATTAGAAAGATTTGGGGATTTGACATAGGGATTTTGTCCTTGTCACACCGATGTATTACTACACTCGCACATCTTATATATTGAGTTAGCATGGGTTGATTTGAGGATTGTAATATTTAATTATGGTCAATCGTAGTATAACATGTTCATTTAATTATGATTCTGATGTTAATTACGTTATGGTATAAAGAACATGATTATGTTTAAATGAATTATATTTCAAATGGACTAAAGATTATGATTTAATTATAATATAAATGAAATGATTTGAATGGATTTGGGTTTTGGGGTATGACAATCGCCTTGAGCCAAATTTCTTGAGTATTTACCGAAGAATTGCTTAAATATTTATTTGATATAATAGAAAGATAAACAAAAATAGACTAATTAAAGATTCTAAACCATAAAAAGGGGATCACAAATAAAAAATTTAATTTATTATTTAAACCAACAATCCCTAAATTGATCCTAACATCAATCACAAATTTAACATCAATATAAACATAGAGGGAGAGAACAAAACATACAGTTTTTAAAAATAATTCTTCATAATTCAGTGTTTTAATAACAAAACTAATTTTATCAATCTCAAATTTAAACTTACATTCCAGCCCCAAATTTAAATCAACAAAATCTCTAAAGTCAATAAATTTAACCCTATAATTAATAGTATAATTTAAACCAACAATAACACTAGACTAATAAAAACAATAACCATTTAACCTTAAATGAAAAAAAACTTAACAATTTAACCTTTAACAAAAAAAGAAGATATATAAGCCAACAATAATCCTAAACTAAAAAAAAAGATATATAATCATTTAACAATAAACTTTAAAAAGATATATAATATAAGTTATAACCATTTAATAATACTAAACTGAATATATCATTAGATAGAGATAGAGAGTGCGTATCACACGAATAGAGAGGGAGGGCGTTGAAGCTTTGACGACGGCTGTATCAGAGGCAAGCGGAGAGGAGAGAACATGGAAGAGGTGATTAGGCATAAATTCTTCACATTTATCCCCTTAATTTCGGTATTTTTATGATCTGGTGCAGTGTACATAGATTGGATTTGGCTTATATTTATGCTACTAACCCTTTTTGGCAAGTATTTCGTATTTTGTGTTTCTTTTATGTGTTTTACAGGTATTTCATGCAAGTTAGTGTCAAAGAGAACTCAAAACAGTGAAAGAAACCAAGAAACGGGGAGTAAAGGGCATTTTCATAATTTTGCAGCCTTATTTCGGAGGTGGCGCCAACTAGAAAGTTGAAGAGCTTTCAATTATAAGAACACTGGAAAAAACGTCACCTCAATCGGAGTCTCAGTGTGAAAGTTATGAGCAGTCAAAGATAGAAGAAAAAGTCAAATAAAGACAGGACCGGTCCGCCCAGAAATTAAAAGAACCGGTCTGCACAGGACCGGTCCACCCAAAAATTAAAAGAATTGGTCCACACTGCCACATTTCAGAGAACCCCGGACGGAAGGCAAACCGAAGAAGGAAGAAAATAAAAAGAACCGGTCCGCCCCTGACCGATCCGCCCCAGAAATAAAAGAATTGGTCCGCATTCAAGGCAAACGGATCCGGAGCAGGACAGGACCGGTCCGAATCAAGGAAAACGGGTCTGGAGGAGGGTAGGACTGGTCCGGCTTTCGCAACTTTAATTTTCTAATCTTACTCTAATGGAGAGTCCTAGTGCAACTAAAACTCTTGTAGTCTTGTAGGGTATATAAAACCGTTTTATTATCATTCTTAAGTAAGGAGAATTAATATAATTTTCCATTCCTTCCTCTAAAACCCTAGTTTTGAAGTTAGAGCACAATTTTAATTCCAAAGTTGAAGATTGTTCAGATTTTTGTGATTACAAGTGTTCTTAATTGCTTCTTTTACTGCTTTGGTAAGATTAGGAGTTAATTTTCTTCAATCCAATTCCTTTCTACATCATTCCACAAATTTTCCTTAGTTTAATCATGGTTTTCTGCAATTCAAAGATTATTTTTATTAGTTTCAGCATGTTAGGGTAGATTTTCTAAGGTCGGAATGCATGAACTCAACCTGATGTGGTAGTTGAATGTGTATAACATTAATCCTCTGAATTTAGTCATTTATTACGACCGTATTGCTTAGGAACACGATAATTGTAGATCTTTGGATCTCGTTTGCTTCCGGGTAACCGGGATGCTTTAGAATGCAATTCGAGTGTAACTATCGTAATACCGATTTACTCGTCCTCAGATTAAGTATGGTGCGGGCTTAAACATCATATACGTAATGCTTGGGAGTACTAAATTCTGGGTCTAATTAATCATTTAAATATACGATTAGTATTATACCTACAATACACTAGGGTTGGGGGATTGTATTCCCGTCCTGTTTTTCTCATCATATAGTTTAAAGTTTTAAATCAGTCTTCATCAGTATTTTAGGTAGTTTAGTATAATTGCACCTTTTCATAATTTCATAATCGCATCTAGTGTAGTCATTCCCCAAACCAAATCAATTTTCTTTTTCTTTTTAGAGTCGAAGTTAGGATTCATTCATCAGTCCAACATCGTCACAATTCCATTGTCCTATTTCCCTGTGGTAACAATCCCGACTTACCGGGTTTATTACTAACGCAACAGGCTAGCACTTGAGCCAGAGTGAACGCACATTAGAGACACTTTTTGAGTCACATCAAGCTTTTAAATTTCCACATCCGCTCGATCGAATTTGCCTCCCCGGTCCTTTTGGCCAGGGGACCCGCACTAACAACGCCAAACAGCTAGCCGTCCTTCGGGCAAGGAGGGGAAGTGATAGCATGGAAGAGGATGCCTTGAGCGAGAGCAATGATGAGGAAGAAGAGGCAGCTGGTGCGGATGTAGAAATGGGTGACGTGGGTTCGGATGAAGAGTCGGCGGATGAAAAAGACGACCCTAATTTTGAATGGGCGGGTAGCGACCTCACGAACCATATGGGGGAGCTTGAGATGAGATTTGGCAACTTTTTGACAGATTACTGTCGCGATACCAGCATGATGTTCCGTTTCCAAGAGGACATATACCGACGCCAAGGGGATCCCAACGAGCCCTTACCATCCTATTTCTATGACCCCTATGGCCCCGACGTGCCCGGTTCTTCCTAACCCCCGCCCCAGTGATGTTGTATTTGTGTGTGGCAGTTTTCCCTATTTCATATGGTTGTATGCTTTCCCTGTAATTGTACCACAGTCCTGTTTTCTATAAAATCTGCATTTTCTCCATTTGTTTGTTTTATTTATCGCACTTCTTATTTTTCCTTGTTCAGCTTTTAGTCCTTTTTGCTTGAGGACAATGCAAAAGTCTAAGTTAGGGGGGGGGGGGGGTCACAAGTGCGTATTTTTAAAACTTCACAAATTTTCAAAAATGCCTAGATATTTCCAAAAAAAATCAGAAAATTCGGAAAAACCCAAAAATATTTTTGTTCAAAATAAATAAAAATTGGAATTTAAAATTTTCAAGAATATCATTAAAAGTCGGATTGAAGTCTCAATTTGTAAAATTCAACATGCACAAAGCCCAAATTGACTAAATATGGAAATTGAGCGAAAATTGACGACTTAACGAATAAGTGTGGAGATTAACAAACCCGGTGAGATTCGAGCATATCACCTTTTGAGAGTTTTTAAATCAATCCGACTTCATTGTTAACTCAAAGCTCTTTTCAGCGCCTAAAAAGTTGTTGAGGATCTCAATCCTTTCATTTTGATCGGTTATGAAAAACGTGTGTGATATTGCTTTAAAAAATGTGCCAAAATTGATCTCAAAACTTAAATTCATCTCGAAACGCTTATGGTAACGCAATTGGTATTTTGGACAATGAAGTAGGCCCGCGTTTGTCACCCCAAAAAAAATATTGGCCAGAAAAAGATGCGAAAACTCACCCCTTTTGTAACCGAAATTTGAGCCGAATAAAATTTACCCTTTCGTTTAACAACCCGAAAAACCCAAATAGCCCGGAATTGCGAAAAAAATGGAAAAATTCAAAATTTAAGTCCGAAAAGTGCATATAAAGGGGCAAGGAAAAAATAGATACGCTCAATAAAAATAGCAAGAAAAAGAAAAATAGGAAAAGCGTAAAAATAGAACAAAAGAAGAAGAAAATGAGCAAAAGCCCGAAAAAGCACTAACGGACATCATAAGCAAAATTTTCCAGTTTCGAAATTCTTAGCCTTTTCTAATTTTACCCAATACACCTTAAAACCCAAAAAAGTCCTAACCGAGTCCAAATTGCGAAAATTGGTTACCGCGTGGAGAGCTAATACACCAAAAGATAATAAAAGAGATTGAACGTGCGAATAAGAGGCAATATTCCCGTTTTTAAAACCATATTTCGTTGATGAGATTCTATCACTCTAAAATTTCCATTTTCAACTTGTGTGCGTGACTTTGCGTCCATTATATTTTCTCTTTATAACACGCATACCGAGAGAATAGCCACATTCCGAGTGATCTGTTTGAGAGAGCATTCCTTGAGAAATTGAAATCAAAACAAATTTTCGAATAAGTAACGTAATGGTCAATCGTTGGAAATTCGCGGTTAAATTTTTGGCTTCGCACACACACACACTACGGTTTGAGACTTGTAAATATGACTTGATGATGAATATTTTATGGAAAAGTTTGAATTAAACATTTTTTGCATATTTTGAATCTTCTTTGAGTCGAATTTTGTGGGTATATTCTCTCCAAACCCTCACGAGACGCAACTCGTCCTACTAGGGTGACCTAGGGGTTTAAAGGCTTGTTGCATACGCTAAATGAAATCGGTTGCCCGCGAAAAAGGTATTCTATCCCAATAAAATGATTTTTAAGAGTTAAGGCGTGCTAGGATTCTTTTACATTACTCGGGACGCGCAAATTTCTAAGTTAGGGGGATTTGATTAATCATAAATTCTTCTAAATTTATCCCTTTAATTTAGTTACTTTTAGCACCTCGAACAACGTAATCGATTGGATTTTATCTCATAATCTTGCTATTGACTTATCCTAACGAGTGCACCGAGTTTTTGGTATTTCGTACTAATTTTGCAAGTATTTAATGTCAATAAATAAAGAAAGAAACCGAAAGAATCAAGAAAGAAAAGAAGGAAAAGTCAAAGGGGCAAAAGTGTAATTTCTACCCAAAATTCGGATGAGGCATATAAAGAGAAGTTAAAGATATCAAGTTCATCAGCACATAGGAAGAAACGTCACCTCAATCGGATCCCGGAATGAAAGATATGAGTAGTCAAAGTTGAGAAAAAAAAGTCAAAGAGGCAGATCGATCCGTAGTAGGACCGGACCGGTCCGCAGTGCCACAATCCAGAGGACACCGGATAGAAAGCAATCCGAAGAAGGAAGAAAATAAAAAGAAACTGTCCGCCCTGGATCATTGCACCCCAGAAATAAAAGAATCGGTCTGCTTCCCAGGCAGACCGATTCGCCCAAGCCCCGGACCGGTCTGGCTGTCGAGTTTTGATTTTTTAATTCTCTCTAATGGAGAGTCCTAGTGCAGCTAAAACTCCTGAAATTTTGTAGGGTATATAAACTCGAGTTTTTATCATTTTTAGGATGGGGGATTTTAGTTAAATTTCCATTCTTTCCAGAAAACCCTAGTTTAGAGAAAGTTTATTCTTTTAATTTCAAAGTTGAAGATTGTTCAGAATTTCGGGATTGCAAGTGTTCTTAATTACCACCTTTACTGATTTGGTAAGATTAGAAGATAATTTTCTTCAGTCCAATTCCATTCTACATCATTCTACGTATTTTCCTTAGTTTAACTATGGTTTTCTGCACATCAAAAATTGTTTTCATTAGTTTCAGCATGCTAGGCTAGATTTTCGAAGGCCGGGATGCATGAACCCAGCGTGATGTGATAGTTGCATGTGTATAACATTAATCCTCTGAATTTAGTGATTGATTACGACCATATTGCGTAGGAACACGACAATTGTAGATCTTTAGATCTCGTTTGCTTCCGGGTAAATGGGATGCTTTAGAATGAAATTCGAGTGTAACTATCGAAATACTGATTTACTCGTCCTCAGATTAAGTATGATGCGGGCTTGAACCTTATATACGTAATGCTTGGGAGTACTAAATTCTGGGTCTAATTAATCAGTTAAATTTACGATTAGTATTATACCTGTAATACACTAGAGTCGTAATGGAATTAAGATTTAGCCCATTATAGAGAAAGGAAATGATTTGTGCTGTATCAAGTGCGTATCTCTAAAACTTCACAAAATTTTCAAAAATATCATTAATGGTCGGATTGAAGTCTCAAGTTGTAAAATTCAACATACATAAAGTCGAAATTGACCAAAGATGGAAATTGAGCGAAAATTGACGACTTAACGAATAAGTGTGGAGATTAACAAACCCGGTGAGATTCGAGCGTATCACTTTTTGCGAGTTTTTAAATCAATCCGAATTAATTGTTAACTCAAAGTTCTTTTCAGTGCCTAAAAATTCGTCGAGGATCTCAATCCTTTCATTTTGATCGGTTATGGAAAACGTGTGTGGTATTGCCTTAAAAAGCGCACTACAAATCTCTAAATTAAATTAATCTCGAAACGCATATGGTAACGCAATTAGTAGTTTGGACAATGAAGTAGGCCCTCGTTTGTCACCCAAAAAACTTGGCCAGAAAAAGTAGCTAAAAATCACCCATTTTGTAACCCAAATTGAGCCAAATAAACTTTTCCCTTTCGTTTGACAACCCAAAAAAATCAAATAGCCCGGGATTACGAAAAATGGAAAAATTCATAAATTAAGTCCAAAAAGTGTATATAATGGGGCAAGAAAAAAATAGATATGCTTAACAAAAATAGAAAGAAAAGAAAAGAAGTGAAAAACAGAAGAAAAAAAATTAGAGAAAAAGAAGAAGAAAATGAGCAATAGCCCGAAAAAAGCACAAATGGACATCAGAAATGACTTTTCCAATTCCAATCCTCCCTACCATTTTCAATTTACCCCATATACCTTAAAACACGAAAAAGTGCTAACCGAGTCTAAATTGTGAAATTGGTTACCGCGTGGAGAGCTAATACACCAAAAGATAATAAAAGAGATAATGCGTGAATAAGAGGCAATGTTCCCATTTAAAAAAAACATATTCCGTTGATGAGATCCTATCACTATAAAATTTTCGTTCTTCTACTTGTGTGCCTGAATTTGCGTTCATTATATTTACTCTTTATATCACGCATACCGAGAGAATAGCCACATTCCGAGTGATTCGTCTGAGAGAGCATTCCGTGAGAATTTGAAAGCAAAATGAATTTTCGAATAAGTAACATAATGGTTAATCGGTGGAAATCCGCGGTTAAATTTCTAGCTTCGCACACACGCACTACGATTTGAGACTTGTAAATATGACTTGATGATGACTATTTTCTGAGAAAGTTTGAGTTATACAATTTTTGCATATTTTGATTTTTCCTTGAGTCGAATTTTGTGGGTATATTCTCTGCAAACCCTCACGAGACACATCTCGTCCTACTAGGGTGACCTAGGGGTTTAAAGGCTTGTTGCATATGCTAAATGCAATCGCTTGCCCGTAAAAAAGGTATTCTATTCCAATAAAATGTGATTTTCAAGAGTTAAGCCTTGCTAGGATTCTTTTACATTGCTCGGGACGCGCAAAGTTCTAAGTTAGGGGGATTTGATTAGGCATAAATTCTTCACATTCATCCCCTTAATTTCGGTATTTTTACGATCTCGCACGGTGTAAATAGATTGAATTTGGCTTATATTTATTCTACTAACCCTTTTTGTCAAGTATTTCGTATTTTGTGTTTGTCTTATGTGTTTTAAAGGTATTTCATGCAAGTTAGTGCCAAAAAGAACTCAAAACAGTGTAAGAAAACCAAGAAACGGGGAGTAAAGGGCATTTTCGTAATTTTGCAACCTTATTTCGAAGGTGGGGCCAATTAGAAAGTTGAATAACTTTCAACTATAAGAACACTAGAAAAAACGGCACCTCAATCGGATCCTGGTGTGAAAGTTATGAGCAGTCAAAGATAGAAGAAAAAGTCAAATAAAGACAGGATCGGTCCGCCCAGAAATTAAAAGAACCGGTCCGCACAGGACCGGTCCGCCCAGAAATTAAAAGAATCGGTCCGCACTGCAACATTCCATAGAACCCCGAACCGAAGGCAAACCGAAGAAGGAAGAAAATAAAAATAACCGGTCCTCCCCGGACCGATCAACCCCAGAAATAAAAAATCGGTCCGCATTCAAGGCAAGCCGATTCGGAGGAGGACAGGACCGGTCCAGATCAAGGCAAACCGGTCCGAAGGATGGTAGGACCGCTCCGGCTCTCGCAATTTTAATTTTCTAATATTCCTCTAATGGAGAGTCCTAGTGGAACTAAAACTCTTGAAGTCTTGTAGGGTATATAAACCCGTTTTATTATCATTCTTAAGTACGGAGAATTAATATAATTTTCCATTCCTTCCTCTAAAACCCTAGTTTTGAAGTTAGAGTAGAATTTTAATTCCAAAGTTGAAGATTGTTCAGATGTCTGTGATTACAAGTGTTCTTAATTGCTGCTTTTACTGCTTTGGTAAGATTAGGAGTTAATTTTCTTCAATCCAATTCCTTTCTACATCATTCCACAAATTTTCCTTAGTTTAATCATGGTTTTCTGCAATTCAAAGATTGTTTTCATTAGTTTCAGCATGTTAGGCTAGATTTTCTAAGGTCGGAATGCATGAACTCAACCTGATGTGGTAGTTGCATGTGTATAACATTAATCCTCAGAATTTAGTGGTTTATTACGACCGTATTGCGTAGGAACACGAGAATTGTAGATCTTTGGATCTCGTTTGCTTCGGGTAACGGGGATGCTTTAGAATGCAATTCGAGTGTAACTACCGTAATACCGATTTACTCGTCCTCTGATTAACTATGGTGCGGGCTTGAACCTCATATACATAATGCTTGGGAGTACTAAATTCTGGGCCTAATTAATCATTTAAATTTATGATTAGTATTATACCTACAAGACACTAGGGTTGGGGGATTGTATTCCCTTCCTGTTTTTCTCATCATATAGTTTAAAGTTTTAAATGAGTCTTCATTAGTATTTTAGGTAGTTTAGTATAATTGCACCTTTTCATAATTTCATAATCGCATCTAGTGTAGTCATTCCACAAACCAAATCAATTTTCTTTTTCTTTTTAGAGTCGAAGTTAGGATTCATTCATCTGTCCAACGTCGTCACAATTCCATTGTCCTATTTCCCTGTGGATACGATCCTGACTTACCGGGTTTATTACTAACGCGACAGGCTTGCACTTGAGCCTAGTGTTAACGCACATTAGAGACATTTTCTGAGTGGCGTCAAGAGGGAAGGAAGGTTGGGCACTCATAGTGGATTTTATGTTTGAAATGAAAGAGGTGTTCTCTTCTCTTCTGTTTACGTTAAGTGGCAAGAACCTTTACCTATTTTAAGAATATATTATGTACTTTTAAGACTTAAAATAATATTTATTATATATATTGGACAACAAACATTTTGTTTCGATTTTCAGTCTCTATTTTCAAAATAAAGGGACACGCGGCATGCTGTGATTGGTTAACGTTTTATGAAAATGGGTCCGCGCCAGCGACTTTATTCAAAAGTAGGGACTAAAACTTTAAATAAAATTTGTATTGTCATATTTCCCAAATACATATTACAATAGGTCCTAAATTTCAAATCCCCTTTTAAGAATAACCCCACATAAATTTATAAATTATTTTCTTACACTTGCAGCGCCACTATGCCCTAAATACCTCCGTACCTGCACACACACACACACACACACACACACACACACACACACACACACATATATATATATATATATATATATATATATATATATAGAGAGAGAGAGAGAGAGAGATAAAGAGAGGGAGACTCTCATACATACTATATATACATATTTGCTGACACAAACCTATTTTTATAAAATATAAAAAAATATTTTTGATTTGAATTTTAATGTGATATTTAAACCTTTAAAGATATCCATATAAAAAAATCAGCTCAAAATAAGTTGTTTTGCTATTTTAAAAAAGATTTGTCAAACTTTTACCGCTTTTAAAGTGCTTTAAAAAGTGTGAAAGTTTGACCCATTTTTTTGAAAATAGCAAAAAAATTATTTTGAGCTATTTTTTTTTATATGGGTCCATTGAAATGTTTAAAAACACAAAAAAAAAATCAATTCAAAAATACGTTGTTTACTATTTTGAAAAAAATCGGTATGTATCATTAGTATGTACAGAGAGAGAGATTTGAAATTATATGTACATGTGGGTACCCGAAATTAGAATGATGGGCCTAGACGAGTAGCCCAATTATAGAGACCCAAAGTCTAGACCCCATATCTTAATCGGTCATGATTTAGTCTTCTCCCATGTTCCCATTAAGAGGGCTCGTTTAGAAAAGCCAGCCTCAGAAGAAAGCCAAGGACCAGCGAGGTCCACACAGATATCCAGGCTGATTGATGCATATAAGGCGAGGCTCCACGAGCAGAGGAAGTCTTCTCGTAAGCAAGAAGCTGAGAATGCTCGCCTCAAAAGAAGACTCCATCGTGGTACCAAGAGACGTCCATACCGCACTCGTAGCCCTCATGCGAGCAAGTCTTGCAGCCGAGGAAGGAGCCCCAGACGCGGATCCCAGAAAGCTGAGGGAAACGAATCAGAGGACGACATGCTCGAGCAACTGCGACT
The DNA here is from genome assembly GCA_949130495.1 of Sambucus nigra. Classification (NCBI taxonomy): domain Eukaryota; kingdom Viridiplantae; phylum Streptophyta; class Magnoliopsida; order Dipsacales; family Adoxaceae; genus Sambucus; species Sambucus nigra. The sequence goes on along the minus strand of OX422224.1, from coordinate 218,356,480 downwards.
AGCTCGCAATCACAGGAGCCCAGATCACAGCAACGAAAACATACAAAGTCTGGTCCGAAGGGAGATGAACCAACACCCTACACATCACGGTACCAGATCGACTCGAGAACTCATTAGGCGAGCTCTCAAAACTCAGATGAAATCACCTTTCTCGAGGGAAATAGAAGAAGAGGAAGCCCCCAAGAAGTTTGCTATTCCAAGGTTCAAAGTTTATGATGGTAAGACTGATCCCATTGATCACGTTAGGAAATACCGACAGGCCATGACCCTCTGGAACCATCGAGACGCACTAATGTGCAGAATTTTTCCCTCGAGCCTTCATGATGTGGCGCAAAAATGGTTCTAAAGGCTCCCCCACCGGTCTATCAGGAGTTTCAAGTTCATGGCCGAGCTCTTTACGGCTCGATTCATTACTAGTAGCTCCCATACCAAAAGGATGGATGCTTTGCTAACAATGAAAAAGATGCCTCAAGAGACCCTTCGAGACTACGCGAAGAGGTACTGGGAGTTATTCAATGAGGTCGAGGACTTCTCGAAGAAAGTGGCAGTGGCCTCCTTCAAAATGGGGCTACCCAGCTCTTCCCTTCTATACCAGCCCCTGACAAAGAAAGAGGCTATGACCATCGACGACCTAATGGCTTGAATCGAGAAATATGCCAAGGTGGAGGATGTGACCCGCCTTACCCCAGGGGAAAGCGATCGAATTAAGCTCGCTGCCAAGGGCAGTGACATAACTATGAACCAGAAGAGAGGAGGAAAGAACGGGGGCAAGAACGGCTCCAAGAACGGAGGCATTAACGATATGGCAAAAGCATTTCAGGCGGTTAACACTGTCTTCAGAGAACCAATTTACAAAATTCTCGCAAAAATCAAAGACGAGACATTTATCAAGTGGCCTAGGAAAATGGGTGGAGATCCCTCGAAGAGAAACAACGCACTAAGATGCGCTTTTCATAAAGAAGGAGGACATAAAACCGAGCATTGCAAGGCTCTTAAGTCCCACCTCGAAGAGCTGGCTCAGTTCCGGCACCTGAACGAATTCGTGGAAAAGAAGGTAGAGAAAGTTGTTGCCCATAGGGAAGCAAGGCCCAACAACGTACTCGAAGATAATGCCGACCATGAATTCGCAGTAATTCATGGGGCATCTGACATAAAACAAATCTAAGGAATTCAGCTCGAATGGAGGTAAAAAATCTTACAGCGGTGATGCAAGCTTTTCAGATCGATCCAGTGAAGACGCTGTCAGGAAAATGCCGGCGAGCAGATGACGTCGACTATAGTAAGCATATCGTGTTTACAGAGGGAGATATGGTGGGAGTGAGAACCCCACATCATGATGCTCTGATCATTACTCTCAGAATAGCTAACTATGACGTCGACCAGTTACTCGTCGACCAAGGAAGCTCGTCCAAGGTAATGTACCTCGACCTATTCAGAAAATTGAAGGTAAGCATCGCCGACCTAAAAGAAGCTACTGTCCCTTTAGTTGGTTTCGCTGGGAAAGTGACTATGCCCTTGGGAAAGATCATATTGCCAGTAAGGGCAGGACATGTTTCTAAAATGATCGAGTTTCTGGTGGTCGACATAGACTCGTTGTACCAGGGTATCCTCGGTAGAGGATGGCTGCATGCGATGAAGGCAGTCTCCTCAACCTACCATCAGAAGCTCAAATATGTGACCGAGCGAGAAGTAATGGAGATCCATGGCGATCACGCGATGGCAAGAAGGTGCTTCATAGCATCCATCCACCCAAGACCAGAGAAGAAGGCCGACAAGTCCAGCGAGAAGGTTGAAGAATAAGAAGGTCTTATACCTTCGAAATAGCAATTAAAATATGGAACGCCCGGAGTAGAGGAGACTAGGCTCCTCCCCTCTGAACGGGTCATCGAGGACCTGGAGGAAATCAAAGTAGGAGATTGCGATTATAGCAGGATCTTCTTGATTAGAGCTTCTCTCGCAGATCAGGAGAAGAAGGAATTGACGACCCTACTAAGGAACAATATAGACATCTTTGCGTGGGAACCATACGAGCTGCCTAGAATTGATCCTAGTATGGTTTGTCATCAGCTGCACGTCGACCCTACCTTCAAACCAATCGTGCAGAAGGCATGGTGGACTGCACCTGAGAAGGAAAAAGCCGTGGAAAAAGAATTTAAAAAACTGCTGGATGCAGGGTCCATACGGGAGGTACAATTCCCTAAATGGTTATCCAACCCAGTAGTGGTTCCAAAGAGCAACGGGAAGTGGAGAGTTTGCATCAACTTCACTGACTATAACAGGGCGTGCCCTAAAGACAGCTTCCCTCTCCCAAAAATCGATCAACTAGTGGATGCCACAGCAGCTCACCAGAGAGTGAGTTTTTTGTATGCATACTTAGGGTATCATCAGATCCCCTTGTATGCTCCAGACCAGGACAAGACAACATTCATCACCACCGTTGGATGGTATTGTTACAAGGTCATGCCCTTCGGGCTCAAAAATGCAGGGGTAACCTACCAGCGGATGGTCACCAAGATGTTCAAAGACTAAATGGGAGACACCATGTAAGTCTACATCGATGATATGCTCGTCAAAATCATGAAGAAAGAGAACCACCTCTCAGACCTATCAAGAACCTTCGAAATCCTCAGGAAGTACTGCATAAAACTTAATGCGAGCAAGTGTTCTTTCGGTATCCAGTCAGGAAAATTTCTTGGGTACTTGGTCAGTAAGAGAGACATCGAGGCTAACCCAGACCAGATCGATGCAATAAGCAGGGTACAACCTCCTCGCACCATCCGTGATGTACAGAAGCTCACTGGCATGCTCGCAGCCCTGAACCGTTTTATATCAAAGTCCTTAGAGAAGTGCAAACCGTTCTTCTAGCTCCTCAAGGGAAACAAAACGATAGAATGGAATCAAGATTGCTCGCGGGCATTGGATGAACTCAAGGCTTACCTTATCTCTCCACCACTGCTCGTCATACCATAGGAAACAGATCCCCTGTACTTATACCTCTCTGTTTCTGACCACACTGTCAGTTCTGCATTAATGTGCAAGAATCTAGCACCCCGTTTACTACGCAAGCAAGACCTTACTAGACCCCGAGCAGCGGTAACTACCACTGGAGAAGCTCGCCTTTGCACTAGTAGTGGATTCAAGAAAGCTGAAACACTATCATCGTCCTTACATCGCACACCCTTAAAGAAATCCTAAGGAAGGCGGATTTGTCGGGCGGACTGTCTAAATGGTCAGTCGAGCTCGGATGATTTGATAACCAATTTCAACCAAGGAACGCAATCAAAGGGAAGGTCCTTGACGATTTCATAGCCGAATTCACAGGCGAACAGCCCCTCGACCAACCTCAACCAGGAAAGCAAGGAGAGAACCACACAACGGAGGGAGTCTGGAAATTATTTATTGATGGAGCCTCCAACTCAAAGGGGGCAGGAGTAGGCTTTGTCCTCATCACCCCGGAGGATACAATCCTTGAACAAGGAATCAGGCTTGGATTTTCAGTCTCCAACAACGAAGCAGAATACGAAGCTTTAATAATCGGCCTCCAGAAGGCGCACACTTTGGGAGCAACGCATTTACAGGTGTTCGGCGATTCTTAATTAGTCTCCAATCAGATAAGTGGAGACTACAATGCAAAAGATGAAAGAATGGCAGCTTACCTCGCCTTGGCAAAAAGACTAATGGCTAGCTTCGAAGAAATCAATATCCAACAATTTCCCAAAGGACAGAATAGCCATGCTGACGCCCTAGCATCCCTGAGTTCGGGAGTCGATTCTGACTTAAAAAGAACAATCCCCATCGATTTCCTCGATCATTCGAGCATTAACCGTAACAGCAAGCCACCAGGCATGGAGTAGGTGCTCCAAGTGGAGTCAGCACCCAGCTGGATGGACCCTTTAAGGGACTATTTGAAGGATGACACGCTCCCAGATGATAAGAAGACCACTCACCAGATAAGAGTCAAAGCTACTCACTTTCATTTATCTCTATAGGGAAAGATATATAAGGGATCCTTTTTCGGTCCCTACCTTCAATGACTTCACCCAAGGAATGTCGAACAAGTTCTACATGAGCTTCACGAGGGAATATGCGGAAGCCATATTGGAGGAAGGTTTCTGGCTTTTCGAGCAATGAAGGAAGGCTATTGGTGGCCATATATGCAAAGGGACTCTGCGATGTATGTTCGTAAGTGGCTGCAATGCCAACTTCACGCTCCTACGGTCCACCAACCTGCTAGCGACCTAAAATCACTGTCCAGCCCATGGCCATTCGCCTAATGGGGAATGGACATCGTAGGACCACTTTCTACCACCACCGGCAATCGCAAGTATCTGTTGGTCGCAACTGACTACTTCACCAAATGAATCGAGGCGGAACCCCTAATGAACATCCGAGATGCAGATATGATAAGGTTCATATGGAAAATATAATCACCCATTTTGGCATCCCCAGAACAATCATCACTGATAATGGAACGCAGTTCGAGAGCGGCTATTTTCAGAGTTTCTGTGACGAGCATGGAATCAGACACCATTTCAGTTTGGTGGCCTATCCTCAGAGCAATGGCCAAGCTGAGGCTTCCAACAAAACAGTGATCGACGGATTAAAGAAACGATTAGAGCGAGACAAAGGCACATGGGTAAATGAGCTACCACAGATTCTATGGGCTTATCGTACTAACCCACGACGAGCGACAGGGGAAACCCCATTCTCATTGACATATGGGACGAAAGCAGTCATCCCCTTGGAAGCAGGCTTGTCAATAATGAGGTCCAACCTTGTCGATCAGGGAAATAATGATGCAGCATTGCTCGCCGAGCTCGACCTAACCGATGAACGTCGCGAGTTGGCCCTAGTAACACTAGCAAGCTATCATTAGCAGCTCGCAAGTCACTACAACAAGAAGGTCAATCCAAGGACATTTCGAATTGGGGACTATGTCCTGAGGAAAGTCCTGGGCAGCACAGTAAAACCATCAGACGGCATGCTAGGGACAAATTGGAAAGGACCATTCAAGATAACTAGAGATGATCTGCAGGGCGCCTATCACTTGGAAACGATGGAAGGAAGAGAGATACCCCGAGCTTGGAATGCAGCTAACCTTAAGAAATTCTATTTCTAGATTCTTCTTTTGATCTTTAATTATGAAACTAGAAGTTCATTTCCTTATCATCAATAAAAAGTTATTTGGAAGTTGCATTCTAAGAAGTATCAATTAACTAATTTGCATTTTACGAGGTGTCAATGTATAAACTTTATAACCCACACACCTTTTCCAAGTAACAGGCACACTGATCATTACACTATAGCAGGGAAATGACCCTCCTCAGGTTTTCGTTATGAAATATGAAAGACCTCTTAGCATTGCCCCTGGCAATATATGAAGCCCTACAAGATATCCTTAAGCAATATGGCCAAGTAAAAATTGGTCACCAAACAATTTTTGGTTGAATAAAATCCTGATCGGATAGAGCATCCAACACCAGGTGTGTCCTTGCCAATTGCCACACTTAGGCCTAAGGGAGTGTGACGACACAACCTAAAAGGTAAAGTGAGGCAGAATGGTATCTCGTTGGCATACTGGACTGGAAGGACACTTACTTGATAATACGAACATACAAATCTAGTCAACCAAGACAGGCTCAAGATTTTTGAGCAAAGATGTGGAAAATATCAGACACTTGTTTAGTCGGCAAATTTGCCCAAAACATAAATTTTATATTAATTCATCACATTTATAGCAAATACAATACATGTTTAGTCGGCAAGCTCGTCCAAAACATCGACTTTACATCACTTCAATACAAAATACACAGAGTTACTACTGACAGAATCTTAGTGAGGGTCAGGCCTCCGAGCGAGATAATCAGCCACTTGGGCTCTTCGGCCGTCGTCAGGATGAGGAACTAGCTCCTCCTCGACTTCATTCGCATCCGACTCCAATAATTACCGAGGGATGGCATCGATGGGGATCCATTGATCATCTCTTCGAAAGGGGTTAGGCATCAGGGTGGAAGGAGAAATCTCATGACGGTAACAGAGCATCGAGTTCCTTGGGACTTACAGATCCCTTAAGGCACTCAACCACCCCTGATGAAGGCGAGCTCCTCAAACTCTATCAGTCTCATTGGAGCATCTAGCCAACCCTGATTTTAACCATCGGCCCATACTCGTTGAGGTCCTTTCTTAATTAAGTGCATCAATCGGGTGACGTCCCTCTGGAGCCCAGCACCAATCACATACACTCGCTAGATATCACCAAGAAGCTCTTCCATTTCCCTAGATGAACCCCTAGTATTCCTGCCAGCTCACGGAACGGTTGGAGGGGTAAATCCTTGTAGCACAGGAGGAACGTAGCTCGGGTCAGTTCTAGCTCGGGACGATGAGGAACCTCGTAATACTACAGGAGCGATGCTCGGCGCATGCTCCCTAAGTCGCGAGACCTCTTTCCTCAAAGCCTCATTCTCTTGCTGAAAAACTTCCCCAACCTAGTTGATCTCAGAAGCATCTAGAAGTTTTACTCGCAATGTATTCACCTCTTCTTGCACTAAAGCACCAACTTTTTCCATCTCCTGGAGCCTGTCCTTCAGTTTTACGATGAGCTCAGTCTGCTCTATAAAGCATTTGTTCCTTAATCGCAGACATTTATAAATCCTCACAAAAATATGATGAACTTCAGAGCTTACATCAGGTCCAAGCATTCTTCCTAATTAAAAAGTGGCTGGTATATAATCATCAACATCAATCGACTACAGGCAATAAAAGAGCAATGAAGAACAAAATCATTTAGTATACTAAGGGAATGAAAAACCTTCTCATTTTATTGATACGAAGAGAATCAAAATACATTAAAGGGTCAAAGGGAAAATTACAAACAGAAAAAACAAAGTACAACCCTGAAAGATAACTTATCCAGTAACCTCAGGATGATCAGAAGAGGATAACTGCTTCCCCTTGTCAGCGACAACAGAAGCACCTCCCTCAGCAGGGATAACCTCTATCGCCTGAGCAGGTGGAGCATCAGCAAGAACCATCTGGGAGACAGAATCAGCACCTTCGGTGGCTAGGGTAGGGGCTTCCTCCACAATTGGCTTCAGACCCGGGTCATGCTCATCGAATAGAGGAGAGGCAACATTGACACCAGCAGCTATGAGGGCCATGTTCCAACCTTTCTTGAAGTTCAGACTGCTGATTTAGCCTATCTGAACCTAGGCATCTTCATATGCAGCAGCCCACCCGGAGTTATAAGAGTCCTTGATGGTAGCTGCCTGAGAATCTTTTTCTTTTAGCTGCTCGGTCAGCACCCTGTTATCCTCCATGATATCCAACTTGCTTGAGCAGACCAGGTCATAGGATTGCCTCAGCTAGTTCAGCTCTTTAACCACAGCCTCCCTCTCTCGATTGGCCTCGACAAGGGCCAGGTCGGAAGAAGCCCGAGCAGCATCAGCAACCTTCAAACCAGCCTCGAGCTTTGTACCCTTCAACTTCAAGGCAGCATTCTTCTGCTCTAGCTCGATATTTTTCTTCACCAGATCATCGCGAGAATGATAGAGCACGGCGAAGTCAGTCAGGAACTATGAGAAAAGAATATATTATAAAGGGGAAATAAATAGAAATTAGGAGACATTAAAGGAGAGAAATAGACTTACCAAGGCTAGCCTCTGGCTCGCCTGTAGAGCTAACTGGTCAGTCCCAACGCCATTTGATGGTCAGTAGGAAGGAATTCCCTCTTGAGAAATGCAGGGGACAGTTGAGGAGAAATGGCCACTGAGGCCCCCTCGGGCAATGCGGACACAGGGACTAAGGCCTGCCCTACCTTTGTCCTCAATTCCATTTTTCTCCTCTCTTCTTCCTTCTTATTCTCCATTCTCTTCTTCTCTCCCATCCTCTTTTTCTCTTCTATCTTCTTTCTTTCCTCTTCCTTCTTCCTCTCTCTCTCTCTCTCTCTCTCTTTCATATGTTCTTCTTCTTTCCTCTTCCTCTCCTGCTCCTGAGTAGTAGCCCGGGAACCAGCAGCCCCAGTACTGGACTTTTGCTTCTTCGACCACTGAGCAAGGAGCACATGGTCATCATCATCGTCATCTCGGATCAAATTCTTCCTTAGAGGAACCATTTCTTCACTAGAGCTGCTAGACGTGCTCGAAGAGTCTTGGGCTTCAGAAACCTCTTCCGAGTCAGAAGAATTATTACCACTGGATCTTCCCTCACCAAAATTTCCTTCAACACCTCCTCTGATGTTTCTCTCAGAACTACTCTCCTCCTCGTCTAACTGGATGGGATCAGCAGCAGCTTCTTTGGAGGTATCAAACTCAGGAATGCTATCTACCGGCCTCGCTATAAAACTAGAGCCAACGTTCTTATACTCGAGGAAGAAGTCTACATACCGGGGGTGCTCACTATCAGCTAAAACTCCCTAATGTTCTAAGCTTTGACCAACTCAGAGAGATAAACCTCGCTAAGAGCAGGTTCTAAGTTCTTCGACCTCGCTGAAGAAAAAACAAAGAAGAGTTAGAAAGATCACAAATCAGTAAAGAAATTGAAAGAACATAGCAGAGACTACCTATATATTCTTCCCCATAAAGGGAACAGAGAACCTATCAGACCTCGACCCCTCAGTCTGGGGAGAAAACTGCTAATTTTTAGCAAGGAATCCATATTGCCAATAGTCCTTATGGGAATCAGGTAGGTTTACTACCAATACCCTGTCAGGACTCCTGGCTTTGAGATAGAGGACACCAGAACTAGTTCGAGAGAAGGAATAATAAAAACATACCTCGTCGAGCCCTAATTTGGTGCCATAGAGCTGATTTATTCTATGGAAGCCATTGATTATCTTCCATACATTGGACGAACACTGTGCAGGAATAATGTTGAAATAACCAAAGAAGTGCAAGAATAGATTGTTGGGAGGAAAAGTAAGTCCCCCTTTGGAAAGCAACAAGACATGGATCTAATGGGCACCCTCTATCTCTCTAACATTTTTAGGGGGAGAGGCACACTCAATCTCTACCCACCCTGGGATATTGTAAAACTTCCTAAACTCGGACACTGATCTATTACCAATCTTTGCCATTGGAAAACCCTAAAAAACTACAAATTCAAAGAGAAAATACAAAGAGAAGGCACATGGGACTTACAAGGTGAAAGTTTGACTTGAATGATGAAGAATCACAAGCCCAAATGACGAGGAAGATCAAAAGAAACAAGAATGAAGACCGGGAGAAGATAACGTGAATCGCTAGAACTCGTAAAAAATGGGAGAGTACTGGGAAGCTTGAAACAGGGATTGAGAAATGACTGCTCTGGATAACTTTTGAGTGCTACTAATCATAATGCACAGACCACGAAGCAAGTGCCGACTAACTCAGTCCTCAAACTTTGGTAAGAGTTGCACGGTGTACAAAGGAGCCATTATGACAAATCATTTAAATTTATTGAGCCCAAAGTATGGCCCAACAAACGTCGGGGTAATTATGGGTACCCGAAATTAGAATGATGGGCCTAGACGAGTAGCCCAACTGTAGCGGACCAAAGTCCAGACCCCATATCTTAATCGGTCATGATTTAGTCTTCTCCCATATTCCCATTAAGAGGGGTTCTAGGAGAAGATGGAAAACGTGGGGGAATCCAACACCCCCACTCCCTGAAAATGGACATCTATATAATACACCCTACGTCCGGGGCATAAGGACACACTGTATTCTTTGTAATCACTCTCCAGAGTATATAGAAATAATACTGACTGCACCACCGTGGACGTAGGCACCTTTGTTGAACCACGTACATCTTTTGTTGTGTGATTGGCATTTTGTATTCCTTATTTTGCTTGGTGATTGTGCTTCTCTTATTTCTTTGTGTTGAATAATAATTGTCACCACAATACATGTATATTCAAATATTTTATATATATATATATATATATATATATATATATATATATATATATATATATATATAAAATTTTGAGTTTTAAAATAAGTTTCCAAAAACAACATTTTTGTGTTTTTAGAAAACTGATGTTTAAACATAAGATTTCGAAGCAAACTGTTCAAAAACAGGTCGGCCAAACAAAAACTCTAATCAAAATTGTGTTTAACTTTAAACAAAGTAAACAACTTTTAAACACATAAACAAACAGTTGAGGTGTCAAAATGTAACCCAACACGAAATTATAAATTAATGAGTTTAGACTTATCTGATTTGAGTCAATACCGGGCAACACGATTGAGGTTTTGGAAATTTTGATTCCAGTGATTAGACCTGTTTGCACTCATTAAAATGAGTTAACACTATCCTTACTCTTTGCTTATTTATTATGTTTAATACATTTTGTAATATTTGTTATATTTCTAATTTTGGGTAAAGAAAATTTTACTGTTTAGATCTAATTACTATAAACATTTGGGCCCGTCTGGTTATGTATTCCGAAAACTCTATTTGAACACTATTTTTAAACACAATTTTAAAATTCAGTTCTATGTGTTTATAAATATTGATGGGCGTTTGGTAAACTAATTTTTAAATTGAATTTTCATAAAATTTGACCAAATTGGCAAACATGTATATATATATATATATATATATATATATATATATATATATATATATATATATATCATTTATTTTTTTGTGTATATATATAAATGTATAAAGCTTTATAATTTATACAAATTATAAAGCTATACAAATTATAAATTTTTTAGTGAAATAGGTTAATAAAGTTAATTATTAAAAATTCACTAAAAACTGCTCTCAATCATTATTTTTGTGGTTATTTCGAGTTTTATACAAATTATAGCTTTATAATGTCCAAACAACTGCTCTCAATCATTATTAACCTATTTCACTAAAAAATATTAAAAATTCATTTCACCACATAAATCAAAAAGTAAACTATCTCTCATCAAAAACTAAATTAAAAACTGATTTCAACAACAAGCCTCACTTACAGCAACACAAGTTCAATCAACCCATCATTCAAACCACAACCCATATATCTCATAATTTCAATCACAACTGAAACAAAAGTAAGTTCTTTCCTTACTGGTGGGCCGGTGGCAACAACAAATGGGAAGGAGACGAGATGAGGTCATCCAGCAGCAGCACTGCGATAGGTTGAGTCTGGATATGGAGAGGAGAGGGCGGGGATGCGTCGGGTGAAAGGAAATGGAAACACATATTTGGTTTTTGTTGTTGGCCGAAGAAGGAAAGAAGGAATATGTTATTATGGTTATAAGTTTTAGGTAGTTATATTTTGGCCCTTTATTTTATAAAAATCTATAGAAAATACCTAAAACTTATATTCTTTACACAAAAGACCTCTAATTTTTTTTTTCAAATCTAAACAGGGGTGGCCACCCCAGCTTTTCATAACGTTCGTCTGCCCCTATATATATATATATATATATATGGGGTTTTGGGGAAAGGTCCTCATAACTCTCAAAGTGTATAAAAATAGGACATTCACATAATTTTTATAAATTTAGTCCCTGTACTAAAAACATGACTAAAACACCATGAAAAATGGTGCCACTAGCGCAGATCCAAAAAAATGAACTTAAAAGAGTTATTTGATAAACATAAACATAGATTTATATAAATAAAAAAATAACTTTTTATAGAAAGGGATTTCATTTTTAACAAATAATTTTTATTTTTTTATAGAACGATTTGTTTATTGTTTTCAAACATAATTTATTTATTAATAACTTTTTTTTTATAAAATAGTTAAAAAAAATTGTTTAAAATAATTTTGTTATTTTTTAAAAATAATTTTTTTAGATAAATTAGTTTTTCAAAACTCTCAAAACATTTTTTTTATAAATCATGTATTTAAATTAACATTACACCAAATTGGTAAAAATGTTACTCTTCACCCGACCAAGGTTATCACGGTAAAAAATTATGATAAAAAAATACGTATTTTTTGTCACGGTATTTGACCATGACAACTCATTTATCACATATGTGTCACGGTCAAAGACCGTATCAAAATGAGAAAGTTGTCATGGTCTTTGACGGCAATACGTCTGTGGCAACTTTAATAATATAAAACCCTACCTGCTTATCAGTTTTCTTTCCCTCGCATTTTATTTCCCTCGCTATTCTTTCTCTCTCTCTCCTTTGCAAACTCCCTCTCTCCCCAGTGCGAGCTCTCTATCGACATCTGCGATTCTCTCTTTCCCTCCTCTCTCACTGGTATGTTTTAGTGTGTATGTGTTAGGGTGTGTTTCAATGTGTGTGTGTGTGTGTGTGTGTGTGTGTGTGTGTGATCGTGTGTATTTCAGTGTGTGTGTGTGTGTGTGTGTGTTAGTGTGTGTATGTGTGTGTGTAAATTAAAATTGATATTATAAATTGAAATTGAAATTGAAATTGAAATTAAAATTAAAATTAGTATTTGATACTTGGTATTGTGAGTGTAGAAAAATTCACAATAAAGGATTACGAAAGTAATCACGAAAGGCAGAAAGTAAATAAAATCACAAACAACAGTGATGTATGTGGTTCGACAACTTGCCTACGTCCACGGAGAGGTTACTTGTTTTTTATTAAGTGTCTCTCAACGATTACAATTTTTCATCCCCTTGCCCCAGGTCATGGAATACAATTAATATATGTGCTTATTACATAATTTAAGTTGTTTAAAATACTCCATCATAGTATGTGGATTATTCATAAGGTTCTTGAATATCTTAACCAAGATTCTTAGCACCTGAATTGACCATATCTGTGAGTATACTCCTCTAACTAAACTGTCCATGTCAAAGTCAGACCATGATTTGGGCCAGGCCAAATAACTCAAGTTATCTTGGTCGGCTACTCTCATAGTCTTGCAAAAAGTGGGCTCCCACAATTGCCCTTGAAATCTTTGGGCTATTAATAATGGGCCGATAGATTTCAACTGGAATGGAGGTCCAAGTCCTTATAATATAGTGAGATTCGATGATGGCATCTTTGCAATAACAAGGCTTGCAACAAGGGTACGTTTGTCTTAAAAAGAAATAGAAGCGCCAAAATCTTCTTGGGAAGTCAAAACTCATCATTTGAGTGCTCTGGTGATCAGTTGTTGCTTATTCAAGCGTTTTTCATTGCTTTTGGTCGTTCTTGCTCACAATCCATTCCTAATCTCTTGTCTTTCTTTAAAAGTCGAAGTTTATCTCTTTCTATGCTTCCTCAAAGCTTCATTACTGCCTGTAAGTTATAGTCCCTACCTCTTCTGGTTCTTTTTCTTTGTACTAGCTAGTTACTGTAGTTAGGGTTTCTTCTTGCTCTGTTTAGCTATGGTGATGTTGGATGGTAAATCTATAGAAGAATTTAGGTGTAAGTATAACATTCCTGAGTGGGTAATTATCGACTATTCCCCCTTCCTCGTAATGTTCGTAAAGTGGAGGGGGGACACTGGATTCATACCCTGTTGATAATTCAATGGGGTCTGACATTTCCCCATATGAGTTCTTCCTTAGATTTTTTTATGTATTTTTCCAATGTTCCCGCTCAGTGTAGCCCCCAATGTATGGAAGATAATAAACGATGTACATAGGATAACTAATCTTTACAAAGCAAGTTTGGGACTGACCGGGATATGTTACTATTACGTATTCTCAAAAACTAAAGAGGGTTTGTTGTATCTGAAGACCAAAAAAGTTGAGCGAGTTCTGGTGGCTAATCTTCTGGATTCCCATAAGGACTATTGGGACAGTGGGTTCATCATGAGGAACTAGCAACACCCTCCACGGTTGGAGGGGGAGAGACTATGTGACCTTCCCATTTTTTACTATGGGGAGGACGAAATAGGTCGCTTCCACTTTTTTTCCTTTCTGCTATTCTTTGTTTTTGCATCTTGTGCTAAGGAGCAGGAGCCTGGCATTAGTGAGATCAATATTGAGGAGCTCACGAAGGCCTGGAGCATGAAGGAGATATTGGCAGAATGTGAGCACCCTAGGTCGGCGACCTTTCTCTTGGAATATAAGAACACAGGCACCAACTTTATTGCTCGAACATGCGAGAGGTTGGTCCTTCCGATCTAGTTCTTATTGAGGAGGGAAGTTTTAAAGAAGAAGAGGAAGAGAGCGAAAAAGAGAGAAGAGGAGGAGTAGAAGTATGCGGAGAAGAGGAAACAGAGGAATGAGAAAAGGAAGAAGAAGAAGAAGAAGAAGAAAAGGATATGGATCCTTTAGTCAAAAAGATGAGGTTGAGGCTTCCTAATGATGATGATAATCATGCATTCCTATCTGATAGGATTCATGCTTTAAGGGTTTCTACTGCTGACTCTCCCAAGGGTAGTAGTTTTGGCCCATCCAAAAAATGGAGAGAGCAAGAAAAGGAAAGAGAGAGAGATAGAGAGAGAGAAAAAAAAGAGAAGAAGAAAGAAAGAGAGAGACATAAAGAAGAAGAGAAGAAGAAAGAGAGAGGGAAAGTTTAGGATAAGAAGAAGTTAGCCTTAGAGTCTGCTGGAGGGCTCACCCTCCCTAGTCCTGAGGGGGATAGTGTGGGTAATTCCCCCTTTTTAGCCCTCGACATGCTGAAGAGGTAAATGATTGATGCTTATCACAAGCGTTCCTCGAGGCTGGGTCAATCTCAACTTGTCCTCAAGACTGCACTGGGGATGTCTCCGATATTTTTTTTTTGTTTTTATTCTTTTGATATTTCTCATTTTCGTTCTGATTCCCCACTGATATATTCTTTTTGTATATGCTATCTGACTTCACCACCCTTCTTGATAATCATTCTGATAGCTTCAAAAGGGAAGAAGAGCTGAAGAAGGCCTTGAAGGCTGAGAAGGTGGCCCTGGAGGATGAGAAGGTGGCCCTTGGCAATGCTCTCCGATCGTGGGAGTGTGAAAAAAGTGAGACCTCTAAGGTCTATGATGCTCAGAAGGTAGTAATTATTGAGAAGTCCGAATTGGTGGAGGCCAACAAAGAGTTGACAGGCAAGGTGGCCAAACTGGAGGGAGACCTTTTTCAAGCAAAGGATGATGGCTACTGTGAAGGTTTCTGCAAAGCTTATGAGGATGTTGAACGCCAGATGGCTTATGCCTGCAAGGTCTCCTTTAAGAAGGGATATGATCAGGGCTTGAAGGCTTCTAGTACACCTACAGATTATAAACTCTTCAACCTTCATTATCCTGGTCCTGACCCTTATATTGAAGAAGAAGAAGAAGAAGAAGAAGAAGAAGAAGAAGAAGAAGAAGAAGAAGAAGGAGAAGGCGGCGACCAAGTTGTTGGAAACACTAAGATGTTCCTACTGCGATTGACGGGAATGCTGGTGCTAGCCAGGAGTAGAAGGTGGTTGATAAGGGGAAAACCAAAGTTAGGGAAGACCAGGTGAAAGACTAGGGCTCTTGTAGACCAAGAATTTTCATTTTTCTTGCATAATTCAAGTTTTTGTTCGTCTGTACCCTTATTTTGAGAACTTTATGTACCGCACAGTGGCCTTCTTTTCATTTTATGTGATAACAAAAATTTCCCCTTTGTTCATGTGTTCATCTGTCTTCGTTTATGCTAATACTTGCTTCTGGTTTGATATGTATTATTTTTAGTTCGCTGATTTAAATCGTTAAATTTCTCCTAATTTTCAATGGGGGAGAATTCTTGGACCTGATATCAGCCTACAATCTCACAAAGCCTTCGTAAAAATCTGCAAGTCACTAAGAGTTAGGAATGAACAATAAAAAAATCAGACTAAAGTGATTGCAAAACTAAAGGATGACCTCCAGGAAATGGAGGAGAAAGGGGTCTCCCTTCAAGAGGAAGTTGATTCCCCAAGGGCCCAACTTCTGGCGAGGACTAAGGTCGACCAAGTGGGCGAGGTCCTACATTTAGAAAATAATGCTCTGTGAAAATAGGTGGCGAGCTTAAAATCTTTTATAGGAGTATTACAAGACATTGTCAAGATGCTGAGATACTCCTTTAAGGCAGGACCCAAAGAGGTATGGGGGAAAGTTATAATGATGGTTGGGCAGATGTCCCAGTAAAACTTAAGGAGGCTGAAAGCATTACTTTTTCTCGGGGATGGCTGAACGCTCTTAAAGAGGAGAGAACCCCCCCCTAAAATCCCAGCTTTGGTACAAGTAACAGGTTGAACGTACTGCCTATAGCCATAATCCTTTCTCGAAAGACGATGAATGGATTTCGGCTGATGTTATTCCTCTCCAACTCTTGGATCATGATCTCGACGAAGATGTCAAAGAATTTGCTTCAACTCTAAAAATTCCGACTGATGTTATTCCTCTCTAAATCTTGTAGCAGAATATCTTTCTCGTCACCCTAGCTCCTCTTAGGCTTTTGTGTATCTCTTTTTGGTCTTGAGATTGCAACCTTGTATTCTTAATAAAGAACTTTCTTATGTTTTGAGCGTGTGCTGACTAAACATATTTTGACTTTACATGCTCGTAGGTTACTTATCACTTTTACTGACCAAAATGATATTGATTGACCGATTGTAGGATTTATATAGAATCATACTTATTTTAATTCATTTTGGGATTTTGTGACTAAGTAAATAATTTATGGGTGATGGAATTCTTCCTTTCATATGTTTGAACATTCTCCCAGTCCAATATGCCTAAGTAGTATCATTCCATTCACATTACCTTTTAGATCGTGTTGTCACACTTCCTTCGGCCTAAGTGAGATGATGGAGAGAATGTACTTAGTTATTAGGCAATCCACCTGAATAGGTTTTTTTTGCGACCAGCATGTGTTAGCGACCAACCAAAGTTAGCTTTATTACCTAAGGATCCCTAGTAGGGCTTTTGTTGTTGCCGGGGAAATTCACGAGGCCTCTTGTGTTAACAACAAGGGCCTGAGGGTAATTCAAAGTGTTTGTATTTAACTTGCTAACCGTGTTCATTAAACATTCAAAATATGCACAAAGGAGATATTATTGGAAATTATGTAAATTAATGAGATATAATCGAGATGCGTTAAGCAACCATTGTAAACTTTGAGAATAGATGGGCCATTCCAGCCTTTATTCATTGCAAATTTTCTTATCAAGTAACCAAAACTACAATATAAACTAAAAATTTTGCTAATTTAAAAAAAAAAAAGATCTAAAAGTAGAACTTCTTGAGATTGGCTGCATTCCATGCTCTTGGTATGTCCTTGCCCTCTAGCATTTCTAGATGATATTCTCCCTCTATATCATCTCTGATCACTCTGAATGGTCCTTCTGATGGTTTTACGGCACTATCGCGGACTTTTCACAGGACATACTCTCCTATTGAAAACTTCCTCAAATTCACCTTTTTGTTGTATTGCTTGGCTAGTTGATGTTCGTAAGAGGCTAGCTTAATTAAGGCTAGCTCGTGTCTCTTATCTTTTTAGGTCAAGTTCAATGCGTAAGGCTTTATAATTGAGGCCTTGGTCAACCACTATGGTTCTCATAATAGGGAGGCCCGCTTCTAGAGGGATGAGAACCTCCATGTCGTAAGCAAGGGAAAATGGTGTTTCCTAAGTTGGTATCCTTGGCGTTGTACGATAGGCCCATAGAACATGAGGGAGTTCATCCACCTAAGCGCCCTTAGCTTTTTCTAATCATTTTTTATACTATCGATTATGGTTTTATTGGAAGCCTTCGCTTACCGATTGCTTTAGGGATACGCCACATAACTGAAGTGGTGCTTGATGTCATGGTCATCGCAAAAAGCTTGGAAGAGACCACTTGTATACCATTATCGGTGATGATGGTCCTTGGTATCCCAAAGCGAGTGATGATGTTTCTCCATATGAACCTGGTCAAGTCAGAGTTTCGAATATTCGCCAATGGTTCTGCCTCAATATTCGAATATTTAGTGAAGTAGTCAGTGGCGACTAGTAGGTACTTGCGATTTCAGGATGTAGTAGGTAATGGTCCCATAATGTCTAACCCCTATTGAGCGAAAGGCCATGGACTAGTAAGAGATTTTAGGTCACTTATAGGTCGGTGAACCATTGGCAAGTTCTTTTGGCACTTTTCACAGTTGCAAACATATGTGATAGCATTTTTCTGCATGTGAGGCCACCAATATCCTTCCTTGATTGCTCAAAAGGATAGTGATCTTGCACCTGCGTGACTCCCACATATGCCTTCGTAAAGTTCACTAACTACTTCTCGGCATCTTATGGGTGAATGCACTGGAGTTAGGGGCCTATTAATGACTTCTTATTGATTTTACCTTCAGGGTTAAGGTAAAAACGAGCAGCGTTAACTTTGATTTGATGGGCCAACCTCTAGTCGTCTGGAAGTACGTTGCTCCGTAAATAATTGATGATGGGGTCCATCCAACTTGGCGATTTATTTATGAGGAAGACTTGATCGGCTACGACTATATGATCGATATTAGGATGTGTGAGGAACTTAATCTATATTGTTCTTTTTAAGTTAGAGTTAATTGTTGAGCTTAGTACTGCTAAGGCATCAGCACGACTATTCTGTCCTTACAGGAACTGTTAAATCTTCACCTGATCAAAGTTTCCCACGAGTCCTATTACTATGTTAGGGTATGCTACCATTCGATCGTCTTTGGCATTGAAATCTCTGCTAACCTGCTTGGAGACTATATAAGAATCATCGAATATGTTGAGGCATCTTTCCCCCAGTAATTTAGCTTTTTGAAAACTACCAATCAACGCTTCATAATCAGTTTTGTTGTTGGAGGCTTCAAATCCCAGCCTAATTCCCTGCTCGATTATTGTATCTTTGAAGGTAACGATAACAATCCCTACTTTTTCCCCCTTGGAATTCAAGGCTCCATCAACATACAGTGTCCAATCCTTAGACATTGCATCATATGTGACCAATTGATCTTTGTTCAGCTGCTCTGCTAGCCGATATCCTGTGAACTCAGTAGTACAATCTCTTAGAATATGTGCTTTAATCACCGTTCTGGTCTAAAAGTTGATGTCCAATCTTCCGAGCTTGACCGACCACTTTGAAAGACACATATAGAGGTCAGCTTTTTGTAGAACGTCCTTGAGTGGGTAAGAGGTGATTTTGTTATGGAATAAGCTTCGAAGTAGTGCTTCAACTTCCTTGAAGAGATCACTAGGGCATAAGAGAGCTTTTCCAGAGGTAAGTACTGTTGTTCATCATCTAGTAGGGTCCTGCGGGCATAGTAAATCGGATCCTATTCTCCCTACTTTTCACAAACTAAGGCAGAGCTCACAACATGATCTGATACCATCATGTAAAGGTACAGTTGTTCTCCATCATCTAGAATTACCAATTGTGGGGGTTTACAAAGGTAAGAATTGACCTCTTCCAAATCTTGCAAGCAGTCTTCATTCCATACTAGGCCTTTGCCTTTTTTTAAGAGTTGGAATAATGGTTGACAGCGCTCGAAAGACTTGGAGATGAAGCGATTGAGCACAACGAGTATTCTATTAAGCTTTTGAACATCTCTCAGTGTCTGAGGAGGCTGGACTTTGGTGATAGCATCGATTTGATCTAGGTTGGCCTCAATTCTCTTTTGACTCACTAGGTAGCCTAAGAATTTTCCTGATTGGACCCCGAATGAACTCTTACTTACATTAAGCTTCATTCAGTACTTCCTGAGGATTTCAAAGGTTGCTCGGTCTTGTTTTTAGTTTTGATAAGCATGTCATTGATGTACACTTCTATCGTCTCTCCTATTTATTTGCTAAACATTTTGGTAACCAATCTTTGGTAAGTTGCCCCAGCATTATTGAGGCCAAACGACACGGCCCAATAGCAGTACAAACCAACTGAGGTTATAAATAAGGTATTATCTTGGTCAGGCCCATACAGGGGGATCTCATGATATCTTGAGTAAGCCTCAAGGAAGCTCATCCTTTTGTGTGTGGCTATGGCATTGACCAGATGATCTATCTTCAAGAGAGGGAAACTATCTTTAGGACATGCTCTATTGAGGTCGATGAAATTGCTACAAACCCTCCAGTTGTCATTGTTCTTAGGAACTACCATTGGGTTGGACAATTATATAGGGATATGAACTTCCTTGATGGATCCTGCATCCAGTAGCTTCTCTACCTCTTTCTCTACTTCCTTGGCCTTTTGGGGAGATATTTGATGATCTTTTTAAGTGATAGACTTAAAAGTAGGGTCGATATACTGGCAATAGAATGCTAAGAAACTCGTAAGCCTCCCATTTAAAAACATCTATGTTTTTTTTAACAATTGCAACCAGTTCCCTTTTCTCCTGATCGGTTAGAGAAGATTCAATCAAAAACTTCCTTTCTGTCAAGTTTTCATCAGCTACAACTTCTTTAAGGCTTTCAATAACCCTATTTGTGGGGTGGACTCTGGTCTCTTCTACCCCTGGTCGACCATACCGTAGTTTCCATTTAGATAGAATAACCCCTTAATGGGATTTCACCTCGGTGTTCTCGGGCTCCTTCTTTTTTTCTTTCTTTGATCGGATGGTTGTGATAAAACATTTTTGGGTTGTAGCCTGGTTGCCATGAATTTTGACCAATCCACATTCTATAATTCATTTTATCTTTTGATGATAAGTGTATGTAATGTTCTTTATGGGGTGGAGCCATCCTCTGGACAAAATAGCATGGTATGGGAACTCAATGTCCACAACTAAGAACTTGATTAAATTCGAGATGTTCTGTGGCTTGACTGGCAAGGTGATCTTTCCTAATGGCATGATAATCATTCCTTCGAAGCCAATCAATGGAATAGTGGCTTCTTTAAGGTCGATAACATTTAATTTTATCTTATGGAACAGGTCCATATACATCACTTCGGATGAACTCCCTTTGTCCACTAGTAGCTTGTCGACATCCCAGTTAGCAATCTTGAGTGTGATTACCAATGCATCATGATGTGGGGAATTTACCCCAACCAAATCCTCTTCGGTGAACATAATGTGCTTAATGTAATTAACATCTTCTGGTTGCCAACGCTTTTCAGCTTGAGTCTTGGCCAGATCGATCTAAAAAGCTTCCATCATGATAGTGACCTTCTTGAGTTCCATTCTAATGGCATTGCCCTGAATTTGTTTGAGGTCTGATGCCCCATCAATGACTGCAAACTCGTGTCCTGTATCATTATCGAGGAAATTGTGTAGATTTTAGCCGCCATTGGTTGCAACCTTCTCTGTTTTCTTATTAATGTACTCGCTAAGGTGCCCTGACTGAACTAGCTCCTCCATATGTGACATCAGAGCTTTACAATTCTTGGTCCGATGACCACCCTCCTTATGGAATGCGCACATTAGTGTGTTGTTTCTCTTAGTCGGATTTCCGCCCATTTTCTTGGGCCATTTGATAAAGGATTCATACTTGATCTTACCGGTAATCATTTAAATGGGTTCCTTAAAGACTGTGTTAATAGCTTGAAATGCCTTAGAGGGGTCATTCTTGCCTCCACCTTTATATTCTTTCCCATAGTCTTGCTTTCCTTTTTTTTGGGTGTCAGTCTTCTCTATCCCCTTGTTCGCCTTTTCTCAACCATTGTCTCCCCATTAGAATGTACCACTTCGTTGACCTTGGCGAACTTCTCGATATGGGATATAAGATCATCGATTTTTAAGGCTTCCTTCTTGGTGAGCGATTGGTACAGTAGAGAGGTGGTCGGCAAGCCAATTCTTCGATTAGTCCTCGATCTTATTAAAAATCTCCCAGTATCTTTTGGCGTAATCTCTGAGGTTTTCATGAGGCTTTTTCTTCATAGTGAGCAGTGTATCCATCTGCTTAGGATAGGAGTTGCTCGTTATGAACCGTGACGTGAAAGACTCTTCCAATGTTACGAAATTCTTGATCGACCTATAGGGGAGCCTCTCAAACCACTTTTGTGCTATATCGTGTAAGCCAGAAGGGAATATCGTGCACATTAGTGCGTCATTGTGGCTCCATAAGGTCATTTCCTATCGATATTTCCTAACACAATCTATGGGATATGTTTTCCCGTCATAGATCTTGAACCCGGGGACAACGAATATCTTGGTAAGCTCGTTACGTTCAATTTCCCTTGAAAAAGGGGTCTTCATCTGAGAGTTTAGATATCTTATATCAAGATCTCTAGTCGATTTGGCTCCTCTGTGCGCCGAATTTTGGTCCATCTCCCTAAGGACCAGAATCCTCAAAGCCTCACTTGGTCGATCATTGTTCCTGTGGCGCCTTTCCTGGTGGACACGCTCTTATCATGATCCCTCTGATCTGTTATGTTCAGTTCTTTCCTGGTTATGCCTAATACTCCTTCCTCGACTAGGGGAATCTACCCCCTGAGGGATAAGAGTTCTATCTCGTCGCCGCCTTGTGTTTTTGGGGAGATCTTTCTCCATTATTTCAAGTCGACTCTTAAGGTGAGCATTTTATTCTTCTTAGCATCGAGTTGCCTCTTCCTGTTCTTGAAGTCGAGCTTCATAGGCAACGACTAACCTAGAAATTTGAGTGGACCTTGGAGGTCCATGAATGTCTTCTGAAGGTTTTCGTTCCTGCCTAAATCTTGGGTTTGAATGTTGGTGAATTTCAAACCTAACCCCGGGGGGGCTCTTCCTAGACATAACCGGCTTATGGAATGTTGCTGCTGTGGTGAGACATTACTGGATTTCTGGTGTTGAATGCTTTCGTAGGAACATAAGTCATTTTCTCTAGACGGTTCCAATTACGAATGCAGAAAAATTCACTGTAAAGGATTCATGAAAGCAATCACAAAAGGCAGAAAGTAAAATAAATCACACATAACAAATATGTACGTGGTTCGACAACTTGCCTACTCCAAAGAGAGGTTACCTATTTTCTATTAAGTGTCTCTTAACGATTACAATTTTTCATCTACTTGCCCCGGGTCAGGGAGTAAAATTTATAGATGTGTTTGTTATAAAGTTTGAGTTGTTTAAGGAACTCCATCATAATACGTGGATTGGCCACGAGGTGATTAAATATCTCGATCGAGATTCTGGGCAGCTAAATTGACCATATCTACGAGTATCCTGCTCTAATAAAACTGTCCGTGTTAATGTTAGACCATGACTTGGGCCGGGCTAAATAACTCAAGTTATGTTGGTCGGCTACTCTCATGGTCTTGTAAAAAGTGGGCTCCCACAGGTATATAGTGTGTATTTGATATTTGGCATAAATTAAAATTTGTATTAAATTCTGAAATTGTTATTTGGTATAAATTGAAATTGGTATTTCAATATAGAAATTTGTATTCTGAAATTGGTATTTGCTTATTGAAATTGATATTTGTATATAACAATTAATAATGCCAAATGAAACGTAACTATGTATAAATCATCACTATAAACATTACTACCGAATAAATGAAACATACTTACCATGGTAATTTATAACTACTTTGAATTACATATAGTGCGCATAGAAACTAGCCTTCTAGTTTTTATGAGTATGCATTGAATAACCCTTAGACCTGTTCGAGAGTCATTACCCCTTTGACAATATCTCTTGAATTATCCCGTTTGGACAATTTGCGACGTCATAGTTTCTGTATAATAATATACGTAGTGGATTAAACTTGTTACTTTTGGGGGAGGTTCTTCTGTCTTCTCTTGATGTTCTCTAGGTACATACTAGATGATGTGGTGTTAACTGTTATTTTAATTGATTAATTTAAATAACACTTACACATGCGAATCTATGTCGTGTACGTGGAGAACTATGGGGATATGCTGTCGAATTTTTCTCAAATTGAAACAATGTGCATGAGATGCTAAGTATATTATAGAAATATGAGGTCTTGAATGGGATATGACCACTAACCCCATAAAGGAAATGGAGGAAATATGTAGTCTTTAGTGTGTGTATTCTAAAATTAATATTTGTATATTGAAATTGGTATTCTAAGATTAAAATTTGTATATTGAAATTAGTAATTGGTATAAATTGATATATTATGGTATTTGGAATAAATTGGTAATTGGTAAAAATTGATTTATACTGGGTTTTCCCTTACAACTCTCTCTCTCTCTCTCTCTCTCGCTCTCTCTCTCTCTCTCTATATATATATATATATATATATATATGTTTGTTTGTACTGATAAATTGTTATAGAATACATGCATGCATGCACACCCAAGGCAAGTGTTATATAACAAGTAATGAGGGTGAAAAGATAATAATTAATCGTATAGAAGGTTATTTAGTGTAACTTTACACCTGCCTTGATTATAGTAATGAGAACCACAATAGATAGCCATTGGCTCCTATTTCGCGCACCTATTTTTCATTATAAACAAGATGATGACAAATAGGTGAGTGAAATAGGAGCCACCAGCTATCTATTGCGGTTTCATCACTATAATATTGGTAGGTTTAAATTTACACTAAATCAACTTGTATACGGTTATTTATTACCTTTTCTCCCTCGTTAGTTGTTATATAACACTTTCTTTGGCGGTGCATACATGCATGCATGCATTCTCATGTGAATGCATGACATAACGATACTGTAACATGATATAAAGCCTTTTATATTCTCATGTTCACTTCATAAGTTGTTGATTGGTCTATTTGAAAATTTAGATGGCCAATGAATTGGTTGGCCCTAGCCATTTCTAATATTTCACATTATTAATTCAATTGTTGTTTGGGATTCTTAAATTGTTGTTGACTGCTAGATTTGAACATTTAGATGGCCATTGAGTTGGTTGGCCCTAGGCATTTATAATATTTTTCATTATTATTTGAATTGTTTTTTGGGATTCGTGAATTGTTATTGACTGGTGGATTTGAACATTTGGATGGCCATTGAGTTGGTTGGCCCTAGGCATTTCTAATATTTTTAACTATTATTTGAATTTTTGTTTGGGATTATTGAATTGTTGTTAACTAGTGGATTTGAACATTTGGATGGCCATTGAGTTGGTTGGCCCTAGGCATTTATAACATTTTTCATTATTGTTTGCATTGTTGTTTGGGATTCTTTAATCGTTGTTGACTCATGGATTTGAACATTTATATGGCCATTGAGTTGGTTAGCTCTAGGCATTTCTAACATTTAGGGTTGTGATTCTACCAAATATAAATAAGACAAAAATAAAACTACTATAAATTTTAGAATCTTGTTAAATAATTATTAATGTGAAATGAAACATAATTATGTATAAATCATCACTATAAACATTACTACCGAATAATGAATATACAGTTTTGTTTATGCACTTTTGTTTATACTAATCCATAAATATACACTTCTTATCCATAATAGGTGATTATTTGTAGTAGCTGTGATGGGATATCCTAAATACAAAGAGTGGATGGGTGAGATAAATATATTTGGGGATATGTTTCGTACAGATGCTAATGAATTTGTGAAATACGCAAAGAGATGTCGTTATGATTTAGAGTTCCCGTATCCATGTGCTAAGTGTAGGAGTGGTAAGATGTTTGAGTGGAAAACAATTTATTTAAATTTGTTAAGATGGGGTGTGCAAGATAGTTATCGATTTTGGAATTTTCACGAGGAATCGAAATTCCTTTTATCTCTGAGCGACCTTCACAACAACCTTCAACAAGTAGGATAGATGTACAAGATAAAGAGGACAATGTACATCATAATATGCTAAAGGATTTAGTTTATGATGCATATAGAGTTCATAAAGTGGAAGAAAATGAAGTTACTGACGATGTACAAGGTTCAGGTGCTCATGAAGATATCGGGATAAACCTTGACGATAACTACGAAAGTTTAAAATTTAAGGTAACACAACCATTGCACTCTTCTTGTGACAAATATCAAACAAATTTACATGCCATGGTTGGTTTCCATAGTTTGAAGACACAATATGGTTTATCTGGCAATGGCATGATAGGAATTTTTAATTGGGTGAATGGCTTACTACCTAAGCAGAATACGCCTCCAAATAGCTATCCTGCTATAAAC
This sequence comes from Sambucus nigra, assembly GCA_949130495.1. Lineage (NCBI taxonomy): Eukaryota > Viridiplantae > Streptophyta > Magnoliopsida > Dipsacales > Adoxaceae > Sambucus > Sambucus nigra. Next base: position 218,330,665 of record OX422224.1, on the reverse strand, counting down.
AGCGATTTGAAAGGTTTAGGAATGAAGTATAAATCAATTCATTCTTGTGTATATGACTGCATACTACATTGAAAGGAGTATAAAAATCTCGACCAGTGTCCGACATGTGATGAACCTAGATATGTGCAATCGACTGGAAAGGAAGGCTCAAGCTCGAAAGTTCCTTAAAAAGTGTTGAAATAATTTCCCGTGGGGACTAGATTGAAGCAATTTTTCACAGTTCCATGGATAGAGGAGGCAATGACTTTTCATGCTAGGGCACAGAAGTAGGGGATAATCTCATGCATCATCCTATTGATTCTACAGGTTGGAAGAGGATGAGTTATGAGTATCTCGATTTTGCTTGAGAACAGCATAACATTCGTATGGCAATATCAATAAATGGTTTCAATCCATTTGAAAATTTAAGCACTAATCAAAGTGTATGGCCAGTGATCCTAGCACCACTTAACCTCTGTCCTTCACTGTGTATGAGACCTGAATTTTTAATATTGTCTTTGTTGATACATGGGCCAAAGGCACCAAGTGAGGACATACATGTGTACTTGGCTCCTTTGGAAGAAGAATTAAATGATTTATGGGAAGAGGGTGTGAAACAATTTGACTCTTTTAAAAAAGAAGAGTTTACGCTGAAAATTATGTTAATGTGGGCAATTCATGATTTTTCAGCTTATGGGACATTGTCCGTTTGTGTAATACATGGTTATTTGGGGTATCCTTTTTTTGGAGAGGAGAATGAATCTCTGCATCTCATCGATAGTGGAAAAAATATATACCATTGCCATAGGAGGTTTTTACCCCCCGATCATAGTTTTAGATTTGAAAAAGGTTTTAATTTTTTACTAGGCGAGGTTGAACATAGGCTACCTCCGAGAAAACTTTCAAGTTCAGAAATTGAAAGTAAATCTTCTAATTATGGCCCTAATATGCCAGGTAAGAATCCTAAGTTCATGAATGTCAAGCATAAGAAGACCCCAACTGGGAATGAAACTGAGACAAGAAAGGCATGGTCTAGGAGGTCAATTTTATTTGACTCGCCTTACTAGAAGAATAACCTGATGCGCCATATATGGAATGTGATGCATATAGAGAAGAACATTACTGAACATATTGTGGGCACATGCGTTGAGGGGAGTCATTCTAAGGATGGAGAAAATGCATGAAAAGACCTTAAATCATTGAAACTTAAGCCACAACTATGGTTGAAAGAAGATAGTAGGGTAAGGACAATAATTCCCACTAATGCATTTACTTTAAAGAGTGAGGAAAGGATTGTGCTTTTAGACACAATATATAATTTGAAGGTACTATCTAATTTTTTATCCAACTTGAAAAGTGTAAGTCCCATGATTAGCATTTGACCACGCAATTGGTTCCTCTGTTGTTTAACCATTGTTTCTCCAAGCACAAGGATTTACGGAGGGTTATTATGCAAATTAGCATCTGCTTCTCATTTTTCTGTGAGAAGGTAGTCAATTGAGATCACATAGTGGCAGCAAAAGTAGCCATAACCTAAGAGATTTGTGTGTTAGAGAAGTAATTTCCTCCATATTTTTTTACATAGGTGTTCACTTGTTGGTACACCTATGCGATGAGGCACTTCTTTGTGACCCAGTTAGCTGTCGGTGGATGTATCCATTTGAAATATTGATGAAAATTTTCAAATATTACGTCAAGAATACACGATACATTGAAGGATCAATTATAGAGGAATACATCATCGTGGAGTCATCAATCTACACTCGTAAATATATGCTTGACCCCAGCAGCATGGATAATAATGATGAGTTCGTCGATGAGGGTGGTCAGGTAATGGGAAAGCGAGTGAAATTAATGAGTTTACAACATGAACAAGTAGCTCTTTCTCTATTTGATACACATGAAGATGTCGAATAATGGAAAAGGTAGCTTTATATTATTTTAACTTTACATTATTTTAATTTTTATACATAATCAATTTTGTAATACATTCGTCACGATCAGTGCATAAAATGTAATGCGTGTGGGAACAATAAAAGACAAAAATGATGGCACAATCAGACAATGAATTTAGGCTATGTGTGTCACGCAAGGTAATTATAAATGAAAATATCTCTTATTAAATGTCACATTACAAGAAAGCATTAAAACTAACCTAATTAATTTATCAATAATCTCAGCTCTTAAAGACGGGTGATACGGCATCAATACTTGCTCGTCTAGCCACTAGACCCTTGTTCACGACACACGAGTACAAAAACTATTGATTGAACGGTTACGTATTCGGTGCAAGGTTGTACGAGGAAAATACAATTGTACCGAACTCGGATATTTCATACAAGGCTCTTACTAATTTTTGAGTGAGTGCGAAAGATAAAAACTTCGTTGAAGTTGAAATGACTTACTACGGTGTCGTTCGAAATATATTTGAATTGAACTATATAAGTTTTAAAAGAGGTTGTGTTTTACTATGATTGGGTAACAGTTGAGGATAAAAATACTTGAGAAGTTGATCCAAGCACCAATTTGATCATGATTGACTTATCCAAGTTGAAGAGCAACGAGCAGGTGAGAGATGAGACGTTTGTTTGTTCTTTTTAAAAGGTCAAGAAAGTGTTTTACTTAGATTATATCATCAATGCATCGTGGACAATCATACTACATGCACCAAAGCGTCTAACCAGTAGTGTGGACGAATTGGTTGCTCAATCCATTTTTTATGATAACCCAAATTTAAAATAATTTTTAGATTTATAATAAGTATTGCAATTATTTAAAACAATGCTTAGTTTTGTTTATGATATGTTTTTGTATTCTTATAATGTCATTAACTTGTATTATTTTAGTGATTTATTAATACCGAACTATAGTTTAATGCTTTTACTCATTTGGATTTGATCAGCTCCAGTGGATTTGAATCAAAATTGGTTGGTTGGTTATCGAATACGTTAATTTGGATCTTTCTCAGTTTAACCATTAATTCTTAGTCTGTGATATGATCCGAATTTAAAATAATTTTTAGATTTGGAAAAAGTACTCCCTTTATTTAAAACAATGCTTAGTTTGGTTGATGATATGGATTTGTATCCTTATAATGTCATTAACTTGTATTCTTCTAGTGCCTTAATTCATTTAGATTTTAGTCAATTTAATGCTTTTATTCATTTAGATTTGATCATTTTCTCATATACATGTTTGTACTAATAACAATTTTTTTCGCAGGAATTGACTTCATCAGGGCATCATGGTAGCGGAGGCGAGGAAGGATCGTCTGCCATTAGGCCCCCCAAATGGGGAAAATTGGGGTCCATCTTCGAGAACAAGACGTCCTTACTAGCTTGAGAATTAGAGTTGCTTAAGACGATCGTCGGCTCAGGGTACACGGATTGGGGAAGGTTCCATTGGAGCTCAAGATGACAATCAGGGTGGCACTAGAGGTAGTTACTCCCTTAATTTTTATTTTGTATATATATTTTTGTTTTGTATTTATATTTTATTATATTTTATAATGTTAATACAACTAACACTTACTTTCTTATTGGTTTGTTTTTGTTTGATAGGAACAATTCGGCCTTCCCCCACACATCTGCGACTCCACGTTCGAATAATTGTGAGATCAATACAAAACGTGGAAGAAAAACGTGCGGACACGGTACTTGGGTGGGACCGGGAGTCCATATTGAGGGTTCATGATACCATACCGTCGAAGGAGCCGATCTCATTGGCACAGTGGCAACAGTTTGTCAACAATGAGATCCAAAAGTAGCAGTTGACATCTCGTCAATCGAGGAAGGCAAATCAGGTAAAAAAAAGTCGACGTGCACTACTCCGGGCGTACGTCTTACGTCGAGGTGGAGCACATAATGGTAAATTTTTAATTTTCTTTTATTTAAGTTTTAGGTTATTCTTATTTAGCATTAGTTTGCATTACTCACTAATTTTGCATTATTCTATTTTAGGAGATGGGAGTGGACTTGGGGGCAGGCCACATAGGCTCGATGCGTATGTGGCAATTTGGACGAAGAAGGGAAAGGATAAGGATGTGTCCCCGAGCGTGGAAGCCACGATTATAAGTTATAAAGATATCTTACAATTGTTTTATTTTTTAATTATGTTATAATTTTTTTTATTAACTTAACTAATCGTGTACTTTTTGTCTTTTCAGGCAAAGATTAAGGAAGTGCACAACTCCCAGTCTCATGATGATAAGGCATACCTGGCTACGGTCAGACTATGCCAAGTGCTCGGAGAGGATCATAAGAGAAGAACAAGGGGTGAAATCTCGGGTGGGGAAGTTGAGGCTCACCGAGATTGAGACAAGCAACACCAGGTTGACTTGTAAGGTGGATACCCATGGTGATAAGTTAGAAAGGTTGGAGTCAAAGGTCATCAATATGTTCGTGTACATGAAGCGTCAGCTCGGGTCCACCTCATCTAAGGGAAAGGGGAAGGTGATAGACGAGGACGCCACTTTTCCATCTCTCTCATGCTCATCGCCGATACGCACCCTCTCGCCTCCTCCATGTAATCCATTTGCCACCTTGACCCTCGTCGAACGGCCCATGTCAACAATGGATTGGCCAAGTGTGTATTTAATAGACCTCATTGGTGGCATGCCTATAGCTATGGGGTTAAGGGACCCGGACACACACTCGGGTAGTGTGGTTAATGGATGTGTGTTACAAGATATTGAGGAAAAGGTTCGCGTCACGCGTATTGTGCCCAAAAGAGAGAATGCACCTTTGTGGCTGGAAGAGCAATGCAGTGTTCGGTGAATTGATGGATGTATAAATTCATATGCAGTGTGGCCTACCATCCTTCTCAAACATGTCCAAAACTCAATCCCTTGACATTATTTGTATTTATTTGATTTGAATATTAAATATTGAATGTTGGATATTATTTGTATTTATTTTATTTCAATATTGAATATTGGTTGGTTATGAATATTTGTTAGTTAATTCATATGTAGTTTTTATGAATTGTTGAATGTTGGTTAATATATATATTGTCTGAACTAGTTTGAATATGCTGTAACATGTTAAAATATATTGTTGGGCAGTGGCAGTAGCCATACTGCCCAACATTTTTTTTAATTCTACTCAGATTTGTCACGGACTTTGACCGTGACAAGTCCGTGACAAATGAAAATTGTCACGGACTTATCACGAACTTTAACCAAGATAAGTTTTCCATTGTTACGGACTTGTAACCGTCAAAGTTACTGACAAATCAAATTCTTGTCATGGATTTTGACCGTAACAAGTCCGTTACAATTTTCTTTGTCAGCCCCATACTTGTAACGATTTTTTATTGTGACAAGTTTGCCTTATCACAGTTTTTTACCGCGATAATTAGGCAATTTTGGTGTAGTGTAAAAAATATTTTTTTTTATAAATATTGGTTATTAGTTAAGGAATGAGGGGTATATTGGATCATTCAGTCTCGAAAATGAGTTGGTAAATAGTCAACTGATGGAATGCCTTAAAATGGGAGTTAAAACCCCTAGAAGTGAAAATAATGGGAGTTTGAATCTATAATGAATAGTTAATGCGGATCATAGCCCAAATAACCTTATAAATTTTTATACCATATATCAGATAGTAATGGTAAATTTACGATATTACATGGGCGTTTACCTCAATTCCTATTCCTTGGTAAAAACACATAGATTATAGAATTGTAATATATTTTTACTCAAGCCTACGAGATGAGACGTATAGCAACTACAATGGAATCTACATGATTAAACGCACTACATATTTCTCGAGATTGAAAGGTAAACAAATTTTTATGATAAAAATAATCTTTATTGTATTTGGATATTTTTCTGAGGCAATTTTTCATTTGAAGAAGGCTTTTTAAAAAAAACTTTTTTATTTTCTATCGTTTAAACGAGATGGCATTCTCGTTCTAACCAGAATCCAATCTCGTTCGAACGAGAGTTCTATCGAGAATATATTCTTGTTCAATCATACTTTAATCGACCTTCAAAAAGGGGTTCCTCTATTTAGTAGGACATGTGTCATTGGAAGCTTGTTAGAAAGGTGTTCGAACGAAAAGCCATTGTCATTTGAAAGAATTTTGCCCTCATTCCAATGAGATAGCAAAGTCGTTTGAATGGCCCTATTCTTGTTCAAACTAACGGCATGAATTTTAAAAAAACTGTTTGACCTATTCAAAATTCCTATTCTCTAAAAAATTATGTTGGTTATCCATTTGAGAATAGCCTACTTTTGCAAGAAGGTTTTTGAGCCTCCAGATCTTGAGACTATTTTCAAAACCTAATATCCAAATACAAGATCATTTATCTTGATTGTTTTTAAATATTAAGCCGCATAACCTTTTATTATACATACTTCTATGTGTTGGATTCCACACAAGTGGATGACGATTGAGGTTATTGGAGGAGTCCGAAGCATAGAGAGGCTATAAAACAGACGTTGGATTGCACAGTACTGTAGAGGAAGTCATGAAGACATTCATACACATAGGCTTGAGGATTTAAGTGTTGTAGGTCATTTCGTGTCTTTTGTAAAACCCTCTCTATAGTGAATTTTTTCTAAACCTAGACGTCCGAGGTTTTTTCTAGCTGTGTTTTTCTCGTACATCGTCGTCTTTCAAGTGAGTGTGCTTATTGTTTATTACTGGACTTACCTTGAATGTCAACTTAGTAATTAGGATAATCAAGATTAAAATTGGTAATAATTTGACAAGCATGCTTGGAAAGGCTTTGATGGTTTATTTAATTTTCTAGAATATCTTGGGTAAATTGTTCCTTTAATAAAAAGTCAGACTTTCATTCGACACAAAGAGAAACACTTTTTTCGATGCATTTTATTAAGGGAAAAGTACTCTTAGGTCCATCGCAAATAAATTTTAAACACTAAAGGAATATTGACAAATTTTAAACACTTAGGTCCACTAATTCTCTTCTTATAGAAGTCCATGCTATTGGCATAACAAGTGGACCTAATAGTAAATTGTCCTTAAATGTTTAAAAATTGTCAACGAGGGATCTAATTGAAAATTGCCCTTTTGTTAACAACGCTTACTTTCACTAACACAAATCCATTTTTTGTCTCCAAAACGATATGCTGGGGATCTATATATATAGAATAAAAACAATTTAGCCTTGGAATTTGAATTAATCAGACATGAAAAAGTGGCGCACCAAAACTATGTTTGAAATGCAAATCTAGATTATAAAATACAATAATTTTGCGCATCCGGTTGTAATTCAATGTGGAGAAAAGTATTTATAGGTTATGGAGCTGCCTTGTTTTGGATCTCCAAAACCTTGATTAAACTTCTTTGAAACTTGAATCTTCTATTGTATGATCCTCCCTAAAGCTCGGTTGGTGTATGGGCGCCTTTTTAAGAGGAAAACCCTTCCTTATGAGTGAGATATGGTCTTATCTCTAGTCCCCTTTACAAAAACGTGAATAATATTTTTCTCTCGCCCCTCTAAAACCCTAATGATGACCATTAATATTAAAACCCATTCCCACACCTTTATACACAAACATAAAAGGGTTGGCTTGGGCCAAACTCAATTTCTTAATAATCTGAGCCTAACTACTTGGGCATTAAGATTACACGAGGTACCAAAGATAAATAATTAAATTGGCATCATATAAATACTTGAAATTACCCAATTAATTTTTTTGTAATTTATTTCCTTTCCTTCTTTAATTATAATTAATTTCCCTGAGTAATTATGATGGCACTCCAACTTATTTTGTTTCAGAAATCCTGGGACATAATGAGGTCTTATTTGCAATGTTGATTATGGTGCATAATCTGATACCACACGCTAAGCTTTCAGTACCCATTTGGTTAAGTCAATTTATTGTTAATACTTTGATCAACATCAAATCAATTTACTTAACTCTCAGTCTTAACATATTTTTCTAGCTCGATTAGATTATAAATAATCCACTAATCATGTTTACTAGTAGAAACAAAAATTTATAAGGCATTTAAGGGGGTATTCCAATCCTAGGTATCCCCAGATGCGGATTCCTCCGAATTAAAATCTCATAACTACTTGTATAATTGTCACCCAATATGTGGGGGGTCATTTGATTCAATATAATATTGAATTGGCCCCAAAGGAATCAAAATGGCAACTACATAAGCATCCCAATCCTCATAACTCTTGATATTAAGAATATAAGTACCCTTTGTAAATAGTGTGGGATCTGAATCTAATAAAGACAACTTTTATACTCTAATATCACGAGTGGTCCTGTTCGATACATTCCTAGGATGTATCGATCAAAATCCTCTGTTGAACTATCTCATAAGTTCTCAAACCATCACCAGTTCCCTGTAGTATGGGATAAAGTACTAGGATTGTATCACAACTATTCCGATAGGATGTCAAGTCCCTATCAAGGTCATGAACATTTCAATAATGCTATAATCAAAACTCCAATCTCTTTGTGACCAGCCTGAAGCCAACTAATTGGAATTCCTACTGAGCTCTATTGACTGACATGTCTACAAAATACATTTAAACCTAATATAAGGCACTCTCTCACCCATAATTCTTATTTCAATATAAACTGACACACCATTAAATAAAAGGTAACCATCATATATGGTTTTAAGAATAAAATCCCAACTATCTCACACTTAATATTAAAGCCATATATCCAACTCCCAACCCATTTACACTGCAGTTTGCTTCCTATTGGTAAAGGATTAACCGAGTGTTACCCTATACAACCTTGGTCATATACTTATCACCCACTTCATTCGATCTCTTGGACTAGGTGAATCCTACGCTCAATGTACTTAACCCGTTTATGGTTTATAGGTTTTCTCGAACTTGCAATCGTATCACTATGAAAACTAAAAGAGTAATAGTCAATTGCACTAGAAGTAACCTCACCCAAGTTACTTAGGAAATAACCAAGCCATTTACCCACTTTAACTGTCTCTAAAGTGATGATAACTTTGACCTCCCCGGTGGAGTCAGCAATCCAAGATTGCTTTACATTCCTTCAAATTATATCTCAACCTCCTTGGGTAAACACATATTCTGGAGTAAAGACTTGGAATCCTTATCTAACTGAAAACTTATTCTTTGCTCCTAAACGTCATACGACTATTAGACTGAAATTTACTGACCATGACGAAGGTATAATAAATTTTAGTCTTTGCACACAATATATATAGCATTTGTGAGGCTTCCCACCGCTGAAGCCTTAGGTATATTTATAACGCCCTAGCCCGAATTTATGGGTTACCGGTAGTCAACCCGTTTCGACCCAAGCATTAGATGTGAAGTGCAATGAAACAACCTATATAGTGTTGCTAGTCCAGTTTTATTTAATTAACATTTCACTTGTTTAGCATGCGATTTTTATTTCAAATCAAGTTACGTGAGGGACCCATGGGAAGCGTCCCCGAAATCTAAGCATACAGAGATGCTAACATAAAATAAAAAAAATACTTACCCGTACAACGCTTTCAAAATAAGAAATTTCACCCAACCTTCCGTAACAAGGACGAGGGAATAAGCTGAATGCCCAATAAAAAATTACAACAATATAATATAGAATTGAACGCCAAAAAGAAGACCCTAACACGTTATATTTACGTACACATGCAACTACCTTCTGTGCGTGTGTGTGTGTGTGTATAAAATTTTATGCATGAAACCATTTTTATTCCAAAAACGTTAGTTATCCCGATCAATTGACCTTAATCTTATAAATAACTCCCTTTTACTTCACTTGAAATTTATTCCTTAATTTAACACACCAAATAAATACTCAAAACAAATACACCTTGTTTAAGAAAAAAATCATTTCTTTTCCCGAAATTACCCCTTTATTGATACCAATTCACGTTACTATTTTTAGTGAAAATTATCGTTTCAACTCATGCAAACACTGTGTTAGAAAATACTTATTTTTCCTTTGAAAACCTTTCATAAACACACCCTTGGGTTAATTATTGGTTAAACCTTTTTAGGTTGCTTAACTATCCATTTAATACCTTCTCTTACCATTCCTTTACCTTATGAGCATTAATCAATTTTCATATTATTTTTTCACTTTATCCTTTACCGGAATATTTATTAATTCATTCAAGTTAGGTTGTCTTTTCATATATTCACTACATAACCCATTTCTTGACATGTTCCATTTTCATAGTCTTTTTCTCGGAATCTTCCAATATTCTCATAGTTTAAAGGGCTCCACTCCACTGGCTATGCTAACATATGCTCTCATCAATAATTTTGGGTCTTTCACCCTAGGGCTCTGGGCCCTCCTTAATTATTTTGGTGTCATCTGAGCCCATGTTAATGTGTTTTAAAATTTTGCAAATGTCCACATTATTCCACTTTTTCTTTTTTCTGGCTGAAGCCAAAACCTGGGGTTCTACCCTAACTTGTGTTACACTCAAAAATAATCATTTCTTGTCCTTTTTACTCTAACACTAATTTTATCCTAAAATCATGTTTATTTAGGACCGTTTTGTGTAACACCTTTCGGACATTTTTATTTCACAAAAATATTTCACTTTACGTAAAATTACCATTTTACTTATTTATTTTCAGCCTTGTCTTTTCCACCATTTGTACAAGTGTTATTTCTCAAAACACCATTAAGTTACCCACACTAACTTCTTAAGTATTTTTAACATATTAATACTATTTTTAACATTTTGGAGTAACATTCTTCTCAAGTTGAAAACATCTTTATTTCATCACTTTCTTTCTCTAAGAAATCATTGGACATTTAAAGATTAATTTATAAGAAAACACCATTTTCCTTCATTAATACATGTAGTCTTAAACCATACACTTATCACCTTCCCAAAAAAAATCACATACTTTAGGGGTTAAAAATTTTAATTTCTTTATTTCATGTTTAAACCCGATTAAACTCTCATTAAACTTGTTTATATATTCAACCTCAAAATAATACAAGTTTGTATGCATGAGAAGATGAATTTTAAGTCCAAAAATCCTATCAAATGGGTCTAACATGTGATTTACTCAAAAAATTTCATAATATTTGCACAAACATACTTTTCAAGGCAAAAGACATTTTTGTTTCTTCAAATCTTGAATAAAATGTCCATTTATATAAAAATCCCAATTTCTCACAAGCAAACATTAAAACATTTATTCATAAAATATTTCCAACAAAATAAGCATTCTTCCAACATTTTTATTCCATAAAAATGTTTAAACACAATGTTTTCTTGAAATAAATCATTATGCTCAAAACCATTGAAATCTCTTTTTAAACCCATTTCACAAATCATAATAAATATCATTATTATATCATGAATGCACCTTACTCTTACAAACTCTAACTACATAACTAACACATGGAGAAAATAGAGTTGTTCACTAAAGAGTAGAGTTTTCCACCTCAAATAGAGCTCCAAAAATGGTGGATGAAGAACAAGGTGATGGAAACCCCCAACTTTCTAAGGTGGCCTAAAGGAGTTTGCCTATCTCCATAAAGCTTGCCTCCATAAAAGCTCTAATAGAAACCCCCTTCAAGTTCCATAAATCTTATATTCTTGTTCCCTGAAAACCCCCAACAACTCCCAAATTCGTAGCTCTTCTCAACAATAGAGGATATGGGTGTAGAAAGCTTATTTATGGTGAAATACTAGTAATATATGGTGGAAGAAGGTGGGTATATGGTCTAGCAATATGGTAGGAAGGGTTAGGAAAGAAGGTAAGTCTTCACATTTAGAGAGAAGGAGGGGAAATATGCTGAGAATTATGGGGGAGACCCACCCCTTTTCTCTCCTCTTCTGACCCACAAATAACCCCACAAAACTCTTATAAAAATAACTCCGAACCTTCGAATCCCGATTTTGACCATCTAGGTGCACAAGAAGTCAACACCTCAGCAATGCATGGGTCCAAAATGGGACAACGAACAAGGACAATCCGATCTAAATTTTTTTGATTAAGTCATTCGAACGAGAATGGGACCTCATTTGAACAAGAACGAGACCTTGTTCGAAAGAGATTGAGATATCATTCGATCTACTCATCAAACGAACTTCTAACGAGGTTGGAAAACCTTATGCAATGGCATCTCATTAGATCCTCATTAGAACCCAACTTCAAACAACATTGGATTCTCGTTTGAACCACCTGTTTCCTGTTCGAACAAAATAAGGATCTTGTTCGAAGGACTTTTAAGTTCATTCGATCTTGCCAGATTCCTAAAATATCCAATTAACTTTCAAACAATTATCATTAAGGACATAAGAGTAAAAAAATATGGATATTAAAGCTCATACACTAATAATATAAATTCCAATCATTCCTCGTGATTATAAATAACATGGGTGAGGGTTAAATTTTTTGGGGATTACAATATTTCTCGTTCCTTCCTGCTATCAGGTATCTTAAGACATTAACTTCCAGACACATTGAGTCCATAATTGAAAAGAAATCCCTATTGATGGAATCCCGATGTTAATCATGTGTATGCAACATTGATATAATCGACTTAGGATAAGCCCAACACCCTTTGTAACCGATCTAGAGAAATGTTGATCATAAAGATGGGTTTGGCATGTGCTAAGTACTTTATATCGAAAATCCGGACAACCACACTCCTATGTAATACAATAATCCTGCCCCGTTCCCAATTAGTCAAGTATTATCCACAAACTATGCTAGAAATACCACAACATTTTTATTATGCTTCTTATACAAACAAGTACTTTTGAGCTCTAACCAAAAGCGAGACTTCATTTCCTCATCAACCAAATGATCCAAGACCTTGATGTTAGCATAAATCCACAAATGCATGTCATATACTTACATCACTTTTCTTTTCTAATTCTTACTATGTGCTTATCAAGACAATCGTTCAATAAAAGAATCTTGACATTAAAATAATCCTAATAAACTTGAACGTGGCTATTGTGAGAAGACTTGGTCATAGTCAATCCCCTTATTTTCGAATAAACCATTTCGCAAACCTTTCCCTTTAATGTTCCCTCCTTCCCATACATCTATATCTTAACTTCTTGTAGGTCCACTTATGCCCGATGGGGTTTACCCCATTATTAAGTCTGCAAGTCCCAAAACTTTATTCGAATACATCGAATGCCTTTGGTATCTATAGTTATAAGTTCAAGAAAAAGTTTTTGTCTTGGAATGCCTCATTTTAGTTATCAGGACCCGATTCGTGTTTTCTTGTGATCGTATCAAAATGATTACCCAAAACACTAACCATTTAGGATGACTCTTGATGCTTCCATAATGATGTGGTGCCACTTGCTTTCCAGTATAAATGACATGTGTATCCTGATCAGTAGTAAGGTCCCCACTATAATAAGGTAGTGAATTATGACTATTAGGTCATATTTCATCTTTACAAGTGGTCTAGAAATATTGGTAATATAACGTTCCATTATACCTTGTAAGTCCAACTTGCACTTGGGCCCGTGGTTTATAATATATTCCTCTTTCTAGAACTGGGAATTGATGGAATCAATCACCTTCTTGTATTTAGGATTGAGATATAAACTACATTTATAACATTTGGGATAGCCAATGAAGAGACATACCTTTTTTCTTAATTTCAACTTCCTTACCTTGTTTCATAGCATAAGTGCTCTGATCCTTAAAATTCTAATATGCCCTTGAATGAGTTTGCGCCAACTCCTATGTTAAATGGGAGTTGAAGAGCCTGATTAAGAAGAAACTAAATTAGAATGTATACACCTATCTCTTACATAAAAGTCCCAATAAGAATTTTGCACGAATGACCTACCATGAACCTTAACATATTTAAAAGATACTTATTCCTTTATTTTCTCTACACCATTTCAAATTGGAAGGTCTCGTGTATATAACTCGGATAAAATTCCAACCTCGGATAAAGGATCCCTCAACTATTCCTAGTGGCAAACACCCCTACGATCAGATCATAAAACTTGGATTATTTTACCTCTCCCATGCTCTTTCTTAGTCTTATACACTTTGAACTAATCAAAGGAATAGACTTATGGTGCATCAGGTAAACACATCCATACCTTCGAGTGATCATCAATGAAAAATGATGAAGCAATCAAAACCACCTCTTTATCAGATAACCACCGAATCATATTAATCAAAGTGAACTATTTTCGACACATATTAGGATCTTTTGCTCTTGTCCGTGAAGGGCCTTTGGTCATTTTACCTCCTAAACATAATTCAAGACTAGAAGTTCTTCCATTTCTAATGAACTTAATTTTTCATTTTAAACCAGTCTTCGAATTCAATTTAGAATAAAATAACTTATGCATAAGTGCCAAAATTGTGTTTGGTTCTGCAAGGAAACTTTCGATTTAATGATTCTGCACATTAACTTATTCAAATCAGTATTTTGAAAGTATTGGCAAGACAAAACTTATAATGTATAAATTATTTTTTCAATGTACCAGAACGGATAAAATATATCTAATTTTGAAAAAAACAAACTTCATAAAATCAATCGAATATCTATTCAAAATTTATTTAGAAAATTGAAACTAACTTTTCTAAAACTCAGGTACATTGAATAATTTGCCTACATTATCTTTATGTCTAAACCAAAATTTATAAAAATATCCCCTCACTATTATCGTTGTGTTATTTTGATTGCCTATAACTTTTGAACATCTCTCGTTAAAGTAATTGCTTAGTTACCTATAACCTTTGCAATGAGTTGCAATCCTGATTTGTGGTTCCCGAATATACATACCAGGTTATCTTAGATTGGACCATAAATCAAATAGTTACTTTTAAGAAATAGACCATGTCCTTTTCCTTATAAAGCAAGGACAATGAGACGCTGAAACTATATAAGTTGTAACTTTTTTAGAATGAGGATGCATGCCTTTTGTCCATTTCACTACTACCGAGGAATGTGGATTTTCCTTAACCCAAACCATTATACCTGAGACTTAGTCTTATCATGCTACCTCCCTTTCGGTAAATAAATAAAGCTCTTCCTCAATAACTAACACCAACTTGTGGCTATTGATTATCCTCACTTCCGGATTACAAAATAGTATGGAGTAATCCCACTAGGCCTAATCCAAAATAATCCTTTGTTCAACTAATGACAAAGTCATTCTAAGAACATGCTTTTTACTTGAGTGTCATTAACTAATCATAGGTTTTTTTCAATTCTCATTGGTCAATTCTTTAGAATTAAAGATGTACATATAGAACTTTCCTGTTGGGGGGATCGAACACAAATAACTTTTAAAATAAAATAATTATCATGTATTTTAAAAAACATAGTGATTTTGTGATTGAAACCATCCGTTGGGGGGGGGGGGGGGAGACGAGCTGATGCAAGGAGTTAATCACATCACTATTTTAAAATATTGATTGGAATTTTGGGTTAAAATAGTTTATTATCACCTCAAGTTAGAACAATGTTATTTACATTTTAATCCTTAAAACTTATTCCAATTAAAACCTTTAAAAATAATTTGAATTCATTTTTAAATTTTAGAATCAAGAAATTGAAAAAAATAATTTCAAATAAACACACGAGAATTAATACAATTAAATTTCAAAGTCGGATTCCTCAATCGCTTATTTTTAAAATTAATTCATCGGGCATCCTAGTTCTCTTATGATGATATATTTTAATCTTTCATTATGCTA
Source organism: Sambucus nigra (assembly GCA_949130495.1). NCBI lineage: Eukaryota > Viridiplantae > Streptophyta > Magnoliopsida > Dipsacales > Adoxaceae > Sambucus > Sambucus nigra. The sequence goes on along the minus strand of OX422224.1, from coordinate 218,315,037 downwards.
TCCATAGAGTACATGACCCTCTATCCAACATAATAAATAGACGATAACTTTTGGCCCTACTCCTAATTAAAGTGACTCCGTTGGGAAGGATATCAAAAGTTGTGTCTAAGTTTATACCATTGTTCATTCCTAAAATATAATCTTCTCATGATGGACTTTCACGTTGGGGGATCAAACTCATTTACATTCTAAATCTCAGAATTATTACTTAAGAGTTTTAATTTATCATTGATGCCTTGATTTATCCATCCATTAGGGGGCCAGACTAGCTGACGCGAGGAATATATCACATCCTTAATTAACTAAAACACTGATGGAGACCACAGAGTTTATGTTGAAACCCTTATCCCACTTAGTATTTAAAAAATTAAGGGTTTTATAAAACATTTATTCAACACTTAAAGACCGAATTTTAAATTCTCGGTAATTTCCAAAATTTACTTGTGTGAATTAAATATCTTAATCTCATTTTAATTTTCTTAAAATAAAATTTAAATTTAAATTTTTTAAAATTAACAATTCGAAGATCTCAATTTAAATTCGTACTTTTAAATTTTAATTACCCCAATTGAATTCAATTTTGAAAATAATAAAATACAACACTAATTTTTAGAGAAAATCAATGATCTAGGCCGGTTTGGAAATAATAATCCATGTTGTTCATAAAATCGGGTATTTCTAATTGTCTATTTAATTAGCACACTAATTATGCAACATAATAAAATAATGAGACATAAGCAACTACATAAAGAAAGAAACGACATTAAATGTCCTTTCCCCTATGGCCTAGACTTCTACATGAAGTCAACCATGGCCTAGACTTCACATGAAGTAAACTCTTCATACAAAAGAATTATTGTTGAAGAAGACTTACATATGGGCAAGAATTCAACTTGAAGTATATTTCATCAAGTCTAAGAGTCCTAGTTGTAGAAGACTTTCTTATGAGAAAGAGTCCAACTTGAAGTAAACTTCATCACAAAAGAGCTCTCTAGAGTCTTGATCACTGAAATATCATCTTATGGGGAAGATCCACGATGAAATCGCCACTGGAAACCACCTTAAAAGCAAAACAACTAGGTTGTCGTCAGAGCAATCGATCGATCGACTGCCTAGGGTCGATCGATCGACCCTCGCAAATCTGGTGTAATTTGTAATATCCCGTATTTTTATAATAAAATAAAATCGTTAGAAATTAAATTAAATGGCTAAAATTTAATTAAATGAGTCATGAATAAATAGATTAATTGTAATTTCATGTTATGTAGATTTACCTATGTATGTTAATATTTCTCATAGAAAATAATTGCATGTTTATTAAATAATCGATATGTGGTGTTCAATCAAACTGAAAAAATATGTATGTTGGGTAAAAATAGTTTAGAGACATTTCAAGATGATTTGGGGACTCGTTAGATGTCTTAAACATCTAAAAATTAGGCCCAAGGTATAGTTATACCATTTGGGAAGTTATTGGGCCAATCCGATTATGGATTCAGGTTCATTTTGGGGGCTCAAATATAGAGGTTATGGAGTAATTCGAGATTAACACCCATTATAAGTTAATTAGGTGTTAAGAAGACACCTTGCATTCACCAAAACTTAACCTAGCAGTCCTGCATCCATAAAGAGAAGTTACCAATGCCAAGAGAGGGAAGACGATTAAGGATCCAAGAGGAGAGGCGGTCAATCTTCAACATAAGTCAAGAATTATCTTGCTAAAATTAATTTCTAATATGTTTTCTTAATTAAATAATGTATTTTTCCATGAAAACTTTTGGGTTATAGTTAATGAATGAATGTTTATATGATATCAACAAACCACTTTAAGATTGAAGAACAAATTTGGAATTTTATGAATTGAGAATTGATAAATTGATGAAAACCCCCCAAAATTAATGATCATATTGATTTGGAGAGAAACCATAGAATCTTATGTTGTGGGAATGATAAATCTAATGTAAATCAATAAGAAAGAAGGGTTATTGAATGGATTAAATGAGAAAAGGTTCAATCGGTGTGCATTGTATAGTTCTTGAGATATTTTTTACCAGATGAATTGGATATGTTTTAGTAATGTATTTCATGTAGAAAACTGGTGTTTCATGATGGAAAATCATTTAGAGTTTATACATGATATTTTAGTGAAGGTTAGAGGTGTTTTAGTTAAAGGAAGAAGACCAAATCACGTCTTTGGTTCGTCAGGGGAGCCCGTTGAACCGAACCGATTCGCTTGAAGGGGCAAACTAGTTCGTTGATTGAACCGGTTTAGCCAACCCAGTGAACCAATTTTGTTCAACTGGATCGTCCCCCTTGGCTATTATGACTTTTCAAGAGTCGTTTAGAGGGTGACATGATGGATAGAGTTCGGGAGTTTTGATTGAACTCCTAGGAACAAAATGGGAAGGTTCGAAAATACCTTAACTTAATCGCAGACAAAGTTCGTAGAATGGTTGTGTGATTGCGTAAGTGTGAAGTTAACGATTAATTAGATGGTTAATCCTTAAGGTAGAAATGTTAATTGGAATTATATAATATACTTCGTAGGGGTAATTATAGGGTTAATTTCCTTTTAAGCAATAAATATATGTATTTTTAATTTGTATGGACATGCCTATGTTCGTGGATGGTCATATCGGTTTAGGGGTATGTGCGTTTCGATACCATAGCACACGTAGACATAGGTGAGCTAGGCACTGTATAGGTCATTACTTTAGGTACTACGTAGCAACGCCACTTATGATAGGTAGGTGTAGATCTTGGGATCCATCATCATCGTTGGGTACAGACCGTGCAATGGTGTATTACGTAGGGACCATCCCACTTGTATGTTTTTTGCGATGTCCGTTTAGATATCTTTCTACATGTTTGACTCCTATCTCCTTTATTTCACACATGCACGACTTTATTTGATTATTGTGCTTGTCTTATCACATATTGGCTTGAGTGTTTCCATCTCAATTCTGTCTATACAACTAATAATAAGCGATAAAACTTGATAAGATTGGAATGCATGTAAAAACCGTTTTGGTGAGACTATGTGTTTATTTGAAAATGGGGAAGGGCTGCGAAAGGTTCATTTAGCCTTTGCGATTCTAAGCCACTGTTAAAAAGGACCTAAAAATGGAGGAATTTTATTATCCGGGGTACAAAGAGGTTAAAAGAGCCCGATTTTTTTTTTAAAGGCAATAAAAAGCAATATATGCCAAATATGGGCCATTAGGTTTCACCATCAATTCTCCAAAGTTTGAGAATTTAGATCGCCTCTATTCAAAATATATATCTGAGGGAGTTTGGTTGGAGAATATAAACGGGTTTGCACTTCCTTGAAAGTCCTGAAAAAGCATGAAATAGTTTTGGACGTTATTGGTGTGGAAATCACTTTGAGCTTTGATTTGTTGATTTGATTGAGTCAATGTCTAATATTTCCACCTTTTCACACCAAAGGAAGATTTTGAGTTCATTCGTTAGGAGTATTCAATATTCGTCGTGCACATATGTCATGTTTGTATGAATTGATTTTCCTATCGAATATGTTCACACCCCTTCATTTACGCTATCATCGACTTGGTTGTTTTTGTGTTCGTTCATGGTGTGATTTTTCTTATTTAATATATTTTGTGTGAAAAATTCTAAAAAATTAAAAAATGGCAATTTTTTACCCTGTGACATTCTCCATGTGCATCTATTTCTGTTTCTCATATCTGTCTATTTGGGGACATCATAAAAAGGGGGAGAAAGAATTATCATATGGGGGAGTTTTCAAGTTTTGAGTTTGATGATCTATTTTAAATTGGTATCTATGTTTATCCCATTTCAAACTCGATACGTCACTTGGTATTTTGCTATTTCTCATGTGTGTAGGTACAAAGATTGATGATCATATATTGCACACTCTGATGAGAAAAGCTTTAAGAAGTTTTGAAGATTTGAAGAGCAAACGATGAAGACTTATTCATTTGTACCTTTTCAGTTTTGGGTTCATGGAAGGGTAGATTTGTATAGGCAATTTGATATTTGATAATTCGGATATTTTTATGTATGTACCGGCATAGACATAGGGGGAGATTTATAAGGACATTTTTGTCCATTATCAATTTGTATGTCGTACGCTATTACACCGTTGAAGAAATTCAAGATCGCATCTACATCAACGGATCCGAATATCAAAGAGTCTTCAACATCATAACCTCTGCGAGAATGAACTTGGTAAAGTTTTGTTTTTAAGTCCCTTAAAATTTCATAGTTAGTATTAGGAAAGTTTTATAAAATGTTTTTATAAAAATAAGAAGTAAGTTTTTTCAAGAAAAATGAGGCTTTTAAAAGATTTTTTATTTTCTAGTAAACCGGGCCAGTCCGCCCCTTTTAAAAATGAACCGATCCGCCTCCGGATCGATCCGACTCTATACCGGACCGATCCACTGTGCACCAGAACCAGTATACCCCGGATCGTAGGCAAACCGAAGAAGCCACTTTAAAAAATGAACCGATCCGAGGTCGGACCGATCCGCCTCCATACCGGACCGATCTGCTTCTGATAATTTCGAACAGATCCGTGATAATGTTTTCCACCAATTCAAGTTTCCTATAAATATACCTATTTTGGTGGTGTATTTTTCAAGTCTTTGAGAAAACGTTTTTAAGAGTTCAAACACAACAAGACTTCGATTTTTAATGTGCCAAACATCTTTTTGATTCACACACAAAAATCCCAATTACTTTAGTGAATTTTTTGGAACCCTAGAACACAATCTTTATTATTGTTCAACCTTTGTGGGGAGATCTTTGCAACCGAGGGCTGCATGTCATTGCTGAGGGAGTCTCTATAAAGTGTTATGACTGCGTGTCATTAAGGAGAGTTGCGGTTCTTCCTTTTTTGTTTGGACTGCGAGTCCTTGAAGGGTACTGCGTGTATTCTCTTGCTGATTTCAAGACTATGTGTCTTTGTGGGTTGGCTGCGCGTTGATCCATTGCAGATTTCTCTATGTAATTGTAAGTTGCGATTTATATATTCATAGTGAAATAAAGGTTTTACCCGAAAGGGTTTTTTTCCTCAAATCTGTGTCTTGGCATATTTACTATGTCGCATGCTTTATATTTGATGTGTTGATTTAGATGCATGTTTAGGGGCTGTATTTATTTGATTTAAAAGTAGACTCTAATTAAATAAGGGTTGATTGGAAACTTGCGAATTTAATTTAATCAATTATCACATAGTCGTACTTTTTAATATTCATTGGAAAGGTCACTCACCTTGAATTTGGTACTACTATTAATACCAAAACTATTCCCTTGGTATGGTAGTGCTAACCTCTTCCCCACCTAACAATTCAACATTATTAGTATTTGAATACACCAAATCACATTAAACGCAGCAATACAACACATCAATTGGTCAATCTGACATAACTAAAAAGTCATTAAATATGATACTTCATATTTATATAACACCTTATTCATTAGGGTTATGACACAATTTACAGAAATAAATTATGAATTCTCTAGACAAAGTTATGCCCGCATTATTACAACCTTTTCCAAATCATTTCTGGAGAAAAACAACAACAAAACTTCAACTTCAACACAACCCCCAAGCCAAACCAGAAGGTATTTTAATCTCCCCTTCAAGTATATCATACTCATATATGTTATCTAACATTTTCAATTGGAATTACTTGATTTCAACAAGTATTAAATAATTTATGCCACTTTTAACACATTTAGGTCTAAGTAGACCATCAAAGCATAACTTAACAGTTTTCAAGAATATATAACCTCAACTTCTGTTATAAATCATGGAAACATATGTTAAACATATTGAATAATATAAAAATAAGGTTTCATAAATTTTAGAGTTCATTTGCTAAGTCAAGCAAAACATCGAACACCTGGTGAGCGCAATTACACTTTTGGGACAAATTTTATACCTGAACTTCAAACTGTCACCCAAGATTCATTTCTTGGTATTTTTATATTATTTTCTGACATAGTATATATATATATGAGTCTATTTTAATCTCTAACCGGAATCATTTGATTTCAATAAGTATTCCATGCTTTATGCCATTTTTAGCACAACTACGTAAGAACATAACATTAAAGCATAACTTAACCTTTTAAGCATATATCACCTCTACCTTGGGTATCTATCATATAAATATATACTAAACATGTTTTATTATATACACACATCATATATATGAATTTCATACAGTAAAAATCTTCACGAGAAGGAAATTCAAAACTGAGACTTTAAAGCGAACATTCACGATCCTAGCACAAGTCCTCATGTATGCTCTTAAGCCATCCTTGTTTTAACTCAATTTGGAAAAATGGGTATCATTAAAATATTTAACCAAATTATAAAAAAAAACATACCAAGTGTATAAATCATCCATGTGACGAACTTTAATAAAGAAGTAATTACCTTTCGAGAATTCCTCGATTTATGGTAATTTTTCGAAGGATTTCTTCCTTAACTTTCTTTTTCTCTCTCCATAAGCATATTTTCCCCCAAGGTTGTAATAGGAAATGAAAAAGATGATCAAGTATGACTTATAAGCATAAAAAAGTGTCTATGTGACCACTTTAAGGTGGTATTGTGCCACTGGTTGAGCAAGGGGTCCAACAGGATAATACCATTAATGACCGATTGTCCTATCTTGTAAAATTACCATAACTCACTATTAAGGGCCCCGATTTTCTTTCACTTTGAGTCTACACGTAGATACTTATATATCTACAAATTTTATATTTTGAGTTTGCCAAAAATCCTAAAATTAGTATGCCTAAGGTGGGCTCGAACATAAGAGTAATAATTTACTCAAAATTTCATAACTTTCACATTTGGGGACCAAACATTGCCAATTTCGGATCAACACTTTGGTTAGATTTTATAATCATAATGATGTATGAAAAACATATTTTCATGATTCATTTACCCACATAACTAATCATATGATTTAAACAAGTCATCCCCGATCATAATCTCGATTAACATCTAATGCAACCAACACATATATCACATGAGTATGCATCCCCCAAATATGATAATTAACATGTTTAACACCCCTAACAAACTTATAACTTATAACTTATACTTAATCATATAATTAACATTCCTAATCACATTTTAGGGCCTCACAATTCTACCCCTCTTATGAAAATTTTATCCCCGAATTTTAACGCATAAGAACTTACCTAACAGATGAGGATATTACATCTCCACGTTATTCCCTCTTTCCCAGGTGGCATACTCCACATTTTGACTTTTCCACATTACCTTAACTAACGAAATAGTTTTTATTACATAACACCTACTTTTTTTATTTAAATTTAGCGATTGGTTCCTCCACGTAGGTCAAGTCATCTTTAAGCTCTATCGGTTGTGAAATAAACACAGGTGAAGGATCGGGCACATACTTACGTAACATTGATACATGAAAAACATCGTGTATCGAAAATAATTCTTATAGCAAATCCAACTTTTAAGCTACGATTCCAACTCGTTTCGCTATTTCATGAGGGCTAACGTACCTAGGACTTAATTTGCCCTTGTTCTCAAATCTCATAACCCTTCTTCAAGGATAAATGACGTAGGAATACTTGATCACCTTCCTCAAATTTCAATTCCTTTCTTCTGTTGTCTGCATAACCTTTTTGTCTACTTTGTACCTCCTTCAAGTGATTATGAATAAGATTTATCTTCTCAGTAGTCAGTTGCACAATTTCTGGCCCAAGTAGTTTTTCGTTCTCCTACTTTGGTACAACACATCGGGGTCCTGCACTTCCTCCCATACATGGCTTCATAAGGAGCCATTTCAATACTCAAATGATAACTGTTATTATAAGCAACTATATTAGTGACAAGTGTTCATCCCAACTTCCCTTGAACTCTAATATATAGATTCATAACATGTCTTCGAGTGTTTGGATCATTCTCTCTGACTGCCCATCAGTCCGAGGATGAAAAGTTGTACTAAATTTCAATTTAGTTCCCAAAACTTGTTGTAAACTAGGCTAAAAGTGTGAATTAAATTTAGGATTTCGATCAGAGATAATAGAAACAGGTGCACCATGTAATCTAATTATCTCACCCACATATATGTTGGCATATCTATCTAGGGAACTAGTAGCTTTAATAGGAAGAAAATGTGTCGACTTAGTCAATCTATTAACGACAACCCAAATAGAATCAAACCTTCATGATAATTTTGGTAAACCTATAACAAAATCGATAGTAACATGTTCCTATTTCCACTCAGGAATAGGTAAGGACTATAGTAAACTACTATGCTTTTCATGCTCTGCCTTCACTTATTGGCAACCAGACATCTAGCAACAAAGTCCGCAATATCCTGTTTTATTCCTGGCCACCAATAACATTATTTCAAATTTCTATAAAGTTTTGCGCTTCCTGGATACATAGCATGTAAATAAAAATGGGCCTCCTTTAAAATCGTTCTCCTTAAATTAGGCACATTAGGCACACACAAATAGTTATCATACATAACAATGTCATCATTACGAATAGAAAATTCATTTACTTTACCCTTTTTTTCATATTGTCTCTAACTTTATTCAATTCTATATCTCCTGTATGTGCTTATCTTATCCAATCTATCAGCGTAGGTCTAACATTTCAATGTGCTAGTATTCCACAAGCCTCATTCAAAGTTAATTCCACCCCCATTAAATTTAACTCTCTCAGCATGTCAATTCGACCAACACCCCCACTCCCCGAAGATAGACATGTATATAATAAACCCTAGGTCTGGGGCAAAAGGCACGCACAGTATTCTCTGTAAACACTCCCCGGAGTATATAGAAATAACACTGACTGCACCACCGTGGACGTAGGCATTCTTGTTGAACCACGTAAATCTCCTGTTGTGTGATTGGCATTTTATGTTTCTTACTTTACTTGGTGATTGCGCTTTTCTTATCTATTTGTGTTGCAAATAATTGTCACCACAGGACTTAGAAACAAAACTTTACCAAGTTCATTCTCGCAGAGGTTATGATGTTGAAGACGCTTTGATATTCGGATCCGTTGATGTAGATGCGATCTTGAATTTCTTCAACGGTGTAACGACGTACGACATACATATTGACAATGGATAAAAATGTCCTTACACCTTTCTTCTTCCTGATGGTTCATTTTCTTAAGTCGGTCGGTCAATACGCTGACCAAGTAATTTTGGGGCCAACCAAGTGTAAATGAGATGCTGAGATGTATATTTATGATGACAAGTGTCCCAATATCATAGGTCCACTTCGCATGAATAATCACAACAATACCCATGATTATTCATTTCCTCATGAAGTGACACTTGTCCCATTTTGTTACAACACGACCAACATCCAAAAGGAAAAAAATTTTAAATTCACTACAAAAAAGACAAAATACATGGGCTCCCTTGTAATAAAGATTCACATTATTAAAGATAATATGGATAATTCACACTTGAAAAATTCCATAAAAAAATATTTTTTTACCAATTCACCATTCGTAATAATCATGTAGTCAAATAGATCCTACAATTTTTTTACTCCAACCGTTCCAATAAAAAAATATTTTTCTCTCGAACACATCTTATTAAAAACATGATTTATTTATCCGGCTCTCCAAAATTGAATGGTGTAAAATTTACAATACACATAAGAAATGGTGCACAAATCACAAATAAGCCAACAATTGATAAAGACTACCAAAGTGTATATAAGCTCTTACGTAAAACGTTATTCACACGCATTCGCTAACACGAAAAACCGCACATAAGAAAAAGGAGGTATGGGGATTCATAATATCTCGATGGAAACCCTAACTGAAAAGGCTACATTCATGAGAGAATCATTGCAAAAAAGCCAAACCATCACCGACAATATGGTCACCATTCTTGGCTCATTCGATCACCGTCTCTCCGCTCTCGAAACCGCCATGCGTCCCACTCAGGTACATATACATATATATACAGACATATATATTGTGCAACACACATATATATACAATGTAAAATATGTTTTTTATAAATGCATTTCATTTGTACGTTGTTTTTGGTTTTGATTTGGTAGATACGAACACATTCGATTCGTAGGGCACACGAGAATATTGATAAGACGTTGAAGGCTGCTGATGTAATTTTGGCCCAATTTGATCTTTCTCGCCAGGTTAGTTGCTTTTGCTATCCTCTTACTTACATGTCCCATTTCATATATATATATATATTAGGGTGTACCCGTGCCGATGGCACGGCGATAAATTGCCGATAATACGATGATAAATTTATTCCCGTGATAAATTTGTGTCTGTGCCACACATAATTTTATCCCGATACATTTCTATTAGCGACCTATCATTAAGATTTAATAGTTCATATTCTTAATTATTTTTATCATGACTATTTTTGTATATTTTCTATTTGTGGTTATATTAATTACATACCACTTTTTAATTTAAGGTCATTTAAACTTAACCTCATTTTTGTCACTCAATTATTCGATGGCCAAAATGTAAAGTGTCCTTATAACTTTATATGCATTGGAGTTGAGTCTAAATTCGATTTTTTTATAATACAATTTGTTTGATAATTTAAAAAAAAAATTAATGGTTGCCGATTTTTTTACAAATAAAAAGTGTTATAAAAAAGTTTAAATAAAACTTTTTTATAAATACGAACTTTTTTCATGAAAATAAAAATTATATATAAAACATTTAAAACTTTTTAGATAAATACGAACTTTTTTCATGAAAATAAAAATTATATATAAAACATTTAGAGGGACTTTTTTATAATGACATTTTTTTTATTATAGAATAGCTTATGTTAAAAAAAATTACGAATTAAAATCTGAATTTTTTTAAACATTTTTTTGTACAATAATTTTTTTAAATTTAGTTTAATAAACAAATAGTTTTTTAAATAATTTTTTTTTACAAAGCATACTTTTATCACTTTTTTATAAAACAATTTTAAATTTTTTATTATTTTTATCATAACTGTTTTTATATTGGGTGGACTTTAAAATCAAAATTAAAAAAAATTATTATGATTTTTATGAAACAGTTGTATATATAGAAAAATTAAGTAGAGAATGTATGAGTTGTTATTTGATTGATAACTTTGAGCAAATCTTGCCCATACATGAAACAAATTGTTGTGAAGTTCGATATTTCAAATTTTAACATTGATCTTTGTGAAAGTGATTTTAACATTGATTTTTATGAAAGTGATTCAACTGCACAACGTCACCTGGAGCCACGTGCTATTATATTGTATTGAATTGAGAGAGAAGACATGATGTGTCCATTCTTTCAAAATCTTTTTTACATCTCTATCATAAGAAAAAGATTGAGAAAATAAAGACAAAATATAAATGTACACCTTTTCAATCTATAATTCATTAATTCTGGAAGCAAAATATATTAATTTAGATATCTGAGCCTAAACCCACTTGAATAAAAAAATACACTATAGCTAAGAATCAACCCGCTAAAAAAAACACAACACCTTTTCAATCTGCAATCTCACCCATGAATCAACCCGCTAGGAACCTAAACCTACGTGAATAAAAAAAACACGCTGAACATCAGCTTGTGAAAAAAAAGATATCTGAGCAGATATCTGAACACGTTGAACACCCATGAACATACACTACAGCCCTTTCGGTATCTAAGCATACACTACAGCTTGTGAAAAATTATATTTAGCAATATTATTTGTGCAAAAATAGAAAAGGTTAGACTATAATGGGCCTGAGGGAATTCTTTGTGCATAAATGGGGCATGAATAACTACCTTCCTTGCCGACGTAGATAACAGAGCATTTAATGATAATCTTGCTATTTGGACTCAAAGTTATAAGCTTTGATAATAAGAAAAGATGTATAATGAAATTATATTTGTGGGGGTTTAAGCAATTAGATAAAACGATTGTATGGCATAATTTTATCAAATAGACAGTTACAATATATATGGTCATCCACCTCCCTAATGGCTATGAGATTGCCTTCAGTGATACAAAATAGATTTAATGTAATCAAGACCTCTTAAAAATTAATGCAAAATGTATATACTTAGTTGTGCCTTACAAAAATTGTGCCTTATAAACACAGCATGGGTGGGACAACAAGCATCAAAGCTTTTGAAACACGACCATGCACAAAGCTAAAATCCAAACACAATCAAACCCAAAATCTAAACACAATCAAACCCACCATGGATGGGATCAAAATAGAGGCAGAAAAATCAAACCCAAGTATTTGGTCATCTCTTTCAAGACAGCGGTTGAGATGTATTTGAGGACCAAAAAAACCAACGTGGTAACAACCCCTCTTTTCTCCAAAACACCGTTCTAAGTAAATAGAGAAAAAGATTTATAAAATTGGGAGTACCCATTACAACGCAATGTCTTCTACACATGGTAGCCATCAAGACACCACTACCGGTATAACTATAACTAAAATTGTTATCCAAGAAATTTAATATCCCCTCACCACTCACTCTGCTTTCTAGCTGTCACTGAACCACTATTTGCATCACCTTCTCCATCACCGACTTCATTACTTCCAGAGTCTCTTCCAATCTCCAGTTGGGCACTCATACAAAAGCAACAACAAAAAGTATATAAAGTAAAAATAAAAAACAACAAAGCTCAGATAAGAACATGATATTTCAGGTCTCTATTACCAATGTACCCATCAAAGCAAAGAAAAAATAACAAAAAGTAAATAAAGCCAAAAAGGTACCTCAAGTAGTTTAGGTTATGAATGTTAGAGAGAGAGGGAAGCCAAATCTGAGATAAGAACGTGAAATTAGCCCGCCATCCCAACAGCTAAATGAAGATCCGCACTCAAGTAGATTCCTCATCCGCACTCATGTAATTTCCTACAAATGAAGATCCGCACACATTTGCTTTTCTTAAACACGATAATGTATAAAATAGAAACACGATAATGAAGATCCGCTAAATCTGTGTTTTTCATGACGAATGCAGAAAATAAAGACACAACTACAACACAAATCGCAAATCTTAGAATACAACCCAACACTGTAGCCCCAGTTAACCCCTAAAACACACACACAAATGCCAAACAAAGACAAACATATGCGTAAGACAATGTCAATGGGATAATATGTCCTTACATAGTATCTACAATGCCATTGACACAGCTGGTCTGAACCGATCCGTGGGAGAGCAACTAAATTTTAGTTCATAATTCGATAGAAATTAAAAAAAAAACTGCACCCAACGGATCCGTGGTCTGAACCGATCCCTGGTGAGGGAAGCTCTGCACGAAAAAAAGAAGAAGAAAATAAAGTTAAAAAAAACAAATCCACAACCCTCACTTAAACATGAAAATACATTTACCTTCACCGACTTCATTTACCTCCATCAATCACCACAGTTGAGTTATATAGACCTCTAACTGATTGACAGATAAAATGGAGTTAAAACACCCCAAAACACTCAGCTCAGCGGGTGAGGGATGGAGAGAGAGACGTGTAAATGATTTTACTTCTAGTTTCAATGCCCCCCCAAACCAATGAAAATACAAAATGAGTGATGGGGAGAGACCCTCGAGCCTTGCGCTCTGTTAGTGGGTGAGGGATTTGATAGTGGTGAGAGACTCGAGGTGGGTACAGGTTGGCAGAATTGCTGTGGAGACTATCGCCATGTAGTTTACCATGTCATATAAGTTTATATAACATATAGATACAAAATCTGTTTATATAGATTTCGTATATAAACTTATGACATGGAAAAAACCCCTCCTCCTTTATTATATAGATATATATATGAGTCCGGATCTCATGCGGATCGTTCTATGCGGATTAGCTAACGTCCAATAAGGCTTAGGACCGCATTTGTCTTTTATGGACCGCCTAGGGACCACCTTCTCTTTCTAAGGTTTCTGAGAATATAAATTTCTACCCCAATGCTTTCTAAAGTCTTTTAAGCTTATTTTAACACTTAATTAATCTGGAAGTCTAAGTGTAGAAGTTTCAGGGCTACTGCTACTTCTCAAGCTTCTCCCGTCACTATCGTACTGGAGTTCTGAATAGCGAGGATTATCTATATAAATGGTTTCTTCAGGGAGTCTAGAAATTGCAAGAGGTCTTAATGGAAAATATTCTAGTCTTAAATACCTTATACGGTATCGTGGGTTTATCTGTCTAGTTTCTTTATATATTTGATTAATAATATCAATTATATCGTTATCTATAAATTCGTCTAAATTATTATCACCATAAGATGACAAAAATCTACGGTATATTCTAGGGACAGCTGTCTCTACGTTTTTAAGAAGTGGGCGGATTCCTCCGGCTCAAATTAGAATAGCCTTTGTTTCAGCTAACCTTTTTTGTCTAATAAATTTTAATACGTCTATACTGTCTTTAAGTATCCTAGTGTATTCTTTATATTTTTTAGGTCTTGATTGTTCTTCTGCAAAATCTTCAGTTCTTAATTTTTGTCTAAAGAGATCACGGATTCGTGTTCTAATTATTTATATTCTAGGTACTTCTCTTCCTAACCAATCAATAATTTGGTCTATATATTTAAAAGTATCACATCTGTATATTAAAGAAGATTCTATAAGTTCTTTATCTTTAGTGTCTGTAAGAGTCTAGTCTTGAATTTCTCTACTTAAGTCTAAATTTGTTTGATTAACAAATTCTAAAAAGTCTTTAGTGATTTGTAAGCTCATACAAGATTCTTTTTAAAGCAATAATATGTAAAATAGTTAAGGGTTTGGTTCGAGTTATACCTTCCTTCTAGTCTGCAATATCTTTATCTTTCTTCCTTCTTCACTTCAGCCCTGCTACTATTCTTCTCCGGTCTCGGCCTCCTACAAATCCCTCTTTATGTGTCGCACCTCAATCCACTATTTTTGCGTTGAACCCGTTTCCTGCCTGTACGCCTTCACGCCTAACGCCCACCTAGCTAACGGCTCACGGCTAATCGACACCTGACGGCGGTTCACCAGTATAACACCTTGTGTGCTACACCAGAGGTTCCACACAATAGTCCTCTATGAACAGAAAGTTGGAGACAATTTGGAAAATAATAACAACTTAACATAAGAGATTTCTGGAAAAGAAAATACTTTTATTGCATAGCATAAGTAAATACAACTCTCCCCTAACTATGAGAGGTTTACTCACTCATATATTACTCACTCATATAAATATTACTCACTACAAGCATACTCTCTATCTAATACTGGAAGTCTAACAATTGATCACTCTCTAACAACTGATGTCTAACAACACAACCTTAACGTCCCTTTTATAACACAAGGGAGCATACATATGATCTACTACCGGAGGCTAAAAGCTAACCGGTTAAAGGGAAAAACAAATAATTAAAGTCTATAGCCTTATCTCTTCATAAAGTAATCCGTTCTTTTGCCAGGTCTACGTCTGAATGGGATCGTCTGGTGGCCATAGCCCATAAGTCTGTCGTCTTGTGATAATGCAAGAGAACCAAACAGCAAATGTCTTCGTCTTTTTATTAGTCTGGTGGCCCATGTGGGGCAGGGATCTTTTTGCTTTATGGAAAGCAGAGTCTAGGCAAATGAGTCTTCCGTCTTTAATAATTCATCCACTATTGAGGGGCCCTTCTTTGCCATGTCTCTGTCTTCTTCTGCCTTCTCCTGGCCTGGGAGGGCATTATTGAAAAATTCGTCAATGAGGCCCACAGTTTTAAGGCTAGCTGGCAAAGCTATCTCTACCAATTCCTTGGCTTCTTTCTTAAGCCTTCCATTGAATGGCTCATCAACTTGGATTATTAGGTCTTCTTTGTGGTAGGCAGTGTATCATCTGTCTTTGCCTATTAATAATTCCATGATTTCTATTGTCTCTATGGCTTCAGAAATCTGGAGGTTGGATTTATCAACAATTAAATCTTTAGTCTCGTCTTATGATAAAATCTCAACATCTTCGAATATATAATTGAAAAATCTAATAAGTCTAAATCCTTCAACTCTCATTCCTCTACAGGAACTTGGAGCAATTTGATAGATTCTAGCAAATAGAGGAAGGAAGTCTTCTACCTTCTTGACGTACTCATGGACTATTTTACCAAGAGCAACAGAGTCTTTGATATCTTTTATCTGAACGAGTCCAATGAACCCGTGGTCTGCAAGAGTTATATGAGCCATGTCTGATTTTCCAAAAAGATATATTTTTGGAACATCTTTGAAGAAACCTTTGATCATTAAGGCATCTCTATTTATTTGTGATAATAACATATTAAAATGATCAATAATGTTATTAGTTTCTTTTTTAAAGTCTTCTGCTAATAGGAGATTATTATGACCAAACGGTATAATAATCTTAGTCTTAAAAGTATTTTTCTGATAATAGAAATCAGTAGGTCTAGTTTTGGAGGTTTCTCCAAGAGTCTAAGCATAAGTCTAAGTTTGAGGTCTAGGCACAGCAGTACCACTGAACTGGGTAACTGCAAGTCTTTGAGTCCTCAAGAATCTGGCAATGGCTACCAAATTTTGTTTGAACTCGATCCATAGTCTATTCTTCACATTCCACCATATGGCGTCTATAAGAGTATTTTCGTCTTCTGAAAATTCTTGTCTAAATTTGATGATGTCTGGGTATCTTTGATCGGGTCTATATTGGGAAAAATACATCTTCCCAATGAGTCTATTTTGAGCAATAATCTCTTATCTAGATTTTCCAAGAGGAATCAAGATATCATCAAAGTTCTCTAAGATTGGTCTTTCTTGAGAGTCTTGACTATGAGTCTGTCTTTGCGTTACACCAGCATTTGGTCTTACGCGTCTAAGATAGTCTGCAACGTCTTCCCTGTTCAGTCTATTCGTTCCAGAGGAACTCATGTCATCTAGGTCTTCTGTTTGCAACATAAAACATGAAATCATATTGGTGTTAGCAAACATTGGCTCTCTTGATATAATGCCTGGAATGGTATTTTTACTTCCCTTAATATGTATAACAGAGAAGTTATAACCATTAAGCAATTGTTGCCATCTAATTAGTCTATTAGTCCTTGATTTGGACAAGTATAAATCTCTAAGTTTTACTGCATAAGAAGAGTCGGTATAAACAGTAAAATGTTTAGGTCTAAGGAATAGCATATATTTTTCTATTGCCCTTACTATGGCTAAAACTTCTTTTTCATCGGCAGTGTATCTTGTTTCTGGGTCTGTAAAGGTTCCAGAACTATGTCTACAAAGTTTCTTCTTTTTTGTTTGATGATCAATGGCAAAGTATACTGCTCCCCGTTGTTTATCAGAGTGTTTCTACTATCAACTAGTCTTCTGCATTAGGCAGTTCAAGTAAAGGAATATTCTTGACTGCATCTTTAATTTGTCTAATGACTTCAAAATCATTTTTAGTCCAATAAAAGGGATTGGTTTTGTCTGTTCCTTTTAATTTGGCAGTTAAGCTTTGTCTTTTCGAAGCAAGGTCTTTAATAAAGTTTGCAGTACAATTAAGCAATCCTAAAAATGATTGTAATTGTTTTCTATCTTTAAGTTGGTCTGCAAACTCAATAATCTTTTTAGTTATGTGTTCTGCCAAGGATAATTTTCCTTTATTAATATGCATTCCCACAAAGTCTATCTCAGTCTGAAATAATTGCATTTTCCTTTCGGAAATAACAATACCATGTCTGTCTAATTCTAGAATAATCTTTTTAAGATGATCTACATTATCTATCTCAGTCTTACTGGCTACAAGAATATCATCTATGTAAACAAGATAAAATTCTGAATATGGTCTAAATATATTATCCATTCTTCTTTGGAAAACTTGAGGAGCATTCAAGTATCCAAATGGCATTACTAGCCATTCGTATTTTCCTTAGGGCACACTAAAGGCTGTCTAAGTAATATTGTCTGAATGCATCTTAATTTGCCAGAAGCCTGATTTGCAATCAAACTTACTGAATATAATTCTATCTTCAATCAAATTGATTAAATTATTCTTGTCTGGTATCTTATAAGAATCAAATTCACAATTCTTATTTAATTTTCTATAATCTATAATCATACGTCTTTTTCCTCTTTTACGTTCAGATTCATTTTGAACATAGAAGGCTAGGCTATTATGTCTAGTTTTACTTTCTGTAATAATGTCTAATTTAAGCATTTCATCTATGTCTTTCTTGAATTCTTCTCTATCTTCTCGTGAATATCCTCTTTTATAGGTTCCACCATTAATAGTGGCGTCTGGGTTAATAGGGATGATTTCACAATAACTTTGGTCTTTATCCCACTTAGCGATGGGATTTTCACCTAAAGTAGGCTCTGCTAGTTGCCTAATCTTTTCCTTTTCTACTTCTATATCCATTTTCTTCTGTTTGGATATAGCTTGAACCTGTAATAAGATATGCTGGGCTTGATCTAAAATGTCTTGTTATATAAGTGCTATTTGCTTATAACACTTTTGGTCTGGACACTTACATTCTTTTTGTAAGGGCTTAGTAATTTCTAAGTCTTATTGTTGGGTTGTAGGTCTAGGTCCACCATGCTCAGCTGAAGAACTCTGATGTTTTATGGGTCTATAATTGGGTTTGACCTGCATAAGGTCAAAGGAAGTCTTGTGATCTATTAGAGGGGCTTTAATATTAGATTCCTCTTTATCACTAAATAATATCTTATCGTTATACTGAGTATAAGGATGATATTTACTAATAAAGTCTTGTCCTAAAATAATGTTTCCTGTGAAACTAGGACGAGGATCCATTATCCAAAACCGATGATTAACGGTTTTGTTGGTCTGATTTCCTAATTTAAAATAAAGAGGAATAGTTTGGAAATATAAGGTAAATGGATCTCCATTAGCCACTTTACCATAGATTTCTTGAGTACTTTCTAAAAAATAGTCTTCAGGGAAGGCATTAGCCTTGCAAATACTTTGAGAGCATCCTGTATCTATAAAAGATGAAAGTCTTTTAGGATAGTCTTTGTGTTGAACAAATAATTCTACAAAACAAGCATATGGTTTAGTAGAAATTCATAAATTATTTTTTTCTAAAATAGATATTCCTTTATGAGGTTTATCTATAAAATTTAAAGGTATTTGGTCTTTTGAACTACTATCAGAATGGTATTCTTCTAAATCATAGGAGATTCCCTTTCCTTTGAAGTCTTCATTTTCTTGCAATCTTTTGGCTATATTTCTATGAATATCTTGATAATATATTTTAATATCTAAGTCTATTTGAGCGTTATACTGGTTAGTATAAATTGCTCTAAATCTAGTTCTCTAGCAGTCTTCATGGTAGTGTAATTGACAAATAACACAAACCATAAATAATTCTATTTGTATAATCTCAAAGCATTCTACGCATTCATAGTCTTTCTTGCTACATTTCATTTCAAATGTGCAATAATATCTTTCATCAAAGTAGCATCTAGGTATATAGGTTAGTAACTCAGGATTACTAATTGTCCATTTTTTCTTTAAAAATGGGCTTAATATGCACTTATACCAAGCTTCTTCAAAGTCTATATATTCATTATCTAAATCGTCTTGATTAGTCTGCATCATATACAAGTCTAGAGTATCCTGAGAGTCTTCATACTCATCAGTATCACTATAGTCTTCTGAATCACTATCTGTTTATGCACTATAGATACTAGAGTTGTCATCATCTTCTATGTCTGATATTTCTATAGCATATAGGATATCTAACTCTTCTTGATCTGCATAGTCTAATATTGTATTAATAATCTTAATACTTTCTTTATCTTTCTTATTAGGGCAGTCTTTAGCAAAGTGTCCTTTTTTGCCGCAAGTCCAACATTCTTTGATGGCAGTCTTAGATTGAGCTATATCTTTGTCTTTCCTATAATTAGGAACCTTCTTATATTTACTAGTATTCTTCTTAAAATATCTTGTTTGGTTAAATCTATTTTTCTTATTCTTAGGATTCTTTTCTCTAAAGGTAGTAGATTGTCTAAATTTATACCTTTTTGGAAATCCTAAAGGTCTAGTCTTAAACTTCCTATGCTTCCATTCTAATTTCTTTTTGAATTTCTTAGAGTCACTTCCACATCCCCATTGGATTCGAGCGATGTCTCTTTCGTCTTTGATTGGAGGGATCTGTTTGAAAGTTTCTTCTATTAACTTTCCATGAGTTATATCACGTCTCTTAGATATGATATAGTCTTTGGCGAAATTGATTCTTTCACCAAGGGAGTTATTCTTAACTCTAGCTACTCCTGGCCAATTCCTATATTCATTAATTAGGATTTGTCCTATGGCTGGTATCTTTCTAAAGTATTCATTTTTTAAGGTCTCTCCAAATTCTTTAATTTGGTAATATAACTGTTCATAATTATTGATATATTCATTTATCTTATCTAATTTACAAATGCTAAGGAGGGATAACTTAGCTTTTGCTAGGTCTTGTTCATTGATTTGAGCTAGATGTCTAGCTCCAATGAATTCTGATGTGAACAATTGAATATATTCTTCAATTGATCTTTCTTCTGAGTTTTCTTTCATCTTCTCAACCTTTGCTAAGTAGTCTTCATTTGTAGCCTTTCTTAAACTATTTAAGTAGTCTTTTGCAATACCTCTAATGGATTTCTCAGCGTACTGCTTACATGAGCTTGCATCCCATTGTTCATTAGATGCAAAACACATATTCATCTGATTATGCCATTCATCTAAGGCCTTCTTCCTATCTTGAACATTGTCTAGGTTAAGGTATATACCTACTGGATTTATGGCTTGGCTTGCCATAGTCTTAACAGGAGTGAAACTCTTGTCACTTGTTGGGAAGTCTTTTATAATCAGGTTTAGTCTTTACTACGGTGCTTGAGTATATAGGAATATTTATTACTATTGGTTTACTAAAAAGTCTAGGAGCATCTTCTAGCCTACTACCAATGTTTAAAAAGGCGTTTGAGGCTTACGCCTCGAGGCTCGCCTCGAGGCGAGGCGGGCAAAAAATGCCTCGAGGCTTAAGCCTCAGGGTTGTATTTTAGGCTTACGCCTCAATGCGCCTCAAGGCTTACGCCTCGGTGCGCCTCACGCCTCGCCTCGCGCCTTTTTGCTGAGGCGCGAAAAAAAAAAAAAAAATCTTGTTCTTTTTTTTGTTTTAAAGCTGCACTTAACTTATACTATTTACTATTGTAACTTGAGAGAATTTTAAAAAAAATAACCAATATGTTAATGAAACTTAAAAAACTAATTTTGTCAATTTGATTTTGTTTGAAATGAATGTACTAAATTAACTTCAATATGACTTTTTTTTAAAAGTTTCCTGTTTTTTGGTTTTCAACTTAGATTAGTATGTTATCTTTAACTAAACTGAATATATATTAAGAAATTAATATATTTTAAAGGTTGCTGTTTTTTTTAATAAACTTAGGTTGATATGTTTTATTATTTTTTTAATAAAATTGTTTTTTTTTTAATCTTAGCTTGAAAATCAATGTTTTTTAATAAATTTGCTTGTTAAGTTGCATTGATTAATTTACTGTCATATTATAAAATAACCAATATGTGAATGAAGCTAAAAAAATGATTTTGCCAATATGATCTTGCATTGATTAATTAATTGTCATATTGTAAAATAACCAATATGTTAAAATTGATTTTCTCAAATTACTTTTTTTTTTAAAAGTTATCTCGGGGGAACAAAAAAATGTCAAACTATGTGAGAAAGTCCTCAAGAATGTTTTTTTTTGTAGTTTTATTTTATATTTCTTTGTTATTTTATTTCTATGGTTTTATTAGTATTTTTTTAATATTATTTTGCTCTTTTTTTCCTTTTCGGTGAGGCTTACGCCTCAAACGCCTCGAGGCTTACGCCTCGCCTCTCCGCGACTAAAACGCCTCGCCTCGCCTTTCGCCTTTTTAAACATTGCCTACTACTACTTCTTATCTCTTGTTTACTAGGCTTTACTTGTGTAGCTGGCATTAGTCTTTGTTCTCCTTCTATTAGTCTTAGGTTTCTAAGAAGTTCCTTAGTATTTTTAGATTCTATTAATTTTAATATACGCTCTTGAGCTATCATATTAAATCTCTCTCTTTCTTGAAATCTAACAGAATGACTTCTATTAAGATGTTTTTTAAATGTCTTCATGTTCAATTCTGAGGGTTCATGTCCAAAGTTTTGGATCCTAGCTTTTTCTTTAATTAAGTTTTTTTGTTCAAATAATCTTCTAGGTCTAATTATTGGGGCTTGTCTCAGTAAACTAGCACTAGTCTTACTACTACATTCTCCTTCTAAAGGATCATTGGTTATGGCTTCTCCCATATTCCCAAATCTAATTTCTTCGGTCTGGATATTCTTATTGACAATCTTAGGGGGGACCAAACTGGATAGTAACATTTCCAATGACATCATCTTGATTAATAAACAGAGGTTTATTCTGTATAATCTTAGTTTCTTGAAATTCTGGCAATTGCCAAAGGGTCTTAGCTTTTTCTTTCATAGGACCAGTATTCCTAATACTGTAAGTATGATTGTAGTCTGAAACATTGGTTCTAACTAAGATTTCTTCATTGAGTCTACCGCTAGGAATTCCCGATTGCGTTCCTTCATAAGGAAATTGGGAGAACTTCACATAGCTTTGGAATTATATATTTATATTAGCGTCTGGGATAATATAGTCTTCATAGCCACTAGCATATAAGATTAACTTAAAATGTTTGGCTGTGTCTACGGTTACTGTAAATGCCGGAATGACATTAAAGTATCCTATATTGTCTGATATTTCTAATTGGGCTATCTCAATGAGGCTTTTCTCAAAATCTTTACATCTTTTATCTACTAAACAACATAATATGTTGATATTATTCTGAGGTCTAGTTAATCCTTGGATTCTTGCTTGAAAGAGTCCAAAGATTAGGAATTGGAACTTCCTATCAGTTCCTCTAGTTCTAAGCCATTCTGAGTCAAATACTTGGAGCTCAGTATAAGATTTGTCTAACACATGATTCCTACAATGGTAAGTCATGTTATAATTAGGAGTCTTAGGAGTGACACCTTCTTTAAACAAGTCTATGTATCTAACGGCTGGAAGTTGTCCATTATGAATGGAATCTTCAACAATCTTCCAGTCAACTTCACCCCATTCTTTCCATTGGAGAGGATTGGTGAAATTTCTTTCTTTCCACCATGTCCTAACATTGGAGGATGAATCCTTAAGTCTTTGGAGCATATGGTTACTCTGTCCAATATTTGGGATAGAGCTAACTATCTTACTAGTCTTATCTAATCCATCATTTATAACTCGTCTACATATGGTATTCTTTTCTCTAGTTTCCATTAGAGGGGATTCTCTAAATTTACAGGTGGTTACATGTTTTTGTTCAAGTCTTTTTTCAATTCTTTCTAAGAAGTCTGAATAATCTTTTTGTCTTTTTATTTGATTAAGGATTTCTTCTTTAAAATTCTTATTCTCTTTTCTAGTCTTCTCAGAAGTTTCTTCACTATGTCTAGCTAGAGAATTAACTAGGTATTTTGCAACATTTGTAATATAGTCTTTTATTTCATTATCTTTTTCTTGTTGTTGCATAGTTCTAACTTCTATAGATTCTACAGTTTTTTCTATTTAACGAGTTAGAATAAAAGGTGAGTCTATTTCTGCTTGGGAAGGCTTATTATATACAACCTTAATTCCATTTATAATTTCTTTGTATTTTTCTTCTACTTGGGCCATGTCTAGTCTAAGTTCATTAATAATACTATCCATTTTGGATAGGTTATGGTTTTCCATATTATTAAGGTAATTTGCTAAATTTTGTTGGAATTTAACAAAGTCTGTATAGAAGGTGGTTAATCCTTATGTCTTAGCTTTTAAATCTAAATGCAAGTCTTTAACAGAGCTACTGTTATAGTCTTGGGTAGCTGCTATGGATGTAGAAATTAAATTTAATCTTTCTAATATAAGTCTAGTTGCTTTAGCCGCATTGGCAATCTCATTTTCATTTATCTTATAATAAAATCTATCATCATTTATCTTTTCTAGAATTCTTTGGTAAAAGTCTAATAAGGTCTGAATGGAGAGGTCTCTTGGTACCTCATTCCAATCTGATCTAACTATCTCCATTAGGAAGATAACTATCTAATCTAGGAATAGGCTTAGCTTGTTCTTTAGTAAGTTTAATTAACTCGCTCTCTTGATTTTTAGTTAAGATTTTAATTTCTAAAATGTCTTTGTTAGGGACTTCTAGATTATTAGTCTTAATATTTATTTCTTGTAAAACATGGACTAAGTCTATTGGGATTTGATTATCTATTTCTAGTAGTCTTTTAGAGATATTTTTTATCTCTGTCTCTAAGGTTTGAGTATCTTTTATTAATTGTCTTAATATAAGGAGTATACACTTATTTTGATCTATTATGCTATTAATAGCACTAGCAGTAACTTGTCTACTTTCTGCGTGTTTGGCTGGGATGTGTTCAGAGTGTGAACAACCGTCTATATGAGAGGTTAAACAACCTACAGTGTCTAAATCAGTTATGGGTATAGGTTGGTAGTCTGGGTTGGTTCCAAAAATATCTTGGTAAATACGAGGGATAAATCCCAAGGGCATTAAATTCTTTTTACTAAAAGTCTAAAAGGAGCATCTTATGGCTCTGATACCAGAATTAGGGGTTTGGTCGGAATTCGGTGAGTTTCTAAAATCTTAAGGTCTTGATACCAATTAGGGCTTAAACTATAAATCTTTTAAATATCTGGTCTTAAAATAAGGTTTTAATATAAGACAAGAGGGGGCCCATCTAAAGAAAATAACAAAATGTCTTTAGGGACCACGAGGGGACCACGTAAGGAACAGAACAAAATCCGCACCGGGTGCGCACGGTTTGGTCCGCACCTGAGACTATCCCTATATATATATACACGGCAAGTCACTCCGACGAGCTTAAATGACGGGCTAATATCAGCCACACGATTTTGGGACCGCTTTTGTCTTTTTAGGTCCACCTTTGAGGACTGCTTTTGTCTTTTTAGGTCCACCTTCTAGGGGCAGCTGTCTCTACGTTTTTAAGAAGAGGGCGGATTCCTCCGGCTCTAATTAAAATAGCCTTTGTTTCATCTAACCTGTTTCGTCTAATAAATTTTAATAAATTTTAATACGTCTATACTGTCTTCAAGTATTCTAGCGTATTCTTGATATTTTTTCGATCTTGGAAGTTCTTTTGCGAATTCTACAGTTCTTATCTTTTGTCTAAAGAGATCTCGGATCCTTGTTCTAATTATTTCTATTCTAGGGACTTCATGTACTAACCACTCAATAACTTGGTCTATATATTTGAAAGTACCACCTGCGTATGTTAAAGCAGTTTCTATAAATTCTTTATGTTTAGGGTCTGTAAGAGTCCAATCTTGGATTTCTCTAGTTAAGTCTAAATTTGTTTGATTAACAAATGCTAAAAAGTCTTCAGTGATTTGTAGGCTCATATAAATTTCTTTTAAAACAATAATATGTAAAATAGTTAAGGTTTTGGTTTGAGTTATACCTTCCTTGTAGTCTGCAATATCTTTATCTTCCTTCCTTCTTCTCTTCAGCTTTGCTACTATTCTTCTCCGGTCTCGGCCTCCTACAACTCTCTCTTTATGTGTCGCACCTCAATCCACTATTTTGGCGTTGTACCTGTTTCCTGCCTGTACGCCTTCACACCTAACGCCCACCTGGCTAACGGCTCACAGCAAATCGGTACCTGACGGAAGTTCAATAGTATAACACCTTGTGTGCTACACTAGAGGTTCCACACAACAGTCCTCTGTGAACAGAAAGTTGGAGACAATTTGAAAAATAATAACAACTCAACATAAGAGATTGTTGGAAAAGAAAATGCATTTATTGCATTGCATTAGTAATTACAACTCTCACCATTCCCCTAACTATATGGAAATTACACACTCATATACATATTACTCTCTACAAGCTTACACACTCTTTCTTACTTCTAAACTCTTATACTGGAAGTCTTACAACCCATGCCTCTCAACACAACCCTTACGTCCCTTTTATAGCACAAGGGAGCATACATATGGCTTACTACCCGAGGCTAAAAGCTAACCGGTCAAAGAAAAGAATACAAATATTTGAAGTCTAAAGTTTTATCTCTTCATAAAGTAATTCGTCTTCTTATGGCAGGTCTTTGTCTAAATGGTACCCTCTGATGGCCCATAAGTCTGTCGGCTTGTGCTAATGCAAGAGAATCAAACAGACGTTCTTTTTATTAGTCTGGTGGCCCACGTAGGGAGGGAATCTTTTGCTTTATGGAGGCAGATTCTAAATAATTGAGTCTTCAGTCTTCAATAATTCTTCCACTACTGAGGGGCCCTTCTTTGTTGTATCTGTGTCTTCTTCTGTCATGTCCTTGCCTGGGAGAGCATTATTGTTGAAAAATTCATCAATGAGGCCTACCACTCTAAGGTTGGCTGGCAAGGTGATCTCCATCATTTCTTTAGATTCTTTCTTAAGTTTTCCATTAAATAGCTCATCAGCCTGGATAATGAGGTCTTCTTTATGGTATGCAGTATACCATCTGTCTTCTCCTGTTAACAGTTCCATGATTTTTATCATCTCCATAGCTTGCGTAATCTAGAGTTTGGACTTATTAACAATTAAATCTTTAGTCTCGTCTTCAGATAGAATCTCAACGTCTTTAAATATATAATTGAAAAATCTAACAAGTCTAAATCCTTCAACTCTCATTCCTCTACAGGAACTTAGAGCAATCTGATAGATTCTAGCAAATAGAGGAAGGAAGTCTTCTACCTTCTTAACATACTCATGAACTATTTTTTCAAGAGCAATAGAGTCTTCTATAGTCTCCATTTGGATGAGTCCAATGAACCCATAGTCTGCTAAGGTTATCTGGGCTATCTCTGCTTTCCCAGAACGATGAATCTTTGGAACGTCTTTGAAGAAACCTCTCATCATTAAGGCATCTCCATTAGTCTCAGCTAATAACTTATTGAAATGTTCAATATTGCTATTAGCGTCTTCTGATATTGGAAGATTATTATGACCAAAAGGTATAACAATCGTAGTTTTAAAAGTCTTTTTCTGATGACAAAAATTATCAGCGGGTCTAGTTTTGGAGAATTCTCCAAGAGTCTGAGCATAAGTCTGAGTCTGCGGTCTAGGCATGGCAGTACCACTGAGTTGGGTAACTGCAAGTCTTTGAGTCCTCATGAATTTGGCAATGGCTACCAAATTTTGTTTGAACTTTATCTATAGTCTATTCTTCATGTTCCACCATATAGTGCCTATAAGAGTATTTTCATCATCTGAAAATTCTCGTCTAAATTTTATCAAATCTGGATATCTTTGATCGGGTCTATATTAGGGGAAATACATCTTCCCAATGAGTCTATTTTGAGAAACAATCTCATGTCTAGATTTTCTAGGAGGAACTAAGATATCATCAAAGTTCTCTAGGATTCGTCTTGCTTGAGAGTCTTTGAATATGAGTCTGTCTTTGCGTTACATCATCATTTGGTCTTACGCGTTTAAGATAGTCTGCAAGGTCTTCCTTGTTCAGTCTATTCGTTCCATAAGAACTCATGTTGTCTTTTGTTTGCAACATAAAACATGATATCATATTAGTGTTAGCAAACATTGGTTCTCTAGATATAATGTCTGGAATGATATTTTTACTTCCCCTAATATGTATAACAGAGAAGTCATAACCATTAAGCAATTGTTGCCATCTAATTAGTCTATTAGTCCTTGATTTGGACAAGTCTAAATCTCTAAATTTTACTGCATAAGAAGAGTCGGTATAAACAGTAAAATGTTTAGGTCTAAGGAATAGCATATATTTTTCTATTGCCCTTACTATGGCTAAAACTTCTTTTTCATGGGCAGTGTATCTTGTTTCTGGGTCTGTAAAGGTTCCAGAACTATGTCTACAAAGTTTCTTCTTTTTTGTCTGATGATCAATGGCAAAGTCTACTGCTCCCCATTGTTTATCAGAGGCATATGTTTCTACTATAAACTGGTCTTCTGCATTAGGCAGTTCAAGTAAAGGAATATTCTTGACTGCATCTTTAATTTGTCTTATGACTTCAAAATCATTTTTAGTCCAATAAAAGGGATTAGTTTTGTCTGTTCCTTTTAATTTGACAGTTAAGCTTTGTCTCTTTGAAGCAAGGTCTTTAATAAAATCTGCAGCACAATTAAGCAATCCTAAAAATGATTGTAATTGCTTTCTATCTTTAAGCTGGTCTGAAAATTCAAGAATCTTCTTAGTTATGTGTTCTGCTAAGGATATTTTTCCTTTATTTATACGCATTCCCACAAAATCTATTTCAGTCTGAAATAATTGCATTTTCCTTTCGGAAATAACAATCCCATGTTTATCTAATTTTAAAATAATCTTTTTAATATGCTCCACATGTTCTAACTCAGTCTTACTGGCTACAAGAATGTCATCTATGTAAACAAGACAAAATTCTGAATAAGGTCTAAATCTATTATCCATTCTTCTTTGGAATACTTGAGGAGCATTCAAGTATCCAAATGGCATTACTAGCCATTCGTATTTTTCTTGGGGCACACTAAAGGCTGTCCAAGTAATACTGTCTGGATGCATCTTAATTTGCCAGAAGTCTGATTTGCAATCAAACTTACTGAATATAATTATATCTTCAATCAAATTGATCAAATTATTCTTGTCTGGTATCTTATAAGAATCAAATTCACAATTCTTATTTAATTGTCTATAATTTATAACAATTCGTCTTTTTCCTCTTTTACTTTCAGATTCATTTTGAACATAGAAGGCAAGGCTATTATGTCTACTTTTACTTTCCCTAATAATGCCTAACTTAAGCATTTCATCTATGTCTTTCTTGAATTCTTCCCTATCTTCTTGTGAATATTATTTCTTATAGGTTCCACCATTAATAGTGGCGTCTGGGTTAATAGGGATAATTTGACAATAACTTTGGTCTTTATCACACTTAGCGATGGGATTTTCTCCTAAAGTGGGCTCTGCTAATTGCCTAATCTTTTCTTTTTCTACCTCTATATCCATTTTCCTTTGTTTGGATATAGCTTGAACCTGCAATAAGGTGTGCTGGGCTTGATCTAGAATGTCTTGTTGTATAAGCGCTATTTGCTTATAACATTTTTGGTCTGGAAACTTACATTCTTTTTGTAAGGGTTTAGTAATGCCTAGGGCTTCTTGTTGGGTTGTAGGTTTAGGTCCACCATGCTCAGCTGAAGAACTCTGATGTTTTATGGGTATATAATTGGGTTTGACCTGCATAAGGTCAAAGGCAGTCTTGTGATCTATTAGAGGGGCTTTAATAATAAATTCCTCTTTATCACTAATTAATATCTTATCATTATACTGAGTAGAAGGATGATTTTTACTAATAAAGTCTTGTCCTAAAATAATGTTTCCTGTGAAACTAGGACGAGGATCCATTATCCAAAACCGGTGATTAACAGTTTTGTTGGTCTGATTTCCTAATTTAAAATAAATAGGAATAGTCTGGAAATATAAGGTAAATGGTTCTCCATTAGCCACTTTACCATATATTTCTTGATTACTTTCTAAAAAATAGTCTTCAGGGAAGGCATTAGCCTTGCAAATACTCTGAGAGCATCCTGTATCTATAAAAGCTAAAAGTCTTTTAGGATAGTCTTTGTGTTGAACGAATAACTCTATAAAACAAGCATGTGGTTTAGTAGAAATTCCTAGATTATTCTCTTCTAAAATAGATATTCCTTTATGAGGTTTATCTATAAAATCTAAGGGTTTTAGGTCTTCTGAACTACTATCAGACTGGTATCCTTCTAAATCATAGGAAATTCTCTTCCTTTTAAGTCTTCATTTTCTTGCAATCTTTTAGCTATATTTCTATCAATATCTTGATAATATGTTTTAATATCTAGGTCTATTTGAGTGTCATACTGGCTAGTATAAATTGCTCTAAATCTAGTTCTCGAATAATTTTCATGGTAGTGTAATTGACAAACCATAAACAATTCCGTTTGTATAATCTCAAAGCATTCTACGCATTTAAAGTCTTTCTTGCTACATTTCATTTCAAATGTGCAATAATGTCTTTCATCAAAGTAACATCTAGGTATATAGGTTAGTAACTCAGGATTACTAACTGTCCATCTTTTCTTTAAAAAGTGGCTTAATATACACTTATACCAAGCTTCTTCAAACTCCATATATTCATCTTTTAATTATTGTTATATTCATTTAATTTGGTAATATAGATGCTCATAATTATTGTTATATTCATTTATCTTATCTAGTTTGCAAATGCTAAGGAGGGCTAACTTAGTTTTTGCTAGGTCTTGTTCATTGATTTGAGCTAAATGTCCAGCTCCAATGAATTCTGATGTAAACAATCGAATATATTCTTCAATTGATCTTTCTTCTAGGTTCTCTTTCATCTTCTCAGTCTTAGCTAAGGATTCTTCATCTGTAGCTTTTCTTAAACTATTTAAATAATCTTTTGCAATACCCCTAATGAATTGCTTAGTGTATTGTTTATGTGAACTTGCATCCCATTATTCATTAGATGCAAAACACATGTTCATCTGATTATGCCATTCATCTAAGGCCTTCTTCCTATCTTGGACGTTGTCTAAGTTAAGGTATATCTCAATTGGATTTGTGGCTTAACTTACCATAGTCTTAACGGGAGTAAAACTCTTGTCACTAGTTGGAAAGTTTTTTATATAATCAGGTTTGGTCTTTACTACAGTGCTTGAGTATATAGGAATATTTATTCCTATTGTTTTACTAAAAAGTCTAGGAGCATCATCTAGCCTACTGCTACTTCCTATCTCTTGTTTACTAGGCTCTACTTGTGTAGCTGACATTAGTCTTTGTTCTCCTTCTTCTATTAGTCTTAGGTTTCTAAGAAGTTCCTTAGTATTCTTAGATTCTATTAATTTTAATATACGCTCTTGAGCTATCATATTAAATCTTTCTCTTTCTTGAAATCTAACAGAATGACTTCTATTAAGATGTTTTTTAAATGTCTTCATGTTCAATTCTGAGGGTTCATGTTCAAAGTTTTGGATCCTAGCTTTTTCTCTAACTAAGTCTTTGTTTTCAAATGATCTTCTAGGTCTAATTACCTGGGATTGTCTTAGTAAACTAGAGCTAGTCTTACTACTACATTCTCCTTCTGAAGGATCATTTATTATGCCTTCTCCCATATTCCTAAATCTAACTTCTTCAGTCTGGATATTCTTCTTAGGGGGGCCACTCTGGATAGTAACGTTTCCAGTGACATCGTCTTGATTAATAAACAAAGGTTTATTCTGTATAGTCTTAGTTTCTTGAAATTCTGGCAATTTTCAAAGGGTCTTAGCTTTTTCTTTCATGGGTCAAGTATTCCTAATACTGTAAGTATGATTGTAGTATGAAACATTGGTTCTAACTAAGATTTCTTCATTAAGTCTACCGCTAGGAATTCCCGATTGCATTCCTTCATAAGGAAATTAGGAGAACTTTACATAGCTCAGGAATTCTATATTTATATTAGCGTCTGGGATAATATAGTCTTCATAGCCACTGGCATATAAGATTAACTTAAAATGTCTGGCTGTGTCTACTGTTACTGTAAATGCCGGAATGACATTAAAGTATCCTATGTTGTCTGACATTTCTAGTTGGGCTATACCAGTAAGTCTTTTCTCAAAACCTTTCCATATTTTATCTACTAAACAACACAATATGTTGATATTATTCTGAGGTCTATGTAATCCTTGGATTCTTGCTTGAAAGAGTCCAAAGGTTAGGAATTGGAACTTCCTATCAGTTCCTCTATATCTATGCCATTCTGAGTCAAACACTTGGAGCTCAGTATAGGATTTGTCTAACACATGATTTCTATAATGATAGGTCATGTTATAATTAAGGGTCTTAGGAGTGGCACCTTCTTTAAA
Source organism: Sambucus nigra (assembly GCA_949130495.1). NCBI lineage: Eukaryota > Viridiplantae > Streptophyta > Magnoliopsida > Dipsacales > Adoxaceae > Sambucus > Sambucus nigra. The sequence goes on along the minus strand of OX422224.1, from coordinate 218,283,146 downwards.
CAAGTCTATGTATCTAACGGCTGGAAGTTGTCCATTATGAATGGAATCTTCAACAATCTTCCAGTCAACTTCACCCTATTCTTTCCATTGGAGAGGATTGGTGAAATTTTCCTCCTTCCACCATGTTCTAACATTGGAGAATGAATCCTTAAGTCTTTGGAGCATACAATTACTTTGTCCAATATTTGGGATAGAGCTAACTATATTACTAGTCTTATGGTCTTTCCTTCCCTAGTTTCTATATAAGGAGATTCTTTAAATTTACATGTGGTTATCAGTTTTTGTTCAAGTCTTTTTTCAATCTTTTCTAAATAGTCTGAATAATCTTTTTGTCTTTTTATTTGTGTAGGATTTCTTCATTAAATGTCTTATTCTCTTTTCTTGCATTATTGTTAATATCTTCATTATTTTTAACAAGAGTATTAACAAGAGAATTAGCGATCTTATTAATATAGTCTTTTACCTCATCTTCTTTTTCTTATTTATGCACAGATTCGTGTGCCATCCTAGCTTCTATGGTTTCTATAGTTTTTTCTATTTTATCTAAACGAGTTAAAATAAATGGAGAGTCTAATTCGTCTTGGGAGGGTTTATTATATATAAACTTAGTTCCCTTAATAATTTCTTCATATTTTTCTGCTACTTGGGCCATGTCTAGTCTAAGTTCATTAATAATACTATCCATTTTGGATAGGTTATGGCTTTCCATATTATTAAGATAATTTGCTAAATTTTGTTGGAATTTAACAAAGTCTATGTAGAAGGTGGTTAATCCTTCTGTCTTAGCTTTTAAATCTAAATGTAAGTCTTTAACAAAGCTACTGTTATAGTCTTGGGTAGCTGCTATGGATGTAGAAATTTAATTTAATTTTTTTAATATGAGTCTAGTTGCTTTAGCAGCGTTGGCAATCCCATTTTCATTTATCTTATAATAAAATCTATCATCATTTATCTTTTCTAAAATTCTTTGGTAAAAATCTGCTAAGGTCTGAATGGAGAGGTCTCTTGGTACCTCATTCCAGTCTGATCTAACTATCTCCATTAGGAAGAACTATCTAATCTAGGGATAAGCTTAGCTTGTTCTTTATCAAGTTTAATTAACTCACTGTCTTGATTTTTTGTCAAAGTTTTAATTTCTAAAATGTCATTGTTAAGAACTTCTATATGATTAGTCTTAATATTTGTTTCTTGTAGAACTTGTACTAGGTCTATTGGGATTTGGCTATCTATTTCTCGTAGTATTTTAGAGATATTTTTTATCTCTGATTCTAGGGTTTGGGTGTCTTTTATTAATTGTCTTAATATAAGGAGTATACACTTTTTTTGGTATATTATGTTATTAATAGCACTGGCAGTAACTTGTCTACTATCTGCGTGTTTGGCTGGGATGTGTTCAATGTGTGAACAACCGTCTATGTGAGAGGTTAAGCAACCTTTTGGGTCTAAATCAGTTATGGGTTTAGGTTGGTATTCAGGGTTGGTTCCAAAAATATCTATATAAATGCGAGGGATAAATTCCAAGGGCATTAAAGTCTTTTTACTATAAGTCTAAAAGGAGTGTCTTGGCTCTGATACCAGAATTGGGTTTTGGTCGGAATTTGGTGAGTTTCTAAAGCTCTTAAAGTCTTGATAACAATTTGGGTCTAAACTATAAATCTTTTAAATATATAGTATTAAATTAAGGTTTTAATATAAGACAAGAGGGGGACCATCTAAAGAAAATAACAAAATGTCTTAGGGACCACAAGGGGACCATAGTCGGATAAGGACAAAAGTCCGTTAATCCGTTCTTTAAGGAAGTCCGTTTAAGATAATCTCTCTCTCTCTCTCTCTCTCTCTCTCTATATATATATATATATATATATATATATATATATATATAAATATATATAAATATATATATTGTGAGTACAAGAACTATCACAATAAAGAAATTCACGAAAACAATCACAAAGACAGAAAGTAAAGATCACACACAACAACGATATACGTGGTTCGACAATTTGCCTACGTCCACAGAGAGGCTAGTGTTTATATTACGTGTCTCTTAAGATCTCATATTACATCCATTTGCCCCGGGTCAGGGTTTACAATTTATAGGCGTATCAAACTAGAGGTTGAGTTGTATAAGGAACTCAATTAACACGTTGGATATATCAAGGAGCACCTAAATATCTCCTCCGAGATCATTGGCCATCGATTTGACCATATCTGTAAGTGTTTTAGTGTATTTGGAATATTCATATGCGAGTTAAATTATGATTTGGGTCGGGTAGCATTCTGATGGATCCAGGTTGGTCGGCTACTCTCATGGGCTATGTTAAATGGGTCCCCACACACATATATATGCATATATCACGTGTATAAAAGCATTCTTTCCTTTTATTTTCTATGCTTAACCCCCTCGGCTTTTAGAAACATCATTTTATCCCTGACCATAATGGTGCTAAGTTTTCGGACAAATAATTGATCATTTGCACAACAGTTGAACAAAAATACCATCGTATATAGCGCACATGATTAATTTTGTCAAAAAATTTAACACCATTAGAGTTTAGGGGTCAAGTGACACGTTATTATAAGTTGAAGGGGAGGGGGGTAAGTTAAGAAAATGAAAGTATAGATGGTGAAGTGAAAATGGGGGCAAAGTTAAAGAGGTTAAAGTGTAATTAACCATTAGAATTATTATAGCGCTCGAACTCAATAAATTAGTCACCCGGGAATGCACTTAGTTTAAATTTATTAAATGGGAAAATTACTAATAAGTCTTGTTTGCTAAGTATGTAGTCAAATAGATCATATGATTTACCAATAATGCTAGGGTGACACGAAACGTGGACACATTTTAGGGACATGGATATGTGTCTTTCATTCATCGGTAGATGCTTTGGGTGGAGTCCGTAACTCTACACACATCTTTCAATTGGTGTAAGACAGGTATCTTGTGTTTTCATAATGTGTTTTGAAATCGTGTTAGTGTAGCATTACTCGAGGATCTCTTTAGTAAACAAATACTTCCTCCGTCCCAAATTAAGAGTCTATTATTCCTTTTTGGGCTATCCAAATTAAGGGTCATTTGTCTTTTTTGAACATAATCAACGAACCAAGTTCCATATTGGTGAACAAGAGTTAAATTTTGATCGTTGATCGAGTGTAGCCTTAATCTATACAAAATAAAAACATGAACTCTTAATTTGGGACTAAAGGAGTAGTAAATTTTTACTACATTTGCAAAAGGGTATAATAGGACCTGTGGAGGAATATTTCCTACATTGTAGCATTACTCAAAGATCTCATTGGTAAATATTTACTACATGTGCAACCTCTGATGATACCTACCCTTTTTCCTCAATCCCCCCTCCGATCAAAACCTCACCACCACCAGATTCACTCATGTTGAACCCATCTACCCCTACCCAAAACCACCCTTAGCCATTGATGTCGGCCACCAACCTACAACCCTTCGGACTATGTGTCAGCCCCCCTTCCCCCATCCCCAACTCACGGAGCACCTGCCCTTATGATGAAAATTCTTAAAAATGGCACTACTAATATACAAAAGCCCCAAAAATAAATTGTGAGTCATGCGTAATTGTTTAGCAGTGTAAGGCTACTACATTGTTCCAAGTCAAATTAAAGGTGGACCAAAAAACTTGTTGAACTCCTCTTGCTATATAGTATAGATAAGTTGGAATCTAAAACCAATCTTAGAACTTGGTTCTTCCTAGCTGTAGAACTTTGTTCAAATCCATGTAATATTGTTATTATAAGAATAATAGAATTAAAGAGACTAAGAAAGTAAGAATGCATTGAAGTAAATGAATTTCCATTCGTAAGAGGGTAAACAGTCAATTACATTATATTTTTATGGAACATTAAATACCAACATTGTATGGCGACGCAAACCTATACGACTATGATATGACCGGTAAGTTTGGGATACAGTGCTGTTGCTATTCATCCATGTGACATGTATCATTTTAGTGCTATAATGTACCATACGATATTAACAACTCTGCTTTAAAGTATCATGTATACTTTAGGTTATTGTATACCTCTATTGAGCCTTTATCTACTTTAATTAAATTGCACATACCTTAAAACTGACATTATTTTAAATGAATATTATAGCTTACATGACTGAAGAACAGTTTAAATAGATTGAGGTATACTTTTTTGTTGAAGTGACTTGGATTTTGGAGGGTTTGGTGTTGTGCGAATTTGTGGTAACAGTTGTTAGTTTCATAGTTCTATTTTATTTATTTTACGAGGGTTATTTCATAAAAAGGCCTTCTCCCTAGATAGCTATAAATAAGGGCCTAGCCCTCATTGTAATCATTCAATTATAAGTAAGAGTTGAGAGACTTTAGTTTATAGTGTGTGTTCACAACAATTGATATTAGAGATATGACTCTATGTCATACCATCGACTTGTAGCCTTGATTCTTGATCACACAACAATGTTGAAATAGAAGTCTGATCGCGTGAAGGAAGCTGTTAGCTAACTCTCGACCTAGATATAGGTGTTGGTCTCGACCCTCACTCAGTCTTGGTAGACATCTCTGTTGGCGCCGATGGAGAAGCTTACCCTCTGACCATCGGTCCGTTAGAACGGACCAATGATGCACTACATCGCCTCCCCTTTGACATTCCCCACTCGCCTTCTCCCCTCTCTATCGCTAGCTGCTATCACCCCAGAGCAATGCTGCCATCGCGAGCTGTCATTCTGCAAAGGTTTTCCAAGTCGGCCAACCACCGATTGCACCACCTTTGCTGATCGCTTTGTGGCCACCGTCAGGGATTTGGCCTCTCCTCTTTCTCTTTCCCAGCCTTCGGCCCACTCTTGATGATGACTACACATTCTTCTTTTGTCCTGCCTTCGACCAAAACCCCACCGACTCCTCTATGTTGGACCCATCTACCCCCATTTTTATCCAAACTACACAGGCCCAATGATGTCAGTCTCAACACCCTACGGTAATTGCAAGGAGTTTTGACCTTTTAAGTCTTATGCCAGTCGGGTATTCCATGCGACACACCACTCGACGATCCACCAGACCCACACCGCTGCCCCATCTTTCAGCGTTTTGGCAATTACGCGAGTGCCTGCCCTTCCCTGTGGTAAGGAGGGGCCCAACGCTAAAATTTTGTCCGCCGATGCCCAGGCCCGCAAGGAAACCTTGCCCCGCCTCTTGCAGCCCATGGCCACGCAACAAGTGCAGATGGTGATTTTTAGTTGTGCGGTCTTAATGAGCTTCCCCTCGCAATACAGTTCAATATTCGAGTTGAGCATTGTATTTTTGGCCGAGCAGCGTATTTTTGGGTGTTCATGTTTAATCTCCCCACCACCAAGTTTGAGGGCTTTGCACATGTTTGGCGTCAAGAGTTCATCCGTTGCGCATTTGATCACCGACCCGCTCTTCGTGCTTGAGTTGAGTTGAAAGAAGCCATGCAAGCACAATATCTCATGCACAACTATGCTCAACTTATTAATAGAATTATGAAATGAAATAAGCATATAACAACCACACAAATTTAGAGACAAATATTTAACGTGGTTCACCAAAATTGGCTACATCCTCAGGTGGAGAGGAGAGGTTTCACTATAGGAGAATATGTGTTACACACTCAATCACTCCTTTGAATATTCACTCAGCTCACAATATTAATCTCACAATATTGTAGGAACCCTCACAAAAGAAACTCACAAAATGGTCTTGTTTCTTGCACTCACTTACAACTAAAATACTTTAGTTGTAAATCTCTCTCTAATTGCTCTATCACTTGATTTCTGGTGTGTCTTTCAACATTGAAATGCCTTCCTTATATAGGCTGTCAGAGAGAGGATTAAAGGTTTAAACAAATCCTTAGTGGGATGGCGCTAGAGCACTTAATGGGGCTGGTGGTGGTGGAGCTTTTAATGGAGCATTAGAGAAAATGGGGCTGCTACTTTCAATGATTGCCACTTTCAATTCTGAGTCAGATTCCAACAATCTCTACCTTAGCAAACCTTACCAACCAGAATGTGGCTGCTCCAACTGATCATGATATAACAATCGGTAATCGCTTGAGTTTCATCCCGATATCCATCAAGCCCACATGATTCCACCCAACGTGGAGCCACCTCCAACTTCAACAAGAGGTGAGATTGAGAAGCTTTAGGCAATGCTTAAACTTCTCTGCCGTAATTAGTTTTGTCAATATGCTCGCTGCATTTTCAGTAGTGTGCACCTTCTCGATGACAACATCATCAGAATTTACCCAATCCCGTACTCTATGGTATCGCACATCAATATGCTTTGTGCGGGTGTGGTACACTTGATTCTTAGCCAATTGCAAAGCACTTTGACTATCACAATAAAGAAGAATTCTCTCTTTTTTCATTCCCAGCTCACTCACTAAATCTTTCAATCATCCTCTTTTAATGCTTCCACGAGTGCCATGTAATCTGACTCTATAGTAGACAAAGCACTCGTTGCTTGTAGCATTGATCTCCAAGACACTGGTCCACTAGTGATAATAAACACATAACATATGGTTGATCTCTATTCGTCTAGATCACCCGCATAGTCCGAGTCTACGAACCTTGCAACACACTTGGCTCCTTGCTTTCGCTCGAACAAAATACTAGTAGTTTTGGCTCCCTTAAGATTCCTTAGAATGCATTTAAGATCTTTTCAATGTTCTTTTCCTGGATTCGACATGCACTTACTAACCATTCACGACTTGGGCAATATCTGGCCATATGCAAGCCATGGCATACATTAGACAACCCACCGCATATGCGTACTTGTTGTCGACATCTCTATGATCTCAGCATATGTAGAAGGACATTGCTTTGCAGACAGAGAAAAATAACAAGCTAATGGCGTAGATATAGGCTTAACATCCATCAAGCCAAATTTCTCAAGAATATGTGATATGTACTATTTGTGGGAGGGCCACACCTTGCCTGCTCTATCCCGCTAAATTTTCATACCAAGGATCTTTTGTGCAGCGCCAAGATCTTTCGTATCAAACTCCCGACTCAACTTAACCTTGAGCTCTTTAATCTTTGACATATCACGACAGACGATGAGCATGTCGTCCACATAAAGCATCAACAAAATAAATGAACCATCCTGAAATCCTAAAATGTCCGATAATACGAACGATGGTTATTGTCATACCTAGTGTAGCCAACCCACATTATGAAAGTGTCAAACTGTAGGTACTATTGTCGTGGAGGCTGCTTAAGCCCATACAAGGACTTCTTGAGCCTACACACGTGGTTCTCCTTGCCTACTTCCTTGAACCCTTTTGGTTACGCCATGTAGATAACTTCCTTCAAGTCACCATGAAGAAAAGCTGTCTTCACTTCCATTTGCTCCATTTCCATATCAAATTGAGCAACCATAGCCAACAACACTCGTATAGAAGTATATTTCAATACCGGAATAAGGATCTCATCATAATGAATTCCCTCTTTCTGTGAAAACCCCTAGGCTACTAACTTGATATTGTACTTTGGTTCTTCTTTGTTGATATCTTTTTTCTTATGAAACACTCATTTGGAACCAACGATGTGTAGGTCCTTGGGTTTCGAAATAAACTCCCACACGGAGTTCTTGATTAGAGCTTCCATCTCTTCTATCATAGCACGCATCCAAATATGTGTACCTTCATTATTGATGGCTTCTTTGTAAGTAGTTAGGTCACCATTACTTGACACAAGGGCGAAGTGTACTTCTTCCCAACCAAATCATGAGGCCGATTTGACTACACGATGAGTCCGATCACGTGCTATAGATGGTTCTTGCTCCACCTGTTGAGATTGCTCCACCTCAACCAATCTTTTCTCAGATTCCTTCTCCTTATGCCCCACCTCAATTCTGTTGTCATTTGGTTGAGTATCAATAGTAATATTAGTGGATGTTTCATCACTTTCGGTAATGGACGATATTAGAGCATAAATAGGAACCTCGATGGTTTTGACACTGCCGTCATTTGCAACTTCTTGAAATTCCTTGTGTGTAAGCATAGCCCCCTCATCAAATCTCAACCGAGTGAGGGGCGAGACCAACACCTATGTCGATAGTTAGCTAACAACTTCCTTCACGCGATCGTCCTTCTATTGCAGCATTGTTGTGTGATCAATGATCGAGGCTACAAGTCGATGGTACGACATAGTCGTATCTCTAATATCAATTGTTATGAACACTCTGTATAAAAGAAAGTCGCTCAACTCTTATTTATAATTAAATGATTACAATGAGGGCTAGGCCCTTATTTATATCTATCTAGGGAGAAGTATTTTTTATAAAATAACTCTCGTAAAAGAAATAAAAATAGAACTATGAAACTAACAACTGTTATCTAATCGAAAGATAATCCTTCTTTCTCTCCTTTTTTTAGTTGGTTGGTTGGGTTAGTGGGGGTAATCGTGCACATCAGACACTGCACTCTATCCGCTCAAGTCCGAAGTCAGTTTAAGGACAAATTCGCACACCACCAAATCCTCTAAAAGCCAAAGTCAAAAAACACTTTAATAAAAAAATGTACGGAACATTTCGTTTTATCCAGTTCCACTTTTTAACAGAGAAGGGAGTTCACTCCCTAGCTCAAATGTTCTTTCCAATTCCAAATATTGATCTTGCAGGCCTTCTTTTCCCCGAGCTAACAAGTAGCTTTCTTGGCGCAGGATCCCAAAGCTTGTACCCTTTCACCCCTTTTGTAAAATTGAGAAAGATACATGGGCGAGATCTTAGGTCATTTTTGGTCCTTTCATCACTAGGAATGTGAACATATGTGAGTAATCAACATCTTGCCGAAACTATATTTCTTCTGGATACTTTAATACAAGAGTTGCATTTGGAGACCTATTGATCAAATAAACGGCGTGGTCGATAGTTACTGCCCAAAATGATTTCGGTAACCCGACATGAAACCTCATTCACCTTTCCCTCTCCATAATGGTGCGGTTCATCCGCTCCGCAACACCGTTTTGTTATTAAGTTTTCTTCACGAAAAATGCCTTGTGATGCCAGCATCTTTGCAAAACTGAAGGAATTTGCTATCCTTACTCTTCAAATACTTGATCTTCTTTTCGGTTTGATTTTCCACCATAGCCTTTTACTCCTTAAATTTATCGAAAACCTCCGATTTTTCTTTCAAGTAGTTTACTTAGACTTTGCGAGAGAAATCATCAATGAAAGTCACAAAATATATAAACCTGCCCAGGGATACAATATTCGAAGGCCCACAAACATCGGAATGAATATAGTTAAGAACACCTTTACTTTTGGTCGTAAAGGTATTGAACTCTGGTTTGCTTGCCCATCACACAATGCTTGCAAAAATTGAGCTTGCATTCGTGAACTCCTTTCAACAACTTTCGTCAATGTTGTTTCATGCCTCTTGACTCATGTGATCAAGTCTCATGTGCTATAACTGTAGCTCATTTTGTAAAGACTGCCGCTCCACCGGTTACTGTGGTTCCTTTCAATATATAAAGATTGTTAGGTGATTTTGTGCCATGCAAAATCGTCATTGATCCCTTCTTCACTTTCAAAGTCTTGTCCTCAGCTTGAAGCACACACCCATTGTAGTCGAGTGTGCCCAAAGAGATTAAATTTTTCTCAAGTGTTAGAACATGTCTAACATCACTTAGCGTTTGAACAACACAATCCCATATCTTGATTCTCACCGTTCCAATTCCAACTACCTTGCACGTAGCATTGTTTCTCATGAGAATATTTTCGCCGTTTTGTGGTTTGTAATGATAAAACCACTCCTAGTTTGGGCACATGTGACAGTAACATCCCGAGTCAAGAATCCGCCCACTTTCATAATCTGCGGAAATACAAGTAAGTACCTTTGTGATATCTTCTTGTGTTGCAACACCTGCAACATTTTTTGTAGCAAACCTTTCTGTCTTCCTTTCGCTTCTCATGGCAATTCTTTTTTATATGAAACTTGTTGGGACATTTGTAACACTCAAAGTTTTCGTGATCTTGTGTTTGAGATCTATAGGCACCCCAATTTTTGACGCCCCGTGACCTTGATCTTCCTCTTTGTCCACCAGTGCTGGTATTGGCAATTAAGTCCTCAATTTGAGAAAATGAGACATCATTTCCGTTCTTTTTCATGGTCACATGGGAAATGATGTCTTGCAGTTTCTCGTTGAACTTGAGCGTAGTCTTCCCGAACATTAGGGTGGTGACGAAATGTTCGTATGATTCGGTCAATGATGCAAGCAGAAGCAGGGCTCGAACTTCCTTCGTGATTTGAACAGCTATTTGATTCAAATCATTATTAAGGCTTTGAACGTGCCGATGTGCTTTATCGTATCTCCACCCTCTTTCATTTCGAGCTTGAACAGTTGCTTCTTGCGAAAAAGTTTGTTGACCAGACTTTTCCCCAAGTATACTTCTTCTAACTTGGTCCACATGCCTTTGGCAGTGGTCTCCTCTACCACGTAATTTAACATCTCATCAGTGATGTATTGTTCAATAGAAGAAGTCACTTGTCCGTCAATATCAAGACACTCGGCATTGGACATGCCTTTCGGTTTGTTCTGAATGCCTAACAAAGCTATTTCAATCCTTTGTTTGACTAGAACGCCTCGTATCTGTCGTTGCAATAGGTCGAAATTAATCTTTTCATCTTAAGGCCTAATTTCAAATTTCATGGAACCACTAGATCCATAACTAGGATCCCAACTTCTTTAAGTTTGTGCTCGTAGAAGCAACATCAAGAGTAACGTTTGATTCAGTTTCCACTATTCGAAAAAATTCATGAGCTTGTGCTTGAATACCCTTTGAATGTTTCGAACCGTTTTACCGGTGTAATTAGCAACCGTATCTCTGATACCACTTGTTGATGTAAATTCCGAAAGCCTAGAAACATCGCTTGCCAGTTGTGCGAAATACAACACAAGACCTTTTCTCTCAAGCTACTAGTCTAAATCAACTTATGAATAGAATTATGAAATGAAATAAGCATATAACCACACAAATTTAGAGACACAAATATTTAACGTGTTTCACCAAAATTGGCTACGTCTAGAGGAGAGGAGAGGTTTCACTATACTAGGATATGTGTTACACACTCGACCACTCTTTTGAACATTCACTCAACTCACAATATTAATCTCACAATATTGTAGGAAGCCTCGCACAAGAAACTCACAAAATGGTCTTGTTTCTTGCACTCACTTACAACTAAAATAACTTAGTTGTAAACCTCTCTCTAATTGCCCTCTCGCTTGATTTTTGGTGTGTCTTTCAACAATGAAATGCCTTCTTTATATAGGCTGCCAGAGAGAGGTTTAAAGTTTTAAACAAATCCTTGGTTGGATGGTGGTGGAGCACTTATTGGGGCTACTGATGGTGGAGCTCTTAATGGAGCATTAGAGAAAACGGGGTTGCTATTTTCAATGGATGCCTTCTGAGTCAGATTCCAACACGATACCAACGAACCTCCACCATCGATATCGTTTGGTTGATTGGTCGAGCCTTGGTTAAGCTCCCAAGGGTGCCAGTAGATGCTCAGTAGTCGGTCCACCATTTCAACCTCATCTGATGTTCGCGATGTGGAGCGAGATATAGAGGTGCGTGATTGGGTCTAAGGCTGCCTCCCCAATTGAAACCCATTGTGTTTGGCCATTATATAGAAATTGGTGACTGGACAACCCCCCGGATGGTGAAAATAAAAACCCCATATGCACAGGTCCTCCTATGAGGATTATTGCCGGCCTAAGTGTGAGGAGTGGCACTCGACCTCTAGATGTTTGAGGATTTGAGCCAAATGTCACTCCACATGTTCTGCTTGAGCAGCAACATTGTTTTCTTTCCTGGGATAGGGGGCATGAGATGGATAGATACCCCGTGACACCCCCACCCCCCCGGGTGAAGAAGATTGTCTCTCCATCCCTCAGTATACCGTGGCCAGTTACAGACCCCAGTTCTGCACGTGTAGGGGCCATGGACAGCCCCTGTTCGACGACTTTGAGGATCCTTGTGTGTCCAAGTGTGGTGATTATCACTTGGGCTATGTTTTAGGAGGCTTATCGAACAGTCTCTCGAAGGACATTCGAGTAGAAATACCCACACCAGATGATCACCTCAATCTTGCCTCGACTTTTTGGAGAAAGTTTTTAAGTGCTAGAGTATCATAAGTGACGTGAAGTGTAAGGGCTTCTCCGCTACGCGGATAGAACCATTCAGTTGTGGGCCGAAATGAAGGCGGAGATGGGAGCCTTTTTGTTCACCTATCTTGTTAGTCAGATTTGTTTCCCCCCGTGCAGGAATTTTCCACTGCACTACCTCCGTATTTACACAAATTGAGTTGTTCCAGTTACTTTGCACCCATGCCCGATTAGCCGAGAGTTAGGAGCAGTCCAATAACCTCTGTACTTATGTCCATCAAATCCTCGTCTGCCAGGATTTGAGGTGATTCCTATGTTGGTGAAGGCAATTGGGTATACGCTGAAGGTCGATCCAGTGGAATCTCCACTGCTTTTACTGGAAATCCTTCCATTGACCTGCCAATGCATCTGAGTCCGCATCCGTGAGAATGAAGTGATTTGATGAAAGACAATACGGGCACCGCAAAAATTGAGTGTCCCAAAAAACAGAAGCGGATCATTCTTGTTCTGATGGTATTAATCCCGAGGAGGATCCCACCCAATGTCACATCCGCATCATTTTGTTGGACACAGACACCAAAGGGTATTTTTGTTCTCTCAAGCGGATAATAAAGGTATTTTTGTAGCATGATCCCGAGAAGAAGCGGATAATGAGGGTATTTTTGTCCATGTTTTATATGTGTTTCCCTAGGATACACTTATCTAGAAATAAATATGATGCAACCTTCATCTTTTTCATTCATTGAATATTATAATGAGGGTTCTCTCTTGGTTTGTGTGTGAATTCTTGTGTGTCATTGACATCGTTTATGTTATTGAGTGGGCGTTATAATTTATAATTTTTAAAGTATACATGATAATCTATAACTTGTACTTTAGAGTATCACTTATACTTCAGACAAGAATACAACTTAACTGAATCGGCATTTGCTTTTACAAAATTTGACACCTCGCAGGAATTGATGATAATGTTCTGGTGTATGCTTTAATGGAATAGATACATATCTTACATGAATTGGCATATTTACATGGTAGTTGATTGTTCTTAAAGTTTCCGTTGTAATGTATAACTTGTACTTTAGATTATCATCTATTGTTATGGTTACAGTGTAGCTTAATTAGATTGGCATATGCTTTAATTAAATGGATATTACCTACGTGAAATTGATGTGCACCGTTTACAAATCGGCATATACCTTACTTGAATTGACACATATTTTGGATAATGTATAAACTTATTCTTTAGTCTATACATGATAATTTATATGTTCGAGCGTATACATTTAATTCTGAAGTATACGTCAGTACATGATTATTTTTTTAGTTTAAGGCACGTTTTATATCATATGTTATACTGTAGAGTATACTTCGATGTATGGCATATACACCTAAAGTATACTTTAGCGCATTGCATATATTGTTTACTTCTATTTTCCTTTTGTAATATGATATTCAATATTATTCTTGTTGGACTCGGCGATTGGAGTTTCAAAAGTACCAATTTTATGAAAAAGGAACATGTAGAAAAAAGTTGATTGTTTGTTTAGAACGTGAAAACTTGAGCTTAGGGGCATTTTAACTCCTTGACCGTTAGTGAGGATCTCATCCTTCAAGATTTTTCTATTCAAACCTGAATATTATAGAAGTTGTAGATAAGGTACTGTACTCCGACAATGCATATACTTGAGGGCCACCAAAGTATCTTCTAATTTCCTTTAGAAACTACATTATTTTATTCAATCATCCATAAAATGAATTTTGTCTTATTTATGTGGACTATGACTAATGTTATTGGTTCGAACTATCTATTCATAGCCCTTTAATGGATGTTTCTTGCAAAGTTAAGAATACTTTCATTAGTACTAGGGACGATGTTCCTCATGCACGATCTGATTCTTCATGCTATTCTAATATAACTTCAACTTTTAGGCAGAGGCTAAAATATTGAGGGGGCCTCATGAGGATTTGGAAAGTTACCTAGAAGCAGTTGGTCAGCTAAAAAGCATTGTTCGGTTTTTCAGTGGAAACAAAAACTTTAAGAGTAGTGTTGGGGTGATTAGCCATGCTACAAACTTACTTGTAAAGGCTACCCTAAAGCTAGAAGACGAGTTTCGGCAGCTCTTAACTTCGTACAGGTTTGCTGTTCTTTAGATATTAATTACTAATACTTAGTTCATGTAATTTCCTCTCACTTTTTCTTCTGATAAATCCTCTCACTTTCATATCATCTATTATTGTGATTCTTGTGAGCACGACTTGTTAGTAAAATTAATTCTGTCTTTCTCTGTCATAGACAACCGTGTGAGAATATTATACATCCAACATCTTTGTTTAGCAAACATTTTCTTTTAGAACAAAATTTCACTTGTTGCCTTTCGTCATGCTTTTTATTGGTGAAGATCTGGATCTTTTTTAGTTACACTCCCTCCCTCCCAAATTAAGAGTCCATATTCAATTTTTGCAAATATTAAGGATTCACTCATTCAATGGTCAATATCAAGTCAACCCTTGTTCATTATCGTGAAAATTGGTTTGTTGATTATGTCCAAAAAGGGAAAGTGGACTCTTAATTTGGGACAAACCAAAATAGAATAGTGAACTCTTAATTTGGGATGGAGGGAGTATTTTTTAAGGATAGTTACATTTTTTATTCCCCTTTTATGATGATATATCCATTATGTAACACCGGAGTTATATATTACTGTATGGTCGTGCCTTCTGTAAATATATATAAGTTGTATCTAAAGATTACTTCCCAGTGGTTTGATTTCTGTAATAAGTTCTGAAGACTGAAAATTCTCACTGCATATAGGTTAGCACAAACACTAATCACTTAAAAGTTAAAATCCACTAAAAAGGGTCTGAGTTTTTTTTCCCCTAGGAAGAATCGAATTTTCAGTTATCATTGAATAAACATAGTGAAATGTGACATTCAGATTGAATCTTATTTTTACAGATGTGTTCCATCTACTCAGTTTTTTCTATTTTGGCAAGGCTTCAAATTTAAATTTTTTATACACCTTAGATTTTCAGTTAAGCATTAAATTAACCTATCCATTTGATAGCATGGCAAACAGGGAATTTTTTGGATTTGCCATCTTTTCGGCATGTTTCACAGGCATCATTTTTCATAGTTAAATATTTTCACTAACACTAAAATATCACACACTAATGCATATTTTGGTGAATTGCCATGCTGAAATTTTTTTTGGGGTGGGTGAGGCAAAATTTCTCGTAGTAAATTTTTCCACCCCATGGTATCAAACGGACCCTTAGTGAAATGTTGCATTCATATTGAATATGAACTGTCCAGATATATTCTTAAATGTTTTTATCAACTTCATTTTTTTTCATTTGATGAGACCTCAACTGTACAGTATTGGAGTGAAAATATACATGGGGCCTTTACCTCCCCCCCACACACAGCACACCACCCCCGGTTTTGGCTAAAAGCATCAAACACAAAGTACTACTTTTTCTTTTGAAATTTTAGAATTAGTACTAACCTGCATGTGTTTCTAGAATTTTCTCGTTTTCGGGATTTTCTGGATCGTATTATGATTTTAGAATATGTTTGTACAAATTATGGCTGTTTGTTTGTCAAATAGGCCCTGTTTGATGTGGTGGATAAAAGGCCAAATAGGATAAAGTTATCACATCCCAAAGTAAACTTAGATGCTAGATGGGTCCCACAAAGCATGGGATAAGAAGCATATTTAGGATTAATTATCTGATGTTACCCATTCCAGCTAACACCAAACACAGGATAGGGTTAAAATTATCCTATTAATCTCTCATATCCTGTTCATCAAACGGGGACATAGGGGTTTGTCTCAATACGTGCATTATAGATGTCCTTCAAGTAAGTTATGTCTCATTTGGATTTCAGCAAACCTGTGGAACCTGATCGTCTTTTTGATTGCCTACCCAACTCTCTGCGACCATCAGGATCGCCAGGTCAGTGTGATGCTAGTGGCAGGAACCAAAACAGGAGTTTAGAGACTGTTGTTTATCACCCTCCATCTCTCATTCCACCCAGAATTCTGCCATTGCTGCATGATTTAGCGCAACAAATGTTTCAGTCTGGCCACCAACAGCAACTGTTCACTATTTACAGGTAAGAATATATATTTCTTATAATATAGGGAGAAGTGCAAAAATCCCTTGAACTATGCAGTCTTTGCAAGGAACCCTTTGACCTATTTTAATGCCCCCTCTCCCCTTAAGCTATGCATTTTGTTTCGAAGGCACAAATTTCTGAGGATTTTTTAGTGATACTGGGGATCTTTGCAACAGAATTTATAGTCAGGGGTGTTCCTTGCAAAAGTGGCACAGTCAGGGTGGTTTTTTTCACTTTACCTCTGTAATCTATTTTGGTGTAGGACCATGGTTCATTTTATTTTTGTTTCTCAGTTATCACATTTTCGTATGGCTTTCGAGTAGATATTCACTTTACGAAATTGCAAGGGTTTCTATAGAGGACAAAGATGCCATTGACATGAATGATATATATATATATATGAGAATACAATTAAATATTGGTGGATTCTCGAACACAACAACCATTAGAAATAAAGTGTTTCCAGCGAATTGGGTTGCATATTGTTGGGTGTTGTAGGATGCTAGTATAAGATGGGACTTCACATATTATCATTTCCGTATCTTGTAAAATTCACTCATCATAAATAAATGTCCCTGAAATAATTCTATGTTATGTTATAAAAGAGTAGAGTTTATTTTTTCATTCTTAATAGTTAACATGTTATGCTATTAATTTTATTAGAAAATTTTAATGCATCCTTATTACGACCTGGATCAACTGGTCATTTTTTTCTTGTTCATATGCAGGGAAACCCGTGCTACAGTTGTGGAACAGAGCCTAAGAAAACTAGGTGTAGAAAAACTTAATAAAGATGATGTCCAAAAGATGCAGTGGGAGGTGTTGGAGGCTAAGATTGGAGATTGGATTCATTTTATGAGAATTTCTGTAAGGGTTCTCATGAAATTCTATTTGATCCATAAAGTTCTATACCTGCCCCCAATTAGTTAACAATTTCATTGTATTCAAAACAGGTCAAATTGCTATTTGCTGGGGAGAAGAAAGTTTGTGACCAAATTTTTGAAGGGATTGATTCTCTCAGGGATCAGTGCTTTGCAGATGTTACTGCAAACAGTGTACCTGTGCTCCTTAGTTTCGGGGAGGCTATTGCCAAAAGCAAGAGGTCACCTGAAAAATTATTTGTCCTTTTAGACATGTACGAAATTATGATGGAGCTCCAATCAGAGGTATGATTACCTTTACCAGTTAAATTAGGATCGCATCATTATTTAACCTTCTAGCTTTATTGCATGGGTTTCTTTGACTTTCCCCCTGAGTTAACTGCATAATTACACTTACTCCCTAGAATTTCAAAAATTACATTTACACCCCCATTAATATGCATCAACCTACTTGTACCTTTTGCATTATTTTGTTTCTGTTTGTGTGTGTGTGTGTGGGGGGGGGGGGGGGGGGCAGGTCTAATATTTGAACTTCTAGAGAGGTAAGTCTACTTATGCAGTTATTTCAGCGGGTAAGTAAAAAACCCTTATTATTTTATTCATCCCATCGAGTGAAACCAACATCTGGTTTTGTAATTGTGGCAAAGGAACAGTTTTTGTAAGATATATTCCTTTGAAGTAGTTTGCAACTCGGCAAGATAAGAAAGATACAAAGAGAGGGAAGAGCATGCCTCCACCCTCTTGTATTTGTTATTTGTGTTTCTGATCAAAGGCATATTTGAAGTTGATCTATTTTGGTTGTTTTTGTTTTAGTTCAGTAGTCCAGTTATACATATTAATTAAATATTGTCATATATGTGAGCATCGAACTCCTTGAACTTGAGACAGGATAACTCCATTACAAAAAGAACTTTTTTGTCCCCTTGGAATTTTAACATCATATGAAGTTGTGATTGCTTCATCAATTATGCCTCGTGGTCCAGTTTTTTGTCCCCAGGGTGATCTCTAGGAGCTCAATCATATAAATTTCTTGAAAATGTGGCCAAATTGAAGTAAGCACATGAATGCACCTGAACTGTCGAACAGAACTTGTTAAATTGAAATGTGATGTACTCATCGACTGATTAGACCTCTTACAGAATGTGAAGTAGAAGAATTTTTTTTGGCACATTCATTTATCTATCCTATTGTATCAAGCCAAAATTCGGTTTTGGTGTTTCTTGCAATCACGATATAGAAGTAATTTTCCTGTGGCAATGTAAATTTTTGAAAATTTTTGCAAGTCAGCGGCATAATAAATGTACAAACGGTAATTGAATATATTGGAGAAGATTTAAAGAGTCAAGTGCCCCTGCCCACATAGGAAGCATGGACACTTCTAGCAGGGAACTTGTCTGAGTCAGGCACTTGTTGAACACTGGCACTTCAAGGACACTCTTGGATGACTCATAGTAAATTCAGTATACTTTAGGAACATAAACATATTTCCTATTACTAGTTATTGACTCTAATTCCTGAACCTGCATTTTAGGTGTTTTGTTTAAAGCTCAAATTTGTTGACCCTCTTCAAAGAGGGTCATGGTGACCCTCTCCCCTATTGGCTAAACCATGAAAATAATAAATAAATAGGTGTCTTGGGTCCCATGGTTTATAATGTTTCAGTTAGTAAATTGAGAGGGTCACCATGACCTCAATAAATTTGAACTCGTGTTGTTTCTCTGTTCTAGTTTTTGAAATGTACTCTTTACATGTCAGTCTCGTATCACTTAATAATCATCTATACAGGCGAACAAGTAAAATTACATTTTTCATTTTAGTTGTGTTGTTTCTTCATTAAGATTCTGTTAAGTCCCTCATTTTAATGGTACAATTTCCAAATATGTTAAGCTTTAGATTAATCCTAACTGAAGTTCGATGTTTTGACGAAATTAGTGTTCGAGTGTTTCTGATTATTGAACAAAGCAGGTTTTCAGTTTTCCCATTGTATAGGCTACTTTCTATCCACACGGGGCTTAGTGAAATAATGCTTGTTTGTAGATTTTGTAGTTGTCCCTTTAATTTTGTTCTAGTAAAACATGTTTAGTTAAACATATCCAGATTATTATATTTGTTTATTTATTTTCTCGGGGCGTTTGGGGTTTGGATTGGTTGACAGTTTGATATAATTTTTGGAAGTAAACATTGTGCTGAAATGCGAGAAGCAGCCTTGGTTTTGACAAAGCGTTTAGCCCAGACTGCTCAAGAGACCTTTGGTGATTTTGAAGAAGATGTTGAAAGAGATGCCACAAAAACTGCTGTTCTTGATGGAACGGTGCATCCTTTGACTAGTTACGTCATTAATTATGTGAAGTTTCTATTTGAGTAAGTTCATCTTATTACTTCCTCGATTCTTTCTACTCATCTTTTATCACATATTATTTTGTTGGCTTTCTTGTGGTCTAGATTTTCTAAAGTTTTAATGATATTCTCATCGAAAAGTGATTTTCTTTACCGAGTACTCCTTGTTTTATTTTTTAATTTATTTATTTATTTCAATGTTGGAAAAAAATTCAAACATAGTTCTTTCTAGGGGGACTCAGAACAGAGTGGAAAAATAGAGCATTGGCTTCACGAGATATTCTCTCGCATGTCCATTTTTCCATTGAATCTAGTTCTTTGAGGGTACATTATAGATGTTTTCATAACGTGTTATATCTAAAACTGTTGTTTCATGGCATATATTTACAGTCAAGCACCACAGAAATTATGTAAAGAAAAGGACTAAAAAGTATTTTCTATGAAAAATGTTTGGTAAGACGGAAGGAGAAGTGAGAGGAAGGAGAATCAGGAGTTGTAAGTTTTTGATTCACAAAGAAATTATCATTCCCTCATTTTGTTTGGTAGGAAGGAGGGAAAGTTAAAAAAAAGCAATCATTCCTTCTAGTTTTCCTCTTTTTGTTGCTTTGTAGAAAAGAAGGAAAAAGTAAAATATACATGATTTACCAATTATATCTCTAGATTCAGTCACTTATATTTATTTAATATTATACTATAAGGTTATAATAGCAACTAATGCTCACTATAGTAATTAATGCCCTACTCTTTCTCTCTCCTTCCACTTCCTCTCCCACTTTTAGAGAGATACAATTTGGTGGACTAGGAACGAAAAACATTCTTCCTCCACCTTCCTTCCACTCTTCCTTCTTATATTGAACTAAGAATTTTTTTTCTTTTCTTCTAGTTTTCCATCCTCCCTTTTCCGTCCATGTTTCCATTCTACTAAGCAAAGGGTTAGAGAAATAGTATTCATGAAATTTTTGTATGTTTTTATAATGTTGCACTCACATGCTTATTGTAGGTTTATATCTATTTTGATGTCATGCACTCCTGATGTGTGTTCTTACCCCGGGAAGTAAAGCAGTAGGATGGTTAAATATTTTGGAGTTAAATTTGTTTACTATTTTCCCCCAAAGCCAAATAATTACAGCATGCAAGATTAAATACAATTTTATACGAGCAAAATTTACACTCAGCTTTTATAAAGGTACTTTTCACTATTTTTCACCTAAACCAAACAGGACCATGTTTTATATGAAACTATATTTACCTGGATCAGTTTGAAACAGCATCACAAGTATTAAAGCATTCCCTTTTTTTCTTGGTTCTAATTTCTATGGTTAGGCATTTTTCTTTTGTTCTCAGATTCATTTCCAGGCTATTTAGTTTGTGTTGCTAGTGAATGCACAAAGTTTGAATAATAGCAATGTTTTAAAAAGCGCGCTATTGCGAACGCAATTGCGCGCTAGTGCGTTTTGCGGGCCAAAAAACGAAACATTGCGGTCAATGTATTACGGGATGCTCAAAAAGCGTGCGCTATCTGGCGCTATTTTGCGCTATTGTGCGCTATTTTGCTCTATTGTACGCTATTTTGCACTATTTGGCGCAACAGGAACGCTATTCATGTTTTTTTAGAAATCTCAGTTTAGTTAAGGAGGGGGAAAAAGTGTTACCTTATTTCACGTACGGACTTTGTTTGGGTGAGGTATTCTTTGTTCACAACCCTCAATTTACTTATTTACGAAGGTCTCAACGATGTTATTTGCTTATTTTAAAAAGTTTAGCTTAAAAGGTTACTTTTATTTAATATTTTCTATTCGAAACTCTCGGTTTACTTATTTTACATTTTTCAGTAAATAATGTTTTTTATTTTATAATTTCCAGTTTTAAATGTTACTAATTTTTCAAATCTTAGTTCAATTTTTTTTTTTAATAATTGTCAGTTTAAAATGCTACATGTGCCATAAATATATGTTTAAATTGTTATTTATTTTATAATTTTCAGCATTAAATGTTAATTATTTTTCAGATTTCTGTTTAAAATGTTATTATTATTATTTTATATTTGTCAATTTAAAATACTACTTGTTTTATAAATTTTTGTTTAAAATGTTATTATATTATAATTTTAAGTTTAAACTTTACTTCTTATACAAATTTCATATTAAAATTTTATTTATTTTATTATTTTTAGCTTTGAATGTTACTTATTTTCAGAATTCTGTTTAAAATGTTATTATTATTATTTTTTTAACTGTCAATTAAAAAGTAACTTTAGAAAAAAATAAAAAAAATCAATTTCAATTGTAACTTTTTTTACCAATTTCAGTTTAAAATGTTTATTTCAAATTTCAGTTTAAAATGTTATTTTTTATTTATATTTTATTTCTAAGTTTTTTAATTAAAAAGCGGGAATGCATGAATTGCTTGCGCGATGCGCGACGCTATTTCGGAGCCAGAACGCGACACCCTGCGCGACCGCGATTTAAAACAATGAATAATAGGCATTTTATATCAGGGTCTTTCACAATTAGGTCCTTGGAGCATCAAATTAATAGGATCCGGTTCCGATACCTTGAAGTTAAGTTAGGTAGTTGTGAATTTCAATAAGGTATCTGAACCACATCCATATTCTCCTCCTGATTAAGGGGTTTATTTGTGAATAGAAAAACTAAATGGACTCACTTAGTAAACATTATTAACAAATGACGTCTTTAATTATATATTCAATTTATGCAGCTACCAATCCACGTTGAAGCAACTTTTCCGAGAGTTTGATGAAGGTGATGCAGAGGCTCAGTTGGCATCTGTAACAACACGGATAATGACGGCTCTTCAGACAAATCTGGAGGGGAAGTCTAAGCAATATAGAGACCCTGCATTGACTCAGTTATTTCTGATGAACAACATTCACTATATTGTCAGATCTGTGAAGACGTATGTCATAAAAGTTGTTTGTTTATTGAAAGGGTATTGTAGGGTAAATTCCTAGAAATCTCATGAACTATCACATTAGATGCAAATACCTCCCTGAACTATTAATTTGCAAAAAACTCCTTGAACTATTTCTATCATTTGCAATTTCTCCTGTGAGTCTGTAAAAAAAAATCTTTAGCAACACTTATTAGTGTCACGTAAAGGATGTGTTTGCAACTTTTTTTAATAGTTTAGGTGTATATTTGCAATTAGAGAAATTGTTTAGTATTTTTTTTAGCATTTTACTGTTTGAAGAGCTATATTCTTAAATGATAAGTTATTTTTTAGGTCAGAAGCGAAGGATTTACTGGGGGGTGACTGGGTGCAAATACATCGAAGGGTTGTGCAGCAGCATGCAAATCAGTACAAGAGGATTTCTTGGTCCAAGGTTTTGTATATTTAATTAAACTGAAAATAAAGCAGAAGCTTCTCTTAATCTTGTTGAATTTTGGATAACTTATCATATAATGAGCATTTGGCCATACTGTTATCCAACCCTTTTGGACGACAATATCACACTTTTAACTACCTTTTCTATTTTTTTATATATTTTTTGGCATGCTTCTGCAGATTCTGCAGTGTCTATCCATTCAGGGTATTTCTTCATCAGGTGGAGCCGATAGTGGCAGCACTAGTGGAGTTTCAAGGGCAATGGTGAAAGACCGGTTCAAGACCTTCAATTTTCAGTTTGAGGAGCTTCATCAAAGACAATCTCAATGGACAGTACCCGACAGTGAGTTGCGCGAGTCTTTGAGGCTGGCTGTTGCTGAAGTCCTTTTACCTGCCTACAGATCTTTTGTTAGACGTTTTGGGTATGTTTTCTCTCTCATACTCCCAAGATCTCATTCTTTTCTTTATTAAAACATGTTTGGTTTAGGGGTGAAAGAGTAAATTCACATATTCGGAACTAAATTGTGTTCACAATTTGCAATTTTGTGTACATTCATTTGCAATTCTACACAAACAATACTTTTCCGGTCATTTGGCTCTTGTTTCTCTTAAGTTCTGGTTGGAACTGGCTTTAGCCCTCAGTTTCAATTATTGGAAATTGGCCTCCATGTTTTACGGTTCCATTAGTCGACTGTTACTGATCATAGAACATGACTAAAATATTCTTAGTTTAGCCACTAGCATTGTATATATACAGGTAGGCCTTATTAAACATACCTCCATGTTTTAGGGGGGAGAATGAATGAATTCCTCCACCAAATTTAACCCAAAATTTCAACCATTTAGATTGTGTTTCATTACAAAGTTGAAAAATTATTGAAAAGTTATTCATTTTTATGAGAAGTTGAAATATGAGTGGAAAAAGATAGGAGTGACTTGGCCCTATTTTTGGAGTTTTCCATGGAAATCCATTTTTTCAGGAGTGGGTAAGAAACATTCTTCATGGAAAATGATAAAAATATAGATCAAGTATAAGTATTTTCCATGGAAAACAAATCAACTCCAATGAAACACGGACTTTGGTTACTTGAGACAATCACAAATTTCAATGGCCATCCACTAAACAGTTATATTATTTTGATGACATTCGGCTTAATATTTTGATGAAATTCGGTGGATATGATCTTCGTGATGTTGACATTATCTCCACCGAATTTCATTAGAAAAATCATTCATTTACACCCCACCCCATTCCCCACCCAAAACAAATGGACATATGTTCTCATATGTTAAATGATGTACGTTGGTGGGTGTGATTCTGTATATATAACCACACTATCCCCCACAATTTATATATAATTATTACTTTTAGAAGTAAATCAGGGATCCTTTTTTCATAACATTGTTATGATCTGTAACAGCAACTAGCATAACCGGAAAAAAAACGCAGGATAAAGTTTGGGGTTCAAAAGCCAAATGTTTTAAAAAAATTATCCAACTCTCTGAGAATGCATTTTACTCGAGTGAAAACTATCACCGAGAACCAAACAAACCTTTAAACTTTGACCTTGTTTATTTATTTTTTTCCCTTTGCTTTGGGATTGAGATATTAAGATTTGTCATGCTCCAGTCCTCTAATTGAAAGTGGGAAAACTCCCCAGAGGTACATAAAGTTTATTCCAGAGGACCTCGAACGAATGCTGGCAGAGTTTTTTGAAGGGAAGACGTGGAATGAACCAAGGCGTTAAAATTCCATTACACTTTTGATAGAACCATTTTAATAGAAACTTCACTCATGTAATATACGCGATGTGACAAAATAATTGGTGGATGCTGCATTTAATCCTGTAATTTGATTTTGCCCTTTCTAACCAATGCATCCAGCATTCCGAAGCACACATTGATGTTAAAATAAGTGTTATTATATCTCTTTCTATTTTGTTCTCGTCCTAACTTGAGAACATTTGAGATAGTACTGATATATTTATTTAATTGACGTAATTAAGGTTAGCCCCTCCTGTGTTTTCATGAAAAATTAGATGTAGCTTATGTGTTTTGCTAAACACCAAGGACCTTGTATGATTTTCCTGCATTGATTTTGTTCCTTAATTTTACGGTCTGTAACATAATTACATTATGTTTCGATTAAGTTCGTTGTTCGTGAAAGAGTACAACATAGTTCATTTGTTCGCTGTTCGTGAAAGATCATTGTGGTTTTGGGACACATGTAGTACACCGAAAGCACCCATTGGGTTGGGTTGGGGAGTGGGGTAAATCTGTGACACTTTCAACCTTAGGTTTGTCATTTGTGCTGCTAGTCATCTACATTTGAGACATCCCATATGATAGCATTTTTGGAAAATATTTTTGCTTAGATTCGAATATGGAAACAAGTGTACACATCTTGTTGTTAAACATTGCAGACATTTATAAATAATGCAATTAATAAATTATAGTTATATTGACAATTAAAATGCAGTGAAAATTTTAACAAAAAGCTGTTACAGATAAAAGATTAATTTCACCATTATGTCAACATAATCTCCTGAAGGAAAATTTACTCCATCTTTGGTGCCCAAGTTTGACACAATTGCGTCACGTAACTTCCATGGTTTGTTTGCCATTTGAAAATATAAGTAGAGAGAGGGAGAAAGATGGCCAGAAGCTTTTGAATGATTAAAGTCGGAAAAGCGAGAAATAATATTCTGTCTCAGGGGCATCACGCATCCGTACTCAACACCAACATGGACATGACACGTATGCGATACGTGTCCCATATGTTTCCCACTATATAGACAAAAATTTTAAATTTGCATGTGTTGCGTTAATATTAGTGTTGAGCACGGACACGTGGTGCCCTCCACACATGATACTATTTCTCCAGAAAAGCTGAGCTGATGTCCCTCCTAAGACAAAACTGGACCCAAAATTATTTCCAGGTGTTTGAGGTTTTATTATTAATTCGGCATTCTATCATTGAAATTTATCGTTGTTTTTTGGCAATCTATCACCAAATGCTCTAGGTAGAGATTTTTGACAATTTTTTTTTTTCCGATTTTGAGTATTATTTGGGGATTTTAATGTCATTTTGTATTTGTTTTAGGTTAAATATCTAAAACAGATGTGTTTATATTGTTGGTTGAGTGAGAAACACCATTTTTCGTAGTGGGCGGTGGCGGTTTTTGTGGTCGTGGTGGTGATTTGTTGTTTTGAGAGAGAGACAGGGGGCTGGTGGGGGTTTTTTGTGTTGTTATTGGTTGTGTTAGTGGTAGGGTAAATATTATGGGTTAAAAAAGTGAATTATTTTAGGGGTTTTTACTAATTAGTCCCGTTTAATAAGTATGTAGTTTAGTAGGTCTTAATATCTTTTTTTTGCTCTATCAAGTCCCATAAAAATAGATTTTTGTTCCAACAGGTCCTATTTGTAAATATACAGTGAATATTCACTGTATGTATAAATAGGACCTATTGAGGAAAAAATGTTGTGATAGGACCTATTAGGAAATATCCCCTTCAAACAGGACTTAATAGGAAGATCCCCATTATTTTATAGGGGATTAAAACCTAAGTTTTAAGAGTTTGAGTTTGTTTTTATAAAGAATAAGTTATGTGGATATCATAATTCATGGTTTTTTTTTGCCTGCGGAGATAAAATTTTGGCAATGACTTTAGCTTGAGTTTATTTGGAATAACTTATCTCACTTAAATCTTATACCGTTCAATACCAAACATGAGATGAGAAGATTTATCACACTTGAAGTCATCTTATCCAATGTTAAAAATTAGTTAGGATAATATTATTTTATCCCATATTCTTATATTATGCATCGGACCTATTTTATATAGGGGTTTAGAAGTGAAAACCCCTATATAATAATAATAATAATAATAATAATAATAATAATAATAATAATAATAATAATAATAATAATGTACTTGTTCAATTATATATATATTTTTTAAATTAGGTTGAAACTGGCACTACATGATCGCACTTTATTGTTAATTGATAGTTTCTTGCTTGGATGATCCATAAAGATGCTTTGTTATGTGGTTTTCCATTAAAATATAGTTAATTAGAGGACTTTTTTTTTTTACTAAACTCCCACTTTTAAATGTAAATTTTGACTTAACTCTCGTTTTGATAATTTCATTGATATAAGCCCTGCACGAGGGGCTATCTCAAAATCAGGGCCGGCTCCGAGGATTTGGGGGCCTAAGGCAAACTTGTAAAATGGGGCCTTTTATATAATGATTTTTTTGCTAAAAATAGTGTATTTTTTGAGATAATAATGAATGTTTTTTTATTCACTCAGGCAACCGAATAACCATTAAGTTGATGCATATCAAGTATCAGTTACAACGTAAAAGCCCTTTCGCGCCAAAAAAGAATGCTGAAACAAAAACACATAACTTAGAATATAAATTAAAGGAATAACAGTAACATTAAAAAATTACAACTTTAAAGGAAAAATTAATTAACCAGGTCATGTTAATTTTTTGTAGTAAATTTGTTGCTGTTAACTAGTTCATGTGAATTTTTTGTAGTAAATTTGTTGTCGCTAACTTTATAACAGAAAAAATTAACAACATATTCACAGTTTCAATCTAACATTATATTAACAAAAAAAATTAACATTATATTAACAACAAACAATTACAGCCAATAAATTAACAACCTAGTTCTAGATTAAAAAAATATTACAACTACAATTATAGTATAGATAAAAAAAACAAAGACAAACCTGTACAGTGCTGAATATTTTGGGTTCAAATTTGAGAGTGTTGTGGTCAATAAATTTATACCCAAATCACTACACCAAATCTGCCTAATTGTCACGGTTATTGACCTTGACAAGTTCAACTTGTCAAGGTCAATGACCGTGACAATTCGGGGCGAGACAACTTTTTTTGTCACGGATGTGTCACGGTCATTGACCGTGACAAGTTCGTTAGAATTGTCACGGACGTGTCATGGGCCATGACCATGACAAGTTTAGTCACGGTTATTAACCTTGACAAAGCCTTGACCCTTTTAAAAAAATTGTCACGGTCATTGACCGTGACAATTCTGGGCACAATTAAAAAAAAATTTGCTGGGCAGTATGGCCACTGCCACTGCCCAGCAGTATATTTGTACCTGTTGTAGCAACATCATATATCCAAATAAACTAAAGATAATGCAAATATATATTCAAAATAGAAACAATATACATGACGATATAATCCAAATATAATTCAAACGTACCAATTTAAAAATAATGTCACTACATGTCTGGGGTAAATGTGAGGAGGTGAGTAGGCCACACGATATATGAATTGACACACCCACTAATATACATCGTGCCGCATTGTTCGCGCAACCACAATAGGGAGTTCTCCTTCCCGGGTATCACATGCGTGACGAGCACTTTGGACTCGATCTCTTGAAGCGCACGTCCATGAACTATTCCACCCTGGACGATATTCGGGTCCCTCAACCCCCGTCCTATCCGTTGGTCATCAAATACATCCAATATGAACACGCTCGGCCAACCAATTGTCGACATCGGTTTGGGGAAGGGAGCCAAATAAGGAAGTGTATCATCGAAGTACGCACGTGTCGGTGATGAAGCAGCGAGGTCCACATCCTCGTCATCCTACGCCTCGTTCTCCCGCACCTCCTCCTCCTCCACCGCCTTCTCCTTCCCTTTCCCCTTACGGTCTCCGCCTAACGTACGCTTCATGAATGAGTCCATATCTTGGACCGTTGCCTCCAAATGGGACAGCTTCGCGTCATGTGAATCCACCGTTCGAGCCAACCCGGTGTCGCTCGTCTCCAATCCGATGATCCTATATTTGGCCACCCGCGAGCTCGCCCCCTTGTCCTCCCCTTGCGATCTCAGCCAAGCACTTGGCTGAGTGTGTCTGTGGACAAAGACGCCTTGTCGGCATCAGACTGCGACTCATGCACGTCCTTAAACTTTGCATGAAACGACAAAAAGCACATGATTAGTAAAATAAGTAAACTAAAAAATTATAACGTAATTAACAAAAATTAAACTGTCGGATTTCTTACAATCGTGGCCGCGACGCTCGGGGACACCTCCTTGTCCTTCCCCTTCTTCGTCCGAAGAGCCACATAAGTATCAAGCCTATGTGGCTTACCCCTTGGGCCACTCCCTACCCCCTGAAATAAAATAAAGTAAAATTAGTATCGGCCCCACAAAGTAAAATAATGCAGAATATTATATTTTAGTAGTTATAGAAAAATTAAATCTTACCTTCATCCTATGGTCCACCTCGGCGTAAGACGTTCGGTCGGAGTAGTGCACATCCATCTTTTTTGCCTGATTTTCCCTCCCCGATTGGCGAGATGCCAATTGTCGATCATCGATCTCATTGTCAATGAAATTTTGCCATTGTGCCAATGAGATCGGCTCCTTGGGCGGGACAGATCCACGCCATTGGATAATGGACTCTCGTGTTTTCCCAAAGTACCGTGTCCGCATATTTTTCTTCAACGTCTTGTGTTGCTCCCTCAACTGCTCCAAGACGGAATCGCGTAGCTTTGGATCCAAGTTGAATTGTTCTTGTCCAACAAATGCAATGTTAGTTGCGAATAAATATAAAATGAAATTGAAATTGAAATATTCATATAAATATAAATATATTACCTGTAGTGCCGCCCAAACAGCTAACTTGAGCTCATATGGCACCTCCTTCCAAATCATAAATCCCGGGTCGATGACCGTCTTTAGCAGCTCGAGGGATCTCGCTAATAGCTCCAACTTGTTCTCGATGGTAATCCCAAATTTTCCATATTTGGGGAGCCTAGGGGCGGGGGAGCCCTTGTCGCCTCTGCTACCACCGAGCCCAGACGACATCATCATAACCAACATCATCATCCTCGCCTTAATACCTGAAGGAGACATTAGCTGTAAAAAAATGTTATTAGTACATAAAAAAAATGTTATTAGTACACATAGACACACACGCAACCCCCCATCCCTGCCCCCACCCCCTCCCCCCTCACCCTACCCCCCACCACACACACGCGCACGTACACACCACCCACCCCCCTCCCTGCCACCACCCCACCCCCTCCCCCCACCCCCACCACACACACGTACACGTACACAAACCACCCCCTGCCCCCCACCACACACACAATAATCCAATAATGATTAATAATTATATATACTATGTTTCATTTAATTATGTCTTATTTATATTCAAATTTAATTATTCAAAAGTTGAAAAATCCCACCCCCATATGGACAATAATCCAGTGGTTATGCCACTTTTAAAACTAACCAACCCAACATTTACTAAACAAAATAATCCAACAGCAATGTCTACAACAAATGTGTATATTCAAATTCAATTATTAATAATTATATGTAGTATGTCTTATTTAATTATGTCTTATTTATATTCAAATTCAATTATTAATAATTATATATAGTATATATTAATTTACTAATTTACAATAAGGGGCAATCATATATTAATTTACTAAAAAAATTAATAATCAATCAATTTTTTACAAGGGACATTACGTGCGCACACATATAGACACACACGCATGCCCTCATCCCTACCCCCCCACCACACCACCCCACTCCCCCCACCCCACCCCCTGCCCCCTCCCCCACCACACACATATATACACACACACACATACACATATATATAAACACACATATATACACACACATATACACATACATATACACACATATATACACACACATACATATACACACATATATATACACACATACAGAAATGAAAGAGAAAGAGAGAAAAAAAATTACCTTAGAGAGAGAGAGAGCGCTGAAATCGTTTGTATAGAGAGAGAGAGAGAAAGAGGGAAACCAAAACGGTGGGAAAAAAGAGTTTAGGGATTTTTTACTGAAGATATTGTCACGGTCGTGTCAAGGTCCTTGACCGTGACAAGTCCGTGACAAATATATTTATCACGGACTTGTCACGGTCATTGACCGTGACAACACTTTGTCACGGTCTTGTCACGGTCAATGACTGTGACATAAAACGCGAGATTCTTGTCACAGTCAATGACCGTGACAAGAGTGACCGGCTGAAAGGTGACATTTTGGCCATTTTGGTGTAGTGAATGCTTTAAGAGTGTTTAAGTCATTTTGAATTTTAAAGGTTGCTGGGTTTTAGGGTTTTGAGACACTAATCTAGACTAAGTGAGTGCTCTTGGAACTGAGAAGGTGTAAAGACTGTTAGGTGTTTAAAACAAAAGGAGTGGAAGGAAATGGAAGGGGTGAAATGGAAGCTGCCGGTCAAGTGAAGGGATTGTTTTTAAGAGATTTTTTTATGTGACCTATAAACATTAAACTAGAATTTGGGGGCGTATAAAAATTAACTAAATTTGGGGGCCTAAGGCGGTTGCCTCATTGGCCTACCCCTTGGGCCGACACTTCTCAAAATTTTGATTAAAAATAGGGGTTACATCTAAGGATTTATTCTTATGTCCCAACTTCATATGTCCAAACATTTTGATTTTATCTCTCTCTCACACAGACACACACATGACTTGTAAGTGAATCTTATCCACTAACATCACTTTTATATTATTCATATGTCCCAACTTCATGGATTGATCATACTCCTTACCTAATGGATCATGGTTTGTCCTCATAGGTTTTATTTTGAAAAAGTATAAGACATGTTCCATTTATTAAACGAAAGTGTAAAATTACTTATAATTGCTCTAAATTTTCTTTCTAAGATGCTTATCTTTCTCTCGACTTTCTTCATTTAGCCATAGATTTCTAGGGCTTACTGTGATGATATAAGGAGACCTTCTAGGGATCGCGGACCACCTATGGACTGTTTTGCAAAGGATTTCACTAGAGAGAAGTGGAAAATAATGTGATAACAATGACAAACAACAAAATTTAAAATTTTGGGTAAAGAATAAGAAGAAGAAAAATTCAAACTCTTTATGGTTACTAATCACAATCTAAATAGGAAAAATAGAGGGAAAACTATTAGTAACAACTTGTTTGGGAGTTTTTTAGAAGAAGGAAAGGAAAGGAAAGGAAAGGAAAGTTTTATTAAAGAGAAAAGAAAAGAAAAGAAAATTTATAAGAGAGAAAAGAAAGGAAGATAAGAGAAAGGATTTAGGAAGGATGAAAAAATAATTTTCTTTTCTAGTGTTTGGAAGTTGGAAGGAAAATAATTTTTTTAAGGGAAACAAGATGCATTCTTTATAAAATTTTCCTTTCTCTCCATTTCTTTCCGATTTAGAAGGAAAGTTTTGGGGAGAATTTTTTTTAAAAATTTTCCTTTCTTTTCTCTCATTTTAAACTCTCAAACGATGAAAAATGGCGAAACAACACTTTATCTCCTATGTAAACTCCCAAATGACAGAAAGGAATCATAATTTCCCTCAATTTTCTTTTTTTTCTCTCCAAAATAAAACTCCCAAACAAGCTGTAAAGATCAAGAAAAGAAATTATCTCTGGGAGAATTACAAATTCGAGGCAAAACAATTTGGCCAAAAATATTTCAAAAAAGGAAACTGGAGGAATTGATTAAAATCTAGTAACATTGTCCATAGATCTGATAACATTTCTAATAGATTTAAGAGGAATTCAATTATGAGCTTCAATTTCCAGAACTGAATGTGCCAACTAAGAAGAATGTAGATGAAGACCTATTAAAGAAGAGGTAATTAAGCAGAAATCATGGGCCGGTGTTGCTGCTTCTAATCGAGATTAAAATTCAGGCAATAAATTGGAGTATGTACCAGCTTGTAAAGATGACGAAGGTAGGATTTGTGTTTACATTGAACATGAAGAAGTAAAGGACGAAATATAGAGATGGAAATATGTTGTGGTGGTTTATTTTTCGGTTTGAAAGTTTCTTTTGTTGCAATGAAAGGATATGTAATGTGTAAATGGAATAAATATGGGAATTCTGAGACCTTCATGCTAAAATCTGGAGTATTTATTATTGCTTTTGAAAATTTGAAGGCCTAAATTCAAGTTATAGAGCTTGGCCCATGTTCTTTTTATAATAGACCATTAAGCCTTGGAATACTGGAGTAAATTTGGAGAAAGAGGAAATGTCTCAACTACCTATTTAAATCAGACTACTTGGGTTAAAACTTCACTTATGGCCAAATTCAGACCTAAGTGAGATAGCCACTTTGGTAGGGAAACACATATTCACTGACAGAATGACACCAAAGAAGGAGAGGTTTACTTATGCTAGAATTTATGTTGAAATAGATATAAAAAGTGATTTTCCTAATGAATTCTATCTATGACCAGGATGGTGTAAAAATTAATCAAGTGATTTATGAGTGGGCATTAGCTAGATATAATGTATGCCAAATTTTTGGACACAAAGAAAAGGGGTGTACACTTGCCAAAAAACCTATTTAAATTTAGAGGAAAGTTAATGAACCACTACTAAAGGGAGAAAATAAAAAAGAGGCTGATCCTAACAGAACTATTGTAGAAGAGAAGATTACCGAATATACTAGTGTTGTTAATACTAATATTGGAAATAGAAATAGTGTTCATAATGTAAATACATGAATTCCCATTACCAAAACTAAAGTAATTAATGAAAACGTGCATGAAATTAAATCAATTATTCAAATTCAAATGAATAATATCTATAATAGAGAAGGAGATGTTATGGGGATTTTTTTTTTTAATTTTGCAAACTGAATGTGCAGAAACCTCAGAAGTACATCTAATATAAGGACAAATTAGAGATGTTATGATAGATAATGGGCACATAAAAGTTAATATGAGCAATAGTATTGCATGAGATAAAAAGGCTAATAGTTTTGCTAATAAGCCTAAGAAGAAAGGAGGGAAAGGTAATCTTAAACCCAAAACATAATAAGGTTTTTTATATAGAATGCTAGAGGGTGAAATTCCCCTTATAAACAAAGGGAGGTGAATAAGTAGATGAGAGATAATAGTATAAATATTATTTTCTTAATTGAAATAAAAGTGAGGAGGAATAATATCAATAAATTCAGGAGGGTTGTTTTTATTAGTGGGATTTGATACGTAATACTCATAATAATAGTCTAGGTAGAGTTTAATTGGCTTGGGATATTAATGTGTTTGAAGTTTAGGAATTAATCAACATGAATCAATCTTTAACTGACATAATAAAGTTAAAAAATTATAACAAATCCTTCATTTTTACTGGTATATGTGGAGATAATGATAGGGGTTCAAGTTTTAATATGTGGAGGTGTAAGAGTAAGTTTTATAATTGCTTAGTTTACTTGTATTTTGGCTTATTCTGTTACACCTACAGTGCACCTTCATGACTACCTCTATGGATTCGAAGATAAACTTGAAGACTTTTGGAAGATTGAAGAATCGTACGTCTCAAAAACATTTAGAAGAAGTTATGGATGCATTTGGTAAATCTTTATTTTTCCAGGGGTTTTAGAATTTTTAAGAGTTTGTATTTCAAAATGTTTTAAAATACTTTTCAGATTTTTTTTGAAAAACTCACTATCTCGTTGGAACGAGAATCGATTGTCATTCGAACGAGCTAAGCAATGTCGTTAGAATGAGTTCTCTTAGTTCGAACAAAATCTAAAACGTCGCCTTTGGTCAAATTCTAGAATCTTGTTGGAAGCTTTGTTATAAATTATTCTAACGAGAATGGGTAGGTAGTTAGAATGAGGTACCTGTCATTCGAACGAACGAGCGAGATTTTGTTTTTTAAATGAAATCTGATCCAAATCTCTAGGTATTATCCTTTTGTAACTAATTTCCTTATAAATAGAGTTGCGGTATTAGAGTCTCCATTAACTCTTTTTGAATGCTTTTCACACCTTCTTTGAGTTCTGTTTATGATCAAACTCTTCCAACATTATTTCAAAACCTTTGGAAACTTAGATATCACTTTATCAAAAATCAAGAAAAACCTTTATCGTTAAAACACACTTGTAGAGATTAATCTATACTACTGATTTATGGAGCAAAGGCTCTACTGCTGAAGAAGAAGGTTGATCGGTGGATACCGAGGGAAGATTGATTCCTGTGGGCGGTTCTAGATTGTGCCGTTACTGTAGAAGATTTAAAGAACCGTGCATCATACTTAGTTGTGTAAAGTACTTTGCAAGTCGACTATGTCTATCAAATCTTGAATAGTGCTAAATAAAGGCTTTGCCCTTTTAGGGATTTTTCCTTACTTTTTCGAGCTTTTGCATGCATGGTTTGCTAGATTAAATTTGGACCACGTCTGTTTATGCACACTAAATTCAATCAAAGAAAAAATTTGATAAAATTGAATTTGTGTGTGGTTGACTAGTATAAGAATCATTCCATAGAATCCCCACATTCTCAGGAGGTATCTTGAAATGTTTTCTTCATGTTAAAATAATGAGCCTTCGATTATTAGAGGGGACTTCAATATGGTTAAATGAGGTGATGAAACAATTGGTAGCGATGGTGTTGATTGACATTAAATTGGGAACTTTAATAATTGTATTGAGAATACTCTTGTTGATGATCTTCTTTTTAAAGGCAATTAGGTTACTTGGAATAATGGAGGAGGGAGAGATGCCACTATCCAGCGTCGGATTGATAGGACTTTACATAATGAAATATGGTTACAAACTTATATGGAATCTGAAGTTCAAGTGGATTTACCTAAATTTTTTAATCATACACCTTTTTTGTTGTCTATAAAAATTGAGTGGGAGAAAGTCAATAGGGCATTTAAATTTTTTATTTTTTCGATAAAAGAGAGTTCTTTAAAGATATTCTGCAGAAAGGTTGGGATATTCACATTGCTGGCAATGCTATGTTGTTTTGTTACTAAAGGATTAAAATTTATGAAGAAGGATTTTATAAACCCGAATGAGGTTTGATACTTTAATATTTATTTTAGAGTTAATGCTAAAAAATGATTTTAATAGATTTCAGGAGAGAACTATTAAAAATAATGGTGATGAATATTTGATTATTGCCCGGAGGATATGTTAATTGGAGTATCCAGAGATGAGAAATGCAGAAGAGGATTTTTTTAAGATAGAAATCCAGAATACATTGGTCGGATCTTGGGGATAAAAATGCTTATTTCTTTCACAAGAAAGTTAAATGTCATACTAGCAGGAATAAAATCCTTACTATAAAAAATGATGTTGGAAATGTTTATACTGTCTATAAAGCTGTTTAGGAGGAAGCTATGTGATATTTTTTCAAATCTTCCCATGTTTGATCATTATAGAGGTATTTTTTCTTATGAAAGATTAAGAGGAATTAGACAAAGATGGTTAAATATTGACCAAAAAGAAAAATTTAATGCCCAAATTTCAAAGGAGGAGATTAAAGTTTCCCCATTTGATATTGATCTCAACAAAGCACCTAGGCCTGATGAGTATAATGCTGGTTTTTTCTAGAATAACTTGGAGATTGTTGGAGAGGACATTATGGAACCAGTTTTGTCTTTTTTTTTTTTTTAATTCTAAAAGGATACACAATAAGTCGAATAGTATTGTTATTAGTCTTATTCCTACGATCCCTAACACTTTTACTATGAAGGATTTAGGCCTATTTATTAGTGCAATACTGCTTTCATGATTATATTCAAACTGATTGTGACAAGACTTGGAGGAATTATTCCTGATTAGGTTAATAATAGTCAGTCTGCCTTTATTAAAGGAAGACATATTATTGACAATGTGTTATTAATGAAAAAAATTATGAAAGGCTATCACATGAATGTTGGTTCTCCTAGGTGCATTGAAGATTGACTTGATAAAATATTATTACTCTGTGAAGTGGTGTTTTATCATAGATGTTCTAAAAGTCGTGGAACTCTCTAGTAGGGTTATTCAGTGGATTATGGAATGTGTGATGACTGCTTGTTTTACTGTGAGTGTGAATGGGGGAATCAATGGTGGTTTTAAGGGGACAAATGGTTTGAGCTAGGGAGATCCCTTGTCTCCATATCTAATCTCCCTAGTTATGGAATCTTTTTCATAGATTCTTGATGATGAAATACAAAAAAAAGGTATGTGCACTTTTCATCCTGATTGCAGTAGTTTAAATTGTTGTTTACCAGATTACGAAAAATTAATATATATATCACTAAATAAATAAATAGTAATTAAAATTAATTAATTAATTAATTACTACTGAACAGTAAAGGGGGATAAGAAGAACATATAGTCTGTGATTGAAACAATCACTTATAGAATTTTGGCCGACTCGAAAGTTGAACTATCTCTCCTTAAGACAGAATACGCCCCCGCTACGGTACTGACGGCAAGTTCAATGGGCGTCTGCCTCCTAGGATGAAACGGTCAACGACTGTTGCAAGAAGCACTTCAGTGCAACAGTCCCACGAACCAACAATGGCGAATTTCTCTCAAATAGTAATAAGGGAACAAGGACAGTAGTAGGGAATTTGGATAGATTTTCTAATCTCTCTGTTTGAACAGTTGCATCTCTCTAATAAAGCAACTTAACATTTTAATTAATTAATTAAAAAACGAAATCATTTTTTAAATAATTAAAAAATGATAGTGTTTTTAAATAATTAATTAATGCAGAAAAATAATTAATTCGTAATTAATCCAGATTTTTTTGTTCAGAAAATAAATTTTAAAGCCCAAAGGTCAATTAAAATTTGTCCAAAAAATTTAATAGTTGCTCAAGAACGACCCACGACCCACGACCCGGACCCGGACACGGGCATGGGCACGGATAGTGTAGGCCATCTCCCCTTCAAAGAGTTAAGATAGCCCAAGGCATCCAAGCCTTAGTCCCATAACTTGGGTATATTAACTCCAAGCATTTCTACCACTTTTCCAATGTGGGATAAACCCATTAACTATGTTACACCATCTAGCTTAAACTCAAATGGGTCACTTTAAGTCCAATTTTTTCATTCATTACTTCACTATTTTGAACAAGTGAGTATACCAAATTAATCTCCTTGCTACAAGGAACACATTGGTACTAAGACACATCACTTTTAACATATGTGTCTTAATTAAAATTGACTCTAAAGTTTGACCAAATAAGCTGGCATTTCATAGGCATTTCATAAAATATACAACAATCTATCTCATGTGTGATGTTTGCGATTGATTTATTCATTATGGACAAGTTTAATAGCAATTCTTTGAAGGTGATTGATAAATTTATAAAAAAAATATATTTTTCTAGTTTAGGGGCTTGTTAAACAAAATATGAAATATTTTTTTTATTAGGATTAAGGTATAGGATAAATTAAGACTTGCTGATATTATGGGAATGAAATAGGGAAGTTTACTAGTGATGTATTTAGGTGTTCTTCTAATCTCTACAAGACTCAAGGTTCATGATTGTAAAGTTCTGATGGACAAGTTGAAGAGAAAATTTAAGAATTGGACTGATAGATGGCTCTGTTATTCTGGAAGAGTTCAATTATCCATTTCAGTGCTTAGAATTATTTAAGTGTATTGGATTAATATTTTCATCCTTCCTAAGAAAGTCACCCAAGACATTGATTAGGTTTTAAGGATATTTATATGGACAGAGATAGATTTAAGGAAGTTTGGTGCTAAAGTTGCATTGGAAGATATATGTTATCCTATTGAGGAAGGTGGATTGGGGAAACATATTGGTTGTATAGAATAAGGAATGTATACTTAGACACCTTTGGAATTTAGCCAAGAAAAAAGATTTTTTGTGGGCCAAATGGGTTCATTCTGTCATCATCAAATATGATACCCCATGTATAGTTAATCTAGCAAATGAGTTATCATGATTATAGAGGAAACTATAGAAACTGAGAGACTATGCAAGGAAGTTAATTAAATATCATATTGGTAAGGGTGATTTAACTTACTTTTAGATTGATAATTGGCAAAAGAATGGTCCTATTATTGAATTCTATAAGAATGGGATTATGTGTGATGAAGCAAGCTATAAGAAGGATAAATCTATGGAATTTATTAGTGATAATGGATGGAATTTCCCTATACCTATTTTAAATGATTTTATTAATCGTGCTAATACCAATGTTTCCCCTATAGATTGGCTTTGAAGATTAGATTTTTTGGATGGTTTCCAAAGATGGTATTTTCAACTGTAAGGATACTTGTGATGCTTTAAGAAATAATAAACAAGTTGTGACGTGGTTTAATGTTGTATGGTTTCCTAAGATAATTCCTTAGTGTGCCTTTTTCTTATGGGTGGCCTACCTTAAAAAATTATGGACTGTAGATAAATTAAAGTCTTGGGGGTTATTAATGATGATATGTGTGCTTTCTAGAGTAGTTTTTGTAAGGAGAAATCACTTGTTTTTTAGTATGGGTTCTCTAATAAGATATAGGACAAAATGTTAATACACAATGGGTATAATAGGGCCAATAGAAGTTTTGAAGATGAAATACAATTAGTTAATTTCAGAAGTAAAGAATTTAGATATAACATTAAAAAATTGAGTCTATCTATAATAATATATAACATTTGGATGGAAATGATTGATAGTATTTTTAGCAATACTCATGACAATTTTGAAAGTGTTTTTACTAAGAATAAAAAATGATCCAGGGGATACATGCAAGTGGATAAACATCATCAGAAATAGAAGAAATTAGGAAATAATTATAAAGTGA
Organism: Sambucus nigra; assembly: GCA_949130495.1. Lineage (NCBI taxonomy): Eukaryota > Viridiplantae > Streptophyta > Magnoliopsida > Dipsacales > Adoxaceae > Sambucus > Sambucus nigra. The sequence goes on along the minus strand of OX422224.1, from coordinate 218,243,721 downwards.
GGAATTTCTGTAAGGATTTTTACCTAATACTCTAAAGTACTATCTTTCTCTCTTTGAGTTGAATTTTGAAGATCTTTGTAGTTGCATGATAATGCGTATTGTTGCTAGATATAACTATCCCACATTATATATTTTTGTTAGATCTGGGGTATTAAGTCTGAAACTCAGAATAAAGGATGAGGAAGGGTACTTATCTCTTGATCTGGTTTTGGTGATGGTAATTCTAGCTTTCTCACCCAAGGATTTGAATGGGACTTTGGCTTTCTCGTATTTCGGATTGGAAAGGGTATTGGTTTAGAACTGTATTCTTTTTACCTTGAGTTGAATTATGCTGATCCTTATAGTAGCATGCAAGTGGGTTTTCTTGCTAGATCTGAGTCTATCATGCATTTTTATAGTTTTCGTGAGATATGGGGTGATGATACGAGAAATCGACCATAAGGCGTTCTCGTACCAGCAAGTCAAGAGTAAAGTGTGTAATAAACAAGTAAAGCAAATAAATAGAGAGAAACAAGATATAGAGTGGTTTAGCCCCCAAAATGGGCCTACGTCCACTGTGTTGCTCCATCCTCATTATGTGCGTTGTATTATACAATATAATCATGCCTAAAGAGGCGTACAAGTATGAGAATAAGGGTGAATACATGGAAGTATTAGAGATTTCGGTGAGCCCGGGAGGTGGCTGTGATGTAGATTTGTGTCTCCAAGAGATATCTCGAGGTTGTGTAGAGAGAATCTGTATTGTAGAGCCTGCCCCGGACTGGTATGGAATCGATCCCTTTCCTTCTAGGTGTGGTCCTCTATTTATGAGGAAATGTGTTGAGTCACATGTCCTAAGCACGTGGCGTATACTAAGTCTGCAGCAGTTGCGGATAAAGGGGGGTGCGGCATGCAAAGCAAGCAGTGTTGTAAGCTGATAGAGGGGTGCCGCGTACCATACGGTGGAGCTCTATGGCCTACAATGGATAGGGCTGCACCCCGTGCCATCTAGTCCTGAAGGGATGCCGTGCCAAGTGAGTTCTGGCCGCGGCCTGTTTGACCTATGATGCCTGCGAACTGGAGAAGAATACATTCCGCGGCAGGGTGCTATATTTGTACTATCAATAAGCCCCCAAGCCGTAGTGCCAAGGGAGATCAATTGGGAGTGTGGCTCAGTAGCCTAGGTATCACGGAGCTTCCAAAGCGACGATTCGTCTTCCGCTCTCCCTTATATAAATTGTTTTTGACCGTGGACTTCATTACGTTTCCAAAACTTTTGAGAGCACATCGAGAGCGAAACTCTGCACTCTCTCTCTTGCATATTCCGATAACCTTCCGAGGCGGTGTGCGGTGGTTCAAGGCGGTCTGAAGCTGATCATTGCGAGTTTCTTCATTTCCAGGTGATTTTTCAACCACCATACTTTCGTAAAAGCCTTTGAAATTTACAGTTTCCTTCCTTTTTGATATGATTTTTCTTTTTCTGGTTGATTTGCTAGAAATCTAGGGTTTTGTTTGTACGTTTTGTCCTTTCCCACGTATGCTACATATGAAATACATACAACTGTTCTTGGTGTTCATAATCGAACTCTTCGTATTCTGTGAGTTTGATCCTAAAAATGATTAGAATTTAGATAATCAACTGTTTAGGATAGAGTCCGCGGCATGGTAGGATTTCAATAATCATTCCCGTGAATTGTTACAATCCTTCTGCGTCATACCGTGCCAAATGGCCACGATCCCTCAAATTATCATCCGCGGCATCAAATCACCACCCTTATAGTCTCGAACATCCTTCAAACTTCCATGAAAATTTAGGAATGGCCGTGGCCAGGAATACCTTGAAGCAATTCTATCTTATTATCGCGGCATACTATGTTCCTCTGCTGACATGGATGTGGCCGCGGCTAGTAGGGACAGTACGAACACATAAGTTCAAGTAATAGTCGGCCCTTAATAACTCGTTAGGGAAATAATTCCAAACGCTTTTCCAAGACCTATAAATAATTCTTTTGCGGCTTCTTAAAGTCTTTTACAAACCATACTGGCTGTGGCGCCTAACTGCGAACTTTGCTTTTTCAGGTACTGTTGCAGCCATATGAGCTTTGACCCAGACGAGTTCCTGAGAGGCTTTTGGGCAAAGCATTTTGGCACCTCTCCCCCCGAGCTTACTTCCGTGCCCCCTCAAAGATCAATAGGCCCTTGCAAACTAAAAGATTGCTCAAACTGCATGATACTTGACTCAGACTCCGCAGACTTTGCATCTGGGAAGGATTTCAAATCTCCGTCGATGGAAGAGGAAGCTAACTCAAGTACTCATCCAATGGGTGTAGGAGACAGTGCCGCTACTGTTAGAAATAACCCAGGTGGAACATCTGGGAGAGCTGAGAGACCCTTGGCCGCGCTTGATATCCGCGGCTCCATGACCCAAGATTGGGTTGAGCAGGTGGCTGAGGCCTTCGAATTTCTAGAAAATTTGACGTGCTCAGCCCCTGCCGCAAACCAAAGACCATGCACGGTTCTATCCGATGATGGAATTTTCTTCCTTATGCACGCCTTCATCTATGGGCTGCGACTGCCTATTCCAGTTCCTATTCGTCACCTTTTTTAGGCAATGAACCTGGCCCCAGCATAGTTGGACCCTAATGGCTGGAGAGCCATTCTCGCTGCGATTGTCCTTTGGGAGAATTTGTTCAAAAAGGACATCACTCCCGTGGAGTTCTTTCACTTCTACCGCCCAAAAGAGAACTCAGTGAAGTTCGCGGGCTACTACTACCTCTCTAGCCGCGGCAGGGACGAGACCCTTTACACTGGGAGACCGACCAGTGTGAAGAACTGGAAGGGGAAATATTTCTACATCTCCGACGAAGGCTGGGAGATGTACCCTGAGGAGAATGAAAGAGAAAAGACATATAGAATGCCGCGGCAGTGGGGGTCTCCCTCAAAGTTAGGTAATAAGACTGTAGCCGCGTCCTTTTATTTCACATAAATATGCATAACTTCCACTAACCTTTGAATCGTCTTTTCTTTCTGCAGCCCTTGGCAATCTGCTCTTGAATAAGCGGCAGGAAAAAAAGAGTTGTCGAGGCCGCGAAAGTTCCTGCTGAACACAAGAAGTTCGGCACACTTGTAACGTCGGCAACCATATTTGAAGCGGGATTTTTCCCAAACAAATCCATTCCTCGACGAATGGGCGCGAAAGGTAATTAACTGCTCCATAATTTTTACTCCGCGATCATTTATTCTCTTGAACTCAAGCTATTCCTTTTCAGGTGAAGAAGTTGACAGGGAACTGCTAGCGACGCAGCTAGCGGAGATGGATGAGGACACAGTCGTCTTAAATAATACTGCGCGAAGCAGAAAGAGGAAGAGGTCCAAGGCCAAGGGACCTGCCGCGGCTCCCTTCGGAGAAAATAATGCTTCCCCTGTCGTGGCTCCTACCAAAAAAACTACAGCACCTGCCGTGGATCAAATGGTTAATGATGAGAACCTTCCGTATGACCATTTTGATGATGACATAGGGGAAAACCTGGTCGTGGCGGGCTTGATGTCAACCGATGTTCCCCTTCACTCATCCTCTCCTCCTCCTCCAACTATTGTGGCGGTTAACACGAACTTGCCACCTCCTCAATTCCGGGGAGAGTCTGGGCCTGATGGTAGACCAAGGCCCCAATTAAGGCAGCCTGACCCCAATTCCTCTTGGTACACTACCGCAAAAGCTGCGCAGAGGATGAAAAAAGCCTTGGATGCCACAGACCTTGACAGTCTAGTGGGAGAAGATCATGAAGATTTGGAGGACCGTGGCCTCCATAGCCTTCTGAGGGTACGTACCAGTTATCATTCTTTAACTTTTACATCTCATATTTTTCCATACTTTTGCTAACATCTTTTATTTCATGCTGCGGATGTGATTGTGGTCCAGAAAAGGAAGTACGAGGCCTTGTACAAGTTGAAGGAGGACGAGAAGAGTGCTCATGTCATGAACTTGTACGCTGCACAGACTTCTTCTTTTGAGGCAGGGAAGAAGTCTGTTGTCGTAGATCTTCAGGCTACCCATATGGACCTTGAGAAAGCATTCAAGGGAGGGAGAAAGCGGAGGAGAATTTTAAGCAAGCCGCGAAATCCCTGAAATCCTCCCAGGCCCAGACTGTCGAAGCCGCCCGTGTCATGGAGATTTCAAATACCAAACTCGCCCTACTCCAGTAGAAATACGAAGAGTTGGAAGCCAAGTTTGCTAAAAAAGATGAAGATCATGCCGCGGCAGTAAAAAATTTGGAAGATCATGGTGACGCCCTCCATCTAGCCATAGATCATGCCGTGTAGTCATTCAAAGGCTCCAATGACTTCTTCCTTATCAATAACAGGGCATACCTCCGTGGCTACCAGGAGCATCGACAAAGATTTATTACGAGGTTCCCTGAGGCCAAGTAGGAGGTCCTTGCTTGGAAGTTGAGCGATGCCGAACATCAAGAGTGCATCGTTGAACTTAAGGCCGCGGCGAAAGAGAGAGCAAGGCTCAGGGTTGAGGCAGAGGCAGTGGCTGTGGACGGAGAGTCAGAGACTGTCGCGGGCGAAGAAGAGGCTGATGATGATGATGATGACACAACCTCTTAAAATAAATTTATGTTGCATCATTAATATAGGGCTGCGTCCCTCCTTTTTGTAATCTTAACTTCTGATGTGGCTGTGGCCTTTATTCTGTAATCTTTGTCTATTAATACCAAGGCTGCGACCATATTTTTACCACTACGATTGACTGCTTGATATTCCTTGCTCTTTTACATTGCATGTTTTACATTGCTTGCTATAATGAATGGTTGTACGTAACTGCCTCATTTTTGAAAATGCTTCCGTGCCCCGATAGACATAACATTTTAAGTCCGCGGACAGAGATCCATTTCTTCGTAGTATGATTGTTTGTCAATGTCCGCGCCCACATAAATGGTGCCATTTTACTCCTGTAGGACATCAACTGCTGCGTCACAAGGTCACTACGTGTAAGCCGCAGCCCTTTATTATGCCGCGTCATTTTAACGTCTTTACTTTATTTCCGCGGACATGATTTCAAGGCTGGGGCTTGCTGATTGCATGGATCCCCAGCTGCTTTCATAGTACCTGGCTGTCTGAACCGTTTATCTTTTGTCATCCCATAACCAACATGGAACATATAGAGAAAGCCTTTCCTTAGACTTTGTACAATCGATTCTCCTTCATCGTGGCATTTGACGATGTGGAAGTTGTAGTTTTTTCATGCTTCAAGATGTTAGTGCCTCAGCACTTTCATCACTGAATGGCTCCTAGAGCTCTGCAACCGTATCAGTGGGATGCGACACATTTCTGGTTCACCTGAACAATGTGCCTCTGTAGACACACGTGGGTATTTCCAAGCCTTCTCAGGCTGGGTCATGTTGCCAATCCCTAATATGCGAGACACAATCAAGCCTCTCCAGGCTGGGTTATGTTATTAAGCCACCCACAGCTAATATGCGAGACACTATCAAGCCTCTCCAGGCTGGGTTATGTTATTAAGATACCCACAGCTAATATGTGAGACACTATCAAGCCTCTCCAGGCTGGGTTATGTTATTAAGCCACCCACAGCTAATATGCGAGACACTATTAAGCCTCTCCAGTCTGGGTTATGTTATTAATCCACCCACAACTAATATGCGAGACACTATCAAGCCTCTCTAGGCTGGGTTATGTTATTAAGCCACCCACAGCTGCTGATATATATAAAGCCATCCCTGGCTAGATATTATAAGCCTCCCGGCTTGTTGACGCATCCCGAAAGCTAAGAACGAGCATTGTAAGCCCTCACGGATGATTATGATTTTCAAAAGCTGAGAACGGGCATTGTTAGCCCCCGTGGCTAATAAGAGCCCCTTGAATTCTCAGATGTTTTCGCGAATATGATCATCAGAAGATAAGATGTAGTTTCACATTGTGAGAGGAACTTCTGAGCTAATAAAGGTCGTAATCCCTCCATAAGTGCATCCCGAAGTAGAATAATCCTTCGAGATAATTTTGTTATTCTTCCTCTGGAATCTGTTTAAGACAAAAAGTCTTTTTGTGAGATAACAGATATTGAAACCAAGAGAAATATCAGATATGGCAAAAATTGCTAATTCATATATTTGTATATATATGCTGTAGCTAATGACTTTGTTAACAAAACATAAAGTCTTGAGTATTAAGGCTACAATGAGCTTCATAAAACATAAACAAAAACAGTTGAAATTGGAAAGACTAAGGATGAGGTGCGGCATGCAGCCTCTGTTAGGTCTGGCTGGGTCCTTTATGCATTCTTCAGGAATCACTGCAGCATCCCTTGCCCAATTAGCCTTTCAACTTCATCTTTCAGAGCATAGCATCACTCTGTGTCATGGCCATGGTCCTGATGGAATTTGCACCAGGTAGCTTTGTTCCTCTTGTGGGGTGGATCTCTCAACTTTTCTGGCCACCTCAAAAGCTTATCCTCTTTGATGAACTCAAAGATCTCTTCAATTGGGAAAATCAACGACGTATAGACGCTCGGTTTTTTCTCTAATTTCTCTGTTCTCCTTTTCTGACTTCTGCCAGTTGATTCCGCGGCTTCTTTAACTGCCGCGGTAGATAAAGCTTTTTCCTCTGAACCCGCGCCTGTAATTTGAGAGGCCGCGGCCTCTATCATTAGCACCCTCTGAGTTAGGTAATTGACTTGGGTCTGAAGTGAGGCATGGCTGTCATAGAGGTGATTAAGGTGATTGTACTGTTGCACAATCTCATCCTTGACTTCTGCGCTCTGGCTGGATTCTCCTTCCATTTATGCTTTTGTTAGTCTTTATAAAGTATATAGAATCTGAGACAAAACTAACAGAAGAGAGTGATCACAGGAATATTGAAAAAGGGGAATTTGAACTTCTCCATGATATGCCGACGAGGCCGCGACCAGTATGGCACATAAGTGCACTGCCGCAGCCCTTTAATGTTATTCACCAAGGTCGATCCGAAGGCCACTTAAGTCCTTCCCCCGATGATTTTGAACTATTGTAATAGGTCCGCACTAGTAGGGGTAGCGTCGCTAGAGGCTGTTGAACTTACAGGCCTCGCCCCTGGCTAGGCCGCGGAGAGATCCTAAGTCGAGCCCAGGAACTGACATTTTCTCCCCCAATACGCGAAGAAAACCTACTAGGGTCCATTGATGATAGAATTCCCTTGCGGTGCGCAATACGACATAACTTCAATGATAACCCCTAGATCATAGGAAGATGGCAACAAAAATGGGAGTAAATATAGCCCTTCCCTAATCATCCACCTTTTCGGGACTAAAGTCCACCACGCCTTCAGCATTATCAAGATGGAATGATATCACAGGGGTGTGTAAAATATATCCAAAGCCATCAAATGAAGATCCAAAGACAAATCCAGAAATATGAAATACCCGTTAAAGGGGAGCCCAATAACCAGTAACCGACCTGTGAGAAGATGATCCATAGGACCCTCAGGGGTCGAATAAGGTGTTTAAGAACTCATATATGTAGAGAAACAAGATTGAAATATCTCGGTTCCCACAGACGGCGCCAAATAGATGATACGAGAAATCGACCATAAGGCGTTCTCGTACCAGCAAGTCAAAAGTAAAGTGTGTAATAAACAAGTAAAGCAAATAAATAGAGAGAAGACAAGATATAGAGTGGTTCAACCCCCAAAATGGGCCTACATCCATTGTGTTGCTCCATCCTCATTATGTGCATTGTATTGTAAAATATAATCATGCCTAAAAAGGGGTACAAGTATGAGAATAAGGGTGAATACATGGCAGTATTGGAGATTCCGGTGAGCTCGGAAGGTGGTTGTGATGTAGATTTGTGTCTCCAAGAGATATCTTGAGGTTGTGTAGAGAGAATCTGTATTATAAAGCCTGCCCCGGACTGGTATGGAATCGATCCCTTTCCTTCTAGGTGTGGTCCTCTATTTATGAGGAAATGTGTTGAGTCACATGTCCTAAGCACGTGGCGTATACTAAGTCTGCAGCAGTTGCGGATAAAGGGGGTGCGATATGCAAAGCAAGTAGTGTTGTAAGCTGATGGAGGGGTTCCGCGTACCATACGGTGGAGCTCTGCGGCCTACAATGGATAGGGCTGCACCCCGTGCCATCTAGTCCTGAAGGGATGCCGCGCCAAGTGAGTTCTGGCCGCAACCTGAATGAGGTCTGGCCGCGGCCTGTTTGACCTATGATGCCTACGAACTAAAGAAGAATACATTTCGCGGTAGGGTGCTATATTTTTATAGTTTTCGTTAGATATGGGGTATTAAATATGAAACTCTAAAAGAAGGAATGCGAAGGGTTATTATCTTTTTATCTTCCTTTGTTGATGGCGACCTTGACTTTTTGACCCAAGGTTTTGAATGATCCTTTGGTTTTCTCAACTTTTGGGTTAGAGTTTTCTCCATTAGTATGGTTTTTGGAAGTATTTTTTTGAAGATTTAAACTCTGGTTAGTTTGGATGGATGATGGATATTTTGGTTTCCTCTAAATATATGACTTTTTCATCTTCATGGGGTTTTAATGGTTGTATTTTCTTTGATAATTTATTTATTGGTTGCAAGCTTTCTCGCCTTTTATTTGGTTTGAATCGACTTGGTTTATTAGTTGGGATTTTCTGGGAGTTTTATTGGGGTTATTTAGGGTTTCTCCATTCTCTCTTTACCAAGGTTAAAGATGGTGGAATGATATGACAGTATTTGGTTTAATTGTTTTAAAATCCTCTCTTGATTGTGTCCGACATGAGTGGATTTTGGATCATTTTGATTGGCTATGTTTGTGGTGGGTTATGCGTCCTATTTTTTGTGTTAGTGATGGGTGGATAGATGTTTAAATGCATGTATTTGGTTAGTTTAATTTTGTGGGTTCGATATATGGGTCGAGTTTTGGGGTATTTTTTTTTTTGTCTATAGGCCTGCGTGCCTATTGTTTAGCCTGATTTGTTATGACATGTTTGTTGCCTTTGAGTTGTTGTTTGTTTTTTATCGCTTATCGTTTCTTTTTAGGATTCGACATTGGTGTTAATTAAATATCTTTTCACCCAAAAATGTTCCATTTATTGAATTTGGTTTAGAATATCTTATTATAACATTTCTAGATGTTAGTTTATAACATTGTCTTTAATTAACATATTTTATTACATGAAAATGAAAAGAAAAATGCACAAGAGAGATGGAAGAAAAGAAATGTGAAAACATACATTAAATCATTTTCATAATCAGATTCTTAGTGCAATTGGTTTTGTTTACAAAAAAATACAGGATGCCTCGTAATATATCCTTTTTATATGAACTATTTTTGGCTCTTAAAAGGGAAAAAAAAGTAGAAGTCTTACTGGCTTCTCTTTACTAATAAGAAAAATATTATTGACTTCACGACATTAATGATTAGTTAATATTTAGTCCTACAAAATCGTTATATTTTATGTTTTAAATGTAACATAAATCCTAATAGTTACATTAGTTAGATAACATCATTTTTCGATGAATTATGTAATGAGGTCGCTAAAATATTGACATGTCAATCAGCTATTGTATGTGTCTAGAAATTATCAATTCTCGGGCTAATGCCATTATAGAGATTAATCATAATAGTTACAATAATGAGATAACATAAATTTTCGGTGACTTAAAAGTATTAACATGTCAATTAGTTATTGTATGTGTATAGCAATTGTCAATATTCTCAGGTTTATGTCATTATAGAAATTAAAAAATCTATTTAATATCTTGGACTAATAAAATAAATAAGTCTACAATTTTTTAATCAATAGTACTATTTAGTTTATACTTTAAATATATGGAAATTATTTGATTATATGTATATATATATATATATATATATATATATATATATATATACACACACACACATTTTTAAAAAGAATGTAGCAGAGTTTGACTAATGTATATTTGTCCAAATTATATCTCTTTATTAAAAATTTATTTTTGTGCTTTTCACTTTATTGGCTATATATATTGTTTTTAACATATTATGAAATGTAAAATTAAATTACAAATACACATGTGTCTTACTATACATATTTTTTTTGGTTTGAGAATATTCATATCACAACCACCAACTCAATCCCTTCCCAAAAAATCCATTTGTGTTACTATTTTTTTGGATTCATATACACGATTTCCAATCTTTTATGTGCAATATTATTCATCTAATTTTCTCTAATTTCAAATATAAATATACCATTCTCTTCGTGTTGTTTTTCTCTTTTAAAATGTCTCTCAATTTAATAATTTTTTAATCTCCACATCATTCGCGCTCCCATTTAACATATAAGATTTTCATGTTACATGTGTTATACAAATGGTTGGGTAGGCAAGGGAAAATATCACATGTGAGTGAATTTGTTACCATTCAAATTACATGTTCCCTATAAAATTGTTACACAAATGTTTAGAAGTTTTTCAACCACTTATGTACAAAATAAAATTTATTATAAGTTTAATATCTCGTATTTTCTAATATTTATTTATTTATTTATTAATTGTTAAAATAAATTAATAAATGTGAATACTTATTACTTGAATGAACTAGTAATAATAAAATGCATACTTAGATCATAATTAAATTTTCATGTTATGTGATTTATTTGTGTCGCGTAGTATATTTAATTCATTGGTGTAATTAATTAAGTAAGGTTGGACTATATGCAGTCATGCGTAATGTAAGTAAGTGTGCATTTTATTTTAAGTTGGAAGGTACTACCATGATGTATGAGTTACTACCATTTTAATCAGGCCCTGGAGAGATTCGGAGGCCCGGGCATATATTTTAATCATTCTAAGTTAGGCCCCATGGGTAGGTATATCTTTGGGCTAAGTTTTGGACTAGTTTATGTAGTATTTTAGGCTCATTTAGGCCCAAAATTAGGCCTAATATTGGCATGTGGATTTAAGGATAAATTAGGAGAGTTAACCCTAATTAATCAAATAATTTACATAATAGACACAAAACCCTAGAATCCTTAAACCTTTGGAAGAGCTCAAGGAATATTTGGGAGAAGAAGAATAAAGAACAACGCGTGAGGATTAGTCATTCGCATCTTATAGGTAATAAATATCTGACTTTATCGTCGTAAAATCTGTAATTTGTTTATTGTTTCGTTTTATTTAATATCCTGGATTTAGAAGCATGTTTAGGGATTAATTTGATACCTTAATCACGTTCTTATGGATATTAATTGGGTTTAGACTTTGAGTTATTATTGGGTTTAAATCTGATTTCAAAGATGAAAGCTTTTTAGGAGAAACCTTAAATCGATTTGTTATGAATTTTGATTTTGTGATAAGAAATCACATTTATGATTGATTTTCGTGTATGAATCTAATGTATGTGCTATTTGTAATTTAGATTTAAATTGATATGTTATTATGATTCTAATTTATTTTAAAAATTGAAATTTGGTTTAAGTTGGAGAATTATAGAATCAAACTTTTAATCACGTTTATTTCATGCTAAACCCTTTAGAAATGAATTAAGTTCATAACGACGTAAGTTTTCTGGGTTTGGATTATGTGGTTTGGGGTGGTTTTAAATCTTGATTTGGTAATTCGTGGAGATTGGGTCGTCAAACACATATTTTTAGGAAGAACTGTGCTTCTTCCCTGAACCGAATCAATTTGGCCTGGGGGAGAATCGATTTGGCCCCTGTAGCTAGCCGATTATGGGTCGTGGAGAGAATTTTTGGATGATTCTTGTTATAATTGAATGTCGTTATTTTTTTATACTTGAGAGATAATTATTGTATGCAGAATATTAGGTTTGTTAGATAATAAAGCAAGATATATAATAATTTGATTTTAATTAAAGTAGAGATTGGTTACGACTTTAATTAAATTTATACAATTCGACATAGGGGATTCAGAAGGTTTGGGTACACTGTAGAGTTATGCGATATCTTAGATTTATATATGTTATTTGGTGTATATATAATATTACTTGATTTTAAGAATATACCTTTTACTCAGGGGAAATCTACTGGTCGGGGTTATTTTAAAGGTTGTGACCATGTACCACACTCCTCTTTTTTACGCAGGACAGGTGAAGGACATTATGTTTTCATCATACATTCAATCGGTACATGCTTCGTGACAATAAAGTGGATAAAACAATCCATCGAGATCCATTGGACGAGTTTTGGTATGGAACTATACGATGGTGTGATTGCACAATGATCTCCCATTCTTACGTGTGTGCAAGTTTCAGATCCGTTAAGTGAGGGACTTCTATGGGATTACCGACATAAGCACGACAAGTTCCCCGAAGGTAGTTTCTTTCATATAATGTTTTTGACATTATTTAAAAGATATATTTTAGTCTAGTAACTGACCCTTAATTGAATGAACCCTATGTCACGTTATGTGTAATAATATGCCTGATCGAGGTACAACCAAGTGGTCGTGTAAGGATACAATCGTTTTTTGGTTTACCACCTCAATGCAAAAACATAAACTTGAACAACACTTGTTTTATAAATATAGCGGAAAATTCGGGTATCGAATCCACGTAGAACATTGATAAAGTTTGATCGATTTATTACTTCACAAATAAAAGTGTAAAAGATGATCTTTGATTTTAAAACATTTTATACTATCATTAACACTTGAAAATACTCAAATTAAATTGATTAATAAGAAAGAAGCATAGATTAATACCTCATCATGGAATATTTAGCATAAATGGTTAAGTGAAAAGAAAAGCAGTTTCAAGATTAATACCCATTTGGACAATAAATATAATTTAGAGTTCTCATCCTCTAAATTTTCATGAAAGCTTAGTTTGATTTTGGTGTCACCAATACTCTTGAAATCACATACGAAAAATTGCAAATATGGTGCATACATGATATACTCCATTAAGGCTCCTAGATGCAAAACCATGAACAAATCACCTATCAAAACTAGACTAAACCATCATACCATAACAAGTCAACTAATTATCGCACGGTGAGTTCAATAATCTCAACCTAAATTACTTAACTAGAAAGCATTATAAAGGTTGACTGCAACTTTGAAATGGAATAAAGCAATCAAACTAATTAACAAAGAATTGAACTAAATTATGAAAGCTTGAATTAAAGAAGATGATGAATAGTACAGTGCATACAATATGGGAAAAAACCTATGAGAGAGATAGAGAGAAGATCCCAAGATATAAACATATATAAAGAAAAACCCAACTTAAGTTTTATAGTAAGTGGATTAAAATAAAAGAAAAGAAATAAAAGGAACCAAAGTATCTTGATTTTGCAGGAATCGATCGATCAATTTAGAGCATCCAACTTTACTGTCTTTCATCACTTTATAAAACAAGAAAGGGTCGATCGATAGAGCCATGAATAATAATTCGTTATACTGATAGGTGTTTAAAAAATAAAGTAGGTCGATCTATCGATGGGGGGTCGATCAATCGACACTCTGCTTCTAACCTTAATTTACTTCAAAGGAATAAAATGATGCTTGAGACTCGATCATTCGGAAATAGAATGATGTGTTGTTTGAGGCTACATGAATCTAAGTCAATGAACTATGCTCTCATGGACTTTTGCCAACCCAGTAATGCAATCTGAATTTGCAAAAAGGCCCCTAAAGTTGCATCTTGTGATGAGACTTTCTCGAAATACGACCAATTTCTCCGCTAAGCATTCCCACACCTAGATAAGCCTTGCACAATATATATATAAGAGAGAGAGGAATGCTCTCCTACATGACACCTAGTTCTAGGACATAAGGACACTTTTTCCTCATTTTTTTATTTTTCTACTGGAATTAACTTTCACTCAACACATATTCAAAAAAATTTGGTCAAAATATATTTTCTAGCTATTTTAAAAAAATCCACAAAATTCTGCTGGCAAAGACCCTTATAAATAAAATATTTTCAACAACTTTTTGTTGAATTTTTAAAAAATATCTAGAAATTATATTTTGATCTAACTTTTTGACCATGTGTTGATTGGAAGGTTAAGTCCATTGGTAAAATACATAAATTGAAAAAAAAAGTTTTTTAGGGCTTAGGATTAGGTGTGATGTATGGGTGATGTAGGAAGCATGATGTATAGGAGCCTTGCTCTCTCTCTCTCTCTCTCTCTCTCTATATATATATATATATATATATATATACAGTTTATCCAAAATAAGGGATTAAATAAAGGAAAGAAACAAAATAATTATGCTATGATGCTCAAGAATGGGGTTATTAAATCTAATATTCAAGACTAATCACACCCCTATCTTATCTCTTGATAGTCTCTGTAGTGATGAAAAAAAGAGAGAACCAACCAAACAGATAGATAAAAACAAAATAAATAAGTACAAAAGATAAAATACCACTTTTATGGGTACACGGTTGTATTTAACGAATGCAATAAGTCGTTAAACCCCTAGGTTACCCTAATGGATGAATGTTATCTCATGGGGATTTTCATAAATGAAATCCATAAGATCAAATTTCCTCAAAACAAATTCACCCTAAAATCCTATGTCAAACTCAACAACAATTCAAATTTTAATATAATATTAGCAAATTAAATGAGAATTTACCTAGTAGACACCTCATTTTAGTACCCCCCCCTAAAAAAAAAATTCACCTCCATAGGTCCAAGTACTATCCATTTTGGACCCCTGGTCCTCCTTTAAGCCCTAAATAGGATATCAACAGATGTTTATCGAGATCCATTTGAATTTGGTAAACTTTTTACACCAAGAGTGTCTCAATGAAATTTCATAGGTCTCTAAATCCCCTTTATAATGGTCCAGATCGTGCGCAAATCAGACTTACGGTTCACATTTAGCACCCCTTTTACCCGAAAGGTCACCAGACTCTTTTCGATCACCATTTGACTTTGGTCAACTATCGAACCCAAAAGTTTCTCAATATACTTTCATAGTGATCTGAATCCCCTTTCCAATGGTCCATACCGTGTGTGAATCAGACTTAGGTTTGCATTTAGTGGACTTTTTAATTTGAAACCCTAAATCGGAGGTCAACAGACGCTTCCGAGCTCTGTTTGACTCTGGTCAACTATCAGGCCATAGAGTACTTAACTCTTTTTATACATATCTGAGTCCTATTTTCTATGATTCCAACCATGTTCGAAACGAACTTACGGTTTTTATTTTACGACCATTTTTCTAGAAAATCCCATTTGGACTGCCTATAGGCACCCCCACCTATACTTATAGGCAGATGATACCTTACTTGGCTGCCAATGTCTAGCACTTATTTATATAGAAAACCAACTCCTATGCCAACAGGTAGAGCCCCCAGCCTTCAAACTTTCCTATTTAAGGAAGCCTTGACCTCATTTTTCAGGAACCCTTGGATCCTTGCCTGAAATCAATGCTTAACTTTCCAAAATATCCCTTTACATACATTATATCAAACATTTCATTTCCTCATTCTCACCTCACATTTTCACCACCATTACACCACCCATCAAAATTAACTTACACCCCCCCTCCCCCCCCCCCAAAAAAAAAGTTAGATTCCAAGTTTCTTAGAAGGTCTACATCTTATCTATTCAAGCTTACTAATTTAATATCATTTCTTACACTTCACTAGTCTTAAAATATTTGTCCATTTATTTTCTACTTTATCACCTTTAACAATTTTTTTTATCTATATATATATTTACAAAACTTATTTTCATAAAATCCAGATTACCCAAAAATAGTGTTAATCCATATATCCCAAATTAATCCTTGCTCCCATTTCTTCACATTTCACCACTTGTACACGTTTTCTTCACAAATAAAAATAGAAAACTTTAGTTTCAGGCTTATGGGTTAAATTTCACCTTTGTTTTATTTCGAACTACCTGGACTTTGATGCCGATTTCGGCTATGTCGTCATCGCTGAGTTTTCCTTGTGATTCGAGAAATCTTTTTCTTAATTTTTCACATTATATTCTTTATCCTTCCATTACTATTTTCATATATATTTTTGCTCACTTTTAGCAGTCCCATCATACATACTTACTCATTCATTTATAATGAGTCACGATCTAGTGTACTACTCATACATACATATATATACAGGGAGAGGATCACAAGTGAACCTAAAAACTGAACTTTGTAATGAACCTTAACAAAAAAAAATACCAACCCATTAATTTTAATTCCTATGTTGTAATTGGTCCGTGCGAGTCGATCGAATATCCCCCACCCCCCACCCTCACCATGGAAGACCTTTTCACTGAGTAAACATTCCAGTAACTTGTGGGGGTTGGGGGTTGGGGGGGGGGGGGTAAGGGGTCGGGTCACACTCGTGTCCGTTGCCACTGACGCGGACACCATAGAAATTAAAATTAATGGGTTGTTAGGCCTTTTTTGTTAAGTTCATTAAAAAGTTTGATTTTTAGGTTCTCTTGTGATCATCTCATATATATATATATATATATATATATATGACTTATTTTACAACCCTTTAGCGATCCTGTCAGACACGCATATTCACTCTTTATAGAAAATCATGATCCAGTGAGGCGCTCACATTTCTAATACTATATATATTTTTTCCTTTTTTAGTTTTACTCTTGTGACTGATTCGTTCTCATCTTTTCCATGATGCAGACACAGTGATTTCACTTCTCACGCACTTTTCACACATATATACACTTTTTTACACCACATGCACTATACACATTTTAGGAGAAAAGAAGAATACGTTTATAGTCCATGAGAGCCCGAACGGGCGGAATGGGTGCCTAACACTTTTCCATTTACTAACTTAGCCCCCAAACTCGTGATCCATTTGGTTTCATATGCAACAGTTAGTCTTTTGATGTCGTTTCTATGGAGACAACGATATCTTTTGCCTGCTTTGAGTAAAATGTGATGGCGACTCCCTTTTCTACATTTTCATCCCTTTTGATGATGGACGCTTTATGTCCCTGAGAGCCCATGAGCATCACACGAGTGGCGGGAAGGGAGTTCTCTTATTTTACCCCACATTTCACATGAAATCCCTTCTTGGGGTGCACCAGAGATATTTCGACTCCACTCGGAACCTTATTTTTAGAGGACTAGACTCTATTTTACATGGGCTTATTTTTCTTTTCTCCCTCTTTCTATTTTTCAACATGTGTATATATGTTTTCACTTGTTTATTCTTCTTACTCTCATGCCCACATGTTATATATATACCATGGTCGTGCCACACTATCCATGTATATTATTTTTTCCATCATGCTCATTTTATCATCATATGTACATACCACCCTTTATATCACATGCTTAAGGTTTTCTTCACTTATATATATCTCACATTCACGTTTACTTGTACAAATCTTCCACGTGTCACTATACTTGTTCACATAATTCACCTACTCCATGTCACTTGAAGATAGCCATGCTTATTCCCACGTGTTTATATCCACATGCTTAACATCACTTTTATATATCCCATGTCACTTGCACACAGTTCTATATTACTCTCACTTTCACACACTTCCACGTTATTTCCACGTGTATATGTCACCATGTTACTCTCACTTTATCTTTCTCACTTGTGTATTACACATGTTTTTCACCTTGTATATATCACCATGTTTTCTCCATTTGTACATACCTCGTGCTACTTGTACATATTTATTTGCATGACTCTCCTCATAGACTTAGTTCTTTTTCACATGCCATCCATGTGTATCCCCACATTTTACTTCATGCTTAGTAGTTGTACATATTCCTTCTACCATACGTAAAAAACTTTGCATAACATATTAATTAAAACGCATGCATTTTGCACAGTATATAACACGAGCACTACATGTTGATCCAAATTGTGTCTCGTACTAGGGGTTTACTTCGTAATGGGTTGTTGGTTCGCTGGGACTTAGTTAGCCTAGGTAATATGACTCACAACTTCCATTGACCAAGTACCGTCAACGTATATCGAACGGTCCCCCCGAATCTTAATGCTTAACCAAACTCATGACGAGAGGTATATAGCAGGGAACTCGTTCATGTAAGTTAGGTATATCGAATTCTCTCTCATATGTACCATCACCATGAGGTATATCGTGAAGCAATTCATGTACACTCAGATTTTTTAAAAGAATTTTTCACACGAACCAATGAATGATTGACCTGTATGTCATGGAAGTCATGCTAAACGGGAACCTTTAAACTAAACTCCTATGTATCAACCTCATATTATGGTCTTCCCTAGGGCGCTTATACCTAGTTTTTTGGTTTCAACATGAAACTTTACTAAAATTTCGAGTCGTCTTATTGCCCAAAATTTACGCTATTTCACCTATTTTTTAAAACATCACCATGTCCGTGAGTCTGAAAACAATTCAAACTATGCCTTGCATTGTGTACCCCATCCTTTTCTAGACTCGGGTCATGTCCATCATTTCACTTGCACCCTAGGAGAAACATAATACAAGTGAAACCTAATAATAACAACTACATTGAGGTTTTTTCCTTCTTTTTTCTTTAAAAAATACCAAAAATATTCTTTTTGAATAAAAATAAAAAAGTTTTCTTTCCCTCACAAATGTGACTGGACCACTTGTCCTGGATCCCTATTGGCTTAGATCTTCCATCAAGCCACCCGGGAGTTCTACACCCTCATCATCCACTTCAGCGGGAATCAAACAATCTTACTGAAAATTCCTTATGAAGAACACATACTAAAATTCCAATGTCTAGCGAGACTTGATGATAGTACTTGCTCTACTCAGTGTGAAGAACGACATTCTACAAATTGATGTCCTAGAAATGCTAGAGAAACATAGGACATATTCCCGAGGTTACTGAACCATACAATGCCTTCCCCATGGTGTAAGACCATAAATGCTTGAGCCAATGTGGGTTCTAAAAGAGTATCAACAAGTTCCTTATGTTATGTGCATCCCTCATGTTAACGGACCACCCCCAGCTCATTTTCTAATCCCCCAGCTTACTCAGCTAGGGACTAATTTATCGGAATCCATTCTTGGCAATCCTAAAGAATAAGAGTTAAGCTGAGTCAATCAATACCTCATAATGATTTATAAGAAGTTCAATCAGGTTAAAATCTTAGGTAATTATGTGGATTACAACCACATGTCCCCTTATTCGAAGGCTAGGTTTCAGAGAAGTTTAAGATGCCCTGTATAGACAAGTTTATAAGTAACGTACCTCCCACTCTGCATCTTAACGACTACCACCGCTCCATGAGCCCATTCGGGGCTACCGAAGAAATCATAGATTAGTTGTTTTAACTGACTCTCAATAAAAGCACCCTTCGTTGGTTCCTGTCACAAGAATAATCTTGGATTTACAGTTGGGAGAATATAGCTAGGATATTCACAACTCATTACAAGTACAATACAGAGTTAGAGGTAACCCATCGAGATCTTGAACTACTAAAAAAAAGCTTTAGAATTTGTCAGGAGTTTCATCAATAGGTGGAGAGAAAAAACTTCTACCATCACCAACCATCCATTTGAGGAGGACCATCTCAATATCATGAAGAAGATTTTTTTTTGCATATTCGAACTTCTATGGGTAGCCAGTATTGCCCTTATTTTAGAGCCCTTGGGGAAGCTGGAGTTGAGATCGAAGAAAATGTCAGTACTCAGAAATTTGAATATGAAACAAATAATAGAGCATGATAATCTACACCTCCCAAGTATGATAAGCCAACTGCTACCACTATTTAAGCCATTAATAGCATTTTTCATCCTTCCACTTCATGGGCACCGAAATCACTCCCTGTTATAATTCGAAAGGAATACACCGAGGTCCATGATCCCGTCTCAAAATTTTATAAATTTAATTTATACCAAAATCTCATGAAAACCTGGTATCCTCGTTCGTTGCCTGATCCACTTCCCAAGAATTTTAGGCAAGACGCCTTCCCAAGAATTTAAGTCAAGACGCCGTCTATGACTTCCACTGAATCATTGAGCACATCATCGATCAACTCTTTCACCTAAGGAATGTCACCCAAGGCCTCATAGACATGGATGCCATTGCTCCTCTAGCAAATCCTAAACCAACCACTGCCTAGAATCCTTAGCCATTGAATTATGCTAGAAAAAATTCCATTCTCACCAATAAAAGTCTAGATTTTAACCCATACACCATAATTAACCCCACCAATAAACCTACTGCTTCTATTATCTCAATTAAGTCACCTAAAACTCTCCCAATTTCCCCATATTTCCTCTTACAACCTCAAAATTCTCCCGATCAAGCTATTTCCCTCATGATAAGATCCTTCATCGCTGTCCGAACCCATTCAAAAACAAGGAGTCTTAGAACAACTCAGAAGTTATGGGACGAAATTCCCATTTAAAATGACTTTGAAGAAAGTAGTTATAAAAAAATCAGTGATGTGTATATAGAAGCTAGGGAATGGGCCTAGCAGTCTGATGAATGGCTTGTCTCTTCAAAATATATAATCTGAGACAACATTGTCCAAGTCATGTGATAAGAGTATACTAAAAATAAGAATATGTGGGAAGCTCCCAAAATTACTTACAATGTTGAAACTAAAAGGGTATTTGGCCCCTTTTTTTTAATACTTCATCACAATATGGAAAGACTTATATGATGAATCGGTCGAAGTTGTGGAATGAATTGACATTTCTTGGAAAGATAGTATTATTTCTATCGATTGGGGAGGTGACTCTAACCCTTAGAATGACTCAGATGGTGAACTTAGTGATGGAAACACAGATACAGTTTCCTCCTTTTGTGGAATGATATCCTTCGAAGAGTTGTTGTCATAAATAAATAAGATATCTCCTCACCTTATATAGATGAAGAAATTGGGTTTTTATTCTCCCCAGCATCTTTAAATCATATGACCCAACCAAGGCAATACTATAAAGACCCAATCTTCTCACCAACCAGTATACCTATAGATAATGGAAAAAGGATAGCTGAAGAAATCCTAATGCTAAAAATATCGATTGAAGAGAGCAAACTCCTTGAGAAACTCAAAAAAACCCAAACCCGTATTACCCTGTTGTTACTCTTTATGTTTTCCCAGCTTCATAGAAATTACCTGATCAAGCTTCTCACCGGACCTACGATTCCTATATCTATCGTTCCCGAAGAGGTAGTTCATATAGTTAGAACTTTAACTGCTACCAGACTCATTTCCTTCGCCAATAGGGAGATTCCCAAATTCGGCCCAGATCATAATTACGCTCTCAGCATCTCAATAGAAGTTATGGGGAAAATAGTTTCGTTGGTGCTTATGGATGATAGTTATGCTTTGGATGTTTATCCATTAAGAACCCTAAAATACTTGGGATTATAGGTCGGCAACTTCACTCCTACATCCATCGCGGTGAGTTCGTACGATAATACCTGATGAGAAGTTATGGGTTTAATATCTCTCACACTAGGAACTAGCCCAATATGCTCTTAGAAGGAATTTTAAGTCATTAATATCCCTACTTGTTGCAACTTACGCCCTGGGAGGCCGTAGTCCCACAATATCAGGGGGTATCCTCTTCCCTCCATCACAAGCTGGATTTCTTCACCGATAACCAAGTTATCACCATTATCGGATACAATGATAACTCCAATGGTATTAGCACAAGTAAACTCGTCTTCGAGATATAACACATTGTCAATGGTATGTTTCTTTTAAATTTTAAGATTTATCCACTTCCTCTACCAATAAGAAAAGACTTCAATGACAAAGCGTGCCTAGAGCAGAGACTACATGGTAACGTTAATATGATTCACATATTCAAGAAGATGTATTTTATACCCGGAATGGGACTAAGTCATCGCCAATGGGGAATGCTTAAACCTATATAAAAAAATCCTTCCCTCCGTGTGAACTAGGATATCAACTATCTTTAGCTGAGCTCACGACTCTCCATCAGCCATCCCGAAAGAGAGTGACGAAGAGAAAAAAAATGATCAATGGTGATTCTCTAAATGGGAATTTTATTAAAGAGGGCAAAAACTTCCCCTTTTGAGGTTTCCCTGAGCCATGGTACGATGTTGTTTAGAAGAAGACAAAATTGAGGTTCGAGATCTTTTTTTAAGAAAATATTACTTGAATGTAAGTTTCAGAGCATGAGGTGAAACCTATGACCATAAAATCTGCTAACTCAAGCCCCTCTAAAAGCACGAAAAGCACTGAAAGTGCCGACAATGATTAATTGTTTGGCTTTCATACATTGGGAATGGATCTACACACGATCTAGATCGAGGCTGAGCCGTACGACCCATCTGCAAAGATCACTCCTGTTGAGAAACCCATCCTCAATTAGTGAAGTGTCCCAGTCACCCCAACTCTGCCCATCCAAAACCATGTTGTATACCTTCTAGAAAATAAACCCGAATATGTTTTTCCTTTTTGTTACTGATATGAATGTAAATGAGTCCTCCTTTAATGTTCTCAATATTTCATTTCCAAAAAATATTACACTACACCAAAAAGGCTAAATTGTCACCTTTGAGCCGACCACCCTTGTCACGGTCATTGACCGTGATACAAAAACATGAATTTTTTGTCACGATCAGTGACTGTGACAAGTTTGTGGCAAGGAGTTGTCACGGTCAATGACTGTGACAAGAGCAGTTGTCACGAACTTTCCACGATCAAAGACCTTGACAGGTCCGTAATAACTTTGCGATTAAAAAACCCTACCCCCTCTTTTTTTCCACCGTTTCCATTCCCTCCTTTTTTTCCTCTATCGCGCAACTGATCTCTCTCTCTCTCTAAGGTATGTTTTTCTCTCCCTCTCTTTTTCCACTATATGTGTGTATATGTGTATATGTGTGTAGACCCCTTATTTTTATTTGTGTGTGTGTATATGTGTGTAGAACCTTTATTTTTTTGTGTGTGTTGGTGTGTGTGTGTGTGTGCATTTGGGTGGGTGGGGGGGAGGGGGTGAGAAGTGTGTGTGCGTGTGTGGATGTGCATGTGTGTGTGTGATGGTGTGTGTGTGTGTGCATGTGTGGGAGGGGGCAGGGGTGGGGGCAGAAGATAGGGGTAGGGGAAGGGGAAGGGGGCATGGGGGGGACGAGTTCGCCTCGGACCCCAAAATCTCTTGTTATTATTGATTGAATCTTATTGTTTAGAGAATGAAATTAATTTGACATTATAAATAATGTTTGTGTATTCTTATTTAGGTTTGAAATTGCTTAGAAATTGTTAATGTTGATTGGGTGTTATTATTTAGGGCTTGAAGCTAATTAGTCATATGTATTTAATTTCTTATGTTGTTGGAAATGAATTAATTGAGTTGATGAATTAGAAGGAGTATGGGATACACACACTACACCAAATCTGCCTAATTGTCATGGTTATTGACCTTGACAAGTTCAACTTGTCAAGGTCAATGACCGTGACAATTCGGGGAGAGACAACTTTTTTTGTCACGGATATGTCACGGTCATTGACCGTGTCAAGTTCGTTAGAATTGTCACGGATGTGTCATGGGCCATGACCATGACAAGTTTAGTCACGGTTATTAACCTTGACAAAGCCTTGACCTTTTAAAAAAATTGTCACGGTTATTGACCGTGACAATTCTGGGCACAATTAAAAAAAAATTTGCTGGGCAGTATAGCCTGCCACTGCCCAGCAGTATATTTGTACCTGTTATAGCAACATCATATATCCAAATAAACTAAAGATAATGCAAATATATATTCAAAATAGAAACAATATACATGACGATATAATCCAAATATAATTCAAATGTACCAATTTAAAAATAATGTCACTACATGTCTGGGGTAAATGTGAGGAGGTGAGTAGGCTACACGATATATGAATTGACACACCCACTAATATACATCGTGCCGCATTGTTCGCACAACCACAATAGGGAGTTCTCCTTCCCGGGTATCACATGCATGACGAGCACTTTGGACTCGATCTCTTGAACCGCACGTCCATGAACTATTCCACCCTGGACGATATTCGGGTCCCTCAACCCCCGTCCTATCCGTTGGTCATCAAATACATCCAATATGAACACGCTCGGCCAACCAATTATCGACATCGGTTTGGGGAGGGAGCCAAATAAGGAAGTGGATCATCGAAGTACGCACGTGTCGGTGATGAAGCAGCGAGGTCCACATCCTCGTCATCCTGCGCCTCGTTTCTCCCGCACCTCCTCCTCCTCCACCGCCTTTTCCTTCCCTTTCCCCTTACGGTCTTTGCCCAACGTACGCTTCATGAATGAGTACATATCTTGGACCGTCGCCTCCAAATGGGACAGCTTCGCGTCATGTGAATCCACCGTTCGAGCCAACCCCGGTGTCGCTCGTCTCCAATCCGATGATCCTATATTTGGCCACCCGCGAGCTCGCCCCCCCTTGTCCTCCCCTTGCGATCAGAGCCAAGCACTTGGCTGAGTGCGTCTGTGGACAAAGACGCCTTGTCGGCATCAGACTGCGACTCATGCACTTCCTTAAACTTTGCCTGAAACGACAAAAAGCACATGATTAGTAAAATAAGTAAACTAAAAAATTATAACGTAATTAACAAAAATTAAACTGTTGTATTACTTACAATCGTGGCCGCGACGCTCGGGGACACCTCCTTGTCCTTCCCCTTCTTCGTTCGAAGAGCCACATAAGTATCGAGCCTATGTGGCTTACCCCCAGGGCCACTCCCTACCCCCTGAAATAAAATAAAGTAAAATTAGTATCGTCCCCGCAAAGTAAAATAATGCAGAATAATATATTTATCTAGTTATAGAAAAATTAAATCTTACCTTCATCCTATGATCCACCTCGGTGTAAGACGTCCGGTCGGAGTAGTGCACATCCATATTTTTTGCCCGATTTTTCCTCCTGATTGATGAGATGCCAATTGTCACTCCCCGATCTCATTGTCAATGAACTTTTGCCATTATGCCAATGAGATCGGCTCCTTCGATGGGAAGGATTCACGCCATTGGATAATGGACTCTCTTGTTTTGCCAAAGTACCGTGTCTGCATATTTTTCTTCCACGTCTTGTGTTGCTCCCTCAACTGCTCCAAGACGGAATCGCGTAGCTTTGGATCCAAGTTGAATTGTTCCTGTCCAACAAATACAATGTTAGTTGCGAATAAATATAAATATAAATATAAATATAAAATGAAATTGAAATCGAAATTGAAATTGAAATATTCATACAAATATAAATATATTACCTGTAGTGCCGCCCAAACAGCTAACTTGAGCTCATATGGTACCTCCTTCCAACTCATAAACCCTGGGCCGATGACCGTTTTTAGCAGCTCGAGGGATCTCGCTAATAGCTCTGACTTGTTCTCGATGGTAATCTCAAATTTTCCATATGTGGGAAGCCTGGGGGCCGAGGAGCCCTTGTCGCCTCTGCTACCACCGAGCCCAGATGACATCATCATAACCCGCATCATCATCCTCGTCTTAATACCTGAAGGAGACATTTGCTGTAAAAAAATGTTATTAGTACAGATAAAAAAAATTAGAAGAAGACATGCAAATATGTACAATTACTGCCCCATCTAGAACTAGCTTCTGTGGTAACTAATTAATAATGGGCACTAAATATTTATTTACTAATTATTAATGGGCACTAATTATTGAGGGGCACTAATTATTAATGGGCACTAATTATCAATTAAACTAACACACCCACCCACACCCACCACACCCCCACCCCCACCACCCCACCCCCTCCCCCCGCCACACACACGCACACACCTGCACACACACACACACACACACACCACCCACCCCCACCACTCCACACCCTGCCCCCTCCCATCACCACACTCCCTGCCCTCCCTCACCTCACCTCACCCCACCCCACCCCCACAACACCTGCACACACACAGACACACACACGTACATACATACCACCCCACCCCCCTCCCCCACCACACACCACCACACACATGAGAAGTGATAGAGGTGGGGAATTCATATACTCAGGTGTTACAGAATACTGTGTAGGTAATGGATATAAACATGAATTTAGTGCACCTAATATCTTACAACAAATCTGCCTAATTGTCACGGTCATTGACCTTGACAAGTTCAACTTGTTAAGGTCAATGACCGTGACAATTCGGGGCGAGACAACTTTTTTTGTTACACTATATATTTCAATTATGTTTCATTTAATTATCATACTATATATATATTGTTCGATATACAAAGTAATTTTAAAAAAAAGTTGAAAAATCCCACCCCCATATGGACAATAATCCAGTGGTCATGCCACTTTTAAAACTAACCAACCCAACGTCGACTAAACAAAATAATTCAACAGCAATGTCAACAACAAATGTGTATCCCGTACTCCTTATAATTTGTCTACTCAATTAATTCATTTCATCAATTAAACTAACAATTAAAGTATACAGTTATTAATTTACTAATTTACAATGAGGGGCACTGATTATTAATGCGCACTAATTATTAATTTACTAATTATTAATGGGCACTAATTATTGAGGGGCACTAATTATTAATGGGAACTAATTATCAATTAAACTAACACACACACCCCCACCACCACCCCACCCCCTGTCCCCCTCCCCCTCCCCCTCCCCCACCCCACCCCCTGTCCCCCACCCCCACTACACCTGCACACATACACACACGTACAGAACCCACCCCACCCCGACCACCTCCCTCCCCCCTCCCCCCTCCCCCACCACACACATATATACACACAAATACACACACATATACACATACATATACACAAATATATATACACACATACACACATATATAGAAATGAAAGAGAAAGAGAGGAAAAAACATACCTTAGAGAGAGAGAGACAGTTGAAATCGCTTAGAGAGAGAGAGAGAGAGAGAGGGAAAACAAAAAAACGGTGGGAAAAAAAAAGCCTAGGGATTTTTTTACTGAAGACATTGTAACGGTCGTGTCAAGGTCCTTGACCGTGACAATTATTTAAAGAATTGTCACGGTTTATGACCGTGACACGACCCTAACAAATATATTTGTCACGGTCATAGACCGTGACAATTATTTTTCACGGCCTTGTCACGGTCAATGACCGTGACACAAAACGCGTGTTTGTTGTCACGGTCAATGACCGTGACAAGGGTGGTCGACTGAAAGGTGACAATTTGGCCATTTTGGTGTAGTGACATTTATTGGTTTGTTGTTTTTGTTCGATTATATTGGACGGATGTGGTTGGATATGGAAGTTGGTTGTTTAATATTTTTTAAATCCTTAATTTAATTCACACTAATAAATCCTTAAATAATTATATTGTCTTAATTTGTTGGGTTGGTTAATTTTGGAAGTAGCACGACCACTGGATTATTGTCAAAATGGGGGGGGGGGGGGAGAGAGAGTTTTAAACTCTTTTTTAAAATTACTTTATGTCACGTCCCGCTCGAGAGTTGCACGACCATAGACATATGATAATTAAATAAAACATTCTTGAAATTACATATAGTGCGCATAGATACTAGCTTTCTAGTTCTCATGCGTACGCATTCAATAGACCTTAGACCCATTCGAGAGTCATTACCCTTGTAATGAGGTCTCTCGAATTGTATCGCTTGGACAACTTGGGACTGCATAGTTTCTATATAATAATATTCTTAGTGTCTTAAACTTGTTACTTTTGGAGGAAGTTCTGTAGTCGTATCTTAATGTTCTCCAAGTATATACTAGATGATGCGATGTTAAGAGTTATTTCAATTGATAAATAGAAATAACACACACACTTGCAAATCTACATCGTGTACTTGGAGAACTACGGGGATATACTGTCAAATTTTCCTCAAAATGGAACAATGTGCACGATCTGTTAAGTATATTACAGAAATATGCTATCTTGAATGGGATAGGACCACTCACCCTTTAGAGGAGATGGAGGAAATAATAGAAATTAATATTATAAATTGAATTTTATTTTGAATTTGAAATTTAAAAATCGAATATAAATAAGACATATAGAATTTGAAATTTTGAAATAGTAATTACTATTATAAATTGAATTTCAATTTCAATTTCAAATTAAAATAATATTTGAATTTGAATTTGAATTTGAATACATGAATAAATTTACCCATCGAACCTAGCCTTCTAGTTGTTATGCGTATACATTCTATAGGTGTTTATACTAATGGTAACTAAATATTCACACTTTTGTTTATGCTATTTTACCCATAATAGGTTATTGTTTGTAGTAGCTGTGATGGGATATCCTAAATACAAAGAGTGGATGGGTGAGACAAAGAGATTAGGGGATGTGTTTCGCAGAGGTGCTGATTAATTTGTGAAATACACAAAGAGATTCCATGATAATGAAGAGTTTATTGTCCGTGTGCTAGGTGTAAGAATGGTAAGGTGTTTGAGTGAAAAACAGTTGAACTACAATTGTTAAGATGGGGTATGCAAGATAGTTATCGAAGTTGGGTTTTTCACGGGGAACCGAAAGTTCCTTTTATCCCCGAGAAACCTTCACAACAACCTTCAACAAGAAGGATAAATGTTCAAGGGGAGGATGACAATGTAGATCATAATATGCTAGAGGATTTAGTTTATGACGCGTATGGATTTCATGAAGTGGAAGATAATGAGGTCACTGACGATGTACAATATACAGGCGCTCATGAAAATATCGGGATAAACCTTGACGATGACTACCAAAGTTTAAAATTTAAGACGAGTTAGTCGTTATACTCTAGTTATGAGAAAGATCAAACAACTTTACATGCGATGGTTGGTTTGCATAATTTGAAGACTCAATATGGTTTGTCTGGAACCAGCGTGATAGGAATTTTGAATTGGGTGAAGGTCTGGTAACCTAAGCAAAATACGCTTCTAAACAACTATCATACTATGAAAAATAGTTTAAAAGGTTTGGGAATGAAGTATAAATCAATTCATGCCTGTGTATGACTGCATACTATACCGAAAGTAGTATGAGAATCTCGATCGGTGTTTGGTATGCGATGAATCTAGATATGTCCATTCTACTGGGAAAGAAGTCACAAACTCAAAATCGCCTTAAAAAGTATTGAATATTTTCCCGTTGAGCCTAGATTAAAGAAGTTTTTCACAGTACCATGGATAGAAGAGGCAATGACTTGGCAAGCTAAGGAAGAAGTAGGAGAAAATATCATGTTCCATCCTATTGATTCTACAGTTTGGAAGATGATGAATTGTGAGTATCCCAATTTTGCTTGAGAACAGCGTAACATTCGTTTGACAACATCAACAAATGGTCACAATCCATTTGTAAATCTAAGCGCCAATTAGAGTGTATGGCCAGTGATCTTAGCCCAACTAGACCTCCCTCCTTCACAGTGTATAAGACCTGAATTTTTGATGTTGTCTTTGTTAATCCCTGGGCCAAAGGCTCCAAGTGAGGAAATCAATGTATACCTGGACCCTTTGATAGAAGAATTATATGAGTTATGGGAAGAGGGTGTGAAAGAATTTGACTCTTTTAGAAAAGAAGAGTTTATGATGAAAGCTATGTTGATGAGGGCAATTCATGATTTTCCAGCATGTAGGACATTATCCGATTGTGTAGTACATGGTTATTTGGGGTGTTCTATTTATGTAGAAGAGACGGATCTCTTCATCTCCCCTCAAGCTCAAAAAATGTACACCATTGCCATATGAGGTTTTTACTCCCCTCTTATAGTTTTAGATTTGAGAAAGGTTCCAATTTTTTACCGGGCGGGGTTGAATATAAGATACGGCCGAGAATACTTTCAGGTTCAGAAATTGAAAGTAAATCTTCTGATTATGAACCTAATATGCCAGGTAAGAATCCTATATTTAAGAATGTCAAGCATAAGAAGGCCCCAACAGGGAATGAAACTGAGATAAGAAAGACATGGTCTAGGAGGTCAATTTTATTTGACTTGACTTATTGGAAGAATAACCCGGTGCGCCATGTATTGGATGTGGTGAATGCAGAGAAGAATATCGCTGAACTTATTGGGGGCACATTTCTTGGGGGGCTCATTCGAAGGATGGAGAAAATGCATGAAAAGACCTTAAAGCGTTGAAACTTAAGCCACAACTATGGTTGAAAGAAGATAGTATAATAAGGACAATAATTCCCCCTGATGTGTTTACTTTAACGAGTGAGGAAAGGTAGGTGCTTTTAGACATAATATATAATTTGAAAGTTCCATCTAATTTTTCATCCAACTTGCAAAGGATTGTGAATTATGCTACCCGTGATTTACATAAGTGTAAGTCCCACGATTGGCATGTGATCATGCAATTAGTTCCTTTACTGTTTAACCATTGTTTCTCTAATCACATGGATTTACGAAGGGCTATTATGCAAATTTGTATTTGCTTCTCACTTTTGTGTAAGAAGGTAGTCAATCGAGATCACATAGTGGCCACAAAATTGGCGATGAACGAAGCAGTTTGTGTATTGGAGAAGTGCTTTCCCCCTTCTTTCTTTGATATAAGTGTTCACTTGTTGGTACACCTATGCGACGAGGCACTTCTTTGCGGTCCAGTAAGATATCAGTGGATGTATCCATTTGAAAGATTGATGAAAGTTTTCAAAAATTACGTCAAGAATACACGATGCATTGGAGGATCAATTGTAGAGGAATACATCAGCGTGGAGTCATCGATCTATACTTGGGAATATATGCCTGACTCGACCAACATGGATGATAATGATGAGTTCATCGATGAGGGTGGCCATGTGATGGGAAAATGAGTGAAATTAATGAGTTTACAACATGAGCAATCATTATCTTCTTAACACGCATGAAGATGTCGAAGAATGGAAAAATTAAGTTGAAATTATTTTTAACATTTAAATTATTTTAATTTTTACGTGATTAATTTTGTAATACTTTCGTCACGATCTATGCAGAAAATATGAAGCATGTGAGAACAATAAAAGACGAAAAATAATGGCACAATTAGACAACGAGTTTAGGTTGTGGTTGTCACACGAGATAATTGTAATTAATATAGACTGTTATCAAATGTCACATTATAAGAAAGCTTTACTACTAACCTAATTAATTTATCTATATTCTCAGCTCTTAAAGATGGGTGATGTGACATCAAGGCTTTCTCGTCTAGCCACTGGACCCTTGTTCATGGCACAAGAGTACAAAAAATATCGATTGAATGGTTACGTATTCGATGCAAGGGTGTATGAGGAAAATAAAAATGTACATAACTCGGGCATTTCATACAAGGCTCTTACTTTTTTTCGAGCGAGCGCAAAAGATAAAAATCTCATTGAAGTTGAAATGACTTACTATGGTGTAATTCAAAATATATTTGAATTGGACTATGTAAACTTCAAAGAGGTTGTATTTTACTGTGATTGGGTAAGAGTTAAGGATAAAAATTCTTGTAAAGTTGATCCTCGCACCAATTTGATCATGGTTGACTTTTCTAAGTTGAAGAGCAACGAACACGTGACCGATGAGCCATTTGTTTGTTCTTTTCAAAAGGTCAAGCAAGTGTTTTACTCGAAGTATATCAACAACGAGTTAGGGTCAATGGTCCTACATGCGCCAAAGTGTCCAAATAGTAGTGTCGATGACTTGGCTGCACCTACCGAATATAAATCCATTTTTATGATAACCCAAATGTGAAACAATCTTTTGATTTGTAATTAGTATTCAAATTATTTGTAATGACTAGTGGTTGTATTGTTCTATTGCTCTATTATCATCGGACGACAATTTAATGTTTTTTTATTAATTTGTACTTGATCATTTTAATGCTTGTAATAACCAATTGAATATGTTTATTAGAATTTTCATCAATTTAAGCACAAATATCATCTTAATGCTAAGCAGGTATTGGTATAAATTAAAATTGGTATAAATTGGTATAAATTGAAATTGGTATAAATTGATATTGGTATTGGTATTTGTATAAATTGAAATTAATATAAATTGATAGTGGTATTGGTACGTATTGTTATTATCGGATTTGAGCATTAATTCAAATTTCATATACATCTTTGTATTAATAATAATAATTTTTGCAGAAAATGACTTCATCAGGACGCAGTAGCGGAGGCGATGAGGACTCCTCGACTAGTAGGCCCCCCAAATGGGGAAATTAGGGGTCATCATCGAGAATAAAACAACTTTATTGCCTAGAGAGCTAGAGTTGTTGAAGGCGATTGTCGTCTCGGGGTACACTGATTGGAGGGCCATGCCTATTGACCTCAAGAAGAACATCTAGGGGGGGGGGGGTACAGGTTGGATATTTAATATTTTTATTTTTATTTATAACTTTAATAATTACTTACATGATGGTTTGTATTTGTTTGATAGGAACAATTCGGCCTTCCCCTATATCTCTGCGACCCCACGTTGGAGAAATTGAGGGATCACTATAAGACATGGAAGAGGAATTTATGGGCACGGTACTTTGGGAAGACCCGGGAATCCATTATGAGACTCCATGAAATCGTCCCCCAAGGAGCCAATCTCATTGTACACAGTGATAAAAATTTATCGACAATGAGACCAATGAGTGGCAATTGGCATCTCGCTAATCAGGGAGGGAGAGCTGGGCATAAAATTTGTATGTTCACTACTCCGGGCGGACGTCTTACGCCGAGGTAGATCATAGGATGGTAAGTTTTTAATTTTATTTAATTTTAGTCATTACAATTTATCATTAATTTGCATTACTTACTAATTTTGTATTATTTTATTTCAGGATACGGGGAGTGGCCTTGGGGCTAGGCCACATAGGCTCGACGCCTAAGTGGCAATTCAGATAAAAAAAGGAAGGAAAAGGAGGTGGCCTCGAGCGTCACAGTCACCATTGTAAGTTATAAATGTTTAATTTTTTCAATTATGTTATAATTTTTTTATTTACTTAATTGACTAATCGTGTACTTTTTGTCTTTTCAGACAAAGCTTAAGGAAGTGCATGGGTCACAGTCTGATACCGACAAAGCATCTTTGGCTACGGACGCACTTAGCCAAGTGCTCAGCCCAGATCGCAGGGGGAGGACTAGGGGTGAACTCGCGGGTGGGGAAGTCCAGGATCATCGGCATGGAAACGAGCAACAACGGGTTGGCCCATCAGGTGGCCTACCATGACGATAAGCTATCAAGGTTAAAGGTAATAGTGCTAGATTTGTATGCCTTAATGAAGCGTCAGTTGGGCAAGGGCAAGGGCAAGGGCAAGGGTAAGGGCAAGGGTAAGGGTAAGGGTAAGGGGAAGGAGAAGGTGGAAGAGGAGGATGAGGATGAGGACGCCAACGTTGACGACATTGATTCATCGTCGATACGTACGAACTCGATGCCATATGATGATCGATTTCCCATCATGACTCCCATCGAGCGACCAATGTCAACACTCGATTGGTCGAGCGTGCATCTACTAGACATATATTATGGCCTGCTAATAGCGAGGGGGTTGAGGGATCCGAACTACCGCCCGGGTATGCCGCTTTATGGACGTTCCCTCCAAGACATTGAGTCAAGAGTGCACATCACGCATGTGGTGGAGGGAAAGGAGAACTCACATACATGGTTGCGCGAACAATGCGGCGTTCAGCATAGTGGGTGGGGGGGGGGTGAATTCATATGTTGTGTGGTCTTCCTTCCTCCTCCAACTTGATGAAGATTGACATTATTTCTATCTCTTTTAATTTTAAGAATTGTATTGTATTTATATTCTTTTGATTTTGATACAATTTGATTTGGATATGATGGATATTTGAATTTCTATTTTATTTGGATATGGATTATAAATTCCTTGATTTGGTATATGATTTGTATTTTATTTGGATATATATGTTTTTTGAATAGGTACAATTTTGTTATAACAGGTACATATATATTGATGGGCAGTGGCAGTGGCCATACAGCCCAACAGTTTTTTAATTATGCCCAGAATTATCACGGTCAGATACTGTGACATGTCCATGACAAAGAAGTTGTCACAACCAAAATTTTCATGGTCATTGACCTTGACAAGTTGAACTTTTCATGGTCAATGACCGTGACAAGTCCACAGTTTTAATGTAGTGTTACTAGTGAAATAAATGAGGATTTTGAGTATCTTGATGGAACTTACATTAATTTCGTTAATTCTAATCAAACAATCGATGAAAATGATCTAATGAATGAGAAATTCTTAACTTACCTTAATAAGGAAAAAATCAAACAACATAATCGCGTTCAAAGTAATGATATTGGTATTAATCTTGGTTCTAGTATCTCTTCGCACGATATTAGGACAAGATCCACCGTTATGTGGATGTCTTTGTATGGTCCTACACTGACATATCCCACATAGACACATAGCTTGTGCAACATGGGATCCCAACTTATCTAGAATGTATGACATTCAAGCAAAAATAAGAAAGCTCTACCCCGAGTGCTCCATTAAACTCAAAGATAAAGTAATTAAGAAGTTGGATGTAGGTTTATTCTACTTGGTTGAATATCTGATGTGGTTTTCCAACTTCGCCCCTCTAATAAAATCAGGAGGGAAACTCTGCATATGCATTAACTACCGAGATTTGAACGAAGACTCTTTAAAAGGATGATTACCCTGCCCAATAACGATATAACCATCGATAACATAAGCAATCATTCGTCGACGATTCTGTTGGGTATAAACTGATCAAGATGCATCCCGACTACCAAGAGAAAACTATTTTCACCACCCCATATGATACTTTCTTCTACGTTGTTATGCCTTTCGGTTTAAAAAATATCGAGGCTATAACCATCCTGAATAACCTTATCAACAGTGAGGTCGACGTCTGTATTCATAATATGATCATCAAGTCTAAGACTTGGGAAGGACATATTAATCCCTGCCTCGAGGAAATATTTTGAACGACTGCGATAGTACCAAATGCATTTCAAGCACATAAATGCATTTTTGGTGTCACAAAAGGAAAACTCCATGTCATTATAGTCAATAAGAGAGGGATAGAAGAAAAACTTGCCAAACTCAAAACAATCTTCGAGATGCCACCTCCCCAAATAGAGAAGGAAGTTCGCGTCTTCTTAGGCAAGCTCCATACATAGAAGATTCATCAGTCTACTCATTTCTATATGTGACCCAATCTTCAAGCTTCTCTAAAAATATTTCACTAAGGCTTTGAATGAGTCATTTAAAGAAGCCTTCGATAAAACCAAGAAATACCTTACCTACCCTCCAGTGCTTATGCCACCGTAGCTTTGTCTCCCCTTTCTCCTACACCTCAATGCCATCGACACCATGATTGGGGCTATGCTAACCCGGTATGTTAAAGAATTGCATAAGGAAAGAGATAACTACTATTCTAGTCACAAATTGGCAGGATATGAAGTGAACTACTTCGTGTTAGAGAGGTCGCGTGTCACTTTGGTTCTGGTCACTTAGAAGCTTTGACACTACATGTTTACCCTACCCATCATCCAGTATATCGAATGAATCAAATGAAGTACATGTTATAAAAGCATGCCTTGTGAAGATGCATGGCCTATTGGTTACTAGTGCTATCCGAGTCCGATATCACTTATGTCATGTAGAAAGACACAAAAGGAAGTTCCATTTCTGATTACCTAGACGATAATACCATAAGAGAAGGCTATGTGTGGATTTCTAAATTCTCGAACGAGGATATTTTATGTACTTTGCATAAAGAGATCCGATGGAAGTTATTCATCTATGGAGCTACTAAAAATAAGTAACATGGCATTGGGATACTACTAATTGCGCCAAATAATTCCCAACTCCTATTGCCATTAAACTAGAGTTCCCTTACACCAACAATATGGCAAAGTATGAAGCATGCACAATGGGCCTCACGATTGCCCTCGATAAAGGAATCTGATACCTCGATGTCTATGGAGACTCTTCCCTCGTCATAAGATAATTATTTTGGAAATCAAATGTTAAGGACGAGAAGCTCCTTCCCTTTCATGCTCACCTTGAAGAACTTGTCTCTCAATTCAAATATGTCACTTTCCACTACCTCTCATGCTCGAGAAACATTTTTGTCGATTTATTAGTAACCTTAGCCTCCATGATCCACATGCTTGAGGGAATAACAATGGCCCCATTTCAAGTTCAGATCCAGTTTATGCCAATCCATTGATACCATATTAAGTTCATTGTGGAAGAAAATCCAAACAAATTGGTATTGTGGTATTATGACATCTGATGCCTCCTTAAGCATGGTCGATATCCTCAATAGGCTGATAAAAAAGACTGTACGACCCTTCTCAAGTTGGTAGCTTAATACATCATCTCCGATAAGGCAATTTTTAAAAGAAACTTTGATGGAAACCACTTACAGTGCATAGTAGGGGTTAATGTTGAAGAAATGATGCAAAAGATTTACAACGGGAAATGTGGACCTTATATAGATGGTCATATGCTTTCCAATAAGATTATCTAATATAGATACTATTGGACTACCATGGTCCAAGACTATGTTACTTATGTCAGAAGGTGCCTCAAATGCCATCAATTTGCCAATCTCCAATGCTTTCTCCCCAAGAGTTGTACTATATGACCTCTCCCCGGACCTTCTTGACTTGGGGCATTGATATCATTAGGAAATTCACTCCTAAAGCATTTAATTGGGACAAATTCATTCTGGTCATCATTGATTACTTTACCAAATGGATCAAAACTGAGTTATACATGATGTTAAATGCTAAAAAAAGGTCCATGTTCATCAGAAAGAATATCATATGCCTCTACGGGGTCACTCACGAGCTGGTATGAGATAATGGGCTCCATTTTAAAGCAAAACTCACAAAATTAGTTGATGAATACGGAATTTAAACGCAATCTATACGAAATTTAAAGGCACAAGTCTTTTCCCTACCAATCGCAAACCAATGGAGTTTTGAAAGATTCTAATAAAATCCTCAACCCCATAATCAATAAGATGATCGAAAGTTGCTGAGAATGGGATGATCAGATCCTTATGCCCTCCGAGGCTACCACATTTCTATCAGAATGCCCACTGGGGATACCCCTTATGCCTTGGTGTACAGTATGAAAGTAGTCCAGCTTGTTGAACTCAAAACACCCTCCCTATGGGTTATTATTGAAAGTCGAATTGGAGAGGTTGATTGGGAACAAAGTAATTACGACGAGCTCGCGCTCTTAAATGAAAATAAACCGAAAACTTTATAACACATACAAGGGTATCACCATTGCATTGCTTGATCATTAAATGAGAAGGTCAAAGACCGCGGTATGAGATAAGGCGGCCTCACTCCCAAGGAAATTATAGAGCCCATCTGGGACCCGAGAGGAAAATCTAAGACCAATTGTAGCACGTCATACCTAGTTAAGAAAATTTTGCCAG
This sequence comes from Sambucus nigra, assembly GCA_949130495.1. Lineage (NCBI taxonomy): Eukaryota > Viridiplantae > Streptophyta > Magnoliopsida > Dipsacales > Adoxaceae > Sambucus > Sambucus nigra. The sequence goes on along the minus strand of OX422224.1, from coordinate 218,206,459 downwards.
GGGGCATCGCTATGCTCACAGACTTCGATGGAGAAGAGATGGAACATCTAGTCAATTTATATCACCTTAAGAAATTTTACCCTTAATCCAACTCTCATCGCATTACACATTTCTCACCCCCATTCAATTTAAAAAAAAAACTCTTCTTTCCTTCCTCCACAAGAATAAAGTAGGACATGATCCTTTCATATCACTTTTTCAAAAATTCACAAGCAATATTTTATCCTCAGAGAGGTACGTAGGCAGCCCATGAAGTCACTTTGGGCACAATCCTTTCTCTTTCACAAAATGACATTCCCTTCTTCCATTAAGAAGCATTAGTCTTTATCATCATTCTTAATGAACAAAATGATTATTTATGCCTTAGCGATCAGTATAGATAGTCCAACACAAAGAAATTATTCCAAAAGGCACAAAAAAATATGTCGAAATAATCATTTATTACATTCTTTATTTAAAAAACATGGCAGTTACATAAAGTATCAGTGATGAGAAAATATCTTAAAACTTATATAAACCACCCACATGCCAACCACAACATAGTCTAACTAAATCCATGTCCCAACCACAATCCCAAAACCCAAACACATACACACCCATTACCCAGTCTACACCAATATGCAATCTATAATAATAAAATCTTCACACCTCAATAATGAGAAGGCCCAGCCTCATCCTCATCATCGCCAAAACTGATACTTCTCTAGGGTTCCCGAGAAGAACAATCTTCACGTCACTTTCTTGTACGCTCCTTGAGGTGATATGTATTGAAAAGGTTCGATGACACTACCATGTCTCCCTACATTATCTCAAACATCACAAGCCACCTCGGCTCGGTTTCCTTAGAAGTGATCTTTGGGACCACATCCTTCCACTACCACTTTAAATAATCCATGAATACCATAATAGCCTCCCTCTCAGATTGGGACAGACCGATGGACGGATTACATCACTGCCACAAAGCCCCCAAAGTCATCCTGAAGGATTAAGTCAGTTCTTCCATAGGAAAGAAACAAGTTATGCATCGAGGAACATTTTGCTTCTTGCATTATTTACCCAGAAGCTGCCAAGGGAAGTAGAATGAAGTCTGGTGGAGTGTAACAGACTGGGTCAATGGTTGATTTGGTGATCAGAGGGTTACATCTCACATCATTTGGATGAGGAAAAGTAATGGTTCATATATGTATATTTTCACTCTTCTAACACCGAGGCCTTTTAGATCCACCGGTAAGGCATGTGATTGATGATGCACATGTTAGGGGTTCAAACTCCACCAACACCAATTTATGGATTTAGATACTACTATGTGTGATGGTTTAAGTGGGAATAATATTTGTGGTGGAAGAGTGGAGTATTACATGGATACCTACCAGTTGAACGTAAGGATAATAACTGAAGTGCAAGATGGGATGAAATTTTCCCTACCATGGCACATACCAATGGAGATGTCTAGACCCATACTCCACAAGCCGGTCAACCCAATTCTCTATAGAAGGGCTGAAAATTTTAAAATTTTTTACAAAGAAATTCAGAATGCCACTTAAAGGATACTCGAGAGGAGCCATCAAATGAAGCCTCTCTTCTAACCACATGAATAGCATCACAAGGATGCCTCGTAATAAATAGCATCATCCTTCCTTCCAGTCATTACGACCATTAAGGATATGTGCCAGTATGGTCAAAGTAGGGTTGTAATGATAATTCATCCATAGAATTATGGTAGTTACCTGAGGGTTCTCACTCAGATCGCCTGTCACTAAGAGAATTTTAGTAGTCAAGCCCAAGGTCGCAGTCCTATCAAATCAATTATTGGCTATAATCCCTCTCATGGATAGAGTTCATCATAAGGATATTGATACCTCCTCCACGCACCAGTAGTCGAGCATCAAAATGAGAAATGTTAAGAAATTCACGTAAAGACACCCGAGGAGAATGAGAAAGGTCAGAAATAGTTCCAAAAACTCGAGAGTAAACATATAGCATGGAAGAAAATACCTTATAGGTGTGACACACCTCATCCAATCCAAAGAAAAACATATAGTCTTCAGGGTACCAGATTCGCAAGTCAATTAAGCGATTATGCCACAAGGTGGCCGAGTGAAAACTGAATGCCTCGTAGTTGACATTGTATAATTTCATGGCCTCCAACCCTTTGAAATAAGTAGTAAAAGCCTCAGTCACGTAGAAAGCCATTTCAGAATAATAGAGGAACTATGTGAAAGAAAGGATAAGAATATTGAGGTGTGATTTTGAACTCCACCTGAAGGCCTCATTTTATACTTGAAACACTCCACAAGAAGACAAAATAATCAATTTGCTATAGTAGTAAGAATTCCTAAGTACCAAAGATTCAGGAAGAGGATAATCATGGTTCAAATACAACTACACTCTACTGGTACACTGATAGGTAGGCCAACGGGCATGGTATTCAACACACCACCCATTTTTGGGAAAGTCCCCCCCCTTTTTATTCACCTCATTTTCAAATATATTATTTCTAAAAGATAATGTTTCACAGAAAACTCTCTTCACTTAAAATGTTCAAAATATTTCCAAAAAGGTTTCAATACTTTTTCCTTACGTTTCATCCAAATAATACCTCAGTGGAAAATTAAAAAGTTCATGTAGATTAAGTCATTAATTAAAGATAAGGATTTTTTTTTAAAATGCATAATTTTATGTATGTTTTTTATTGCTTTTAAATATATTCGGAATAGATAAAATACAAAAAAGAAGCAAAAAAGGTCACAATTGTCAGAATGCATCCCAGACTTTCCAAACCTAAGCCTAAGCTCTAACCACCATCTCAAGGGTCCCAGCAAATGTGCTTCTCACGATGGCATGCAGTAAACCCACCATTCCACGAGATCGCCTCTTGCACAGGATCATAAGTAGTTGTCGGAGGTGTCATACAAGATCAAGTCACCTTCTGTACATGTTCGTCTAGGAGGCCATCGAGTCCTGAATATCTCTCAGCCAGGATGATGACACCACCACATTCTTCTAGAAGAGAGAATCAAGCAAAGAATCCAAGTCATTTGATTAAGAAGAAATCAGAAGAACTCGGAATTAAAGTGCAAAAAAGTTCAAAATAAAGAGCTATACCTCTCTCTAAAGATCCCCCTCATGAATAGGAGGTAAGCCATCGATCGTCTTCTAGGGACGATGGGGCACTGGCACAATTGGGGGCCCACCCAACTAGATGTAGTAGGAAGTAATGGAGTAGTACCGAGGAATATAATTTTTCTTCTTTGTCTCTATCGCACCACTCCTAGATGCCTACATTACCTATGGTGGAGGAACACCTTCCATGCCATATATCGAGGGTAGTATCAACGAATTGGACATGAAGTCCAAGTAGTCATACCCGATTGCCATATCAGTGTGGAACGCGTAGTACTCTCCTTCCATAGTCGTCGCCCTTGCCTCATCATACATCATACACACGCTCCTCATATACATAGGAGGGAACGATTATGGGATCTACACATCGATTTTCATCACCTTCCAAACCAACCTCTCGGCTAGGTACCAAACGTACTAAAAACTCGTGTGCTAGCAACCTCCATATTTAGGCATGAATGCCTGTATCCCCAAATGCTCCCAAGGACTAACCCCAAGGGTAGAACAACACATGTAACCAAATAAAAGTTAAATCATCAATATCTAAGAAAAAAATAAAGATAAAATAGACACAATCCAAAAAAGATAAAGTCTAGCCCTTACATCCTTAAGGAGCAAAAACTCCTTCAGTACCCAGTTCATCTTCCTCCACCTAAGCATCCTCAGCCACTCTCTCTCCACACTCACCTTCAAAATCATCAACCACGTTGTGCCCAAACACCTCATAAAACCACGTCTGAAAAGAACACCACAAGTTTTCAATAAAAATCTTCAAAAAAATATCTCCAACAAAAACAACAAAAAAGAAAAAGAAAAGAATAAAAGGGGAAATATCTAAACGATGCCTGCAGAAGATACATGGCCTAGTTAAATATTGTCGACAACACCGGATAAATACAGCAAGGGAAGTGTAAAGAGATGTCAGGGTTAAACTACCCTAGTTATATGTCAGTATCTCAAAAAAGATTCGAATAAATGGCAAAAAACATAGATGGATGACCTTTTCGCACATCGCCACTATGAATCCCCCAATAAAATAAAAATAAACATGCAGGTTGCCTGTCGCACCTGTCACCCATCCGCAACATATGTATGTCTCAAAAGCAAGGTGTTCTTTGGCACCTTTACCATCATTGACACATCAGAGCCGATCCTCTAAAAATAACCCAAACCCGCGTGAATCACCTCTTGGATCATACGAGCGTCTCGTCCACCTCCACCTGTACCCCCTCATACTCCAACCCCATCAATGGATGTACGTTTATCGTGGTGATTTTCATCTTACCCATACCCAAGTAAAAGGTGTGAGTGGTGTCCCACCACTGCTCACTCAAGCCACATAGGATCATCATCGATCAAAATGTGTCATTCAGAGATCCCACAAAAAGACTAAGCCCGATCGTGCCCACCATGAGTCTCACCTCCTTAGGAAGTTTCTGCAACACCTTTCGTATCCCCGTCGTACCACGAGAATGAATACTGGACTTGACAATGTCGCTCCTCATTCAAATTAAAAGGACATCAATCCTTAAAGAAAAAATTAATTAAAAAAATAAAAATATATACTCACATAGACATCCAGGATCTTCATCTTCGTAGAACGATGAAGCTTGGGCTCCCGTAGTAAGATCCTCTCGGCATCCACTGCTTTAGTACCATGGCACGCATTTTTGAATCCCACCGTCATCGCCTCAGCACGTCACCACTCAATGCCAGCCCAGTCATCGGTCTCAAAGAAAGGGTTGTTGACCATTTGGTCCATAGAGAATTTTTATATTTTTTTACCTAAAATCTATTTCTAGAGAGAGAGGAGAGAAGATATTTTCATTTAAGAGTCTGAAGAATGAACCACTTCATCCCCCTTTTGATAAGGGGATTAAGTGGTATACTAGTCGGCAGCCCTTGTGTGTGTCACTCAACAGAGTCGCTTAAGAATCCGCCAAACCCACATAATTTTGTGTTTATTCCTATAGCCACCTCCCAGCCTATGCCAATCGACACCCCTTTTAATTTCGGTACAAAAATCATAAAAATCCAAAAATATTATAGAAAAATTCTAAAAAAATCCAGAATCTCATCAAAATAACATTTTCTCCATAAGAAAAATCACACAGTTTTAAAATTCTCACAAATTCAAATAAATTCCAAAAATAATATAAATTTCTCCAAAATATCCCATAAATTCCTGACGAAATTCTAAAATCTGAAAAGTAAAAAAAAACTTTTTTTTTAATACACAAGTATCTGAAAATTATCAAAAATTGCAAACATCTCTCAGAAAGATATCAATCCTCCCAAAAAATTCTCGATACATCCATTACAAGACTCTTTAGATCCGCAGAATTGCTATCTTCACTCTTTAGATCTGCACAATTGGCCCCTTCACTTTTTAGGTCTGCAGAATTAACTGCCTCACTCTTTTGGTCCGTAGAATTTACCTCTTCGCTCCTTAGGTCCACAGAATTGACCTATTTACTCTTTAGGTCTAGAAGATTAACATTTTCACTCTTTGAGTCTGCAAATTTGGCTTATTCACTCTTTAGTTATGTAGAATTGACCTCTTCACTCTTTAAGTTCTCAAAATTGACCTCTTCACTCTTGAGGTTCGCATAATTGACCTCCTCACTCTTTATGTCCTCATAATTGACCTCTTTACTCTTTAGGTCTGCAAAATTGACCTCTTTACATTTTAGGTTCATAGAATTAACATCTTCACTCTTTAGGTCCGTGAAATTAACCTCTTTACTCTTTTGGTCTGCATAATTTACCTTTAAACTCCTTAGGTTTGCATAATTAACCTCGGCTCTCAAAATTGATCGTGATGCTTTGAATCAGTCACTTACAACCTTTAGGTTCGCAGAATTGACATTGGCCTTCAGAATTTATTGTGATCTTCTGAATTGGTTATATATACCCTTTAGGTCTGTAGAATTGAATTTGGCCTTCAGAATTGGCCGTGATCCTTTAAATTGGTTGCATAAACTCTTTAGGTTGGTAGAATTGACCATGTCCCTCAGAATTTGTTGTGATCCTCTAAATTGGTCGCATACACTCTTTAGATTCACATAATTAACCTTTCCCCTCATGATTGCCTGTGATTCTATGAATCAATACCATACACTCTTTAGATCCTAGGAATTAGACCTTCATCCCCAACACTCACAATTTTAATCATAATGTTTATCTTTTGAAGACCTACACTTATTCCTAAGTTCGCCCATCGAGGGGCTTTATAGACACCCCATTCTTTTAACCCTAACACCTCTATAGGTCCAAGTACTATCATTTTTACCCTGATGCAACGGTCCTCCTTGAAGCCCTAAATCATAAATCAGTGGATGCATATTATGCTCTATTTGACTTTGTTTAACTCTCAGACTCGATAGTTTCTCAATGTACTTTCACATTGCTATGAATCTCCTTTCTAACGGTCCATTCCGTGCACAAATCGGACTCACTGTTTTGCATTTAACTGCCCTTTTTACTCTGAAACCCTAAACTGGAGGTCAACAAACACTTTTGAGATCCATTTAACTTTGGTCAACTCTTGAACCTAAGAGTACCATAACTATATTTTATAAAACTTTGAATCCTTTTTCCAATAGTACTAACTATGCATGAAACAGACTCAGAGTTTGTATTTTATAGCTATTTTTTGGAAAATTCACCTTTGGACTATCGATAGGCTGAGGGTACCGTACTTGGCTGCTAAGTCTTTCACATATATCGATAGGCAGACCAAGACCTATTGTGACAACCTGGATATAATTACGATAAATCATGTTAAAGGGATGCATACTCATGTGATATATGTGTTGTTTGCATTATATGTTAATCGAGCGTATGATAGGGAATAACATGCTTAGATCATATGGTCAGTCATGTGGTTAAATGCATCACAAAAGTATGTTTATAATGAATCAATATGTTTATAAAAGTAAAATAGGGTGTTGGTGCGAAATTGGCGATGTTGGGTCGCCAAATGTGAAAGTTATGAAATTTTGAGTAAATTAATACTCTTCTATTCGAGCCCAAATTAGGCATACTGATTTTATGATTTTGGGAAAACACAAAATATGAAAGTTGTAAATATATAAGTTATCTATGCGTAAACACAAAGTGGGATTAAATAGGGGTCTGTAATAGGGAGTTATGATGATTTTACGAAGGCGAAACAAATATGTTGATAATATTGTAAATAGCACCACCAGGTAAAGTGTTGACAAGCTCAAACAAGTGGTAACAATGGCACCACAATAGTGTATATATAGTAGGAGGTGAGGATAAGAGGATAAACACTTGAATATAAGTGGTTCAGCCAATCTGGCCTACGTCCACTGTGAGTGTGTGAGTAATATCACTAGATGAAGGCACTAACGGTCATAGATACAATCTCTCAAGCTTTCTCTCTCTACTATGTAAAATGACAGAGTTTTAGCTAGGGTTGCAATTATTGGTCCCTTTGCAAGGTAGAGGATGACCTCTATGTATAGTTCTTGGGGGGCGTAATGTACCCCCAAGCATGCAATGAGAATGTGCATGAGGATCGAACTAGTAGGAGAATGACACATGGCTGAAATTATGTAGATAATGATGACCTCAATTTTCCCTCACGTGGAGGGAATGATTCAGTTATAATAGATTTGTCCACGTGTTCCAAACCATACATATGCTTGTAAATGCTCGGCCCTGTGTCTTTGAATGATACAACCTTAGCTTGGACGGGTACGAGGTTAGTGAAGTCCGACTGCTTCTTTATTTGAGGTTAATATCCATAATGACCTCAGCCAAGAGGGTTAGCCGTGGTTAGGTATGGGGTAGTTGTAACATCGGCTAGGGCTGATGATGGCGTTGGCAGATAATTAAGCCCATGAGACATTGCTAATTTCGACTGACGACTGCAACGTCGGCTGGAGCCAATGATGATGTGTGAAGATGATTACGCCCATGAGAACTTATTTACCTCGGCTAATGACCCATCGAGGTTGATGTATGAGGGGCCGACCTTATGAGAGACAACCTTATTGATGGTTGTCATAAGCTTCTGTCAGCTCGGCTATGAGACTGGCCGAGGTTAGTTACTGTGAGTAAGAGGGTGAATTTTGGGCATATCAATCACCCCTTATCCCTTAGTCTTCTATGTAATTAGATGACTGAGGGGTATGGAATTAAGGCCGAGGCTGGATTTCTTTGGGTGCCAATATTTTCTTGCCACATGTCACTTACTGAAGTGAGGAGTATGCTTATTAATTCATGGCGATTATGATTTTCCCTTTAAGGTTACCTAGGGCAATGATGGGGCATTAGGACTCGCACCCCATCATTAGGTGGGTTTAAAAACCCTATTCTCTCTCCACACTCTCTTTATTCCAACTTTCTTATCGCCTTAACCTTCTCTGCGACTTTCTTAAGGACTTTCAAATCTCCATTGCTGACTGCTCTTGAAGGTTTTATTGATTGCTAACATCCTCGTTCCTCATTTGTGACTAACCAGGTACCATTTTCAAACTCTTTTCTATTTCTAGGCATTGTATAGTCATTTTTGAATTTTCCAATGAGATTTTATGTTTTTTGGCGAAGATTTCCACCAGTATTGGTGGTTGTTAGGCTAAGACAGTAGTGTTTGAGTGGTTTAGGGGCATTTATGGGTAGCTCAGAGGCTATTTCAGCTAGAAATAATCCTCCATTAGGTTTTTGGTGAGCCTCCAGTCACCTTCTTCGGCGACTTGTTTCTTGAGTGTTCTTAGTGTTCTTGGTGAAAACCTTTCAAGTTCTTATTTTGATCCTTAGTTTAGATTAAGCAAGTTGTTTACCTGTTTGCAGTTTTGAGTCCAAGTGTTGTATCATCTACCTTCTGCTTAGACCCTTGTACTAATTCATTGAAGAGTTACCCTCTTTTTGTGAGAAGACCTTTGAGAAAATTAGGCAAATAGAGCTAGCCCAAGAGGAATCTCTTAGGGACAAGTCCTTTCCTTTCAGACCTATCTTTCCTCCACCTTTGAAGGTTATCTACCCTGAGCCAGCCGAGCCTGCAGAGGTTCATGTGGACCCAACACCATTACCTGAGTCTGAGTCGTCCTCCTCAGACCCCATATTTGTAGACTCTTTTCAAGAGGCTATGGATTACTCTCTTGGGAAGGGTGATGTTCCTGAGGAGGTCGAGGTTTCAAGTCGTGCCTCATCTCAAAAAGGTGTTAGCACCTCGCGTAGGTCTTCTGATGTTGAAGTCATAGGGCCAAGTGTGGCCATTCCCACCATTATTGATGCCATTCCTCTGTTGGCTGCCACTAGGGCTGAATTTTCTCAGAGGGTTTCCTGGTGGTGTTTCTGCACCTACCCAGGCTGTCGTTGCTGGGGATAGCGATGATGGTGAGGAGAGAGATATTGACACATTTGAGGCAGCTAAGATTGAGAGTTCCGTAAGTGAGTACGACCTTCTTACTTTTAGGCACCTCTATTCCATAAACTCCTCCATCATCCTTAGGAAACCTCGGAGGGATGAGAGGGCCTTTGATGGCAGAGATGGAGAGATCTGCGTCTATGAGCAGATGTTCAAGTTGGGCTTCCATCTGCCTATCCATCCTTCCATCAGAGCTATTATTTCCCATGTAAATATATCCCCTTCCCATTTATCCCCTAATGCATGAAGGGTAATAATAGGGGCGATTGTCTTTTGGAGGGTTGTCCACCACTTAGACCTTCCAGTTAGGGTTTTTACTGGTTGTTATGTTCCCTCCCTGTCAAAAATAATCTTAGCTATTACCACTTCTTAGCTTGGAAATTAGAGAAGAAAATGTTGTTGGTTACCTAAAATTTAAACCATAACTGGAAACCTCGATATTTCTTTACTTCCGGGGCATAGGAATTTGGTCCAAATGAGGCCTCTGGAACATCAGTTCTAATGACTCCTCTGAGATGGGGGAAGGTCTACCTTGCTGCTAAAGCCGACCCTGGACTTAGCCCAGAAAATGGCCAAAAAGTTGAGGATCTTAGTAATCAGGGCGACCAAAGTCGTCTTATAAAATATGAACATCTGATGACCCCCTATTATCTCTCTCAGACAGGTTTAGGGGGTGGTCCCTTGGAAGAGATTCGTAAGTCTTAATTTTTCGTAAGTTATACCACTTACTTTTTATATCTCTGATTTACTAACTCAGATACTTGACTTTTGCAGAACGCCCTGAAGGCATATCTGACGACCTTTGGGAAATGTCTGCTCCCAGTCTTGTAAAGTTAATGCAAAGGGATAGAAAAAATGTACCCCCTCCTACCACCCAGAAGAACGCCGTCACATCCCAGGCCGATGTTACCAAAAAGAGGAAGACCACAACTGACCCAGAGAATCTGAGGTCGGGAAAGACTCAAAAAGGGGATCGTACAATTCCTATCTTGACAGATGATGCCTGGTCTGAAGGCTACCGATGCTATCGACACAATAATGGCTGAAGAGGATAAGCGTTTCTTGTGCTCTTTGCACGTCCCATTGCTTGCTGAGTTTACTCTCCATAAAATAATTCAGGTATTAATTTTTGTTCATTTGCTATCCTCAAAAGTGTAACCTCAATTTTTTTTTAGAAATTATAGCTCATACGTTCATACGTCTGACCTTCCACTGCAGGGTGTCTTATCCTTGCATCATCTCGTTGATTGGACTCTGCATAAGATGCCCCTTATAGAGAAGGCGAAAGAAGATGAGAAGGTTCAAGCCTCTTTGAATGCAAAGGTTGAAAATTTAAAGGGAGCTGTCATGCAGAGGGACAACGACATATCCAAGCTCAAGAAGGACCACGATGTAGCTTTGAAGGCTAAGGATAATGCCCTTTAGTCTAAAGTTGATGCTACAGTCAAGGGTGCTTTAGAGTATATTGTAGAGAAGACCATCGAAGACTATAAGGTCTCTGATAATTTGTCAGTTTTGGCTTTGAATACCTGGAAAGAGGTATCAAAGCAACTGGCGAATGGGCAACCACTAAGGAGAAAGAATTAGGGAGACTGACTGCTTCAAACTTTGAGGGTCTTGGCTTTAGTGACCCCCAGATTTTCTTAGGCCTTGCAATAAGTTGAGGATTCTTATGCTTCTCCAACCGAGACTGCTCCCCTAGAGGCTACTAAGACTGAAGATGCCACTCATTAGGATGAAGGAGCTGAGGTGTCAAATGTCAGTCATGACGATATGACTGTAGCTGCAGAGACTTAGGCCATTTTCTTGATCAACTTTAAAGAGTTATAATTTTGATTTCTCTTCTTGTATGTATCTCTTAAACTTTGTGAACTCTGATGGCAACTGGATGATCCTGGCTTGTAACTCATCTTTTAGTGATGATAATTAGTCCACTTCCTTTCAAATTCTATTGCTTCTTACTATGTTATGCTTGAATGTCTTACCTTTTGAACTTTCATCAAACTGATAATGTTAAAGGTCTGAGGTTATCAATCTGTGTTATTTACCCTCATAAATTATCACCAAACTAATGATGTTAAAGGTCTGAGGTCATCAATCTATGATGTTTACCCTCATAAATTAGCACCAAACTAATGATGTTAAAGGTCCGAGGTCTACAATCTATGATGTTTACCCCCATATTTTCACCAAACTAATGATGTTTAAGGTCTTCGGTCACCATAATATGATGTTTCATCTTATATTTCCACCATTAAGGTCCGAGGTCACTATATCATGATGTTTCACCTCATATTTTTCACCAAACTAATGATGTTTAAGGTCCTAGGTCATCTATCTATAATGTTTACCCTCATAAATTATCACCAAACTAATGATTTTTAAGGTCTGAGGTCACCAAAATATGATGTTTTACCCTCATATTTTATCACCAAACTAATGATGTTTAAGGTCTGAGGTCACCAAATTATGATGTTTAACCTCATAAATTATCATCAAATTAATGATGTTTAAGGTCTGAGGTCATCATAATATGATGTTTTACCCTCATATTTTATCACCAAACTAGTGATGTTTAAGGTCTAAGGTCACCAAATTATGATGTTTACCCTCATAAATTATCACTAAACTAATGATGTTTAAGGTCCGAGGTCACCATATTATGGTGATTACCTTATATTTTCACCAAACTAATGATGTTAAAGGTCCTAGGTCACCAAATTACGGTGTTTACCTCATATTTTCACCAAACTAATGATGTTAAAAGGTTCGAGGTCACCAACTTATGGTGTTTACCTCATATTTTCACCAAACTAATAATGTTGTAGGTCTGAGGTATTATGGTGTTTACCTCATAAATTTCACTAAACTAATGATGTTAAAGGTCTGAGGACACCATAATATGATGTTTCACCTCATATTTTCACCATACTAATGATGTTTTAAGCATATAACAAGAGTACTAGCACAACATTGTTATCTTTTAATTAACATCTTTAGTCTAAACAGATACATGCATTATAAGGAGACAGATAACTGTAATATCATATCTAATATTTCTTCAGGTGGTCGGCATTCCAAGGGTTGGAGAAAGGTTCTCCTTCGAGATTTTCTAGCCGGTAGGTACCAGGCACAACATCATCAACTACTTTGTAAGGACCATGCCAGTTTGGATGGAGCTTATTTTCTTTTTGTAACGTCTTATTTAAACTAGGTCTCCCACAGCTAGAGGCCTTGATTTCACCCTTTGGTTGTAGAACCTCACAGTTCTTTGCTGATAGGTTGCCTGTCTTATTTCTACATCTTCTCTTCTTTCCTCGATCAAATAAAGATCAAGTCTTCTCTCTTCACCATTCCTCTTAGAGTCATAGGTCTGAACTCAATGAGTGGGTAGTTCTACCTCTGCATGGATGACAGCCTCTGAGCCATATGAACATAAATGGATTCTCTCCCGTTGGTGTCCTTATTGTCGTCCTATAGGACCATAACACGACATATACCTCCTTATTCCATATCCCTTTGGCCTACTCCAACCTCTTCTTTATCCCATCAAGGGTTATTCAGTTTGTGACCTCGGTCTGATCGTTTGCCTGGGGTCAGCCAGGAGAAGAGAATAATTTCTTGATCCCTACCCATTCGTAGTATTTTTCTAAGGAATCATTCTTGAACTGAGTTTCATTGTGTGAGATGAGGGTGTTTGGAAGATCGTACCTGCATATGATGTTCCTCCAGATGAACTGGAAGGTCTTCTTCTCAGTGATTGTGACCATTAGCTCAACCTCTACCCATTTAGAGAAGTAATCAATTGCCAAAATTAAAAATCGATAGTTGTTTGCAGCTCTTGGCAAGGGTCTTATGAAGTTAATGCCCCATACTATAAATGGCCAAGGGGAGATGATAGAAGTAAGAGGTTGGTGTGGCTGATGAGGGATGGTGGAGAATCTCTGACACTTGTCACATTTTTTCACATAAGCGGCTGTGTCTTTGGCTAAGGTCGGCCACCAGTACCCCTGAGTAATTATCCTCTTAGTCAATGGCCTCCCTCCTATGTGACTTGAACAAGATCCCTCGTGCACATCTTGCAAGATGTGTGGAACCTCTGAAGGGTGGACACATTTGAGGAGAGGGAGTAAGAACCCTTTTTTATATAAGACATCTCCTATAATTGAGAATTTGGCAGCTCTGAACCTTAGCTTTCTTCTTTCTAACTTTAATTCTGGCAGCTCTCCCTGTCTGATGTATCTGATAATAGGGTCCATCCATGAGTCCCCCATATTCAAATTGAGGCAAGGTCTGGTAACCTCTTCTTCTTCAATGGTCGGTTTGAGCTGAATCTCAATGGGTACTATTCTTCTTATGTCCGTCCTTGTTACTGAGGCCAACCTCGTGAGTGCATCGACTCGACTGTTATCCTGTCGAGGTATCCTCTTTATCTTCATTTCCTTGAATCTTTCTAGCATCATTCTCACCCTCTTCAAGTATTTGTCCATACTTTCATCTTTGAACTCATACACTCCCACGATCTGGTTGATGACTAACCTTGAGTCACTGTGGACTAGGAGTTTGCCAACACTAAGGGATTTTGCCATGGAGAGACCTGCTATCAATGCCTCATATTCTGACTCATTGTTCGAAGCTCTGAAGTTGAACCTCAACGCATGTTCAATATCGCTGCCATCCGGTGCTCACACTATCAGCCCCGCTCCACTTCCATTTTCATTGGACGACCCATCAACGAAAAGGTTCCAAATGACTTCATTTGAAGAGAAGTTTCCCTTTGATAGGGTCCCTTCCTTAAAGAGGTACCCATCTTCCTCATTCTCAACCATTCTTTTTCTGGCTTTTCTTAACTCAACCTCATTTGGATCTTAGAAGACATTTCTCTCTGGTTCGTCTACAACCTCTTGACTAATCTCACTCTCAGCCTCTTCCCAGGTAAACTCTGCTACAAAGTCTACGAGTGCCTATCCCTGGATGGAAACCCTAGGTTGATAAATAATGTTATATTCCCCCAACTCGATGGACCAGGTCATCAACCTCCCTACTTTCTCAGGCTTATAGAGGACCTGTTTGAGTTGGGAATCAGTGAGGATGACTATAGAGTGGGATTGTAAGTATGGCTTCATCTTCCTAGAAGCGTGTATCAAAACATAGACTAATTTTTCAATCTGATGGTACTTCTGTTCAGACCCTTAAAGAACTTTGTTATTAAAGTATACTGGCCTCTGCACTCCGTCATCTTCTCTTACTATTGCAGCACTAATGGCTGACTCCGAGACAACCAAATATACATATAACTTATCCCCCAGAATGGGAAGAGATAAGAGTAGGGGAGACTCGAGGTAAGACTTAAGCTCATTGAAAGATTTGTCGCATTCCTCATCCCATTCAATGGCCTTCCTAAGAACTTTGAAAAAAGGAAGACACTTGTCTGTAGCTCTTGAGATGAACCTGTTAAGGGAAGCAACTCTTCTAGTTAACCTTTGAACATCTTTGATAGATCTCGGTGTCTTCATTTATAGGAAGGACTTGATCTTCTCAAGGTTAGCCTCTATTCCCCATTTGGTTGACAATGAAGCCCCAAAACTTTCCTGCTCTTACCCCAAAGACAGATTTGGTCGGGTTGAGCTTCATCCTGTATCTGTCAATGGTGTCAAAAGTTTTCTCAAGGTTGTCCACATGAGTGTTGGCCTTCAGGATCTTCGTCAGCATGTCATCCATATACACCAACATGGATTTACCTATTTAATCCTCAAACGTCTTATTTACAAGACGTTGGTAAGTGGCCCTCGCATTCTTCAGGATGAAGGGCATGGCCTTGTAGCAATAGTTCCCCTTGTCTGTGATGAACACTGTCTTTTCTGAGTCTTTCGGGTTCATAAAGATCTGATTATACCTAGAATAGGCATCCATGAAGCTCATGAGCTCATGCCCTGTTGTGGCATCCACCATCTGATCAATATGAGGCAGGGGGAAACAATCTTTTGGACAAGACTTGTTCAAATTAGTGAAATCTACGCACATCCTCCATTTCCCATTAGCTTTTGGCACGATGACAACATTAGATAACCACTCAGGGTATATGACCTCTCTGATGACATCATACTTCTCTCTTTAGTATACTATTATTATTTGCTGGATGGGCTTAGCATATTCCATAACATTGAGTTCGTGGCATATGACCTCAGGATCAATACCTCGCATGTATGCGTGGCTACAGGCAAAAAACACTTGATCTCTTCCTTAAAAGCTTCACCAGTTCTTCCTTGATCTCAGGTCTTAGGGCTTTTCCGATTTGGATGGTTTTTTTCGACTCATCCTCATTGAGGACGATGTATTCTAGCTCTTCTGTGGCCTCTCCCTTCTTGAGCTTTGTCTCATCTCTAGGATCAAGTGTGTCGATGTTGTATGTAGTTGTTGCCCTCTTATGAGCCTCTCTCTATTCCACATATTTGAAGTAGCATTCTTGTGCTGACATTTGGTCACCTTGCACTTCCCTACTCTATAGAGAGTTGGGAATTTTAGCATTTGGTGGACCGTTGAAGGCACTGCCTTAAATTCCTTAAGGACTACTCATCCTATGATGAGGTTGTAAACTGATAAGATGTTTTCATCCATCATGAATAAATTAATTTTTCTGGTCAACCTCTTAGGCTACTCATCTCCCATTCTTACACCCATCTCATATATTCCCAATAGATGAACCTTTTCACCACTAAAGTCAATCAAGGTATGATGATAGGGGCAAGCCTTGCTCTGCTGAGGCTTGGTCTCTTAAAATAGGGCTAAAACATAACGTCTGCTAAACTACCACCATCATCGAGGATTCTATGAACATCTCACCCATGCACCCTTGTGGTGATTACCAGAGGGTCATCATGAGGAGTTAAGATACCTTTGAAATCAAGTCTTGAGAAGCCAAATATGAGGGTATCCATATCTACCTTATTTTTGGCTTAGCTGGGCGAACTACTCCTGCATAATTTTCTGAGTTACAGCCAAGGACTTTAAGGCTGTTGCCACCTCATCCATCTCAGACTGGGGTGGTGCCTAGCTGGAACTGGGTCCTCTAACACCAGATTGTGGAGGAGGTGGTAATTCCGGTGCCATATGTTAAGACAAAAGTTTTTTCAATGAAAATATTAGAGAGCTTAATACCTTAAGGTGCCTCTTTCAATGGTGACACAGTTTCGCATGAAGGGTGATGCCTGGTTCACCACCAGAGTCTCCGCTGAGGTTAAGCTACAAAAAGGAAGAGATGAATCTTCTTGTTCCCACAAACGGCACCAAAATGATGATGCTGTAAATAGCACCACCAGGTAAGGTGTTAACAAGCTCAAACAAGTGGTAAAAATGGCAGCATAAGAGTGTATATATATAGTAGGAGGTGAGGAGAAGAGGATAAACACTTTAATATAAGTGGTTTAGACAATCTGGCCTACGTCCACTGTGAGTGTGTGAGTAATATCACTAGATGGTGGCACTAAGGGCCATAGATACAATCTCTCAAGCTTTATCTCTCTACTGTGTAAAATGACAGAGTTTTAGCTAGGGTTGCAATTATGGATTCCTTTGCAACGTAGAGGGTGACCTCTATATATCGTTCTTGGGGGTGTAGTGTACCCCCAAGCATGCAATGAACATGTGCATGAGGATTAAGCTAGTAGGAGAATGACACCTGACTGACATTATATAGATAATGATGACCTCAATATTCCCTCACGTGGAAGGAATGATTAAGTTATAATAGATTCGTCCACGTGTTCCAAACCATACATGTTCTTGTAAATGCTTGGTCATGTGTCTTTGAATGGTACAACCTCGGCTTGGATGGGTACAAGGTTGGTGAAGTCCGACTGTTGCTTTGTCCTAGGTCAATATCCATAATGACCTCGGCTAGGAGGGTCGGTCGAGGTTAGGTATGGGGTATTTGTAATGTTGGCTAGGGCCGATGATGATGTTGGATGATGATTGAAACCATAAGATATTGTTGATTTCGACTGACTACTACAACGTCGGCTAGAGCCGATGATGATGTGTGAAGATGATTGAGCCCATGAGACCTTGCTGACCTCAGCTGATGGCCTGCTGAGGTTGATATATGAGGGGCCGACCTTATGAGAGACGAACTTGCCGATGGTTGTCATAAGCTTCTGTCACCTCGGCTGTGAGACTGGCCGAGGTTAGTTACTCTGAGTAAGAGGGTGCACTTTGGGCCTATCATATGTCATTAGTGGATTGTCTTATTGGACCTCTTGTCCAACCAATCACATGCCACCACCTTAAAATGGTCACATGGGCTCACGGACATGATTTTTATGGGTATATATCATACCTTTGTCATCTTTCTCATTTCATATTACAATCTTGGGAAGATTTGGCCTAAGGAGATAGAAAAGGAGAAGTCAAGGAAGAATTGCTTTGGAAATTTTCTATAAATCAAGCAGTACTTATAAGGTAATTACCTATTTGTTAATATTGGTCACATGAATGATTTCTACACTTGGTATATTTTTGTTTCTGATTTTTATAAAGATTCGAATGATACCCATATCGCCAAATTGTGTTAAAACAAGGATGGCTCAAGAACATATGTATAAACGCGTGTTAGGATAGTAAATGTTTACTTTAAAGTCCCAAATTTGAATTCCCTTCTCATGAATGTTTTTGACGTAGTAAATTCTTTTATATGATGTGTTTGTATGTTGAAAACATGTTTAGTATACGTTTCCACGATTGATGCCCGAGGAGGAGGTTATGTATGCTTAAAAATGTTAAGTTATGCATTAATGTTCTATTCCGACCTAGTTATGGTAAAAATGGAATAAATCATGGAATACTTATCGAAATCAAGATATTCTAGTTGTAGATGTTATACAACATATATTAGTATAACATAGCCTAAAATTATACCAAGAAATTAATCTTGGGGGATAGTTTGAAGTTTAGGTATAGAATCTGACTCGAAAGTGTAAGTATACATACCCGGTTTTTGGCGATTTGCTCGACCTAGAGAATGAACTCTAAAAATTATAAAGCTTTAATTTTGTATTATTCAATATGTTTATTGAAATTTGGTGGAATATCATGGAATGTTATGATATAGAGAAATTATGAAATTTTTTGGAAGTTGATTAAACAATATAGGAGACTATAGGGCCAATTTATTTTGTAATATAGAAATGGGCATATCTTTCTCTAGGAAACTTGAAATGATGTGTCATATTTTGTATTGGGAACCTAATATGATAAGAATTGGATTTCCAAGAATGAATTAAAGTATGTTTGGACTATGAATTGGATATGTTGAATATCTTAACATGAAATTGGATGAGACTTCATTTATGATAAATGAGTCAAATAGGATCATGTGATGCTTATGAATTGAATTACGTTTAAGTGATTATTTGGATTGGTAATATTCTTATGATGACACTAACATTGTAACAATGATACGAAGGGAAGGAAAACTGGTTGAACAACTGTCATACAAAGGCACGGGGGAATACCCATTAAGTGGCCAAGGTGAGTGTACTCACTAGTAAGATGCATTTATACACGGCTATGGATAAAATCAGAATATTACTCATTGGTAAGATGTATTTATGCATAGTTATGGATATCATCATAATGTTATGAATATTAAACTATTCATTTCGGTTTGTCAAAATGGAAGGTTACTCCCCGACCCAAAATAGGGGAGAATTGTCTATTGCAGACAGGATATGTGAATCATGATTCGGATAAGTTAGTCATTCTTTTTAAATGAGTCGGATAAGTATATAATTGGTCATTATTTATGAATGAGCCGGATAAGTATATAATTGGTCATTCTATGAATAAGACGGATAAGTATATAATTGGTCATTCTTTATGAATGAGCTGGATAAGTATATAATTGGTAATTCTTTATGAATGAGCCGAACAAGTATATAATTGGTCATTATTTATGAATGGGTAGGATAAGTATGCATATATCATCACGAGGATATGATTTATTGCATTTAATTTTATGCAATAGTATAGTAGTGATGCATTTGCTGAGCTATTTTGCTCATGGTTCCCATGTTTATGTTTTTTAGGTATTGTGATGTCACTGCCAAATCTAGGAGGTCAGTGGGGTTAGCCAGGGATGCATAAAATCATAATTTTGGTCAAATGTAAATTGGGAAATTTAAGCTTACTTATCATTTCAGTAAGTTTGAATAAGCATAATTACTTTAAAATTTTGAAAGGTTTTAGTTTTATTAAGTCATGTTAATAATTGAAAAAGGATACTCGTGTTTATCGTTTGGTTGAGGTAATTATGATTTGACTCACTTTTACTTTCAAGCTTAATTATAAGTAACTAGGTTGGGGTGTGTCAACTTTGGTATCAGAGCCAAGGTTTTAGAGGTTTTGGGGTGCGAAACGCCTAGATTTGGCAGTGGAAATAGAAATCATTTTGAGTCATAAGTAAATTAGCTTTACTGACTAACATTATACATATATATTATTATACGGGATATGAAATGTAAAGATCTTGCAGGAAAGGAAATGAGATGTGAAGGTTTATTCGGGGATGACAACGAATACAAGTATTTTAATATGAATCATTGCAAAGTTTTATTTGTGGTATGGACAAACATGTCATTGAAGGAAAAATTTTAAAGACAAAATGTGGTATATGAAAATTGTGAAGTATTGGAAATAATCTCTTCTTATACTGGAATATGTAGACTTGAGTTGTGTCAGTATTAAGCCATGGTTTGATATGTTCCCATTTATGTGGCAGAGTGAGGCACGAGAACCCATATTCCGTTAAAGGATGAGATGGTAAATTATTAAAGTGTGAATAAAATGAAGATTCACATGGTAAAGGTTAAGTGAGAAGATTAATAGTTGTATATGTTTAAATTTAATATGTGAAATGGTATGAAATTCAATTACTAATCAATATATCACAATTGATCCGAATATTCATTCATACTGAATTATGATAAGTAGAAGAAAAGAGTAATAAAAGTTGAGATGTACTTCTTTAATAGTATGAGTATATGTAGTGGATATTACCATTGTGATGTTTTGAAATGAATATGAATAATAAAGTTGAGACAAGGTGATAAAGAGTTGGAAGTTTAAAAATATTGGGGAGCCCTTTTAAGACTATGTGTTGTGTATGAGTATGGGGAAGATGCTAATCGGGTTGGAATATCGACAACTAGTTTGGGTGGATATTGGGTTGTATTTGTCATTGTACGTTCATGTTATCACTAAGATTATGATATATAATGAATATGATTGACATTATACGGAGTCACCAAGAAGTATGTGTAAGGATGATGTACTATGTGAGATACCTTCATGTGATATATTAAGGTGTTTTTATAGGTTATTTGAAAGAAATACGACATATAATAGTTAGAGAAGTATTATGGGTTTGGTAAGTATGGTTAAAGTTTAAGTGGTGATGTTACGTTTAACATCCATATTACCAAATGGGTAAGATAAGTGTATTAATGATATTGCATAAGAATATCATGTTAATAAGGATTGGGATAAGATTATGATTGTAAAGTTATTGTGTTGGATAAATGACTTGTTAAGGTCATTGTATTCTTAGTTAAAGAATTATCAAATGATACTGAAAAAGGGAATAAAGTGAGAAGTTATATTGAGTGAATGGACAATATACAAGAAGGTGAATATTAAATCTTAGTTAAGAATAAACATTTAGTGAATGATTGTTCGATTTCGATATATGAAAGGTAGTGAGGCTATATTTTGATTAAGAAATCATAAGGACGATATTTAACATACTCTTAAATTTCAAAAATGATACGAAAAGTAGTTAAAGTCAAACACATGTATTTGGTGTTGGATGGAAGATGAAAATATGATATGTAATAAGCTAGTATGGTAATATGATATTTAAGATTTGAAATATTACACGATGATAAGGATAGACTATAGGAATGATGGGAGAAATGTAAAGAATAATACTAGGTTTGCTAAGAATGTTCACTCGTTGTGAATATATGTTGATACAACTGATAACCTATTAGATGTGAATGTTCGACATACATATATAAAGGTATGAAGTAGGGTGGCCATAGGCCCGAGGCCTGCCAAGCCCACCTAATAAAAAAATAGGGCTTGGGTAAGGTGAATAGGCCCGCAAAGCGGGCTTAGCAAAATTTGATAGTCCCCATTTTTTTTGGACGGGCTTGGACATGAATTATTAAGCCCGATGAGCCCCCCCAAGGCCTGGGAATTATATATATATATATATATATGTGTGTGTGTGTGTGTGTATTAATTTATTATTAAAGTTTAAGACTACAAAGTTATAAATAAACATATAAAGTGGGTAACTTTTATAAATATAAAAGCATACACTAAGTATTTTTATGTAGAGTGGAGAACTTTGTATATAGACTTTGTAATACATAAAGTTTAAAACATGTTTTTAATTAAAAAAATAGGTCTTTGATTAAGAAAAAATAAATTTTTTTATTTAAAAAAAATAGTAACCAGGCTTGGCCAATGGGCGTGGGTAAAGAGCTTTCAAATATGGGCGGGCTTGGGATTACATAATAAGGCCTGATCCATGCCTGAGCGGGCTTAGGATAGCTCATAATTTTATATGCCTGGCCCGAGCCCGACCGGCCCTGCCTAGGCCCGACCCATGGCCACCCCTAGTATGAAGTAATATGTGTCCTGGGAATTGGTTTTAATGGATAATAAATCATTAGATGATTATCCTTACATGTAAATGATAAAGAAACTGAAGATATTATGAAAGAAGATTTGTCGTACAACGAGGAACCGGTGGAAAGTTTTAATCGAAAGGAGCAAGTATTAGGGAATAAAGTTAGTCCTGTAGTTAAAGTGTGGTGGAGGATCCATGAAATTAAAGAAGCAACTTGGGAAAGGGAATATAGCATGAGGAAACAGTATCCTTAATTATTTGGTAAGTGAAGTTCATACTAAATTCGGGAACAAAATTTTCTAAGGGGAAAAGTTGTGACAACCCGAACTCAAAAAGTGTCTCTAGTGCGTATGAATACCGCCCAAGCATAATCTAGTCATGTAAGTAATAATTCGAGCAAGTCAGGTATCGAACTTAGGGACTAAGACGTGAAACGTAACGACTACTAAGGAAGGCGATTAGACCTAATGATCGAGTCACAAAAAGAAAAAGAAAAGATGATGATTGAAAGAAAATTCTAAAAAACTAATACAACCTAATTAATAAATGTGAACTAACTACATATACAAGAACGAAAACTTTTTGATATTAACTATATGCAAACAATGGGGTTGGAATACACTCCCTTAAGCCTTTGGTAATTAAGTTGGGTATAAAACTTTCACAAAACTCAATATTTAATTAGGATAAAACTTTGATTTCATCTAATCATTATATATATATGGGAATTTTATTCCTCACAATACATAATACAAACTAATTTCAAAGTGCGAGACAAAATTATCGACATGCATTTCGCATCCTTAAATACTCCAGTTGCCTAGGGCAAACAAAGTTAAAAGGGCTACGACGCTTATACCGATAAAGTATCAATCCTTCAATTAATTATTAAATTTAGTTACTATTTTATACCCCCTACATAACACCTAAGTTTGGTTCATATATCCCAACCAGCTAAAAACCTAGCCGAAAATGGTGAAACTACAATTAACATGGATTTTACTTTCCATGTATTCATTATAATGAAGAGATCATGAACAAACATGAATATTATCTCTAGAGCAAGAGAAATAATAACTATTACCTAGAAAACAATGATTCTTGAAAGCAGTAAGGAGAAGAATACTTATATTTAAAATCATGAAATCTTGATGAAGAATTTGCCTCTAATGTTTCTTGCCTCCTTTATTTCTCAAAACTAGGTCCAAAACTTTCTAACTAATCCCTAATCACGAACTAACTAAGTTGGATACAAAGTTTACAAGTGTGTTAGTCATATCAAACACTCATTAAAAATAGGATTAAAAAATAATTTTTGCGCACAGGCATTTCGAACCGGTTCGCCTGATGCCCGAACCGATTCGCTTGAAGGGATAATTACTGCTCTTTTCTTATTTTCATTCTTTATTTGGATTTCTCTACTGCATTCACTTGCACGAAATACCTGGTATGAATATGAGATAAATAGGGTCACTGGTATGAATATGAGATAAATCCATCCTATTTACACCGCACGGGACTATAAAACTACCTAATTTATGGGGATAAATATAAAATATTAACGTCGAATTAGACCCCCTAGTTAAAAACTTCTATAATAATTTATTGTGATAGAATACCTTTTTCGCGGGCAAGCAATTGCATTTAGCGTATGCAATAAGCCATTAAACCCCTAGGCTACCCAAGTAGGACGAGTGGTGTCTCGCGAGGGTTTGCAGTGAATGTATCCACAAATTTCATTTTTTGACTTAAGAAAAATATCAAAATAATTAAAAATCATGAAATTTAAATTTCTTCAAAAAAATCTTGTTAAATTTTTATTCAAGAATCTCAATTCATAAGTGCGTGTGCACTAAATCAGAAATTAAATCGCTAATATCCATTAATTGATCATCACATAACTTTTTCAAAAATTTGATTCGATTCAAATTCTCACGGGATACTCTCACAAATGAATCTCTTGGAATGCAGGATGTGCGTGGTATAAGGAGTAAATATAATGGAAATGGGTTCTTGCTCACAAATTGAAAGGCGACATTTTTATGGTGAAAATATCTCATAAACGGGTTACGATAATTATAAAACGGGAAACATCATCTTTTATTCGCACCAATTAATCTCTCTTATTATCTTTTCGTGTTTTAGTTCTCCACGCGATAATTAATTTTATTTTTCGGACTCAATTAGGACTTTTTTGGCATAAGGTGTATTGCGTAAAATAGAAATTGTTGGGAATTTCGGAGTTGGAAAATTTGCATATGACATCCGTTGGCACTTTTTCGAGAACTTGCTGTTTTCTCTTTTTCTTTTCTTTTTTCCTTCTATTTTTCATATTTCTTTATATTTTTTTTTCTTTTTTTCATTTTCTATTTTTTTAGCATTATTTTTCAATTTTTTTCTTGCCCATTTTTATGCACCGTATGGGCTTAATAGATAATTTTCTATTTTCACAGCTCCGGGATAAATGGGTTTTTCAGGGTTGACTAACGAAGAGGGAAAATTTTATTAGGCTCAAAGTGGTTAGTAAAAGGATATTTTTCACAACTTTTTATGGCTAATATTTTTTGGGTAAACAAGTGTTGGCCTAACTTCATTTTTTCGAATTATGAATTATTTTATCATGTGTCTTGAGATTAATTTTAGTTTAAAGATATTTTTAGCGCATTTTTAAGATGACATCTTGCTCATTTTTCATAACCGGTCAAAACAAAAATTTAGAGATCTTCAACGACTTATTTAAATGCTATATCGAACATTGAACTAACTATTAACTCAGATTAATTTAAATACTCACAAAAATCGATATGCTCGAAATCTCATTGGGGTAATAAATCTCCACACTTACTCATAAAGTCATCAATTTTCGCTTTTCCATCTTCAGTCAATTTCGGCTTTGGGCATTTGAATTTTTTTACAAATTAAGAAGTTAAACAAATTTTTTAGTGATATTTTTTAAAAATTCAAATTTTAAATTTTTATTTATTTTAAAAAAAATAATTTTGTTTTTTTTTTGAAAATTTTCAATTTTGGTGGGAAATTTTTGGAATCTTTATGATTTTTTGACATTTATTTTTTATTTTTTGGGGCATTTTGAGATTTGTGAAAATTTAAAAACGCCCGTGTATCCCCCCTACCCCACCCAACTTAGACTTTTGCAATGTCCTCATGCAAGAAGGGACTAAAATCTAAATAGAAAGAAAGGTGCATAATAAAATAGAGCAAATAAACAAAATGCAATTTTTTTTAATAAAAGAACACAAACTACAACGCGATAATAAAGGGTTACAAAGTTCTTAGCAAAAATGAAATAAAATGCAACACAAAAGAACTACATAAGAAGAATGTAGACACCGACACAAGGGCCTAGTGAGATGGGCTAGACTCGTCGGGGCCTCGGTCATATGGGTCATAAAAATATCCTGAAATTTATGCATTTGGACCCAATTGGAGACGATACATCTCTAATTGGAGACGCACCATCATACTAGTATCCCGCTCATAGTGGCACCTATCATCACGGTAACAATGAACTCATCGAGTCGGGTCTCAAAATCATCAATTTGATGGTTGATAACCGCTGAGTGATTGGTACCCTCATCGAAATGGGTCTCATATTCCCAATCCTCCTCCTCGTGCCCGCCTTCGACCTCAGGGTCTCCCCCTTCCTCCATTGGAACACCCTTTTCCATTTCCTATTCTTCATCGACAATTGGTGGGGGAGGGTGAGCCACGCCCATTTGGCGCAAATTTTGGAAATCGGATAGTATGATCAGAGGTCCTTATTCCAGCGTCATGTAGGATGGATGTGATGAGACACACATATGGGAGGGATACTTTACTAGTATTGTCATACGTGGCATGGATGATTTCACTGTAAAAGATGCGGGCAAGGTTGATTTACTCGCCTCGTCAAGAAGATGGTATAGAAAATTACCATACCGGATGCGAAGGACAGAGTCGTTATTCATTTGTAAGATGGTACAACAAGTGACTAAGTACAAATAACGGTCCCACTCTAGAAGCCATCCCACAGAACAACTGTCAAAAATCCATTCTTGTACATGGGCGATGCGGGTTATGCATTCGAATTTAGTTAGGGGCCCCGAAATTTGGATTGGTGTATCGTGGGGGAAGACATACCCCTTTTGACCGCAATTTATTTTGAAGGATAGTGATGGAGAATGGTAGGTTTCATCCACGTAGGCCTCGTGGAGGGTATTAGACTTATGGGCAAGAGTGTCATTAAACATGCGTACCACATCCTCAAAGATGCTATCTGCGGGGGATTGGAAGAAATTGCACCACCCACGCTGTTGAAATAAGGAAGTGGCGTCTCGTGGAAGCTCGTCCCACTTGACTTGTTGCTCAACGTGGATGTTTCAGGTGGATTTGAAGAAGGCATAGTTCCAATCCCGCTCTTGGTTAGAGTAATAGCGATGTTGTCCCTCCTCGAGAATTTCAGTAGAGAACTTACGACAATTTGAGAGAGGAAGTAATTTGGGATTTTTGGTGTGGGATGGAAGGGTTAAGGGTGGGTATTTATAAGTGGGAATGGTTGGGTTTCATTGGGAAAGGTGAAAGAAGGGATGGGAATCGGTGGAGGGATGGGAAAATGAAAAGGTTTTAGGTGGGAGGGAGTTTTGGGAGGGAAAACTTCGGATAAAGGGGGGAATAATGAAAATTGGTGGAAAAAGAAGAAGGGGGATTAATCTGACTACAGGGAAATCGAATCGTTTCGGGCCTAGGGCGAACAAATTCGGTCCGAGGGTGAACCGGTTCTAAAAAAATTTATGTCCAAACGCACTTTTTTACTTTAATTCCATAGGTTAAGTGTAAAAAATCCTTATTTTCTATTCTCTAAAGGTTCCTAAGACCCCCTAACCATTCGGGACAACAAGACACCTCGAATGCCGTCCATAATGCGACGTACGCTCACTTGCATGTGGTGTGATGTTGTCATGTTCCTAACCTTCTCCTATTGTGGACTTGATGGACACCTCAATAAACTCAAACCTAACCCAAACCACTAATATACAACAAAAATCACCCCATACGCGTTGGGAGTGCGACGAACTCTCGAAAAAACTTATTCTACCTCGTAAACAGGGGTTCGAGAACCAAATCATGTTGGCTTACTCAACACACGCCTCGAGATATGTCTTTAGGTGTTGTTCATTAACCTTAAACGTATCCCCACACATTGGATTTTTTAGCTCTAATGCACCGTGGATAAAAACTTCCTTTATGATGAACGGATCGGTCCATCGCGAATGTAACTTGTCAAAAAACAGGTATAGTCATGAGTTATAATGAAGCACCTTTTTGCCCGGATGAAACTTCGTGTAATAGGTAGTTCGCTTGTGTGTGAGTTTCATCCTTTCTTTCGATATGTGGGTGCTTTCATACGCATCGTTGCGTATTTTCTCCAACTTGTGCAATTGAAGTTTTCGTACTTCACCAGCTTTATCTAAATTGTAGTTCAATCTCTTAAGGGCCCAATACGCTTTGCGCTCAAACTCGACGGGGAGATGGCAAGGTTTTCCATAGATAAAGCGTAATGGGGACATTCCGAGGAGGTTCTTATATGCGGTTCGATAATCCCATAGCGCATCAATTAATTAAGCAAGCAAATTATTTCAGTTAGGATCCACGGTCTTTTTGAGAATTTGTTTTATCTATTGATTTTCTAACTCAGCATGCCCATTCGTTTGGGGGTAATAAGTCATTCCAACCTTGTGGATGACTCCAAGCTTTCTCATTAATTTCTCAAACGACCATTGCTAATTGCGTGCCCTTATCACTAATAATTACCTTTGAAGCACCGAAGTGAGAGAGTATGTGTTCATGAATGAACTTTATCACCACCTTATTGTTATTCGTCCTCATAGCTATGAACTCAACACACTTTGACACATAGTCTACCGCGACGAGTATGTATAGGAAACCAAATGAGGGAGGGAAAAGACCCATGAAATCGATGCCCCAACAATCGAATATATGGATGACAAGAATAGGGGTCAATGACATCATTTCTCATCGAGTAATGGAACGATAAAATTATGGACCAATAGAGACCTCTTTGAAGAATTTTAGCAGCCGTCTTTTTCATGGAAAAGTGGCCTCCACAAGATTCCAAATGACAAAACCGGATGACACTAGGAATATCATCATCCTATACACACCTCCGGATTATTTGGTAGGCATAATACTTGAATATATATGGATCGTCATAGAAAAACATGCATGACGGCATAAGAAACTTCCTATGCTCTTGCGGTGTCGAATCGGAGGGGATGGACTCGTGACAAGATAATTAACGATATCCGCAAACTAGGGGGAGAGAGGAAGTGATGAATAATTGCTCATCCATAAAGTAATCATTTATGGTTAAAGGATCTTGAGGTATGTCGACCAAGAGCCTCAACAAATGGTCAGTTACGACATTTTCTACTCCTTGCTTATCTTTAATGGAAAGGTAAAATTCTTGGAGTAGTAATTTCAACCTAATGAGGCGCGACTTTGCATCTTTCTTGGAAATGAGATATTTGAGTGTCGCATGGTCGATAAATCATATAACGGAAAACCCTATAAGATAGGAGCAGAACTTATCAAGAGTGAATACTACCGCTAGCAACTATTTCTTCATGGTGGAGTAGTTCAATTGAGGTCCGATTAAGGTCCGGGTAGAATAATAAATGACAGGGTTTTCTTATCTCTTCGTTGGCCCAAATTAACCCCAACCGCAAAGTCATTCGAATCACAATAAGCTTGAATGGAAGGGTCCAATACGAAGCTTGCATGATAGGAGTGGAGACTAGCATGCTTTTCAATTTTTCAAAAGCTTATTGGCATGATTCACTCCACTCAAATGGGGCATCCTCCATAAGTAGTTTGCTTAAGGGCCTGGAGATGGCACTAAAGTTTTTAATAAACTTGCAATAAAATCTCACGTGGCCCAAGAAAGAATGCATGTCATTTAGTGATTTAGGTGGGGGAAGATCGGCGATAATGTTAATTTTCTCCCTATCGATTTCTATAGCTTTGGATGACATAATGTGGCAAAGAACTACACCTTTCATAACCATAAAATGAGACTTCTCCCAATTTAGTACCAAGTTCTTTTCCACATATTTGGCTAACACCTTCTCGACATTAGCAAAGCAGTGGTTAAAAGAGGATCCGAAGACACTAAAATCATTCACGAACACCTCTAGTCCCCTCTCAACCATGTCTCTAAATAGACTAAGCATGCATCGTTGAAAGGTCGCAGGTGAATTACACAATCCAAATGGCATACGTATATAGGCAAATGTGCCAAAAGGACATGTGAATGTAGTCTTCTCTTGATCTACCACATCCACCTCGATTTGGTTATAACCAGAATAACCATATAAAAAGTAATATAAAGGGTTGACCGAGAATCTCTTAAGCATTTGGTACATAAACGACAAAGGGAAGTGATCTTTTTCTAGTCCCGGCATTGAGCTTTCGATAGTTAATCCAAATGCGCCACTTGGTGGTGGTACATTTTAGAATAAGTTCCCCCTTCGCATTTTCAATCATGGTCATTCCCATATTCTTCGGGATAACTTGAATATGACTCACCCATTTTCTATCCGAGGTGGGATAGATGATGCCCGCATCCAATAATTTAATGATCTACGCCCTCACGACATCTTTTATCGTCGAGTTTAAACAACTTTGCATCTCTCTCGAGGGTCTCACATCCTCCTCTAGATGGATTTTATGAGTACAAATTAAACGACTCATACCCTTCAAATCTGTAATGCTCCAACCAAAAGAACTTTGGTGCTTCCTTAATATGGCTATAAGCTTTCCTTTTTTTTTTCTCTTTACTTTGGCTGGAGGAGACATCAATAGAAAATGTCTCATCTTCTCCCAACTAAGCATATTTGACGTTCGAAGGAAGTTTTATCAATTCGAGGGTGGAAATTTCTCATCGGAGGGAATCATGCCTCTCTCTCGAATTCGGTGTATGCACTATCACCCTCACTCTCCATAACAAGACACGCCTCTAACGGATCCCTAGTGTGATTACCCTCAAAGTGTTCGTGTACTACCTCCTCTATAATATCCGTCTCACACAACTCGTACTCATCACCCATTTTCTTGATGATGTTGAAGATATTAGTTCAAGTGTCATATTCCCGAATGTGAGTTACATTTTTCCATTCCATATATTAATCAAATAATTAGCCGTAGATAAGAATGGGCATCCAAAGATTACAGGAACATGATGGCTCGAGGGAGAGGAGGGATCCATGTCCAAAATGACAAAATCTACTAGGACGTAGAAAGTGTCGACTTGTACGATCACATTCTCAATAATCCCCTGAGATATTATCACGGAATGATCCGTTAGTTAGAGAGTAATTTTTCAGGCTTAAGTTCCCCCAAATCAAGATTTCTATAGATGGAATAAGTAAGAATATTAACACCCCACCTAAATCTAATAGCGATCTCTTAATTTTTCTCTCTCCAATGGCGCACAAAATGGTGGGGGCATCTAGATCTTTATACTTTGGCAGGAGGTTGCTCAAAAGTACTGAACTTACCTTCTTCTTTACCTTTAGTCTATATTTCACCATTAGCATGGGCTTAAGGAACTTTGTTTAGGTGATAATTTTCTTTATGGCATTGAGAAAAGGTAAATTAAACTTTACTTGCTTAAACACTTCTAAGCTATCGTCACGGGTGGACTATTTAGGGGGAAGACCAAACTACTGAGGGTAAGGAGCGTCATTTGGGGCTTCACTACCACCTCGGGCCTAATTATGCCCATTTATCACTCTCCTCCGAGGGGGTATCTTCGGCCTCTTTCGTGCCGGGCGAAACCTCCTTGTCATTTTTCTTGTTGTGTGGCGCATGTGACAAATCAACAACCCTCCCACTACGTAGAGTGGTAACCGCTTGACATTGCTCGTTGTTCTCATCGGTATTAAAGATAACACAATTTTGACTTTGGTGAGATCTTTGGCCTTGGGCAGGAAGATTTCCCTTCTCTTGGACACTTAGTGAAGATTGAAACTTAGACAACGATGCCTTTAAGTTGGCAAAATTTGGGCGTTTTGAGCATTTATCGCTGACTGAGTTTGCATGAATTGGGTTAAAGTTTCCTAGATACTCTTCCGCTATGGGATTATATAGAGCGCATGAGGGGACACTTGCATATATGGAGCTTGTTGATAAGGTGGGAGTGGTTGCAGTTGTAGGGAAATATGTGGATTCGTGTTTATCAGTGTGTTCAGTTGCCTATAACTAAAATCGAGAGGTTTTGCCACAAGAGATCTTATGAATTCCTGTTAGGGGCATTAAAATTAGCCTTAAAGGTTCCCATCGCCTCAACTTGATCTTAGAGAATCACTTTGTAGGTGGATATTTTCGAGCATTCCTTAGTTAAATGTCCCGCCTCACAAATAGCGCACACCTCATCTTTCATTGCTCACGCAAAGACGAATATGTCTCCCCCCCAAGCTTCAACCCCGTCTTCAAACCGCTTAAATAGTTGATTAATTTGAAGTTTTAATTTGGCTTCCTTGTCCAATTAATAAAGATAAAATGATATAAGTGCCGTGGCCATGTGTCCAGATTTAGGTTGGGTATTTGGATCTGATGTGTCTCATGCTTGAGTAGTCTCGATTACATACTTGAAGTGGGCCTCCTCATTGTCTATATTTAACCCTAAGAACTCTCCCGAGCACATAGTTTCAACGAGTTATTTAGAACTTAACCTTAACCCATGATGGAAGTAGGAGATAAGTCTTTAGTTCTTAAAACCGTGGTGTGGGAACATGTTAATTAACCCATTAAACCTCTCCCAACATCTATTGAAAGGCTCATTTTTGTTTTTCCTAATGGTATTAATTTGAGCCTTAATAGAATTGGTCATATGTGCAATAATGGACTTTTGGAGAAACTTAGCCTGAATATCCCTCCAAGTGTCTATCGAGTTTAGTGCTTCTGACCAAAGCCACGTCTTAGCCTTATCCTTCGGGGAGAAGGGGAAAATCTTAAAACTCACTACATCTTGGGTGCACGTCTGGTCATTATATATCTTGCACACCACATCTAACTCTCTAATGTGGAGGTAGGGATTTTTCGACTCCATACCGTGGCATGTAGGGAGAATCTGAATCATCCAATTACTAAAATGAAACTGCCCCACATTATACATAAATATAATGTAACCTGGAGCGACGGTTCACTTGGGGAATAAGAGGTCTCTTATTGGGAGATACGGCATCACTCCCTCACCCGTCATGAAACTAACATTTTCAAATATAACTCTCTCACTCAATGACTCGATCTCCTCACTAGATGCCCTAGACATGCGACTTGCAATGTGACTCTTGATGGAGTTGTGCGGTGTAGGAGGTGGAACCCAAAATTTTAGAGCGTTTGGAGTGAGGGGGCTATCGGGATTGAATTTGACTATGGGATTTTCGTGTACCGTATGAGGAATAGGATTGGGAGTGGATGAAGTGCTTTGCATTTAAAGCATGAGAAAATATTTTTTAAATGTTTTGGGATTTTTCTAATTTTTTTTATATTTATGGTTTTATGGTTTTTTTGGATTTTTTTGGATTTCAAGGATTGGAGTCAAATTATTAGATTAATTATACCCAACCTAGTATGTATACTTAATCCCTAAAAACGAAGCCAAAAAATTGACGCGACTCAAATAGTGTCTCTAGTGCGTGTGAATACAGCTCAAGTGTAAGTCGATTATGTAACTAATAATCCGAGGAAGTCAAGTATCGAACTCAAGGACTAAGATGCGAAACATAATGACTACTAAGGAAGGCGACTAGACCTAATGATTGACTCACGAAAAGAAAAGGAAAAGATGAGGATTATTTGAAAGAATTTTCTAAACAATGCAACCTAATTAATAAATGTGAACTAACTATGCCTATAAGAATGAAAACTTTTTTATATTAACTTTATGTAAACAATGGGATTGGAATACACTCCCCCAAACCTTCAGTAATTAAGTCGGGTATAAAATTTTCACAAATTTAATATTTAATTGGGAGAAAACTTTGATTTCATTTAAGCATTATATATATGGGGATTTTACTCCTCACAATACATAATGAAAAATAATTTCAAAATGTGAGACAAAATTTTTGACACGCATATCGCAACCTTAAATACTCTGATTACTTAGGGTAAACGAAGTTAAAAGGGCTACGACACTTACGCCGACAAAGTATCAAGCCTCCAATTAATTATTAAATTTAGTTACCATTTTATATCCCGACATAACACCTAAGTTGGGTTCATGTATCCCAACCCACTAAAAACCTAGTTGGACATAATGAAACTACGATTAAACATGGATTTTACAGTGCATGTATTTGTTAACGAAAATGTATTTTATCCCTAATTAATTAAATTAGTTTAATTAATGTACATTTTAGTTTAACTTAATATATTGATTTTGATGATTCTAGACATATTGTTTTATAAGGTCATTCTATAAATATTTATTATTGTATAATATTTAAAATATAATCTTGTTTATATACCATGATATACATATATTTATTCTGACTGGTTTATATCTGTTTTCACGACTCAACATGCCTTGACTTTACTCAACGAACATATCCGAGTAAAGGTATTCACGTGTGGTGCACATTTGCACTTGACACATTAGACACACATGCATATTTCTTGATCTATGATTTTTTTTTTGTGACTAATCAATTATGAGCCGAAACATTTTTTTAAAATGAAATTATTTTTTTTGAAAATAAGCTGACACTATATATTTTTTATGAAAGTTACGTAATAATTTTTTTTTGAAGTTAAAAATATTTTTTGGAATGATATACATATGCGTGTATATTTTCTTGTGACTTTGTGTTACTTTCTACATGTATGCTTTTGTGTATATAATATATTATTAACTTTTGCTAGTAACTTGGCAAATGCCAAAAGCTGTTGGGTAACCTTCTTTTTGTCTTGAACGATTACTTATATATACATATGTATGTATGTATGTATGTTCTTTAGTATATATATATATTTATATATGATGATAATATGTGTACATGTATGTTGTTTTTACTTGCCTTAGCTTTTATAGCCTTAGGCCTGAACGATTTGTCCCATATATTTAAAGCTTTTACAGCTTTTATTGCTGGCATCCTTACCAAAGTGGGATTTCCATCGGATATTTTTTTTGAGCCATAAGATTTGCTTTCTCACGTTTTGACTTACGCCCATGGTTTACCATACATGTGCTGACAGGTTTATAAAAGTTGGAAAGGTCTCAAATCAGTTCCATAATTATGACAGTTGGAACGTGACCCTTTATTGCTGTTCGACGCCATCTCTGGGTGGATAATTGAGTTCAGATTGTTTTATATATGAGTTAAAAAAAAAAGATGTTTATTATATTTCAGTTTGAAATATTTTTTTTGTCCGAAAAATCCTTTTATATATATCTGTCCGGATTTTTTTTATATTCCTGTTCCGAAATCTTTTTTTTATAAACATCTGTTCTGAATTTTTTTTTGTTCCGAAATCTCTTATATATTTATATATACATTTATATATATATATATATATATATATATATATATATATATATATATATATATATATATATATATATATATATATATATGGATGCGTGTACCCTCTTATATCTCTTTGAGCCGCGTGTCATTTGACAGATTTCTTGGGACGTGATGTCCCTGTCTCCACTTTGAGCCGCATGTCTTTGTTTTGCTTCTGCAGTTGAAAATTTTATTAGATCGATAATGCCTCTAAGTTAGAAATCTTTTATGTATATATATATTTAGATACCTGCGTGTAAATCACTCTAAATCTGTTTGATTGTGCCTTCTGCACTGACGCATTGGGCCACTCATTTACAGTGACTTGCCTTAATAGGTACGACTTTTAGGGCTGGAAAATCAGTCTTGCTCCTTTATGAGCTTTGGAGTTTTTATTTTTTAATTTTGTTTAAACGTGAATATCTGTTTTGGTTTTGTGAGAAATTTATATATTCAAAATCTATTATAAAAATTTTTATCCGAAATTTTTTATTCGAAATCTTTTTTACTGAAATTCGAAATTTATTTTTACAATATATATATATATATATATATATATGTACACCTTTCATATATATTTACATACACTTTAGATATTTCTATTTTTGGGTATGTACTAACATTTTTGCAGATCCATATCTACTAAAAAAAAAAGAGATACTGAGAAGATAAAAGTGAATATCTGTATATCAGTCTTGGAGAGCATTTATTGCACCTCACCATCTCTCTCTATCAGTTCACAATTAATGCTCAAAGTTGAAGTTGATTTCAGCTAAAAGCTTTCTCCAACGGCTATTTTTTTTTTAGGCTACAAAGAAGAAGAAGACCACATTTAGTTGGAAAGCAAGAAGACACGAAATATAAAAAAAAAAAAACGAGCATCCAGAAAATTTTATTCAGCTCCATATACACACAGAAAAGAAAGCAAACAGATATTTGCAATCAGCTCTACAAAGCAATAATTTCAGCATTCTTCCATTCGTTGAAGATCAAGAGAAACAGAGCACAACAATTCCATTTTGCTATAATCTCAAGAGAAGTTTAAGAGACCAAAAATTAGATTTATTTTTGGTGTCTCAACCAAGAAGAAACTCGGACTCATTTTGTATCTTTAAAGAGTTTCAGAAACTGTACATCATTTATACTCCATTTGTGTAAAAATTTGAAGCTTGGGTTTTTAGCTTCGGTGGTTGTACTAGTAACTGGTTTTTGCTGCTCGGTTGTACAAGAGGTGGTTTGATCCTACCTTCAAGTGGATCAGGACTAGTGAAGCGCGGGAGACGGAAGCTTGCTCTTGGCGCGTGGACGTAGGCCGGGTTTTGGCCGAACCACGTTAAAAATACGGTGTCATTTATTTTCAGCACTTATATTTATTTATTTGCTTGTGTGTGATTGGTTATCTTTATTTTAAGCACTTACACTTGCAATTGAATTAATTCTGAAAATTTGATAATTTTATTTTAAGACAGAAATAATTATTTTCGTAATAATTAATTATTTCAGAATATTAATTTTTTATTAAATACGAAAATTATTTATAAATTTATTTGGATCTTATAATCATAAAATATAACAACTTGTTTAATTTATTGAGAGTATTTATTGGTTATTCTTGATTTGAATCATTTAAGATTTATTCAGAATATTAATATAAATTAAAATACGAAAATTGATTATTTATTTATTGTATGTTATAATCTCTGATTTATATTGTTTAAATTTATTGGTAACTTTTATTTAATCATTATTGGTTTAATCATTTAAGATTTATTTAATCTGAAATTTGTATTAAGTGTTCTAAATTAAATATTTTCTGAAATTTTAATTTAACCCGAAAAGTCTGTAAAATCTCAATTCACCCCCCCTCTTGAGTATTTTTCTGGGCAACAGTATTCATTATATCGAAGAGATCACAAACAAGCATGGATATAATCACTACATCAAGAGAAACAATAACTATAACCTAGAAAGAAATGATTCTTGGAAACAATAAGGAGAAGAATACTTATATCGAATATTTCCATGCAAAACAATGGAAAATCATGAAATCTTGATGAAGAATTTGCCTTTAATGTTTCTTGCCTCCTTTAGCTCTCAAAACTAGGTCTAAAACTTTCTAATTAATACCTAATCACGAACTAACTAAGTTGGATACAAAGTTTACAAGTGTTTTAGTGATTTCAAACTCTTATTAAAAATAAGATTAAAAAACAATATTTGCACACCGGCATTCCAAACCGGTTCACCTGATGCCCAGACCGGTTCGCTTTAAGGGATAATTATTGTTTTGCCACTTGATTTTTCTCTCAACTTCAACCGCTTGTAACTTCTCAATCGTAACTCCGAAGCTGGTGCCGTTTATTCTAGTGTGCTCATGTAGTCAATATCTTAAACTTCTCTTTAGGTTCCGCTTCTAGGTTCAGGCTGTGAAATTGCATTTTTGCCCTTGGAAGTTCTTTTCTTATTTTCTTTCTTTATTTGTGTTTCTCTCTCGCATTCACTTGCACAAAATACCTGTAAAATATAGAAAAAATATAAAAAATAAGAAATACTTTCCAAATAGGGTCATTAGCATGAATATGAGATAAATCCATCTTATTTACACTGCACGGGACTATAAAACTACCTAATTTATGGGGATAAATATGAAATGTTACGTAGAATTAAAGGTGACTCCATTTTCTACGTGTTCATCCCTTTTAACTATGACCTCTTTATGTCCGTGGGATCCCGCAAACCTCGAGTTTGTGGTGGGAATGGATTTCTCATCGTTGACTCCATTCTTTACATGAAATCCCTCCTTAGGGTGCACCAATGAAATCCAGGGTGGCCAGATTCCTTATAGTCTATAATTATAAACATTAGTAGAATAACCTCATTACAATTGAAACTAAAATATGTGTGGTATACGACAACATGCAAAAGTTATGATTCAAAAAAAATTCTTATACCTTGTAAAACAATTAAAGCATGCTTCCACTCAATCATCTTCGGATATCACACTCAACAAATGAAATAACTCAGAATGGGATGTAAAACACACATAACATGTGGTCATAAAGATAAATTTTAATAGAAATCAAGGACACATACATGCCAAAAAAGAAGAACGCTATACTTAAAATGCAATCTCAATGAAAGGATATTGTTCATTAAAGGAGATGAAACATACTATAACAAATTATCGAAATTACTACGACTTTCAAATCACATTCACCCTAGGATCATATAGAACTTTTCCAGGGTTGTAATTTAAGATTGGTTAGGGTTAAGAAATGAAAAGGGTATTTACGAATTCAAAGGATTTGAGGAAAAACATTTAGGGTAATGGAATGTGTGGGAAATGTCAAAATTGGAATATAGGAGCAATGGAAATAACCAACGATAGTGACATAGATTATTTCTCAATATTTACATCTTGGTTATTTCTCTTTTCTTTTTCCTTTTCTTTTCTTTTCCTTTTTCTTATTTTCCTTTTATTTTCCACACTTGCTTTCTTAATTTCAACCACATAATAAGAACATCATAAAATCCAAAGTTGGTTACCAAATCAAAGGTGAGAAAGGTGCATATAAGGTTTAAATTCCAATGTGGAGTTGGATAAGGGATTTAGGTGATGAAATGAAAGGCTATATTTAGTATCAAAGGGGTTGACTAGGGAAATATCTCATAGGTGAGGTCATGGTCAATATAGGTTAATTAACAACGAGTGCCTACAATCATTTCCTAAGATTTCACGCAATTCTCGAATCTCAACAACATTAAAGATCATGCTCAAGCAACACATTTCAAAATGAACTAAATATGAATGATCAAAGAAAGTATAATGATATTATTGACAACTTTCATTTTTCCAGGAAGAAAGTATTAATGTATAAAAACTCACAAATGAAGAAAAATGACAAATCTCGCTCGGTTTTCGTGTTCACAAAATAACAAAAGATCAACAAGTTATAATTGTCCTTCCGGATAATTAAATAAGAAATATTCATGTGCCCATATGTTTCAAAGATTCAATTCATGAATCTATTTATAACATCGATGATTAAAGGGCTAAAGTCTAATAACTTCCAAAATCTAGAACATGCATCATTGTAGTGGAAATTGGATAGGGCAATAATTTATCGATCTTCATAAATAAGGATAAGAGGACCACGAAAGAGAAAAGAAAGAAAATATTTTTGTAAATTTTTTATTATTTTACAACAAAAGCATGGTTAGGAAGAACATATATCGAATCAATGAAACTCAAAAGGAAACAGGAAGCATATGCCACACCCCTAACTTGAATGTAGCATTATCCTCAATGAATTAAGAACACACATTCATAAGAGGGAACGAGATATGTTACCAAATAATGAGCGATCCCGATATAGCACAAGTCTGTTGATTCTACAAAATATGTTAGAACCAAGAACAATAAAAAATAAGAACACAAAATTTAACTAATTACATTAGACAATAATTAGAAAGAAAAATCAAACTACTATGTACAACTAATAATTTTAACTTCTAATGTAGTTATACATTAGAAGTTAAAATTTTTGAGGGTTTTTCCTATAAAATATGTGAAACACCCCATGTTTTTAATACATAAAAATCTGCTGGGAATTTAAAATTTCGTGTAAAAATAATTTTTTGGAGATTAACAGTTTTCATTTTAAAAAAATGTTGTTCTTCATTTATATAAAATAAGGTATTTTTATCGAAATTGAAATCGGGTTAAAAACTGGAGAGTTTTACACTTTATAAAACAAGGGAAAAAATTTGGATTATGACAAAATTCCTGTGCTAGTGGGGAAGTATGTAACCCCCCGTGTTTTTAATACATAAAAATTTGTTGGAAATTTAAAATTTTGGGTAATTTTTTGTTTAAATTAACTATTTTCTTATTTGAAATTTTTTTGATCTTGATCTATATAAAATAAGGTATTTTTATCGAAATTGAAATCGGGTTAAATATAAGTGAGTTTTACATTTTATAAAATAGGGGGGAAATTCGGATTCAGGGGAATTGAATAGATTGGCGGGGAAGGGAGGACTGGTTCACTTGGTTAGTTTTGCAATTTTAAAATCCTTTGTTTAGAATTTGTGTAGGACTCAAATTCTTTTCTTCTCCTATAATATAAAGGTATGAGTTTAGTCTTTTTAAAACTCATTTTAGCCTTTTAAAAAATCAGTACTCTCCCATAATTTCATCCTCTCTCTTCTACAAAACTAAAATCCCATTTAAATCAAATTTCTACCCAAGTTTGGAAAGATAAATTGGGTTTTCTCAAGATCGTTCAAGAATGTATTTTTATTATTTTCTCTAGAAGAACGCAACAATCCAATCAGATTTTTCAAATGATTTTTACTGGCATGAATACTTCAATTGTTTCCCTTTGGTATTATGCGTTTTAAATATTACCGAAACACTAATAAATATTGTTTTCTCAAAATCAATCAAAAAGACTAATAATGGAAATTGAAAAATTTGGTACTAATTTTATTCAAATCTTTAATACGAATCAGAAAGAGTAATTGGATCGTTTGCCTAGATGCGAGGTTAGGTGGTAGTTATTGGCAGATATTTTTTCTGAATGATAGATTAGGATATACTTGTGCTATGGAGAATATTAGGTATAGGACTAGGGGTGGTTTGGGGATTTATGCTTGATTAAAGGGTGGGGCTAATCGAAAATAATGAGAACTTGAGATAATTGAAAATTAATTCCTAAGATAATAAATGGGTAGTAAATGAATTTGTGTCGCGAGTATGTGCAGGGCTGACAGAATAAGAATCCATTAACTATAGTGACGTGGGTGTGTGTGGCGTCACGAGTAAGTGTAGGGCTGACAGAATATGGGTGAACTTCCTATAGTGACGTGCAGTGTGTGGAACCTCATGAGTATGTGTAGTGCTAAAAAAATTAGGTGAACTGGATATAGTGAGGGGAATGTGTGTGGTGTAGAACTTAAGTGGGCCAGGAGTATGTGCATAACCCGTAATAGGGTGAACTGGCTATACCCGCGTCACAAAAATAATTTGGATTGAATGAATTTAATTAAATTGTGGAATCTAAATTTATGTTGTAGTGTCATAATTGGACTCGAACATTAGGGGGGCTTAGTTATGTGGGTAGATAGTGGTAGTTTCTTTTTTATCGCATGTTAATATATATCTCGTTTAATTTAAAATTCTCTATTGTAATATTTATCACGTATAATGTTATTATCTTAGTTTACGGACCCTAATTGGGAGGAGTAGTTAGTATTTATGAGGTGGGATATGAGCCATTGCGTTGACTAACATTTTAGGCTTTCCATTTTTTTATTATTCTCAAAGGAGAAGATTATTCTCTTTACCAAACATATGCGGATCCAATCACGATCTTAGATTGTTTCAATCCGGTTGGACCAAATCTCATCCATTTTTTTTAACTTACACTTGTATCATAACACATATATATATATTTAGGGGGATATGATATAACATTAGGTTTTCACCAAACACAAAGGAAAAACTATTTTCAAATAGACCAGGATTGCCAGATGGCAAAAATGTAAAGTCAGTGTATTTATATATATGTCGATGTCTATACTGGGATCATACGAATGGTATGTTATTATTTTAGATCTAACCAATTTGATTAATTTCTCCTAGAGGTTCACATCACGGATAATTTTGGTATAGAAAGTCTCAAATTCAAGATCTTCTATCGTGCGAATTTCTTGAGAAATAAAGTCATAGGCACGTAGGTTCAGGGCTAGGCTGACTACTCCCAGAGCAATCATCCATAAACTGGTTATTGGTATAAATAATATAAAGAAATGTAACCAACGTTTATTGAAAAAGGCAACCCCAAAAATTTGGGACCAAAAGCGGTTAGTAGTGACCATTGAATAAGTTTCTTCAACTTGAGTTAGGTTAAACACATAGAATGTATTTGCATAATCTTCATCTTCAAATAAAGTATTTTCTACGGTAGAACGATGAATAGCGCATAGCAAAGCAGCGCCCAATACACCGAAAACTCCCGTCATATGAAATGGGTTCAATGTCCAATTATGAAA
The DNA here is from genome assembly GCA_949130495.1 of Sambucus nigra. Lineage (NCBI taxonomy): Eukaryota > Viridiplantae > Streptophyta > Magnoliopsida > Dipsacales > Adoxaceae > Sambucus > Sambucus nigra. The sequence goes on along the minus strand of OX422224.1, from coordinate 218,164,599 downwards.
TCCTTAAAAAAAAGAGGATGAATCAAAATATAGCTGCTATACCAAAACGAGACATAAAGAACCAACCAGCCTGACATAGTGAATAAATTAGGAATACAAAAACAAAGACAACAATTGGACCAGAGAATTCGATGCATAGGGTGGATTGGAGATATTTGGAGGGCAGTTGGAGTTTTATTTTATTGCTTTAGTAGTTTATATTATTTTTTATTTTTTTGTTGTATTATGAGACAGTTATTCATGGTTTTGGTGGGTCAATCAGTTCCACAATTATTTTTTATTTTCAGTCAGATATTTATTATTGGATCATTTCTTTTGAGTTTTAATAGATTGGAGTTGGATTTATTTTAGAAATTAGTATGGTGATGGATATTATTGACTGGATTTCATTTATATTCATTGAATGTAATTGCATTATATCTTGTGGATTAAAGTTTTAAATGTCTCATATTTCTATCACAAGCTGAGAATGGTATTTAATTTAGTGACACCCGACATAGTTTGGCGGTGACTGATACCAGATTGCTCGAGGTGTTACAGATGGTATCAGAGCATGGTCTTAAGTCTCATAGGTTGCGAGTCCATCTAGCTTCTGTGTTACCAATCTTTGATTTCCTTTGTTGACAAAATTTGATTAGATTATCTATTACTAATAAATTAATGACAAAATAATAAGTTGTTGAAAGAGTGTACATTTGTTATATAAATTCATAAAATATAAAAAGTAAAAGTAAAATTACTTGAAAGTTGAAACAACTCATAGAGATTGTTACATAACACATACACACATATATATATATACACACACAGAAAGTCTCCTGTAATGACTTCTTATGGTGCAAACCCCGGTACATACCATTTTTTTAAAATAGTAAAAAAATGAATTTTTTGATGAAACTTCATGGATATGATTTCCCCGGTTAGAAGATCATCTCCAATTTTTTTTACCAAAAAATTCAATAAAAAACCTGTTGAGATGAGGTGATATGTAAAATAATGGTATAAATATTCATTTTCAACCGTTGAAATGTTGGGTCGGCACCAACCACTCTATTGATTGAATTTTTTGATGAAACTTCATGGATATGATATTCTCATTGTCGAGATCATATCCATGAAGTTTCATAAAAAATCAATCAAAAAGTGGGTGAGATGATCGCCAACATTTCAACAGTCGAAAATGCATATTTATACCATTTTTTACATATCACCTCATCTCAACGATTTTTAATTGAGTTTTTTTATGAAAAAAATTGGAGATGATCTTCTCATCGTGGAGATCATATCCATGAAGTTTTATCAAAAAATTTATTTTTTTTACTATTTTAAAAAATGGTATGTACCGTAGTCTGCACCATTAGGAGTTCTTACAGGGTCTCTCTCTCTCTCTCTCTCTCTCTATATATATATATATATATATATATATATATATATATATATAATGAAACTTTTTAGAGGGTTAACACACCATAATTAAACTTAACTTAATATTCTAAATTATAATATGTAACTTAATAAGTGTTGGGAGCCATCAAAGCAGCAAAGGCTTTCAAATTCTTTAGGGGGCCATGGCCCCCTTTAGTCCAATGTGATTTCGTCTCTAAGTTAAAGAGGTATTTTTATGCACTTTACCCAGAACAACTATGTATATACATGCTTCTAATATACATAAATTATGCATATATATATACTATGAATATATACATATATACTATGAACATATACAACTATGGATGTTGGTTGAAATAGTATTGCAATGCTCATCTGTTCTGAATTGCCTTTGTTTATGTGGGGCGAAGCAGATTTATATGCATGTTATATTCTAAATAGAGTTCCATTAAAAAATAAGGGTATTACACCATATGAATTGCGGTTTAATTGCAAGCATCATTTTAAACATCTCAAAGTTTGGGGATGTATTACTTATGTAAGAAAACTCGATCCCAAGGGAGACCTAAATTAAGAAATATTAGTTACACATATATTTTTTTTTTTTTGCATAATCTAACGATAGTATGAATTTCAGATTTCTTAACCTTTAAACGCAAGAAATTATTGATTCGGCAGATCTGCAATTCTTTTAATAAATAAAAAATTCAAGGGCTTTGAATCACTACACCCAATGTTAAAATTTATCTCACTTTTTCGATAAGGGTTGGTCATGGTCAAGGACCGTGATGATTCCGACATTCGAAACCACAAATAAAATCCTTTTCTCCCTTCATTTTCTCATTCCCTATTCTCTTTCTTCAACTCGACACTCCTTCTCTCTTCTAGGTCAAAAGCCTCAACTCTCCTTCATTCAAAAGGTATGATTCACACACACACACACACACACACACACACACACACACACACACACACACACACACACACACACACACACACACACACACACACACATATATATATATTATGACTGGAGGTTTGACCATTATGCCACTTGGGATGATGCGTGGTACCTAGAAGTTGAGGCGGTGTAGTTAAATGAGTACCAAGGGAAGGCTAACAAATAATCTAAGGAGATTACGATATATCACAGACGATCAAACCAGTTATAACTCTACCACTATGGACACAAGCTCGAAGAGAATAAACCTAGATTTGTAGACACCTTGTACTCATAAATAAGGGTGAACCCATCAAATATAGGGGTATTGAATTGTATTCTAATCAAGTCAACTTGGTTTCTCAACTAAAAACCCTAACACTCTAATCGTCCTTCATTGTTCTCAACTAATATGTAGCTCTCCCTCTTTATCTGTGGATATAGGTATGATAATCTACCGAACCACGTACATCTTGTGTCACTTCTTATACTACATTAATATTTTGGGTCCAATTGGTAATATTGAATTTATTATGGATTCGATATCTCCTATTATTTGGCATCGTCTGTAGGAAGAGCTTTTAACTCATTCCATTGTGAAATATCAACCCTGCAACAATATGAGTGCTCACCATTCTCATCGATCGCGTGTCAAAAGTCATATCCAATCTGAGATATGAATCATCACGAGGGAACAAACTCCTTCAAGGTACCTTCCAACTTTTAGTGAAACGAGGTTAAGGGGAAAACATCTAGAAGATCCAATTCTAGTCAAACACATTATACTCATTTTGTAGAGCAACCTGCGGGATGAGAAACATCATGAGTGGTAAGTCCTTATGAAGAGATACTAGCCGATAACGATGAGGAGATCGTCCATCTGAGAAGACAATAAACATGGCAGTCACAGTAGTATAACTCCAGTTCTCATTTTGATACCTTATTAATCACATCTCTTATTTACGTTCCTTTTCCCACCTCCGTTTCCCTTTGATCTCATTTCATAAGTTTTACCTTGCCTATGAGATCAAAGGGGAGGGCGAGGGATAACAATGTCTTCAAAAGTTGAAGACGAATCAAAACCACCCTTAAATAATGGGTACCCTTCGAATCCCGGCTACCCTATCCATTCTGGAGGGTACCCTCCAAATTTGATAGGATACCCTTCATATGGCCTGGCATACCTTGGCTATCCCAACCTCCCCAACCATATGTACCAAAATGGTGGTGGTGCATGCCTCCACCACCGCCACCGCCTGCAACAACATACTACCTCCTGGGCACCCGGAGAACAAATAGGGCTACACATTCGTGTGCCACATGCTTGTTTTGCTAATCGTGTTGATCTTTAGGATGTTAGTGACAAGCCTTGCCACGTGGCTCATCTTCAACTCGGACATCCCCGTATTCCTTGTTGAATCGGTAGAGATCCTAGTTTTTGATGTGACAAATGCGATGTCGTTTCACATGAAATGGCTGGCAAACGTAAGTGTTGATAACCTTAGTCATAAATTCCTATTATTTTTCGATAACATTGAGACAACATTATTTTACAACGATATTTTGGTTGGAACATCGCTCGCGAAGGCATTTCAACTCGGGGCAAGCAAGAGAAAAACATTTCCATTCTCGTTTGAAATGCCGCATCTGAGCCACGATGAGGTGGGTAGTCAACTAGTGGGAGAAATAAGGGATGATAGAAGTAAGGGTGTTGTGTCTTTTGATTTGGGGATAGCCTTAAGAACTTCTTTCGGTCCACTGGTTCAATTTGGAGAAAGAAGACTACTATGAAATTCTTTATGAGGATTTAGAGGTGGTGTTTCCACCAGATGCTGGTAATGCAGGTGGTGGAAAATGGAAAGGTGGTAATTTTAAGGATTGTTTAGTATGGACATAAATTAAAAGGACATTATTTCATTAATGAAGATCGTTCCTTTAGTAGGTCTTTCGATATGATTTCATTTTCATGTTGTTTATTCATATTATTGAAAACGCACATACGAAAGTATTAAGTATGTATTTAATTTTATATGTATATAAGTTTATATAGTATTGCTCATGTGCAAACCAATTCTCATTTTAGGAGTGCGGACCGAACATGTGTCACCTGACGTTGAGCTTAGAAATTATTGGCTAAATTATAGGCACACACTCTCTCTCTTTTCTGGGCTCATTGTTAGTCAACACATGCCTGATCCGCACTCTCAAAATTTAGACTATTCTGCACAAGAGAAGTACTGTAAGTTTATATATACGGATATCTCCATGTTTGTATTTTGTGGGATATTTAATATTAATTTCCCTCTGTACCTTTTGCTTGTAGGCATCTCTAGTGATTTAAGATGAGTTTAATATGTGATTCTGGCCTTTCTTTATACAGTTTGTTAAAGTAAGTGATGCCCACAATGCATACTAATTTTTTTTCTGCTAAGCCATAGAAATGAAGAAACTCTTATTAAATCCTTCATTCACTCGTACCAAATATAAAAGTAGTGTGGTTTTTGGATCTTATACTTAATATCATTTACTTTTATATTCAATACATTTTGGTTCAAATTTTCACACTTTAATTTTGTGTATATATATTTTTGAACTGATTAATTATTGTACAAATGCAAAATTTCTAGGTTTACAACTTTGTTTGTAGATTTGGGTGGGATTTTTATTATTGGTGGCCAAAGCGGTTGTCTTGGTCATTTATAGCAAGATTATATTAATTAAATTTATTTTTAACGAGTTGAACATGCTCCTTTTATCAATGGGTTGAGTCACTAAATACGCTTAATAAACTGCTATACCGAATTCATAGACACAAACTCGAATCGACAATGACCCATTGCAAGGTCACATTACTAGTCTTGGCACCCTTCAAGATTTAATCCTGGTTTCCTCCCTGCTCATGAAATTTTTATATTGCCAAAAGATCTCTTAGTGATAAAAGTAATGTTTTGAGCAAACCATAAGGGAGTGTTTTAACAAGACACACATTTGACATTGTTTTTGGCTCAAAAATAGATTAAAGGAATTTATTGTTAAAAAATCATAAGTTAAAAGTAGGGATAAAACCATAAATTAAACTTAGAGGGGGGCGGACAAACACTGTTTGTTTAAAACATGTTTAAAATAAACCAAGTCATTATGGTTGGTTGATCGAACAAATTTTAGTCAATTTTATTTTGTTCGGTTTGGTTGTTGACTAATTTTGGTTTAGAATTTTATATCGATTTCAGTAATATATGATGAATTGAATTTAATTAGGAAAAATTATTTTTGTCTAATATATGAACACGACTCGAATGTAATCCGAAGTTAGTGGGCTAAGCTTGATCCTTTTTTTAATGAACAAAAAAAAATAGATATGACAAAAAAAAAACATAAATAATAAGCTCCGAATAATATTGTATGGGAATTACTTAAAACATGACATATAATCTTATTTAATTGCTTACCGCGTAGAAAAAGTGACAAATTTACTTGCAATTATATATGGTTTTGTATAAGTTCTTGTATAGCACACTTAAATTACAACCTCTAAATTTGATTAGATTATCTATTACTAATAGATTAATGACAGAATAATAAGTTGTTGAAAGAGTGTACATTTGGTATATAAATTCATAAAATATAAAAAGTAAAAGTAAAATTACTTGAAAGTTGAAACAACTCATATAGATTGTTACATAACACACACACACACACACACACACACACACACACACACACACATATATATATATATACACACACACACACACACACACACAAAGTCTCCTGTAAGGACTTCTTATGGTGCAGACCCCAGTACGTATCATTTTTTTAAAATAGTAAAAAAGTGAATTTTTTGATTAAACTTGATGGATACGATGTCCCCGGTTAGAAGATCATCTCAATTTTTTTTTATCAAAAAATTCAATAAAAAACCCGTTGAGATGAGTTGATATGCAAAAAAATGGTATAAATATTCATTTTCAACCGTTGAAATGTTGGGTCGGCACCAGTCACTTTATTGATTGAATTCTTTAATGAAACTTCATGGATATGATCTTCTCACCGTCGAGATCATATCCATGAAGTTTCATAAAAAAATTAATTAAAAAGTGGGTGACATGATCGCCAACATTTCAACAGTAAAAATGCATATATATACTATTTTTTTACATATCTCCTCATCTCAACGAGTTTTTTATTGAGTTTTTTGATGGAACAAATTAGAGAGGATCTTCTCACCGTGGATATAATATCCATTAATTTCATTAAATAATTCATTTTTTTTTACTATTGTAGAAAAATGCTATGTAATGGGGTCTGTACCATAAGAAGTCCTTACACGAGGGCGTCTCTCTCTCTCTCTCTCTCTCTCTCTCTCTCTCTATATATATATATATATATATATATATATATATATATATATATATATATATATATATACATACACACACATAAAGTCATCTGTAAGGACTTCTTATGGTGCAGAACCCGGTACATACCTTTTTTTTAAATAATAAAAAATGATTTTTTTGATAAAACTTCATGGATATGATGTTCACGGTTAGAAGATCATCTATAATTTTTTTCATCAAAAAATTCAATAAAAAAACCGTTGAGATGGGGCGATATGTAAAAAAGGGGTATAAATAGGGGTGAACCCATCCAATATGGGGGTATTGAATTGTATTCTAATCAAGTCAACTTGGTTTCTCAACTAAAAACCCTAACACTCTAATCGTCCTTCATTGTTCTCAACTAATATATAGCCATCCCTATTGATCCGTGGATATAGGTATGACGATCTGTCGAACCACGTACATCTTATGTCACTTCTTATACTGCATTAATATTTTGGGTCCAATTGGTAATATTAAATTTATTATGGATTCGATATCTCCAATTATTTGACATCGTCCGTAGGAAGAGCTTTTAACTCCTTCCATTGTGAAAAATCAGCCCTGCAATAATATGAGTGCTCACCTTTCTCATCGATCACGCGTCGGAAGTCATATCCAATTTGAGATATGAATTATCACGAGGGAACAAACTCCTTCAAGGTCCCTTCCAACTTCTAGTGAAACGAGGTTAAGGGGAAAACATCTAGAAGATCCAGTCCTAATCGAAGAAATTATACTCATTTTGCAAAGCAACCTGCGGGGAGAGAAACATCAGGACTGGCAAGTCCTTATGAAGAGAGACTAGACGATAGCGATGAGGAGATCATCCATCTGAGAAGACAATAAATAGGGAAGTCACATTAGTATAACTCCAATTCTCATTTTGGAGCGACACTGAAAAAGGAAGATTCTCTCTCTTAGGAATAATGAATCTAATTAAATTGGTAGGGCTTCAAAGTGGCTAGGAGAGAATTGGAGCATGGATAAACCTCACCCTTCATGCTGGAGATAGAAATGTTAGAGCCTCCCAATAAGTTCTTAGTCCTAAATATCGCCACATATGATTGAAACATGGACCTCACTCACCATATCATGCACTACAAGTAGTCGATGTCTCTATGGAGTCACCATAATGCGTCGAGTTTTCCCCTCTACTGTAGGGGAGATTGATCTCATGTGGTTTGAAAAATTAACCCCTAGGACGATTTCCTTGTTTAGATAACTGTATGAGTAGTTTACGACCCATTTCATCACGAGTAACAAAATTGTTAAAGAGGTCGATTCATTGATCACCCTCGATAGAAAGAAGGGAGACTTCCTTAGGTAGTACGTGCATCGCTATTGGTAATTATTCAATAAAATCAATGATTGCAATGAACAATTAGCTATATCATCCTTCATGTTCGGACTCACCAAATCATACAATCTTTACCCATCCTTGACTAAGAAGACATCATCGAATATGAATGATCTCATGGCACACATTGAGATATATACCAAGGTGGAGGATGAGCTTCTCAGTGTGAAGGTCACAACCTATCACAGTTTTGAATAACCTAAGAAGAAAATTTTGAAGAAGTCATCCAAATGGGGAAACCAATCGACTCTAGCAAAGAAAGAAGTGCGAAATGACACTTCCAAGCGAAGTTCCAAGTTGCAAAACAACGAAAGCACATATCAGGCAGTAAATACATTTTTAAGGAGCCGATGTACAGGTTGATTCTTGAGATAAAAGATAAGACATTCTTCAAAAGACCAGAAAAGATGACTAGTGATCCAAATGATTAAAACATCGATATTAGGCGCACCTATCACTAGGACCACTGCCATCTCACAGAGAGTTGAAAAATGTTTAAACAGCATCTCAAAGACCTCGTTTAAGAGAGATCTTAAGGAGTATATTGATACAGCTAGGAAAAAGTCCTTAACTCGAGTGAATGCAATACATAAGGTAGACGATGATCTCCAACTAATAGGAACGCTCATAGCCATTCACGGCTATACATATCCTTCATTATGCAATGATAATAAGATCAGCGAAAGAATACAGATAACATCTTGCATCACAGAAGCGTTCCAGGTGGAAACGTCTAAGCCCGTCTAAATAAAGACAGAACGTAAAGATGTAGAATTCGACCAAAAAATTATGTTTACATACAAGGACCTAGTAGACATAGATACTCTCTACAAAGATGCTTTGGTTCTGACCCCATGGATAGAAAATTTGGATGTAAAAAAGAATATTGGTTGATCAGGGAATCTCATTGGAGATCATGTACCTCAAAGTGCTGCTAAGATCGATTACACTATCTAGGATCTAGAAAACAAGGTGGGACTGTTAGTTTGTTTTAATGAAAATGTGGAGAGCCCAATAAGGAAGATTAAAATGTCTGCCAAGGTTGGACCTATCAATTAGGAGATAGAATTTCACATTATCCCATCAGAGTCATCTTATAATGCCATTATGGTGAGGGACTGGCTCCATACTATGAAGGCCCTACCTTCATCTAATCACTAAAAGATCAAGTTTTTGAAAGGGCAGGGAGTCGGAGAAATTAGGTTAAACCACGAAGCGACCCATAGTTATTTCGTAGCATTCATAAAGATTAATAATAATAGTCCAAGGAGAGTCAGAATAATGACTATTAAAAGGTTGACCAACCTAGGTAATAACCAAAGGGCGTTTGATTGGAGCTTGAGGAAACCTGATTGGCCCCCATCGAGCGAGTAATAGAGGAACTCATCACTATTCTTTTAGATTCACCCCAACTGGATAAGGTCTTATTGATTGGATCAGAACTTCCCCAGGAAGAAGCATAGAAGCTCATTCACTTTCTCAGAGAAAACATTGACGTATTCACCTGACAACCTTATGATCTTCCAGATATCGATCCATACGTCAACTGTCATTGGCTACACATGGATCCAAACTATCGATCGATCAAGAAAAAGTAGAGGAAATCTTCACCAAAGAAAGTGAGATCCGTAGAAAATGAAGTCGATAATATCTTATATCCTAGATCCATGAGAGAAGTCCTATTTCCATACTGGAGTTTTTAATACCATTGTGGTTAGAAAGAAGTAAAAAAATGGAGGGTTTGCATCGATTTTACCGATATCAACAAACATTGTCCAAAAAATAGTTTTCCACTACCTCAGATTTACTTACTCATAGATTCGATGGTCGGACATTAACGTATGAGTTTTATGAACATCTACTCTGAATACCATCAGATGTCGTTGTTCGGCCCAGATCAGGATAAGACTTCGTTTATCATAGCCTTAGGACTTTACTATCACAATGTAATGCCATTCAGTTTGAAAAATCTTATAGCAACCTATTAATGTCTCATCACCAAGATGTTCAAGAAATAGATCGGGCAATTATGGAGGTCTACATCGATGATATACTTGTAAAAATTAAACATGTAGCTGACCATGTCAAAGACCTCGTAAAAATCTTCAAGATTATCAAAGAATATAGTATGAAGTTGAATGCCTCAAAGTGTGTCTTCAGAGTCAACTTTGGCAAGTCCCTGGGTTACTTGGTGACACAAAGGGGGATGGAAGTGATTCCAGACCAAATCAATGGCTTATAGGATATCATAATGCCGACCACCATCAGAGATGTTTGGTCCTCACTAGGATATTAGTCACCCTCAACCAGTTTATATCTCGATTGTGGGATAGATCCCAACCTTTCTTTCAAGATCTAAATAAGGCAAGCACAACATCCTTAACGGAGGAATGTGATATTGCACTGGAAGGAATTTTGCGATACTTGGGAACTCCTCTCTTACTGTCAATTCCTACCACCAAAGAGGATATCTACCTATACTTGGCTATTTCTCATCATGCTTTTAGCAGAGCACTTGTCCGATTACAAGACACGGAGAAACATTAAGTCCACTATATCATCCTACTCTCCTTAAGGTAGACCTGGCAAAATGTGTTACGACACGATAACACAACACGAAATGACATGAAATTAACAGTTAATGGTTCAAGGCTTATCGAGTACGGGTCACTATCGGGTTAACACAATAGAACCGTTAAAAATAATGTATCGGGTTGGTTAAATTTTCTTCACCCGTTAAGACCCGAATACTGTTCATGTCATACTGGGTCGTGTGACTCATTAATAACCATTATGACCCGTTAAGATATGTAAGGAAAAATGAAAATAATATTTTTAGTTTGATAGGGCTAAATATGTAATTATGCAAAGATAATGGGTCTTATTGGTAGCTAACGAGTCTTACTCGTATGAGTTTATCGGTTCATATCAGGTTAAATGGGTTAAACTCGTTAAAACCCAAAAATGATTCGTTACCTTAACGGGTTAAACGGGTTCGTATCATGTAACCTATTAGGAAAATGAATCGTGTACGGATATTAGATTCATGACTCGTTAAGTTAAAGAATCATTTTTGGGTTGAGAAAAATTCCACATGAATTCGTTAAGCCTCGACACGAACATGACCCCAACTGAAACGTTACCTTGAGGAGGAAAAATTATATTCTAATTGAGAAGATGGTCTTGGCACTAGTCACATCTTTAGGGAAACTATGAAACTAGTTTTATCCTACACAATGGTCGTGATGATAACTTATCCACTAAAGGAAGTTCTCAATAAGGAAGACTTGTTGAACTTGATGAAAAGGTGGCCCTTGAAGATAGAACAATTAGATATCAAGTATGAGCCATGAATAAACATTAAGGGGAAAGCCTTAGCTAATGTTGTTGCCAAATTCTTTACATCTCCTAGGGAGAAAGAGGAATACAACCGAGTTCGATCTTAGAGATGTTGACAGTCACTAAGGATGATTGTCCACAAGGATGAAAATTATTCATGGATGGGGCATCTAATGAGTGTGGAACCGGAATTGGAATTATCTTTGTCACCCCCTAGGGATGTCTTATTGAAGAATCAGTTTTTCATGCATTTTTAGGATCAAACAACAAGGTCGAATATGAATCTACGATTCATAGTTTATAATGGGATATCAACATGAGATCCATGGATGTAGAAGTATATTGTGACTTTCGTCTGATATCAAACAAACTCAGTGGGGAATATGATGCTAGAGATCCTACAATTCCTGCTTATCAGGATAAATCAATAGGAATACTCAAATTGTTCACATTGTCCATAGTAGAGAAAATCCCAAGGAATAACAACATCTATGCTAATGCATTAACTACTTTGGTGTTGGCTATTGACACAAATGTAAAAAGAACAATTAACGTGGATTAAGTGGATCAACCTAACATTTTTGAACTAGAGACGACCTTATGTACCATGCAGATCCAACCAACCCCCTCGTAGGTGGACACGATCACGTCTTTCTTAAAGAATAAGTATTTACCATCAGATGGTAAATAATCCCATAACCTAAGAATTCAGTTGGCAAGATTATGCCTAAATTTTGAAGGTAAACTCTGTCAATTCTCATTCATAGGTCCCCTCCTCAAGTATTCCCATTCAGATCAAGTTGAATAAATCCTTAGCGAGATACATGAAGAAGTTACGGTGTGATACGTCACGGATATTGCATACTCGCGCCCGTTATTTTTATGTATTTTCGCACTTTTTGTGTTCTTTATGCCTATATTTGTGCTCGTTAACCAAAAAACCTCTATTATGTATATTCATATGCTTTGCAGGGGTTAATTGAGTTTTTGTAGGTATTAGATTGCTTAAAGTGAGGTTTAGTTGCATTTCGAAGAAGTTTCGTTGTCGAACGCTACTTCAAGGGCATTTTAGACATTTAACACTTCATCTTCGGTTCAACAAAATTCCACTGAGTGTAGTTCACCTAGTTAGCAACAGGTGTACGTGAATGACACGTCATTTGGAGTCCGAATGATTAAGTTATAACCGATTTTGTTTGGGACCTTTTCCCCCTTTTTATGACCAAGAGCTGACCAAAAACAGAGAACTGGTCGACCGACCCCTGGCCATCGGTCGACCGGTGAGGGGTATTTTGCCTTTGGATGAATACAATGGATTTTTCCTAAGGGACCGATCGACCAACCCCCTAGCCGTGGTCGACCAGGTCAAGTAGATATTGGACGCCACTTGTTTCCTTTCTTTTTCTATTTCTTTTTTCCCAACGTATTATATAACGTGGGTTTTGTGTTTTATTCAAGACATCTTTTGTATTTTTGTATTTTTAGGTTAGTTTAGTGTCTGGAGAGGGATTTATGAGTGTTCCATTTTCTCCCTCTTAGGGTTTACTCATATAGTGGGTTTACCCATTTGTGGTTGTGTAATAATACTATTCATCTTTCTTAACCATTTATGTAAGTTGTTTATGTCTCTATTTCTTGTCTTGTTGTTTAATTACTTTCTTTGTAGTGTAGATTTTTTGCATTCCTTACCTTGATTTATTTACTTGTTTTCTTAATTAGGTTTAATTTCTTGCATTTAATTCCATGCCATTATGATGATTTTTAGTTAGTTTAATTCCATGCCATTATTCAATTTAACAAGAAAATATTATGTCATATGTTTCTCAGGACTTAACGGGTACAATGGTTCACTTGCCTGGCCATGTAACTTTTCATATTTTAACCCCTCATTAGTCTCGTCAGAATTGTCACTGGCACCATTATAACACTTTCAATTTATAAATGATCAACTTCACGATTAAACATTTCAAATGCATCGTAAACAATCTCTTCCATCCTAGGATCGTCGGGGATAGGATCATTGCATTCAACACGTTCAATGGGCTCTATTTTTTTCTTTTTTTTTAATGAGTTTTGTTTCCCCAGGAAAATGCCAAAATATGTAAAACTTGGATATACCATAACGAAGAAAATGAAAATGGTTGTCTTCAAGCTCCAATAAGTTTCTGTTTTCACATTAATGCATGAGTATGAAAATAAGGTTTGGCTGACACTGCTCTTCTTCATAAAATCAACGAGCATATCAACCCCATTAATGTATTTTGCACTTCCTATTTCGGGTTCTTTCCTCCACTCTTTTCTAACTTTCGATGACATTCTGTATGTTGAGATACATTAATAGAAAATTAATATATACTATTTAATATGTATATATCTATACTATTGAATATCTACTTATGAATATACCCAAACTATTAAATATATATAGTGTGTTACTTTTTGTATGCAGTGATTTTATAGAAATAATGAACTCATAACCATGCTTAGATGTTTCTACATTAAAACAAGGGCTTTGAAGCCATTTTAATATAATCAATGTCCAAACAAACTAGTTCAGTATTAGGAAACATAATTAGTAAAAAGGTTAAGAATCAGTGTTAAATCTTGGATACAATAAAGAAAGGTGGAGAAAACTAACAACATATGACCCTTTAGGAAATTCAAAGTTTAGTTATGTATCATTTCGTTAACATATGCATGATGGATAAAATCTTTCACATTTCAGGGGTGTGCAAATAATATTGTAAGAAAGGTGATAGAAAGGCGTGTTCATGTCGTACACTAGGAGTACCTATACTTTTAGCCACGAAAGATTAAATCATATGTGAATTATAAAAGGGTCCTATACTAAATCCTAGAATAAAGAAAGAGTCCAAAAATTATATGGACCAATTTTATTAGTAGAAAATAAACACTTTAAACATAATCATATTATATCACATCACATTTCTTTGTTGTTCTTTCTTAGACCATAATATATGTTTGAAAAATTTCTTTATGTTTTTGGTTGTTTGTATTCCTCACTGTGAAGAAACGACAATATTGATTCCTCCCCACAACATACACACATATAAAGATGGACAAATGATAGTTTCCAATGTATAAATATGTATAAATATTGAGGATAACACCTATCTGAGAAGAAGAAGAAGAAGAAGAAGAAGAAGAAGAAGAAGAAGAAGAAGAAGAAGAAAAGTGGAGCCCTAAGTTTGCGATTGATCCAAATATACCTAAATCGAAACAAAACAAAAACATATAACCTTTTATGATAAAAATATTTTTGTTTGCGATTGTAAAAAATTAATAAGATCATCGGATATATTGAAAAAAATGGGCTATTAGGAAAAAAATACATGACCGCTAAGTACATTGAAAAAAATATATATTAGGAGCCCTAGATTTGGATTCGGCATTATACCTTGACAAATTAGCAATTAAGCCCTACGTCCAAGAAAGAGGAGAATTGAGCCCTGGGTTTTGATGTTGCGATTGAAATATAAAAAACATTAGGTATGTTGAAAAAACATATCAGGTATGTTGAAAAATAAAAACATCTCATAACAAACTATACCTTCCAACACTTATAACAAACCATTGTTAAATCAAAGAAATCAACCAAAAAATAAGAGAATAGTAAGCTTAGTTCCCATGCCAACCATCTCCTTAACACAAGTATCAGAACCCTCTTCAAATCATTAAGGTTGATGAACGTATGGTATTTATTTTTCCTATATTTGTATTAATTTACTTCTATTTCGAATGAGCCCTATGATTCGATAATCCCCTATTTTCAGGATTCCTAGGTCGAGGTTTGTGAATTTATGCGCTGATTTGAGCCCTAGGTCAAGGTGTGCGTGCGATTTTTCAATTTTGTGAAGGGAAGGAGAATCGAGACAAGGGAGGGGAACTTATGTTTGAGTGAGTGTGAAGTTGGTTTACACTACTTTAGGACTATGTTACACTTTTAAGTTTGGGTAGTAATAAAATCACAAACATAGCAACGATTTTAACACATATAAATTTGATAATTGTCAAAGTCGTTGTAAATTTTTTAAGTGATATAAACACTTACAAATTAAATATTCTATTAGTCACAAATTAGCCAATATGGTATAGTGTATCATCAAGCAGCCGAATAACAACCTTAATCCCCTCACTAGTTCTTGGACTTTCGCTTCATGGGGAATGGAGATTATGGGAGATTTTCATGTTGCCTTAGGGAATCAAAAGTACCTCATAATAGTCATTAATTACTTCACTGAGTGGTTGGAGTCAAAACTAGTCACCCACATAGGAGACGTTGACGCTAAACGATTTGTTTCAAGAAGTATTATCATCAGATTTGGGATCCCAACAACTTTGGCCATCAATAATAGAACGCAATTCAACAACGGCACCCTCTGGGATTTTTAGGTAAAATATAGAGTCAGGATCCACTATAACTCAATTGTATTTCCACATTGAAATGGATAGGCCGAAATCATGAACATAACCCTTCAAGTAAGAACTATACGTCGATTGGAAAATACAAAGGTGAGATTGGTGGACGAGCTCCCGTCTGTCTTTTAGGCTTACAAAATAACACCCACGAGGCCTATGTTTGGCAAAAAATCCACCTCAAAATGGTGGCACAAGCCAAGTTTGGTTAGGAGACCTAAATAGGTATAAACCCACTTAAGAATTGAGTGGTAAAACTTAGAAATAAGTTGGGTGTTAATGTTTGGTGAAAAACTCACCTAAAAACGTGGTACAACCCAAGTTGGATTGGTCGGCCTAGAATAGGCATAAACCTACTTAACAATTAAGTGGTAAAACTTAAAAATAAGTTGGGGGCCTACATATGGCACAAAAACCACTTGAAAATGGCGGTAAAGCCCATGTTGGACTTGTTGGCCTAGAATAGGCATAAATCCACTTAAGAATTAAAAGGCACAACTTAGAAATAAGTTGGGGGCCTATATTTGGCCCAAAAACCACCTTAGAATGGTGGTACAACCCAAGTTACGTTGGTGAATCGATAACAAATAGGAGCCTATATAATTAGGAGATTAGTACTTACTAAGTTATTGATCGGTCGATCCTTTTACTCATTGATTAGATTCACAAGCTTCAATAATCTTTATGTGGACTCCATTGAAAATTGACTATAAGCTAAGGTTGAAATTAAATTTCACATAGTCAAAATTTAATTGGCAAATAAGTCAAATTGAACGGTCACTTTTGCAACACATCATGACACAAGACATAATTAAGGCAAGCAATATTAATTATATCAGAAGTAAATTTAAAATGAAAAAGAATAATATATGAGAGAAAATGAATAGCTTTAATTCCATAGAAAAGAAAAATGACTCAATGCTGACAAAAATTATCGATCGGCCTATAAAAATAAAAAAAATGAAGAAAGGCTTCGGGTGACCTCCCCCTAACCTTCCAAAGGATTATCCTCCCGAATAGTAGCGATGAACTCATCATTTGGGACAATAGGGTTAGAAATGGTCTAGTCAGCCTCAAGAGCAGAAGCTAAGGGGGCATCACCCTCCTACAACAGGCTTCTTTAAGGTAGGGTGTTCTACATAGGTTGGATCACCATTTGTAACATTAACCATTTTTCACACTAACGATCCATCCACGATTGAAATAAAACCACTTGTGAAATTTAAGTTGCAAAATCAACCTCCTGCACCCTGATCTCAAAGACTAAATTTTTTACTTTAAAAATCATCTTTTGCAAAGTGTTATGGAAATAAGCCTTTATGAGTTCGGATAGCTCATCATCTACCCTGTTGATCTCCAGTTGAGTTATTTTGTCCTCTTCAATAGTCATGTTCTTGGTGACTGCATCCTCCTTCAACATAGTTTGAGGTTGGTCACCTCCTTGTTCTTTTCGGTCATGGAGTTTTTCAAGAAGTTGTTGTTGTCAAGAAGAACATCATTACACTTGGCCAAGTGATTAGTCCTGATACCGACATCCTGCATGGCCTTTAGAAGACAAAGAGCAAAAAAGTAAGACAAAGGAATAAGTGCTTTGAAATTGTAAAGCATGAATGGAAATAAGGTTTATAAAAAAACATGATAAATTCATTTCTTGTGAATGCACTCTCCTGAAAGAGATTTTAAAAAATCCATGTCAAACGACAACATGGAAGCTTGGGCAACCGAATAACCAACATAAATTGTGGTAGAATAGTGATCTATTATCACGGGCTCTTTGACTTTCATAAATGATATCATAGAGGGGTGAACCGTAGACATGGTCAATGAAGGAGTCCTTTGGTGACTCTTTGGTTTTGAATGTATAATCATAGGCTAATTGAATGCCACTGATGGAGGTGGGGCAGGGGAATTCGTAGAAAATTTATTTATTCTCATTTTATTATCCTGCTCAACCTATCTCCCTCTCTCCCTGTGTTATTCCAGTTTATAATCTTCTTTCTCTTTAAGTGTAATTACCCTCCTTTTCATGTCGGCGACACCTTGGGCAGCCTAGTTGGACTAGTCTCCTTTATTTGTCTTATTCTACTGAACGACGTCCAAATCAACACTACGATGTGGATGACTATTCATTTCTTCAATATTTAATGGAAGAGGGGGAAGATAAATTCTTCTAGAATTTTTTTTCTTCATCTTCAACCTCTTCTTAGAGGCAACCAGAGACACCGACCTCTTCGTACGAAAAAAAGGATCAAAGTCATTAAAAAAGGGTCTCCTTCTACGTTATGATCCTCTTCATTCTCTCTCTCTCCCTCTCTTCTTCTTCCTCCTCTTGGTCTTCACCGAAGTTGGTTGATATAACATAAATGAGGGAGGATTCCAAAGGTACAATCCCCTTACGACCTCACTTAGAATAAGGGTGGCTGTTGGAATTGAGTTGTCACCGACCATGTTGTATTAGGCTATAGTTACTTTTAGGATTGTTGTGAATTTATTATATGATAGGAAAACAAGGTCATAGATGAGTAAGACGTGGACCGCTCTCTAATGTGGGATCACACTGATCAAATTTACCCTTAAGCAAACGATCTCAAGATCAGGAAAATTAACTTCAAAATCTCTAGGCTTTGTTTTTCAATAAGTAACTGAACACAAGATAAGATAATTAGAAATAAAAAACATATCAAATATGATTAGACAAAAAATGATGGACGACCTACCATGGGATCCAACCATAACAAAAATTGGAAGACCTATGTAACCCTCACTATAAAGGGACCCATAAAACACTAAGACATCATTGTCGGAGTCTTTTTGTGATCTGGAAAACCACATAACCAAACTTCAAGACTTGTCTCTGTCTCAAAAATTGTACACGTCAGACGCAGGAGAGATCCTTAGGTCATAAAGGTATCTTTTAAATAGGGATGGAAACCCCCACAAACTTTATTAGATTATGTTTGAATTAACAACCCTTCCAAGGTGGAAAATAAAAAGCGAAAGAATGAAAAAAAAGGAAAATTTTCTTTATAAATTAATCAATAATACAAAAAGAAAGTTTGTTTACCAACAAAACAAGAAGGATGGACCAAACTAAAAAATAACTCCAATAGATAGATAAATGGAAGATGCGACTGATGTAGATGCATACGCATATCAAGGGAGTATGTATCTAAGCAATCCCTTTGGTCCTCTAACAAGGCTTTAGCTTGGGCCGTAAGTGATATACCCATATATACCCTCGGCTAGGTCGAGGGTATCCTCCACCAGACAAGGGCTTATGCCTAAGATGAGTCCAATGACCACAGTACCGTTACTGGAAGGATCATCCAAGATGACCCCTCACCCAGGATCAGACGACCCTTCAAGGGGCTGACCCCTCATCATCGTCCAGACTACCCTTCAAGGGGCCAACCCCTCATTATGGCCCATACGAACCTTCAAGAGGCCAACCCCTCATCATGGTCCAGATGACCCTTCAAGGGGCTGACCCCTCATCATGCCCCAGACGACCCTTTAAGGGGCCGACCCTTCGTCATGGGTAGGACGACCCTATGAGGGGACGAAAGTACGACGCCCATATCTCGCAGGATCTGACGTCAGCAACCACTTTAGCCTCGGCCTGTCATCTTAGGCCAAGGGTGACATCATCACAATGCGTGATTTGGGAGATGCGTGGAACAATGCTTGTGGGGCTCACATATCACGGGTACTAGACCGTTATAACAATATCATCCCCTCATGTGAGGGAATGTGATGTCATCATTTATCACAAGGGGCACATCCAGGTGTCAGCAGGGGATTGGATAGATCATCATTCACATGCACCATGTCTGCTTGGGGGTAGACTACTCCCCCCAAGCCCTATATATACTTGTCACCTTTAACCCTATAAAGGGATCAATAATTGTAACCCTAGATAAAACTCTGCTCATACACACAGTAGAGAGAGAGTGATCTCATGTGGATTGTATCCGAGGCCATTAGTGCCCATATTTAGTGGATCACACACTCACAGTGAATGTAGGCCTAATTGGCTCAACCACTAAACATCATTATCTTATTCCTCTTATAATCATCTCCTTTTATACACTTACACACATATACTTCTTAATGGCTACCATTGTTATTACTATTTGAGCTCATCATCACTTATCTAGTGGTGCTGAATCTTAGCATCATCAGTTTGTCACCGTTTGTGGGAACGAGAAGATATCCCTTCCTTTATACAACTTGACCTTATCGAAAACTATAGTGGTGAACTAGTTATCCCCCTTCGTGTGGAGCTGTTTCACCATTGAAAGAGACCCATTAAGGTTCTCAAGCCTATCAGTCTTTTGATCATTCAGCTCTTCATATCTCAAACACATGGCACCAGAGATACCACCACCACTTCCTCCAATGGATAGTGGAGTAGGACCTAGTTCCAGTCATCCACCACCTCAGTTTGAGATGGCCGATGTGGCGGTCGCCTTAAAGTCTCTAGTAGCAAGCCAACGGATTATGCAGGAACAATTTACAGATCTTAGCCAAAACATACTAAGACCACCAGGAGTCTCACCGAAAATGATTACTCTGGCAGCAGCCCCAGGGTAGCATGAGACCAGGGGACTACCCCAGGCACCGTGCAAAGACCTTCCACCCCCACAACGTCAGAGGGATATTGCTGACCCCCAGCGTCTACGCCTGGGGAGGCAAGGAAACCCTTGCCCAAAAGACAGATATGATGATGTGGAGGTGCAAGAGGCTTCGATAGAATTTTGGGAGCCGTATGAGGTCTCTAACAATACTATGTGACCTATCCAGGAGAGCAGAGGGAAGTGTGGAAGGCAAAATCCTGATGATCGCTCGAGAGGATCTGCTTTCGATTGTTTGAGCAGGGGGTCGGCCTTTGAGAGGCTAGGCCCAGTAAATGACCTACGAGAAAATTGTCATGATCGAGAAGTGTTGCGAGGTCCGAGAGGGAGGCAGCAGATGGCCGACCCCACGGGGGATAACTCCATGTACGAGACGATGGCCAAGGGGAAGTAAACAGCCAACAAAGGCCTATCGAAGCAAAACCCTCCGTCCACCTCAAAGAGGTGGCAGGGGATAACATCGGCTAAGCCGACCCTACAAGACCATGGAATGACTCGATCCAAAGGCTGGAGGATAAAATTAGTGACATCCTGAAGAGCCGAGACCCTCTTCAAAGAGGATACTCCATAGGCTCACCCTTTGTGGCAAAGATAGTCAACTTCCCAACGCCATCCAAGTTTAAGCCACCTGTGGTCACCCTAAGATATGACGGGAGTACCAACCCTGTCCATCATATTGAGATGTACCAATAAGAAGCAGACATATACTCTATCTCAGATGAGATAAGGTGTCGTGACTTTTCTGACACTTTAACTGGGGCTACACATGTCTGGTACATGTCTCTTCTAAAGAACTCTATTGAACGTTTCAAGAAATTAGCAGACCGGTTCATCCATAACTTTTCCTTTGGAGTGAGGCCACATAAGAAGACCAGACACCTACTCTACGTTAAGCAGGGGAAGAATGAGAGCCTAAAAGACTACATAGCCAGATTTAACAAAGAAAAGTTAGGGGTCAAAGACTATGAGGAAAGCATAGCCATAATAGCCCTCATTGGAGGACTCCAGAAGGGGAAGCTTTTATGGAAGCTTACTGAAGAACCTCCGAAGACGATGGCTGAATTGCTGTCAACAGCGGGAAAAGTGATGAACGCCGAAGAGGCGATGGCTGCAAAATACGAAGATGAAAAAGGAGGTACTAGTGGGGTAAGTACCAGAAAAAGAACAAAGAGGGAAAAAAGAGGCTTACAGATGACAAATTTGTTAATTATACCCCTCTAAAGGTCAGCTGCGAACACATTCTGAATGAGATAAAGAGTGACCGATCCTTAAAATGGCCCAAGAAGTTGAGGGCAGCCCCTCACAAGAGGAACAAAAGCCTGTGGTGTGAATTCACCAAGATCATGGCCATGTGACCGACAAGTTCTTTACTCTGAAAGACAAAATTGAAAAAATATTAAAAGAAGGGAAATTAAGGAAATACGTTGATAAGAGTGCCTTCAAGAGGGGTCGAGGGGACAACCCCCCAAAAAAGAGGCGATACGTGCAGAGAAAATCCTCCAAACAGAAGGGACGATCCTTCGGATGATGAGGACGACCCTGACCTCCTGCCGAGAGATGACCATGGCCCTATAAAAAGAATTAATATGATCTCATTCGGTGTGAGGATGATCTCCGGGGGACTAGCAAGAGGAGGATCAGAGGACGCAGACAGGAAGGCCCATATAGATGAGTCCAAGGCAGTGACAAAAGCTGTGCATTCAACCTCTATAGAAGCAAACTCATAAAAGAGGAAGAAAGTTGATATGGATACTCTGATAGTGGGATTCTCAAGAATGGACTTCAAAGGCCTCTTAGCCCCATATGATGACCCTCTCATCATCACTACTAGGGTACACGGGTGCGAGGTGCCGAAGGTCCTGGTAATGGGGGTAGTTCTGTAGATGTGATGTTCTGGCCGTGCTTTAAAGCCTTGGGTCTCATCTGTGCCAGGCTCGTCCCATACCATTAACCCTTGATTGGTTTTAGTGGGGAAAAAGTTCATCCCCTGGGAGTGTATGAGGATGATGTTAGAATGGGGGATGAGTGGCTGAGATGGCTTACCAAGAAGGTCAACTTTTTCATGATGGATGAACAAGTCTTCTCAGATTACAACATTATATTGGGGCGAGTGGGCCTCAAAGAGTTTGAGGCCGTTCCATCCACGGTTCATCATATGGTAAAATTCTCGACCCCTTACGGGGTAAGGGAAGTTCAGGGAGACCAACCAACAACATGGGAATGTTACTTCAACTCCACTGAAGAAAGAGAGGTGCACAAGAAGGCAATAACTACTTATAATATTGATACCCTAGACCCTAGGGACGAGACCAAGCTGAAGAAAGGAGAGGCCACGGAAGAGTTAGAATCCATCATCCTCAATGAGGATAAGATGGAAAAAACCATTCAAATAGGCAAAGCTCTAAAGACAGACATAAAAGAAAACCTCATCAAGCTGCTAAAGAGAAGATAAAACGTCTTTCCATGGAGTCATGCAGATATGCTGGGGATCGACCCCAAAATTATGATCCATAAGCTCAACGTGGTAGAGGGCGCAAAGCCAGTGAAGCAGAAGAGGAGAATTTATTCTCGAGAAAAATATGAAGTCATAAGGGACGAGGTCAAGAAGCTAGAAGAGGCTGAGTTTATCAGGGAGGTTATCTATCCCGAATGGCTGTCTAACACGGTCATAGTCCCCAAAGCCAACGAGAAATGGAGGATGTGCGTAGACTTCATCGACCTTAATAAACATTATCCCAAAGACAGTTTCCCTCTCCCCCGCATTGACCAGATGGTAGACGCTACCACGGACCATGAGCTCATGAGCTTCATGGATGCCTATTCAGGTTACAATCAGATCTTCATGAGCCCCAAAGACTAAAAAAAATGGCTTTCATTACCGACCAGGGGGCATACTGTTATAGGGTTATGCCCTTTGGCCTAAAAAATATGGGGGCAATGTATCAGCGCCTTATGAATAAAATGTTCGAAGACCAAATCGGGAAGTCTATGGAGGTTTATGTAGATGACATGTTGACCAATAGTTTGAAGGCCGAGGATCATGTGGACGACTTCGAAAGGACCTTTAACACGATGGACATGTATTAGATGAAGATCAACCCAACCAAATGTATTTTTGGGGTTGGAGCAGGGAAATTCTTGGGGTTCATCGTCAACAAAAGAGGAATTGAGGCCAATCCTGAGAAGATAAAGGCCCTCTTAGAAATCAAGACCCCCAGGACCATTAAAGACGTTTAGAGGCTCACAGGGAGAGTGGGTGCTCTGAATAGGTTCATATCTAGAGCCACAGGCAAGTGTCTATCATTTTCTAAAAATCTTAAAAAAGCCTTTGAATGGAACGAAGAGTGTGACCAGGCTTTTAAGGAGCTAAAGTCATACCTAGGGTCTCCCTTGCTATTGTCATGACCAGTGAAGGGAGAATGACTACATGTGTACCTAGATATCTCAGAATCAGCCATCAACGTAACCATTGTGAGAGAAGAGGATGGAGTACCGAAGACTGTGTATTTTAATAGTCCAGGGGGCAGATCAAAGATACCCAAGGATGAAGAAGTTAGCCTATGACTTGATCCATGCATCAAGAAAGATAAAACTATACTTTTAGTCCCATACAATGGTCATCCTCACCGACTCTCCTCTCAGGCAGGTCTTACACAAGCCAAAAAAATTGAGGAGGCTAATGGCCCGGGCTATAGAGCTGGGAGAGTTTGACATTGTATATCAACCTAGGATGGACATTAAGGTTCAAGCATTAGCTGATTTAATGGCTAAATTTACTTGGGAAGATGATGAGACTGAAGAGGAGAGCATCGAGAAGATAGATACCCGGTAAGGTAGAATTGTTGACTCATCCACAGATAGGGTTGAGACAAGCACCTCTAAAGAAAAAGTTGCCAAAAATGAAGAGGGAAGATATATATTTAGACAGGGATCCCTCACTGAGGGGAATTTCTCATAGGAATAGGCTTTTTGGAACCTCTTTATTGACGGGTCTTTTTGCGAGAGCGGGAGTGGGGCTGGATTAATAGTATCAGTGCCCGATGGCACAAACATCGAGTGCGCCCTGAGGTTCAACTTCAAAGCCTCCAACAATGAGTATCAATATGAGGCCCTGATAACTGGCCTCTCCTTGGTTAAGTCTCTCAATGTTATCCAGATCTTGGTCCATAGTGATTCAAGACTAGTAGTGAATCAGATACTAGGAGCCTACGAGGCTAAGGATGAGAGAATGGACAAATATCTTAAAAGGGGAAAGGTACTATTGAAGAGATTTAAAAAAGTAAAGTTGAAGAGGATACCTAGGCTTGATAATGTCTGAGACGGTGCACTCACTAGGCTGGCCTCGGTAACTAGGACAGATATCAAGAGGACAGTCCCGGTAGAAATTTTTCTTCGACCAACGATTGAAGAGGAAGAAGGAACACTTGGGTCTTGCTTAAACATCAACAGGGAAGCTTCTTAGATGGAACCTCTAATCAGATACATTAAAGAGGGGGAGATACCAGAAGAAAAATAAGAAAGGAAGAAGTTGAGATACAGAGCCACGAAATTCACTGTCATAGGAGACACCTTGTATAAAAATGGATTCTTACTCCCCTTTCTCAGATGTGTGCACCCGTCTGAAGTCCTATACATCTTGCAAGATGTGCACGATGGGTCATGTTCAATCCATATTGGGGGTAGGTCATTAGCAAAGAGGATAGTAACCCAGGGATACTGGTGGCCGACCCTAGGGAAAGACGCCACATCATATGTAAAAAAGTGTGATAAATGTAAAAGGTTTGCCACCATTCCTCACCAGCCCCATCATCCTCTTACCTCTATCACATCCCCATGGATATTCGTGGTATAGGGAATCGATCTAGTAGGACCTTTGCCTAGGTCTGTCAATAACTATCGATGCTTGATCATAACAATTGACTATTTCTCAAAATGGGCGGAGGCAGAACCAATGGTAACAATCACCGAGCAGAAGACCTTCCAGTTTATATGGAAAAACATTATATGCAGATATGGTCTAACCAACACCCTCATCTCGAAGAACGGGACTCAATTCAAGAATGCATCTCTGGAAAAATACTGCGAAAGGGTCGGTGTCAAACAATTCTTCTCAACCCTAGGCCGGCCTCAGGCTAATGGACAAACTGAAGTTACAAACATAATAATTCTAGATGGGATCAAGAAAAAACTCGAGGAGGAAAAAGGAAGATGGGTTGAGGAGTTGTAAAGTAGGCGTGCACTCGTGCACTAGGAAGAGGTGAGAATTCTCAAGAGAGTGTCGCATACTAACATGGTTGTTACATTAGCCGGTAAGAATTTTAAATACTTGCTAAACTAATTTTAAACTTTTTTACACTCGGGCTTTGACCCGTTTCCTATTTTTTCTTATCTCTTATATATATATGTATATAATACAGGTGCCTAGTCACAAGGGCGTCATGCTTAGGTTCTTTGGACTGGATGCGCTGTAGCTTATGTGGGAGTTTCAGGCCATTGCTTAAACGACCTCATTGTTTATTCTACTCCTACTTTTAGTTCTTATTAGTTAGGGCATGTGTCGCCCTTTTCTCTATTCAGTTTGGATTTTTTTGTCAGAGATTTACGTTCCATTATATTTCCATTTGTTGGTACTCTTTGGGATTTAATTACTGCCAGGATGGTTTTATTGATAGTTTAAACTGGTTTGGTTTATCTGGATGAATCTAATTCTTGTGTGTTATTATCCATCTTTAGTATATCGGAGTTCTTAAATTATTGGGTATTTAAAAAGGTTTTCATATTCGGATTTAATAAAATGGAAATAAGGTTTTAAAATTGTTTTGACATTTAGCTTAATTATTTAGGGTGTTTAAATTGGAAATTTTATTTTGCGACAATGATGCTAAGAATGAACCAACCGTTCACCTTGATTTCTAATTTAATAAATGAGTGATCACCTGGTATTTAATTAGGCGGGTGTCACGGTTATCTATATGATAATATCCTAAAAATAAGATGATACATCACAATATCCAAAAACTAGCATTGTGAACTATATCATAAGATCCACAATCCAAAATAATACTCAAGCTAGAATGTTGTCGAATGTAATACTCGATCAAGTTTGTTCTCAACGCTACCCAGCCCAAAATGAGTAACCCTGCAATCAAATATAATAACATAGTTTTCATCAAAACACAATCATATCGACAAATTTTCATTACGACATAACAAATATAGTTATTCAGAAGTACCTAATATATAATCTGTAATGAACTCCATTTGAACTTCATTTAGCTCATTCAACGTGTACGTCGCTTTATCAGACAATATTCTCATCTAAAAAATTGAAGATAGAACTGAATTTATTATTATGGTATATAATAGTTAATAACTAAACAATATTTATATAATATGATAAAAAGAAAACAGTGGTAATAGAATGATTAAGATTTTTTAGAGTACATTGATACTAGAGGCCCCAATGTTTAAGGCTAGTTTCCTCCTCAAGAACTAGAAATCGGTCTTTTAGTTTTAGAAGAAGATGCAAAACCTAAAGACCAGGTTTAATCAGCCTTCAAGTGTCCACCACATTATGACCTTGCTAACAGTTAAGAGTTCTGATTTTTGTACACCATTCCACTACTGGAAGATTAGTCATTATGCACACGCTTACAAATCAAGGCTTGTAACACCTTTCATGATTGCAATATGCATCATCTTGGGGGGTATATCCCATGCAAAATATGTGCTAACACTACGAAAAGTTAAAAATTATGAAATTTGGGAATTTTTCGTAAAAAATGTGCGCCAACACATCCATTGTAATGCGTACTCTCAGACACTGATTGTAATTACAGTTCATATTATTCAAAAAAGGCAGTAATTTATATCATAACTAGCAACAAAATTGTAAGGTCTTAGTGGGTCTTACCTGAAAGTCAAGATAACAAGCATGCTGCAATGACAAATCCAAATTCCAGAGTAAAATTAGTAATAAGTACTTATCATGACCCTAGGCCGGGGAAAAAAAGAAGAAAAAATAAGTAAAGTCCATTTAAGTGTAAGTAGTTAATTATTTACCTCCCAAACATCTATTGTGAGAAGCGACTGCAACGAACATACAATCGTATCATGAGATTCTCGACTCCATTTAAACATTATAAATGTACAACTAATTTAAGAACCCCGAAAGGACACAGGTGTGTCCAACTTGCTCAAATCCCTGAAACTAGACCAAGAGGTGGCCATAGTATAAATAAAAAAAAATTATCACAAAAGCAGACACTTGTGATAATATTTTTTTTGGAGAGGCCATTCCACAGTAAAAATAAATATATGCGGGGAACTTCTCCTCTACCCTCTTTCTTCCAAGAAACCAAAATTTCCATAACCAAACTTCTATGTCGTGGTACTAATTGCCATATCAGATAGCAACTTTTCCTTACTATCCAATTAATGTGATAAAAACATGGTTATTTGCAATTACAACTCCAAGTATTTAGGAAATTCAATTTCCCCATCCTCACTTATTCTCCTAGCAACTAAAAAGATCATACATAGAAATATACTCCCTCCGCCCTATATTAAGAGTTCACTATTATTTTTTGAGTTGTCCCAAATTAATAGTCCACTTTCCTTTTTTGGACATAATCAACGAACCAAATTTCACAATAGTAAACAAGTTTTCATCTTGGCCATTGATTGATTGTATCCTTAATTTATACAAAAAGAAAATAGGAACTCTTAATTTGGGATGGACGGAGTAACCACTAAACAACAATATAAATGCATAGTATTTGATGGTGGTGAAGGGTATAAGTTACCTGTTGCACAAGGTTTTCTAATGCTTCGAGCTTCTCTATTGCGGGTGCCATGTGAGAACTTCCATCACTCGCTGCATAATCTATGATGCATTGTGATATATTTTTCTACAGTTTATGCATTCCTTGCAAGAGTGCATACTCATCCTGCTGACACGAGTGATGTAGGTTTACAACGTTAACAAGTTGTTGATATATTAATGGCTCAATTTATGGCATTAGAACCTGCAAAAACCAAACTCAGATATAACCAGTTTCACAAACCACGAATGTAAATTATGTAATATAACCCAAATTTGTTGACTTTATCCTTAATTATATATAAAACAGTGGGGAATAAACTGAGAATATTTTAAAAATTTCCTATGATCTATAATGATCAACTAATTGAACTATAAAAATGTGAGCCAATTTCCAATAACAAAAAACTTTGTAGGCTAAAATCAGTGTTGAGCTACACTTTCGGGCTAAAAGAAAAAGGCCCATATCTTTATAATGATAAAGGTGGAATGACAATGTATAGCTTCAAAAACGTGGTAAGTGTATTAATTGTAACATCATGTTCCACCTATCACTAGTATATTCATAAGATTACTTTAGGTAGACGATGCATACTAGACAGTGAGAGGTTAGACAAAAAATTGACACTTGTTGTTACAAGAAACAATTTTGATTCATACACTTAGATGTGTAATGCAAGTGTTAATAATCAGTAATTACTACAATCGTGTTGCACCCCTTTTAAAAAACAAAAAGAAATCAGTAATTACTAAAAATGAATTATCTTAAAGACATATTGAACTGAGGTAAACATTACATTTAAAATCTCGAATGGACAAAATCCTCCAATCCAGAGATAAACACGCTTAACCAAGGTTCTCCTCATGCCATACATCAAATAGAAGATATCAGCCTTTATAGCATCTGTTTCATGCAAAAAAGATCATTATAATGGTTTAAGCCACTTTTTACAAATATACAGAGCTCGATGTCACTTATATTGGCCTACAACACATTTTTGAGTTCACTGTTCTTTTTTCGTTGCTCCTCAACCTAGAGTCCATATTACACCTCAAATGTATCTATCCCTGTAAACAAGATGTGAGAAGGAGAGAGATTAAAACTTGTAGCAGCAAAAACATAGCGAGACCGGGAAAAATATAAAGTGTAACCATTACAACATCTAAAGTTGAGAGATATAGTCATGTGAGATTAAATTGTACATGCTGGTGAGAATTATGAAGATTTTGGCTTTGTTGGTGGCTCCATTTTTTCAAGTTTGTTCATTGTCAAATATAGAAGGATAAATTTGGAACTGATGGAGTATAACATTTTCCATTTGCATACCAATATAAATTCCATCATCACGAATTCACACCCCTTAATAAGTACAAATACATATCTATTGACGTCCGAATTAGACAAGAAATAAAGAGAAACAGTCCAAAATTATGTTTTGTGATAACAAGAAAACTAAAGAGGACAATTCAAACAAAAAATTCAACCACGACTGAATGTAGGAAGGATTAACAGCTAGACTACTACCATCTGCAAATATGTTGATGTTCTTTCCCTGTTGGCCATAGATATGCCTCGCTAGACTTTCATCCACTAACTTGACACTTCGAATAATTGCAACTTCATTAACTTGATGTCTGTTATCAAACAGACCTCCAGTGCTTTCCAGCAATTCAGGTGCAGCAGAAGTTCATAAAGTGTTTCTATAGTGACTCTAAGCCTTGAAAACTACTTATGCTCCCAAGCTACTCAAGAATTGGAAATATTTATTTTCTTGTGCTTGAGACCAATTTTGAGCCCCACTTCTTCTGCGACGTTCGAGAGGCCTTAAACAATTTGCTTAATGTATGCATTTTTTGGTGTCTTAGACACATGAATCCACAAGTCATTGTCCCATGAGCCAATGCTATTTAAGTAAATGGCATAATCAATACTCTCACGCAAGCACTGATCAAAGCTCCGAAGCCACTTATGAGTTCCATTGTAGTTATAAGGTCCACCAGATGTCAGCCTAAAGAGTAAAGTATACCTTCTTCTCATCTTAGGATTTGAATATAGAATAGAAAATAACCTAGCTATTTCAAGAAGTTCCACAATCCCACTTCCATTGCTATCACTTCCCACTGATAGTGAAGGTGCAATCCCAACGTGCCATATGATGCCACTATGGCAATAGTTGGAGGTTGATTCAAATATCCATCATATTTCAATCCTGGAAACCATCCCTGGATATTAATGATTAGGGGAGATGCAAGTTTCTTAGGTTCTGTTGATGGAACAACAAACTTGTATCCGCCAGTAGTTTTAGTAGCAAGCTGACCAGAAGCATCGTTCTTCCTAACACCAGCTAATACAACATTAATGTTGTCATCCTCGATAGAAAAATACACGGGTTATGGGATGATGACATGTATAAGTAGACCTTCCAGTTCCACCAATATGTTCCTCATTAGATCCCTTTCAGAGTCATGATCACCTCCACCAAAATTATGTTTTCTACAAATGCATTAATCAAAACCTATATCCCAGAAGGAACTCCAATGGCTAAAATCAATAGATTATTAGGAGAGTAGAAAAAATTGAACACAAAAATATATTGTGTTTACGAGCAGGCATAATCACACAACTGAATTTTTAGTTCCACCCAATCCTGAATTTCCCGTCCTTAATGCACCCCCAGTGTACACACCCTGCAATTATCCACTTATCGATAAATCAGACATCAAATAAATTTCAATTACTTTGAACAAGTAAATGTATAATATTGGAAGAAGACATTTGCAAAGGACAATAATATCCCCTCACATGTTGTCTAGCTCTCTTTGCTTCCTGCTCTAATTGTGCCAACTTTAACCTTCTTGTTTCTAATTGTTGAACATATGCCTACAAATCATAATTTGAAATAAATAAGATAATTAAATTTGGATGTACTAATATACCTATTATTAGTAAAAGGTTGTGAGGCATCCATTTGTGTACCTTTTTCCATAAACGAAATTTTCGAGTTGCTTCATGATTTTGAGCTAGGCGTCTTTGTGACTGAAATTAAATATGTATGTCGACATTTAATTATATATCAAAAGAACTGCAGGTACCTAATACATCTATTTCTGGCCAAATAAGCTATTCACACATTCAAAGCCTGCAAGAGAAAGAGGTTGCATTTGTGTATATGTGTGAATATATATATATATATATATATATAAAGAGAGAGATAGAGAGAGAGAGAGAAGGATGAATATAACCACCTTATCAGAATTTATTTTTCCTGCTTGATACTCTGCTGAATGTCCTGCCGACTCATGAGAAGTATATTAGTAGTAGGAAATTCGATGTTGAAAAAAATCAGTTAAGCATGGAAATTAGAAGATATAAGCCAAAATTCACTAAATTTAGGGTGATTTCAACATTGTCCCCACTTGTTCTAGCACATTAAGGTGTAGACACATTTGACCCCTAAAATGATATTTTCTACCATTTCGTGAGGATTTTCGTGATGGTTTATAAGCATATACGATGCTTTCGGGGTCAAAACTATAAAATGGCAAATCATGGCACCCATACCAAAATAGTTAAATAGGCGAAAAAATGGGGTTCAATGTCCAAATTACCCCCAAATTGTAAAATCACAATTGATACTTTCTCACCTTGTCATCCAAAATCCCATCCACCTGTAAAATTGAAGATGTGCCCATGTCTGGGCTAATATCACCTGCCAAAATGGCCTCCCACATGCTAATCTGGTGGAGTGGGTCATATACTCCCATCCTTCTTGAGATGGAAAATTGAGTTGATGGAGTGGACATACTATTATTTCCAATAGATTAGAAAATTTTATTACTTAGTAGCCATATCACACAGATTAATAAAATTTGAGAGAACTTGCAAGGCTAAATGAAACACAAGCATGTCAACTAACTCCTTAGTTAAATTCAAATGTTGATAATAGAAATCCAAAGACTACCTGTTGATGTTTAAGAGCGGCTTCCTTTTTGGCAAATAATCTCCATTTTCCCATATCTACCGTAAGGGACTCAATAACCCCCATTGACATTATGAAAACTTTTACTTTTCCTAGTATTATATTAAAAGCAAGACAGACCCTCAATCCCAAAACTATAATTGGAAGCGTGGTTATTAAACAAAGCTCAATCAAAATTAGAACCATAATGGGATGCATGTCTGTCAGAGAAAGCTCAATCAAAATTAAAAGAAAAAGACATTTAAAATAAAATAAGAAAAAGAAACAAAAGGATGGGTGTCCATTGTGGTTTTCACGAGGAGAACAATCAGAAGGCCATGACCCTACCCTTTACCTTGGTCCTTGAGGTTATGAGTTATTTGTTTTCCCAAAGAGAGGTATATGTATATACTCGCAAAGGAACAACTTTTGAATGTTAGAACATCGATGGTCTTCAGATTTATGGACTTTTGTAGCTTAAAAATTATGTTAAAAAATCTGCATCTAGCTGCAGGTTCCAGCGGCCAAAGTTATTGCAACGTGATTGGTTATAAGAAATTGAAAAGATCGTGCACAACTCTTAAATTATCAAGATTTGTATATCTAATAAACTCATATCATGTCCTAAATAAATAACCTCCGTGTTAATTAGTGACTATAAAGAAAAGGTGGTAAAAACAACAACTTGATATAAAAAAGGAAAAATCTATAAAACAACACATAAGATAAAAACTGAAACTTTAATTTCTCAACTTGCACTAAAATAAGGTACATATGTTTGTCTGTATATATATTATAAACTCAATACGAACAAGAAAGTGACAAAGAGAGAAGAGTGAGACAAAAACTAGAAAACAGAGGGAATTGAGTCGGATACTAACCTATTCATTACCTGAAGTGGCAGTTAAGAAAAGTTGAGCAAAAACCCAGAACCATCCATGTATTTGAGTCTTGTAAATGAGAAGAATGATTTACAAAACCAATGCATTCTTTATAAACACATAATAATATTGATTGACTTAAGCCCAACCCAAGTGGTGGACAAAACGAAGAACAAATAACTGGCAATAGAATATTAAGGAATAAATAAGTATTTTCTCTTGGGAAAACTATAGTTATAAACCAACTTCGTCATATTATATAGTGTTTGTATCTATCAAATTATCAAATGCGTAGAAAATGCGCACCAACTCGAATCCCTTAACCCATGTGATCAAGGGTGAAAAGTAGCGCCGCGTCAAAATGCTAATCGTTGTTTTCTATTCACCGCCTCAATACAAAAACCTAAATTACGACTGCACTTGCGATACAAATGTAGTGGTAAGTCGGGTATTGAAAATCCACAGAGACGAGTTACTAGAATTTATAGTATTTAATACTCCTAGATAAAAGTGTAAAAGATGATTATACACAAAAAGGGAAAAGATGCATAAAAGGGAAATATCAATCTAAGCGAGGGAAAATAAAGCTAGACTAATAAAGTGAGTAAAAACTATAGCTTGCGTCGAATATCCCTCATCCGAGTTAATTAGTATAAAATGGTTAAATGGGTCGACGAGTTATTATGAATGCGTCTTGTTTCGACAGTTAATTAAATCAATGGTTGTCACGCCTCTAAATTTGCATAAATGCCTAATATGATTTTGGCGGAAACAAATACCCCGAAAATTATGAACGCAAGATTGTAAGCACGGAGCATACATGATATGCCCCGTCAAATCCCCTAGGCGTAATAACTAGGAAAATGCACCCGAAATAGACTCGTAAACTACATCACCAAAGCAAAGCAACACATCAACCCGGAATGAGTTCAATCCGACATAACCTAGACTAACTTAGCTAGAAAGCATGATAAAAGGGCGATAAATGAAAGCGATAAATAAACGCGATAAAACTACATTAGAAAGCAAGTAAATAAAGTGTGTAAACCTAATTATGAAAGCATGTAAATTAACTACAAAGAAAGAAAAAAGGAAATACAACTATATTAAAATGGCAGGGAAGATGAATAGTTAACTAAGAAAACTAAATGTGTGGAAAACCAAGTGAGGAAGAAGAAGAACTCTCCAAACCCCCAAACACTAACCTAAAATGAATTATATCTAAGTATGAAACCAAAATTGGTTTATATAGCAACTTGGAAAAGAAATAAAGGAAAAAGAAAAGAAAAGGAAAAGAGGCAAAATATCTGGTGATCGTGGTCGACCGGTCGTAGGGGCGCGATCGATCGAGCCTTCTATTAAAAGAATATTGTCTCCTTCCCACGGCAAAATCCAAAACCGCGATCGACTGGTACTCTGTTTCTGCAATTCTTTGGTCCGTGAAGAGGGGGAAAAAGTTGATTACGGAAATGTCCATAACTTCATCATCCAGACTCAAAATCGCGCACCGTTTGTGGCCACGCGAAGCTTTCTCAATGAACTACGCATCTGTGGAAATTCCATGATCCGAAGATGAAATGTGAATTGAATAAAATGCCCTTGAAGTATCGTCCGACAACGAGACTTCTCCAAAATGCAACGGATCATCACTTTTAGCGTTCCAATACCTACAAAAGCACAATTAACCCCTGCAAAGCATGTATATATCCAAAACCAAGGTTGTCCGGTTAATGAGCATAAATATAGACATTAAGGACCATAAAAGTGATAGAATGCATAAAGATATAGGGCGGAAATATGCAATATTTGATACGAATCACACCCCCTAACTTAGACATCGCTAGTCCCTAGTGATGAAACAAACAAAACCATTCCACAGAAGGTAGTAGAAGACGTATATATGCATCAAAATATAAATGCCACTTTTGTAAGGAGAAGGATTGCATTTAGCATATGCAATAAGCCGTTAAACCCCTAGGTTATCCTAGTGGACGAGTGTCATCTCGTGAGGGTTTTCAGGGATGAAACCCACAAACATCATACGATTTCCTCAAAATATGCCCAATCACATGCGACAAGCCCAATAATAGCGAAGAGGATTTCATACACATTATTAGCACAATGAACGAATTCAAATGAAAGTCCATTTCATTAAACATTATAGAATGAACTTCATAGAATTGAAACCTTAAAATGTGGAAGGGTAGCGAGCACATGCAAAATATGATTTGGCAAACACTTAAATAAACCAGATAAAAATTAAAGCAAGAATATATTCAATCCTCATGGGCATTATACTCATCAAGTGAAATCACTCAAAATAGGGAGTTAACACACGGAACATGCGGTGATTAAGAGTAAATATAAATGGAAACTAGGCCACACACATGTCACAAATGAAGAATGCAATATATGAAATTAAAAATTGTAATCTCAATTAAAGATACCGCACATTAAAGGAGCCGAAATGCATTTTCACAAATTATCAAAACTATTTTAACTTTTAAATTAAATGCACTCTAAGATCACATAGGACTTGATAGGGTTATAATGTAAGTTTGGTTAGGGTATGAAATGAAGAATATGTATGTACGGATTCAAAGTGTTCGAAATGAAAACTTAGAATAATGGGAAGAATGCAGGAAATATAAAAAACTGAACAAAAAACTTCTATAAAAGGCATTAGATATACAAATGGGGAGAGTAATCAAACCTTATTGAACACTATACACAACATATACAAATTTCTCCTTCTTTTCTTTTCTTCTTTTTCTCACTTTTTCTTTTGTTTTCTTCTTTTTCTCACTTTTTCTTTTGTTTTCTTCTTTTTCTTTTCTTTTTCACTACTTTCTTTACTTTACTTTTCTCACTCTCATATGCCTAAATTGCAACCGCAACACAACAACAACATTCAATCCCAAGTATCATTCCAAACAAAGGTACGGGGGGTAATATATATGGCTTATAACTCCAATGTGGAGTTGGTTATGGGAATTTTGGGTTATGAAAAGAAAGGCTATATTAAGGCTCAAAGGGGTTAACGAGGCTAAACATATAAGGTGAGGTCAAGGATAATATGGGTGATATAACAAATATGGCCTACGATCATTTGCAAAATGTAAGGACATTTTTGTCCATTATCAATGTATTATGTCGCACGCCGTTACACCGTTGAAGAAATTCAAGATTCAAGATTCAACGGATCCGAATATCAAAAGAAGAAGAGGAATCATAGTCTGACAGCCGAATCGATCCACTGAAATAAAAGAACCGATCCGGCTAACCGGATCGGTCCGCCTAAAGACCCGGACCGATCCGCTAGTTTGTCAGAAGGCCAGTATACCCCGGACCGCAAGCGAACCGATGAAGCCTGGAAGCGAATCGATCCGATCATCAACGGACCGATCCAGCCCAGAATAAAAGAACCGATCCGGTCAATCGGACCGATCCGCCTCAGACCCGGACCGTTCCGCCTGGGATAAACTTCAACAGATCGTGTTCAGATTTTTTAGGCCCGAGACTTCTTATTTAATCCCACTACGGGAAGTGGTTTTCTAAGACTTAAACACACGATTTTCAGATTACAGAAAGCCCTAAGTCTTCACCTATTGAGCATCTAGACTCTAGGTATTTGATTCACACAAATTGCCAATCCTTTGTGAATCACTTTGCAACCCAGGAACGCATTCTTGCTGTTCACACCCTTGTGGAGAAGCCGTTCTCTTCTCCATTGCAGCCCTACTGGAAAGGGATAGTTCCAGCCGCCAGCCCTACTAGAAAGGGATAGTTCCAGCCGCGACTACAGAATCCGATACCTGAGGGTAATTCTTAGTCACTTGTATTTTCATTGTAATCCGAAATTGTATAGCCTACAATATTATAATGAAAATAAATGGTTTTGCCCCTTTGGGGGATTTTTCCTCAATTGCTTGTGTTTGAATGTTCTTGCTTAGATTATCATCTTATTCAATCACATATTGTTGCATGTTTAGGGTTTGTTTGGGTTAAAAGGGTTTAATATATAATTTGCACATTTGAACGCAAGCACATACGTTCTCAAATTGGTATCAGAGCAGGTTACGCTAATCTATCGCGTATTCCTATTTTCCGTAATTTTTTTTCTAAGATATCAATTTTCTGAAAAATTTGATTTTTGAAAAAGTGCGTGTTCAAATGGAGAAGTTATATAATAAAATGCCTGTTTTTGACGGGACAAATTATGCCTATTGGAAAGCCCGAATGAGGTCGGCTTTAAAAGCCATAGATGAAAGGGTTTGGATTTCAGTTGAAAGAGGGTGGACTCCTCCCTCCGTGACTATTGATAATGTGATCAATTTGAAACCTGGCACTTCTTGGACTGATATAGAATTTAAATGGGCATCTTTAATTCTAAGGGTCTAAGTGCTATTTGTGGGTCTGTCACACCTGATGAGTTCAAACGTATAATGATGTGAACCACGTCAAAAGAGGCATGGGATGTTTTACAACTCACCCATGAAGGAACTAATGCTGTGAAAGAATCTAAGTTGCAAAATTTGAAAACTCAATTTGAAACCATCACCATGCATGAATCTGAAAGCTTTGATAAATTTCATGCTAGACTTTCTGACATTGTGAATACTAGCTTTAATCTTGGTGAACATATTCCTAATGCTAGAGTTGTTAAAAAGATTCTTCATTCTTTACCTAAGCGTTTTATCCCTAAAGTCACTGTGCTAAATTATATGGGCAATTTAAATACGCTAAAATTGGAAGAACTTGTAGGAGATTTGCAAACTTATGAAATTGATATGTTCCCTAAAACTGCTAAATCTAAAGATAAGGGAATTGCACTTAAAGCCCAAGAGAGAAGGAGTGAGGGGTCGGCTAGAAAAAAGGTAGAGTCGTCTAGAAAGAGAGAGACTGACACGTCAGATTTTGAGTGTGATTTTGACCTAGATGATTTGGCTCTTTTTTGCAAAAAAATTCAAGAGGATTCTCAAATTTAAGAAAAATGGCAATTTTAAAGATAAAAAGAAATTTGAGAAAAATAAGTTTGAAAAGAAAAATGAAAAAGACTCCAAAAATCCTCCTAAGAAAGAAAGTGAGAGATGTTTTGAGTGCGATGGTAGGGGTCACAGAGCTTTTGAGTGTGCCAATCGTCTGAATAGAGAGAAAGGGAAAGCTTTCCTTAATGCTACCCTTAGTGACGGCAGTGAGGTCGAGACGGTGGATTCAGGAGATGAGTCACCGCATGAGTGTAACTTCACCGTATTCATGGACAGTCAAGTGAGCACTCCTAGTTCTCTTCACGACGATGAAGATGATGCTTCACAGGGACACCTCGATAGTGAGATTGATGTGAGTGAGGGGGAGGATGACTCAAGTGAGAGTGAGAGTGATATTCAACACGCCTACGCTGAGTTATATTCTGAGTCATTTAAAACTAAAAAACGTAATAAAGCGCTAGTTCTTAAGATCACCAGCTTAGAGGAAGATTTAAGAAAGGCGAGAGAAAGAGATTACTCCACCGTCACAGCCCTGAGAGAGAGAGAATCTGCCTGTGTCGAGAAAGAGATTCTGTTTAGAGAGAGAGAGAGTGTGTGTGTTTAGAGAGAGAGAGAGAGTGTTTCTGAGAAAGAAAGAGGGGAGTTGACTAAAAAAGTGGCTAGTCTTACGAGTGAGCTCCATTCCTCCGTGGAGACTCGAAAGAAACTTAAAGCCCTTGTTGCCCAGCTGACTCATGATCTTGAGAAAGCAAGGGAAGTCAAGGTTCAAATCGAGGATAGATCTGGGAAGATGGGAAAGATGTTCCTCGGCCCCGCGTTAGGTTTTGGTGATCGGCAAGGAATTGGTTATGATGGTTCCTCCACGTCTCAAATTGCACCTGGACCAGTTCCTGAGTTTACTATGAATCCCTATGGCCATCGTCAAAAACCTCGAAGGAGAGTTCGACCAAGAAAAGCAAACCAAGGTCCGCCTTTCACTTTACTCTTTTGTACTTATTGCAAAAGAAAAGGCCACCTTAGGGAGTCTTGCTATAGCATGGGTCAGACACGACGTACTATTGCTCCACCACGTCATACTTATGAGTTTTCTAGTCTGAGAGAGCGAGTTGAGTTCTTAGCTGCCACGTCCCAGAGTTTAATGGAAGAATTCCGACGGATGTCTTTGCCGTTAGTGAATGCTTCTCACATTCCAGCTAAAACCAACAACAACAAAGGCAAACAAAAGGTCATCTCTGCATGGGTGCCTAAGAAAGATAAAAGGGCCTTTGTTGTTCATGTTGCTCTCAAAACACATAATACCTCACAGTGGTATTTTGATAGTGGGTGCTCCAGACACATGGCAGGTGATGCCTCATTTTTTACGACTCTTGAGGACTATGAGGATGGCAGAGTCACCTTTGGAGATGGGAGAAAATCTAGCATTGTAGGACGAGGTATTGTCGAGTTACCTGAATTTCCTAAGCTAGAAGAGGTTTTGTACATCAAAGGTTTGAAAGCAAACCTTCTCAGCATTAGCCAGCTGTGCGACGCTGACTTTGTAGTAAAGTTTGACCGGGATACTTGTAAAGTCTATAATCAAGCCGGTAAACTATTAGTGCAAGGGGTGAGGACCGAGGATAATTACTATGGGACTGAGCCCACATCCTCACTTGTCTGCAACAGCTCCACAATCACTCCTATGGATCTGTGGCACCAACGTCTAGGTCACGTGAACGTTAGAGATCTTAATCGTTTAGCTAAAAAGGACCTAGTACGTGGCTTACCATCTCTTGTAAAGTCAACTTCGACCGTTTGTGGACCCTGTTAGTTGGGAAAACAAATTCGTAGTCCTCATAGGAAGTTACATTCCATTACCACCTCTCGTGTTCTTGAGTTGATTCACATGGATCTTATGGGTCCCACTCGTACTGAGAGTCTAGGTGGTAAGAGGTACATCCTCGTGATGGTAGATGATTTCTCCAGGTACTCCATTGTAGGTTTTCTGAGAGAGAAATCCGATGCTGTAGAATTTTTAACGACCAAGTGCCGTGTCCTGCAAAATCAACACGGTGTCACTATTAACAAGATGCGTAGTGACAATGGCACTGAATTCACAGAAGCAAAGGTAGACCTTTACTGTGATAGCCTCGGGATCAAACATGAGTTTTCTGCTGTGAGAACTCCTCAGAAAAATGGTATTGTTGAGAGAAAGAATAGAACGATCCAAGACATGGATAGATCTATGCTTCTAGGTCATAAAATTTCTAGGAGATTTTGGGCAGAGGAAGTGTCTACTGCATGCCACACGGTGAATAGGGTGTATTTACGTCCACACACACTTCAGACTCCTTATGAGTTGTGGACTGGCAAGAAGCCCAACCTGGCATATTTTCGTGTTTTTGGGAGTAAATGCTACATCCTACGGGATAGAGAGAAATTTGGAAAGTTCGACTCCCGGAGCGAAGAGGGAATATTTCTAGGATATTCATCGACTAGCAGAGTGTACCGGGTTTTTAACCTGAAGATCTCTAAGGTTATGGAATCAATAAACGTCACCGTGCAAGATGACGAACCTTCGACGGTTATTGATCCTAACCTTCAGTGTGAGGATGAGGAATGTTCTAACAGTGATTTACCTATTCCTCTCTCACACTCTGTGGACCCTACTCCTGTGTTAGGGGACACACCTGCTTGGGTTCGTAAGAGTCATGACCCGTCTGCCATTATTGGCGATCCAACTCTAGGGGTCAAGACTCGTGCTCAGCTAGAGAACGTTGTTAGCCATCTTTGCTACACATCCAAAGTCGAGCCCAAGAACCATAAAGAATCACTCAAGGATGAACATTGGATATCTGCTATGCAGGATGAGTTGCTTCAGTTTAAAAAGAATAATGTCTGGGAACTTGTCCCCCGGCCTAGTGAGACTAATGTGATAGGTACCCGGTGGATTTTCAAGAACAAAATGGATGAAAATGGTACCATAATCAGAAATAAGGCTAGGTTAGTCGCTCAAGGCTACACACAGATAGAGGGTGTAGACTTTGGTGAGACATTTGCTCCTGTTGCGAGGCTTGAGTCCATCCGTCTTCTGCTCGCCATCGCATGTCATCTGCGCTTCAAGGTATATCAGATGGATGTCAAGAGTGCCTTTCTAAATGGAATTCTATAGGAGGAGGTTTATATGGAACAACCAAAAGGGTTTGAAGACCCTCAGCACCCAGAGCACGTCTACTATCTGAGGAAAGCCTTGTATGGTTTGAAGCAAGCACCCCGTGCTTGGTATGAGAGGCTTACTTCCTATCTCTTAGCTCGTGGCTTCAAGAGAGGGGGAGTAGATATGATATTGTTCGTCAGGAGAGATGACGGTGCTATTTTGGTTGCCCAGGTCTATGTGGACGACATAGTCTTTGAATCCACATGCTCCCAGCATGCTCACCACTTTAAGGAGGAGATGAAAAGTGAGTTTGAGATGAGCATGGTTGGTGAGCTTACATTCTTCCTTGGTCTCCAGGTTCGTCAGCTAGAGGATGGGATGTTCATCTCCCAATCCAAGTATGCTAGAGACCTCGTGAAGAAATTTGGTTTAGACTCCGCTAAGCATGCACGTACACCTATGAGTACCACTACCAAGCTTAGTAAGGACACTTCAGGCAAGGATGTTGAGTAAACCTTATATCGGAGTATGATATGTAGTCTTCTCTACTTGACTGCCAGTCGTCCCGACATAGCCTTTAGTGTTGGAGTCTGTGCGTGATATCAGGCGTCCCCGAAAGAGTCACATTTTCTTGCTCTAAAACGTATTATTAAATACGTAAGTGGGACTCTCTCATACGGTATTTGGTATTCCTTTGATACCGATGACTGTTTTTCCGCCTATTCGGATGCCGATTGGGCTGGGGATGCAGATGGTTGTAGGAGCACTTCTGGTGGGTGTTTCTATTTTGGTTCAGCTCATGTCTCCTGGCTGAGCAAGAAGAAAAATTCCATCTCTTTGTCCACTGCGGAGGCTGAGTACATAGCCGCTAGGAGTTGTTGCACACAACTCTTGTGGATGAAGCAAATGTTGGAGGATTATGGGATTTCACAAGACACCATGATCATTTCTTGTTATAACACGAGCGCGATACACATATCCCGTAATCCCGTCCAGCATTCGCGCACAAAACACATCAGGATACGTGAGCACTTTATTCGTTAGTTAGTTGAGGAGAACACTGTATCCCTGATTTTTGTTACTACTGACCGTCAGTTAGCAGAAATTTTCACGAAACCTTTAGATGCCCTTAGAATTGAGAATCTTAGGAAGTCTTTGGGAATTTGCACAGTTGACTGAGAGGTTGGTCTATGTCTAGAATAGGATGCTTTCTCATGTTCATATCATATGCTTCCTATTGCTAGTCTATTTTATATGTACCATTGCTTAGTTGTACAACTTTTATTTAATCTTTTTGCTGTTTATATTTCTTTTGAAAAATACAAAAAGATTTTCCTTCAAGAAATTTTTTTAGAAAAGCACAAAAAGATTTTTATTTTTATGCTTCTTTTATG
Source organism: Sambucus nigra (assembly GCA_949130495.1). Classification (NCBI taxonomy): domain Eukaryota; kingdom Viridiplantae; phylum Streptophyta; class Magnoliopsida; order Dipsacales; family Adoxaceae; genus Sambucus; species Sambucus nigra. Next base: position 218,121,941 of record OX422224.1, on the reverse strand, counting down.
GATGAGCATTTAAGGTAGCCAAGTCACAACTTCATTTCATTTATCCATGTGACTGTTTGATAGAGATTTGAGAGGCTACATCTTTTCATTTATGTGCTTTACATTGGTTGGAGTCTTTGAGATGTAATTAGTGATATCTTCCTACATGTTTGACTCCTATATCCTTTATTGCACACATGCACGGCTATATTTGATTATTGCACTTGTCGTATCACTTGTTGGCTTGAGTGTTTCCATCTCAATTTTGTCTATACAATGTACAATATGCGATAAAACTTGACAAGATTGGAATGCATGTAAAAACCATTTTTGGTGAGACTGTGTGTTTTTGCGTAACGGGGAGGGGCTGCGAAAGGTAATCATCTATCCTTTGCGCAAAGGACACCGTTAAAAAGGACCTAAAAATGGAGGAATTTTAATATCTGAGGTCCAAAGAGCCCGAAAAATTTAAAGGCAATAAAAAGCAATTCATGTCAAATATGGGCCACTTAGGTTTCACCATCAATTCTCCAAAGTTTGAGAATTTAGAATGCCTCTATTCAAAATTATATCTGAGGGAGTTTGGTTGGAGAATCTTTAAACGGGTTTGCACTTCCTTGAAAGTCCTGAAAAAGCATAAAATCAATTTTGACGTTATTGGTGTGAAAATCACTTTGAGCTTTGATTTGTTGATTTAATTGAGTCAATATCTTATATTGTCATTATTTTTCACCAAAGGAAGCATTTGAGTTCATTCTCTAGGAATATCCAATATTCATCGTGCACATATGTCATGTTTGTATGCATTGATTTTCCTATCGAATTTAATCACACCACTTCATTTACGCTATCATCGTCTTGGTTGCTTTGTGTTCATTCATGGTGTGATTTTATCCTAGTGACACCCCGCACTTGCTTATTTGATTTATTTCTCTCATTTGTCTATTATGGGGACATCATAAAAAGGGGGATACTGAATTATCTTATTATTATGGGGGAGATTTGAAAGTTTGAGTTTGCTCATAAATTGGTATATATGTTTATCTCATTTCAAACTCGATATGTCACTTGGTATTTTGCTTTGTCTCATGTGTGTAGGTACTACATGGATTATCATTGGATTGCGCACCCTGATGAGAAAAGTGTTAAGATTCCTGAAGAATTGAAGACCAAACGCTGTAGTCTTATTCAATTGTATCTTTCCAGTTTTGGGTTCATGGAAGGGTAGATTTGTATAGGCATTTTTAGTTGTTTTGATAATTCGGATGTTTGTTTTTTATGTATGTACCGGCATAGACATAGGGGGAGATTTGTAAGGACATTTTTGTCCATTATCAATGTATTATGTCGCACGCCGTTACACCGTTGAAGAAATTCAAGATTCAAGATCCAACGGATCCGAATATCAAAAGAAGAAGAGGAATCATAGTCTGACAGCCGGACCGATCCGCTGAAATAAAAGAACCGATCCGGCTAACCGGACCGGTCCGCCTAAAGACCCGGACCGATCCGCTAGTTTGTCAGAAGACCAGTATACCCCGGACCGCAAGCGAACTGATGAAGCCTGGAAGCGAATCGATCCGATCATCAACGGACCGATCCAGCCCAGAATAAAAGAACCGATCCGGTCAATCGGACCGATCCGCCTCAGACCCGGACCGTTCCGCCTGGGATAAACTTCAACAGATCGTGTTCAGATTTTTTAGGCCCGAGACTTCTTATTTAATCCCACTACGGGAAGTGGTTTTCTAAGACTTAAACACACGATTTTCAGATTACAGAAAGCCCTAAGTCTTCACCTATTGAGCATCTAGACTCTAGGTATTTGATTCACACAAATTGCCAATCCTTTGTGAATCACTTTGCAACCCAGGAACGCATTCTTGCTGTTCACACCCTTGTGGAGAAGCCGTTCTCTTCTCCATTGCAGCCCTACTGGAAATGGATAGTTCCATCCGCCAGCCCTACTGGAAAGGGATAATTCCAGCCGCGACTACAAAATCCGATACCTGAGGGTAATTCTTAGTCACTTGTATTTTCATTGTAATCCGAAATTGTATAGCCTACAATATTATAATGAAAATAAATGGTTTTACCCCTTTGGGGGATTTTTCCTCAATTGCTTGTGTTTGAATGTTCTTGCTTAGATTATCATCTTATTCAATCACATACTATTGCATGTTTAGGGTTTGTTTGGGTTAGAAGGGTTTAATATATAATTTGCTCATTTGAACGCAAGCACATACGTTCTCACAAAATTTTACGTAATTCTCGAGTCAAAACAATATATGAAAATCATGCTCAAGTAACACATTTCAAGATATAAACTCAATTAATGAACGATCAAATGAAAGAATAGAGAGATTACCAATGACTGTAACATTTTCAAAGTTGAAAGAATAGTGTATAGACTCACAAATGACGAAAGGTACAAAGCTTACTCGGTGTAAGTATATACAATGCGACAAAAGATTACCGAGTTATAAAAATCTTAAACGAAATCAATAGAACAATGAAAGTGCATATGCTCATGGGATTAAAGTTTAATTCATGAAGTTATTCATAATATCAGTAATGGAGGACAAAAGCCTAATAACTTCTAAAATCGAGAACATGCATCATTGAGTTGTCTATTGGATTGGGCAATTATTGAAATTTATCATTGGAAACAAAGGCAAAATGCCCAATTAAGGAGAAAAAAGAAAGAACATCTTTTTGAAAATTTTGAATTTTTGTAAGAAAAGTAAACTAAGTAACTAACATGTGAGCATGGAATAAAATAAAGAAGTGGATTGAATATCCCACACCGCTTAACTTAAAACTTGACATTGTCCTCAGTGTGAATTAAGGACAAAGTTAAAGAGAGGAAAATAACGATATTACCCAAAATTGGAGCAATTCCCATAAGAACAAGTCCAAAGAATCTACAAAACAAGTTAGTACCGAGCATAACAAAAACAAATAACAAAAATTTAACTAATTACACTAGACTAAATTAAAAAGGAAAGAAAAGATAAAAAGAATAAAAAGCTAACTATATACAACCTACTATTTAGGATTCACACTAACTGTACACTAGAAGTCTAAATAGTTGAGGGTCCACCATGAAAATGATTTGACTTTGGAGGATAAGCGGTGTACCCTCACTCTCAATCATGCCTTACAAAAAAATATGAATTATGTTTGAACAACGGAAGGCATAAGAAAGGAACCCTCGTCAATTAAAAGTTTTGGAGGGACGATGGGGGATTTGGATTCAACGGGTGACAAAAACATGTGGGGGCCGAGAAAAGCCGAATATCCTCCCAAGGATTTTGAAATTGGAATGGGAGGTGGCGCACACGAAGGCAAAGATGCGAACATGGAAGGCGACTCGACCAAGTACTCCTCATCGGCAAAAAGGTTTAACACATTAAAGTTTAAAATCGAATCATCGGGTACTTGTGATGGTGTGATAACAGAGAATGAAAATGGGGAGGAAAGAAATTCAAACTCAAGAGATGAATCATCATCGATTGAAGATTGAGTTTCGAAGGAAATAATATCATTTTCGATGAAATGATCTTCTTTGGGGGCCAAAGAAGAAATCATTTCATTGCAAATGGATATTACATCATTTTCATCCTCACATTCAATATCTATTATGCAATGGAGAAAGTCGATAATGATTTTTTCCAAAGTAGGCACAAAGTCCTCATTTGGTTCAAAACATTCCTTCACTTCAAAAGTCTCGGAAGCAAAATCGTCGTCGGATTCAAATAATAAATCCAACTCATGTTCCCAACAACGATTTTCAATTTTCTTATTCTCTAGCATACGCAAGTCGTAGCCAAAAGTCATTGCCCGAGGTGCGGATTGTTGAAAATGCGAACTTTAAAAATTGCCATCAGACTTAAACTTTGTCACACCCCGCCTAATTCTAGCGTCGGCCGCCACCAAAACTAAGTCGGGCGTGAGTAAATAAAATACCATTCTTAGCATGAGACAGATATGAGACATAAATAAACCAGTCCATAGGATACATAATTGAATTAATCTCAAATGATCATAAACAACGAAGCGATAAAAGATCCATCACATGCTAACTCTAAAAGAAATCCATACTCCAATAATGATTGAATAAAATCTGAATAATCCCAACAGAAATCCTCTAAACAACTTTGGAACCGAATGGCCCAATAAATCTCAAATGAAGTCTCATAAATAAAACGACTGAATGGAAAGAGAAAATCCAACTACTAAAGCAGTAACATAAATCCAGCTGCGCCTCCAAAAGATCTCTAATGAATCCTATGCAGCAACTCCCAAAAATCCTGAAAAAGATTAGTCAACGCATGTGTCAGAGCCAAAGCCCCGAGCATGTAAACCGACTACTCTCCTCAAATAGGGTCCTTGAACCCAGACAATAGTTCTATATATATCGACTATAACAATAAAATCTTTTAATTATGAGATTAATAATCACCATAAATAAATTCGCAATTTCCCGCAAGTTTTTCATAAAAGCCACACCAATATGATTTTAATTAAACCACCTTCCCACAATGTTAAATTTAATTAATTCAACCGTGAAGAATATTACCAATACCCGTCCCCTTGTCAAGTCCGACGTCTGATCCGTTTTTATCCTGCGATCCTCGCGATATGACAAGGTTCCACACACGCACCCGTCCCCTTGTCAAGTCCTCCGTCTGGTCCGTTTTTATCCTGCGACCATCGCGATATGACAAGGTTCCACACACGCACCCGTCCCCTTGTCAAGTCCGTCGTCTGGTCCATTTTTATCGTGCGAACCTTGCGATATGACAAGGTTCCACACACGACACGACATAACTCGTCCTCTGACCCGTTCAAACTGTCGGCCCTAGACACATTATGTCGCCAATAAATTTTTAATATCCGTTTTAGTCCTGCGATATTAAATTCCACATTCCTTGATTTTGTTAATCACATTAATTTCCCCCACCCTTAAAAGCGATGTGAAAATCCTCAAAATAACCTTTAGTCCCAACTAAGGGTTCCCAAAACACAATATCGTCCTATCCTAAGCAAAGAATGATTACAAAATTTCACTCCACCTGGATATCAATCCTAGGCAATCACAACAAAGGTATAATATAGAAAATCAACCCCCACCCCAAATTATATAACCCGCATAGACTTACACTAACTAGTCCCATACCTAATTAGCATAAATCGTAATTAAGGCCCACTTACTAGTCCCATACCTAACAAGTGTACTATAACAAGGGTGAAAACCAATTATCTACCATACCCAATCTTCCCGAAAATTTTTCGTATTTCCATAGAGTAACACAATTCCAAATTATAACAACATTCATAATAATACTAAATTCCCATTTAAATAATTCAATTAAAAAATTGGAAATCAAAGACACCTAAATATTATGATTTTCAGAATAATCGCTACATGCAAGTCCTATCATGATCCTTATTTTCCAACACAAGAAATTAAATTAACTAGGATTTTCACATGAAATATCAAAATTTACTTTTAAAAGGGCTCCTCTACATGCACATGCCCATAGCAAAATCGACTACACCGACACAACCCAAAGAATACACAGTATAAGTATTCGGTATCATTAATTTTTTTCATGTAAAACAACCCCGAAATTTATCTCTTCAATCTTTATATTCATATCTTATTTTAGAAAACATGAGTTTAATGGAGGCTACAATCAAGACACATAGCAATGAAAGAAAAGAATAGGGTCAACATGCCTGAGATTAGTTCGACAGAAAAATCTGATTACGTGAATGTGTTCCTCTTGAAAAATGGTTCAAAATCCCCTCTTGAACCGACTCTGGACAGATTCGCCTTGGCCTTCAAAACTGAGCTTGAAAAGTTATTTTAATGGTGGCTAGCGCTTTGAGGTAGAAGATGATAGAGAAAATAGAGTTTTCTGCTCTTAGGGTTTTCACAATGAGTGTTTAAAAATCTATCCCCGTCCCTTTAATTATATATAAGAGAAAGGGTTTTAAAGTAAGTCAAATTCGTCCAAAAATGGATTGCATCGCACGTTTTCTGGGAGGGTCGATCGATATACCCCCAGGGGTCGATCGATCGATCACCCCGAAAAACTGACAGTTTGCCTAAAAAATGCCTCTAAGGCAAAAATATTATAAAATCAATATAAAATCCGTTTTAACTCCGATTTTAATTCCGCTTGAAGTTTTATTCTTCTAAAATCATAACCAACATATTTAGCTAATAAAAATTATTAAATTCAAAATTTTATTTTTCTCAAAAATTCCAATTAATTAATTAAAATAATAAATAAAAACACGGGGTGTTACATACTTCCCCACTAGCAAAGAATTTCGTCCTCGAAATTAGACGAAGCATACTCATCAATGCATAAATCTCGCAAAAGAAAATAAGGCTCATATATGCCTACCCGTAGAATGCCATAATTGGTCGCCCATACACCCAATTCTAGGCGCACCTACCCCACGAGCAACAAAATAATATATATTGCCTATATACATATACATAACTATGAAAATAACGGCGTACCACAAGCTCTCACAAATCCCCCACTCGATCCGATAGTCGAAAGTCATCAAAATGCTAACGTCCTCAAATTAAATCTCAACACCAAAAATCGATATATACGATACCTAACATCTGTACTAAAATCTCCAAAAAAATAATTATTGTCTCCAAAATCCATTTTAAGGATCCTCACATCAAGCTTACTAATTCTAAACTCAATGCCTACAACGTCCTTAACTCAAAACTTCACATTTCCAAGAAACACATCTAACACGTATGCTAGAACATCTACCTTAAGAAGTACGAATCAACAAAGGGAATCAAAGATCGGCAACGCGGAAGCTAAACGGACTCATAACCTACGAGACCTAAGACCATGCTCTGATACCATCTGTCACACCCCGCCTAATTCTAGCGTCGGCCGCCACCAAAACTAAGCTGGGCGTGAGTAAATAAAATGCCATTCTTAGCATTAGACAGATATGAGACATAAATGAATCATTCCATAGGATACATAATTGAATTAATCTCAAATGATCATAAACAACGAAGCGATAAAAGATCAATCACATGCTAACTCCAAAAGAAATCCATACTCCAATAATGATTGAATAAAATCTGAATAATCCCAACAGAAATCCTCTAAACAACTTTGGAACCGAATGGCCCAATAAATCTCAAATGAAGTCTCATAAATAAAACGACTGAATGGAAAGAGAAAATCCAACTACTAAAGCAGTAACATAAATCCAGCTGCACCTCCAAAAGATCTCCAATGAATCCTATGCAGCAACTCCCAAAAATCCTGAAAAAGATTAGTCAACGCATGTGTCAGAGCCAAAGCCCCGAGCATGTAAACCGGCTTCTCTCCTCAGATAGGGTCCTTGAACCTGACAATAGTGCTATATATATCGACTATAACAATAGAATCTTTTAATTACGAGATTAATAATCACCATAAATAAATTCACAATTTCCCGTAAGGTTTTCATAAAAGCCACACCAATATGATTTTAATTAACCCACCTTCCCACAATGTTAAATTTAATTAATTCAACCGTGAAGAATATTACCAATACCCGTCCCCTTGTCAAGTCCGCCGTCTGATCCGTTTTTGTCCTGCGATCCTCGCGATATGACAAGGTTCCACACACGCACCCGTCCCCTTGTCAAGTCCGCCGTCTGGTCCGTTTTTATCCTGCGACCCTCGCGATATGACAAGGTTCCACACACGCACCCGTCCCCTTGTCAAGTTCGTCGTCTGATCCATTTTTATCGTGCGACCCTCGCGATATGACAAGGTTCCACACACGACACGACATCGTCCTCTGACCCGTTCAAACTGTCGGCCCTAGTCACATTATGTCGCCAATAAATTTTTAATATTCGTTTTAGTCCTGCGATATTAAATTCCACATTCCTTGTTTTTGTTAATCACATTAATTTCCCCCACCCTTAAAAGCGATGTGAAAATCCTCAAAATAACCTTTAGTCCCAACTAAGGGTTCCCAAAACACAATATCGTCCTATCCTAAGCAAAGAATGATTACAAAATTTCACTCCACTTAGATATCAATCCTAGGCTATCACAACAAAGGTATAATATAGAAAATCAGCCCCCACCCCAAATTATATAACCCGCATAGACTTACACTAACTAGTCCCATACCTAATTAGCATAAATCATAATTAAGGCCCACTTACTAGTCCCATACCTAACAAGTGTACTATAACAAGGGTGAAAACCAATTATCTACCATACCCAATCTTCCCGAAAATTTTTCGTATTTCCATAGAGTAACACAATTCCAAATTATAACAACATTCATAATAATACTAAATTCCCATTAAAATAATTCAATTAAAAAATTGGAAATCAAAGACACCTAAATATTATGATTTTCAGAATAATCGCTACATGCAAGTCCTATCATGATTCTTATTTTCCAACACAAGAAATTAAATTAAACTAGGATTTTCACTTGAAATATCAAAATTTACTTTTAAAAGTTCTCCTCTACATGCACATGCCCATAGCAAAATCGACTACACCGACACAACCCAAAGAATACACAGTATAAGTATTCGATATCATTAATTTTTTTCATGTAAAACAACCCCTAAATTTATCTCTTCAATCTTTATATTCATATCTTATTTTAGAAAACATGAGTTTAATGGAGGCTACAATCAAGACACATAACACTAAAGGAAAAGAATAGGGTCAACATGCCTGAGATTAGTTCGACCGAAAAATCTGATTACGTAAATGTGTTCCTCTCGAAAAATGGTTCAAAATCCCCTCTTGAACCGACTCTGGACAGATTCGCCTTGGCCTTCAAAACTGAGCTTGAAAAGTTATTTTAATGGTGGCTAGGGTTTTGAGGTAGAAGATGATAGAGAAAATAGAGTTTTCTGCTCTTAGGGTTTTCACAATGAGTGTTTAAAAATCTAGCCCGCCCCTTTAATTATATATAAGAGAAAGGGTTTTAAAGTAAGTCAAATTCATCCAAAAATGGATTGCAGCGCACGTTTTCTAGGAGGGTCGATCGATCTACCCCCAGGGGTCGATCGATCGACCACCCCGAAAAACTGACAGTTTGCCTAAAAAATGCCTATAAGGCAAAAATATTATAAAATTTAATATAAAATCCGTTTTAACCCCGATTTTAATTTCGCTTGAAGTTTTATTCTTCTAAAATCATAACCAACATATTTAGCCAATAAAAATTATTAAATTCAAAATTTTATTTTTCTCGAAAATTCCAATTAATTAATTAAAATAATAAATAAAAACACGGGGTGTTACAAACTTAACTCATTATTATAAGAATTTTGAAAACTATTGCAATTCGTTTCAAAATTCCTATTATAAGGAATTAGAGGCCCAAAATCATTATCATTATCCTCAAAACTCTAATAACACAAGTTTTGACTTTTATTATACTCGTCGAAAGTAATTTTTGAATTTGTAATTTTTCGGGACTCTAAGTATTGACCGAAAGTCATAGGATTACGAGCATTTTGAGAATTATAATAATGATTACCAAAAGAATTGGAATAAGACATGCTTACCCCAAAAATTTCTTGAAGTGGCGAATTCCACAAAATAGATGCGCTCGGGAAATTCAAGCGTTTCTTGGCGCTCAAATGTAGAAGTCCTACAAAAATGTTAGGCAAAAAATACAAATAGAAAGGAAATACTACGGAATACTAAATCAAATATATTCTAAAACAAACTCATCCCTGGGAACGACGTCATTTTGATCAAGGGTGAAAAGTAGCGTCGCGTCAAAACGCTAATCGTTGTTTTCTGTTCACCGCCTCAATACAGAAACTAAAATTACGAGTGCACTTGCGATACAAGTGTAGCGATAAGTAGGGTATCGAAAATCCATAGAGAAGAGTTACTAGAATTTATAGGATTTAATACTCCTAAATAAAAATGTAAAGGATGATTATACACAAAAAGGGAAAAGATGCATAAAAGGGAAATATTAACCTACGCGAGGGAAAATAAAGCTACACTAATAAAGAAAGTAAAAACTATAGGTTGGGTCGAATATCCCTCATTCGATTTATTTAGTATAAAATGGTTACATGGGTCGACGAGTTATTATGAATGCATCTCGTTTCGATAGTTAATTAAATCAAGGGTTGTCACGCCCCTAAATTCGTATAAATGCCTAATATGATTTGGGCATCTACAAATACTCCGAAAATTACGCACGCAAGGTCGTAAGCACGATGCATACATGATATGATCCGTCAAACCTCCTAGGCGTAATAATTAGGATAACGCACCCGAAATAGACCGGTAACCTCCATCACCAAAGCAAAGCAACACATCAACTCGGAATGAGTTCAATCCGACATAACCTAGACTAACTTAGCTAGAAAGCATGATAAAAACGCGATAAATGAAAGCGATAAAACTACATTAGAAAGAAAGTAAATAAATCATGTAAACCTAATTTTAAAAGTATGTAAATTAACTACAAAGCAAGAATAAAGGAAATACAACTATAATAAAATGATAGGGAAGATGAATAGTTAACTTACAAACCCAAATGTGTGTCAAACCAAGTGAGGAAGAAGAAGAACTCTACAAACCCCTAAACCCTAACCTAAACTAACCTAAAATGAATTATATCTAAGTATGAAACCAAAATTGGTTTATATAGTAAGTTGGAAAATAAATAAAGGAAAAAGAAAAGAAAAGGAAGAGAGGCAAAATATATGGTGATCACGGTCGACCAATCGTAGGGGCACGGTCGACCGTGCCTTATATTAAAATCATAAATCCTCCTTCCCACGGAGAAATCCAAAATCATGATCGACCAGGTCTTGAACCGCGATCGACTGGTACTCTTATTTCTGCAATTCTTTGGTCCATGAAGATGGGGAAAAGGTTGATTACAAAAATGGCCATAACTTCATCGTCTGGACTCGAAATCGTGCACCGTTTGAGGTCATGCGAAACTTCATCAATGAAATACGCATCCGTGGAAATTCCATGAGCTGAATATGAAATGTGAATTGACTAAAATGCCCTTGAAGTAGCGTCCGGTGACAAAACTTCTCCAAAATGCAATGGATCCTCACTTTTAGCATTCCATTACCTACAAAAGCACAATTAACCCCTTCAAAGCATGTATATATCCAAAACCAAGGTTGTCTAGTTAATGAGCATAAATATAGGCATTATGGACTGTAAAAGTGCTAGAATGCATAAAGATATAGGGCAAAAATATGCAATATTTGATACGAATCACCATGCACCCTCAGGCTTTAACCTGTACCACCGTAATCAGTTACTACAGCTGTTGAATAAAAAAAGTTGTTCAAAATATATGAAGTACTACTTAATTGAAATAGTAAAGAGACTTTGTAATTTCTAACAAATGTGGCCCATAAGTCTCTCTATCAGAACCCCACCCACAATCTGCATAATTAATGTTCCACAACATACCATAGTTATATTAATAAAATAAATGTGTAGAGCAAATGAACCTGGGAATGTATCAAACCAAATAAATTATTAAAAAAATAATACAAGCTATCATCTATGGATATGTCCACTAATTTTATCCAACTGGATAAGTAATTTTGTTGTTTAGTGTTTTTAGGATTCTCGGTGCTATCATCGTAGTTGTTGGCACATACTTGGTCATATGTGATAAGAGCAAGGATTAAAGCTCATCTACTTCATATTAGGATCAACCGATGAAAGATGGCACAAAGATTTCAAGGCATGATCTTTGTTGTGTTTCTAGTATACTGCCTACGGACGAAGCTATTTAAACAACACAAAATAATGAGAGTGTGATTTAACCCATAAGGATCCTTTGTGCTCTGAGTCTTATTGGTATGGATGTCATGTAGCATATTTGTCATACTATAAAATCTAATTGGTAGGATAAAGATATTGAGTTGTGACTAATACAGGGGGAAATTTTAGAACTTTAAGAAACATAAATATTGTGAATTGGTATATTTAGTCATATATAAATCCTTGAGATCCTCAATTGGTATTTATTAATGGGCAACTGGAACCAAAGGAGGAATAAGGTAAGTTACGCGGCCCAGATTTTTGTTGGGTTCTCTTATCCCAGTAAGAATGTCTTTACCACTAGGAGATAACATGGATATTAGTGGAATGTTTATCACAAATGGGGTTGTGATATAATCAATAGCAATAACGACCCTAAAATCAAAACCCATGATCCCTCATCTGAAACGGCCACCAACACGGATGAAGGTTGTGTCAGGAGTTATATGGAAGGCATTTTTTGTTCCATCTTAAGATAAATAAGGGTCCTTGAGTTCTTCTGTTCTAGTACATCCGATAAGCTTGAGGGGAAAAATAGTTCCTGCAGTGTAAGATAATAACTGCGAGAACTTTTATGTCCTTACAGCTGCTAGGTTTGAATCGGAAGTGTCAGGAGTTATATGTAGGGCATTTTGTTCATTTATTCCCACTCCGATATCTTCCACCACTCTCAAAAGTACAGAGAACAATATATCATGAATAAAAGATACACACAAATTATATGATTAACCAATCAAATATTTTAGAAAGACTAGATTAAACAAAATAAAGTTGTGCTTGGGCAAATAGAACCCAAATTTCTAGTTACAACTAATCAGAACTCAGCCTACTATTTTTTTTAGACAAAAGAGATATGAAATTTCTTTTAATACAATGTGCATATTACAAATTAAAAGATTCAAAACCAAAGCTTCATTACGACAAAATTGAATCATAAATACTTTACCAACATAATTTATTAGACATTGACAATATACTAATACTTCTTATAATGACAAATAAATTAAACTCGAATATTTATAATGAACTCTAATAAACCATTCATTAACTTCTACATAAAACCAAATATTCACAAAGATTGAGAAATAATTTCACCAGTTAACAATGAATCTTAAAGTGCCATTGCTATAGAAGTTGCATTTAACCATGGAAATAGATAAGTGTCATGCATCAATACAAAAAATACTTGGGACTGTGGAATCATTCATAACTCTATCAACCGATATTGAGAACCATGGTATCATTACATATAGATAAATCATTCTTTTCAAGTGCCGAAGAATATACAAACATAACCATAGTTTGTTTCTTGACCATCCCTAATGTAATCTACCATAGTTTGTGCAAACCAATAAAATTTATGTAAGAAAACTATCATTTAAAATCAATATGTCTTTAGTAAAATCTAGTGTTTGCCTTTTACTTTATCCCCTGCAATTTTTAATGGCACTCCCTAAATGTTTAATAGTTCGTCTCTCTATTGAAGCCAAACAAATATAGATTAACCAAAGAAAATCATCTAAATAAAGAAAATTGTTATGACAATACATTCCCTTATGTCTTTCCCATTGTTTATTATACATCCGTTCTAATCATTACATATTTTCTTTGGTGTGCTTTGGAAAAAGAAATTTGTTCTTTCTTTGTTACACTTTATCTTTATGCTCCAAAAGTGAAGCAATGCAACAAATAAATTAAATGCAAACAAATAAAAAGAAGAATTAAAACCTTTATTGGAAATTCTACAAATACATACCAAGCATTTCAATAGATAAACAATTGGGTAATATCCAAACCAAGGAGAATGGATTCTTCATGGACTCATTACAAAGAAAGAAAAATCAAATTGGCGGAAGTTTTCTTACCCTCTATTTCATGTAGTCACAAAAATCAAACCCACAACACACTATATGAACTGAAATAGGAAAAAAACATAATTATATTTACCCAAAAACGTGGAGATAAAATTGAAAATAGGTAAAAAAAACATAAACAACTACCTGAGACATTGCAAATTAACTACTCTGAATTATGAGATTACAAAAATAAGGGAAAATAAGAACGGAGTACAATATATATAAATGTAAGTTTACAAAAAAATTAGAATACACAATTGTTTTAGATTAAACTAAATAGTTCAATAAAAAAGACTAATATTTTGATTGTACAACAAGTATTTGAATTAGAAACCCTAAATGTTCAAATACACAACAATTATTAACTGTACTTTACCTAATAAATAGATCACCCCCTCAAAATTTTCAGACCCCTTAAATTTCATAAAACATATAAAATCGAAAATAATGAATAGAAAGTACTTTTGAATTAGAGGAGAGGATGTGAGAAGGATAAGAGGAGGGTTTTGTACCTTCCGTGGAGAGGAGGTATGCCCCCACTACCTAGAGGAGATGCTGTGTCGTATCTACCTGGAGAAGAGGAAGAGAGAGGAAAGGGTTCCGAGATCGTGTGAGAGAAATCATCTGAATTTGAGTCTCATATTTGTTTTAGGAAGAATGAGAGAGTAAAATGAAATTTTTAGATATGGATATGGAGCCAATTCCATGAAGGGGTGGGAATGAAAAGAAGAGCCTATCATGGTAATCAAATTGGTATGAAAAAAAGATCCTGTTATATTTATCTGACGTAACATCAATTTTCAAAATGACATAAATGATACGTTTTCTTGTAGTGGGAGGTGGAGCATATCATGGTAATTAAATTGGTTTGAACTGATCATATTTTGTTTAATGTTTGAATCAAACTTTGATGATTAATTTAACATGTGCAGGAGTCTGGGAATGGCCCAGGGGAAAGCCACATAAGATCTACTCTTATGTAAAATTTCAGCTAAAGAAGGGCGCATATGCTAATCCACAAGTCGCTGAGACTTTGGTAAGTTAGAATTGAAATTATATTGCCAATTTTAGTAATTTATTAACATTCATTTTCAAGATCAATGATATGTTTAATAATGTTTCAGGAGAGGCTGAAGGGGTGTACAACAACCAGAGTGTTTTTGACAAGGCATTTTTGAGTATGGATGCACTGACCCAAGTGTTGGGAAAAGATAGAAAAGGCCATAGTCGGGATGTCAGCTCGCGGCTAGTAAAGTAAAATATGATAGTACTTTTTTGCAACCAAAGCACCTTATTTTCGAAGGTTAACACGTACATGTTGGAGACTGAATCGAAGTTGGATAATCTCTAAAAGTCCATTAATCATATGTTCGAATGGGCCAAATGAAGGCTAAGATGTGGGAGAATGGATAAGGGGAAGGGGAGGCGAAGGGGAAGGCGAATGATAAAGGTAATGTTAAAGAGTTAGGAGGCCATTAATCCTTCCTGAGATGATGGATATTGACTCAATATCACCATATGTTATATACTCTACCCCTAACCCCATTATCCTGATGACATTTGAGCTAGCAGGGCAGAATGTCCATATTCGTGACATGCATGGAGAATCATAAATTACCGAGGGAGAGAAGGATACGAGTGCCACTATGATTACCTTGGTGGAAGGTCGTCCACTGTAGCCTTTTGAGTACCGAGTTAGATTGATTATGGGTTTTTTTTAGAAAGAGGATGAGATCTTGTTATTGAGTAAGCAACACGGTGTTTGACCTATCGTCAGCATGGTGAGGTCATTTGTCGTTTGGCGGACTTTTATTTTGGAGACATTTTGATCTCTTGTATATAATTCTTATAACTTATGTGATTTGTAATTAAACTTATGTTTTGATATAATTAATCATTTATTTTAAATAATTTGGTTTGGTTAGTTTAATTGCATATTTGGTTTGATTAGTTGAATTGCATATTGTATTATAGATGTTGTTTGTTTGAAAGATGAAAAGAATGGTTTTATCTATTTTGAAGAAGGTTTTCTGGTGGGCAATAGATATTTCCCAATAATGGTTTTTCTATTTTTGTCATGGTAATTGACTGTAACAAGTCCTAGACAATGCTTTTAGGGCTTGTCACCATGAGAAGACTGTGATAATTTCTTAGTTGTCAATCAAGGACCATGACAAGAATTTGGTCAGCCCTTAGTTTGATAAAAAATTCAGGCTTAAAAGGACCATGATAACAAGGAGTTTTCAAAGTCAAGGACCGCGGTAAGGCTTGTTGTTACTCACAGAATCGTCACAGTCCTTGACCGTGATCAGTCTTTGTTACCATGGTCAAGGACCATGACAAGTATGCTATTTTAGTGTAGTGAATAATGATTTGAAAACAATAATCAACTATTGACACCACACCTTCAATTTCACTTCCCAACCAATATCTTATTTGGAATCAATGGATGATGTTAAAGCCATAAGGAGTAGGGGAAAAAAACTAAAAAGACATTTTGTCCCGACTTTATAATTTATCTTGTTAAGGGAGATGTGTATGAAACTACGAACAAAATTTATTCTTAATGTCAAATATGGATTGACTATATTTCATAAAGTGATAAAATTGAGGGATACTACCTTGAGTAAATAATAAATCAATTATGAAATGAATTTAATTTTTGTCAAACCAAACTTGGGTCACTACAGATCTTCCTCTTAAAGAAAATGTAATTGGGTGCAAATGGATATTTAAAAGGAAACTAAATCCAGAAGATCATATTAATAAATTCAAAGAAATATTATTTTCCATGAGTTATAAATGGTGATAAGTAACTATGCGTGCTTAGGCAATGATGGTCATAAAAAAATATATTTTCAGATTTTTCAATTTTAAAGATCAAAGCTTTAAACAGATTTAAACACAATAAAAACTTGCTCGCCAAATTAAACCGTTTGTTCTGAAAACCCAATTGACCCAATTTTATCTTTTTAACCTAAAAAATGCTCTAGGTGATAAGAAGAAAATTAAATAAATCATCCACAACACATTGATGTACAAGGAAAACTACAAAGGGAAAAATCTCGAATGATCTATCCAAACAGAGTCACTGTGATAACACATGAAACTTCTTCTCTCAAGATGAAGAGAAAAAAACTTTGATGCCCAACATGAAAGATCTCAAAGAATATGAATATGAAAACTTGGATCCTTAAACACAAAGGGTGAAACTAGGGTTTTGAAACTTTGGTAAACAAGTAGAAATTTGATTTTCGCCAAAATTTCTTAAAATACTGAGTCCAACATGCCTTAAATAGTGAAAACACAAATCTTAACGGGTCAAGTTCGTTCAAATGAAGTGCCTATTTCTTTTTAACAAAACTAAGGTTCATTTGAACGAACCAGCATATTCGTTCCAAGGAGCTTCCCACGAGATTCTAATGGGTCCTTCTCTACTTGATATAACATACCCATTGGATGTCCATTCTAATGAAGTTTTCCAATGATGTCCTATACTCATTCCAATGAAAAAGGTTTTTCATTCTAACGAGATATAATAATCGTCTAATGAACTAAACTACAAAAAAATATTTTTCTTCAAAAAACAATTTAAAAAAAGTTCCAAAAGATTTCGTTTAAAAATAAACACCCAAAAATATATCAAAGGACCATGTTCAAAATGCATCCATACCTTACGAGATCCTCGGTAATGTGAAGATAAACTTGGTACAAAAATGACACGATGTGTATCCATATTTGAAGCTTGGCCACTACGTCTATATTAAACATGTCACGGCTTACAATATTAACAATACAAAGCCTAACCTATGACTCAAATGTTTTGTCCGGAATTAAGCCAATTACAAACAAATTGTCTCGATTGGAATTTCATCCTTACAAATCTCCCCCTTTGGCTATTCTGAGACAAAATAAAAATAAAAAGAAAAAGGCTATGGGTCGTCAAGCTCTCAAAAAAACTCTTTCCTAAACCCCAAAATGGAAAAAGAGTACAGATTCTCGAGAGACATAAACGATGAGTAGCTTTACATGCTTGAAAACTTTGTAGCATGTTGTAAACCGACACACTTAAACACGCCTTCAAATTCAAAATGAATATAACATGTATATAAAATTTTCATATGAATAAAATCGAACTTAGTTTAACAATCTCAACCTAGATAAGATGTATCTCCTTAAGATAAAGATATCCTAATCATGAAAGGGCATATACCATTTCTCCCCCTTTTTCTTAGGAATAGACAAAGAAGGAAAGTATAAACCACTTTTCCCCCATAAACCAAATCTCGCCCTAAAGGTATGAACATATGATACAAAGAGAAATAGGGAGAAAGGAATAAAATCATGCAATGGTGTAACATGCAACAAAAATACAATACAAATAATCCAAACAATGATCAAATAATATTAATATCGATGAAAAAAGATACCAATATGTATAAGCAATGAAGTATGATATCAGTTTAAAATTATCAAATGACTTATGAAATTTCAATGCACCCAATGAGAAATACCAATACGATCACATAGCATGGCAAATAATTCCAAAGATTAAGTAGATGACAAACATGAACTAAATTCAAATCGCAATGACTCAAAAATGATACCGTATATATAAGTATGCAAAATATACCAATAAAATACCGGCACATATATATAGGTATAAACAACCACAAAACTTGATATAAACACATAAGCTTTACATACTAGAATAATATCAATGTGTCTAAACATGTGGGCTAGAATGAATGGATGTGGACACGATCAACCATTAGATTTAACATGGGAAGTATAAGGTGGAAGCAAATGATAATCAATAAGTCTAATATGTAAAGCCTCCAAACTGGATTTCCTAGCCATGTATGTGTAACATTATTCTTAAGTCTTTTGGAAACCTCGGTGATTCTAGACTTAGACTTCCTAGGACCATTTTTATGATCATAGAAAAAAGCCTAAGGTGACCTTTCCTACCTCAATGTGTGAAAATGGAGACACGGGGAGGGGTATGACCTATGGGTTTACCTTTATGAACATTCCTAGAAATGGTTGAATATTTCAAATGCATGGTCTTGGATTGGGTAGTAGAAGAATTTTGATCTTCAAGGTCAATTCCACACTTTTCCTCTTTGATTTTGATGGTGCCTAAAATTTTATCCAACTTCTCCGACTTAGATTCCAAAAAAAATTTGGCATGACTCGAGTCTCTCAATCTCTCTTCAGTCTCAACTATCTAAGACTCAAGTAAACACATATACTCCTCGAACTCAAGAATCTCCATCTTTATAACCTTTTATCAAACCTCAAAGGATATCTCTCTCACCCTCAATATACTATAACTTCTCTTGAAGATTCCTCTCACTTTCCCTAATATCCTCAATCAAAACACTATCAACATTTCCTATAACACGCTCTTTCAACATAGCTTCCTTCAAGTTAGCCTTTGTAACACCCCGTAATTTTGAGGATTTAGTATTTAATTATTTTTGGGAGAAATAAAACTATTTAAATTGGAGAAACTTAAAATTTTGATTTGGAGAATTTATTTGAGTGGGAAGAATTATTTATATTTGGCGACTTTAGGTTTAATTATTTGAATTATAATTGTTTTGCCATTTAAGGTCGAAATTAGAGAATGTTATAAAGTATTTCGGACGACAATTGTGAGTGAACGGTTGAGTCCGGATGGGTCGAGATAGCAAGAAAAGTATACTCGGGGGTGGTAAATGGGTCACGGGGTATTTTTGGGCATAATCGGGCCCCCACGGAGGTAATTGGGCCATTTTAATTAGGCCCATATGACTAAAAATGGGATTTGGGGTTATAAACCTAGGTTTGGGAGTTGTGGGTAGACATAACTCATTTGGGAGAAATCTAAGAATGTAGAGGAAGCTAGAGGGAATAATTGGAGAGCAATTGGGGGTCTTTTTGGAGACAAATAAGGAACAAATTGGATGTTCTTCATCTACCCTTTCTCTACACTAACGGATCAGACTCTACGAACTTTCAAGGCAAGTGGTTAACTGATGTGATACTTAAATATATGATAATCAATTCATATTATGATGGTGTAAACCAAAATCCATTTTTGGGTGGGTTATTGCATGAATTTGGGTTTTAAATTGTAGATATTCATATCAATTTTGGGACTGTTAAGGGCTGTTAAGAAATTTATGATTAAATTGGGATATATGGATAAATTGTTAATAGATCGGGAGAAATCATCTTTAAATTCAGATTTGGGTTGTTTATTGCGTATAATTTTGAGATTTAAAATAATTAAGAAGGAAATGATTTGAAAAAGGATTACAATAGAGAAATCTGGGTAGAATCTTGAGTTGGGTTTTTAATGGAGGATTGGATTGAGGGAGGAAGAAGCGAGGGAGAGATTCAGGGGTCATTCGTATGACGTTAGATCTTGTTCGAACGATGTACACTGTTGTTCGAACGATGGGATTAAATCTGACGAGATTTGTTCCCGTTACTGTTTGGACTGATGATGAAATGTAAAGGTTAAATTCGTACAACAGGTCCGGTTAATTTTAGCCTAAGTTATTTGAAGTTTTGAAGGGATAAACAGTAGGAATTTTGTGGGATTAAATTAATGTGGAGAGAGGAGCATGTAAAAGAATAAATTAATAAGGGTGTCGAACTTATTAAGGGGAATTTGGGAAACAAATTAGGATTAGTTAATTTCGGGCCAAGTGAGTGAGTCCGGGTATGTTGGTTGAGTGCCGCCATAACATTTAATTAGTTATCGAGATAAATGAATAATTTGGAGTCGGAATATAGACTCAAGTAATAATTAGATACGTATCGAGTGAGCGAGTCCGGGTATATATTTTGAGCGAAGCCAAGGTAGTAAAATTGATTAACGGGTAAATTAATTAAATTAGAGTCGAACCATAGACTCGGGAATATACATGCTAGTGTTACAGATTTTCAGTACATGGAAAAGTCGAGATTTATATTATATATATACGGTGTGTGATAGTATATATATATATATATATTGTGTGTGCTTATAAATATCAGTGACTAGATGTTTAATTAAATTGTGTACTCTAGTGCTATTAAGGGAGGTTCCGAAATGTGGGTGAATCCCTCAGCTTGAGGAGTAGAGCGAGTATATCCCCAGGTCATAGAGTCTGTTATATGGGTGAGGGGATTATCTCACTTTCAGGAAGGAAATATGACCGCCTCCAACATTTATGTTTTTGGCCAAGTTCGTGAGAGATTCCGACTTGGGGTAACTAGGTTAAGTGAGCACACTTGGTATAATAGCACTTTAGAGGAAATAATCCGGCGAGGGTATACTCGAAAGTATGGATAAAGATATGACATATGTGTGGATGTTGTAGTAAAGATACGTATATAATGGTATTAAATACTAGGTGTAAATTCGCGCAATGCGTGAGTTAGACGATTTTTTCGGGCATTTATAAAATTAAATGGTGGTACTATTGAGTAACCACAATCAATATTTATAAGGCTATGATTATAGAACATAACATATAACTTCTTTGAGATATTTTATCAAATGGTTATTGTGAACCATATAAAACACATGACAACATCTTAAAATATATACAAATATTAAGAAAACAAAATCTAATTAATAATATTTATTACATCAGGTATATTTATAAAAATAATATATTTTGGTTATAAAAAATATTAATGTGATTGTTACACATCAACCGACTTCTTATCCAATCTAAAATCAATCATAGTTAACTCATATAAATTATTTTTAATGAATGCATGATTCTACATGAACCACCATTTGAGACCGTCTTGAAACCGCGTGCTTACGTGATGTGTTGAGATTGGTTAATTTCGCTGTCAGGGACCCACCTCCATAAGGAATTAATCAATCTTGACAAGTCATATAAGCATGACGATTTCAAGTTGATCTCAAATGGAGGTTCACTTAGAATTATTCTTAATGAATTCAATATAATTATTTAACTTAGGTATCTTCAAAAAATAAAAGTTAAAACACAAATACATAATAGACAAATAAAATCACAAACGTTTATATCCCAACTATTGATGTTAAACCTCTGTTATATATAGAGAGAGAGATAGAGAGATAGATTGAATATGTATTGGAGGAATTCATATTCCACACATGATCTTTCTCAATGAGCTATGAATCTGGGAACCAAAGGCTTAGCTTGATTAAGTTCAATGTAAACTCTTATGTATTTTCCAGCGATTGTTGTTGTGGATGTACAATAAGTTTTGATTAGTTTCCCTAGTACTTGGTCAATATTGAATATTTCTTTCTCATTATAATATTATAATGGGGATGTGGCAATCTAACCCAACTCTACTGTAGTTGCTTCTTTTGAATTAATGGTGTTGAGCTTGGGCTCCCATTTCCTCCCACTCAACTAATGATTAACTACCGCACATGGACCACATGTGAGGACTCTTATAGTCCTATTTCATGTAAACTTTGAAGACATAATGAACCATATATAAATCTGTAACATCATAGTCACCTTGGAGGCTCCATAGAGTTGGCACCCTACTGTATAATGCTTTATAGCCTGTGTTCCACCCCAGAAGTTTCACTATGAGGCAGTCCTTCCATTTCCTTCTTATTTTTTCAAGAACCATGGGTGGAAAGTTAATGACAGGGGCCAGGTGGTTGGTCTCCTCTTTATTTGTATTCGACTCTATATGTTGACTTCCCTGCATTTCCTCCATGTCATCATAATACCATACCCACGCTTCATTTTCAAAATAAACCTCCTATGAAGCCTTGTTTGCTAATGCATCCTTGTATGAGAGATGTTTTGTGGCTACTCGTTCTCTATGAGAGAGAAGCAATGGAAGGATATGAATAGGAGGGGATGATAAGCGAGTGGGAAAATAATGAAATTGAAGAGTTTTTTTGTTTCCTTTCACTTCTGAGAGAGAGATAGAGGGATGGGTAGAAATGTTAAACATCAAATGAATATCAAGAGATGATACGTGTTAATGATAAGATTATAGGGAAATGAGGGTAAAATGACACATAGATAATTTAAAATTTTATCAAAATTAATGCTTGTACATCATTTTTTAGTATATAAACGATTTTATGCGGGTAATAATACAGATTGTAATGTGTTTACTTTATATAACTTGTGTCATGATTATATGATATTATTTTAATGGAATTAATTAAGTTAATATGATAGGTAACTTATGATCCATGAATACTAATACGCGATTTAGGGTAGCATGGCAAGGGGAGTTTATAAGAGGACTAGTTGGAAGGGGTATTATAACTAGGTGGGGTTAAAGTAATCGTTAGATGTGCACATTAGTAGAGGGGTGAGTATGTCCTCAAGGGCTTGTGACATGAACTTAAATATGAAGCGCATTCATGCATTTTAATTACTGCAGTTTATTCAATTGCTAAATATTTTCAAAATGTTTTGGGTTCTATCCCTTACTATAAAACTATTTTCAAAACCTTTTAGGTGTCTAGCCACATGGACGCCATGCTTGATATTCTATTCCAGGGACACGTAGTTGCGGAATATGTAGATGCTATAAGGAGCTTGGATTAGAAGCATCATTCATTCCTTCCTAGAGTAGGAATCATCTATCAGTTTCAGTTTTACTTAGGGCTTGTTGCCCAGACTTTTCGGTACAGTTTTCTGATTCATTTATTCAGTTGTTGGACGTTTGTTATTAGAATATTTACTTTTGTGGCCGATGGTTCATTCGACAAGTAGTTTATTTATTTATTTAGTTGCTTTGATTCAGTTTTTGTGAATGGCTCATAGTATATTTTTTCACATGTTATTTTGTTTAATTAAAAGTATAAAATTTGGCACCGAATTTTTGGAATACTAGGTGGTTAGTAAGTTTTAAAAAGGTTTTCGACAGTGATGCTAAGAATGATCCAACTGGGATTCCTATTTTAATTTGATATAGAACTGATCACCTGGTATTTTATTAGGTGGGGTGTCACAACCTTCTTCACTCTCAACGTTTCCTCATAAAACTCACAGAAGGAAACATTAAATTTACTCTCCTCCTCTTCTTCGTTATCATTCTTTTTTTCACTCTTTCTACCGTCACTCACTTGGGATCCACAAACTACGGCCTCAGAACTGTCATGTATAGGAATATCTTCATGGGAAGATTTTTCAATAAATCTCACATGATATGCCATGAATGCGGTGTAGTTTCACTCAATGGGGGTATCATGTCCCTCTTCCAAATCACTATCACTAAGGGTGGCATTATACATCTTCGGTTTCTTTCCCTCCTTTCTCAATTTAGTAGGGTACTCAGCTACCCTTTGGCTATAACCCTCACAACCAAAACATCTCTCTAACTTATTCCTCTTAAAGTTATCGTTCTGATTCCTAGGGAAGTGATCAGCCTTATTATATATTTTTTCTCAAAAAAAAATTAAATCTTTCGATTGTGTTAGAAACTTGAGAAATTTCTTGAATTTATTAGCTAATAGGACCATATCTTCAGACTGGATGCCAGACTCATCATTCGAATCTTGTCTCACCTCTAATACCATAAAATTCACCAAAATCCATGCCAAATAACATCGGATAAAAAATACAATAACTATGCATTCTAGCTCTGAACCCAAGTTGAGAAGGCCCTATACGTGCTTAGGCAAGGATGGTCACAAACAAAAATTATATTTTTAGATTTTTCAATTTTTAATATCAAAACTTTAAACAGATTTAAACCCAATGAAAATTTGTTCATGAAATTAAACTGTTTGTTGTGAAAAATTTATTTTCCCAATTTTATTTTTTTAACCTAAAACATGCATCTAAGTGATAAGGAAATAAATAAATCATTAACAACACACCGATGTACAAGGAAGACCACAAAGGGAAAAATCTTAGATGATACAGCCAAAGAGATCAATATGACAAGGTTTTAAAAAGACTAAAAAGTATACTTACTTAATTACTCATCTCCCTCGCAAGTTTTGACACTCTTTTATCTTGAACATCTACGTTAAAATACAATGTAGGAGTCCACCCACACAATCTGCTATAGCACCTGAATCCAAACTCACCTCTTTATCCACTAATAAGGCTCAACAACCATCTACGCAATTAGAACACAAAACACCTCTTCTTCACCACAACATAGCAAACCAGTACGGAGTCCACTGTACAAAATTTCTTCTCTGAAGATGAAGAGAAAATAAACATTAATGCCCAACACAAAAGATCTCAAAGCATATGAATATGAAAACTTAGTTCTTTAAACATAAAGGGTGAAACTAGAGTTTTGGAACTTTTGTAAACTGGTAGGAATTTGATTTTTGCCAAAAGTTATTAAAAATTGAGTCCAACATGCCTTAAATAGTGAAACCACGAATTGCAAGGCGGCGAGTTCGTTCGAACGAAATCTTATGGTTCATTCAAATGAAATGCCTATTTTGTTCTAACAAAACCAAGGTTCATTCGAACGAACAAGCATATTCATTCCAACTAGTTTCCCATGAGCTTCTAACGGGTCTTTCACTGTTTCACATAACGTACCCATTGGATGTCCGTTCTAACGAAGCTGTTTAACTCGTTCCAATAAATAAGGCTTATATATATTCAATTTACCCTCCTCACCGTGTAACCACCTAATTTGGCTATGACCGGGGAGTCCCTTTGTTACTCCATAACTCATTAGAGCAGCCCACTAACGTTTTGCTTGCATATGGTAATTTTCTAACTAGTGTGGTTCCATATCTCTCAGTTCGCTATAGGGGTAAGTTAGTGATCCCATCCAAAAAATAAAGAGGTAGTAGATCCACCACCTACCTTAATATATTTTATCCCATTCAACTTTCTAGGTTCCAAAAAGACATTTTACGTTAACCACTTTAACCAGCAGTTGAGAGGTTTCCCCCAACAGATCTTGGACTGAACGGTAGTTCGATTGAACTATCATCATTCGACTGGAAGGGCCTTAATAATAGCATGCATAAAAAACTTCCTCCTGTGGTGCCCATTAAGGAGGCCATTTTAAAGAAGAATGGAGCCTCCACTTCACGTTCTAGTGATGAGACTTAGGATATCCCTATGGCTTCCTATCCTGATCTTAGTGATGAACTCACCTCTTGGTATCTCTATTAGAGCAATTGTGAAAGAAAATAAGAAATAGAAAAGGAAGAAAACTAATGCCATTGGTCATTCAGAGGCTGCATTTCTAGCGACGGAGGTTGATCCCTCAATGAAAAACAAAGTAACAGAGTTTTTTGACGATCTCACGAGCAAGTATAATTAAGTTTCCATGGCTACTCAGGCATTTATTAAGGACTAGATGGTCTCTAAAGGCCTTTCTTTTACCCCTCCAGCTGTCATAAGTGGTCTAAAAAGATATAGGTCAGAGGTGGAGTCCTCTCAACAATGGAAGGTGATGATGAAGAAGATGAGGTTGAGTAGGTGCCTTTGATTCACTAATCATGAATGTTGCGCAAAATGTTCAGCACCGATAAACCTTCTTCTCCACCTCTAGATTACACCATACTTGATGATTTTGTTCATGAAAAGGTATTATTTATACCAACTTGTATATTTTTTTGATTGCTCGTACTTCCTTAGCCTCTTTCTTTATTTTCATTTTCTTACCCTTGGGTTGTGGTATATAGGTTGATGCCTATGTTGATACTCTCGTGGCTAAATGAGAGAAAACATAGGATTAAGAAATAGAAGAAACACAACATGCCTCTCATCATTAGCCTCAACAAGGTTCTCTCTTATCACATCAACCATTAAAGAAACTAACCCCCACTTTAGAATAAATTCCACACAACAACATCCATTTCCCAAAGGACTAGAGCTACCATGAAAGACCCAGAGGTAGTGGTTGATTCCCCCTTCATGGAAAAGGGATATTTTTATCTAAGTGGATCAATTAGTACTAGTTATACTCCCGACTCTTCTTGCGTATGAAACCAAGCAGCCCTTACTCGCTGAGATGAAATTTGGTGAGGATGAAGTGAGAGAAACTTTCATCGCTGAGCCAGTTAATTAGGTTAGTTCTATGTCCCAGTGTGATGTATTTTTACTTTACTTTGTAGAGATTCATAACTTGAACCCCTTTCCTTCTTTTGGTCATAGGCTATTCCTCCTCCTACACCTGGAAATACTGTTCCTTCTGAGGATGTTCTCGTCACTACTTATAGGGCCTTGATCATTTTTCCCATAATGAATGAGAAGTTGTTAGTAAATCTTTTTGGGACTTCTATTTAAGAAGGTGGGATTGCTGTTGAAGTTGAGGAGGCTGAAGTTGTTGGAGGTGTTAATGTTGAACCTACTATTGAGCGACCAACACTTACTGCACCTCTCTAAATAGAGGTATATTTATTTTGTTTTACCCTAATTTATTTTCTTCTTGTGGAAAAAATAAGAGAAAGAGTTTCCCAATATGTTTTTTACCAAGTGTTTGGTGTTGCATCTTTTGAAATTATTTTGATCATTTTACTATAAAAACTTACCTAGAGTACTTGGTTAAGAAACCATTGGTGCTTCAAGTACAATGGGACTTTTGTGATCATAAGATCAAAACTTCCCAAAAGTACATGGTCAAGCACCATTGGTGCTTCAAGTACAATGGGTATTTTTGGATCATAAGATCAAAACTTTTTGAAAGTACTTGGTCGAGCAACCATTAGTGCTTCAAGTACAGTGGGACTTTTACGATCATAAGATAAAAAATTAGCAAACATACTTGTTCGAGCAACCATTGGTGCTTCAAGTAAAATTGGGCTTTTGTGATTATAAGATCAAAACTTGTCGAAAGTACTTAGTTGAGCAACCATTGGTGCTTTAAGTACAATGTGTCTTTTGTGACCATAAGTTCAATCTATACTCTGTCAAACTACTTCTCTAACTTTATTTATTTAACTATCAAGTTATATCCGAGTGCCATGTTTACTAGAGTTCTAGCTGAGCCCATTTTTCCTACTACTCAAGTCCCCCATGAGGGTGTTCATAGGGATGCGATTGTGGGCCCTGCTGCCATTGATGGTCCTTTAGGTCAATCTACCCTTCCTTATAATGGTCAAAATATTGAAGTAAAATCCAACGTGGACACTCCTCTCTTAAAAAAAGAAGATAGGGCATCGAACACATTGTTTCCCTCAGCCAGTAACAGTGCTTTCATCGGTCATCCTCTCGAAGCATCTTTCATAGATTTGGTTAAACAATCTCTTAGGGATTTCTCCACATTCTCTCCACCTTACCTCCTGAAATCTTAGAACGTTTACTTAAACTTCACCCTTCTAGGTTTCATCCTCATTGAATTCAACTAATTCCCGTGATGATGGTATGCAGGTTTCTCGGGTTTACTACTATATTGAGTGAAGTCTTAAATACTCCTTTACAGTATCTAACCTATTCTAAAATTAAGGAGTTAATGGGAAAGATCAACGTTCTAGAAAATGAGTGTTTCTCTATGACTTGGTTAATTGAATTGTTAAGGTCATTCAAGAAAGCCAATCTGCCCTTGTTTTATAGAAGATTTCAAGCCAGTACTAAAACCCAAGATGCAATTGTTGAACAAATCTCTAGAATTATCCCTGAACTTATTCAAGGCAGAGGAGAAGGTTGTGGCTACCCAGAAGGCCTTAGACCAAGTTGAGTCATATTTAGAGAAGATGCAACAGAAGATACAGGGTCATGAAAAGGACATGGTTGATCTTACCAATGATCAGGTTGAGCTAGCATTTGCTGTCCTAAGACTTCACCATAATCTCATTGATTCCACCGACCTATGGTTTATTATAAATAACTCGAGTGTTAATTAGGACTCTTCTTTCCCTCTTTTTTGTATTTTGGGGCAGTAGTTCCTCCTACAACTTTGTTAAGATTTTGAATGAATTATTGGTTCTATCTTCTTTTGTGCTTGCCTTTTCACTTTTTATCATTCATTGTAAAAAAATGCACTTGAATGGGTGGTCATATAACTTCATTGTATTATAAACAATATACTTTTCCTTAGGCTGTGTGAGAATAGCCTCTCAACTAGCTATAAAAATTACAACCCCAAAAGGAAAATAAATATATATAATAAAACATTTTAGACATGGTAAATATTGATCCATTTTTTGTAAAGCAGAAACATCACATCATCCTCAATCTTTGAGATCTTATGGTAGCCTGAGTTGTGTGCCTTGCACACTATGTAGGTCCCTTCCTAGTTAGCTTCAATCTTTGGAAATAAGAGACCATGTATGTTCCTTATGCAAGATTTTAGTACCAAGTAACCCTCCTTGAACCTTCTTTGTTTCACCATCTGGTCATATGACCTGGAGAGTTTCTTACTGTACATTTCGAAGTGTTTTCTTACATTTTCCCTGTGCTCATCTAGGGCCTCCAGCTGCACATGCCTACTTTGGGAAAGCATCACACTTCATAAGTTATATTGGTTAGAAGGTATTTCTAGCTTAACTGGTAGGATAGTTTCAGCCCTAATCACTAAGGAGAAAGCAGTATAACAAGTAGGTTCTCTTTTAGTTATTCTATAAGCCCATAGAACTCTGGTATCTTATCATCCCAAGTTCCAAGTAAATCCTCCAACATTTTTACTTGAATATTTACTAAAGTCTTTTTAGTAGCTTCTGCCAACCCGTTGCACTTGGGGTAGGCCACAGTGGACTTGATGGATGATGGAGTATTTATATGTGAGCAGCCTTATCTCACTATTTATAAATGGGTTTTTATTATCTCAAAGGAAGACTTTTAGAATGCCAAATCGACATATGGTGTATTCTTTTATGAACCGAGCTACCACACCTATTATGGTCTTCTTGAGAGGTATCGCCTCTACCCACTTGGTGAAGCATTCAATGGGAACCAAGATCCATATCTTGCCCCTGGAAGATGGATTAATGGATCACATAAGGCCAAATGCCTAAGTGTGAAGAGGAAAAATGGTAAAAAGTGAGTGCAAGTCCACTGAAGGAGTGTGGATCATATTGCCATAAAGTTGACATGCCTTGCACCTTCAAACGAACTCGGTAGAGTCTTTTTATATGGTTGGTACCTAAGGTCATTAGTTGGTCATAAATATTTTCTCCTTCGATGTTTCATGGCTCGTGGCCTTGCTTCATTACCTCCTTTACTTACTTTAACCTGATGAATCACAGAGATTTGTCATGATAACCTCTTCGATGCAGCTGGCCATTATGTTTGTAGTACCTCAAAATTCTCCTCTTGAGACTTGTGGCATCGTTGTTATTTGGTGTAGTTACCCCATCTACTAACATTTCAATGTATGGATGCCTCCAATCAGGTGGTTGCTCGATAAAATTGCACTCAACCGCCTAGTAATATAACTGACACTTATTACAAATTCTTTATACAGTCACAACATCTTGCCTCATTATAGGCCAAAAGTATCATGCTTTTTAGATTCTATGGTATAGGGGGATCTAAGTGGTCTCGTAGCTATCTTATTGGTCTTCTTTTAGTCTATTCTCAACTTCCTCAAGGTCAACACACCTTGACAACCATCCTTCTTTGTTTTTATAGTATAAATTACCAGTTGTGGGAAACTATTATGTTAGCCATACCAAGCTCAATGGACCTTCCCCAATGTCAAGCTGCTTCCTTATTTTTCTCATCCAATCATTTTTATCATTAGTGGGTAATGTTTTAGTTATGTCCGAGGGAGATGTTGTCTTAATAATTCGAATGACCGTTGAATCACCTTTGATGGAAACTTTATGGGAAATTGTGTCATAGGCATCTGCATGTTTATTCATCATCCTTGGGTGCCTTCTTAATGTTACTATATGGAATTATCTAGCAATCTTTAGATGATCATTCGATAAGGGGCCAGACTTATGTGTTTGAGGGCATATTCCCCATTCACTTGTTTTACCACCAGATTTGAATCTCCTTTGACTGTAAACACCTGGATACCCCTTCTTAAGGCCTTCAAGAAGACCAATACTAGTGCTTAGTACTTAGCCTCATTATTGGAACAACTGAAGTCCAGTTTAAAGGATAAACGAACTTCCTCTTCCCCTTTTCTCAGGATAACCCCTGTGCCACCTTTGCCTTCAGCTGATGATCTATCAAAATCCATGTTCCACCCTTCTAAACTAGCTTCTAAGTAATTGGCTTGAATATCATCACTTGGGAGCTCCTCATGTGGTGGTTCGAATTTCCCAGATAGAAATATGTCCATCCAATCTTCATAATCTTAGATTTTAATAGCCCGAGGTACCACGCACTTGAGATCATATTCTATAAGTATTAGAAACCATCTGGTTACCTTCCCAATTAGTACAGTTTTAGTTACAATTTTTTTTAGAGTTACATCTTGTATAATGCGGACCGTAAAAGATAACATGTAGTGTGTAAGT
Organism: Sambucus nigra; assembly: GCA_949130495.1. Taxonomy (NCBI): domain Eukaryota; kingdom Viridiplantae; phylum Streptophyta; class Magnoliopsida; order Dipsacales; family Adoxaceae; genus Sambucus; species Sambucus nigra. Next base: position 218,090,898 of record OX422224.1, on the reverse strand, counting down.
TTCTGATCAATAAAGGTCTAAACAATGCCTTTCAATACGAGTGTGTTTGGCCTTAGGCCCATGTATAATGCGACTTAAAAAATAAATAGGTATTTCTACTCCATCTACCTCTTAAGATTATGGTGCGCCGATTGACCTGGCCGTAGAGGTGAGACAGATTTGTAATGGTGTACATGCTTTCTGAGGAATCATGGTTTATGGAGATATTAGGAAATTCTTCAGTTTATCTAAGACTTATTAATGCGGCTTCTCCCATGCAAAACTGGTTTCTTTTTCGCAGTAGCTCCATCAATGGGTGAGTGACCTCAGTAATCACAGGTACAAACCTTTTCGAATAGGAAACTTTCCCCTGGAAGATTTTAAATTCTTTTGATGTCTTTGTCCATGGCATGTTGATGATAGCTTTCTTCTTTTCTAGATCCATCTGGACGCCTTACTTGTCCACCATGAAACTAAGGAACTTCCCAATAGTTACTCCAAAGGCACACTTGAGGGGGTTTATCTTTAGCTTGTACTTTTGATACCTTATGAACACTTTCCTCAAGTCTGCCAAGTGAGCGGCCTCCTTATTTGACTTTATCATCAAATCATCCACGTAAAAATCCATAATATCATAGAAGAGATAATGAAATATAACCTCATAGTCCTCTGGTATGTAGCACCTGCATTTTTTAGTTCAAAAGGCATAACTGTATATATAAAGTTACCTAACGGGTTGAGAAAGGAAGTCTTCTCAGTATCTTCTAGGTCCATCTTGATCTAGTTATATCTTATATAGACATTAATAAGTCTATACATCTCATGACCCATAGTTGCATCTATCAAACTATCTATGAAAGGTAATGGAAATTTATCTTTTAGGCAGGCCCTGTTCAAGTCTCTGAAATCCATATAAATCCTGATTTGGTACTTCTCTTCCTTTCCTACTAGAACAATTCTAGTCACCTAAATAGGATTTTGTATTGGGATAATGAATCCTGTCATGATCAATCTCTATACTTCTTCCTTGATCTTGAAATCCAGCTCCACCTTGTATGTTCGAGTGGTTTGCTTGATTGGGATATCTGAGGGCACCACATTCAGCTTGTGGAAACTCAACTCCTTATCAATCCCGATCATCTCTATGTATTTCCACACAAAAACATTCCTAAACTCTTGTATCATCTCAATGAGTGGTCCTTTTGCTTTACTGTCCAGGTCTTTCAAAATAAAGATTGGCCTAGGATCATAACCTTCCCCCGAGGGATCTACTTTATTTAATTCTTGGATTTAGGGCCTTAGTATATCCCTCACGCATTGTGGCACCTCCTTTACTTCCTCTAAAAATTCTTGGACATTAGAATTATCGATCACCATACATTATCCTTGGTTGTCCACCAAGAAACATTCATAAACTAGGTCAGCCTCAACGTTCAAGCGTTCAACTGCCTACTCACACCTTTATAACTTGTAAATGATTTTGCCACTTGGCAATTCTACCCTTTTGCATTGCCTAGGGATTTCTTCTCTATGTGGCATCTTTTGCATTTCTCCTCTATCTCTCTCTCAAAAATTCTACTAAGCACACTTTGTTGCTGGACTTAGTGCCCAATCAGATTGATTTATGGCGTCATCTTGTCGTGAAACTTATTGGATAGGCTAGGGGGACTCACCTTTTCTTTATCCATCTGGTGCTCTTCAAAACATCCCTCTGGGATAACTGGAACACCCACCTTTCTTTAATACTAGGGACCCTAGTTCCACCAGTTTATCAAGTGAGCACCACAGTTTCATCATTCAATTTTGTGTAGAAAGCAGTGTCTAACAAATGTTCCTCTTCATGCTCGAATGGCTCCTTAAACGCCTGAATGACCACTTCCTTTCCCTTGATGTTTTCCTTTACACATTGATGATAAGTGGATGACATTAACTCATGATTGTGTGTCTATACTATTCCCACCAATCGCTAATATGAAGGTTCACATTCCAATACGTGGAATTTTATATGGGAAGTGATATTACCCATGGTAATCCCCACATTTATATAACTAATGGACTTGGAGGATTGATTATCATACCTCGATATTACCAAGGGATATTTCACATTTCTTATCTCAGCAATGTTGTAACAATAAAAAGACCCAACGGGCATGATGTTGATGTAAGATCCACCATCCAATAAGACATGATTAAAGATGCACTTGTTCACACTTGCTATTACACAAAGTGGCATGTTGTGAGGGTACCTAATTGATCGATCCCCACCTTGTTGTGGATTTTGAAATACCTTGGGCTTTTTCTTTCTTCCTGCACCACAGGCTCTGTGTTGAAAATAATGAGTATACACACTTTGTCATGGACCATGTGGTCATATAGATCTAAAGCTTGCTCCATTATGCAAGGTAGTTCGGGTGGGTCTTCTCTACCCTCGAACTTTCTCTTATTTCCTTTTCATCCATGACCATTATTTACACCTCCTAGTCTCCTATCTTAACTATCAACGTAATTCACTGATGAGGGCATTCCATTCCCCGAGCTGGCTAGTGGTCTCAGCATCAAACTTGACAATGTTAATGCTAGAAAGGGTTTTACCACTAAGGTAATGTTCCTAGCTTCATTAAGGAATGTTGTAAGCATTCCTTCCCTAGTTTCTTTGATCAAGTGGCAAATATATTAAGGCAACAAATCTTCTGCACAAACCTGCAAGATCTTTCTCTCTCATGTTTCCTCTCTCACATTTAGAGATCATTCTCAAAACCTCTTTATATGTGCCACCACATCTTTGTCAGGTTCTGCTTCTCCCATGCCAACTAGGTGAGGGTAAACTCGTCCTCTACCAAAAATAACTTTTGAACGAACTGGAGATGGAGCTCTTCCTATGAGGCCACACTGCCTGGGACCAGATTAGAGTACCGTGTGTGCGCTTTCTCAGTTAAAGATTTATAAAACTCTCACAACCTCGGATTTTTATCGTTACAGTTGGCATCAAGATTTATAATAAACCTTTTCACATGTTCTTTTGGGTTCCCCACTTTGCCTATATATTTCTCAAAAATCAGTGGAACATACCCTACTAGGTAAGTCTCATTATTGTACTCATCAGGGTATGGTGTATGAAAATTTTTATATCGAGGAAGCTTCTCCCCTAGCCTTAGATACTGCCATCATCCTCATAATAATTTTTTTCATTTCCTCCATGTTGGGTGTAGGAGGATTGCTTTGCATGGGAACCACCACTGGTGCAATCGCCTTTGGTGGTGTAATGGGTACCCACCTTCTAAGTTGATGAGAGGAGGCACAGTCGGTCACCCCATTGGTAGAGTAGTAGTGTTATTGGTATTAGTATGGGTAACTCCTCTTGAAACAAGAGGAGTTGGCAACATCAATATTGGTGTTGTGAAAGAACTTGATCCCATAGAGGTTTCTATAACCTCCTAAGTGCTAGATTTCTTGATGAACTCAATGAACAGTCTCATCAGTCCCGCCATCTATATTAAGCCCATGTCTTCTGCCATACTAGCGGCTGGAAGGCCATCCTCCATTTGCACCGCTCTGCCAGCTTTCGATAAGACGGTGATGTATCATTCCTCCTCACGTTGCAGAGCATCAGATCAGTATTCTTGGCCACATTATCATTATCTATTATTCAAAATAGAATACCTCCCAAACAGAGTTTCCAAATGTAAGATGTGGGTTCTTTAAATACAATTAGTATTTGGGAGGCGTAGCCCCTTCTCATAATGATGATTAGAGCACAAAGAATGATAAAATAATTGAGAACTATTATGTTTGCAATGAGTAACCTTTAAAGCTAAGAATATATATTAAATGAGCCTTTACAACATAGATTTACTTTGAATATAATAAATGAAGTGGAACCTCACAATCAACTTAATTGGAGGGAGAAGGAACAAACACCTTGGCACAATAAAGGTAAGGCATTAAACCTCCTACGTATGATAAATATTAATGATTGAAGGTAAAGAGTGGTTAAGATCTAAAGATCGGGGAAGATAATCATAGGGTGGTAAATTCACAATAAGCTCACGTGTTTAGAGAATACTAAGGATCAACTTGGGGAGAAGAAGCGATCTCGTTAAAAAAATAATGAGAGTATTTATATGAGGGCAAGTTCATTCGATCAACCTTGCCTGCATTAAATTTCCTGACCTCATTTAATGCTAAGGGTGTTGTCCATTTAATACCAAAGATAGCTCATTAAATTCATGAGATATTATATTTTGGTGGGAACACTGTTTATACTGTCAAGGGTTTATTTGTATTGATTGGAATGTGATAGTTTGAGACAAAGGTTTATTTTATGACGAATAATGGGACATTCCCTTAGATGAACTATTTTTCTAAGGAATAAACATACCTAAGTGCCACTTTTCTCGAGGTTTTAAACTGTCATAAATCATGATGTCATAAAGAGTGAACAACCATGTATGAGATGAATTGTTTTATAAGCCAAGTGTGACCTTTCGAATGGTGGTTGTTCGAGCAACCTGGAGTTATTTAAGAGAGGCAAAAGACACTTTGAACACCTATTATAGTTGAGGTGTATCGAACGAGGTCCCTTAACTGATGAAGTTTTGGAATGTTATTTTTGAGCTTATTGAATAAAGTTTTTTCCCAAGTGTACCAAAGACATTTGGATCACTCTCCTAACATTACCTTATTCCCAATCTTCCAAACCATGTCCTTGTGAGGTTTTGTAAATTAGGTCACTCGATAGAGAATGTGAGATCTCCCATGTCCTACCAAACGTGGTCGTTCTACCAAATGACTTCAAAATTATTACAAAATAGCTCCAACTACTTTGATGATAAAAGAGTGCACATTAAATCATTACACCTATTACAAATGTGTCTATAAGGTCTCCCAATCGGGCTTGTTTCTCATGGGAGGTCTCTCGAGTGACCATGATCCTTTTGTAGTATTTGACCATGCAATCTGACTGTGGGATTCTTACGAACAATATTTCCCCTTTCACTAATCCTCTTGTCGTTCAAGATTAGTATTTTGATCAATCATGATCTTATACCTCCATACAATGTATGAATGGGTTGTACCTTAGTAATTATGATGAATATATGCTTAAAACTTGTTTCGATCTATTATGAATCAAGTTGGTGCTGATGAATCATGTTATTTAAAATAGACTTATAAGATTTATTGATTAAATCCAAAATTAAGATGAAACCTAATTACTTTCACATTAAAAGTTATGATTTAAGGCTTATTTTGTTATTTTGATCTAGGTAATGATCTTATATTGTTGGAAACATGTTTAGAAACAAATATATATCATGTTTAAGATGTTCTAGGACCTATTTAGGGAAAGGATGATGTTTAATGACGATCTGGTATGAAAAAAGTCGAATGAAATAGGTTTTGGGTGGGTTTGGGCATTATAACCCCATTTCTAGTTCACCTGGGTTGTTAACACGAGACGTGTTCACAACTATAAAACAACCATTGCACATGAATTTGGATAGTGAGTTTGTTATTGTCTCCCATACGCACAATTGCAAAATATCGTAGTGCGACATATTCATGCAGAATGTTGAGATTTCTTATTTTTAGATCAGAACCTATGTTTTTCCTTAGGACTTCACAAGAGGTTTTTGTAACACCCGCCCACCCGGGAAGAGCGAACGGAGCGCTACTATGAGAAAACTAACTAAATCTATAATAGAAACAAGGTATATAGCATCTAAATCCCACAATATAAAAAGAACCACTAATCTCAATCTTCAAATTAAATACAACAATTCTCTCAAAATAATTACAACAATCTAACTATCTCGATACAAAACAATTGTCCAATTCTCTACACATCAAAATAAATACAAGTCTTCTCATCTCTTGTATTAAAATTCTTCCCAAATAATCCACGCTAAAATCATCCCAATTGATCCATAACACTCAAATTCGTGCTCACCTGCCAACTAAGAAAAACATGGGGAAGTACACAATACGACAGAAAAGATGCTCAACAATAATATGTTAGCGATGAATAAAGCGCAACAATACGAATATTCAAATCAAATGCAAATCTCAATAGAATTTCATCAATAAATTTCTCAACAACACATTAACCGGGTCACCAAGCCTTACCCCATCCGCATATGCTTTATCAAGTCATAGCCCTTGGAAGCAGGAATTTTGGCAGGTGCCCAACGTCCATGCCATATTAAAATCTCATGACAACGTGCTCAACAACAACATGAATAATACCACATGAATCAAAATAATTCCAAAAATTATTTTTCTAGATTTCAATGAATTTAACAATTCAAAACATGAGTTCAATTGATAAGAATTCAACGAAATAAACACTCGCGAGATTTAGGAGCATATTGCGTAAAACCCTATACCTCAAACGACGATGAGAATCCAACGATAAATCTACCCAGAAATATAGATAACACCATCAAAATCAGTCCTCAAACATCATCAAAACTTCATCCAAGATCAACCTCAAAACAGCCCCAAGAACACCTCAAAAACCTAAGGTTGAATGCATAAATCAAAGGGTACCGTTTGTGTATAAAAGAGAGGAAAATAAAATATGTTTTCTGAGTATTTTTTTGCCCCAAGGCTATTCCAAAACAACAACCAACGATCCCCTTTATATAAGGTAAAAATACTAATAGTTGGAAACCAAAACAACTACTTAAAATTACCTGCTACGCATGTTTTCTAGGGTGGTCGATCGATCGACCCCTAGGCATCGATCGAATGATCATGCCTAAATTCTGACAGTTTGCCTTGAAAAAATTATAAGGGACAAAAATTATAAAATCAATATAAAATCCATTTTCGAAACCGCTTGAAATTCTCGCCTTTAAAAATAATAACCAACATATTTGAGCAAAAAAAATAATTTTATCTCAAAATTTATTTTTCCTCTTTATTTCGAAATTACTCAAAAATTACGCGGGTTGTTACATTTTTGAGTAAAATATTTGGGGATCTAATCATAATAAGTTCTCATGGGGAATAATGTGACGACACTTAGTATTATTTCTTGGTACTTGTGGATCATTAGGTACGTTTATGAGGTATAACATAATCGTTTATGTGGTTAGAATGATGGATTGTATTTGTATATATATATATATGTGTATGTGTGTGTGTGTGTGTGTGTGTGTGTGTGTGTGTGTGTGTGTGTGTGTATGTGTGTGTGTGTGTGTGTGTGTGTGTGTTATTTGTGGACATACCATATGTACATATCTGGGTCGTAAGGAATCTATCGGCACAGGTTGTGAATTTAAATGAATTATGGGACTAAGTACCGCACTCCTGGATGGTGAGTAGGTTGTGTGGATGTTGATGTTTTGATTGTACTTTATATCGGTCATCATCTCATGATAGGATATTTGGATGACTTGATCCATTAGGTGGATTAACATGTTACTACACGATGGTGTGGTCGCATAACGATCCCTTCATTCTTTTGTGTGTGCATGTTCTGAATCCGTTATATTCTGGACTCCTACGAATTTACCAATATAGGCACGGAGATTTACTGTAAGGACAATTTGTCCATCTTTATGTATATGTTATGTCATACGCCGTTACAAGATTGTTGGTTGAAAAGATCACATCGTCATCAACAAAATCCGAAGATCAAAAGAAGAAAGAATTTGGGAATCAGACCTGACCGGACCGATCCGGTCCAGAAAAAGAACCGATCCGGTTTACCGGACCGATCCGACCATCTACCGGACCGATCCGTTTTGTCAGACTCCAGTAGCCACCGGATCCATAGCGAACCGATGAAGGCAAAAGTCCCGGACCGATCTGATGCCAACCAGACCGATCCGGTTTCAGAAAAAGAACCGATCCGACTTACCCGGACCGATCCGCCTAATCGACCGGACCGATCCGGCGAGGATAATCACTGCCAGATCGTGCAGCCGATTTTGAAGGGTTTCAATCCCTTATTTAAACCACGATTAGCAGTTGGTTTTTTCAAGACTTTCCCACGATTTTCAGAGCATATCAACCCTAAAGTCTTCACCTATTGAGTCCTATGATTCTAGGTTTTTAGATTCACACATCTTCCGCATCTTTGTGAATCAAATTCGGTAACCCAAAGAACACCATTGATGTTGTTCAACCCTTTGTGAAGTGGACCGTTTCTTCCTCTTCATTTCAGCCCTACTGGACAGGGATAGTTCCAGCCACAAGCCCTTCTGGAAAGGGATTTTCTTCCAGCCGCGACTACAGAATCCGATACCCGAGGGTAATTCTTAGTCAATCTGTATTTCATTGTAATCCGATTGTAAACCGTATTTTACAAATTATAGTGATATACAAATGGTTTTGCCCCTGTGGGGGATTTTTCCTTAAACTTTGTGTGTTGAATATCTTGTGCATGATTTCATATTGTTTCAATCACACCTAGTTGCATGCTTAGGGTTAATTTGGGTTAAAATTGGTGTTTATTATATTATTTCTTATTTGAACGCAAGCGCCAACTCTCTCAAATTGGTATCAGAGCAGGTTACGCTAATCTATCGCGTATTCCTTTTTCCGCAAAATTTTTCTAAAGATATCAATTTTTGAAATAAATTGATTTTTGAAAAGAGCGTGTTCAAATGGAGAAGTCATATTATAAAATGCCTATTTTTGACGGGTCAAATTATGCCTATTGGAAAGCCCGTATGAGGTCGGCTTTAAAAGCCATTGATGAACGTGTCTGGATTTTGGTTGAACGAGGATGGACTCCTCCAACCGTGACTGTTGATAATGTGACCAACTTGAAACCTGACATCACTTGGACTGATGATGAATTTAAATGGTCGTCTTTTAACTCTAAAGGTCTAAGTGCTATTTCTGGGTCTGTCACTCCTGATGAGTTCAAACGCATAATGACGTGCACCACGTCAAAAGAAGCATGGGATATTTTGCAACTTACCCATGAAGGAACAAATGCTGTTAAAGAGTCAAAATTGCAAAATTTAACAACTCAATTTGAAGCCATCACCATGCATGAAAATGAATGTTTTGATGAATTTTATGCTAGGCTCTCTGACATTGTTAATACTAGCTATAATCTTGGTGAACATATTCCAAATGCTAGGGTTGTTAAAAAGATTCTTCGTTCCCTTCCTAAGCGCTTTATACCTAAAGTCACTGTGCTGAATTCCTTGGGTAATTTAAATACTCTAAAATTGGAAGAACTGGTAGGAGATTTACAAACTTATGAAATAGACATGTTTCCTAAATCTGCCAAGCCAAAAGATAAGGGGATTGCCCTTAAAGCCCAAGAGAGAAAAAGTGAGGGGTCGGCAAGAAAGAGAGTCGAGTCGTCTAGAAAGATAGAAACTTCTGATTCTGAATGTGAGTTTGACCTAGATGATTTGGCACTTTTTGCTAAAAACTTCAAGAAAATTCTGAAATTTAAGAAAAATGGGAATTTCAAAGATAAAAAGAATTTTCAGAAAAATAAGTTTGAAAAGAAAGACTTTAAAGAACCTCCTAAAGACAGTGAGAGGTGTTTTGAGTGCGACGGTAAGGGACACAGAGCGTTTGAGTGTGCCACTCGTCTGAATAGGGAAAAGGGTAAAGCTGTCCTAAACGCTACCCTTAGTGACGACAGTGAGGTCGAGTCGGTGGACTCGGGAGATGAGTCACCGCATGAGCGTAACTTCACCGCGTTCATGGCTAGTCATGTGAGTACTCCTAGTGCATCTCACGACGATGAGGATGCTACTTCACAGGGACACCTCGACAGCGAGAGCGAAGAGAGTGAGGGAGAGGAGGAAGGTAGTGAGGACGAGAGTAGCCTTCAACGCGCCTACGCCGAGTTATATGATGAGTCTTTCAAAACTAAAAAACGTAACAAGGCGTTAGTTCTTAGGATCACCGCGTTAGAAGAAGAGTTAGGAAAGATGAGAGAGAGAGAGTCCTCCACCTGCACCGCTATGAAAGAGAGAGAGTCTGCCTGGGTTAGTAAAGAAAATTTGCTTAAAGAGAGAGAGTGCAGTTTTGATTAAGAGAAAGCGGACTTGACTAAACAAGTGGCTAGTCTTATGAGTGAGCTCCATTCCTCCCTGGAGACTCGAAAGAAACTTGAATCCCTTGTTGCTCAGCTTACTCATGACGTTGAGAGAGCTAGGAAAGTCAAGGTACAAATCGAGGACAGATCTGGGAAGATGGGAAAGATGCTCCTCGGTCCCGCTTTAGGTTTTGGTGACCGGCATGGAATAGGTTTTGATGGTGCCTCCACGTCTCAAATTGCACCCGGACCAATTCCTGAGTTTACTACGACTCCTTATGGCCGTCATAAAAAACCAAGAAGGAGAGTTCGACCAAGAAAAGCAAACCAAGGTTCTCCTAATATTGTGCCCTTTTGCTCCCATTGCAAAAGAAATGGACACCTTAGGGATGATTGCTATAAGTTGGGTCGGACACGACGTACGGTTGCTCCACCACTTCAGACTGATGAGTTTGCCAGTCTGAGAGAGCGTGTTGAGTTTCTAGCCGCCACATCACAGAGCTTGATGGAGGAATTCCGACGGATGACCTTACCATCAATGAATGCGCCCCGCATTCCGGCTAAAACCAACAACAACAAGGGAATACTAAAAGGTACCTACTCTTGGGTTCCTAAGAAAGAGAAAAAGGCCCTTGTTGTCCATGTCGCTCTCAAAACCCATAATACCTCACAGTGGTATTTTGACAGTGGTTGCTCCAGACATATGACAGGTGATACCTCATATTTTACCCATCTTGAGGATTATAATGATGGGAGAGTCACCTTTGGAGATGGTAGCAAATCTAGCATAGTAGGACGAGGTACAGTAGAGTTACCAGGATTTCCAAAGCTAGAGAACGTGCTGTACGTCAAAGGTTTGAAAGCAAACCTTATTAGCATCAGCCAGCTGTGCGACGATGACTTTGCAGTGAAGTTTGACCGGAAAACTTGTAAGGTCTATGATCAAGCCGGTAAACTATTAGTGCAAGGGGTGAGGACAGAAGATAACTGTTATGGGACTGAGCCCAAATCCTCACTTGTCTGCAACAGCGCCACGATCACTCCTATGGATCTGTGGCACCAACGTCTAGGTCATGTGAACGTCAGAGACTTATCTCGTTTAGTCAAAAAGGACCTAGTACGTGGCTTACCTTCACTTGGAAAGCCAACTTCCATAATTTGTGGACCCTGTCAGTTGGGAAAACAAATCCGTAGCCCGCATAGGAAGTTGAATTCCATTACCACCTCCCGTGCTCTTGAGTTGATTCACATGGATCTTATGGGTCCTACTCGCACGGAGAGTCTAGGGGGTAAGAGATACATTCTCGTGATGGTAGACGATTTCTCCAGATACTCCATTGTAGGTTTTCTAAGAGAGAAATTTGATGCTGTTGAATTCCTAACGACCAAGTGCCGTGTCCTGCAAAATCAACACGGGGTCACTATTAACAGAATACGTAGTGACAACGGCACTGAATTTAAGGAAGCAAAGGTGGATTTGTACTGTGATAGCCTTGGAATCAAACATGAGTTTTCTTCTGTAAGAACTCCTCAGCAAAATGGGATTGTTGAGAGGAAAAATAGAACGATCCAAGAGATGGCTAGATCTATGCTTTTAGGTCGTAAAGTTTCTAGGAGATTTTGGGCAGAGGCAGTGTCTACTGCATGCCACACGGTGAATAGTGTCTATCTGCGTCCACACACACTTAAGACGCCTTATGAATCGTGGACAGGCAAGAAACCCAACCTGGCTTATTTCCGTGTCTTTGGGAGTAAATGCTACATCCTACGGGATAGAGAGAAATTAGGAAAGTTTGACTCCCGGAGTGACGAGGGAATATTGCTAGGATATTCATCGGACAGTAGAGCGTACCGGGTTTTTAACCTGAAGAGCTCTAAGGTTATGGAATCAATAAACGTCACTGTGCAAGATGACGAACCTCCGACGGTTATTGATCCCAACCTTCAGTGTGAGGATGAGAACAATTCTGACAGTGATTTACCTGTTCCTCTCCCACACTCTGTGGACCCTATTCCTGTGTTAGGGGACACACCTGCTTGGGTTCGCAAGAGTCATGACCCTTCTGCCATTGTTGGTTATCCCACTCTAGGGGTCAAGACTCGTGCTCAGCTAGAGAACGTTGTTAGCCATCTTTGCTACACGTCCAAAGTCGAGCCCAAGAATCACAAGGAAGCACTCAAAGATGAACACTGGATATCTGCTATGCAGGATGAGTTGCTTCAGTTTAAGAAGAACAATGTCTGGGAACTTGTCCCCCGACCTAGTGATACTAATGTTATTGGTACTCGGTGGATTTTCAAGAATAAAATGGATGAAAATGGTACCATAATCAGAAATAAGGCTAGGTTGGTCGCTCAAGGCTACACACAGATAGAGGGTGTAGACTTTGGAGAGACATTTGCTCCTGTTGCGAGGCTTGAGTCCGTCCGCTTACTACTCGCCATCGCATGTCATCTGCACTTCAAGGTATATCAGATGGATGTCAAGAGTGCCTTTCTGAATGGCATTCTACAGGAAGAGGTTTATGTGGAACAACCAAAAGGGTTTGAAGACCCTAAGCACCCTGAACACGTTTACTATCTGAGGAAAGCCTTGTATGGTTTGAAGCAAGCACCCCGTGCTTGGTACGAGAGGCTTACTTCCTATCTCTTAGCCCGTGGCTTCAAGAGAGGGGGAGTTGATATGACGTTGTTCGTCAGGAGAGATGACGGTGCTATTTTGGTTGCCCAAGTCTATGTGGACGACATAGTCTTTGGATCCACATGCTCCCAGCATGCTCACCACTTTGAGGAGGAGATGAAAAGTGAGTTTGAGATGAGCATGGTAGGTGAGCTTACATTCTTTCTTGGTCTCCAGGTTCGTCAGCTAGAGGATGGGATGTTCATCTCCCAATCCAAGTATGCTAGAGACCTAGTAAAGAAATTTGGTTTAGACTCCGCTAAGCATGCTCGTACACCTATGAGTACCACTACCAAGCTTAGTAAGGACACTTCAGGCAAGGACGTAGAGCAAACCTTGTATCGGAGTATGATAGGCAGTCTTCTCTACTTGACTGCTAGTCGTCCCGACATTGCCTTTAGTGTTGGAGTCTGTGCGCGTTATCAGGCGTCTCCCAAAGAGTCACACTTACTCGCTCTAAAACGTATTATCAAATACGTGAGTGGGACTCTCTCATACGGTATTTGGTATTCCTTTGATACCGATGACCGTTTGTCCGCCTATTCGGATGCCGATTGGGCTGGGGACGTAGATGGTTGTAGGAGCACTTCTGGTGGGTGTTTCTACTTTGGTTCTGCTCTTGTCTCTTGGTTGAGCAAGAAGCAAAACTCCATCTCTTTATCCATTGCGGAGGCTGAGTACATCGCCGCCGGGAGTTGTTGCACGCAACTCATGTGGATGAAGCAAATGTTGGAGGATTATGGGATTTCACAGGACACCATGACCATTTCCTGTGATAACACGAGCGCGATACACATATCCCGTAATCCTGTCCAACATTCGCGCACAAAGCACATCAGGTTACGCGAGCACTTTATACGTCAGTTAGTTGAAGAGAAAGTCGTAACCCTGAGTTTTGTTCCTACCGACCGTCAGTTAGCCGATATTTTCACGAAACCTTTAGATGCCCTTAGATTTGAGAGTCTTAGGAAGTCTTTGGGGATTTGCACTGTTGACTGAGGGGTTGGTCTATGTCTAGAATAGGATGCTTCTTCATGTTCATATCATATGCTTCCTATTTCTAGTCTGTTTATATGTACCATAGCTTTCTTGTACAGCTTTTATGTATTTGTTTCTTATTCTTAGAAAAATACAAAAAGATTTTTTTTGAAAAATTTTGAGAAAAGCACAAAAAGATTTTATTTTGATAAAATTTTTTGAAAAATTCAAAAAGAGATTTGCCTTTTATGGATGACCATTTAAGATAGCCAAGTCACAACTTCATTCCATATATCCATGTGACTGTTTGATAGAGATTTGAGAGGCTACATCATTTCATCCATGTGCTTAACATTGATTGGAGTCCTTGAGATGTAATTAGTGATATTTCCTACATGCTTGACTCCTATATCCTTTATTGCACACATGCACGGCTATATTTGATTATTGCACTTGTCAATCTCATGTTGGCTTGAGTGTTTCCATCTCAATCCTGTCTATACAATGTATAAAATGCGATAAAACTTGACAAGATTGGATTGCATGTAAAAACCGTTTGGTGAGACTGTGCGCATATTTTCATAACGGGGAGGGGCTGCGAAAGTTGATTCTTATCCTTTGCGCAAAAGCCACCGTTAAAAAGGACCTAAAAAATGGAGGAATTGTAATATCCGAGGTCCTAAGAGGTTAAAAGAGCCCGAAAAAAATTGTTAAGGCAATCAAAAGCAATACATGCCAAATATGGGCCATTTAGGTTTTCACCACCAATTCTCCAAAGTTTGAGAATTTAGTATACCTCTATTCAAAATATAAATCTGAGGGAGTTTGGAGATTGAAAAACGGGTTTGCACTTCCTTGAAAGTCCTGAAAACGCATGAAAATCATTTTGGACGTTATTGGTGTAGAAATCACTTTGAGCTTTGATTTGTAGATTTGATAGTCAATGTCATATATTTCCAATCTTTTACACCAAAGGAAGCATTTGAGTTCATTCGTTAGGAATATCCAATATTCATCGTGCACACATGTCATGTTTGTATGCTTTGATTTTCCTATTGAATTTTGATCACACCCATTCTTTTACGCTATCACCGACTTGGTTATTTTATGTTCATTCATGGTGTGATTTTATGCCTTGTGACATCCCGGTACTTGATTGCTTGATTTATTTCTCTCATTTGTCTATTTGGGGACATCATAAAAAGGGGGAGAATGAATTATCGGATTTTGGGGGAGTTTTGAAATTTGAGGTTCATCATAAATCTGGTATATATGCATATGTTTATTATCTCATTTCAAACTTGATACGTCACTTGGTATTTGCTTTATCTCATGTGTGTAGGTACATCCTTGATAATTCTATGATACATACCCTGATGAGAAAAGCGTGAAGATTCCTGAAGAATTGAAGAACAAACGATGCAGTCTTATTCACTTGTACTCTTTCAGTTTTGGGTTCATGGAAGGGTAGATTTGTATAGGAAATTTCATATTTGATAATTCGGATTTTTTTATGTTTGTTCCGGCATAGACATAGGGGGAGATTTGTAAGGACAATTTGTCCATCTTTATGTATATGTTATGTCATACGCCGTTACAAGATTGTTGGTTGAAAAGATCACATCGTCATCAACAAAATCCGAAGATCAAAAAAAGAAAGAATTTGGGAATCAGACCTGACCGGATCGATCCGGTCCAGAAAAAGAACCGATCCGGTTTACCGGACCGATCCGACCATCTACCGGACCGATCCGTTTTGTCAGACTCCAGTAGCCACCGGATCCATAGCGAACCGATGAAGGCAAAAGTCCCGGACCGATCCGATGCCAACCAGACCGATCCGATTTCAGAAAAAGAACCGATCCGACTTACCCGGACCGATCCGCCTAATCGACCGGACCGATCCGGCGAGGATAATCACTGCCAGATCGTGCAGCCGATTTTGAAGGGTTTCAATCCCTTATTTAAACCACGATCAGCAGTTGGTTTTTTCAAGACTTTCCCACGATTTTCAGAGCATATCAACCCTAAAGTCTTCACCTATTGAGTCCTATGATTCTAGGTTTTTAGATTCACACATCTTCCGCATCTTTGTGAATCAAATTCGGTAACCCAAAGAACACCATTGATGTTGTTCAACCCTTTGTGAAGTGGACCGTTTCTTCCTCTTCATTGCAGCCCTACTGGACAGGGATAGTTCCAGCCGCAAGCCCTTCTGGAAAGGGATTTTCTTCCAGCCGCGACTACAGAATCCGATACCCGAGGGTAATTCTTAGTCAATCTGTATTTCATTGTAATCCGATTGTAAACCGTATTTTACAAATTATAGTGATATACAAATGGTTTTGCCCCTGTGGGGGATTTTTTCTTAAACTTTGTGTGTTGAATATCTTGTGCATGATTTCATATTGTTTCAATCACACCTAGTTGCATGCTTAGGGTTAATTTGGGTTAAAATTGGTGTTTATTATATTATTTCTTATTTGAACGCAAGCGCCAACTCTCTCATTTACCCAAAGGTTGAAGACTTTATATGGTTTACGGGAATTGTATATTTTGATTAGTCCAGTGATGAACATATTATATGATAACATTGTGTCACGTTATTGTGCTTTTGTGATATTGTGTATATCTTCTTGTTTGGGTGACATGTGGGGGATATGCTAGTTGTATCCTTAATATATGAATCGGGATATTATTTTGTTGTAGCCGTATGATATTACAAGGTAGCTTCCTCCTTGGTCTTAAATTGGTACTTATATGTTATAGTTGGGATTTGGTTTGGACTACTATTCTTAGTGGGATGTTGTTACTTATCGGTTATGAGGTAGTATATGGCTACGTATGGCTCATTACTCTTATTGTATAGTTAGATTTATGGTACTATGTTGGATTCATATAGTGTTCTCATATAGATAGCTTAGTGGAGATTAATAAATACTTGTATAGGGTATTACTAGATAGCTAGGTCTATAATGGGTATCGTATAACATAGACTTAGACTAATTCTAGATACAATATACCATGATATTGGGTAGTACCTTAGTTAACCTAGTGATGAGTAGAGCCTACGTGGGTACTGTGTGGGATAATATCTAGATTTAGTCAAGGATTAATATATTTGGACATTATGTTGGTGAGGATAATATGAGTGGATATTTATCTTAGGGTATTATTATCAGTGATGATATTATACTCTGTTACGAGATATCTGGTTTGAAGGTTACATGGTATATCATGGGACTTTCATGCTTACGTTGTTAGTTATGCCTTCAGTAGGATGAACAAGTATGGCTAAGACTACCTAATGACATGCAGGGTGAAGTATTTTGATATAAGTACCAGTAGGATGACATAAAATGAAAATAAGTCTAATTTAATATCGTTATGTAAGGTAAGATATTTAATGCTTATTTGTTGGATCTAACTGATTAGTAACATTTATTGTATTTATTTATCCCTTTTAAAGCACATTTTAGCATGTACAAAACCATAAAAACTCGTACTTACGTTCTTTTACTAAATAAATCCAATTTTCATAGTTAATCACTTTCATAAGGAATTTTGGTGTAGTTATAGGTTTTGGGATGCTAAATGAAATGTTTGGAAGCATTCTGAGCAAGAAACATCCACAAACGCGCTTCTAAGGGCAAAAAGGGAATTTCACAAAGATAGTGCAGGACTCGAACTCTTCATGAAGATTTTTAGCCATGAAACAAGGAATGCCTTGGTTTGTGTGCCAATCTGATTTCAACCGAAGAAGTTCTGAAGAGTCAAAAATGAAGTCAAATATTGGAAAAGTTAAATGTCCAATCTCGAAGCAACCAAAAGTCAAATAGATTTGGATCGAGCCAATCCAAATATGGATCAATTCGAATTAGCTGGCAACCTACTTGCACTTAAATATTTCTATAAATAGTACCTTCCCCTCAACCTTAAACCTCACCAATTCACCATCTCCTCTCTTTCTCTAGAAATTAGTTCTATTCTTAGTTTTTAATAATCTTTTAGTTTTTATTAATTATTTAGTTAATTAGTTCAATTTCTTTGTTCATTAGTTTTATTACTTTTATTAAATATTTTTATTACTTTATTCTTTTATTAATTAGATTTATTAGTTTATTTATTTTATTAATAGTTTTATTACATTTATAGTTATGTCTCAATAGTTAAATATGTTTTGGATTATCATCCCACACATTTGAAAACAATGTTTTACTTTGATATTTTTAAAGTATAGAAGTATATTCATAGATTAATAAATATTGAATTTATTACTATGGATACATCATATATAATGTCAATCATTATGTGTTTTCAAACTCTTGGTATGAGATGCAATGTATGTTAGAAGTTAATATTCTCATCATTAAAGTTTCCATCTTTCATGTAAGGCTTATACCTTGCATGTTTGATAGTTTGGCTAAGTGAGAGTGTAACCCCTGAAACAACTTTGATCTTTATAGATTAGATTCACACATTTCATATATCGGAGAAGTAATCCATAACCTAGCTGGCACTGATATGATGAATAAAATCATGTTACCACTAAAACCCAAACATTACTTTTTACACTTTATTTGAATTTTTAAGTCAATTAAATTCTAACACATGTTCTATGTGAATTCGATACCCTATGCACCGCTGTACTATAAAAAGGTATATTAAATGTTTAGATGTTTGGATTGAGGAAATAAATAACCCAAAGACAGTGTCCGTACATGACCACTAGGTTTTCCCTCGATCAAAATGGCGTTGTTGCTAGGGAAGGGTGTTTGTTAGAATTTCTTTTATGTAGTACTTTGAATATATTGTTCTTTTGTTTAGTTAATTTATTTTGAAGACATGAACATTTCATCTCCTAGAAACTTGAAAAATTGGACGCATACCACTTTGTCAAAATTTCATCAAAGAGCCATTTTTTGGGTAAGCATGTCTTACTCTTGCATTGTCAGTAGTAGCAATGATATTGATAATGGTTTTCAAATTTATCACAAGAATAATTTTCAAAGTCCTCAAAAACCAATGTATCTTGGTGAATACTTACAAAACAAGAGAAATAATTTTTTTGAAATGACTTTAGGTGAGTATATAGAAAATTAGTCAAAGGATTTTTGTGGCACTAAGAAAAGTGATTTTTTAGATAAAGAGCCACAAAAGTTTTACGATAAGGGTGTTGGAAATTATTATTGTAATAGTTATCCTAACTATTGTAATAATAACTTTTAAAATTCTTATTTTGAATATTTTAAAAAGAGTTATGATAACAATTCAGATATTTTTTATTTTAGTGAATCTTCTTTGCCATCGAATTCCATTTGTGCGTAAATGGAAATTCAAGAAAATAAAAAATGGAAAACAATTATCTTAAGGAAAACTATTTTGGGGAAAAATAATTGGATGTGTTATTAGAATCTAATGATGATTTGTTTTTCAAAACATTTTAACAAAATGACAAAAATGAGGAGGGAATGGAAGTAGAATCGCTCAACAATAAAACTAATTCTTCTTTGGAAATCAGATAAGAGGTGGAAACTTTTTCTTCACCTCAAATATTTTTAGATGATCAATTTATTAATACTAAATCTAATTCCTCCAAAATTCAACCTATTCTTGATAACGATAAATCTATCAAGGTTGAATTTCTTTCCTCACAATTTTCTTTCACCATTATCGAACCATTATAACTACTGCAATAATTGGATAAAAGTATTATGTACTTTGACCCTATTCTGGTTAAAGAATGCTTTTTCAAAATGATTTCCTTGATGGGATTTTTCATTACTTGTATTTTACCTCCCATTCCATTTGAAAAAACTTTGGGAGAAAATTTTGACTTTTTTGATACCCATTTGTACTTGTCCCCTGTTATATCGAAATCACCCATCACCCATCTATTTATTTTTCCTACAGTTAGTGATGGTTCATTTTCTCTGTACAAATTATGACCCCATTGTATAAATTAAATTCTTATTTTTTTAAGGTCATGAAATCAAGTGGGAGTCCCCATTAATCTCACAAGCTCAACATGTTGTGTAGGTGGATCCCCAAAATTTGTTACTTTTACTACATCTTAAACTACTCGTTAATTGGTTAATTGTGCATAGTTATTTTTTATACTTTTTATTGATAAAAATCGAAAAATAAAATAAATAAAAAATTTGTTACGCTTTTCTTTCTAACATGTTATACAAAATATATGGACTTTTACTATTCATAGATCGCTCCATGTAAAGAAAAATATCTATTTCCTTCTCATCAAAGTGTGTTCTTAATTTCATTGAGGACAATGCAACGTTTTAGTTTGGACCGTGGGAAATTCTTTCAATTATTTAACCATAACATAGATTCGATTGATGTTATTACCAAATATGTTTTTGTTGTAAAAAATTACAAATTTCAAGAATATTTATTTCTATTTTTCTCCTTTTGTTTCCAATAATCTTGTTATAGTTGCTCCACTCCGTTGTGCGAACGTTGATGCATGTATAGAGATTTTTCTTGATTATTAGCCTTAAGTTTTCACACATTATTTATTATAGAAAACATAAAGTTTAAAAAGAAATCTTGAATATTTAAGAACATTGCACAAATACTTGTTTATGTCACGGCTAAAGAAAACATAATTTGATAAGCATACATGTATAGTGTAAATTATTTACCTTGGGAGGTTTTGAGCCTATTCTTCCTTTTGAGTGTGCATACACCAACTTTTATCTCATTTGAAACAACGTATTCATGTCGTTCATATTCTCATTATACTTGTTTTGATAGTTTTTTAGGATATGATTGTGAGATTTAAACTCTAGGATGTTTGTTGTTTTTATTAAGACCGGTGAATTATGTGAACCCTCAGTAATGATAATAGACTTTCATCTTTAATATTTAACCCATATTAACCTTAATCTCATCTACTAAAATACATTCCTTAGCCAACCCCATTGAGACTAAAATATAGCCTTTTGTTTCATCACGCAAATCTTATAACCAACTCCACATTGGAGTTTAAACCATAAATAAACATTCCCTACCTTTGTTTGGAATCATACTTAAAAAAAATCGATGGTTCATTGTATGGAGTCATTTGAGCACATGAGTTAAGTTATTTTTGCGTGTTTCTAAGGAAAAAAAAAGAAAATCTGTAACAACCCGCCTAATGGGATACCGGGCGATCACTCCTATATCAAATTATAACAGGAGTTACATATGGATCATTCTTAGCATCACTGTCGAAAATCCATTTAATTACTAATATCCTATTAGGTGAGCGTTAAAATTTTAACTTAACTACTCTTGTTAACGATTAAAATAAAACATCCACAATTTAGTGCGTAAATGAAAAAGGAAAATGAAATGAACTAAAATAACCGAACACTCGGTTCAAATTATACAACCATATCGAATATCGTGCGAAGAATAAATAAAATCAGTTGGACCATTGGCCCAAATGTTTGTACAATACCTCCTATCTAGAGTACAAGGAAAGAAGCGTCTACCGAGAACCCGCAAGCATCCACAGCTGCTGCAGCAGACGTCTGACTCGAAAGAATTTCCATCCAGGCATCCCTGTGTCTGGACACCTATATATATACAATATATAGAAAGAAAGGAGAGTAGATAAACGGGTCAGAGCCCGAATTTTGAAAATATTTTGCAAGTGCATAAATGCTTTATTTTTAGAAAAATAGTTTTATCTCATATTTAAATTGGTATCGCACTCCCATGAGATACCCCTCACCTCTCCACTAGTAGTGCACACCTAACGCATCCTAACAACATACCCTAGTCAAGATGTCCTGGACTAACTAGTCTATTCCCCAACTACTATCTACCCCAGATAGTCCAAGTGCTAAGGGCTAAACTTCCCTCCATTCTCAACACTGCACTAAGTTCGTGCGTGGGGTGTCTCGCAAAGAGAAATTCAAACAAGGAACCCCCCGATACAGTACTACCTGGCAGGGTTAATGGTAGAGATCCATTGGGCCCGTAGCACACACAAACGTATAAATATATATATATGTACATTCACAATATACGTCCGGATAATATCTCCCGGACTGAGGTTTACATAATATCAATTATATCTTATAATACACATCCGGATCTATCTCCCGGAATGAGAATCCATATAAAAAGTATTTATCACTACTTTCATTTTCTCAAAACCTCCCATTTCCTTTATTATATCAAGGAAATGTAAATATAAAAGCCAATTCATTATCATGAATTGCTTTAACAAATCATATACTTTTAAAAGCCAATTTTATTATCATAAAAATGCTTTTCCGTTTCAAACTATCCCATTTCCCTGTTTATATTCAGGAAATGTATTCAAAGCCATTTTCATTATCATAAAAATGCTTTGATCATATCATATGCTTCCACATCCCTTCTTCCATCCGGGAGTGTTACCGAAGCTAAACATATCACCCATTTCCCTTCCTATATCCAGGAAATGTAATTAAATCCAATCCATTATCATGAATTACTTTAATATAACGTGTTCTAAGACCGCCCGTCCGGGTTTCCCCACTGTGCGCGCCCCTAAATGGCTATCATCTTCCAGGGCCTATCATCAAGACAACCTGGGATCCTACATTGCAAGCCGTCGGGAAGCGGCCATGTGCCTGCGGGATAGTCAAGACCACACCCGGAATCTCCTAACCAGCGCAGAAAATACATATCAACAAACGCTCAAATGGCCTATAGGACTATATCCACCCTTCATTCATTAGCCAGGGTCTTCACCATACGAACGTAACTTCCCTTATGATAAGGATTTAGAGAGGTGTGTAATCCATATTTTATCAATTATGAAAATCATTTATTTACCATTTTGAAAATATTCATTTTTATATTTTCAAAATCATTTCCATCATAACATATATATATACCTAAATCACACAGTATATACATATCCTATATATTCTTCCTAGAATATATATAAACGGCCATAGTGGCCTATAGAATCT
Organism: Sambucus nigra; assembly: GCA_949130495.1. Lineage (NCBI taxonomy): Eukaryota > Viridiplantae > Streptophyta > Magnoliopsida > Dipsacales > Adoxaceae > Sambucus > Sambucus nigra. The sequence continues at coordinate 218,068,274 of OX422224.1, read as the reverse complement.
AGCGATGATCAATAATCCCAAAGATTCCCTCCAGGAATCATAATCATGCATTCATATAAGCATGATACTAAACCCAAATATTTCTTAATTTAATAATCACTATATACTGTGACACCCAGCCTAATTAAATACCGGGCGATCACTCCTTTATTAAATTAAATCAAGGTAAACAGTTGGTTCATTCTCAGCATCACTGTCGATAAAAATAAATTTTCCAATTTAACACCCTAAATAATTAAGCTAAGTGTCAAAACCATTTTTATACATAATTTTCCAAATCTTATTTAAAGAAAAATTATTTATTTATTTTATTTAACCACATTCGATAAGTAAGAATCACACCACATTTAAATTCTGCGACATAGTCCAATTAATTTAATACATTCGTCAATCGAATGTCAACATACGAAATCCAAAGTCACACATCCAAACTGAATAAATCTCATAGTAACAATACTGGAAATAACTGAAATACAAATGTCCAATAACAATGGAATAATGGATAGAGATACACATGCCCAACTAGATGAAAGTACTAAGAGTGGATCCGAATGAACGAAGTCGTCTAATTAAGAGACCTGCAACTCCCACCTAAGCTGCAGCGCGTTCCTTCCAAGAGATCCTAAGCAAGACGCCCCTGTGGCTGGGCACCTGTAATACATACATATATATACAAGAGAGAGAAAAAGAAACGGGTCAGAGCCCGATAGTATGTATGATTTAAAATTCGTTTAGCAAGTATTTAAATTGATACAGGCCAATGCAACAACATATTAGTGTGACACTCTCTTGAGAAATTCTCACCTCTCTTCTAATGTGCACACCTATCGCACTAACCTTCCCAACGGTTTATCCTATTATTTTATCACACTAACCTTCCCAACAATTTAGCTTATCTCAAATTACTCATAAGATTTTAAAACCAAACAATATCATTGTTTAAAAAGATACTTCCAATTAGTAGCACCACTCTCATTTCAGCTTCATTAATTTATAAAGTTTCCCAGTGTCACATTATACTTTTCAAGCAAGTATTTCCGATTTATAGTCCAGAATTATTTCTCACTTACTATATCACAGCAATAGTTTCAATTTCCCAAATTTCAGAAATATATATATTAAGTACTCATATAATATATATATTCTAACAGCACCAACATACAAACTATGGTGCAGGCATACTCTGCTATCTAATCCCCGTATCGCTCACACTAAGGGATATACAAGTTCGGAATCACTCTCGAACTGTATTAACATATATACACAAAACAAGATTGAGGCGAAGCATAGATTCCAAGTCTCTAAGAGGTCAGTACATACCCCACACCTCTTAGGAACGTCTGAACTATCGATTCGATAGCCTGTACCAAGGATATCTATCTTCTAGGGTACAAGTCAATATCCCCCATAAAGGTCCCATCGAAATAAGACTGTCCCAGTGCGGTAACCTCAGGGATAGCAAGTAGCGCGGGTACATTTTTTACACGTATATAATATATGCATACACAACCATATAAATATACCACTTATCATTATATTAACATAGTTTTCTCTCATCACCCATAATTACGATATTTATCCTAAATTTTCACATTAAGTATTTTTATAAGGGTTCATCACTAACCTTAACTCGAAGGGGTTTCTCCAACTCATTTCGTGACATTCGTGAACTCTATCCTCACAAGTATGAAATTCAGTAAGTGTCCTTATTATGTTCCAACGTAACTCTCTTACGCACCTCACCCTTTAATTCATAAATTTACCAACCCTAAAGTAAATATCCCATAAATACCCTTCTCGTTGAAGATTAAAGGTCCCAACATTTATTCATATGCTCTACTGGTCCTCCATGTCTCCCAAAATTATTTTATTAAGAATGCCCAAGAATTATATCACCACAATTTGAATTTAACTCATTTAAAAAGGGAAATAGGAGTCTGCCAGGAGGGGTCGATCGATCGAGGTTTGGGGCTCGATCGATCGAGACTTCGATCGATCGAAGCTCTAGGCTCGATCGATCGATCAAGCAGGTATTTCGATTTTCTGCAGAATTGCAGTTACGGGTTCTACCAATTTTCTTCGTCCAAATCCATGTTTTCCAACCCCAAACGTCCCAAGAATTCTAATACTAACATTATATTAATATACCAGATGTTTCTAACGTAAGGCATGTGTATTTTTATCATTTAAACATGGATTTTCAACCCAAAATTCATACACAACTTCAAGAACCCTAAGATCTCTAAATCATGGTTCTAATCTGTTTTACCCCAGAATTCCTTTCTTAATTACAACAAAATTTCATGGGTTATCTTTATACATCACAAGGGACTTCCTGAATAAGGTTTAAGTCTTTACTACATGGAAATTCCTATCAAAATTTGGGTTTTCTTCCATATATTTCATCCCTAATCATTCCTAAACTAATATGGAAATTGCACCAATGAAAATAACAAGATAAACACTTGCCTGGGATTTTCAGAAGTCTGTAATGCGGATGATTTTGGTATGGTTGTGTTCCCCGTCTCGCGATCTACGCGTTGGTGGTGGCGGCGGCGCAAACCGTTGAGTTTTGGGCCTTGAAATTGCTTGAGAGCTCTCTCCTCTCTTCTCCAATGGCCGTCACTTTTGTTTAGAGTTTCTAACCCTAGAAGGTAACCTAGGTATCTGATATAACTCCTCTAATTTTCGTGGGTTTAATTACCCAAAAATGTAAAATGACCAAAATGCCCTCCCGGGTTACTAATTAGGCCTAAAAATGCCCCGAGACCCAAATTACACCCCCGGGTACACTTTTTTGACTATCTCGACCCTTTCGGACGCGTTGGCGCACTCAAAATGACCATATGGGTAACTTATAAAATATTCACTTTTTATTTATCGATAATTAGTCCCGACGCGACACGGGCGCGTCCCGACTCAAATTTCCAAAATTATCATTTTATTCTCTCGTGACATTCAATATAACCAATATTACATATTACTTTGCTCATTAGTAATATTCAACAAATTTCCCATAATTACTAACTCTCGTCACGTTAATAATTATAACATAATTAGTTTGCGGATTTTTATTAAATAATTCACTCACATTAAATTTAATAAATTCCCAAATTAATATAGCATAAAAATATGGGGTATTACATACTTCCCCCTAATAACGGAATTTCGTCCCGAAATTCGGAAAATAAGGCATACCTGGTAAAAACAACTCTGGATATCTCTCGCGCATATCTGCCTCGAGCTCCCAAGTGGATTCCTCCACATTATGATGCTCCCACTGGACCCGTACAAGTGGAACTATCTTCGACCTCAATATCCTCTCACTATAGTCTAGGATAGCCACCGGTCTCTCCTCGTAAGAGCTGTCAGGCTGTAAGTCGATCTCATCTATCGCAATGTGAGTATGGGCCATATCATCCCGAAGATATCGTCTCAACGACGAGATGTGGAATACATCGTGGATGCGATGTAAATGCTCTGGCAGTCCCAACTTGTATGCAACCGGCCCAATTCTCTCGATGATGGAAAATGGTCCCACGTACCTCGAAGCCAACTTCCCTTTCTTCCCGAACCTCATCACTCCCTTCATAGGAGATACACGCAATAACACTTGGTCCCCCACACTAAACTCTCGGAAGAACCGTTTCGCATCAGCGTAGCTCTTCTACCTGTCCTTGGCTACCCGAATGCGACTCCTGATCATCTCGATCCTCGCGGAGGTCTCCTGAATCACCTCTGGTCCTACCAACTTGTTATCCCCCACTTCGAGCCAATAAGCTGGGGAACGACAAGGCCTGCCATATAAAGCCTCAAATGGAGCCATCCCAATCGTGAACTGATAAGAGTTATTATAAGCAAACTCTACCAGTGGAAGATGTGGCTCCCAACCTCCTCCAAAATCAAGAACACACATGCGTAGCATATCCTCCAACATCTGATTAGTACGCTCTATTTGTCCATCTGTCTGTGGGTGATAAGCTGAACTCAACCTCAACTCAGTAACCATAGCCTCCTGAAAGCTTTCCCAGAAACGTGACATGAAAATCTTATCCCTATCCGACACAATATTCAGGGGCACCCCATGTAATCTGACAACCTCAGCAATGAACAACTGAGCATACTGACCCGTGGTATAGTCTGTCCGTACCGATAGAAAATGAGCCACCTTGGTCAAACGGTCTACAATCACCTAGATAGAGTCATGGCCCCGCTGTGATGTAGGAAACCCTGTAATAAAATCCATGGAAATGCTCTCCCACTTCCACGCGGGTACTTCCAATGGCTGAAGTAACCCTGACGGTTTCTGATGGTCTACCTTCACCAGCTGGCAGGTAGAACACTTGGACGCGAACTCAACAATGTCCTTCTTCATCCCACTCCACCAGTATTGTCTCCTCATATACTGGTACATCTTATCACCTCCAGGATGCACCGCAAACCGAGACCCGTGAGATTGGGTCATCATTGCATGACGTAATTCATCCCCTTCAGGAACTACAAACCTCCCATTAAACCGCAAACCTCCATCGGAACTAACAGAATAGGACTCAGCACCCTCGGCTAGAAGTCGTACAATCTGCTCCTGGCAAAACGGGTCTGTGGTCTGGGCCTGTATTACCCTCATAACAATCTTGGGTGTGACTGACATCACGGATATGAAAGAACGTGCTACTGCGTCCTGGTGACCCAACTCCTTCCACTTTGCTTTCATGACGTCTGCTACCTCGTCTACCGGTCTACGACTCAACGCATCAGCAACTACGTTGGCCTTCCCCCGATGATACTGTATATCGAACTGGTAGTCCTTTACAAACTCTAGCCATCTGCGCTGACGCATATTCAGCTCTCACTGAGTGAATAGGTATTGCAATGACTTGTGGTCTGTGAACAAATGGAATTTCTCTACCAACAAATAGTGTCTCCATATCCTCAATGAAAAGACGACCGCTGCTAATTCCAGGTCTTGGGTGGGGTAATTCTTCTCATGCGGCTTAAGCTTGCGGGAGGCAAAAGCTATAGCCTTATCTTCCTGCTGAAGTACTCCCCCAAGTCCCCGTAAGGACGCATCAGTGTAAACCAGGTACTCCACACCCGGCTTTGGTAACGCAAGGACTGGTGCTAAAGTAAGCTTGTCTTTTAGCTCGTCGAAAGCCAATTGACAAGTATCATCCCAAACATATGGTACCCCCTTGCGAGTCAGGTTCGTCAATGAACCCGCTATTTTGGAGAATCCCCGAATGAATCTCCTATAGTATCCGACTAACCCCAAGAAACTTCGCACTTCTGTCGGTGTCGTGGGCTGTCCCCATTCCCTCACCGCCGACACTTTACACAAGTCAACTGCTATCCCCTGTTCAGAAATAACATGCCCCAAGAACTGTACCTCTCGCAACCAGAATCCACACTTCTTGTACTTAGCATACAAGTGATGCTCTCGCAAGGTCTGAAGAACCTGCCTCAAATGCTCGGCATGCTCCTCCTCGGAGTGTGAATATATCAAAATGTCATCTATAAAGACGATGACAAACTGATCCAAGAACCCTCTGAATACTCGGTTCATTAAGTCCATGAATACGACTAGAGCATTTATGAGACCAAATGGCATCACTCTGAACTCGTAAGACCCATATCTCGTCAAGAAGGCAGTCTTTGAAACATCCCGCTCTCTAATACGTAGCTGATGGTACCCCGACCTCAAATCTATCTTCGAAAAGAAAGTTTCTCTCCTCAGCTGGTCGAACAGATCATCGATTCGAGGCAACGGATACTTATTCCGTATCGTGACCTTATTCAACTCCCGATAGTCCACACACAATCTCAGTGAACCATCTCTCTTCTTCACAAACAAAACTAGAGCACCCCAAGGTGAGGTAGTCCTATGAATGAAGCCCTGACCTAACAGCTGCTCTATCTAATCTCGTAGCTCTCGCATCTCTGCCGGAGCCATACGGTATGGTGCGCGTGCTATAGGTCTCGTATCTGGGAATAAATCTATAACAAAGTCTATCTCTCTGTTGGGGGGTAGGCCTGGTATCTCCTGAAACACATCAGAATACTCCCTGACAACTGGGATCGAATCTAAGGGAATCACAACCTCCTTAGAGGTATCCTCCTCTATGTAATACAAATGAGCGGTCGAACCTCCCTCTGGGCGAGGCATCGCCACTACAAACATCTCTTGCCCCGGAATGGCAAAAACAATGCTCCCACCGAAGCAATCAATCATGGCTCTATAAGCTGCGAGCCAATCCATACCAATAATCACATCATGCTCGTGCATGTCTAAAAATAACATGTCTGCAGGTAATACCAAGCTACCAATCTCTACCCCCACTCCCCGGCATATAAAGAAAATAAGGGACCCACTCCCCAGTGGTGAGTCTACACACGTCACTGTGCTCTCTGCTGTGGCTAACAACCCTAAGGACTTCGCAAAATGCGTAGCTATAAAACAATGCGTCGCCCCAGTATCAAACAAAACCCGACCCATAGTACCATGGGTAGGAAACATACCCTCAATCGCGGGTGGTGCCTGTGGAGCTGCTGCCTGGTGGACGTTATAGACACGTCCGTATTGTAACTGCCCCTGCTGCACTGGAGCTGCTGGAATGGCTGGCACCTGGGCTGGAGCTGGGAGGGCAGGTGGAAAAAGTGGTCTCTGTGGCTCATTACGGGCACCCTGCTGCTGTGGGGCCCTCTCTCCATCTAGATAATCCTGGCACCTATGGCCGTGCTTACCACACCCAAAACATCAACCTCTGAAATTACCTCCCCTCTGTCCCTGCTGACCACGGCCCTGATGGCCGCTGCCTCCCCGCCACTGGCCCTGCTGCTGGCCCTGCTATCGGTGTTGGCCCTGCTGGCCATGCTGATTAGGATGGCCCTACCTATAGCCCCCATATCCCTACCTAGAATCACTTGAACGGAATCGCTTAGCAGGGTCCCCCTGATGGGAACTCTGCTCGTGCTGACGAGTCTGTCCATGAGATGGTGCCCCACTGGCACTATTACCCCTGGCCCTGCCCTGCTGGCTGGACTCTCCTTCTCTCTTGCTCCCCTGAAGATGGAAGCGGTGATCCTGGCAATGTAGTAACGCGGCATTGAGTACATCAGTGAAAGTACTCAGGGATAAATTCCCAATAAGGTGCTGACGGATCCGCCAAGCTAACCCGTCGACAAACAGCATAATCTTCTTGCTCTCAGTAGGTGCCTCATCTGGCACAATGGTGAGAAGTCTCGTGAACTCCTCCTCATACTCCGCTACGGTAAGACTCTCCTGCTTCAGATTCAGTAATCTCCGCCTCATCTCAGTCTGCACGGCGGGTGAAAAATACTTGCGGGTCAACCCCCTCCCAAAATGACTTAACAGGGATCGTGTCCCTCTCCTCCAATGTGGTAGTGGACTCCCACCACTGCAAAGCGGCTCCCACCAGCTTAAAGGAAGCCAATAACTGATTCTTCACTTTGGTGCACTCATACATACGGAGATGCCGCTTGATGTCTTTCTTCCATTGGCTAACTGTGACAATATCGGAGCTACCAGAGAACTCAGGGGGATGCGCTTTCTGAAAAGCATCCCGAACCCTCTCCCATGCATATGGAAGCTGTGCTGGTACTGGCGCCACTGCCTGAACATGGGGTGGAGCCTACTGAACCACCGCTAGTGCGGCATTCACCGCCTCAGCAACAATGGCGGCTACTTCATTTGCATTCATTGTGCCTTGTGCCGGAACTGCTGGCTGTTTGGCCTGGGCACGCCAATCCTTCGGAGCACGTCTCGGAGGCATCTGAAACGTGAAGAAGTTTATTAGTCTATAGTCATTATCAAATCACAAATAGCTGAAGACTTAAACGTAAAAGCAAGAGTACAACAATCCTAAAGATAGGGCTCTATAGCAATAACGTTAAGCTGAAAGCGAAATAAGCCGTACAGATCCTATGGACACTAGAACCTGATGCTCTGATACCACCTGTGACACCCCGCCTAATTAAATACCGGGCGATCACTTCTTTATTAAATTAAATCAAGGTAAACAGTTGGTTTATTCTCAGCATCACTGTCGATAAAAATAAATTTTCCAATTTAACACCCTAAATAATTAAGCTAAGTGTCAAAACCATTTTTATACATAACTTTCCAAATCTTATTTAAAGAAAAATTATTTATTTATTTTATTTAACCACATTCAATAAGTAAGAATCACACCACATTTAAATTCTGCAACATAGTCCAATTAACTTAATACATTCGTCAATCGAATGTCAACATATGATATCCAAAGTCACACATCCAAACTGAAGAAATGTCATAGTAATAATACTGGAAATAACTGAAATACAAATGTCCAATAACAACGGAATAATGGAAAGAGCTACACCTGCCCAACTAGATGAAAGTACTAAGAGTGGATCCGAATGAACGAAGTCGTCTAATCAAGAGACCTGCAACTCCCACCTAAGCTGCAGCGCGTTCCTTCCAAGAGATCCTAAACAAGACGCCCCTGTGGCTGGGCACCTGTAATACATACATATATATACAAGAGAGAGAGAGAGAGAAAAAGAAATGGGTCAGAGCCCGATAGTGTGTATGATTTAAAATTCATTTAGCAAGTATTTAAATTGATACAGGCCAATGCAACAACATATTAGTGCGACACTCTCTTGAGAAATTCTCACCTCTCTTCTAATGTGCACACCTATCGCACTAACCTTCCCAACAGTTTATCCTATCGTTTTATCACACTAACCTTCCCAACAATTTAGCTTATCTCAAATTACTCATAAGATTTTAAAACCAAACAATATCATTGTTTAAAAAGATACTTCCAATTAGTAGCACCACTCTCTTTTTAGCTTCATTAATTTATAAAGTTTCCCAGTGTCACATTATACTTTTCAAGCAAGTATTTCCGATTTATAGTCCAGAATTATTTCTCACTTACTATATCACAGCAATAGTTTCAATTTCCCAAATTTCAGATATATATATATATTAAGTACTCGTATAATATATATATTCTAACAGCACCAACATACAAACTATGGTGCAGGCATACTCTGCTATCCAATCCCTGTATCGCTCACACTAAGGGATATACAAGTCAGAATCACTCTCGAAATGTATCAACATATATACACAAAACAAGATTGAGGCGAAGCATAGATTCCAAGTCTCTAAGAGGTCAGTACATACCCCACGCCTCTTAGGACCGTCTGAACTATCGATTCGATAGCCTATACCAAGGATATCTATCTTCTAGGGTACAAGTCAATATCCCCCATAAAGGTCCCATCGAGATAAGACTGTCCCAGCGCGGTAACCTCAGGGATAGCAAGTAGCGCGGGTACGTTTTTACACGTATATAATATATGCATACACAACCATATAAATATACCACTTATCATTATATCAACATAGGTTTCTCTCATCACCCATAATTATGATATTTATCCTAAATTTTCACATTAAGTATTTTTTTAAGGGTTCGTCACTAACCTTAACTCGAAGGGGTTTCTCCAACTCATTTCGTGACACTCGTGAACTCTATCCTCACAAGTATGAAATTCAGTAAGTGTCCTTATTATGTTCCAACATAACTCTCTTACGCACCTCACCCTTTAATTCATAAATTTACCAACCCTAAAGTAAATATCCCATAAATACCCTTCTCGTTGAAGATTAAAGGTCCCAACATTTATTCATATGCTCTACTGGTCCTCTATGTCTCCCAAAATTATATTATTAAGAATGCCCAAGAATTATATCACGACAATTTGTATTTAACTCATTTAAAAAGGGAAATAGGAGTCTGCCAGGAGGGGTCGATCGATCGAGGTTTGGGGCTCGATCGATCGAGACTTCGATCGATCGAAGCTCTAGGCTCGATCGATCGATCAAGCAGGTATTTCGATTTTTTGCAGAATTGCAGTTACGGGTTCTACCAATTTTCTTCATCCAAATCCATGTTTTCCAACCCCAAACGTCCCAAGAATTCTACTACTAACATTATATCAATATACCAGATGTTTCTAACGTAAGGCATGTGTATTTTTATCATTTAAACATGGATTTTCAACCCAAAATTCATACACAACTTCAAGAACCCTAAGATCTCTAAATCGTAGTTCTAATCTGTTTTACCCCAGAATTCCTTTCTTAATTACAAAAAAAATTCGTGGGTTATCTTTCTACATCACAAGGGACTTCCAGAATAAGGTTTAAGTCTTTACTACATGCAAATTCCTATCAAAATTTGGGTTTTCTTCCATATATTTCATCCCTTATCATTCCTAAACTAATATGTAAATTGCACCAACGAAAATAGCAAGATAAACACTTGCTTGGCATTTTCAGAATTCTGGAATGCGGCTGATTTTGGTATGGTTGCGTTCCCCATCTCGCGATCTACGCGTTGGTGGTGGCGGCGACGCAAACCGTTGAGTTTTGGGCCTTGAAATTTCTTGAGAGCTCTCTCCTCTCTTCTCCAATGGCCGTCACTTGTGTTTAGAGTTTCTAACGCTAGAAGGTAACCTAGGTATCTAATATAACTCCTCTAATTTTCGTGGGTTTAATTACCCAAAAATGTAAAATGACCAAAATGCCCTCTCGGGTTACTAATTAGGCCTAAAAACGCCCCGAGACCCAAATTACACCCCCGGGTACACTTTTCTGACTATCTCCACCCTTCCGGACGCGTTGGAGCACTCAAAACAACCATACGGGCAACTTATAAAATATTCACTTTTTATTTATCAATAATTAGTCCCGACGCGACACGGGCGCGTCCCGACTCAAATTTCCAAAATTGTCATTTTATTCTCTCGTGACATTCAATATAACCAATATTACATATTACTTTGCTCATTAGTAATATTCAACAAATTTCCCATAATTACTAACTCTCATCACGTTAATAATTATAACATAATTAGTTTCCGAATTTTTATTAAATAATTCACTCACATTAAATTTAATAAATTCCCAAATTAATATAGCATAAAAATACGGGGTATTACATATACCTCAATCCCATCTAAGGATTTATTGGATATCTCCAATGATACCCTTCACTCTAAGTGAAATCAACAAATACCTATATTCCTAGTTTATCCTAATTATCTCCTAAGATACACTTAACGATAATCGATATAATTATGCTTTCTATAAGCATAATTATATAGGCCTGTATGCCTATGAGAAATATCCTCGGGATTTATCTCACCCGAACAACCTTAGATTCAACGAGTTAAGGATTTCATTTCCTTGAACCCCCAAGACTACACCTAGTCCAATTAATCATTTAAAAGTCCCCAATATAATTTAGGAACCCAAATCCATCAATTTCTGCAAATATTCTATTTTCCTCGAAAATGTAGATTAAGGGTTATATACTAAAAACCCTTACTTTACCCTCCTAAATTGCCTTAATTTATGGACCATAAAGTCCTAAAAGGTCCTTTAGGTTATCACCTAATTAACCTCAAAGCAAGATGAAATGGAATCTATCCCATCCAAATCATCCTAGAAAAATTATCAACTTTCAGCAGGGGTCGATCGATCGACCCATGGTCGTCGATTGATCGATGGCTCGATCGATCGAGCCCCCATGATCGATCGATCGATCAAGTCGGGCAGCTTCTTCTCCAAGAAGTTGTTTCGGCCATGGAAGCTTCCCCCAAGCTTCCATCTCCTCACCAAACGGCCTACAACTTTAACCAACTACAAATACACTTATAATACGGGTTCTAAACATCCTAGAACCCGGAATCACCCAATATTTTTGATTAATTTCTAAATTTCTCCAATTTACCATTTTTAGGGGTTTATTCGTTTTAACTCCCAAAAACCCGTTTTATCCATGAATACCCAACCCAAAATCATTAGGGTTTGTTATACCAACAATGATATGAGATATTTATGCTTAAAAATAAATAAAGCAAGTAAACACTTGCCTCGTGGATAAAATCCGACGTCCTCGAGCCGAATCCCGCGGAGGCTGGCCGGAATCTCCCCCTTTTCCTCTTTTCTTCCTCCTCTCTCTCTTCCCTCTCTTCTTTCTTTTCTCTCTTCTCTTTTATCCCCCTCTCCCTCCTTTTATAAGGAGAAAAGGGTTTAACCCCTTTAAAACCCAAAAACGACTCGTTTACCCAATTACGAGCCTATTTAACTCCAAAATTACCCGGAACTCAATTTCGACAATCGGGCACTCTTTTCCGACTAACTTGGACATTCCGAGACTCATGGCGCAGTAAAAATTTCCATCCGAGGTACTTGACCGCAAATCACTATTCTAACCCAAAATAATTAAGTGCGGTCTTGTACTCAAAATCTTACCTCTTTTGTCGCTATACTCCACGGCGACATATAATTAAATTACTTCGACCTATATAGTCCCAAAAACAATTACAACATCCATCGAAAATTATTAAATCCTCAAAAATCCCATAAATTACTATTTCAAGAAATTCTCCAAATTCCAAATTATACTTAATCATGGAATTTAATCCTCTCCAAAAGGGCGGGTTATTACAAAATCGGTTCTAAAAATGAGAACCCCGTTGTTCTTAGAAGAATTACAAATTCATACTGGTTTTGGTTGTTCATTCCTTAAACTTGAATTGAGGAGCATATGTTTCAACTTTTTTATAGTCCACACATAACCATTATCCCAAGTTTTATCCCCAAACACCTTTGAATCCAAAAAATTCCTTTGTTACACCCCCATGAAAGTCCTATGTGATCCTAAGGTAAATATAGTTCAAATGTCAGTGTGATTGAAATGAGACTCTAGGGTTTATTTCATCTATTATAATGAATAGTATCTTTCACGAGATTAATTTTTTTGTTTAAATTTAACATTTTTCATCATTAGAATATGCACGGCTTTGGCTTTAATTTCATTTAATCTTTATGCCTGTATGAACTGAGTGTTAAACCTCTCATTATCATTTCATTTGTGGAATGTAATACATGGTAAGACTCGAGTTGTTATGCGTTTGAACTTTTATCTGCATTACAATAGGTTTTAAACATAACTTCTATTTTTTCTTTCCTCACTCCTTCATGATTTCAAATGAAGTTTTTCCAATAAAATTTCTAGTTTAAGAACTCTTGCATGCTAATATCTTGTTAAAAACCTTTAGATAATGTTGAGTTCACATTGAAGCATGGGAAAAAATCTTAAGAAAAAATGTTATGTTTGTGAGTATCATCTCTGAAAACTCTCATGAGACAAAACTCATCCACTAGGGTAACCTGAGAGTATGCCTCTCAACAATAGCTACCCAAATAAAATTAATTCTCATAATTCAAGAAAAAGGTTTGTTAATTTATTAATATAAAATAGGTTAAGAAATCTAAACTCTATGTGACAAAATGTAAATGGCATTATTGTCGTGTGCGATACTAATTTGTCTAGATGCGCAAATTCGAATCACAGACTTATTTAATTAGTTTCAATTTATGAATAAAATTAATTCAGCCCTCAAAATCAACTAGCTACGTGCGTGCATGTGTCAAACCAACATAAATAAAAAAATGTGACACAAAGTTCAGGAAAATTCTCCTCGGGGTAAAACCTTTTTATTTCATTATAATTTGTAAATTGCAACTTACATGGATTATAATGAAATACAGTTGTTTGACACACGAATAACCATAGGCATCGATCGGCATCGTCAATAATGAATTACGCGTAACAATCTATAAGAACTACAGTCCTCATCTCAACAAAGATCCACACGCAGCAAACTTCAATGACACACAGCCATATAATGCATAAATATTCTCCACAAAAGTATGAACACCAGCAAGACGTGTTCTTAAACTTCAAAAGCAATTCACTAACAAGTTGGGACTTTTGTGAATTGAAAACAAAAGGATTTAATCCCTAAAAGAAGAAGCCAAAAGTTTTCTGCAGATATAACACTGTTCTGCAGAGTGAAAAACGTACGGACTTCTAGTGGAAAACGAAGTTGAAGAGTTCTTTAAATAGAGAAATTAAGGCGATTGGTCGTTCGAGTGAGACACGCTGTCATTTGAAGTATTGCGCGACACACGATGTTGTTTGAACGATATACGGTGTCGTTTGAATGAGACTGATATTAAATATTTTTCTTTTTCTTTGTCTCGATAATTCCACCACCTCAAGTACTCCTAAAAATATATTCTTTGACCAAAAACATTTAAATCTCCACTCTAACACTTAGAAAATATTTTTTGAAAAATATCCTAAAATCCTAAGTGAATTATTAAGAAATTAAAAACATAAATTTACCATATTCATTTCGCGGAGGCTTGATGGTTGACGAAACTTGATATTTTGACCCATCTTGTTGTGTATTAGATCTTGAACTTCTTTGACGATTGTAGAGATATACGACATACTAAATGGCAACAAACAATGTCCTTATAAATCTCCCCATATGTCTATGCCGGTACAAATAAAGACATCTGAATCATCAGTCTAAAAATGACCAACACAAATCTACCCTCCCATAAACTCAAAAGTGGAAAGATAAACTGTCAAGTCTTTAGACTTTGCTTCAACAATCAAATCTTCAAAACTTCAAGCTTTTCTCATCAGGGTGTGCAACATAATGATATTCAATTGTACCTACACACATGAGACAAAGCAAATACCTTGTGACATATCGAGTTTGAAATGATATAAGCATAAACATGAAAGCATAATCAATTCTCCCCCATACTTAAACTCCCCCATAAAATCATAATTCGTTCTCCCCTTTTTTATTTGTTCGAAATAGACAAGGAAAATAATAACTCACTTAAATCAAATCGGGGAGTCACGGTAAACAAGGCAAACAAACTATTTTTGATTTTCAGTTTTTTCATACAAAAATGCAAAACTGATGTCACAAAAATCACACACCACGAATTTACACTGAGATAACCAAATCATGGAAATGGAATGAATGGGTGTGAACAAATTTGATAGGAAGATCGACTCAATCATGACATGTGTGCATGATGCATAACTGCACTCCTAACGAATGAACATCAAACTAGTCCTTAGGTGTAAAATTGTTGAATTTAGATGACATCGTCTTAAACATATCAACAAATCAAAGTATAAATGATTTCCACAACAATAACATCCAAAACTATGTAATATTTTTTCATGACTTTCAAGGACATTCAAACCGTATTGAATTCCAGCCACACTCCCTCATTGAAAGATAATGCTTTTTATTTTTCTTATGAGGTGATAAAACTAAAACCTATGAGGCCCTTTTTGGCATAATTTTCTTTTTATTGCTTTTCAATTTTTTGGACACTTTTAAACCTCATTAGACCCTCGATAATTTTCAATTCCTCACTTTTTTAGGTCCATTTAAATGGTGGCTTTATCGCAAAGGAAAGAATAAGATACCTTTCGCAACCCTTTTTCATTTTTCAAAATAAATCACACAAACTCACAAACGATTTATAACTGGCACTACTTTCTTGTTAAGTTTTATTGCATTTTGTTCATTGTATAGACATAGTTGATATGAAAATGCTCAACCAACATGTGATAAACAAGTACAATAACAAAATAAATCCGTGAAAGTGTGCATTAAAGGAACTTATAAGTCAAACATGTAGGTAGTGACAACTAATCACATCTCAATGACTCCAAACATTGTAAAGCACAAAAATGAAATGAGGACGCATATCAAAACACTATTAAATCGTCACATGGAAATGGAATGATATTGTGAATCGGTCATCCTAAATTTCCATCCATAAATGGTGCAAAAAAATACAAAACTTTTTTTGACTTTTTCAAAATTTTTATCAAAATAAAATCTTTTTGTTTTTTGTCAAAAAAATTTCAAATACAAAAATCTAATACAAAATGTACACATGTCATAACACTAACAAAAGTATATCATGAAGCACAACTATGGTATGACAAACAAGCAAACAAAATCATCTATATGATATGTCAGGATAAGAATCATGTCCTAGTAATCGAAAATCAACTAGTCTAACATCTAGTGCCTCTAAAAGTGATTTCCTAACCCAAATAGGTGTGAAATGATGCATGGGGGTTTTGGGAACCAAGGAAACACTAGAGTTAAACTTCTTAGGACTTTTTCGACGATCAAAACAAAAACGCCTAAGGTGACCTTTCCTACCACAACATGAACATGTGTAAACGGGTGGAACGACACCTATGGGTTGACCTTTTCTAATATCCTTGGAAATGGTTGAACCTCTAAAACAAACTATGGTTTTGGCTATAACACTCGAAGCATGAGAACAAGACAATCCATTACCATTACCATCACTACATAAACTACTTGAGTCCTTCAAATCATTTTTCAACTTCAAAATTTTAGACTCAAGCAAAGAATTAAACTCTTACAGTTTGAGGAACTCCTTTTTAAAATCATCAATCAAACCTAAAAGGTTATCTGGCTCACTCTCAATTAAAACAAATTTATCCCTAAGAGTCTTTTCACGTGTCTTAAAATCATTAATTAAACTATTATCCTCAACGGCACAAACAGGAACCCTTGAATTTATAAAGTCCTCCAATTCTTTTCTAAAAATAGGACTCTCTCATCACTCTCCTTTTTGAAAAAATTTAGCACATTAAAGTCTTGGTCCAAAGAAACAAATTTTTCACAATACAAATCTCTTTGATTTTGAACTGTTTGCAAAAGATCCACCGTGGATTTAAAACGAGAATTTTCTTTTTCCAAAACATCAATTCTTTTTACAAACATCAAATTCAAACTATTTAAATCATTAAAACTTTGACTTATGTCAATAGGAGGGGGCTACCAATTACATAAGTGTTCCATTGGAAAATTGCGATTTTTCACAAAATAGATTTCTCTAAAAAAATCAGTATCACACAATTTTGCAAAAAATAGGAATACGCAATAAATTAGCGTAACGTGCTCTGATACGAATTTGATGATGTGAGTAGTCAAATTGTATCAGGGAAAAACTTTAAAAATCCGGATCACTCGATAACGTAAAGCAACATCCTCTGATACCAATTTGTAAATGGCATTATTGCCGTGTGCAATACTGATTTGTCTAGATGCGCAAATTCCAATCACAAACTTATTTAATTAGTGTCAATTTATGAATAAAATTAATTCAGCCCTCAAAATCAACTAGCTACATCCGTGCATGTGTCAAACCAACATAAATAAAATATGTCATACAAAGTTTAGGAAAATTCTCCTCGGGGTAAAACCGTTTATTTCATTATAATTTGTAAATTGCAACTTACACGGATTATAATGAAATAATGTTGTTTGACGCACGAATAACCACAGGCATCGGTCGGTATCGTCAACAATGAATTACGCATAACAATCCATAAGAACTGCAGTCCTAATCTCAACAAAGATGCACATGCAGCGAACTTCAATGACACGCAGCCATATAATGCATAAATCTTCTCCACAAAAGTATGAACACCAGCAATACGTGTTCTTAAACTTCAAAAGCAATTCACTAACAAGTTGGGACTTTTGTGAATTTAAAAAAAATGGATTTAATCCCTAAAAGAAGAAGCCAAAAGTGTTCTGTTGATATCGCATTATTTTGCAGAATGAAAATCGTACAGATTTCTTGTGGAAAAGGGAGTTGAAGAGTCCTTTAAATAGAAAACTTAAGGTCGTGGGTCGTTCGAGCGAGACACACTGTCATTTGAAGTATCGCGCGATAACTGCACCAGCTCAAACACTCCAAAAATTTTATTTTTTGACGAAAAACATTTAAAGCTTCGCTCCAACACTTAAAAAATATTTTGTGAAAAATATCCTAAAATCCTAAGTGAATTATTAAGAAATTAAAAACACGACTTTACTATATTCATTTCGCGGAGGCTTGATTGTTGACGAAACTTGATATTCGGACCCGTCTTGTTACGTATTAGATCTTGAACATCTTCGACGGTTGTAGCGGGATACGACATAATAAATGGTGACGAACAATGTCCTTACACAAAATATTTTACTAAATTTTAGAATCTTCAAGTTTTAACTTCTTATTTAAGACAATGATTCTAAAACATGAAGAAATAGTCAAATACGCACAAGGTGAGATGTATGATGAAAAAACCCACAAATGGAAAAAATATCGGGACGATAAGAACGACAAATGCACTATGGTAGATTTTTACAACTAGAAAACAAAAACATGCAACCAAACAACGCTATGATCGGCTAGACGTTCTTTCCCACCATATTGAGGAGTCTTATAGATATGTGTGTTGGGGTGTTTACAAAGTTGTGGTGCTTTAAATCTATAACTAAGTTTTTTCCAAGTCAAGAAAAATAAAATATTTACTCACTAATGATAAAAGATTTTTTAACACAAGTTGAGTAAATATACATTTATTAAAAACAATGTCTTGAAGAGAACTCAAAGATGATGAGTGAAAAAATGTGCTCTAAAAAATATGAATGTTTTTATCAGAAAAAATATTTTTTTCAAAGCTCTCACTCTTGGTTTGGAAACACTTAACCTTTTGATTTTGAAAAAGGTTAAATGCTCAAATGTTAGGTGTCACACTCTTATGGTGTCAAATAGTAACATCGGGGTTTAAGTCACCCCAAAAGTTTTATTTAACACAAGAACATCTTTAAAGAAGATCTTGTGCAAAAGTGACTTTTGGCACTGTCAGATGCATCTTGCCGCAGTGTCACTGCAGTGAGGAAATCCCGCACTGGAGCGAACCTAAAGTGATCCAGGTCACGCTAAAGCCTAGACTTTTTTCACGTGGACACAAGAAACCAGAGAAATACTATCATTTCTGGAGCATCGATGTGACAAGATATGTCGCGCAAGTGCCTAGAGAATTTTGTTTAGTTTTCCTTAGAAAAAAATTCAAAAAGAATCTGTAGTCAAACTCTAAGTATGTTTGTTTCACACATGAACACCCATACTTAAAATACACAAAACGATGCAATTCTTTATAAAATAGATTTCTCTACATGAAAACTATATTTTTGTGTGTATTTGACAAAATTCCAAAACCATGGTTAATTAAAAACTTATTCATATTATAAAAATTAATTAACCGATGTGAATCTAAATCCATTATGTCTTATACCTTTTCCTGAGTGGTGTACTTGAGGTTAGGTATTGAGTGAATCTGGTTAATTGATGAAGATTTCGATGACCTCTTGGACAAAGGCTCGAGTATACTATACTCTTACATAACCTAGGGGTATAACTACTTGTTGTATAAGATAAATGCAACCGTGTATATCTTGAAAGTGGATATCTATCACTTTTACAGTCCATTAATATAATACCCCGTATTTTTGTGGGATTTTATTTTAATTATGGAATTGGGATTAATTAAATTAAATGGGGGAAAATTTATTTATAATTAATCCGGATTTAATTGTAATAATTACTAACGTGACGAGAGTTAGATTTATCAAAAATAATTATATTGACTATTACTTATCTAGTAAAGTAATATAAGAATATGAGAACATTATTTTGGTCGGGAGTGAAAAATACGATAGTTGTAATACATCTAGTTGGGACGCGCATGTGAGTCATGTTAGTATTACTTTATTGAGCTAAAAAGGATAAATTATTTGTAAGTAGCTCGAATGGATGTTTTCAGTGCGCCAGTGTGTCTGGAAGGGTCAAAATAGTTAGAAAACACTATCAGGTGCTTTATTAGGATTCTGGGTCATTTTAGCCTAAAACGATACCCCGGAGGGGTATTTTGGTCTTTTGGGATTTTTGAGAATTAAAATGGATGAAAATCTGGAATTAAATTAGGAATGTATGTGGGTTAGAAGAGAATGGTCAGTTTCCAACTTACATGAGAGAGAGCGAGAGAACCAAGAGAAAGAAGGAGAACTTAACAGTACTTTGGGCTAAGAAGTCAAGCCCTTCCATCGAAAATCACACCAACGCGTAGATTGCGAAGAGAGGATAATCCCCATGCAAATTTCGTTCAATGATTCAGAGGTTCACAAAAAGGAAAGTGTTTATCTTGCTATAATTCTGAGCATATATGATTCATGTTAACCCTAGTTGAATGACACAATGGAATTGAGACTAGATTGTCAATTAATTTTGAAATTTGAAGATATGTTTGCATGTAGATGAATAACCCTATTGTAGGAATGATAAATCTGGAAATTTTAAGTTATAATCACGAAAATAATTAGGGGTTTTGAATGATTGTTTATGGTGGGTTTATTTTAAGGGACTTTTAGGGATTTGAGGTATTAGTTTAAATTCCCTATGATTATGTAAAGATTTGTCATTTAACTTATGTTAGAAAGTACCCTATTATGATTAGGAATAGTTTAGAATCATTGATTCCGAGATGGGATGAATTTTAGACGAATTTGGATGAGGAAAGGATTGGAAAAACGAAGTCTGGGAGAAAAGGGGTAATCTCAGAATTCTCATTCGAACGAGAATTCCAACGAGACTTCTAACGAGATTTTTGAGTTCATTCGAAGTTAGAAGTTTGTTCGAACGACTTCGTTCGAATGATAATCCTGGACTTCTAACGCGATTCCAAAATGCTTATTTTTGGACCGGACAAGTTAGAACCCTTTTAGGTTGGTCCAAGTGAGAGAAATTAACCTACGCTATCATCGAATGACTTAAATTCCTAGCTAGTAATGAGTTGAGAGAGATACTTTTCACGAGGATATAGCGGGGTAATAGAGCCTTAGAGAGAAGGTATATTTTAGAGAGATAAGTTGAAGGGATACAACATTGTGTAGTAGAGACGATAATACTAGCTATAAACTCGAGGAATTGGGTTGCTATAATACCTATTGTATATATATTAAGCCGTGTGTATGCTTGTTGAATAAATTATTATGTGTATAACATACCTACGCTGCTTGCTATCGAGCGGAGGTTGTGATTTTTGGACAATCATACCTTGAGGAGCCTTCAGGTGGGATATTGACTGGTACCACTAGAGCATAGAACCTAGGTACGAACTATCTGCGAGAACGATAGTGATGAGGGTCGTATGTGTGTGTAGGTATGTGCGTAGCCCATCAGCTTGGGACTATGTTCACCTCCAATATATGTGTTTTGTTTTGATGGTTTGCGAGAGATTGTACCTTTAGTCCTTTATGAAAATGAGTGATGCAACATGGCATGATAGCAGAGTATGCAAGCACCGCAGTTATGTCTCGGGGTACAATATTATATATATATATATACACTTGAAATTATATCTACAGTGTGAATTAAGTAGGTGGGTTATTAATGAAAACGGAAATGAATTAAGTAGAGAACACTTAATTATATGCTAAAGAAGGATTGGTTCTATATAGTATATAATAAAGGGAAATACTCGGGAACGATATCGGACTATGATTGGTTATTAGACAGGAAGGACTAGTTAGTATAGGGATAGATTTAGTGGGATTTGAATATTCGCTAGGTGCGCACATTAGATGAGAGGTGAGCATATCAAGGGAGTTCGATAACTTAACATTAAAAATATATGTGCTAATAAATCATTTTAAGCACTTGCTGATTTTTAAACTGTTTTTAACTTGGGCTCTGACTCATTTTTCTGCAATATCTTTATTTGTCAAATTATTTTTAGGTGCTCAGCCACAGGGACACCAGGACTAGGAGTTCCATTCATTTGACGAGTTGTAGCTGCTATGGAGGTTACAGGACCTTAGTAGTAGACACCTCTGAGTCTTTCCTTCCTTAATTTTGAGTTATTCACATCAGTTGGACATGTCGTCCCTTCTTATTCATATATTCAAAGATTTGAGATTTAGTTCAATGCTCTTTTCAGTTGTTGACTTTATTTAGTTGGATTACTGTATTTGATTTTTGAGTGGAAGTATTTAGTCCAGCTCTTTTATATTATGTAAGTTATTTCAGTTCTTATGAGATTGGATTGAATGGGGAATGACTAATTATTGAGTTTAATTGCTTTATATTAATTGAAAAGATAAAATTTTGACATCAACTTTTTAAAATATTAGGTGGTTAGTTTTATTAATAATAATTTATCGACAGTGATGCAATATCTGAACTAACTGGATATTCTGATTTAATTAATAAAGGACTGATCACCCGGTATTTGATTAGTCGGGGTGTCACAAGTAGTATCAGAGCATCAGGTTCTAGATTTCTTAGGATATGTATGACTTACTATATTTTCCGCGCCGCCATCTTTGATGTAGAACCCTACATTTAGGATTATTGTATTCATTAATTGTGAATGTTACGTCCTCAGCTATTTGATATATTTACTATGTACATATAAATCTTCTCTCTCATTTCAGATGCCTCCTAGACGTGCGCATCAAGCTAATAGGGGTGCCCTGCCCGAGCCCCAGCCAGCTTCGACCCAGGGAATGATGAATGCTGCAGAAGTTGCTGCTATTGTAGCACAGGCGGTTAACACAACATTAGACGTGGTACAACAGGCTCCACCATAGGCACCAGTAGTGGCTCTAGTACCAGTTCATGCTCTTCCTTCTGCATGGGAGCTTGTTAGGGATGCCTTTCAGAAGGTATACCCTCTAAAGTTCATGAGGAGTTAAGAAGTGGTAAAGGCGATCCAGTGGAGGAAATATATACAGAGGCACCTGAGGATGTATGAGTGCACCGAGGTACAAAAGCAGATTATGTCTACCATTAAGTTGGTAGGAGCATCGCTACAGTGGTGGGAGTCCATCATCACTATAGAGGAGAGAGACAGCTTGACTATCAGAGATTTTTAGGTGCAGTTTGATCGTAAGTACTTCCTTTTTGTTGTGCAGACCGAGATAAGGTTGAAGCTACTAAACCTTAAGAAGGAAGTAAAGATAGCTGTTGAGTATGAAGAGGAGTTTACAGACCTTCTGAATCTAGTACTAGATGAGATACCGATAGAGGAGAAGAAGATTCAGATATTCAAGGATGGTTTGACTTGGAAGATTCGCCAGCACTTGTTAGGAAATCTTTCATTGGCCACTTACTATGATGTGGTTAATTCTGCCCTACTACATTGTCAGGACCATCGGTTTCACTAGAAGGAAGCAAAAGAGTTGGGGAGTCCATCCAGTAAGGCTAGACAGGAGGTAGTGGTACCGGTGGGACACCCGAAACTCAGGGACAGGTCTGTTAGGGTGATTTGGGTATCCAACAGGGGGATCCTGAGAAGCGATAACATTATGGAGATTTCAGACAGGGAAATGGAGGCTTTAGGTAGGTCCATTAAGGTCAGCCTCGTTAGTAGGGCCAGTCGGGGCAGTAGTGTTTTCATCAGGGCCAAGAAAGGAGAGGTAACGGCCATCAGGGCCGAGGGAAACAGGGCTAGAGGGAAGGACACATTCGAGGGAGGTGTTTTACTTATGGAAATATTGTCCACAAGCATCAGGACTGTCCCCAAAGGGGTAGGGCCCCGCAGCAGCAGCAAGGCCCTCATCAGGAGCCCCAGCGACCGTTATTTCCAGCCGCCCTCCCAGCACCACCCCAGATTCCAGCCTTTCCAGCTAGTCTAGCAGCCCTAGTGCAATAGGGTCAGTTATAGTATGGGCGTGTCTACAACGTCCATCAGACCACAGTTCATCAGGTGCCACCCACGATTGAGGGTACATTTCCTGTCTATGGTACTACGGGGCGCGTATTATTTGACATAGGGGCATCACACTACTTTATAGCCACTAGTTTTTAACGGGCCACCGAGTTGTTAGGCACATTAGAGAGTACGGTGACTTGTGTAGACTTACCACTTGGTAATGGGTCATTAATATTATTTATATGCCGAGGAGCGCGTGTAGTGATTGGGAGTTTAGTTTTACCCGCAAATATGCTTGTCTTGGACATGCACGATCATGACGCCATTATTGGCATGGATTGGCTTGATACTTATAGAGCCGTGATATATTTCTTTAGTAGGAGTATTATTTTTTCTATACCGGGTCAGGAGATGTTTCTTCTGGTGATGCCTCATTCGGAGGGAGGATTGTCCACCCATTTGTTTTACATAGAGGAGGAGACCTCTAGGGAGATAGTGATTCCCATTTACTCAATTCCTATAGTCCATAATTTTACTGATGTGTTCCAGGATATATCAGGACTAATACCTAGTTGAGATATTTATTTAATAATAGATTTGATGTCGGGCACTCGATTGATAGCCCGAGCACCCTACCGTATGGCCTCGACTGAGATGAGAGAGCTACGGGACCAGATTGAGCAACTATTGGGATAGGGCTTCATCCGTGGGAGTACCTTTCCTTGGGGTGCTCCCGTATTGTTTATAAAGAAGAGAGATAGGTCGTTGAGGTTATGTGTGGATTATTGAGAGTTGAACAAAGTCACGATACAAAATAAGTATCCGTTGCCCAGAATCGATGACTTATTCGACCAATTGAGAGGAACTGCCTTCTTCTCAAAGATAGATTTGAGATCGGTTATCACCAACTACAAATTTGGGAGCAGGACGTATCAAAGACCACATTCTTGACGATATATGGGTCTTATGAATTTTGAGTGATGCCGTTTGGACTGACGAATGTTCCAGTCGTCTTCATGGACTTAATGAACAAGGTGTTCCGAGAGTTCTTAGATCAATTTGTCATCGTCTTCATTGATGACATCTTGATTTATTCAAGGACTGAGGAAGAGCATACCGAGAATCTAAGAATGGTTTTGCAGACACTGCGTGAGCACGAGTTGTATGCAAAGTATTAGAAGTGTGGGTTTTGGCTGAGAGAGGTTTAGTTCTTGGGGCACATTATTTCTACGGAAGGGATATCGTTAGATCCAGGGAAGGTGTCAGTGGTGAGGAAGTGGGGACAACCCACGACGCCGACTGAGATACATAGCTTCTTGAAACTGGCGGGATACTACAGGAGGTTTATTCAGGGATTCTCGAATATAGAGAGTCCATTGATAAATTTAACTCGCAAGGGGGTACCGTTTATATAAGACAATGCCTGTCAGTTAGCTTTTGACTAGCTGAAGGACAAACTTACTTTAGCACCAGTTCTAGCACTACCCAGATCGAGGGAGGAATACATGGTTTACCCTGATGCAACCTTGTCAGGACTTGGGGGTGTTCTTGAGTAGGAGGATAAGGATATTGCTTATGCTTCCCAAAAGCTTAAGCCTCGCGAGAGGAATTACCCCACCCATGACTTGAAGTTAGCAGTAGTCGTGTTTGCCTTGCGGATCTAGAGGCCTTATCTATTGGGGGAGATATTTCACTTGTTCACAGATCATAAGTCACTGCAGTATCTGTTCACGCAGTGGGAACTAAATATGCATCAGTAAAGGTGGATTGAATTTCTGAAAGACTATCAGTTCGATATCCATTACCACCTGGGGAAGGCTAACGTGGTGGCAGATGCGCTGAGCCGTAGGTCAATATGTGAGGTGGTCAAAGTGTGGAAAGAAAAATAGAAAAAACTCGGGCATCAATATGCAATTTCCTTCTCGTTTATATCGATAATGACGGTTACACCCAAGATAGTTACCAGGGTGATACAGGCTTAGGCGGTGGATTCCTTCTGTTAGGAAAGGATTATCCATCTCCTAGCCAAGGGAGCAAAGTCCTTCTCCATGAGCTCGGATGGGGGTTTACGTTATAATGGCAGACTAGTAATTCTAGAGGGGGAGGAGTTACGATATTTGGTCATGGTAGAGTCGCACGATTAATGGTTTGCGGTACATCCCGGAAGGGATAAGATGTACCAGGATATGAGGAGAAAGTATTGGTGGAGTTGCATGAAGAAGGACATTGATGAGTTTGTGTCAAAGTGTGCCACTTGTCAGTTGGTGAAGACAGACCATCAAAGATCGGGAGGATCCATTAGAGATCCCTATGTGGAAATGGGGGAGCATTTCCATGGATTTTATCACAGGGTTGCCTACATCGTAGAGAGGTAAAGATTCCATATGGGTGATTATGGATCGATTGACCAAGGTAGCTCATTTTTGTCCAGTTCAGACAGACTATACTCTTGGTAGTATGCTCAGATTTTTATTGCCGAGATAGTGAGGCTCCACAGGGTTCCCCTTGATATTGTGTCCAACCAGGATAAGATTTTTGTGTCCAAATTTTGGGAGAGTTTCCATAAGTCTATGGGCACAGAGTTACGGTTCAGCTCGGCCTATCACCTACAGACGGACGGTCAAATAGAGCCAACGAGGCAGACGTTGGAGGATATGTTGTGGATGTGCGTCCTAGATTTTGGTGGGGGATGGGAGCAGTATCTTCCATTGGTGGAGTTTTCTTATAATAACTCCTACCAGTTTACTGTTGGCAAGGCTCTGTTTGAGGCGTTATATGGCAGACCTTGTCGTTCTCCAACATGTTGTCTTGAGGTGGAGGAAAACAAATTACTTGGGCCGGAGGTGATTCAGGACACCTCGGCTAAGATTGAGTTGATATGGAGTCGCATTCGAGTCATGTAGGACCGACAGAAGAGTTACGTCGATGCCAAAAGGTTCTTCATCGAGTTCAGTATGGTGGATCATGTGTTGTTATGAGTATATCCAATGAATGGGGTAATTCGACTTGGTATGAAAGGAAAGTTGGCACCGAGATATGTTGGTCAATTCCCTATTATTGAGAGAATTGGGTCAGTAGCTTACTGACTTGGGTTACTGGAGAACCTACATAGGATTCATGATGGGTTCAATATTTTCTCGCTGAGGAGATATCGTCGGGATGATTTGGCCCACACCCACATTGCATTGGAGGAGATTGATCTTCATCCCGATAGTTCCTACGAGGGGGGACTAGTGGCTATTCTAGATCGTAGTGAGAGGAAGCTGAGGTCAAAGGTAGTGTCGTTAGCAGGAGTGCAGTGGAAGCATCATAATATAGAGGAGTCAACCTGGGAGTGTGAGGATGGCATGCGGGACGAATATCCAGAGTTATTCCTACTAGGTATACCTTTAATTGGTTCTTTCTCTAATTTCGGGATGAAATTCCGTTATTAGGAGGAAAGTATGTAATACCCTGTATTTTTGTGGGATTTCATTTTAATTATGGAATTGGGATTAATTAAATTAAATGGAGGAAAATTTATTTATAATTAATCCGAATTTAATTGTAATAATTACTAGCCTAACGAGAGTTAGTATTTATCAGAAATAATTATGTTGAATATTACTTAATGAGTCAAGTAATATATGAATATGCGAACATTATTTTGGCCGGAGTGAAAAATACGGCAGTTGCAATACACATAGTTGAGATGTGTGTGTGAGTCGTGTCAGTATTACTTTATTGAGATAAAAAGGATAATTTATTTTTAAGTAACTTGTATGGCCGTATTGTGTGCGCTAGTGTGTTCGGAAGGGTCGCAATAGTCAAAAAACACTACTAGGGTGCTTTATTTGGATTCCGGGGCATTTTAGACCCAAATGACACCACAGAGGAGTATTTTGGTCTTTTGGGATTTTTGAGAATTAAAATGGACGAAAATTAGGAATATACGTGGGTTAGAAGAGTGGTCAGTTTCCAACTTACGTGACAGAGAGGGAGAGAACCAAGAGGAAGAAGGAGAACTCAATAGTACTTTGGGCAAAGAAGTCAAGCCCTTCCACCGGAAATCACACCAACGCGTAGATCGCGAAGAGAGGATCATCCATATACTAATTTAATTCAACGATTCAGAGGTTCATAAAAAGGCAAATGTTTATCTTTCTAGAATTCTGAGCATATATGATTCATGTTAACCATAGTTGATGAGATAACCATGACACTATGGAATTGCGACAATTAATTTCCAAATTTGAAGATAGGTTTGCAATTAGATGAATAATCCTATTGTAGGAATGATAAATCTGGAAATTTTAAGTTAAAATCAAGAAAATAATTGGGGGTTTTGAATGATTATTTATGGTGGGTTTATTTTAAGGGACTTTTAGGAATTTGAGGTATTAGTTTAAATTCCCTATGATTATGTAAAGATTTGTCATTTAAATTACGTTAGAAAGTACCCTATTATGATTAGGAATAGTTTAGAATCATTATTTGGGAGATGGGATGAATTTTAGATGAATTTGGATGAGGAAAGGATTGGAAAAATGAAGTTTGGGAGAATAGGGGTAATCTCGGAATTCTTGTTCAAAGACCTGCCCAGGTCATTCGAACGAGAATTCCAATGAGACTTCTAACGAGATTTTTGTGTTTGTTCGAAGTGAGAAGTTTGTTCGAACGACCTCATTCGAATGATAATCCTGGACTTCTAATGCGATTCCAGAATGCTTATTTTTTGACCGGACAAGTTAGAACCCTTTTAGGTTGGTCCCAGTGAGAGAAATTAACCTACACTATCATCGAATGACTTAAATTCCTAGTTCGTAATGAGTTGAGAGAGCGACTATTCAAGGGGATATAGCGGGGTAATAGAGCCTTGGAGACAAGGTATATATTAGAGAGATAAGTTAAAGGGATGCAACATTGTGTAGTAGAGACGATAATACTAGCTATAAACTCGAGGAATTGGGTTACAAGAATACCTAATGTATATATAATAAGCTATGTGTATGCTTGTTGAATAAACTATTATGTGTATAACATACCTATTCTGCTTGCTATTGAGCGGAGGTTGCGCGTTGTGGACAATCATGCCTTGAGGAGCCTTCGAGTGGGATATTGATTGGTACCAATAGAGCATAGAACCTAGGTACGGACTATATGCAAGAACGATAGTGATGAGGGTCGTATGGGTTCGTAGGTATGTGCGTAGCCCATCGGATTGGGACTATGTTCGCCTCTAATATATGTGTTTTATTTTGTTGGTTTGTGAGTGACTGACCTTTAGTCCTTTATGCAAATGAGCAATGCAACAG
The DNA here is from genome assembly GCA_949130495.1 of Sambucus nigra. NCBI lineage: Eukaryota > Viridiplantae > Streptophyta > Magnoliopsida > Dipsacales > Adoxaceae > Sambucus > Sambucus nigra. The sequence continues at coordinate 218,039,476 of OX422224.1, read as the reverse complement.
GACATGATAGCAGAATATGCAGGCACCGCAGTTGTGTCTCGGGGTGCAATATATATATATATATATATATATATATATATGATATCTACTGTGTTTTTAAATATGTGGGTTATTAATGAAAACGGAAATAAATTATTTAGCGAACACTTAATTCTGTGCTAAAGTAGGATTGGTTCTATGTAGTATACATTGCGAGGGAAATACTCGGGAATGATATCGGACTATGATTGGTTATTATACAGTAATGACTAGTTAGTATGGGGATATATTTAGTGGTATTAATATTCTCTAAGTGTGAACATTAAATGAGAGGTGAGCAAATCAAGGGAGTTCGATAACTTAATATGAAAATTATATGTGGTAATAAATCATTTTAATCACTTGCTGATTTTTAAACTGTTTTCAACTCGGGCTCTGACCCATTTTTCTGCAATCTCTTTTCTTGTCAAATTATTTTTAGGTGCTCAGCCACAGGGACACCAGGCCTTGGAGTTCCATTCATTTGACGAGTTGTAGCTACTGTGGAGGTTACAGGACCTTAGTAGTAGATGCATGTGAGTCCATCCTTCCTTACTTTTGAGTTATTCACATCAGTTGGACATGTCGTCCCTTCTTATTCATATATTCAGAGATTTGAGATTTAGGTCATTACTCTTTTCAGATGTTGACTTTATTTAGTTGGATTACTGTATTTGATTTTTGAGTGGAAGTGTTTAGTCCATCTCTTTTATATTATGTAAGTTATTTCAGTTCTTATGAGATTGTATTGAATGGGGGATGATTAATTATTCAGTTTAATTTCTTTATATTAATTGAAAACATAAAATTTTGACATAAACCTTTTTAAATATTAGGTGGTTAGTTTTATTAATAATAATTTATCGACAATGATGCAATATCTGAACCAACTGGATATTCTGATTTAATTAATAAATGACTGATCACCCGGTATTTAATTAGGCGGGGAGTCACAATTAATAAGTTAGAGAGTGTGACACAAACATATTTTTTATTTAATCACTAGGGACTAAGTATGCATTAGTTTAGGGGTGTGATTAGTCACATTTATCATATATCTTTCTCCTTTTTTGCACATTTTAGAATGTACCAAACCATAAAACCCGTATTTATTCTCTTTTACTAAATAAACCCAATTTTCCTAGTTAATCGATTACATGAGGTAGTGTGGTGTAGTAATAGGGTTTGGGATGCTAAATGTGGGCTAAATGTGAAGTGTGGAAGCATTCTGAGTAATAATTATCCCAAAATGCGCTTTCAAGGGGAAAAGGAAATTTCATAAAGACAATATCAGACTCGAATTCTTGACAAAGATTGTTGACTTCAAAATAAGGAACGCATCGATTCAAACAGTGCATCAATCCATATCAAACTAAGAAGTTAAGAAGAGTCAAAGTTGAAGTCAAAGATTTCAAAAGTAAAATATAAAATCTTGAAGTCAACCAAAAGTCAACGAGATTCGAATAAATCCGATCCAAATATCGATCGAACTTAATTAGCTGCCATCCCACTTACACTTATGATTTCCTATAAATAAGACCCACCTATCAACCTTAAACCTCACCAATTCACTATATTTTCCATCTCTTTAGAAATTAGTTATATACTCATTTTTTAATAAAGTTTTAGTTTTTAGTAATTGTTTTATTAATTAGTGTAATTTCTTTTTAATTAGTTTTATTTATTTTGTTAAATTAGTTTTATCTCTCACTAGTTAAACAGGTTGTGTATTATCATCCCACCCATTTGAAAATAATACTTCCTTTGAGATTTTTAAAGTATTGAAGTATATTCATAGCTTAATATATATTGAATTTAATACTATAGGGGCTTCACATACAATGTTAAGCATTATGTATTTTTAAACTCTTAGTATGATATGCAATGTATGTTAGAAATTAGTGTGACACCCTACCTAATGGGATACCGGGAGATCACTCCTATATCAAATTAAAACAGGAGTCACATATGGATCATTCTTAGCAGCACTGTCGAAAATCCATTTAATTACTAATATCCTATTAGGCGAGCGTTAAAATTTTTACTTAACTACTCTTTTTAAACAATTAAAATAAAACATCCACAAGTTAACGCGTAAATGAACTGAAATGAAAACGAAATAAATTAAAATAACCGAACACTTGGTTCAAATTATACAACCATATCAAATAATGTGCAAAGAATAAATAAAAACAGTTGGACCATTGGCCCGAATATTTATACAGTACCTCCTATCTAGAGTACAAGGATGGAAGCGGCTATCAAAAACCTGGACGCATCCACAGCTGCTGCAGCTGACGTCTGACTCGAAAGAAGTGTCATTCAGGCGTCCCTGTGTCTGGACACCTATATATATATATATATAATATAGGAAGAAAGGAAAAGTAGATAAACGGGTCAGAGCCCGAGTTTTGAAAATATTTAGCAAGTGCACAAATGCCTTATTTTTAGAAAAAAGGTTTTATCTCATATTTAAGTTTGGTATCACACTCCCATGAGATACCCCTCACCTCTCCACTAACAGTGCACTCCTAGCGCATCCCTCTAAACATCCTACTCAAGCAACCCTGCTAGACTAGTCTATCACCCAATCCACTATCAACCCTAGATAGTACAAGTAATGTACTAAGGGCTAAACTTCACCCCATTCGCAACGTTATGCCATGTTCGTGCGTGGGGTGTCTTGCAAAGAGAAATCCAAACAAGGAACCCCCCTGATACACTACTACGCGGCACGGTCGATCGTTGAGATTCGTCAGTCCCCCAGTACAGAAAGATATATATATAAATATATATCTACCATAAGAATTAATAATAATATAAGAGCACTAAGGATGAAACTTCTCCCCAGTCTCAACACATTGCCATATTCGTGCGTGGGGTGTCTCGCAAAGCAAAATCCAAACAAGGAACCCCGCCAATACACTAATACACGGAAAGGTCGATCGTCGGGATCCATTAGACCCTCGGTACTCGATTCATCCATATATATATACATTTTACCATAACCATCCGGATCTATCTTCCGGACTGAGGATTCATATATCAAGTATTTATCAATACTTTCATTTTTATCTCAAAAATTTCCATTTCCCTTCTCATATCTAGGAAATGTATTTAAAAGCCAATTCATTATCATGAACTGCTTTAACAAATCATAAACTTTTTAAAAGCCAGTTTTATTATCATAAAAATGCTTTTACATTTCAAAATATCCCATTTCCCTTTTTATATTCAGGAAATGTATTCAAAGCCATTTTCATTATCATAAAAACGCTTTGATCATATCACATGCTTCCACATCCCTTCTTCCATCCGCGAAGTGTTACCGGAGCCAATCCATATAACCCATTTACCATCCTATATCCAGGAAATGTAATTAAAGCCAATCCATTATCATGAATTGCTTTAATATAACGTGTTCTAAGACCGCCCGTCCGGGTTTCCCCACTGTGCGCGCCCCTAAATGACTATCATCTTCCAGGGCCTATCATCAAGACAACCTGGGATCCTACATCGTAAGACGTCGGGAAGCGGCCATATGCCTGCGGGATAGTCAAGACCACACCCGGAATCTCCTAACAATCGCAGAAAAAATACTACAAACGCTCATATGGCCTATAGGACTATATCCACCCTGCGTTAATTTGTTAGGGGGCTTCACCATACGCACGCAACTTCCCTTATGATAGCGATTTAGAGAGGTGTGTATCCTCATTTTTATTAATTAAGAAAATCATTTATCTTTCCTTTTTGAAAACATTTATATTTACATTTTCAAAAGTCATTTATCTTAATTCATATATATATATATATATACTTTAATCACATAGTATATATATATACCATATATTCCTACCTGAATATATAAAAATGGCCATATTTGCCAAACCATCTATCGATGACCCTTAATCCCAAAGATTCTCTCAAGAATCCTAATCATGCATTCATATACGCATAATACTCAACCCAAAATATTTTCTTACTTTAACAAGTAATATATATATACCAAAATCCCATCTACGGATTCATTTGGATATCTCCAATTATACTAATTCACTCTAAGTGAATACACACACACACACACACACACACACACACACACACACACACACATATATATATATATATTCCCAATTCCCCTAGTCCTTTAGGACATATCCCTCTATAATACTCTAATTTAGAGGGCCCTTAAATCTTAGAATAAAAAAGGAGAAATGATCCTAATCTCCAAAATCTTGGGCTGAAAACAGGGCACCGGTCGACCGGTCTTGGACCCCTGGTCGACCGCGGGTTGCAAATAAGCCTACGAAATAAAGCAGTAGGCCCTTTCTTCTTGACGCGGTCGACCGGCCTCAGGGGCGCGGTCGACCGGTCACACCAGGTCCCCAAAACTAAATTCCTCAAATCCATTATCCAACAATCCAAATTCATTATCGGGGTTTCTAAACTACCCCAAAAATTATCCCGAACATCTACGCAATTAATTATAGCCGTATTTTTTCCAATTCCCGATTTGATTTCCGAGTTGATGATTTCAACTCAGAGCTTCCATCTTGTAAAAATCATATCAAATCGTAGAAACATCATAAAAATACGTGGTCAGCGTCCACGCGACCGTATCGAAAAGATATACAACTCTCGTGTTTTGGCCGAGAGCTAAATCAATTCTTTTCATGGCCAAAATGGCCCCCGAAAGTCACGGATTACTATTCATCGTCTTCTCCGAGACGATTTCGGCCATTAAAGCTTCTCCAAAGCTTTTGTCGCCTTACCCAACGTCCTACAACCTCAACCAACTACAAATACACATATATTAAGGGTTTTAAACATCCTAGAACCCAAAACCACCAATTAATTTAGGTTAAAATCTAAGTTACACAAATTGAAATATTATTGGGGTTTAATTGTTTTAACTCCCAAAAACCCATTTTATCCACAATAACCCACCCCAAAACCTTTAGGGCTTGTTTATACCAAACTAAGGTATGAGATATTTATGCAAAAAGATAAATAAAGCAAGTAAACACTTGCCTCGTGGATAAAATCCGATAACCTCGAGTCGAATCTGGTGGAGTTTGGCCCGAGATCTCCATTTCTCTCCTCTTTTCTCTCCTCCTCTCTCTCTTCTCTCTCTTTTCTTTCTTTCTTTCTTTATCTTTTCTCCCTATCCCCCTCTTTATATAAGAAGAAAAGGGTTATACCCCTTAAAACCCAAAAATGAATCGTTTACCTAATTACGAGTTACTTTCACCTCTAAAATTACCCGGAACTCATTTTCGACAATCGGACACTCTTTTCCGACTATCTCGGACATTCCGAGACTCACGGCGCAGTCGGAAATCCCATCCGGGGTACTTGATTTCAACCCAAAATAAGTTTATGCGGGTTTTCTAATTAAAATTTTACCTTTTTGTCACTTTTCTCCACGACGACATATAATTAAATTACTTCGACCTAATTAGTCCCAAAAGTAATTACAACTTCCATCGAAAACCATTAAATCCTCCAAAATCCCAAAAATTACTATTTAGGGAAATTCCCCCAAATTACCAATTTGTATTTATTTATGGAATTTAATTGTCTCCAAAAGGGCGGGTTGTTACATACTCCCCCCCTTACAACGGAATTTCGTCCTCGAAATTCGGATATAACCTACACCATCTAACTAGGATCACTACAAATCCTAAAACCTCAAGGGAAAGATAATAACCCAATGGTTCCTAACCATACACTATGCGGCTACCACAATCGTAAAGTGACTCTAATAGCGTCACCTATCACCCATAATCTCTAGTGCTTCACGGCATAAATTTCAACTTTATATACTACACCCATTCTATTTCAAGCGGTATATAAAACCATTTCACCAAGGTTCCCATACACCGTTCGAACTTGTGCACATCTGTACAAACATTACGAACGTCTGACACATAACACTCTATCCCAATAGGGGTCTCCTTTCCTCAGTGTAATACTCACCTATGGGTCCTTCTAACCCACGAAATTCCATTCTCCTAACCTCGGCGCCACTAACACTATCGAACTTACGTCCTAATAATACTAAGGTCTATGTGATATCCTACCTACACGGAACGAATATAATCCTAAGTATGTCCCTAGTGCCCAAGGCCCCTCTCAACTCCCGACAATTGCTTGGTTTCATGCGTTGGACATCTCGCAAAGCGAAATTCAGATAAGGAACCCTCCTGTTACACTACTACCTTCCGTTGTCGGTCATCGAGATATAACGACCTAAGACACACAAGCGGTACGTCCTAAATCCTACCTACGATAATCCTACAAACGCATTTCTACTATCTTATCCTTCCTCCCATACGGAAGGAAACCTAACTAATCGAAGTACCAACTTTCTATAGAAAGTGTCACGAACATAATACCCAAAATGTATCTTCTCAAAATTTGCCCTTTCATTAAGGCCTGACTGTAATCCTCAAATTAATTTCTCTAGGTCCTACTCCATCCAACTACTTGTGGTGAGAGGACCACTTTAGTTCTTTCCCCTAGCACAATATCTCCATAAGTAAATCATCATCATGTGGCTCATAGCCTATAGTGGTTCATCCACACTATAAGACTTTTCCACAAAATCAACATCCTCGCATCCTATAACAGCTCTCCACTCCCGACGCCGTTAAGAGTCATGTGTGGAGTGTCTCGCAAAGCGAAATCCAAACAAGGAACCCCTCCACACATTAACCCTTGACTTCGTTGGTTATGGAGTTTCGTTATTTCAACATGCAACCGGGATATCCCTATCCCCTAATCCAACAAAAAGGTGGTCTGAACTCCTATCTCTAACTAAGAGTCATACCACCCTGCGCTCGCACTCATTTTTAAGTCCTTGCGCAAATAGTAATGAGCTTTATCTTCAGCTCAACACAAATCATGCGGCCTTAAATCATATACATAAGGTCGCCATATACCCAAATCACAATAAGGAAACCTCTACTCATCGAAGTTTCGTATACCCACAATAAATAGGGTGAACTCAACCTATATCTAGGTGAGACACCGCAACAACAACCCGTTCCCTCTAGAAACCATGGACACGATAGTCTTGCTATCATTAGCCTGCTATCGCTCCGAAAGTTCCAATACATATATAATCACCATAATACCATACTCGTATAAACATATAGAACGAGTATCCCAAACCAGATATATATATACAATATATCAACACCCGCCTTTATGGCGAATGAAGGAAAATAAAATTCCGCCATCGCGGAAAACACATAGACACACATTATATAATGTTATCGAGACTGCCACAAAACTCAAAATACACACACGAGTCTAGGGCTAACTAATACCGTTACTTTATCTAGCCACTCCAAATATACCTCCTAGATTGAGGTAAAACTTATAATAACATCTTCGCCCTGCTCCTTACAATCATCTTACTAATCCTCATAACTTCTCTGTTAGAAGGAAATTCCACTACAAGCTTCAACCTTATGGCTCCAACTAAGCCCCACCTCCTTCCGCCATCCAAGCCCCGCACACGATTCTCAAACGAGTGCGTAAAAGATTTCTATAATCTTCTAACATGGCAGGAGAATGAAATATCACAAGAGAAATCAACAATCCTAATCCTGAGGCTCTATAACAAATCGAGAGCAACGCTGAAAGCGTAGTACGTCTGCACAGATTCCTAAGGACACTAGAACTTGATGCTCTGATACCATCTGTGACACCCCGCCTAATGGGATACCGGGCGATCACTCCTATATCAAATTAAAACAGGAGTCACATATGGATCATTCTTAGCATCACTGTCGAAAATCCATTTAATTACTAATATACTATTAGGGGAGCGTTAAAATTTTTACTTAACTACTCTTTTTAAACAATTAAAATAAAACATCCACAAGTTAACGCATAAATGAACTAAAATGAAAACGAAATAAATTAAAATAATCGAACACTCGGTTCAAATTATACAACCATATCGAATAACGTGCAAAGAATAAATAAAAACAGTTGGACCATTGGCCCGAATATTTATACAGTTGTTCCTATCTAGAGTACAAGGATGGAAGCGGCTATCAAAAACCTGCACGGATCCACAGTTGCTGCAGCTGACGTCTGACTCGAAAGAAGTGCCATCCAGGGGTCCCTGTGTCTGGACACCAATATATATATATAATATAGGAAGAAAGGAAAAGTAGATAAACGGGTCAGAGCCCGAGTTTTGAAAATATTTAGCAAGTGCATAAATGCCATATTTTTAGAAAAAGGTTTTATCTCATATTTAAGTTTGGTATCGCACTCCCATTAGATACCCCTCACCTCTCCCCTAACAGTGCTCTCCTAGCGCATCCCTATAAACATCCTATTCAAGCACCCAACCCACTAACAACCCTAGATAGTCCAAGTAATGTACTAAGGGCTAAAACTTCACCCCAGCCTCAACGTTATGCCATGTTTGTGTGTGGGGTGTCTCGCAAAGCGAAATCCAAACAAGGAACCCCCCCGATACACTACTACGCGGCACGATCGATCGTCGAGATCCGTTAGTCCCTCAGTACAGAAAGATATATATATTTATATATATCTACCATAAGAATTAATAATAATATAAGAGCACTAAGGATGAAACTTCTCCCCAGTCTCAACACATTGCCATATTCGTGCGTGGGGTGTCTCGCAAAGCGAAATCCAAACAAGGAACCCCCCGATACACTACTATGCGTCAAGGTCGATCATCGGGATCCATTAGACCCTCGGTACTCTATTCATCCATATATATATACATTTTACCATAACCATCCGGATCTATCTCCCGGACTGAGGATTCATATATCAAGTATTTATCAATACTTTCATTTTTATCTCAAAACTTTCCATTTCCCTTCTCATATCCAGGAAATGTATTTAAAAGCCAATTCATTATCATAAATTGCTTTAACAAATCATAAACTTTTTAAAAGCCAGTTTTATTATCATAAAAATGCTTTTCCGTTTCAAAATATCCCATTTCCCTTTTTATATTCAGGAAATGTATTCAAAGCCATTTTCATTATCATAAAAATGGTTTGATCATATCACATGTTTCCACATCCCTTCTTCCATCCGGGAAGTGTTACCGAAGTCAATCCATATAACCCGTTCCCCTTCCTATATCCAGGAAATGTAATTAAAGCCAATCCATTATCATGAATTTCTTTAATATAACGCGTTCTAAGACCGCCCGTCCGGGTTTTCCCACTGTGCGCCCCCCTAAATGGCTATCATCTTCCAGGGCCTATCATCAAGACAACTTGGGATCCTACATCGCAAGACGTCGGGAAGCGGCCATATGCCTGCAGGATAGTCAAGACCACACCCGGAATCTCCTAACCATCGCAGAAAAAATACAACAAACGCTCATATGGCCTATAGGACTATATCCACCATGCGTTAATTTATCAGGGGGCTTCACCATACGCACACAACTTCCCTTATGATAGCGATTTATAGAGGTGTGTATCCTCATTTTTATTAATTAAGAAAATCATTTATCTTTCCTTTTTGAAAACATTTATATTTACATTTTGAAAAGTCATTTATCTTAATTCATATATATATATACTTTAATCACATAGTATATATATATACCATATATTCCTACCTGAATATATAAAAATGGCCATATTTTCCAAACCATCTATCGATGACCCTTAATCCCAAAGATTCTCTCAAGAATCCTAATCATGCATTCATATACACATGATACTCAACCCAAAATATTTTCTTACTTTAACAAGTATTATATATATACCAAAATCCCATTTACGGATTCATTTGGATATCTCCAATTATACTAATTCACTCTAAGTGAATATATATATATATATATATATATATATATATATATATATATATATATATATATATATTTTTTAAAGAAATAAGTTTATTTGCAATATTTAGAAGACCTTGCCTCTTCTAAATGGCTTACATCCAAAGAACACAGAGAACTTTATAATGAAACATAAATGAGGATCTTTATAGACTATATCCCTTACAGAGCCATATAATAAGGAGAAAATTATAAATAGAATAATACCACCTACTGACAAAATAGAACACCAATGACCACTATACATGTCTGATGGATGGGAGTCTCCATTTATCCACTACTATAAGACCTTTGAGATGCTTTGGGAAGTCACGAAGGACTAAAGAGAAGCAGTCCTTTTTCTCAGATGCTCCTAGCTTTGCAAGAAAATCAGCCACTTTATTCGCCTCTCTATATACATGAACAAGTTTTATCTTCATCATATCCATTAAGCTCCTGATTTTATGAATAACCCAACTTATTTTCCAAGGAGGCTTTCTTTTATAGTTAATGATGTTCACAAGAGCCTCTGAATCACTTTCTACCAATAGATCATAACCAATAAAGTCTAAAATGAATTCAAGGCCTTTTAGTAAAGCCAAAGCTTCAGCTTCCATATTAGACACCACACCAAAATGCGCATGAAACGCCCAAACCATATCTCCTGATTGATTCCTAAGCACTCCACCACCTCCTCCCTGCCCAGGATTCCCTATAGCACTCCCATCCACATTAAACTTCAAAGAGCCAAATATAGGAGGATTCCATTTTATAAGCATTATATCTTTTTTACCATGCTCCATACGCATAACAACCCTTCGAGAAATTTCATTTTTAATTAGAACCAAAATTGCAGCCACACTAGGAGAGCAATCATCATACCGACATTTGTTTCTATATCACCATAGGTACCAACATACAATTGATGGCACCACTTTGCTAACAATTTGGTCTATCTTAACCCCATGAATCCACTATTGAAAAAGCTGATTTCGCACACCTCCACCTCTTATTCTAGTAATCCCATATTCTCTAGTAACTTGATCCCATATAGCAGAAGGAAAATCTCCAGCCTCAAATATATGATCAACATCTTCTTCTCTAGGCTTTTGACAACACCAACATTTTGAAGGCCCTCTAAAACCAATAGCTTTTATCTTATCATCAGTAGGAAGAAGATTATTCAACATCTTCCACATAAAAACAGACATTTTTATGGGAAGATGTTTATGCCAGATAAACTTTGAACTCAAACATGTTGGACTTGACTGCCTACAAATGTTCCAAGCAGAGGTTATATTGAAGATACCTGTGCTACAAGGTTTCCAGATCAGAGAATCAGAAGAATTAGGCATAACAATGAAAGTTAAGCTTAATGGTGTAGCTCAGTCTGTTCAGTGTAGCTTTGTGTATGCTAGCTGCATCAGACTGGAAATAAGAGTTTTATGGGCGCATTTGTCAGATATAAGTATAGAATCATCTTGGATGATATGTGGGGACTTTAACATTATAACGAATCAGGATGAGAAGGCTGGAGGTAATAATATTAATATTGGGGCTATGTTTGAATTCATTGAGTGCATTGAAGGTAATGGGCTAGTAGATTTGGGGTATAAAGGGTCGAAATTCACTTGGCACAATAAGAGAAGTGGAGGGAGCAGTATATGGTGTAGGCTTGATAGAATTTAATGAATCAGCAGTGATTAGATTGTGGAATTAAATGGGAAGTTAATCATCTTAATCGCAGTATGTCTGATCACAATCCTCTATTACTATCTGGTAACTTAATTAGTCATCAGATTTCTAAAGCCTTTGTATTCCTTCAATTTTGGTCTGAGAAAGAGGCCTGCATCAAAATTGTGGAAGAAACCTGGAAGGAAGTGGAGTGCTCTAATCCTATAGTAGCTATATCCCTCAAACTCAAAGCTATCAGAGGTAAACTTAGCAGGTGGAGTAGATCATATTATGGGGATATTTTCTAGGCGGCTAGGCATGCTGAAGACCTACTCTTGCAAGCCGAAATTTCTTATGAAAATGATCCCTCTGAATTTAATAGAGAGGTTCTTTCCCAGGTAACTACTTCCCATAATCATTGTCTCAAAATAGAATATGATTTCTGGTCGTAAAAAGCAAATGAGAGATGGGGTCAAGATGGGGATAGGAACACTGCCTATTTTCATAAGTGTGTTAAAAGTAAGCAGCGACGTTTAGCCATTGATAAGATAAAGAAGGATGATGGTACGTGGATTCATTCAAAAGAGGAGATAAAAGCATAAGCAATTGAGCATTTTTCTGCAGTTTTTAGATCAGATGAGACTTTGTATCCAGAAGGGGAACAAGATCTGCTAAGGCATATTCCAAAAACCATTTCTGAAGATATGAACAAAGCTCTGATTGTGTGGCCAGATATGGAGGAGGTGGAACAAGCTATAAAAGGCCTAAGTTCTTCTAGCAGTCCAGGTGTTGATGGCTTCCCTGGATTCTTTTTTAAATTTTTTTGGGGTATTATAAAAGCTGATGTGTTGCAGGCAGTCCATAGTTTCTTTGCAGGCTCTATTCTTCCAAAAATTTCAACAACTACCAAGATTTCTTTGATCCCAAAGACTTTGAACCCTCAATCGTTTAATGAGTTCAGACCTATAAGCATGCAAAATTTTATCAATAAAATCTTCTCAAAGATTTTGAATGACAGGCTTTCAAAGTTCTTGAATCAAATAATTTCTCCAGTTCAATCAGGCTTCATCAAAGGCAGGTCCATTACAGAGAATGTTTTGTTGGCTCAAGAATGTATTTCTCGTCTTCATCATAAGAATTTTGGAAGGAATATCATCTTTAAATTGGACATGGCTAAGGCATATGATAGGGTCTCTTGGATGTTTCTTATAAAGATTATGCGAAGAATGGGTTTCTGTGAGATATGGTTGGATTATATATGGAGGATTATTTCTAATGCATGGTTCACTATTATAATTAATGGAGAGACTTCTGGATTTTTCAAATCTTCTAGAGGATTAAGGCAAGGGGACCCTTTATCCCCTAGTCTATTCATTATGATGGCAGATGTCCTATCCAAAAACCTTGAATTTTTGCTTACTAACTCAAATTATGTGGGGTATAAAATGCCAATTGGTAGCCCTCGATTTAATCATTTGTCTTTTGCAGATGACATTATCATTTTTAGCTCAGGCAATGTGAAGGAAGTGAAGCAGATTATGAGAGTACTAAGACTCTATGAGCAGGTTTCGGGTCAACTAATCAATACTAGTAAGAGCAGTGTCATGGCTTCGAAGCAGATTAATCTCAGAGCCCTCAATAAAATCAAGGAAATTTCTGGTATGCATCTGAAGTCAGATCCTATAAAGTACTTAGGCTGTCCTATTTTCAGTGTAAGAAAAAAGAGTATTTATTTTATAGAGATGGTGCAGAATATTAAGAATAGAATTCAAGGTTGGAAGTCTAAATGTTTGAGTCTTGGAGGTAAGGTTGTTCTCATAAACTCAGTGCTCTCTTCCATATATCTGTACAATCTATCTGCTTTTAATCCTCCAAAAGCAATTCTCAATAAAATTACTGCTAGTATTGCTAATTTTTTTTGGAGTAACTGCTTTGGGGAGTCTCGGCATCACTGGTGTGGCTGGGAGAAAATAGCTAAACCCATATCTGAGGGTGGGTTGGGGATCAGAAATTTATATGATGTTCATTCGGCTCTGAGTATGAAATTATGGTGGAATTTTAGACAGCAAAAATCTATTTGGGCAAAATTCATGATGGCAGCTTATTGTAGGGGTCAGCACCCTTGCTCAGCTTCAAAGAGAGGGTCAGCTCAGACTTGGAATCGTATGTGCAATGTGAGGGACAAAGCTGAAGAGCACATGTTGTGGATTATTGGAGAAGGAAATATTAATATAGCAAAGGACAACTGGGGTGTTCCTGAATGTAAATTATCAAATGTGGTAGAAGCGGGGCAGATTAAAGAATACTGGAACCAAAGTAAAATATGGGCAAAAGAGAAGTTAGAGCAGGTCTTCAACTATGAGATCACTTATATATATATATATATATATATATTCCCAATTCCTCAAGTCCTTTAGGACATATCCCTCTATAATACTCTAATTTAGAGGCCCCTTAAACCTTAGAATAAAAAAGGATAAATAATCCTAATCTCCAAAATCTTGGGCTGAAAATAGGGCACCGATCGACCGGTCCTGGACCCCCGATCGACCGCGGGTTAAAAATAAGCCTACGAAACAAAGCAGTAGGCCCTTTCTTCTTGACGCGGTCGACCGGCCTCAGGGGGGCGGTCGACCGGTCACACCAGGTCCCCAAAACTAAATTCCTCAAATCCATTATCCAACAATACAAATTCATTATCGGGGTTTCTAAACTACCCCAAAAATTTTCCCGAACATCTATGAAATTAATTCTAGCCGTATTTTTTCCAATTCCCGATTTGATTTCCGAGTTGATGATTTCAACCCGGAGCTTCCATCTTGTAAAAATCATATCAAATCATACAAAAATTAGAAAAATATGCGGTTGTCCCCCACGTGACCGTATCGAAAATATCTATAACTTTTGTGTTTTGGCCGAGAGCTAAATCAATTCTTTTCCTGGCCAAAATGGCCCCCTAAAGTCACAGGTTACTATTCATCATCTTCTTCGAGACGATTTCGGCCATTAAAACTTCTCCCAAGATTTTGTCGCCTTAACCAACGTCCTACAACCTCAACCAACTACAAATACACATACATTAAGGGTTCTAAACATCCTAGAACCCAAAACCAGGAATTAATTTAGGTTAAAACCTAAGTTCCACAAATTGAAATATTATTGGGGTTTAATTGTTTTAACTCCCAAAAATCCATTTTATCCACGATAACCCACCCCAAAACCTTTAGGGTTTGTTTATACCAAACTACGGTATGAGATATTTATGCAAAAAGATAAATAAAGAAAGTAAACACTTGCCTCGTGGATAAAATCCGACGACCTCGAGTCGAATCCGGCGGAGTTTAGCCCGAGATCTCTATTTCTCTCCTCTTTTCTCTCCTCCTCTCTCTCTTCTATTTTTTTCTTTCTCTTTTCTCCCAATCCCCCTCTTTATATAAGAAGAAAACGGTTTATACCCCTTAAAACCCAAAAACGACTCGTTTACCCAATTACGAGTTACTTTTACCTCTAAAATTACCCGGAACTCATTTTCGACAATCAGACACTCTTTTTCGACTATCTCGGACATTCCGAGACTCACGGCGCAGTCGAAAATCCCATCCGGGGTACTTGACCGCAAATCACTATTTCAACCCAGAATAACTTTATGCGGGTTTTCTAATTAAAATTTTACCTTTTTGTCACTTTTCTCCACGGCGACATATAATTAAATTACTTCGACCTAATTAGTCCCGAAAGTAATTACAACTTCCATCGAAAACCATTAAATCCTTGAAAATCCCAAAAATTACTATTTAGGGAAATTCCCCCAAATTACCAATTTATATTTATTTATGAAATTTAATTGTCTCCAAAAGGGCGGGTTGTTACAATTAGCACTCTCATGATCAATATTTTCATCTTTCATGTAAGGCTTATACCTTGCATGTTTAATTGCTTGACTAAGTGAGAGTATAACCGTTGAAACCACTTTGATCTTTCTTTCTCGGATTCACATATTCCATTGGTCAGATAAGTGATCCATAACCTCTCGTGCATTTATATTATAAATAAAATCATGTTACTAATAAAACCCAAAAATCATCTTTTATACTTTATTTGAAGTTTGAAGTCAATTTAATTCTAACACACGTTCCTTGTGGATTCGATACCCTACGCACTGTTGTACTCATAAAACAAGTGTATTAAATGTTTAGATTTTTGTATTGAGACAATAAACTGAACAACGACAGTGTCCTTATACGACCAATAGGTTTTCCCTCAATCAGTAACCCACATTATTCGCTAAAAAATATTTTAAGGTATTCAACAAATGCAAGAACGTGGACATGTGGACCAATTACAAGGTCAACCTTATCCAATTATTATATCAAGAGAGGTGGAATTTATTATGACCATATTTTTATTTTTTGGGGACTTGTAAATTTCGACTTATGGTCCACGAAATTTGCATTGTAAACTCTTATTCAGGATTTGTATTATGGAGAGTTACTTTATTCAGTTATCCAATGGTATTCAATATTATCGATTCATTTATTGGAGACTTATATCTATATTTTTTTTTAATCCACATCTTTTATATGTTGTTATGGATGGTTTTAGTTTATTTAGTAAATCATTAATTATTAAAATATATAAATTGTTTAACATCCCCTATTTTCGGCATTAATGTTTGGACACTTGATGAGTGGAAAATAGGGAGTGTTACATCACATTCCATAAGAATCAACATTCAAGAGATATTCTGAATTATGATACCACTTCATAAACTTATAAGTTTTGATTCTACCAGTAAACCCGATGGATAATGGTTAAATAAGTTAAGTTTGAGATAAGGAATAAATAATATGTTGCTTCAAATCAATTTGTTTCAAATTGAATTTCACCAAGAGGATATTGAATGCCTAATGTGGCGAATCATACTATATGCTATATAACTTCGAAAACAAGACTTATCTATTCAAGTAATTTTGACACAAGTAAATTGGACTGAAATTATAATTATTTATTGCAAATAATTACATTTAAACAGTAAAGGTAATAAATAATTGGGCTTACTTTGGGATTTTCACATTTATGTTTGGAAGATAATGTAGTTGTTTTCTTTGGGTCCCTAATATAGTCCATATAAAAAGTATAAATCCCAATTATATATATATATATATGAACATTCACAACGATTAGAGAGGGAGGAAAAAACACTACTCACATTTTTATGAGGGTGAGGAGAAAATTATTTCACCAAAATTTCATCCATAGAAGAACCCACATACATGGATTTCTTTGGATCGATCACGTGCTAGAAGATCTAAGGTGTTTCACGCATCTAAGCAAGGATTAAAGGTGAGAGAAGATCAAGAAAATCATCTTCATCATGAATCCTAGATTGGAGAACCTACAATATTCACAAATGTATGGTGATCTAAACCTTATATATAGTTACTTACATCTAATCCTAATGGATTTACTTTCTAAAACATGATGAATCAAACTACTTTGGGCATAAAAAATTTCATTGTAAATCTCGAAGAGAAGGTTACTTATTAATAAATCAATTATGCGTGACTTGAATAATCACTCAATTAAATTTACATATATGAGTTTTGAAAGTGTGTCGACTTTCTATGGAAACCAATACCGATTCTTAAGCACTCATGAAATCATGATAAACACAAGACCATAAATGTGTGTTCTAACAGAACACTATTCAACAAACAGACCAATATATGCGATGATTTTAGCTCATCTCCAAGGGTTCTTGATTTAGAATACATTCGCTACAATATCTTGATAAATCTTTGAATTATTTTCACTAAATGGAAGTTCAAGTCCGGAAGATTCTTCTCATTTATGCACCAATTTTCAACGATAATGCCAAAATAATTATGTTATTATCCTTGTACTCTTATATCTTCGATTCCTTATAATAACAGTATTGTGTTTTATTTATGAATCATTTGAAAATGATGTGGGATTGTTGGAAATTTTCAAAATATGAATGGGTATTAATTATGGTAGTGAGAGAATTTAACAAAATGGTTGTGTCTTATAAATTCCCATTTAAAATGTTTACACAAACATGAATGGGTATATAAAAAAATGACAAAGTTGGCATATGTGACACCTCATAAAATCTAAACTAGATCGATTAGGTATAAATAAATAAAATAGGAGTCTAAAAAAATTGGTGTTATTATAAGAATAACTATAAATAAAAGTAAACACATAAGGTAAATGAATGAATCCAAATACAGGTGAACCACACAAACTCTAATACCAAACCAACAACAGTACCATCATCATCGCATAACTACACTATCTTATAAGTAAAACCCATGCCAATAGGAAAAGTAATTCGACTAAATACATAAATCCGAATGACTGGTAAAGAAATAGAAATAATAGATTGAGAAAGCAGTCTCGATACCTACATCATATCTGAATTGCAACTGAAAAGAGAGTATAACCGAATCATGGGTAGGGCTGCATTGGTGGCCAATCTCCTGAAAAGTAAAGTCAATATTGAGATTAACAGCAAGTCTATGAAGTACAATAATATGATTGAGTTTGGGATACAATATAATTATACATATTCCTTTCATATTTTAGTATCGTTTAAGTGTCCCAACCCAACAACCCTAGATTGTAAGAGCATATTTTCCCTTATTGCTCAAAGAGCTTAGTCTTACATTAGTTTTTGGCATATCCCGTTACCATTTGATTCGAGCCGAGATGAAGTCCTTAGATTTAACATCTCCAATGTTCGAGAATCTCCATACTTTGAAGGTACAATACTTTAGTGTTTGAATTTATTCCATAAATTTATTTTGGGATCTTCGTTTTTATTAAAAGTGGAAACATAATTTTTTCCTTAAAAAAATTGAGGCTATGTTTAGAACTTAAAAATTATTTTATTTTTCGCCCGCTTCATTCAAATGAGATGGCAATCTCATTAGAACAACTTTAAGTCTCGTTCAAAGGTCGTTTGAAGCATTGATCAAACAAGGTTCAAATGAGTACTTACTATTTTGATTCTTTTGATGTCATTAGAAACAAGACTTGTCTCGTTCGAATGAGATGATGATCTCGTTAGAACGATATGGCAGTTTCGCTCGAACGTCGCCACGACCTCAAAGTTTATGAACGTCCTATACATACATGTTTCGTGTTTGATTTCATTAAGACTTTTGCCAAAACTGATTCTGCACATCCTTTGCAAAAGTTTTCAACCTTTTGTTTTCAAAAAACTTTTTTGATTCACAAATCATCATCCTCAGAATTTATTTGAGTGAATCAAGTTTAAACCCTATATCTTGTATCTAGCATATAACTCTTGCGGTGAGAGTTTCTTCACGGCTGATCTTGTGATACCTGAGGGAATTCACTACTGATGACGAATCCTGATTGGTGGATGGGCATGGAAGGCCACGTATGGACGACAGTGGACTGAGATGTATTCTTTAGAGATTTTCTAGGCACAACGCATTATCATGTAGTCTGTAAGTCGCTAGTCTTGTAAACTCTCTAAAGTGCTAAATGACAAAAGGTTTTACCTGAAAGGATTGTTTCCTTAATTTGCCTCTGTCGAATGCATGGTTTATTTTCTCAGCTTTATCACCTCGATACATGTTTAGAACAATAAGATAAAATTTGGACTTGTGTGTGTTGGACAGTAGTTTATATAAATATTCCATTAAGATTGAGATAATGCACTCTCAAATTGGTATAAGATCATTATTATTGCCTTTTCATAGATATCACATATATCTACTCCCACACCCAAGTAAATCCCATGATTACATATTATTTATAGCCATTAAATATCATGAATGGTTCCGTACTTAACTATTCTACACATCTAAAGTCCATATATCTTATCATGGATAACGCTCTCTATATTTAAATCCGCATAAATAAAATTTATGTCAAGTACTTTGTAATTGATTATTGGGGTACCAAAGTGGCCAATTTTGCACGATTCAGTGTAAATCTCGTATACCTAAATGATGCCCATCGCATGGTCCAGGCTACAACCCATATCTTTCTACCAGGAAACTGAAGTGGATCCCTTCACACAGTCCAGGTTAAAGACCCACTACACCAAAAAAAAAGAGATTTGTAACTGTTAATAACAGTTACAAATGATCTTTATAACTGTTCTTTGCAGTCACGATTTTGGGGGTCACAAAATAATAATTATCACCCCTAATAGCAATCACAAATTTTTATAACCCCTATGGGGGTTATGACTGATGACCCCAATTTGTAACCGTTGTCAGCAGTTACGAATCTAATATTTATAGCCGTTTTTATCAGTTATGAATATAATATTTAGCACCCCTGCCAGCAATTAAGAATCTAATATTTGTAACCGTTGTCAGCAGTTACGAATACGTCATTGAGGTTCACGCGTGGAGCATCCCGCAAAAGCGGAATCCAAACAAGGAACCCCTCCTATGCATTACTACTCAACTTTGTCGGTCGTGGAGATAAGGCATACCAATCACATCATACCCGACCATGTCAAGGATGAGTAAATCAGCCTCAAAGCACAAAGTACCACAAGAAATACCTATATGTTTACAAACAAGGAATTGAGCGAACCATCACTTGTAGAAAAGTCAACGCTAGTAAAAATACTCTCAGCAGATCTTATAAAATCTCTAGTCTGAGAAGAGCTCATAAAATAAATGAGCGTGTAACACCCGCATCGAATAACACATAACTCAAGTACCTCCGAAATAAAAAACTTACCCTTAATGGAGGGCGGTGCTAACGAAGCTGGAGGAAGTATAGCCTCCTGAATTTGATAAACTCTCCCAATCAATCGAGGACACTCCATCTAAGTGACCTACCTCCCCACATAGGAAGCATCGTCTCTTCATATCCTTTTAACCTCGACCCTCGTTATTTCTAAACTGGGAAGTGCCTTGGCCCAGATGGCCTTCTCTTCCATGACCACCCCGACCTACATATCGCAAAGAACCTTTACTGTGCCTAATATTATTGCCACTCGCAATAAACCCTCTGAAGCGTTGTCTCTTAGACGAATATCCTTACTGAGGGCCCCTCTCTTTCTGCTTACTACCAGAGGATCGGGATGAGGGAAATGCTCCTCCTCCAATCCCCTGTTCTCCAAGCTTTCATGTTTTCCCCAATACGGTAGCTTTCTTGCTACTCTGCGTATATAACCGATGCTCCTGGCAATGGAGTAATGCTGCATTCATAATTCCACTAAAAGTTCGCAAAGTTGGATTCCCCAGTAATTTCTGGGGATTCTCCAGTTTAGGCCTCACATAAACTTTGAAATCTTTCGGGGCCACTTCATCTGGCACAAAACTTGCCAACCGTGTAAACTCCTCTACATATTCCACCACAGATCTCTCTCCTTGCACAACATCCTAGAGCTTTTTTCTCATCTCCCTCTGAATTGCGGGAGGAACGTACTCACGATCGAACAAAGCCCATAACTCAGCGATCATCATTGTGTCTCTCTGCTCTGGTGTGGTTATCATCTCCCACCAGTGTAAAGCAGATCCGACAAGATTAAAAGTGGCAAGGACTTGTTTCTTCCCCTCGCTACATTCTATCATTTGAAGGTGGCGTTGTCTGTTCCCTTTCCATGTATTGGCTTTAATAACATCCGTGCCTCCCTCTAATTCTGGGGAATTTCCCTTTAGAAAGGACTCCCAAACCCTTTTCCACAGACAAGGTCGCATAGGAGCTTGAACATTATGAGTCCCTGGCAATTATTGGACCACTGCGGTCATGGCGGTGTTAACCGTTTGAGCCACAATGTTTACTACATTCGCAACATTAATGGTCCCTTGTGACGGTGGTGAAGGACCTACCTCCTCTTCTATAACCCTATTACGTCTCGCTGGGCGACCTCTCTAGGCGGCATTTGAGATGAAGAAATAATAGAGTTAAAATACTATTTGAAACTATCTATCTTGCAGAAGATCGCAAACATAGAGAACTACACAGTCCTAACATTAGGCTCTATATCAAAGAACGATATGGTAGAACGTGAAGAATCCACATAGATCCTAAAGACTCTAGAACCTGATGCTCTGATACCATCTGTGATAACCCGCGTTCCAAGATAAGGGGTGGCCAACCCGATACTCAAACGTAACAGGAATCATGGATGGATATCATCCTCAGCATCAACAAAAATAAACTGAGTATACGGGAAAGCCACCCAATAAATCAGAAAACGGGTTGCCAAAAAGTTTAGAAATTTAAAACCAGTTAAGAAATTTAAATTAAAACAACCCAATCTAATAAGCAAGTGGAATTCCACAAGAATATATATAATACAACTAACACGAATATACACAGAAGGACCGAATAGGCTGTCGGTCCACAGCTACAAAGAACACAGTACAACAGTTTAATATCTTACTTAATACATTCATTAAATAAGTACAAAATTTTGGGCCACACGCCCGAAGAAAGGGCCCAATCGTATCTAGAATACCAAATGGAGGCGTCTAAAACAACGTCCTGTAATATCCACAAAATCTTACAGCCCGCCAAAGTAACTGGAATGGAAACATCAAAACAGGCGTCCTTGTGGTGGAGCACCTGAGCGGATACAATCATATACACAACAAGGAAAATAAACCAGTCAGGGCCGGGTTCTATATGATCACCAGAAGAAATAAAAAGCATGATAGAAATAAACAGTTATGCATGAATGATAAGGATGATAATATGGCATGGTAACTAGCATATTAAACTACAATTACAAATTAAGATATTTTAACTAATTATGAAATGTAACACAATTACAAAAGAGAATTTAAAAGTAAATAACTTTAATTAAAAACCTTTGCTCATTAATCCAATTACCATATCCCTTTACATTCCTTAATAGCAATAAAACCATTTATTTGGTTTAAACAAGAAGATATAATTTCCCTTCATTTATTAACTTCCATAGTTAATTAACTTTCCATTTTATCTTTCCATTCCTTAATAGGAATACCATTAGTATCAAGTGCTCTTTATGTCACATAAATCTCAATCACATGCGCTTTATGGCACGTATCCATGCTCTTTATGGCATATATCCATCAAGTCCCACTTGATGCAGAAAAGTTATATTCTTATACATATAATGATTCTAAGACCGCCCCTCTGACTTTCCCCACTGGGCGCGCCCCTAAATCACCATCATCTTCCAGGGGCCTATCAAACAAGGCAGCCTGCGATCATAACGCAACGTCGAGAAGCGGCCATATGCCTGCGGGAGAGTCAGGACCACACCCGGAATCCCCTCACCAGCGCAGAAAACATATAAAAATAACGCATATGGCCTAGGACTATATCCACCCTGCATTCATTAGCCAGGGGGCATCACCAAGCGCGCGAACTTCCCTTATGATGTCATTTAGAGAGGTGTGTTTAAGTAAATTACAATTTACCATTTTAAATCTCATTTTCATTTTCAATTACCATACCAAAATTCCATTTCCATTATCCATGTGTTTGGTTCTTTTTATTCGAACCTATCATCATTAATTAGTGTGGTTCATCTTATTCGAACCTATCATCTTTAAACATTTAGGTTCATTTTATTCGAACCTATTCTCATCGAATATCGTCATTAATATTCCTCAAATTACAAGTCCCGGCTTAGTCTCCAAATAGACATTATGATCCTACAATTCCCAAAGTTCATATGATTTCGATAAGCCCCTAAGTCTCCAAGCATGGGCATTTAACTCCCTAACTTCTAAAATTTCAATAAAAGAAGTAATGCCTTAGCATTACTTTACACCTTATCGGAATAAACCCCAGATGACCCAGTTCTAGTCTAGGGTGGCGACCAAACTCAACTACAACTCTAGGACTCTAAGTTTACTTCATTCAAGAAGGTTCTTAGGTCCTAATCCTAAAGAAAAATTTAAAATTGAAAGGAAAAACAAAAAGGAAAAATACAGGATTTCCGAATCGATTCGGCTAGGAAAAATGGGATTCTGCATAGTTGGAGAATCGATTCGGACGAACCGAATCGATTCGGTCGACTCAAACCTGGAAACTGCCTCAAGGAAAATCGATTCGGTTCTGCAGATTTGCCAAGTTTTGGCTATGGAGTCTTAAACTCCAAATTTTCTTCTAACACAAAACCAACCAACCCAACCTCATTTATATCAACTTATACATCATAAATGTATATAACTACCATTATCAACAACATTTATCATCCAAATCAACTTCTAAGGGTTTATTACCCACAAACTAATAAAACCCTAACTAAACTGAATCATAACAATCCACAACTATTTATGCTAATTAATCCACTTAAATCATATAGTAGCAAGTAGATAACTTGCCTTGATCTTGCAAATTCAGATTTGATTTGGTGGAGGCAACAATCCAAGCTCCAATCTCTCTTTTTCTCCAATGTTCTCTTCCTCTCTCTCTTTCTCTCTAAGTTAACAATTTGGTCTTAAGAGGAATAGTAAGTCTTAGCAAGACTAAATCAGGCCATTAGTCTAAAATTCCCAACTCTAATGGCTAATATGCGATAAAATAAATCGTAACTACACATTTAAGCCATAACCAGTCAAAACTGTCCGAAATACCAAAATGCAATATGGCACTTATTTTGACTGTCTCGCACCTACCGGGACTAACTACACCCTCCAAATTATCATTTGGAAATTTTATAACTCATTTTTAAGTTCTGGTTTCTCATTAAACCAAAATGTCATTTTAATTCTTATGACACAACAAGTCACCACATGGATATTTTTACCTACTCATCAGGTAATCATACAACATTTCGGTAACTATTAACCTTTTTTCATATTAAATTAATATTTACTCAACATCCATCATTTTCTATAATTACTACACATAGTAAATAAATATAAAATAGGCTCTCAAAAGTGAGGGTTGTCACATTGTAATTTCTCTTGAGTACTTTATCGAGGAACCGAAGTGACCACCGTCTCACGGTCTAGAGTAAATCTTACATCTCTCTTTCACGATACCTAAGTGGCACTTGTCACATGGTCCATGGTACACCCCATATCTTTCTACCAGGATAATGAAGTGGCGCCCGTCACATAGTCCACAGTAAAGCTCGTCTTTATTTGATAGGATACTGAAGTGGAACCCATCGCACAGTCCAGGGTACAGCCCATCTCTAGCACGCATCGCGTGATTAATCACACCCAGGTTTGTTACGTAGAAACCAAGACAAGTAAATCCAATCATCTATAAATTATTTAACTAAATTCCAAATTAGTTATTTTAATTAAACTCTATTATTAATACTTTAAAATTCCAACATATTATATATCGCTCAAACTCTTCATTCGAATGAGAATACACGGCTCGTTAGAAGAGCTCCCAAATGTCATTTGAATGAAACTATAATGGTCATTCAAAAGACTCCCAAATATCGTTCGAACAAGATTTTCCAAAATTGTCTTCGTCCTAGAAATAAAGTCCCCCATTGATAACCCTCAAATTCTCTTTTGAAGCTCCTAAACATCCCGAAACCCTAATTATTTTAGGTATAATTAGTCTAACACCTATACTAATAATTCTCCAATGATTATAATCAATTCTAGCATTATTTAGAGGCTTAAATTCCTAAATCATAATAAAACCCCTAGCTTATCACTTCTAAAAAAATCAACTAAGAATTTGATTAATTCGTAAAATAATTAAAGGGTTTTTGATTAATGAAATTAGTATATTATAGTTCTAACAACTTAACATGAATTCTACTCCAATTTCCCATGGATTTAAATGACTCATAATATGCTATAAACATGAATAGTAACATAATTTAATTAATAAGTAAAATTCGAAATTCGTAATTTTAATTGTCTAACAATGATCTTTAGATTCCAATACATAATTATATTCTAACATCAAAAATAGTAATATTCAAATACAAAGTAAATTTTCTTTCAACTTTAAGCAAGTTGAACTCTAGTTG
Organism: Sambucus nigra; assembly: GCA_949130495.1. Classification (NCBI taxonomy): domain Eukaryota; kingdom Viridiplantae; phylum Streptophyta; class Magnoliopsida; order Dipsacales; family Adoxaceae; genus Sambucus; species Sambucus nigra. The sequence goes on along the minus strand of OX422224.1, from coordinate 218,013,971 downwards.
CAAATTCCCCAATTCTCTTCTTTCCAAATCCCAATTGTCCTTTTTTCTTCTTCTCTAAGTAGCCCCCTCTTCTCTCTCTAGGATTTACTCTTTCAAGTGTTTAGAAATGATTTAGGTTAACCTATAACCTATTTTTATAATGTTAACCAAGAAATTAGGGTTAACGTCTATATGGGCCTGGATCCATTAATCTGAAAACTATATTCAAAGAGTTAAAAATATATCCCAAGTCCAATACTAACCCATTGGACTTACTACCCACTCTTTTAAGGTAAAATCGAACCTTTTGCGTGTCCCACAAGTCATCCCGTCTAACCTATCAATATTTGTAACATATATATTTGTTTAAGTATAAAATAAATCATTATGGTTATTTGTTAAATAATTATTAATTTATGTGTGTGTACTACGTTTCATTTAGAATTATAATTATACATATATACATTATGAATATAAATGAAATAAAGTGACGGAACCAGTGACTGTTGATAATTACATATAATATCAAATAATTTATATAATGCATTAAATTTATGGAGTATTACACTATATGTCTTGTAGTCAAAGAAGTTATAATATAGTGCTTCACATGGTGAAAAACACCACTGTTGCGACATGCATTGCTCGTTTGAACTTTGGATGTATGAATATGGTGCTTCACAGGGGTATTCGACGATTTGATAGAACACTTGGCACTTCGCATGTACGAATCATAATTCGGAGCATGGGAGCATTTAGTTTTTTATATTCAACAAGATTGACATTTTTAGTTGAGGGATTTGATCAAAGGTTATTATAACCCAACTGGGTTAATTTGAATTGTCAAGTCAATTATTGACGATTCGTTGAGGGCATGTCTAGTAAGAGGTGACTCTTCATGGAATGTCACTAAAATATCTATAAAAGAGTTCCAAATCTCTATTTTTAATTATTGCGTTCTCCTCTATCTCTCCATATGTCCTTTGACATTATTATGATAACATTTCATAGTGTGCTTTGTTTGATCCAACCATACATAGTTTTCTTCAAACAAATCACACCTTTGCATTGTATTTTGAGGGAAAATTTCTAAAAAGCATTTCATTGTGTACTCGAAATTCATCTACCAAAAGTGAAAGCATATTCCCTAAAATAAAACGTTCCCAGATATTGCCTTGCAATGACTTGGATTCATTTTATTTTTGTTTTTGTTTCATCTAATTTCCAACAATTATCATAAAAGACTGGAATTTCTCCATGGTATGTCTTTGACTAACCACTTTCAAATGTGTGGGTTTGATCTTAACAAATAAAAGGACTTTTAAAATGTGGAATAATTAGACCACTAAAATGACCAAGTCCTTAATCTCATTCACCTTCATATAGTCAATTGTCATTGGTTGTGAAGCAATAGTCCCGAAGCCTTACCTGTGGAATTGGAGGATGAATAAGAATATGACAACCACCCAAATGAAAATGAAGGTCTATCGACCCCGGCTCAACATGATCAAGTCATAGAACTTGATCATAAAAAAGTTCTCAATCTCCCAAAATTATTTCTCGTAAAGTTTGTGAAACAACATGAATTCAAGATTCAAAACCATCAACACCCATTTGTGTTTCATTGAAAAACACATAACTGGTGAAGGTGAAGGGATAAATATTAAAAAATGGGATTGATTTCATTTTTAATGATCGTGTAAGTGTGGTGGTCATGTTTGGTTGGTGTTTCTTTGCCACACTAGTAGTATCTTACTGGTGGAAATTTTTTATGATTGTATTGTGATGGATGAGGTTTTAGTTTATTTTTCTCTAGTGAAGATGATTATATCTATCTTAGTTTCGTTTCCTCAAATTTTTACTCTCATATTATGATTTTCTTTATTTATATTAAAGAATGTAATGAAATATGCTACATGATTTTATAATTTTGATATCAAAACTTATATGTATACACACATGCCTCTGGTTTTTGGTCTATCTTACTTTGTTTAACTAAAACACACTTTGAGTCATTGTTTGAGTTAATCCATAATGCTTCATGTTCAATATTTCAAGACCGAAATTCTTCATCATAAAGCTACCTGATGTCGTGTTAAATGAAAATTTCTATTTATGATAAAGTTAAAGGAGTAATATGAGATATAACACCACTTGGGTTAACCTAACTAAAATAAGAACTTTCTTAAATTAGAAAATGTGTTAACATTGTGTGTGTATAATCATTAAATATTTGGTATATGCATATGCCATATATTTCTTCATAAAAAACATATTTTTAAAATGGGTATATTGTATATTTATGAGAGTTGGTTTTGGTTCTAAAAATTTCTGAAGGACGTTGTATTATTTTTCTATAACTATGGAACGCTTTGATACTTGTGAACTCTTTTATAAAACAAGAAAAAAGTCTATTTAATTTTGTGATTATGTATGATGTTGTCCCGCTATAGAGAAGAGATTCTCACAACCCGTGATGACTTCCAAAATTTTTAATCATTTTGATTTTGTTTTTCACGACCTTCTCACTATATCATTACTGAAGGGAAGCTCGTCTTTGCTGCAACAAACTACCAAAAAACTTATCAACAAATTTATTGAGATTTGTATTTTAGAGATTTTTAAGTGGTTAGATTGCCTCGAGATCCATTAAAATGACTTTTATAGTGGTTGATCTCTTTCTAATGGGTTTAAGAACGATCTTGTCTCACTATAACGAAGAGTTTCTAAGTAATTTTTGAGCAATTTGATTTTGGTTTTCATAAGCTTCTCACAAAATCATCGCTAAAGGGAAGATTTTCTTTTATAGAACAAGCTACCAACAAACTTATCCATGAAGGTTTCTAGATTCGTATTCTAGAGATATTTGAGTGGTTAGATTGCCTTAGGATCCGCAAAAACCAATTTTGTAATCATAACTTCTCGACCGAGTGGTTAATATCTTGCTAATGGATATAAGTGTACCTAGTTGGCCCCTAGAGGTTGTCTCTTAAGCCTGAAAGGATATTTAGGTTTCTCATTGCCTCATTAACGATATACTTAATATTCTTAATTTCTTATTTTTAAAACGAAAACCATTTGCTAAAAATTACTGTTCCGTAAGAATTTTTCTTTAAGACTCTTTATTTTTTAGATTTATTTATATCTTTTAGAGTTTAATTTTATTTATAGTTTTATTACTCCTTCTCAAGACTTGAACTAATATTTTCCAATATTGTTCTTAAAGGACTATAAATTTTTTATATTTAAAAAACACTTATGAATTTATTTTGAGTAAGCCAAAAACTTTTAAACACTTTATTCAACCTTTAGGAATCTTATATCCTAGGATGTATACATAAATTTTATATCTTATATTGGTTCCATTTGTATAAGAGAAAAATACTAGCTCTTGTACTTTAAAGAATATTTCATTTGGGTTACGAAGACATTAACTGTGAAGTGAAATTTATCGCAGTTGTGAAGAGGTCTCCAGCGGTTGGTGCCTTCCTGAGTTGGAAGATATGGTGTCAAATAGTGTAGGGGAGGTAATTCATAAGTGAAGTTAAGACATATTTCCTATATGTAAGTCTCTATTATTGTTCATTTGACTCTAAACCCTTCTCATTGTGGGTGTTTTCCACATATAATTTGTGTTCCGTAAGTGTTTTATCTTTTCTGCATTTTGATTCATCAAATAAATCTAATAAGATAAATTTTAATTGGATTATTATGGTAAACTTTTCCACATACAAATGATTATTTATTATTCCATAAAATAAATTAAAACAATATATTACCTCATTCTCAGTAATAATTTTCATTAGGTAGTTGAGCTAACCCATTGCTTTACTCCATATTTTAAGCCCCATCGCTACGAAACACAATCTTAAGTGGTTTTAAGGGCATCTATTGTAAATTAACTTCATGTTAAATGGGCTATAATGTATGAGAAATTTAAGTTGGTGAAGAAAGACTGTTCAAAAGTTAGAGAGAGTTCAACAAAAATATCAGAAGATCAAAACGAAATTCTTTGAAAAAGGTCAAAACTCTAAAAGAAATTGAGTTTTAAAATGATCTTGCAGTTTTAAAATATGAAACAAAATATTTTTGCGCATTGGAAGATCAAGGAACTATCCTTTATATGAAAAATAAGAAATTGTTGATTTATCCTTTAATATCTTTTAGACGTTCTTAATAATCTATAAGATAATAGTGTTGCTTCAAATGAATAAGATGGATTTGTGTCTAATTGGATAACATAAATTGATGATGTAAGCATCTTCTTGGACATTCTGAAAAAAGAATATCAAATCTGAAATTTTTTTTCTTTTTAAGGAATATGACATATGCTTAATGAACTTGATTTTATTATCTCGTATGTCTTAAAAAATATAAATGACATTTTAAGAATGGATGTTCATATCTTGCTGCACTTGACACCTCAGTACACACTGATTATATGCCACTTCAAGAGGAATTACATAGTTTTATGGCCATATAAAAAGTTTCCAAAGATTCAAGAGCCCTGTGAAAGAGTGTTTAATTTCTTTTAGTGTATGTGTGATTTTTGATTCATGATTTAGAGAATTTAAAACAACTAAATATATTTTTTTTAAATCATGAGAGGGGATGTTAGGTAGTGTAATAACTGCCATTTATGTAAAGAAAACCCTACATGTGTGCTAGTGCAAGGCTACATACATAAAAAAATTATTTTTATTAGATGCAATGTCATACATTTATATTATTCCAAAATTTAATAGCGTCAAAGACATGAGACAAAAGTTTTTAACCAAAAATCGCATATTGAGAGATAAAAGATACAATAGTTGAAAACAATTTTAAAAGTGTGTTGAAGAATTCACTTAAGTAAAAGATTTTATTCATTTGTTTTATAATTAAAAATCCACTCCTCTTCGTAAATAAATATTTTATTCATTTGTTTTATAAGTTATAAGTAAGAGATTTAACTTAAGTAAAAGTTCAGTTTCCTTCAAGTTATTTATTATTTTTTTAAAATCTCTTTTGAAACATATTTTTTGGTAATATTTTCTTTTATATTTTTCTGTTCTTCCTTTGCTATAACTTTTTTTATATAATTTTTTTTTATTTACATCTTTCTATTATTCGAACAACCTACTTGATTCAAGATTTGCCAAAAATTTAGGTATTATTTTGCATTTTTCTTCTTTGCTTGATTTTTTCTACATTCTTTCGCAAAGCATTCTCTCAAATACCACATTATAGCTCCTAATGACTATTTATTACATCTAATAATTCTTTTATCTTTTTTCATATTTTTTTTCTATATTTTCACTAATTGGATAAGGTTGCTTATGGAAAAACATTTTTTTCGATAATTTTGATTTACAAATTTCTGTATCACAATTTTGATTTACAAATTTCTATATCTTTTAACTTTCGTTGCTTTATTCTCATCATGATATCTTCAAGACATTCATTTCTTATAAATTATTGTTCTAGAAGTTTTATAAACCTTTTAAGTAATAACTCTGGAGTTGATTCCTCCCTTAGAGTCATCTTATTGGTTTCTCCCAACTTATCATATCACTCTGGTACTATTCTTGGAAGATTATGATCGATACCATGCAAAACGTTTTCCACACTCCAATTTAAATATGGTGCATTCTTCTTTTCCACTGTCTTAATAATTCTCCCGAATCTCTAGCACAATATATATTGATATATAACCAATATTATCGAGTGAATTTGTGCTAAGAAAGACTTCCTTACTTTGTACAAAATCTCTATCATTAGGTGTAAACCCTATTTTGCAGTTTTCCTTTGCTCGAAAAGCTATATCCTACAACGCTTCTTCTATAGTCATAATCTTATCCTGAATTTTTCTTTTTCTCTTTTAAATTTTTTTAGGACTATTTTCATATCTAAGACTTGGTAATGCCTCATTTTTAACAAGTGTCATTAATAATTTTTCATAATTTTCAAGAAGAATGTGTTCCATTTTTTCAAGACTCGTTAACCCTCATTAATTATACACATCTTCTTCATTTTCAAAATAACATTATTAGTTTCTACTATTTTAGTTTCATAAATTTTATTTAATTTTTTGCTATGTCTAATATTAATTTGTCATTAATTTCATAATTATTTTCTTCCTCAATCATTTATTCTAATTGTTCTAAAGTTTGATTAATAAAATTCATTTTATCTTTCTTTCAGGTCAAATTGGTTCAAAGGTTTTTTTTTGCTCTCTCTATAGGCATAAGGATAAGAATATGAGTATTCCTGGTGTTCTCCCTAATTACTACTATATTTTTTTTCATATTATTTTGAATTTACTAGTTAACTATGTCGTATAAATGACTTTAAAATTTTTCTAGAATATGTTTATATGTCCTTACTAGTGTATGATTTTCTTCAATAATTATATATAAAACTATGTTTCTTGAGAGTAATTTTCCGTCATATTTTACGTTGAGATTCCATCTAGAAATATACAAAAACTAGGGTATGAAACCAATTTATAAAGCCATATTTATCAAATACTATTAAATTCGCAAATCTAGTGTTAATAACATTAGTAAATTAAATTTTTTTAGGGGGACTTCATTGAAATACTTAGTATAATTAAATGACTAAATTAACACAAATAAACTTTATGGACTAAATTGATATTTTTGTAGTTCAAAGACTATTATAGTTTACTCCTAGGCCTCGTTTGGTTCGTGGTAAAGTTGGGTGGAATCTGATTCCTTCTAAACATTCGTGGGAAAGTGTAAGATTACTGCGTTTGGAGTGATGTTAAGTTGCATGGGAATGTGGGCTCAATGGAATCAGATTACCTCCATTGTAAGAAAGTGGTGGAATCAAAATCCATCCAGTATAGGTGGGAATATTACTTTCCCATGGGAATCCTTATAAAAAAATTGTGAAGACAAAAATGCCTTTAAAAATATTAAATTATAGAAACTACCAATAACGTCTAAATATTTATTTTATGAAGACAATTTTGTTATGTCGGTTTGTATTAAATTTAAAATCGAACAAATTTTATTTAGGACTTTTTTTCTACTTATGTAATTATTAATTTGATTCACTTATAATATAATACACACATATTTACAATAAATTATTATATTTATTAAATATTGAAAAATATATATTTAGAAAAAAACATATTTGAGTTCATACATTTATAAATAGTGAGCCGTAATATTGTATATATATACGAGTATGTGTGTATGTCTGTATATATATATATATATATATATATAATGCTATTGTGCAGACTATCCCACATTTTAAGAGTGCGGGCCGGACATGTGTCCCTTGGCGATGAGCCTAGAAATTGTCGGCTAAATTATAGGCGCTCTCTCTTTTCTGGGTTCATCGCCAGGTGACACATGTCCAGTCCGCACTGTTAAAATTCGGACTGGTCCGCATAAGAGCATTAATATATATATATATATATATATATATATATATATATATATATATATATATGTATGTATATATATATATATGTATAAAATTGCTAGAGGGTATTATTGGTATATATGATACATTACCATGTCACTTTCCATGTAAGAACTATACACAGAATTTTGATTCCCATTAAGAATTCATTGGTTAACCAATCAGAATGAAATGATTTAGATTCCCGATAAAACGTTTCTTGGTATTTACTTTCTTGATAATCACAATCCATCCAAAATATTACTGCAAATCAAACGGGGCCCTAATTTAATTATGATATTCACAACATAAAGTATATTCAGTGATTTTATTCATAAGCTGACATTTAATATTAGGTTTATATGACGGATCTTAGTTAATAGATCTAGGAAATATTAATTTTGATAACAACCAAACACAGAAAATATAATAGGGCATTAACTAAAAAAATTCTTGAAAGTCTATTATATTCTATGAGTCCAAAAGACAATTTTATTGGTATCTTAAATTCATAAGCTTTTTAATTAGCGAACAATATGCTCAAACGATACAATTACACTTATTAATGTAGATACAATTACATATATTAATGTAGATACAATTGCAATTCTAACTCTATCGATATTAATACAATAAAATTATGTTTCTAAAACAGCCATTGATGAGTAGTTGGACATGTATGATGAAACACCATAGTTGGCGGTGCTCTCTTTTTTTTGCCTTTCATTATATCCAACCGAAATCCCCTTATACTAACTCAACCGATTTGAATTTCTGGAGGTGGAATCAGCTTCACCAATGGCCCAATCCCATCAACCACCAGCTTCCCTCACATAATTCTCATAACAGCTTCTTTTAACAAAACCCTTTAGTTTCGTAATGAAGTTGATGTTGCTATCGAGTGGTGAGCAATGTTCAATGTGGGTGAAGTTGGGTTGACGTTTTGGCGGCTTGATTGATATGCCCTAAATGTAACTGACAACTTAGAGACATCAACCTCGGCATATGAGAGGTCCGAATCAACAAAGCTCCTGACTGACAACCAACACTCTCGTCCTAAATAAGGTCGGCTATGGTCGACATCACTGATCGCCTCATTATCGGGCATCATCAGATATCGCACCTACCTCGTTCATTAACATCGGCTAGGAATAAGCCGAGGTAGTAAGAATCACCTGTCCAACCTTGATTGGGAATCAACCAAGGTATTATGGATCACATAACCAACCTCGGTTGGGAGTCAGCCGACATACCAGCTACTCCAACATAACCTCGGCCCAGGCCGACGTTATAACCCCACCTGCCTTACCTCAGCTTTCCTACTGAGCCGAGATCATCATGAATAACCTCGAATTGAGAATCATCCAGACTTCACCAACCTCGTACTCTTCCAGGCCGAGGTTGGTACCAATCGAAGACACCCGAGCCTTTATGCGCATATGCGTGGCTGGGGACACGTGGACAAATCTGTTATAACCAAATTATTCCCCCCACGTGAGGGAATATTGAGGTCATCATTACTTAGTTGAGATCATCCGGATGTCACTCTCATATTGGCTCGATGCTCATGCACATGCTCATTACATGATTGGGGGGCACATTACACCCCCAAGCACTATATATAGAGGTCATGCTCTACCTTGTAAAAGGTTAGATAATTACAACCCTAGCTAAAACTCTGTCATTTCACACAGTATAGAGAGAAAGAGCACGAGAGATTGTATCCATGGCCGCTAGTGCCTTATATCAGTTACCTTACTCACACACTTGCACAGTGGGCGTAGGCTTAATTGGCTGAACCACTTAAACATTTGTGTTCATCCTCTTCTCCTCATCTCTATCTTTTATGCTTGTATATACTTGAGTTGCCCTTGTTATCCCTAATTTGATCTTACAAACACCTTGACTGGTGATGCTATTTCCAGCATCATCATTTTGGCACCGTCTGTGGGAACGAGAAGCTATCCCTTCATCATTTTCTGCTTAACCTCACCGGAGACTCAGGTGGTGAACCAGGCCTCACCCCTTGCGTAGAGTTGTTTCACCATTAAAAGAGGTCCATTAAGGTATTAAGCTCATATACTTCACAAGCTCTTTAGTGTTAACGTATTGCACCGGAATTACCACCACCTCTTCCACCACCTGGTACTGGAGTACCTAGTTCCAGCTAGGCACCGCCTCAGTCCAAAATAGCAGAGGTGGTAGCAAACTTGAGGTCTTTGGCTGCAACGCAATAAGCAATGAAGGAGAAATTTGCACAACTCAGTCAAAATATGATGAGACCACCTAGGATCTCACCGGAGACGATTACTCCGACAGCTGCTCAACTCCATCTTGAGGCCAGGAGACCACCCCAGGCACCTAGAAAAAACCAACCTACACCTCAGTGAAGGAGGGACGTTGCTGACCCTAGACGTTTGCGTCTAGGGAGGCAAGGGCACCCTTGCCCAGAGGATAGGTATGACGATTTGGAGGGAAAAGGCACTCTACAAGATTGTTGGGAGCCGTATGAGGTTTCAAATAACATAGTGCATCCTATCCAACAGAGCCGAGGTTGTGCAGGAAGAAGAGATAAAGGATCCCAACAAAGAGGATAAGCTTTTGATCAATTGATCAGAGGGTCGGCCTTTGAAAGGCTCAGCCTAGTAAATAACCTAAGACAGAGGTTGTACACGTCGAGAAGTGTAGCTGGCTCACAAAGGGAAGAGGGGGAACATCGGCCTCATCATGGTCGACCCCATATAGGACGAGGTAGGGACCAGGAAGAGGTCAATAGACGACATTATGCTGCGGCTGGGAAACCCTCAGTCCACCCCTTTGAGGTGGATAGGGACAACCTCGACCAAGACGACATTACAAGACCATAGAATGATTCCATCCAACATCTTAAAGAAAAGATAGGAGACCTCATCAAAATTTGAGACCCATTGCAAAGAGGTTTCTCAGAAGGCTCCCCATTTGTGGCTAGGATAGTGAGTTTTCCAACCCGTGCCAAGTTTTCCAACCCGTGCCAAATCCATGGCAGAGCTATTGGCAACTGTGAGAAAGGTCATGAATGCTGAAGAGGCCATGGACGCAAAGTATGAGGATGAAAACGGTGGTAGCAGCGGGAAGTTTCAAAGAAAGAAGGACGGAAAGAAGAGGTCAGCTGACGACAAGTTCGCACGCTATACCCCTCTAACTCTGAGCTGCAAACACATCCTCAATGAGATCAAGAATGACCAGTCTCTGAGATGGCCAGACAAGTCTGCATAAGAGGAACAAGAACTTGTGGTGCGAGTTCCACCAAGACCATGGCCATGTTACAGAAAAATGCTTCGCCTTAAAGGATGAGATTGAGAAGATTTTGAAATTCAGAAAGTTGAGGAAGTATGTTGATGGAAAGGCTCCAAAGAGGGGAAGAGATGACCCTAAAAATAAGAGAAACGATAAATGTCATGACGATACTCCAGTAAGAAGAAACGATGACTCTAATGGTGATGACGAAGAGGATCTGGACCTCCCACCAAAAGATGACAATGCCCTAGTGAAGAGGGTTGGTATGATCTCCTTTGGTGTTAACACCATATGCGGAGGACTAGCAAGGGGTGGCTCTAAAGTGGCTGATCAAAAAGCTCACATGTTAGAGGCCAAGTCAGTGGCCAAACTAGAAATGGTAAATCTGGCGTCTTCAAAAACCAAGCAGAAGAGAAAGAAAGTAGATATAGACACTCTTATAGTTAGGTTCTCCCGACTCGATTTCACAGGCATCTTAGCCCCACATGATGATCCTTTGGTAATTATAACAAGAGTGCATGGGTGCGAGGTACAGATAATTCTTGTAGATGGAGGAAGTTCAGCAGATGTGATGTATTGTCCTTGTTTTAAGAGCCTAGGCCTTAGCATAGCTAGGCTGGTACCCTATCATCATCTATTAATGGGATTCAGTGGCGAAAAAGTCCATCCATTGGGCATGTATGAGATGGACGTGCGAATGGGAGATGAGTGGCCTAAGAGGTTGACCCGAAAGGTCAATTTTTTTGTTATGGACGAAAACATCTTCTCGGCCTATAACCTCATCATAGGAAGAGTATCCCTTAAGGAGTTTGAAGTCGTGCCATCAATGGTCCACTAGATGCTAAAATTCATGGCCCCCTATGGGGTAAGGGAAGTGTAGGGTGACCAGACCATAGCACGAGAATGCTACTTCAACTCAGCCGAAGAGAAAGAGACCCATAAGAGAGAAACCACCACGTATAACATCGATACACTTAACCCTAGAGATCAAAAGAAGTTAAAGAAAGGAGAGGACGCGAAAGAGGTAGAATCCATTGTCCTCAAAGAGGACGAACTGGAAAAAACCATCCAGGTCGGCAAGGCCTTAAGAGCGGAGATTAAGGAAGAGATGATAAATTTCTTGAGGAAGAGGCAGAGTGTCTTCGTTTGGAGCCACGCAGACATGCCTAGCATCGACCCTGAGTCTATGTGCCACAAACTCAACGTGACTAAGGATGCTAAGCCAATCAAACAAAGATGAAGAGTTTACTCTAGGGAGAAGTACGATGTCATCCGGATAGAAGTCAGAAAGTTGGAAGATGCCGAGTTTATCAAGGAAGTCATATATCCGGAGTGGTTATCAAACGCAATCATTATGCCTAAAGCCAATGGAAAATGGAGGACGTGCATAGATTTCACCTACCTGAACAAGTCTTGCCCTAAAGACAATTATCCCTTACCTCAGATCGATCAGATGGTAGATGCCACGGCAGGGCATGAGCTTCATGGATGCGTATTCTGGTTATAACCAGATCTTTATGGATGTTGAAGACTTAGAGAAGACAACCTTCATCACCGACAAGGGGACATATTGTTATAAGGTTATGCCCTTTGACTTGAAAAATGTAGGAGCAACGTATCAACATCTTATGAATAAGATGTTTGAAAATCAAATAGGCAAGACTATGGAGGTGTATGTAGGCGATATATTGATGAAGAGCTTAAAGGCCTGCACTCACGTGGTAGACCTAGAAAAAACCTTCGATGCCATGGACTTATACATAATGAAACTCAACCCCACGAAGTGTGTATTCGGGGTAGGAGCTAAGAAATTTCTTGAAATCATTGTCAATTAGAGGGGAATAAAGGCGAACATTGAGAAGATAAAGTCTTTGCTTGACATGAAGACACCAAGAAGTATCAAGGATGTTCAGAAGCTCGCTGGAAGAGTAGTTGCACTCAACATATTTGTTTCTAGAGCGACGAATAAGTGTCTTTCGTTATTTAAGGTACTTAGAAAAGCCTTCGAATGGGACAAAGAGTGTGATGAGGCTTTTAATCAACTCAAGTCCTACCTCAGATCTCCCTTTCTCATATCTCGGCCCATAGTGGGAGAGAAGTTGTACATTTATCTAGCATTCTTTGAGTCAGCTATAAGTGCAGCCATAGTACGGGAAGGTGTTGGGGTCCAAAGGCCTATATACTTCAACAGTAAGGCCCTTTAAGGGTCTAAACAGAACTATCCTCGGATGGAAAAGTTGGCCTATGCTTTGATACATGTTTCTATGAAGATGAAGCCCTACTTCCAAGCGCACTCTATGGTCATCCTCACTGACTCCCCATTAAGGCAAGTCCTCCACAAGCCTGAGAAGTCAGGAAGGTTGATGACCTGGGCCATTGAGTTGGGAGAGTATAACCTTACTTACCAACCCAGGGTGGCCATTGAAGGGCAAGCACTTCCAAATTTTTTTGTTGAGTTCACATGGGAAGAGGTTGAGGTTGAGAATAACCTAGAGACTACAGAGCGATCAAATAACAATATCTTTCGAGACCCGAAAGAGGTTGTGTCCGACAGAGCCAAAAATAGAAAAGCTGAGAATGAGGAAGACTGGTACCTCTTCAAGCAAGGAATCATGTCATAGGGGAGATTTTTATAAGATAAAGATATCTGTAACCTCTTTGTTGACGGGTCTTCTTGCGAAAGTGGAAGCGGTGCAGGGCTGATACTCTCTGCTCCGGATGGTACCAACATTGAATATGCACTAAGGTTTAACTTCAAGGCATCAAACAACGAGTCAGAATATGAGGCCATGATAGCGGGCCTCTCCTTGGCAAAGACCCTTAGGGTAAGACAACTCCTACTTCATAGTGACTTAATGTTAGTTATTAACCAAGTGTTTGGAGTTTATGAGGCCAAGGATGAAAGGATGGCCAAATACCTGAAGAGGGAAATAATGATGTTAGAAGGTTTAGAAGAGGTAAAGATGAAGAGGGTACCTCGACAAAACAATAGCCACATAGATTCACTAGCAAGGTTGGCTTCAGCAATAAGGATAAATATCAGAAGGACAGTTCCAGTCGAGATCCTGCTCAAGCCGACCATTGAAGAAGAAGAGGTTAGTAACCCTTGGCTCAATTTGAACCTAGGGACTCATGGATGGACCCCCTTATTAGATATATCAGAGAGGGAGAACTGCCAGAATCAAAGCTAGAAAGGAAGAAACTGAGGTACAAAGATGCAAAGTTCTCAATAATAGGAGATGTCCTATATAAGAAAGGATTTCTACAACCTCTCCTCAGATGTGTTCATCCCACAGAAATTCCCCGCATCTTACAGAAGGTAAACGAGGGTTATTTCTCCAGTCACATAGGAGGAAGATCTTTAGCCAAGAGGATTATCACACAGGGATACTAGTGGCCGATCTTGGCCAAGGATGCTACAACTTATGTGAAGAGGTGTGACAAATGCCAAAGATTATCCACTATTCCCCATACTTCAAATGACATCAATAAGTTCTCCTTGGCCATTCGAAGTATGGGGAATTGACTTGGTGGGTCCCTTACCAAGAGCTGCAAACAACTATAGGTTTTTGATAGTTTCTATTAACTATTTCTCCAAATGGGTAGAGGCCGAGATGATGATCACGATTATAGAGCAGAAGACCTTCCAATTCATTTAGAAGTGCATTATATGCAGACATGGCCTTCCAAACACCCTCATCTCAAACAACGGAACCCAATTCAATTCTTCCTTAAAAAAATATTGCGAGAGAGTTAGGATCAAGTAATTTTTCTATTCTCCTGGCCGGCCTCAGGCAAATGGTCAGATCGAAGTCACAAATAGAACAATCCTTGACGGGATCAAGATGAGGTTAGAAGAAGCTAATGGGAGATGGACTAAAGAGGTTTATGCTGTGTTATGGGCCTATAGAACAACTTCTAGGACACCAATGGGGAAACCCCATTTATGTTAGCACATGGCTCAGAAGCTGTCATATCAACAGAGGTAGGACTTCCCACTCACAGGGTTCAGACCTATGACATTGAGAAGAATAGGGAGGAGAGAAGACTTGACCTAGATTTGATTGAAGAGAGAAGGGAAGACGCAAAGATCAGATAGGTAGCCTACCAACAGAGAACTGTAAAGTTCTACAATCAAAGGGTGAAATCAAGACCCATAGTCGTGGGAGACCTAGTGCCGAAAAAGACATTGCAGAAGGCAAACAAGCTTCACCCAAATTGGCATGGCCCTTACAAAGTGATCGAGGAGGTTATACCCGGGACCTACAGGTTGGAAAATCTTGAAGGGGAACCTTTTTCCAATCAATAGAATGCTGATCATTTGAAAAATTATTACATATGATGTTGCAATGATTCCTATGTAAATGTATCAACTTATGAGGAGATTATTAATGAAAAGATCAGTTCCTGTGTCAACTCTTGGATCATTAATTTGGTGAATATTTTATGGGGGTAACATCTTAGTTTCATGACCTCAGACCTTAAAACATCATAGTTTGGTGACAAGGTCTGAGGTGAACATCACACATGGATGACCTCAAACCTTAAACATCATTAAGATGGGTGAATATTTTATGGGGGTAACATCTTAGTTTGTGACCTCAGACCTTAAAACATCATAGTTTGGTGACAAGGTTTGAGGTGAACATCACACTTGGATGACCTCAGACCTTAAACATCATTAAGATTGGTGAATATTTTATGGGGGTAACATCTTAGTTTCATGACCTCGGACCTTAAAACAACATAGTTTGGTGACAAGGTCTAAGGTGAACATCACAATTGGAGGACCTCATACCTTAAACATCATTAATTTGGTGAATATTTTATGGGGGTAACATCTTAGTTGATGACCTCAGACCTTAAAACATCATAGTTTGGTGACAAGGTCTTAGGTGAACATCACAATTGGATGACCTCATACCTTAAACATCATTAAGTTGGTGGATATTTTATGGGGGTAACATCTTAGTTGATGACCTCAGACCTTAAAACATCATAGTTTAGTGACAAGGTCTAAGGTGAACATCACACTTGGATGACCTCATACCTTAAACATCATGAAGTTGGTGAATATTTTATGGTGAAACATCTTAGTTGATGACCTGAGACCTTAAACATCATTAATTTGGTGAATATTTTATGGGGGTAACATCTTAGTTTGATGACCTGAGACCTTAAACATCATTAATTTGGTGAATATTTTATGGGGGTAACATCTTAGTTTGATGACCTCGGACTTTAAACATCATAACTTGGTAACAAGGTCTGAGGTGAACATCATACTGGGAGGACCTCAGACCTTAGACAATTTTATAAGGTTAATAGAGACACCATTATATTGAGGCTTCTGGCCTTAATACAAACACATTGCATGACATAGAAAACCATTCAAATAACATTCAGCAAAAGAAATAAAGCCCTCTTCAGAGGTTGATATAGCATGAAGTTAAGAATTACAAGTCAAGATCTAACAGAAAATATTATCAGAAGTTACAGATCGATATGGGTCAGGAATAAGAAAAATGTATAGTAAGAGCTTCACGAAATGGGTTTTAAGTATTTGCAGCCTCAGGGTTGGTGACCATGCCCAACCTTCCTTGGCCAAGGTTGGTCACTTCTACCCCTCATCTTGAGGACTAACGTCTTCAGTCCTTGTGTCTTCTTGTTGAGCAGTCTCGACAGGTGCGGCACCTCCTTCCTCCTCAACCTCTTGCAAGGCCTGAGCAAACTGAGGATTGGCATAACCCAAACTAATGAAGTCAGAGGCTTCCAAGCTCACTGACTCTTTCTCTTTCATTACAACCCATTTTCCAGTGTCCTTAACACCCCTTTCAAGGTATTCAAAGCCAAAGTTGACAAATTCATCAGAGACCTTGTAGTCCTCCAAAATCTTCTCTGAGGTGTCATCCAGAGCATCCTTCACAACGACATCGACCTTGTGTTAGAGAGAGTTAGCCTGAGTCTTCAGAGCAGAGCTATGATCCTTCTTAATCTTTTCCATGTCCTTCTCCAGCCTCTTAACATTAGCTGCAGACTTATCTAAAGAAGCCTTCAAACGCTCCACTTCAGTATTCAGAGCAACCTCGGTCTTTTGGGCCTCTTTACCCTTCTCAATCAAAGGAAATTTCCTCAGAGTCCAGTCAACGAACTGGTGAATGGTGAGGAGACCCTGTAAAACATGTTAAGAAATGTTAGTTCAAGATTTGGTATAATTTAAAGTCGATGTTACACTTGAAAATAACAATAAAAGCCTTACTTGGATAGATCGGTGGAGGCTGAACTCGGCCAGCATAGGGGTGTCCAGAGAATGACAAAATCGTTTGTCAGCGTCAGTTATAACGGATCCGATGGCGTCTAAGGCCTTCAAACTTTGGCTAATAAGGCTATCACCAATCTTCAACTACTCCAGACGAGAAACTAACGCATCCTCAAAGTAGATGGGGATCGCGCGATCCCCCTTTGAGGTTTTCTTCTTCTGCCTCTGATCCTCAGGGGTAGGGTCATTGGACTTACTTTTGCTTGAAGCATCGGCCCTTAAAGTTGTGGGGGAGGCGGAGGCGGATTTAAACCTACTTTCTTCACCAGATTTGTAAGACTGGGGGCTGCCATTTCCCAGATATCATCTGAGACTTATGTCGGGCGCTCTACAAAAAGAAAGGTCTAAGTTAAAAGATCAGATACGTAGCAAAATCAGAAGTTCAACTTGTTGAAAAATAATGTAACTTATGAAGCTCGGTCAGGGGACTCGCACCAAGACCAGTCTCAGAGAGGTAGTAGGGGGTCATCAAATTCTCTTACTTGACTAGCAGACCATGCTCCCCCTGATCTTGAAGGTCTTTGAACTTCTGAAAGTTATTTTAGCTTAATCCAGGGTCGACCCTGGCATCCATTGACACATTTCCCCACCTCAGTGGTATCCTCGGCTCTAAAGATGAAGAGGGGACACAAGCACTAAATTCCCATGCCCCGGATGCGAAGAAGTATCATGGTTTCTAGTTATGTTTGGAAGTTTGGGTAGCCAGCAACATCTTCTTAGTAGACTTCCGAGCTAGAAAGTGGTAGTAACTCGGATGATTCCTAGCAGAGGATGGCACGTAGCACCTTGTGAATAACTGGACGGGAAGGTTTGAATGATGGATCGCCCTTCATAAGATGATAGCCCCAATCATTACTCTCCAGGCATTGGGGGAGATTTGGGAAGGAGCCAAGTTAATGTAGGATAAGATGGCCCTAATGATAGGATGAATGGGAAGATGAAATCCCAACTTATCTGCTCATATTGGTAGATCTCACCATCTCGGCTGCTAAAAGCCCTTTCATCCCTCAGAGGCCTCCTAAGTTTTATTGAGGGACCTATAGAATAAAGATGCCTGAAAGCTAAGAGGTCGAGCTCGCTGACAGTGGTCTCTATATCGGCTGCCTCCGAGGTGTCAACATCGCTTTCTCTACCATCATCCTCGTCCCGGGGAACGTCGGCTTGGGCAAGGGTGGGAGCACCATCAGGGAACATCTGAGCGAACTCAACCCCTGTAGCCGCCCATAAGGTAATAACATCAAATATTGGGGGAATAGCCACACTAGGTCCTATAATTTCGACATCAGAGGAAGAGTGTGAAGTGCTAGAACTCTTGCTAAACGAGGCACGGCTAGAAACCTCGTCTTGGTCAGTGGCTTGATCCATCCTGACGGAATAATCCATGGCTTCTTAAAAAGAATCCATAGACATGGGGTCTGAGGTGGATGAATCAGACTCAGACATTGGCGTGGGTTCCAATGGAGTGTCCACTAGCTCAACTGGGTCTATTGGGTCAGGGTATATTAACCTTAGAGGGGGTGGAAATATAGGTCTGAGAGGGAATGCCTCTTCCCTACGAGCTTCCTCTTGGGCTCGTTCTATTTGCCTAATCTTATCTAAGGCTTTCTCCCTAAGAGAGGGGAATTCATCTAAGAGTTGATAAAGGGGTCTAAGCATATGAGGACGACCTTACACTTAAGGACTCAGGCAAAAAACAAACAGGATGACACAACAGTTAAAGATCAAATGTGGTTATTTAAAAAGAAAGTTAACCAAAAAGAGTCAAGAACAACTCACCGGAAAGCTCATAAACTCATCGAAAAACTCATAAACTCACCGAAAAGCTCAAGCCGAGATCGAAAAATGCAAGGAAAATTAAAAATCGCAAATTACCAAAGCAAGATGGAGAGGATACCTGGATAACCGTGGAATAAGGGGGAGGAATACATTAATCGAAGAAACTCATCAATTGCAGCGACAAAGCTCTGGAAGAGAGAGAATAAAGAAGGTTCAAGCGAGATAAATGGAGGAAAATGAGAAAGAAAGAGGAGGGGAAGGTTTTTAACCCTTAAAGATGATTGCACACATCATAAGGCCCATCATTGACTTTGGAGCCCAAAAGATAAAGAGCATCTTTATACCTGTCAGGCACGCTACCCACTTCAATTCTTGACACTTGTTAAGGGGATACTCGCACACCAGGAAGAATGGCCTCGGCCTTGCAAATACCCCTCAATCACCTACTCACATAGGTAACTAAGGGCTAGGGTGTGATTGATATGCCCTAAATGTACCTGACAACTCAGAGACATCAACCTCGGTATATGAGAAGTCCGAGGCAACAAAGTCTCCTAACTGATAACCAACACTCTCGTCCTACATAAGGTTGGCTATGTCCGACATCACTGATTGCCTCATTGCCGGGCATCATCAGAGATCGCGTCTACCTCGTTCATCAATATCGGCTAGGAATAAGCTGAGGTAGTAAGAATCACCTGAACAACCTCGGCTGGGAATCAGCCGAGGTAGCAAGGATCGCATAACCAACCTCGGCTGGGAGCCAGCCGACATAACAGCTACTCCAACATAAGCTCGGCCCAGGTCGACATTATAACCCCACCTTCCTTACCTTAGCTTTTCTACTGAGCCGAGATCATCATGAATAACCTTGAATTGAGTAGCAACCAGACTTCACCAACCTCGTACTCTTCCAGGCCGAGGTTGGTACTAATAGAAGACAACCGAGCCTTTACGCGCATATGTGTGGCTAGGGACACGTGGACAAATATGTTATAACCAAATTATTCCCCCCACGTGAGGGAATATTGAGGTCATCATTACTTAGTTGAGATCAGCCAGATGTCACTCTCATATTGGATCGATGCTCATGCACATGCTCATTGCATGCTTGGGGGGCACATTACACCCCCCAAACACTATATATAGAGGTCATCCCCTACCTTGTAAAAGGATAGATAATTACAACCCTAGATAAAACTCTGTGATTTCACACAGTATGGAGAGAGAGAGCTTGATATATTGTATCCATGGCCGCTAGTGCCTTATATCAGTGACCTTACTCACTCACTTGCACAGTGGATGTAGGCTTAATTGGCTGAACCACTTAAACATTTGTGTTCAGCCTCTTCTCCTCATCTCTATCTCTTATGCTTGTATATACTTGAGCTGCCCTTGTTATTGCTAATTTGAGCTTACAAACACCTTGACTGGTGGTTCTATTTCCAGTATCATCATTGATATTAACAATCTTAGGGCCCCCAGATTGCGGAGAGGCCGTTGCTACCTCCATCAGATAGGGAACATTTTAATTTTTCTAATTTAAGTCAAGCTTCTCTTTACAAGAGTGGACTCAGTGAGTTGTGGACTTTTGATGAGTAGATCTCAGATTATGAGTCGTTAAGGTTTGTAGAGGGTGATGGGTGTAAGTATGTGGGGTTATATCATTATTGTATTTCAGTATTTGTAATTTAGGAATGGGGAATTAGAACACATATGTCTCTTTGATAAATTTTAATTTACAAATATGGAAGTGAAGTCAGTCAAATATGGGGTTATAACAATAGAGAGTTTTTTTGGGTAAACTATTAATAACCTCTCATGAATTCAATTAATTTAAATTTTGGGATTGTTAAATTCATTTTACCTGCATTATATAAAAGATTGTGGGGGAACAATTACGTCCTTATTCATACCATGAGACCATTTGATTCATTTCCACATATTGCAGTTGTTTTCAGCTTACTAAGGTGAAAAAATTAGACTTTCAAACCTGATTAGGTGAACAACATCTGGCTAAAGTGAATAATCAAAGGGAGGGATCTATTTTTGCTCCCCTACTTTATTTATCAACTTTTGTTATCTTTTTAAAGATTATTTTGAGTTTTTCCCTGCTTTTGTGACTAGTTTTATAATACACCTTCACTTTTTTTTAAATTTGCAACACATGCTCATTCTGTTAACTTTCCATCCAAATAGTTAAAAAGAGTAAAAAAATTGTATTGCAATTAAAAAAACATTTTTAACTGTTTTTTAGAAACAAAAATGGGGAAAACTATTAAAAAAAATTTAAATATCATTAAAACATTTTTTTTCAAAAAAAAAAACAACGTTTTATCAAAAAATAACTTTTTCTTTTAATTTTTTTATTAAAAAAAAAGATTTTTTTTAATCAAAAAATAGCTTTTTTCTTTATAGAAAAATCTATTTTTTTTTATCCCGAGTTAACTATTTTATAAAAATGAAAGAATATTTGTTAAACTAATAAATAAAGTATAGTTTTTTTTCCAATAGGATAAATTTGTTTTTTAATAAAAATGAAGTCTAATGTAAAGTTGTTTGCAATAAAAACATTTTTTTAATATAAAAACAGTTTTCCAAGAAAAACAACTTTTTAAATTAAAAAAATAGTTTTTTATATAGAGAAAAAATTAAAAATATTTTCAATAAAAGGTATAAAAACAATTCTTATTTAAAAAATAGCTTTTAAAAGTCAAAAGATTTTTTTTTTCAATAGTTGTGTCGTAAAATAAAAGTGATACTATTCTGACTTTTTAATAGATGTCCATTAGAAATTTTCCCTTTTTATTTTATTTGACATTTTTTATTTTTAAGACTTTTTTCAATTATTTTGAAAAAGTTTCAAAATTTTTAAACATATTCCGCTGAAGTTTGTTTATACATATAAAAAAAATAGATTACTAATAATTGGAGGTTGAAATATTTTTTTAAATTGGGGGTCTTTTGCAAAACTGGTCAAAAAAGGAAGGGGGCACGAAATGTAAATATACTAATGGTTTGGATGGAAAGTTAACAGAATGGGGGTGTATTGCAATTTTTTTATAAAGTGGGGGTGCATTGCCAAACTGGTCACTAAAGAGGGAGAAAAACTCAAAATAACCCTCTTTTTTATTTTATACTTCTTGAGTGATGATTGATATTTATATTTAGTTTTTTAATATCTTAGATAATTTTTTTTTTTTAGATTTTATTTATGTAATTTAATTATAATCTTATGGGTCCTCAAAGATTTCTCAATGCAGGATTTTTTTTGGAAATTACAATATATATATCACTATAAATTATTATTATTTATTATTACAAAGGGAAAGAATCTCAATAACACAAAATGTGCAATATGACGATCAAAATAGTATAGCCCGCGCATCGCGCGGGTTTATATCTAGTTATATATATATATATATATATATACCTACATTAATCATTGTAACACATGTGAACTTCTTAAAAAAATATTATTTTTAGTCCGTCCTGAGTGGTGGATCCACTATAGATCCAAGCGGGGCAGTCGCCCCACTTAAGATTTGAAAAAAAAATAGGGTTAGTCCAATCGATCATCTCCAAAGTTTTCAGGGTAGGTTTTTAAGATGGGGTCTTCATCAAGTTGTTTCTGTTTCATCAGGTGTGCTTGGATTGAGTCTTAATGGTGCTAGCGGAGTTAACTCATTTTTGTACTTCATAGTAAGCAAAATTTAATTATTATCACTATTAAAATTTGGGTATTGTGAATATTTATTAAGAGTTGTTTATTTCTTGAAATTAATTAGGTATTGTTAATAATGATTGAGAGTAGTTGTTTGGGCATTATAAAGCTATACTTTGTATAAAACTCGAAATAACAAAAAAAAATTGCATCCCGAACCCCTGTACCACTCGAAACTTTCGCTCCACTTCACCCAAATTTCTGGATCAGCCATTGTCTGTCCTTATCATTAATTTTTAAAGAGCCTGAATATTTATTACTATATTTTCCAAATATAAATGATGTTAGCTTAAAATTTTACAACAAAATAACTCGTTGAAGGACTGATTCTTGGCTAAATTCACGATCTTTACCATATAAATATACATTAGAACAACTCCATAATTTCATTGTCTGACTTACAGATTTAGAAGCACATTAAACTGCACCAGCTTTGATAGCCTATTTATTACATTTTGTACACTAGTCTTGTATATGGCTTCGAAGCAGGGCCGACTCTCAAATTTTAGAGGCCCTAGGCGAACAATTAATTTGGGGCCCTTTACATTAATTTTTTTATATAGAAAATGTGTTCTTCTCGCATTTTTCGATGCAAAACTATCAATTAAATCATCAAATTTAATTATTGTTAACAAATCTTCTTCAATTGATAAAATGGCAAATCCATTTTATCTTTCTTGTGACATGGTAGAACGAAGGTAAGATTTTATTAATTTTAATTTTGAAAAACTTCTTTCGGTCGAGGCAACCGTAACGGGTATTGTCAAAATTATTCTATAGGCAATACAAGCATTTGGAAAAATACAATCCATTCTTTTATTATATTCTAACACGTCAATTGATTATCTAATTGTTCATTATCTAATTCTTCTAAATATCTAGTGGTAAAGCTTCAACACGTTCATTTTCTAATTGTTCATTATCTAATTTTTCTAAATTTTGATGTTCAACAACATTTTCATTATGTAAATCTTCTATATTTTTATGTTCAACATCTATTTTCTTTTGTTTATTAATATGTTTATTTAGTGAACCTGCTAGTTTTGATGTTTCTTCTTCAACTTTTTTTTGTCTTTTTCTTTTTTCGTGATCGGAGGGATATTTTCTAGTAGACATATTCACACAACAACAAGTGTAATTTGCAAAAAAAAAAATTAATCAAATCACAAGATTCTCAACAATATTGACAAACAATATTAAAGAAAAATACTAAAGAGGAACAATAGAACCTGATTTGTAACCAATTTGAGAGCAATCTAAAATATTAATTTGTAAATGCCCAAATAACAAATTGGAATCTACCAAAAAAAAAACAAAAATGTTACTAGTAAAACAAATAAATTTATATAGTGGGATATAACAAAGCAAGTGAATAATATATACTTACACAAACAAGCTCCAATCAAGCTCTAACTTTCTGAAATTGAAACCCTAGATTTTTAACCCTTATTTTGATGAGGTTAATTCAGGAAAAAAGGGGGGCTGCTTGTTTTTTTGGGGGGTGAGGGCTTGGGGGCTGCCGAATTTTTTTTTTTTTTTAGTCGGGGGGGTGTGGGGACATCGGCAGCTAAGGGTTGGGGGGGGGGGGGGGGTTTAAGGTAGGGGTTTATTCTTATTTTGGTTAGTAGAGAAATAGAGTAGTGTGAGCGAGAGAGAAGAAGAGTGGGAAAAGAAAGTGGGTGAAATAAATGAGAGAGTTAGGGTTAGAATAGAATAAGTAAATGGGTTGGGTTGGGTTTTCGTTAGGTTGAGTTATGATGGTGGTTTATTGTGTGGGTAGTGTGTAGGTGGGTTATTATATTGTTGTTGGGTTTAGTGTGTGGGTTTATTTTAAATAGAACAAAAAAAAATTTGGGGGAGCCTTTTTTTAAGTGATAACTCTAATTTTTTTGGGGGCCCTTTTTTTAACAACTAATTTTTTTTTATACCTAAATTTTTTTTCTTCGGAAGGGCCCCAATTAATTGGGTGCCCTAGGCGGCGGCCTAACCCGCCTATGCCTAGAGCCGACCCTGCTTCGAAGTATTCGAAGATCGAGTAGTACATTAAATGATTGTTCGGATGGAGCTTTGTCATTTTTTAGAATTTAAATATATTATCTTAGAATTACAAAATGAATTAATATTCTCAAAATGAATTATGAGATTATGTAAAAAAAACATAAACTGTGAGAATTTAGTGATTTGAAGAATTGGAAAATCAACAAAACAAATCGCCAGGTGAAAAATGTTTCTCTCTCTCTCTCTCTCTCTCTCTATATATATATATATATATATATATATATATATATATATATATTGATTTTCTCTTTGTATAGAAAAAAATCAGTTTTTCAATAAAAATGCTATAAGATTCAATTTATAAAAAGCATATTATAAATTATGTACCTATAATGTATGCAAAAATCTACTTGTAGTAAGAAAAACTTTAAAAACTTTGGTAGAGGTCATTTGACCAATGTAAACCAAAAAATCTCACAAATCCTTCTCTCTCCCCAAAATTGAAAATCAAAATAATATGGGTTCCTCAAAATGAAAATGTTACTATCATCCTATTTAGACCCATTTTCTTGCCATTTCGTAGTGATGGGCAGCCGGAGTATTTTTTTCTGTTAGTGGGATCCAAATTATATTTCTCTTTTAACATCACAATTTATATAGTTTATACTTTGTAATACTGTGAAAAGTTGATGAAGTATAAATAGGGGATGGTTAATGAAATTTAAACTTACTAGATTTTAACCTCGCGTGATGCACGAACTGTTAAAAAATAGCTTGTATAATTATACTCGTAAACCTTTCATATATTATCATTCATTTAACAGAAGGCTGAATCTTGAGGTGGAAACTTAGGGAAAAAATTTCATTAGGAAAGATGTAGAACAAATAATTGATTGTAGCATCCCAATATTGTAATACAGATGATCCCCTTTAAAGGCTATAGCTTCACCATTCCAATTTGCATTAACAGTACCAACCATCCAGAATATATATGTAAGGAAAACTAAATAAAACAAAGCTTTCTTAGTAGATGTATATCAAAAGATAAATATAAAAATTGCATTATTCAATACGAAATAGTAGACACCCTTAATGTCTATCTAATTGGGTGCTGAAAATGCAAACCGGTAAAGTAATACCCCATGTATAAATTTCCAAACAACCTTTAAAACATACAAAAAACCCCGAAACAAAATTTCTTTTACATGGAAATATAGCACACCATATATTTTTCTTGTATTGACATATTGTCAAACACTTGTAAGGCAACAAAAAAGGGTTCTCCCAATTACTTCTTCCAAGTAATACCACCGATATAAATTTGCAAGCACCCTCTTAAACGTATAAACATCATTAAAAAAATCCTTCATATATAATATAATTAATAATAGCATTATTTATTACCCCATAAAACTTTGAAATGTCCTCTACACTTGAGACTTGCCCATCCGTAACTATATGCATGAATTTTATTATTAATATATATTTTGTAAGTTTATGGAAGTCCCAAGAATAACAGAGCAATAAGACATTAACAGATATGAACCAACTAAACTAATGAAACAATGTTACAAATACCTATTATGCATTACTAGATGTAGAAACAAAAGCAAAAAACAAAAAAAAACATTACTTCAAAGAGGCGAAAAGTTTAGTACCTTGACAATAATATTTTATCTTTTACACTTTGATATTTGAAATATATGCATGGCTTTGTTCTCTCATTGTTCAAGGTCCGATCATTGTTCACAAAAATATATGTGTTGCTTTGTACGTTATGGAAAAGCAATGCAATCGTCTATCCCTTTGACTGATTCAATCTCACTCCCTTTATTAACTAAAGATTCAATTGAATTGACATAGTTAGTTTATGTTTTTTACTGAGAGAGAAAGATACAAATGGTTTTTTAAGAAAGGGAGTAGAAACGATGGAAGAGAGGAAGGAATGGAATAAAATTTTGAGAGGGAGAGGAAAAGACAAACGATAGGAACCACATGGCGTCACACAAATTAGAGCACTAATTTTGAGTGTCGCGCGGAAAATCTACACTTAGAGACACCATTTTTATATTCACTAAATTTTAACCCATCGCGCGTCTTTACATTATTATATGTAAGGTGTATTGTAATTGTATTTAGATAAAAAATTGATACATTCACGTTTTAGCACATAAAATTTCATGTAATGGTAAGTAAACTCTTTCTAACAACACAGCCAAAAAATATAACTACATTGCATATGTACTCATTTATGTTTTATTTAAACTGGATGAAGTGATAATTTTCTTTTTTTAGAAAGGAAAATTTTAACATCAAAAGACCAATGAATTAGAAATGATAAACAAAAGTAAGCAAAATGGGTACTTATATACAATCAAATCTTTTTCTATTTCCATCACAATATGCCCAAATTAATGTAATTCATAGCATTTGTGATGATTTCAAAAGTCAAATAGACCTTCGCATAAGCCCATATCAAAATATCTCAAACACTGAATAAAATTTGAACGGCTAAATATTACTTCATTCTAACACCAAGACCCACTGTCAATTTCAGGGGTCTTAGATACACTACTGTTAACAACATCATAATCTAATATGATATATAAAATTAATTTATATAGAATATGTCTCAATTATACTTGTTTATATACCTTACAGTAACTCAAGGAAAAACCATCATTCAAGAACCCTGATGAGTTTTACATTAAGATAATCAATACAAAAACTGCTGGGGTTTGCACCAATCAATTATTGGGGAGCATGTAAGAGTTGCTTCTTATTTGTTGAGATATAAAAACACCACTTCGTCCTTCATTTCTTATCCTCTTGTTCCTCCTTTGGTGATTGACCTTGACCAGACACTAGCATCTTCAGCAACTCTCAAAGAATATTCTTCTAATTTGGGTACTTCAATTGTTGACTTGATGACGAGGAAGGGGAAAGTGCTCGAATTCTTTGCCAAATCTGCTCCTGGTACCGATGGGGCAAAGAAAAGCAAAGAGGATATCCCAGCTGAAGGGTCTAAGAAAAAGGATGTTGCTCCATCTGGGGGAGTGCTTAGAAAAAATCCCCCTATTGCTCCAAAAGAAGTAGCACCTTTGATTGAAGGAGTTGATGTTGTTCAAGAAGGGTCAACACCTTTAATTGAAGGGGTTGCTGCTACTTAAGGAGAGGCAGAACCTTTGATTGAAGGTGTTCATTTAAAAAGATTGAGAAGGGTTCCTGCTGAGAAACCTTTGGATGCTTCCACCCAACCTCTTGGGGTTGGGATACCTTAAAGAGCTACTCCCCCAGCCATCATTACTCCTGGCTTGGCTAAGAAATTGATCTATTCTGGGACTCTCCCTGATTGCCGAGCTACTGAAACTTCTACTCCTCGGGAGAAAGTCACTGATTTGGCAGCCCTACATCTTTCATCAGTAAGTATTATTATGTTCATCTTTTTTATTCTTCATATATTGTTCATATCCTGATTCAAACTTTTCTTCTTCTTACAATTTTTGGTGTACTTTAATAATTTTGTGGAGAATGATGAAGCTATCAAAGCTTCAGCTTTATCTAGTGGAGTGGAGGAAGCCCTTGTTGGGTTATTACAATCTTTGAAAGAATCCCGATAGAAGTATGAGGAAGATAAAGCTTCCTGGGAGAGTAAAATCCAATCTACGGAGACATCTCATCAACAAGCTGATACAGCTCGAGATCAGGCTGTAAATGCCTCCAAGGAGTTGGAGGAAAAATTGAATGTTGATCTTTCCAGCAAGATGGAAGCTGATGGCAAGCTTAAAAAGGCTGAACGGTGTAAGAAAGAGCTTGAGTAGAAAGTGAAGTCTGTTGAAGAGCTTTTTAGGGACAAAAACTTCCTTGAAGAGAGCTAAGAGGAAAGTTGTTGTGAAGAAGTCCTTTAGCTCTAGCTGGGATAAAGGATGGAATAAAGATTTGGCTGATGCCTCTTCCCAGATGGACTATGAAAGTTTAAAATACTTCATAGATGGATGGGTTGCAGCTTTGAAGGAGTTGAATGTTACAGATGATTCTGAATTATTTCAAAAACGCACTCATGGCCCCCCTCCTACTATCGAAGAAGAAGAAGAAGATGAAGCTGCATCTGATGAATCTTCTATGGTGATAGTATAACAAACACCTGTTATTACCATTCCTCAATCTTCCGAGAAAGTTTAGCAGGCAACAACTTCTACTGAGCAATGCCAACTGCCCTCTAAACAACCAACTTTGTCATCCAAATCAGCTGAAGATGTTGTAGGAAATAAGGAGAAGGTGTAGAGTTGTTCGGCTCCTTAATTATGTTGTTTTTATGTTTTTCCCTTTTTGTTGTAACTTTGGTTGTACTTTCCCCTCCTGTGATCAATAAAATGAACTTTGTTATTTATTCTGAGCTTTCTCCATTAATTGCTCCATATGTATCGTTGTTGATCCATTTTTACTTTTCCTTGCTAGTTTATTGCCAGGATGGAACTCTTGTCAGCTCATGATATAGAGTTGATGAAGAAATGTATTGATTACTTCAAGGCTGGTCATACAAATTTCACTGAAGTTGAAATAGTTAATATCCTTAGACTTAATGCCTCCGAGAAAGAAATTAAGGCTTACCAATATGTAAAATGTCTGCTTGATCGGGTGATGGCCAATAATGCTGCTTATATGAAATGATTGAACACCTTCAAGGAGTGATCGAGGAACTTTAACTTCAACACAAGTAAACCACTGCACTTCTGCATGAGGGTTATAAGAAGAAGTACCAACAGTTGATTGTTGATTGGGGTTATGAAAAATTTACTTCAGCCCACAGGAAGAGAGATAGTGTGCTTAAACTTGAAGTTGAGGAGCACAAAAACATTTCCAAGATGTTGGAGGAGGAAAATATTGCCTTACGAGAAGAACTGAGACAACTAAAGTTTGCCTCTTCTACGAAAGCTCTAGTCACGGTCAGTGATGAGGGATTTTCATTTTTGGAAACTAAAAATGCTACATTGAGAAAAGAATTGGAGGATTTGAAACGAGCCAGGCCTACGTCTTCCTCGAGGGGTAAAGCAAGAGATGGTCGGAGTAGCATTGAACAGACTAGTACTCTACAAGCCTTAGCAATTCAAGTTGTTCAATTGAAAGCCAAAAGTAAGCTCTGGTTGAGATGTCCCAGAAAATTCAAAGTCTTACCGAGAAACTTTCCAATCAGGGTTCTGCATTGGAAAGTAAAAAAACTTGGTGAAGAAACTTCATCAACAAGTTGAGAGATTAACTTATCAATTTCACAAGTAACCTAGAGAGTTTTGGATGGGAGGATACAATGAAGATTTGTTCCATCTTGATGCCAGGTTGAAGTAGTCAAACAATGAGGGGTATAAGTATGGATGGATGAATGCTCTAGCTGTGATGCACGTTGAAAAAGGGAAATCGTTGTGGGAGTGGTGTGATCTTGATCTGTCAAATTCTCCTTTCAAACTAGACGTTATCTAGATTCCAGTCAGTTCCATTCCTTAGTGTTTGATCTCCAAATACCTTGGTCATTACCAACTTAATGAAGATTTTGAGATATCCCGTCCTCCATATTTACTTGATCATCCAAGTTTGATCAATACTAGGATGTTTCAGGATTTAAATTATATCAATTCTCCTTTTGCTTTAGATGATCCTCCAGCTGGAATGGATCATGTACCTAAATCGGAAGGAAAAAGGCCAATAGAATAGGAAATTTGTATTCAATGAATAAAAGTTCTTCTTTGTGTAATTTTCTTTCCTTGGAAATAGATTATAAGATGTTTTGCTCAACACATTGTATATATATCTATAAAGGGACAATTTGTCATGTTTTGTTTTAATTGCCTAAATAGTGGAACTTTGCCCCATTTGTTGCATAGATGTAGTGACTTGTCACCCATAAGTTCCTAAGAAATAGAATTATTTTTATCTGATGGTCCTGCTTAGTTGTAGCAATCTTATCTAGATTACCTTGGTGCCTAGGCAATGGATGCCCCTTGAGGTCACCCATCTTATTGCCTAGTTTTGGATGCCCCTTGAGGTCACCCATAATTAAACAGGCCTTGCCTTGTATGATTTTTATGGCAACATTGTTGTTTAAGTTTATTGATGCCGACCAACTTTAGTTGGTGGTTGCTGATATGCCGACCAACCATAGTTGATGGTTCTTGATGCCTTCTTACAAAATTCAAGTGTAGTGTGCAACACGAGTACTCCGAAAAAAATTGAACTAAAAAGAATATGGGAAACTATCATTTTTATTCATATTGAAAGAACGCAATACATGTGATTCTACATTAATGATAATATTGGCGTAGATGATCTGCATTCCATGCTTTTTTGAATTCTTCCCCTTCTAAAGTTTCTATTCTATAGGTTCCAATTCGAACAATCGTTGTTTCACGATAAGGCCCATGCCAGTTGGCCTCCAACTTATTATGGTTCTGAATGAATTTCTTGAGTACATAATCTCCCTCCTTGAGATCATATTTCTTGACCCGTTTATTATAAAACATGGCAGTCCGTTGCTGGTAAGTGGCATTTCGAATTGCTGCATCTTCCCGGACTTCCTCAAGCATGTTTAAATCTAAGCGTCTCATCAAATCGCTTACTGGAGTGTTGAAATTAATCACCATATGAGTAGGTAGACCCAGTTTAGCGGGTATGAATGCTTCACTTCCAAAGGCTAATATGTAAGGAGATTCCCCAGTTGCTATTCGGGGAGTTGTTCGGTAAGCCCATAACACAAATGCAATTATTTAATCCAATTTTCTTTCACGTCATCCAACTATTTCTTCAACCCGTTCAACAGAGTTCTGTTGGTTAAATCTATTTTCCCGTTACTCTAGGGATGGCCTGGTGCATAATGAATCTTTTGAACATTGGAATGTTGACAGTATACAACGAATTTCTCATTATCAAATTGGGTACCATGATCAGTGATGAAAGCATGTGGAAGACCATATCTGCAAATAATATTTTTCCAGATGAACTGATAGACCCTTTTATATACCATGTTAATGAGAGGTTCAGCTTTTGCCCATTTCATGAAATAATCAACAGTGACTACCAAGTATTTGAATCATCCTTTAATAGTTGGCAGATGCCCAACCAAGTCTATTCCCCGCATAAAAAATGGCCATGGTGAGGTAATTAGTGTTAATAATGCATGGGGAGTTCTTCATATGGTAGAGAACTGTTGACACTTTTCGTATTTCTTAGCATAAGCTGTGTAGTCAGCTCGCATCATTGGCCAATAATATCCCTACATCGTTATCCTCTACAAAAGAGTTTGACCTGCTACATGAGCTCCATAAGAGCTTTCGTGAATTTCTTCTATCAGATCTTTAACTTCTGATGGATGAACACATCTCTGTAGACCTACTATTATACCTATTATGTATAGAACTCCATTGTTTAAGACATACCTAGCAGCTTTAAACTTGAGCCTCTTGGCTACAAGTTGATCGATTGGTAAAATACCTTCTTCAATATACGCCCTGATAGGATCCATCCAGGAAGGTCCCATATCCAAAGTGATGAACTTCACCATTAAACCGTCATCAATTCTTCGGTCTGTAAGTATCTCAATAGGAATCGTTCTTCATAGCTCGGTGCAAGTTGTTGAGGCTAACCGAGCTAGTGCACCAACCTTCGTATTCTCCAATCTTGGTATTCTAGTCACTTGGACCGCTGCAAAATTGAATACAATCTCCATAGCTTTTGTGTGATACCTAGACATGAATTCTCCCTTTGTCGCGTACAACCCAAGAATCTTATTTACGACTAGTTATGAATCACTAAACACCGTAACTTGCTTCGCCTTAAGTGTTTTGGCTAAACTGAGGCCCACAATCATATTTTCATACTCATCTTCATTGTTGGAAGCTTTGAATTGGAAAAGCAGATCATATTCTATATCTAATCCATCTGGACTATTAAGAAATATTTTGGCTCCGCTTCCTGTGGCACACGAAGAACCATCAACATACAAATTCAATACAAGGATACAGTTATCAAACCCTTTGTTTGATAAAGTCCCATGATGGAATATTTGGTGCTTCCTTTTATCATCAGTCAACTCTGGGCTTTTATCAGAAGATTCTTGTTGCTCGATCACCATCCCCTCCGGTAAGTCTGCTGATGGGAGTTAATCGGGGGTGGTTTTTAATGATCCTATAACATCCGCAGGTTGTTCTGCATTAGACCCCTGTTGGTCGAAGGAATCTGGGTAAGTAAATTCAGCAATGAAATCCGCCATTGCCTGCCCTTTGAGAGAAGACCTTGGCTCATAGACAATGTCATATTCACCTAACTCCACCGCCCAATACATCAATCTTCCAGATTTTTCTGGCTTGTCTAAAGCCTGTCTGAGTGGCAGATCAGTGTATACCACTATGGTATGGGCTTGGAAGTATGGTTTCATTCTCCTGCTCGTCTCGATCAATGTTAATTCTAGCTTTTCCAATTTTGGGTACCTAACCTCTGCTCCTCGAAATGCCTTGTTGGTATAATACATCGGCTTCTGCACTTCGTCGTCTACTCTTATCAACGCTGAACTGACTGCACTTTCTGAGACAGCTAGGTATAAGTATAATTTCTCTCCCACTACCGGCCTGGACAGCAAAGGAGGTGTCCCCAAATATTTCTTCAACTCTTGGAATTCCCTCTCACACTCATCATTCCACTCGAAAGTTTTTCTGGGTGTCTTGAATAATGGAAGACATCCGTCAGTTGCTCGTGAGATGAACCTATTGAGAGCTGCAACTTACCCCATAAGGCTTTGTACTTCCTTCTTCGTAGTTGGAGATTGTAATTCTATCAAGGCTTTGATCTTGTTAGGATTTTCCTCGATGCCTCGTTGATTCACAATATACTCGAAGAACATGCTTTCTTGTACGCCAAAGATACACTTGGTTGGGTTCAGCTTCATTTGATATTTCTCCAGCTGGTCAAATGTTTGGCCCAGATCGATTATGTGTTCAACAGCTTTCTTGATCTTAGTCAGCATGTCATCGACGTAAACCTCCATGTTTCTACCAATTTGCTCTGCGAACACCTTGTTCATTAGCCGCTGGTATGTAGCACCTGCATTTTTAAGACCAACAGGCATAACATTGTAACAGTATGTTCCCCTTGGTGTAATAAAAGAGGTATTTTCCCTGTCTTCTGGTTTCATGTTAATTTCATTGTAGCTGGAATAAGCATTCATAAATATTAGCAATTCATGCCCCGAAGTAGCATATACTATATGATCAATTCAGGGTAGAGGGAAGTGATCTTTGGGGAAGGATTTGTTCAGATCTGTGAAATCCACGCACATTTTCCATTTATTATTATTCTTTTTTACCATCACCACATTGTCTAACCAATCAGGATATTTGACATCCTCAATAAAAGAGGCCTTTTGTTGTTTCTCTACTTCCTCTTGAATAGCCTGGTTCTTCTCTAGGCTAAAGAGCCTTCTTTGATGCTTCACCGATTTGATATCCTTATTAACATTGAGTTCGTGACACAGAAAGGCTGGGTCTATCCCCAATATATCTTCATGACTCCACACGAAAGCTTGATTTCTATGCCTAAAAAATGCCACCAACTCTTGCTTTATTGTTGGATCAAGTGAAGCGCCAATTTGAGTTGTTCTTTCTAGTCATTCATCGTCCAGAATAATGTTCTTCATTACTTCCATGACCAGACCCTTCACGAGCTCTGATTTATCTCTAGCGTCCAGTGTCTCAATCTTTGAATCTTCAGACTCATCCACTTGGTAAGTGGTAGTCTTCTTCCTAGTATCCTCCAACTCTTCTTGTTCGGTAGATGAATAGTAGCATTCTCAAGCTACTTTCTGATCGCCTTTCATAAGTCCCACAACAAAGTTGGTTAGGAACTTTAAACACCGGTGTACTGTGGATGGCACTGCTTCAAACTTTTTCAGGCCTAATCTTCCCATGATTATATTGTAGGCTGATTGGACATTTTTATCCATTACGAAAAATGTACCTTTTTCTCCAAAAAAACCAAAGAGTGGCCTATGATATGGTTCCAGTTGGGTAAGTTTTAAATTCAAACCATCAAAGCAAGGATAGAAAATGATGTCTGTCGAGCTACCGTTGTCCACCAACACTCTTGAGATGATTACATCCTTCATCCTCATCTTGATTACAAGAGGGTCATCGTGAGGGTACAAGACACCTTCCAGATCATTTTTGGAGATACCGATGACCAGTTTATCTTGGTTAACTTTCCTCGGATGATACTATCTAGGAACAAGCTTGGGCTTCATTGAGGTAAGCTTTCCTCTCATCGGTATGATCACCACCTCCTTCATCTCCACCAGTTATCATATTACAGTCAAATGAACCAAAGCGGATTGAGAATACCTCATGTTCTGGTTATCTTGGATTCTTCGGGAGGTTAGGGTCATCTTTTGGATCATCTTCGTGATTCCTTTTCTTTTCATCCCTTGGCCGGCGAGGGGATTTGGGCCTTTGTCGTGCTCTGCTATTGGTCGTATCGTCGTCCTGGCGATCAACGAATTTGTTTAATTTCCCTCATCTAATGAGTGCCTCGATCTCATTCTGGAGAGCTATACACCGCTTAGTCGTGTGACCATGGTCTTTTTGGAACTCACAATACTTGGACTTATCTCTCCTTTCGGGGGATGTCCTTAATTTTTTCGGCAAATTTAGTTCTTCGTTGATTTTGATCTCCTCTAGAACATGGTTTATGCCCACCTTTAAAGGTGTATAACTTGTATATTTCATCAAATGCTCCAATGTTTCTTTGACTTTTTAATGGTTGTTCCCTCCATTGTGCTTGTGATCCTTCTTCTCCGACCTGCCTTCAACTTTGGTCTCTGCTTTTGCTTCATCATTATTCTTCGCAGCCATAGCTTCTTCAGCATTCATAATCTTGGCTACTTTTTCCATCAACTCTGCCATGGATTTGGAGGGAATCTTTGGCCAAAGTGTAATACATCTTATTCGGTAAAAGACCACTCATTAGAGCAGTAATGGATGTCTTGTCTTCATAGTCGATTACCTCCAGTTTCTCATTGTTAAAATAAGTGATGTAGTCCCTGGTGATTTGTCCTTCTTTTTGCCTTACGCTTAAGAGATGGGCTACCTTCTTGACTGGATTTGCCCTAAAATAAAAATTCCCTATGAAGAGCTCAGCCAACTAATGGAAAGTTGCGATTTGCCCCCGAGGAAGGCTGTTATACCATATTTGAGCAGAACTAGTGATGGTTCCTGAGAACGCCTTGCACCTCATCTCATTTGGGACCGCATAAATATCTGCAGCAGTTTGCTACTGTTTTATGTGGAGAACAGGATCATTCTTCCCATCGTACTTCTGCGTAACTACAGGAGGCTTAAACTTTTAGGGTGTGGGAAAGTCCAAAATTGCTTGTATAAATGCAGATCCTTTGATAAAGGTTCTTTGTAGAAGGTTTTTGGACTTAGTAATTTCCCCTAACCTGTCTTCCAACCTCTGAATGAAGCCCTTCTATGCATCATTTCCAGCCTCTGATATATTTACCCGAGCAACAGATAGCAGTGAATTCTCATCTTGGGATCTTTCTGTACGAGCTGCAGGGCGTGATTGGACAGAACCTTCCCTTAGATCATTTAGTCGTTGAGAATTTCTCGACGCAATTCGAAGAGGGTTTATATTCCTCGTAGAACCCAAATGGTCAAAGGGGGAGACTCTACTCAACCTTTCCAAAGAGTTTGTTCTATCTAGTGTTAGAGTAATTTTTTCTTAAGAGCTCATAATTCTTATAGGGAATATCCGACCACGCTGATAGGAGGGATCGTTGGACCTCTCAGTAAGATGGAATTGGGTATGTCTAGATTGGGAAGCATGAGGGAATAGAGCACATCTGGATCGTGAATATGGCATGTACACATTTTTATGAGCGCTTCGCTGGCCTGATTGGGCAGGCATTGCATTTTGAACAGTCTGAATGAGTTATCGCATGGTCTCCTGCATAGCTGTTTGTCCTTTGGCTAAATTTGCCACTATTCCTGTGAGATCATGGATTGTTAGAAGAGCGAACTCGTTGGGGTGAACTCCGTCATTGTTCCTATTTCTAGATTCTGGGATTTCAGCCATGTATGATGAATTTTTAGTGAAAAACGCTACGTATAGTCGTTTCTCATAGACGACTCCAATTTTTTGATGTAAAAAACTAGACTTGATCTAATTAATTAAATCACAGATAAATATGAATAAAGAAATAAGACAAAGGATTTTTAAAGTGGTTCGGCCTTAATGAAAATGGCCTACGTCCATTGTCTTGTATTGTTGTTTTGCCTTGATCTCAATTATGATTACAATTGATCGATTACCCCGTTATGAAGGGGGTTACAATGTATTTATAGCCCTTGGGTTGTCAATATGAATAGATAGTATGCCGTTATTTATGCATTACTGGATGTAGAAACGCAAGCAAAACACACAAAAAACATTACTTCAAAGAGACGAAAAGTTTAATACCTTGATAGTAATATTTTATCTTTTGTACTTTGATCTTTGAAATATATGCGTGGCTTTGTCCGCTAATTGTTCAAGGTCCGATCATTGTTCACAAAAATATATGTGTGGCTTTTTCCGCTATGGGAAAGCAATGCAATCGTCTATCCCTTTGACTGAATCAATCTCACTCTCTTTATTAAATAAAGATTCAATTGAATCGACATAGTTAGTTTATGTTTTTTACTGAGAGAGAAAGATACAGAGGGGTTTTTAGGAAAGGGAGTAGAAACGATGGAAGAGAGGAAGGAATGGAATAAAATTTTGAGAGGGAGAGGAAAAGACAAACGATAGGAACCATATGGCGTCACACGAATTAGAGCACTAATTCTGAGTGCCATGCGGCAAATCTACGCTTAGAGACATCATTTTTATATTTACTAATTTTAACCCATCGCGCCTCTTTACATTATTATATGCAAGGTGTTTTGTAATTGTATTTAGATAAAACTTTGATACATTCATGTTTTAGAACATAAAATTTCATGTAATGGTAAGTAAACTCTTTCTAACAACACAGCCAAAAAATATAAATACATTGCATATGTACTCATTTATGTTATATTTAAACTGGATGAAGTGAGAATTTTCTTTTTTTAGAATGGAAAATTTTAACATTAAAAGACCAATGAAAAAGAAATGATAAACAAAAGTAAGTAAAATGGGTACTTATATACAATAAAATCTTTTTCTATTTCCATCATAATATGCCGAAATTAATGTAATTCATAGCATTTGTGATGAATTAAAAAGTTAAATAGACCTTCGCATAAGCCCATATCTAAATATCTCAAACACTGAATAAAATTTGAAGGGCTAAATATTACTTCATTCATACACCAAGACCCACTGTCAATTTTAGGGTTCTTAGATACACTACTTTGAACAACATCATAATCTAATATGACATATAAAATTAATTTATATAGAATATGTCTCAATTACACTTGTTTATATACATTACAGTAAGTCAAGGAAAAACCATCATTCAAGAACCCTGATGAGTTTTACATCAAGATAATCAATACAAAAACTGCTGATGGAGTTCATGGACTACACTCAAACTCAATCATTTGGTTTCTTCCCTTTTGGAGTACAAACCCAGCTAACATTTAGGCCTTTTTAAAAGGATCATGCGAACAAATACAGATAAGAAGAACTCATGTTGATGAAGACCCAAGACATAGGATATCTCCTGCAGAATGTTCAGGATGAGAAAAAGGTTTAGTGTTACAAATTTACAACTGTTCATTTTAACTTTATCAAGGGTTTAAGAGTTCCCGTATAGGTTTCTTACCGTGAAAACCAATTTCCCTGATGCATAAAATTAAAAATATGGTTGTCGTGCTTCACTCTCTACACAAACATCCGCCAAACAAACATATATACTTTGTTGAAGATATAATGACAACCAAAATATAAAAAGTAAACAACCAACGTGGTCATTTTTTGTGATAATGAGAAAGAGCGAATTGCAGCAGATAGATGAATTCTAAATTTGATTATATATAGATGTAGGATTCAAATAGAGGAGATGAAATGATAGTGTTTGGAAGGGAGAGAAAGAGACACATTATGCGTGCACATGAAAATAAAAAGAGAACGGAAGGGGCTATTAATGTATTGATTTTGGACAAAGAAAAAGTCATGGAAGATAAATAGATATGGAAAATAAAGAGTTTGAATATATGCATGGTAGAGATACTGATAATTTCTTGACACTCAGTTAAAAAAAAAGAGGAGAAAATTGTTCCCCTTCCCAATAGGTGGCCTTTGAATGCCTCAAAATGATGACCCCGTGACATTAAAAGAGTGATTGATTCATGTCACGTGTCACGATATGGTAAGGAGACACCATATTTATATTTAGATACTAGCCTTCACGCCACGCGTTGCATGGCCGTAGTTATAGATATTATGTTTGATTATTTTCATAGCAATCATAAAAAATATGTTGATTAAGTTAATACCGATTATGGTAATGTTATTTTAAATAAATGAAACTTAATATTAAAGAAATATACAAAATTTCATGGATGTCATTGTTGATGTAAAAAACTAGATTCGATTTAATTAATTAATCACAGATAAAAAGGAACGAAGAAAATAAGACAATAGATTTTTAAAGTGGTTCAGCCCAATGAGAATGGCTTACTCCACTGTTCTTGTATTGTCAATTTGTGCCTTAATCTCGATGAAGATTACAAGGGATTAAAATTTCCCCCTTATATGGAGTGTTACAATGTATTTATAGCCTTGGGGCTATCAGTATGAATAGACAAGATGTCGTTGTTTAATTGACATATACATCTGTACAATAAGAATGTTCATTACACCCAATGTTCATTAAATGTGCAGTCATCGTATGATCTTCCTGCCCAGATGCTCGGCACGCTGAGTAGCTCGACATGCCATGTAGCTCGGCATGCCTTGTAGCTCAGGAAGCATATATATTTTCCATGTAATGCCCTATGTGTCTTTATATGGCTAATCCATGTCATCTGTCTAATTTTTGTATCATCAGAAGCCCCCAATGTTTCACAGTCGAGTTTTGATATGAGAGTGTGGAATATTTTATTCGAAAGTTTCTTGAACACCTTTGTATGCATTGATTACTTACAAATCTCCAACATTTAGGATATTTTCCTCTAATCTCGTCATTTGAGCGCAAAATGGCAAATTTGTAAATATTTTGAATCTGCGCCAGACGCTTGGGTATTGGCATCTTTTCCATCATTTATCTGTCAAAAACGCAATCATCTTTTCTAGTAATCATTTATTTTCCTACTACCCGATGCAAGTCATTTAAAAGCGATAGGAAAAGAATCGTCATCTACTTTTCACTCCCAGATTTCTAAACTATGTGTTTGCCCACTCCATTTTTATACTATCATTTCTTCCATTGTCCGCCTTAGAAGATTTCTAAATTCTCTGTAAGAATTTCTTCCTTCTTCTTTCTTTGCTTTAGTCATCGTAGTTTATCTTCTCGATTCTTTGGATAAATTTCAAATCGATTTTGTAATTCCCTCTTGGGTTATTCTAGAAGAACCTCCTTCTCTATCTGATTTATTTTCTCTGGTTGAGGGGCACTGGTTTCCCTCACTTTTCATAGCTGAATATGGCTTTTCTTTTCCGCCTAATCCCATGTGTTTGGAATTTTGCCAATATTTTGATAATGTGCCTACAAGAGTAGCTCCAAATACATGGAGGGTAGTTAATAGCGTACATAGGTTAAACCAAACTCAGGGATTTCGTTTAGGGATCCCTAAAATTATGTTTTGTTATAAATGGGTTACCAGTGATACCACATTTTATTTAAAAACTAGGTTTTCCAATAGAGCTTTAGTAGTCAATATTCCTGATGCTAATAAAGACTATTTTGACAATGGGGTTGTTATGAAAAATTGGCAAAACCCTCCATTAAAACGAAATGATATGTACCAAGGTCCCAAGTGTCCACTTTATGGAAATGGGATAGGATGTCTTCAATGATTTGATTTAGCTCTGTTTATGTGTTTGATAAAATGCGTCACTGATATTTATATTTTCTTTTGCAGTTAATAACAAAAGAAAGCCCCCAAAAGAGAGCGATATTAATATAAAGGCTTTAAAACTCATCTGGGGTTTGCGTCAATCAGTTAACGGGGAGCAAGTTAGAGCTACTTCTTATTTGCTGAGATACAAAAATACCACCTCTTCTTTTATTGCTCGTACTCTTGCCCCTCATGTGGTAATCGATCTTGATCAAGTACCAACATCTCAAACAAGTGCCAAAGAGCCTTCTTCTAATTTGGGTGCATCTATTATTAATTTGATGACTAGGAAGAGGAGAATGCCTACGTTCTTCGCCAAGGATGCTCCTGATACTGAAGGGGCAAAGAAGAGCAAAGGGGATGTTCCAGTTGAAGGGACAAAGAAAGTGGATGGTATATCCTCCAAAGGAACAATTTCACCTGTCAAGGAAGTCAGCGAGAAACCTCCTGCTGTCCCAAAAGAGGCAGCACCTTTGATTGAAGGCGCTGCTATTGCACAAAAAGATGCAGCATCTTTGAATGAAGATGCTCCTCTAAGGAGATTGAGGAGAGGTCTTGCAGAGAGACATGTAGAAACTGCTGCTCGACCTTTTGATGTTGGAGGTCCTTCCTCGGGGACTAGCGCTCCAGCTAGTATTACCCCAAGCTCGGCCAGGGGTTTGATCAAGTCTTGGAACATTCCAGATTATTGAGCTGCTGGAGGTTCCCTTTCAGGGGAGAAGGTCGTTATTTTACGGCCCAACATATCGCATCAGTAAGTATCATTATTCCTAACACTTCTTCCCATATACTGTATTCGTATTCTAACTTGAGCTTCGTTTCTTATTTCCAGTTTATGACGTGCTTTAATAGGATCCTGGAGAGAGATGAGGACATTAAGGCATCAACCTCATCTAGCATAATTGAAGAAGCTTTTGCTGGGTTGTCTCAAGCCTTGAAGGACACTCTAAAGAAATACGATGAAGATAAAGATGCATGGGAAAAGAAGCTTCTTTCTGTAGAGTCAACTTGTGATCAAGCTATAAATGCCTCCAAGGAGTTAAAGGAAAAATTAAAGATCGTCATTTCAAGCCAGAAAGAAACTGATGGTAAGCTTGAAGAGGCTGAATGACGTAAAAAAGACCTTGAGGAGAAGGTAATGCCTGCTGAGGAACGTGCTTCTTCTGAGAAGACGAAGAGAAAATCCGCGGTGAAGAAATTGTTCAGCTCTGGTTGGGTTAAGGTGTGGAATAGAGCCTTGACCTCGATTACTTTCTAGATGGAATACGTGAGTTTGAAGTACTTCAAGGACGGATCGGTCACAGCATTAAGAGAGTTGAATGTTGTGGATGATTCATAGTTGTTCCAAAAATACACTCATGGCCATCATTATACTATTGATGATGAAAAAGAAGATGAAGCTGCATCTGATGAATCTTCTTTGATGCTAGTAGAACAAGTCCCTATTATTAATGCTCCTCAATCATCCGAGCAAGTTCATCAAGCATCAAATTCTGTCGAGTAACATCAAATGCATCCTGAGTAACCAACTTCTTCATCCAAACCTGCTGATGATGTTATAGGAAATAAGGAGAAGGTGTAGCTTTGCTCGGCTCTTTATTTATGTTTTTCTTCTGCTTTTCTTCTATTTTTTGTAGCTTTGGTTGTAATTTCTCTTCTTATGATGAATAAAATGGGTTGTTGTCATCTGCTCTGAATATTTCCTTGACTTGTTCTTGTTTGTATCATTGTTGATGTGTTTTTATTTGTCTTTGCTAGTTTATTGCCAGGATTGAACTCTTATCACCTTATGACACTGAGTTGATGAAAAAATGTAGTGATTACTTCAAAGAGGGTCATGTAGATTTTACTAAGGCTCAAATAATTGATATCCTTGGACTTGATGCTTCTGAGCGAGCAGTTAATGCATACCAATACTTGAAGTGTCTGCTTGATTGTGCTGTGGATAATAATGTGGATTATTACAAAATGATAGAAGACCTTCAAGGGATGATCGAAGAACTTCAACTTCAACACAAAAGAACCACTACACTCTTACATGAAGGTTATGAGAGAAAATACCAACAGTTGAGTGTTGATAGTGGCTATGATAAGTTCGTCTCTACCCATGAGAAGAAGGAAAGCGTGTTGAATCTTGAGATTGAAGAGCACAGGAATATTGCCAAGGTGATAGAGCAATAAAATATTATGTTACAAGAGGAAGTGAAGCAACTCAAATCTGATGCCTCATCTTCTTTGGGAGCCTTGGTTCTAATTAACGATGAAGGCTTTTCCTTTTTAGAAATTAAAAACATTGCCTTGAGAGAGGAGTTACAGATTTGGAAACGAACTGGATCTACCCAGTCTACTCGTGGCAGAGAAAGGCCTTTACCCGTGGATGAGCAAGGGCTGGTTGGATCAATATTGAAGAGATGAGGACCCAACTGGCTTTGGAAAATCAAGTCGTTTAATTAACGACGAAAAATCAAACCTTGGCAGAAATGTCTAAAAAAATTCAGAGTCCTACCGACCAACTCTCCAACCAGATCTCTGCCCTGGAAAGTAAAGAAATATTAATGAAGAAGATCTAGGAGCAACTTGAGAGATTAACTTATCAATTTCATAAACAGTCTAAGGAGCTCTGGATGGCGGGATTCAATGAAGCTTTATACCACCTAGATGCTCGATTGCAATAATCCAACAATAATGGATACAAACAGGGATGTTTGAATGCCTTATGTGTAATGAAAGTTGATCGAGGACTATCCTTGTGGGATTGGTGTGAGCCTGGATTACTTGACTTATCGGTTCCTCCCTTTAAACTCGATGTCAGCTGGATTCCAGCTCGTGCCATTCCTCGGTGTTTGATCTCTAGGTATCTTGGTAATTGTCAGCTTCATTCAGAGTTTGAGATATCTCGTCCTCAATATTTTCTTGATCGACCATGTTCGATCAACGTCAGAATGCTACAAGATATGAACTTTATCAATTCTCCCTATGCGTTAGATGACCCTTCAGCCGGAATGGAATCTATGGAAAAATCAAAGGGAAAGAAACCTATAGAATAGGAAATTTATATTCAATGAAACAAAATTCATGTTTACGTGGTCTACTTGTGGTTAATAAATAAAATTTGGTTTTTTTGTCCTTGGAAATACTTTGTGAGATGGGTTTCTCATTTTGTTGATGAATGTATATATGCATATATATATAGAGAGAGAAAGGGATAATTTTTCCTATTTTTCCTAGACAATGGAGCTTACTCCATTTGCTTCCTAGTTGTAGTGACTTACCACGTATTAGTGCCTAAGCAATGGGGTGATTTTCCTCGCATATTCCTGCTTAGTTGTAGTAATCGTGTTAGGATTACCTTGGTGCCTAGACAGTAGATGCCCCGTGAGGTCACCCATCTTTTTGCATAGTTTGGGATATCTCTTGAGATCATCCGTGATCAAATAGGCTTTGCCTTGTATTATTATTATTATGCCAACTTTGTTGGTCAAATTTATTGGTGCCGACCAACCAGAGTTGGTGGTTGATGATGTTGATCAACCGAAATTGATGTAGTGTGTAGCACTAGTATTCGAACAAAAATTAAACAAAAATAATAAATATGGAAAAACCAACACTTTTATTCATGTAAG
Organism: Sambucus nigra; assembly: GCA_949130495.1. NCBI lineage: Eukaryota > Viridiplantae > Streptophyta > Magnoliopsida > Dipsacales > Adoxaceae > Sambucus > Sambucus nigra. Next base: position 217,969,793 of record OX422224.1, on the reverse strand, counting down.
GATAAATGTGTACATGTAAATCTGTATTACTGGTAATACTTGCGCAAATTATCGGCATTCCATGCATTTTTAAATTCTTCCCCCTCTAAAGTTTCTATTATGTAAGTCCCAGATCGAACAATTGTAGTTACTCGGTAGGGCCCATGCCAGTTAGCCTCTAGCTTGTTATGCTTCTGAATCACCTTCTTGAGCACATAATCCCCTTCCTTAAGTTCACATTTCTTCACTCTTTTGTTGTAGAACATGGTTGTTCTCTGTTGGTAGGTTGCGTTCCTAATTTCCGCATCTTCTCGAACTTCCTTGAGCATGTCCAGGTCTAAGCGTCTCATCAAATCGCTTATAGGAGAGTTAAAACTAAGTACTCGGTGTGTAGGCAGGCCCAATTCAAATGGGATAACTGCTTCGCTTCCAAAAGCTAGCATGTAGGGTGATTCTTTAGTGGCTGTTCAGGGTGTTGTGCGATATGTCCATAGCACAGACTGTAGCTCGTTAATCCAATCTCCTTTTACTTCATCCAGTCATTTTTTTAAGCCGTTCAGCAGAGTCCTGTTTGTCACTTCAGTTTGTCCATTGCTCTCTGGGTGGTCGGGCACATAATGGATCTTCTGAACATTGGATTGATAATAATATGAAGCGAATTCCTCATTATCGAATTGGGTTCCATGGTCTGTGATAAAGGCATATGGAAATCCATACCTGCAAATAATATTTTTCCATATAAACTAGTGAACCCTTTCATATGACATATCAATGAGAGGTTCGACCTCGACCCACTTGGTGAAATAGTTAACAACGACTACCAGATATTTGAACCTTCCTTTGGTGGTTGACAGAGGTCCGACAAAGTCTATACCCCATATAGCAAATGGATAAGGGGATGTAATGGGTGTTAACAATGCCTGGGGGGTTCTTCGGACAGAAGAGAAATGCTGGCACTTATCGCATTTCTTCGCATAGGCTGTGCAGTCAGCTCTCATCACCGGCCAATAATATCCCTGCGTCATTATCCTTTATAGGAGAGTCCGTCCTGACACATGAGCTCTACAAGATCCTTCATGAACCTCTTCAATCAGGTTTTTAACTTCCAAGGGATGTACACATCTCTATAAACCTGGGATGATACCTCTTCGGTACAAAACACTATTATTTAGTACATATCGAGCAACTTTAAACTGCAGCCTCTTGGCTTCAAGTTGATCAGTTGGTGCAATCCCTTCTTCGTTGTATGCCCTGATAGGATCCATCTAGGATTGCCCCATATCTAGGGTAATGAATTTTACCCTTAAATTTTCATTTATGCTTCGTTCTGCCAATATCTCGATAGGAATTATTCTTCGTAGCTCTGTGCGAGTAGATGAGGCTAACCGACCTAATGCATTATCCCTGGCATTCTCCAATCTTGGTATTCTAACCAACCGAACTTCAATAAAGGTGGACACAATCTCCCTAGCTTTAGTGTAGTATCTTGACATCAAGTCTCCCTTCGCTGCGTACAACCCTAGAATCTGATGTACAATTAACTGTGAATCACTAAACACGATTATTTGCTCTGTGTGCAATGTTTTTGCCAAACTGAGACCCATGATCAGGGCTTTATATTCGGCCTCGTTATTAGAGGATTTAAAATGAAAGCGCGAAGCGTATTCTACATCCAATCCAACAGGGTTGTTAAGAATTATTCCAGCTCCACTTCCTATTGCACATAAGGAGCCATCAACATACAAGTTCCACACAGGTATCTCATTATCAAACTTTTGGTCTGATAAGGTTACCTGATGAAATATTTGGTACTTCCTTTCATTATTCTCCACTACTGTACCATTATTCGATGATGCTTATTGCTCGTTATTCATCTTTTTTTATGAGTCTGCCAATGTTAGTTGATCGGTTACTGTCCTTGATGATCCCATTAAATCCATGGGTTGTTCTGCATTAGGCTCTTGCTGGTCGGGGGTATCGGGGTAAGTGAATTCCGCGATGAAATCATCCTCCGCCTGACGTTTGAGTGAGGACCTTGGATCATAAACAATATCATACTCGCCCAGTTCAACTACCCAGTACATTAGTCTTTCGGACTTTTCAGGCTTGTGCAAGGCATGTCTAAGTGGCATATCAGTGTACACCACTATGGTATGGGCCTGGAAATAAGGTTTCATCCTCCTACTCACCTCTATTGGAGCTAATGCTAACTTTCTTTGTGATCTAATTTCTGCTCCTCAGAATGCTTTGCTGGTGTAGTACACGAGATTTTGTACTTCATCCTCTACTCATATCAACGCCGAACTGACTGCGCTCTCTGAGATAGCCAGGTACAAGTATAATCTTTTGCCCATAAACGACATGGATAACAGTGGAGGTGTCCCCAAATATTTCTTCAATTCTTAAAATGAATTCCTGCTCGCATTCATCGTTCCATTCAAAAGTTATCCCAAGGGTCTTGAAGAATGGGAGACATATATCCGCTGCTCTCGATACAAACCTGTTAAGAGCTGCGATGCGGCCTGTGAGGCTTTGCACTTCCTTCTTTATAGCTAGAGATCGTAATTCCAGCAGAGCTTTGATCTTGTCTGGATTCGCTTCGATGACTCGCTGATTCACAATATACCCAAGGAACATGCCTTCTCGTACACTGAATATGAATTTCGTCGGGTTCAACTTCATCTTATATTTGTCCAATTGATCAAATGTTTGGCTGAGGTCATCTAAATGGTCGATGGCATTCTTGCTTTTAGTGAGCATATCGTCGACGTAAACCTCTATGTTTTTGCCGATTTGCTCTGCGAAGACTTTGTTCATCAACCTCTGTATGTAACGCCTACATTTTTAAGTTCGAATGGCATGACATTATAGCAGTATGTTCCCCTTGGGGTAATAAAAGAAGTACTCTCCTTGTCTTCTAATTTCATCTTAATCTGGTTATAGACGGAGTAAGCATCCATGAAGCTCAATAACTCGTGCCATGAGGTAGCGTCCACCAGTTGATCAATTCGGGGTAAGGGAAAATGATCTTTTGGGCAAGCTTTATTGAGATCTGTGAAATCAACACACATCCTCCACTTGTTATTCTTCTTTTTTACCATAACAACATTGGATATCCAGTCGTGGTATTTGAAATCTTCGATGAAAGAGGCCTTTTGTAGCTTCTCGACTTCCTCTTGGACTGCCCGATTCTTCTCTAGGCTAAATACCCTTCTTCGCTGCTTCACCGGCTTGACCTCCTTGTTAACATTAAGCTTGTGGCATAGGAAATCCGGATCTATCCCTGGCATGTCTTCGTGGCTCCATGTGGAAGCTTTCTTTCTATGCCATAGGAATGCCACTAGCTCCTGTTTTATGAACGGATCCAGGGAAGCACTAATTTGAGTTGTTCGTTCTAGTCGTTCATCGTCCAGAATGATGTTCTCTGTAGTCTCGAAGACTTGGACCTTCACAAGTTGAGACTCATCTCTAGGGTCCAAAGTCTCGATCTACACCTCTTCAGACTCATCCACCTGGTAGGTGGTGGATTTCGTTATTGCCTCCTCTAGTCCTTCCTACTCGGTAAATGAATAGTAACATTCTCGAGCTACTTTTTGGTCGCCTTTCACAATTCCAACTCCAAAATTGATCAAAAACTTCAAGAACTGATGTACCGTGGATGGTACGACCTCAAACTTCTTCAAGCCTACTCTTCTCATGATTTCGTTGTAGGCTGATTGGACATTCTTATCCATTATGAAAAAGCATACTTTTTCTGCTCCGTAGGTAGGCCAGGTACCCATGAGCATGTCCAACTTGATCATCCCAAGGGGAAAAACCTTTTCTCCTGTAAAACCGAGGAGAGGCCTATGATATGCCTCCAACTGGGCTAACTTCAAATTTAAACTATCAAAACAGGGGTAGAACATGATGTCGTGAGGATATAGTACGCCAGCAAAATCATTTTTGGAAAATCCTATAACCAATTCGTCCCTATTCACCTTCCTCGGACGATCATCTTCAGTCAAATTTGTAAGGACACAAATTTTCGATTGAGTCCTTTGTAATTTTGGGTCAATTCCAGACAAAAACGTTTGAGTCATAGGATAGATGTAATACCCCGTATTTTTATGCTATATTAATTTGGGGATTTATTAAATTTAATGAGATATTAATTTAATATAAATCCGGAAATTAATCACTTTATAATTATTAACATGATGTGAGTTAGTAATTATGGGAAATTTTTTGTTGAATATTACTAATGAGTAAAGTAATATAATATTGGTTCTATTAAATGTTAAGAGGGAATAAAATGACAGTTTTGGAAATTTGAGTCGGGACGCGCCCGTGTCGCGTCGGGACTAAATCTTGATTAATAAAAGTGGAATATTTTTAAGTTATCTGTATGGTCGTTTTGAGTGTGGCAACGTGTCCGAAAGGGTCGAGATAGTCATAAAAGTGTACTCGGGGGTTTAGTTTGGGTCTCGGGGCGTTTTAGGCCTATTTAACACCTCGAGAGGGCATTTTGGACATTTTGCATTTTTGGGTAATTAAACCCACGAAAATTATTAGGCTATATCAGCCATTTAGAAGAGTCCTTTAGGGTTATCACACTCAAAACCTTAGAACGACCATAGGAGAGGGAAGGAGAAAGCTTTCCAAGCAATCCAAGGCCAAAAAGTCACCTGATTGCACCGCCGCCACCACCAACGCGTAGATCGCGCGATGGGGAAAGCAACCACACCAGATTCGTCATCAAATCAGAACTTTGAAATTTCCAGGCAAGTAATTATCTTTCTTATTTTCATTAATGCATCGTTCATGTTAGTCTAGGGTGATTAGGATGAGTTTGGTAGAAGAAAATTCATGTCGGAGATAGGAAAATCGCATGTAGTAATGATTTGAATGATAATCTGGAAACCCCTTCACATGTAGAGGCTTGACCATGAATTTATGATGAATTAGATGTAGAAATTTCTGGGAAAAGACTGATTATAACCATATTTAAGAAATTCTAGGGTTCTTGAGTTTTATATGAGTTTTGGCCTATTAATCTATGATTATTGATGGAAAATTGCATGCTTTACGTGAAAGATGTATAATATGGGTGTATACTGATTGTAGTACGAATTTTTGGGCGATTGGGAATGAAAAATATGGATTTGGATGAGGTTGTGTGTTAGAACCCGTAACTGGTTTCCTGCAGAATTCGACATACCTTCTTGATCGATCGATCGAGCCTAGAGCTTCGATCGATTGAAGGTTCGATAGATCGAGCCCCAGACCTCGATCGATCGACCCCTCCTGGCAGACTCAGTTTTGCCCTTTGAAATTGTTAAATTCAAATTAAATGAGTGAAAACCTTTGGGCACCCTTATTAAAATACTTTGGAAGATAAAGGAGACCAGTAGGACTTATTAACAAATATGAGACCTTTAATCTAAGACGAAATTTACATTTTTGGGATGCTTACACATAAGGGACGATGGGGTTGTGTATTTAAGGGAGAGACGCGTAAAATAGATACGTTGGAAAATAGATGAGTACCTACTGAATTCTACACTTGGGAGGATAGAGTCCATGAGTGTTACGTAGTGAGTTGGAATAATCCCTCAAATTAAAGTTAGAGACGAACCGTTATACGCGATAACTAATGTTGTGAAAATAAGGATAAATGTCGTGATTATGGGTTATGAGATGAACCTAAATTTGATATGGTAAAAAGTAGTATCTTTATATGACTGTGTGTATGCATATATTATATACGTGTGGAAATCATGCCCACGCTACTTACTATCCCTGAGGTTACCGCACTGGGACAGTCTTATCTCGAATGGGCCTTCATAGGGGATATTGACTCGTACCCTAGAAGATAGGAATCCTAGGTAGGGGCTATCGGATCGATAGTCGAACGGTCCTAAGAGACGTGAGGGTATGTACTGACCTCTTGGACTTGGATACTATGCTTCACCTCAATATTGTTTTTGTTTGTGTTATTACAGTACGGGAGTGATTCCGAACTTGTATTTCCCTTAGTACGATTGATACGGGGTTTGGATAGCAGAGTATGCCTGCACCATAATTTTTATGTGGGGTGCTGATAGAATATATATATTATGCGAGTATTTAATATATATATATGAATTTTTGAAATTTAGAATTTCCTACTGTGTTTATGGTAAGTAAGAGATGAGTAATGATTTCAATTGAGAAATACCTGTTTCGAAAGTATAGTACATTTCTGGAAAACTTTATTAATAAATAAAGTAAAAAATGGGAGCTTTGTCACTAAATGAGATTTACTTCTTAAACAGTTTAATTGTTTAGTTTAAACCTTACGAGTAACCTAAGATAAGATGAGTTAAACCGTTAGGAAGGTTAGTGCGATAGGTGTGCACATTAGAAGAGAGGTGAGAATTTCTCAAGAGAGTGTCGCACTAATATGTTGTTGCATTGGACTGTAAACATTTTAAATACTTGCTAAACAAATTTTAAATCATTTACACTATCGGGCTCTGACCCGTCTCTATTTCTTCTCTCTCTCTCTCTTGTATATATATGTATATATTACAAGTGCCCAGCCACAGGGGCATCTTGCATAGGATCCTTTGGAAGGAACGTGCTGCAGCTTAGGTGGGAGTTGCAGGCCTCTTGCTTAGACAACTTCGTTTATTTGATTCCACTCTTATCATATTTATTCAGTTGGGCATGTGTCGCCCATTTCCATTATCCAGTTGTTTTATTGGACATTGTGATTCATTTATTTCCAGTATTTTATTCTTTAGGATTTATTATTGTCAGGATGTTTTCATTTGAGTATTAAATGTTGGATTCATTTAGTTGAATGTTTAATTATTGGATGGGTTGTTCCAATATGGTTGTTGCGTGATTCTTTAATTATGAATAATGTAAAGATTTAAATGTTGGTTTATATAAAATAAAAATTTGGAAAGTAAAGTCTAAAAATGGTTTTGACACTTAGCTTAATTATTTAGGGTGTTTAAATTGGAAAAGTATTTTCGACAGTGATGCTAAGAATGAACCAACTGTTCACCTTGATTTTAATTTAATAAAGGAGTGATCGCCCGGTATTTAATTAGGCGGGGTATCATAGGTGGTATCAGAGCATCAGGTTCTAGTGTCCTTAGGATCTGTATGGCTTATTTCGCTTTCAGCTTAACATTTTTCTATAGAGCCCTATTTTAGGATTATTATACTCTTGCTTTTATGTTTACGTCTTCAGCTATTTGAGATTTGATGATAACTGTAGACTAATAAATTTCTTCACGTTTTAGATGCCTCCGAGACGTGCACCAAAGGATAGGTGTGCCCCAGCCGAGAAGCCAGCAACTCCGACACAGGGTACGATGAATGCTAACGAGGTAACCGCTATTGTTGCTCAGGCGGTGAATGTCGCTCTAGCGGTGGTACAACAGGCTCCACCCCAGATTCAGGAAGTGGAGCCAGTACATGCACAACTTCCATCTGCATGGGAGCGGGTTAGGGATGCCTTTCAGAAGGCGCATCCCCCTGAGTTCTCGGGTAGTTCAGATATCATCATCGTTAGCCAATGGAAGAAAGATATCCAGCGACATCTTTATATGTATGAGTGTACGGACGTGCAGAGACAGTTGTTGGCTTCCTTTAAGCTAGTGGGGGCCGCTTTGCAGTGGTGGGAATTCACCACCACCTTGGAGGAGAGGGATACTATTCCGATTCAGGTATTCTGGGAGCGATTTGATCGCAAATATTTTCCACCCACCGTGCAGACTGAGATGAGGCAGAAGTTACTGAACTTGAAGCAGGAGGATTCTACCGTTGCTAAGTATGAGGAGGAGTTCACGAGACTTCTCACCATAGTGCCAGATGAGGCACCTACTGAGGGTAAGAAGATAATACTGTTTGTGGACGGGTTAGCTTGGAGGATCCGTCAGCATCTTATAGGGAATTTGTCTCTGAGTACCTTTACAGATGTACTCAATGCTGCCTTACTACATTGCCAATATCACCGCTTCCATCTTCAGGGAAGCAAGCGAGCAGGTGAGTCTAGCCAGCAGGGCAGGACAGGGGGTAGTGGTGCTGGCGGAGCACTGACATCCCAGGGATAGACTCATCAGCATGAGCAGAGTTCCCATCAGGGGGACCTTGTCAAGCGTTTTCTGTCAGGCGATTCTAGGCAGGGATTTGAGGATTATAGGCAGGGTCAGTAGGGCCAACCTAATCAGCAGGGCCAGCAAGGCCAACACCGATAAGAGCAGGGTCAGCAGCAGGGCCAACAGTGTTTTCACCAGGGCCAACAACATTTTCACTAGGGCCAATAGGGCCAGTGGCGGGGTGGTAACGGCCAGCAGGGCCGTGGTCAACAGGGTCAGAGGCGAGGTAACTTCAGAGGCTGATGTTTTGTGTGCGACAAGCATGTCCATAAGCGCCAAGATTTCCCAGAGGGTGATAGGGCCCCACAGCAGCAGGGTGCCCGTAATGAGCCACAGAGGCCACTTTTTCCAACTGCCCTCCCAGCGCCAGCCCTACCATCCATTCTAGCAGCTCTAGTGCAGCAGGGGCAGTTACAGTATGGACGTGTCTATAACGTCCACCAGGTAGAAGCTACGCAGGCACCACCCGCGATTGAGGGTATGTTTCCTATCCATGGTACTATGGGTCGAGTTTTATTTGATACTGGGGTGACACACTATTTTATAGCCACTCATTTTGCGAAGGCCTTAGGGTTATTAGCCACAACAGAGAGCACTGTGATGTGTGTAGACTCACCACTGGGGAGTGGTTCTCTTATTTTCTTTATATGTCGGGGTGTGGGGGTAGAGATTGGTAGCTTAGTATTGCCTGCAGACATGTTAGTCTTAGATATGCATGAGCATGATGTTATTATCGGTATGGATTGGCTCGCTGTTTATAGGGCCATGATAGATTATTTTGCTGGGAGTATTGTCTTTGCCATTTCAGGGCAAGAGATGTTCGTAGTGGAGATGCCTCGCCCAGAGGGAGGCTCGACCACTCATTTGTATTATATAGAGGAGGATACCTCTAAGGAGGTTGTGATTCCCTTAGACTCGATCCCAGTTGTCCGTGAGTATTCTGATGTGTTTCAGGAGATACCAGGCCTACCCCCTAGTCGAGAGATAGACTTTTTCATAGATTTATTATCGGATACTAGACCGATAGCACGCGCTCCATACTGTATGGCTCCGGCGGAGATGTGAGAGTTACGAGATCAGATAGAGCAGCTGTTAGGTCAGGGCTTCATTCGCAGGAGTACCTCACCTTGGGGATCTCCAATTTTGTTTGTGAAAAAGAGAGATGGTTCACTGAGGCTGTGTGTGGACTACTGAGAGCTGAACAAGGTCACGATACGGAACAAGTATCCGTTGCCTCGAATCGATGATCTGTTCGACCAGCTGAGGGGAACAACTTTCTTTTCGAAGATAGATATGAGATCAGGGTACCATCAGTTATGTATTAGGGAGCGGGATGTTTCAAAGACTGCCTTCTTGGCGAGATATGGGTCCTATGAGTTCAGGGTGATGCCATTTGGCCTCACAAATGCTCCATCCGTGTTCATGGACTTAATGAACCGAGTGTTCAGAGAGTTCTTGGATCAGTTTGTCATCGTCTTCATAGATGACATTTTGATATATTCACACTCCGAGGAGGAGCATGCTGAGCATTTGAGACAGGTTCTTCAGAATCTACGAGAGCATCAGCTATATGCTAAGTACGAGAAGTGCAGATTCTGGTTGCGAGAAGTACAGTTCTTGGGCCATGTTGTTTCTGAGCAGGGGTTAGCAGTCAACCGGAGTAAAGTGTCAGCGGTGAGGGAGTGGGGATAGCCCACGACACCGACATAAGTGCGCAGTTTCTTGGGGTTATCCGGATACTACAGGAGATTCATTCGGGGATTCTCCAAAATAGCGGGTCCATTGACGAACCTAACTCGCAAAGGGGTACCATATGTTTGGGATGATGCTTGTCAATTGGCTTTCGACGAGCTGAAAGACAAGCTTACTTCAGCACCAGTTCTTGCTTTACCTAAGTTGGGTGTGGAGTACCTGTTCTACATCGATGCCTCTTTACGGAGACTTGGGGGAGTGCTTCAGCAGGAGGAGAAGGCTATAGCTTTTGCCTCCTGCAAGCTTAAGCCGCATGAGAAGAATTACCCCACCCACGACCTGGAGTTAGCAGTGGTCATTTTTGCATTGAGGATATGGAGGCACTATTTATTGGGGGACAAGTTTCGCTTGTTCATAGACCACAAGTCACTGCAGTACCTGTTCACTCAGCGAGAGCTGAATATGCATCAGCGCAGATGGTTAGAGTTTGTGAAGGAATATCAGTTCGACATAGAGTACCATCCGGGGAAGGCCAATGTAGTTGTTGATGCGTTGAGCCATAGATCGGTAGGCGATGTAGCAGACATCTGGAAAGCAAAGTGGAAAGAGTTGGGTCACCAGGATGCAGTAGCCCGTTCTTTCGTATCTGTCATGATAGTTACCCTCAAGATTATTACGAGGGTGATACAGGCACATACCGCAGACCCGTTTTTCCAGGAGCAGATTGTACGACTTTTAGCTGAGGGTGTTGAGTCCTATTATATTAGTTATGATGGGGGTTTGAGGTTTAATGGGAGATTAGTGGTCCCAGAAGGATCAGAATTACGGCATGTAGTGATGACCCAGTCTCACGGGTCCTAATTTGCGGTACATCCTGGAGGAGATAAGATGTACCAGGATATAAGGAAACAATACTGGTGGAGTGGGATGAAGAAGGACATTGTTGAGTTCGTGTCCAAGTGTGCTACCTGCCAGCTGGTAAAGGTGGACCATCAGAGACCGTTAGGGTTGCTTCAGCCATTGGAAATACCCATGTGGAAGTGGGAGAGTATTTCTATGGACTTTATTATAGGGTTGCCTACATCACAACGGGGCCACGACTCTATCTAGGTGATTGTAGACCGTTTAACCAAGGTGGCTCACTTTCTGTCGGTGCGGACAAACTATACCGCGGGTCAGTATGCTCAGTTGTTCATTGCTGAGATTGTCAGATTACATGGGGTTCCCCTAATTATTATGTCAGATAGAGACAAGATTTTTGTGTCGCGTTTCTGGGAGAGCTTTCAGGAGGCTATGGGTACAGAGTTGAGGTTGAGTTCAGCTTATCACCCGCAAATAGATGGACAGACAGAGCATACTAATCAAATGTTGGAGGATATGCTACGCATGTGTGTTCTTGATTTTGGAGGAGGTTGGGACCCACATCTTCCCCTGGTAGAGTTCGCTTATAATAACTCTTATTAGTTCACGATTGGCATGGATACTTTCAAGGATTTGTATGGCAGACCTTGTCGTTCCCCAACTTATTGGCTAGAGGTGGGGGATAACAAGTTACTAGGACCAAAGGTGGTTCAGGAAAACTCCGCGAGGATTGAGATGATCAGGGGTCGTATTCGAGTAGCCCAGGACAGGCGGAAAAGCTACGCCGATGTGAAACGGTTCTTCCGAGAGTTTAATGTGGGGGACCAAGTGTTTCTATGTGTATCTCCTATGAAAGGAGTGATGAGGTTCAGGAAGAATGGGAATTTGGCCCCGAGGTACATGGGACCATTCCCCATTATCGAGAGGATTGGGCCGGTGGCATACAGATTGGGTCTTCCAGAGCATTTGCATCGCATCCATGATGTATTCCACATCTCGTCGTTGAGATGATATCTTTGGGATGACATGGATCACAACCACATCGCGATAGAGGAGATAGACTTACAGCCTGATAGCTCTTACGAGGAGAGACCGGTGGCTATCCTAGACCATAGCGAGAGGAGATTGAGGTCGAAGGTAGATCCACTTGTACGGGTCCAGTGGGAGCATCATAATGTGGAGGAATCCACTTGGGAGCGTGAGGCAGATATGAGCGAGAGATACCCAGATTTATTCTTACCAGGTATGCCTTATTTTTTGAATTTCGGGACGAAATTTCGTTATTAGGGGGGAAGTATGTAATACCCCGTATTTTTATGCTATATTAATTTGGGGATTTATTAAATTTAATGAGATATTAATTTAATATAAATCTGGAAATTAATCACTTTATAATTATTAACGTGATGTGAGTTAGTAATTATGGGAAACTTGTTGTTGAATATTGCTAATGAGTAAAGTAATATAATATTGGTTCTATTAAATGTCAAGAGTGAATAAAATGACAGTTTTGGAAATTTGAGTCGGGACGCGCTCGTGTCGCGTCGGGACTAAATATTAATTAACAAAAGTGGAATATTTTTAAGTTATTCATATGGTCATTTTGAGTGGGCCAACGTGTCCGGAAGGGTCTAGATAGTCAGAAAAGTGTACTCGGGGGTTTAGTTTGGGTCTCGAGGTGTTTTTAGGCCTATTTAACACCCCAAGAGGGCATTTTGGACATTTTGCATTTTTGGGTAATTAAACCCACGAAAATTATTAGGCTATATCAGCCATTTAGAAGAGTCCATTAGGGTTATCAGACTCAAAACCTTAGAACGACCATAGGAGAGGAAAGGAGAAAGCTTTCCAAGCAATCCAAGGCCAAAAAGTCACCTGATTGCACCGTCGCTACCACCAACGCGTAGATCGCGCGACGGGGAATGCAACCACACCAAATTCATCATCAAATTAGAACTTTGAAATTTCCAGGCAAGTATTTATCTTGCTTATTTTCGTTAATGCATCGTTCATGTTAGTCTAGGGTGATTAGGATGAGTTTGGTAGAAGAAAATTCATGTCGGCGATAGGAAAATCGCATGTAGTAATGATTTGAATGATAATATGGAAACCCCTTCGCATGTAGAGGCTTGACCACAAATTTATGATAAATTAGGAGTAGAAATTTTTGGGAAAAGATTGATTAGAACCATGTTTAAGAAATTCTAGGGTTCTTGAGTTTTATATGAGTTTTGGTCTATTAATCTATGATTATTGATGGAAAATTGCATGCTTTATGTGAAAGATGTATAATATGGGTGTATACTGATTGTATTACGAATTTTTTGGCGATTGGGATTGAAAAATTGTGATTTGGATGAGGTTGTGTGTTAGAACCCGTAACTGGTTTCCTGCAGAATTCGCCATACCTTCTTGATCGATCGATCGAGCCTAGAGCTTCGATCGATCGAAGGTTCGATCGATCGAGGCCCAGACCTCGATTGATCAACCCCTCCTGGCAGACTCAGTTTTCCCCTTTGAAATTGTTAAATTCAAATGAAATGAGTGAAAACCTTTGGGCACCCTTATTAAAATACTTTGGAAGATAAAGGAGACCAGTAGGACTTATTAACAACTATGAGACCTTTAATCTAAGACGAAATTTACATTTTTGGGATGCTTACACATAAGGGACTATGGGGTTGTGTATTTAAGGGAGAAACGCGTAAAATAGCTACGTTGGAAAATAGATGAGTACCTACTAAATTCTACACTTGGGAGGATAGAGTCCATGAGTGTTACGCAGTGATTTGGAATAATCCCTCAAATTAAAGTTAGAGATTAACCATTATACACGATAACTTATGTTGTGAACATAAGGATAAATGTCGTGATTATGGGTTATGAGATGAACCTAAATTTGATATGGCAAAAAGTAGTATATTTATATGATTGTGTGTATGCAAATATTATATACGTGTGGAAATCATGCCCGCGCTACTTGCTATCCCTGAGGTTACCGCGCTGGGACAGTCTTATCTCGAATGGGCCTTCATGGGGGATATTGACTCGTACCCTAGAAGATAGGAATCCTAGGTACGGGCTATCAGATCGATAGTCGGACGGTCCTAAGAGACGTGAGGGTATGTACTGACCTCTTGAACTTGGATACTATGCTTCACCTCAATATTATTTTTGTTTGTGTTATTACAGTTCGAGAGTGATTCCGAACTTGTATTTCCCTTAGTACGATTGATACGGGGTTTGGATAGCAGAGTATGCCCGCACCATAATTTTTATGTGGGTTGCTGATAGAATATATATATTATGCGAGTATTTAATATATATATGAGTTTCTGAAATTTAGAATTTCCTACTGTGTTTATGGTAAGTAAGAGATGAGTAATGATTTCAATTGAGAAATACCTGTTTCGAAAGTATAGTACATTTCTGGAAAACTTTATTAATAAATAAAGTCAAAAATAAGAGCTTTGTCACTAAATGAAATTTACTTCTTAAATAGTTGAATTGTTTAGTTTAAACCCTACGAGTAACCTAAGATAAGATGAGTTAAACCGTTGGGAAGGTTAGTGCGATAGGTGTGCACATTAGAAGAGAGGTGAGAATTTCTCAAGAGAGTGTCGCACTAATATGTTGTTCCATTGGCCTGTAAACATTTTAAATACTTGCTAAACAAATTTTAAATCATTTACACTATCGGGCCCCGACCCGTCTCTATTTCTTCTCTCTCTCTCTTGTATATATATATATGTATATATTACAGGTGCCCAGCCACAGGGGCGTCTTGCATAGGATCCTTTGGAAGGAACATGCTGCAGCTTAGGTGGGAGTTGTAGGCCTCTTGCTTAGACGACTTCGTTTATTTGATTCCACTCTTGTCATATTTATTCAGTTGGGCATGTGTCGCCCGTTTCCATTATCCAGTTGTTTTATCGGACATTGTGATTCATTTATTTCCAGTATTTTATTCTTTGGGATTTATTATTGTCAGGATGTTTTCATTTGAGTATTAAATGTTGGATTCATTTAGTTGAATGTTTAATTATTGGATGGTTTGTTCCAATATGGTTGTTGCGTGATTCTTTAATTATGAATAATGTAAAGATTTAAATGTTGGTTTATATAAAATAAAAATTTGGAAAGTAAAGTCTAAAAATGGTTTTGACACTTAGCTTAATTATTTAGGGTGTTTAAATTGGAAAAGTATTTTCGACAGTGATGCTAAGAATGAACCAACTGTTCACCTTGATTTCAATTTAATAAAGGAGTGATCGCTCGGTATTTAATTAGGCGGGGTGTCACAATAGAGTATATTGATCATCCTTCAAGCCTATGACATGTTTATTGAAGACGTAGCGGCCAAGTGTATAAAGCTTCATCAAAATGCCGAGTTTAAGTGTCTCGTTTCTATGTCATCAATAGTGGTTCCATTCTCCCAAGGTATGAATGCATTACACACACATATATATATATAGGAGCTTGGAACGATTTATAATGGGTCTAGGTTTAATTAAAAATAGTTTTTTATTTGTCAGAAAGATTTTAGTAAACTTCTATATAAAGTATATAAAGTTTCTGGGCTAAATTCGTAATTTTCACTTTCTAGTTTCTCGTTCGATGGTGTTGTTCGAACGAAGCTGCCAACGAGCTTCCCCATAGGCCACTGGAACATCGTCGAATTGTCGTTCGAACGAGATGGCTGTTCAAACGAGACTTCAAACGAGATTTCTAACGAGTTCAATTTTAAACCAACTGGAACTTCGTTAGAAAGGCTCGTTCGAAAGAGACTTCGTTCGAACGAAAATCTCGTTCGAACGAGATTTCAGGCAGGAAAATTTTATGGCAGTGTTTAGCAGTTTTTACCCATGTTTCCCACTTCCTTACCCCACTAACTTTTTACAAAACTTAATAGTGCGGGAACCAACCTTTTTGGTTTAACTTTTCCATACACATCTATCTCCAAGAGACAGTTTGAGAGAAAAATTGATTAAGGAAAAAGTTCTTTGTTTAAGTGTTATTGGTTTTCAAGAAAAATGTTTTAAACACTTATTTTACACCCATATTGTTTATCCAAGCTTCCATAGATATATTTATACTTTCTTGGAGTTTTGGCACCGGTTTTTCATCTCTACCGTTTGAAGAGACGTTTAGGGTTTGCTTATAAATCCCATAAAGACGAAGAGGTTTTCGTTGATTTACCCACTTGGAGAAATGCTCCTTGTTTGGGTGATGGTGACCATATAAAGTCCGATCGATGGATTTCGAGACTGCAGTGGAGCTCCGTGGTTATTCTCTAAGAAGAGGTTGATACAAGAAGACGCGTCGGGGCTTGAGAGGAATCGAGTCGAGTGTTGTAAGTCATCTTGCTTGTATTTGTAAATTCCGTACTTAGTGGATTTGAGGCTAGGGCCGTCCGAGGTTTTTTCCCGTTGTGGGTTTTTCCTCATACATTGCGGCGTAGTGGATTAATTGTTTATTTTATCTTTTAAAATCACTTAGAACGCATGCTTAGGTAAAAAGATAAAATTGGTTTAATTTAATCACTACTTGTTTAATTTGGTACAAATTAATATTGGGTAATGTTAATGTTAATTTAATTCAAGTCTTTAATTTAATTGATAAAATTGGTTTGGCCTAACTTGATAAAATTGTAAAATGTGACTTAGGCAAATTTTCTAGGACTTGTATTAATTAGCTTGGTTTAAGTGAAATTTAAATAGTGTGTGTGTTTATCCTATTTCACTTGGTTTAATTTTAATTTGTAGTATATTAAAATTTGGTGTTTTTGTGAACCATCTTATGCTTCCTCATATCTATTTAAAAGGGAATTGGTTTCAAAGTGTAAGGATTTTAAAATTGGGGGTCTACTCTACTTTTAAAAATTTATGCGCTGTATGTAAGAGCAAGCTTGAGCCTCATTGATTTAAGCTTTTCGTTAAGCAGTATGATCTCCTCTTCCTGCATCGCCACCTATAAGCACATTACATTCAACTGATCTGAAATGGATGGAAAATACCTCCCGTTCCGGTTGCCTTAGTTTTTTAGGTAGGTCGGGATCATCCTCTGGATGATCTTCGTGGTCCCTCTTTTTATCATCTCTTGGTCGGCGAGGAGATTTGGACCTTTGTCTTCCTCTTTCACTAGTCTTCCCACTATTCTGGCGGTTAATGAATTTAATCAACTTTCCTCGCCCGATGAGTGCTTCGATCTCATTCTAGAGAGCTATGTTGTGTTTGGTCGTGTGGCCGTGATCTCTATTGAACTCTTAATATTTGGACTTATCCCTCTTATCGGGGTTTGTCCTCATTTTCTCCGGCCAAGTTAGATCCTCGCTGTTCTTGATATCTTCCAGAATATGGTTTATATACACCTTCAAAGGCGTGTAATTCCCATACTTCTTCAACTGTTTGAATGCCTCCTTACCTTTTGGTCTCTTTCCGTTCCCATTACGCTTTTGATCCTTCTTCTCTGATGTACCTTCAGCCTTGGTCTCTGTTTTAGTGTCAGGGTTTTTCTTCCCAGCCATGGCCTCTTCGGCGTTCATGATCTTAGCTGATTTTACCATCAGTTCATCCATGAATTTAGGGGGATCTTTGGCCAATGTATAATATAAATTGTCAGGTAATAGACCACTCATCAGAGCTGTTATTGTTTTTTTCTCCTCATAGTCAATCACCTCCAGTTTCTCGTTATTAAAACGAGTGGTGTAATCCCTGGTACTTTCTCCTGCTTTCTGCCTCACACTCAGTAGGTGTGTTACTCTCTTAACTAGCTTTACTCCAAAGAATAAGTTCCCTATGAATAGCTCTGCCAATTGATGGAAAGTAGAAATCTTTCCTCGAGGAAGGTTGTTGTACCATATCTGGGCTGACCCAGTGATGGTTCCTGAGAATGCCCTGCACCTCATCTCGTCGAGAACTGCGTAGATATTAGCAGTAGCTTGGTACTGCTCTATGTGGAGGATGGGATCAATTTTTCCATCATATTTGGGAATTACTATCGGGGCTTTGATCTTTTACGGTGTGGGAAAATTCACTAGTGTTTGCACGAAAAGTGATCCTTGGACAAAAGTTCTTTGGAGAGGATTCTTGGCCTTAGCCATTTCCCCTAGTCGGTCTTCCAATATCTGAATAAATCCCTTCCACGTGTCATTCCCTGCCTTGGTCCTATTTGCCTGAGCAATAGAGTGCGCTGAATTCTTCTCTTGGGATTTTCATTACGGGTTATTGGGTGTGATTGGGCAGAACCTTCCCTTAGATCGGTTGGTCGTTGAGAATTCCTCGATGCGATCCTAGGGGATTTTGATTCCTCCTAGAGCCCAAACGATCAAAAGGGGAGACTCTAATCAATATTTCCAACGCTCTTGTTCGCTCAGGAGTTAAAGTAACATTTGGTCTAGAATTTGTAGCTCTTATAGATGAAGTTTATCCAGGTTGATATGAAGGATCATTGGATCTCTCAGTATGATAAGAGTCACTGCGCCTGGGCTGAGAAACATCCAGGAATACTGTACAACTTGTTCTTGAGGATGGAAGATGGGTATTTCTCTGAACGTTTCGTTGACCTGACTGGGCAGGTGATCCGTTAGGAACAGTCTGAATGAGTTGCCGCATAGTTTCTTGCATGGACGTTTGCCCTTGGGCCAAGTTGGCTATTATTATTGTAAGTTGATCGATAGTTAGAGGAGAAGAGGGATTTGGAGGTCCCTCGATAATATTTCGGGCGCTAGATTCTGGGATCTCAGCCATTAGTAATAAGTTTTTGGTGAAAAACGCTACGTATAATTGTTTCCCATAGACGGCGCCAATCTGTTGATGTAAAAAACTAGATTCTATCTAATTAATTAATCACAGATAAAAAAGAATGAAAAAAAATAAGACAATATATTTTTAAAGTGGTTCAGCCCAATGAGAGTGGCCTACGTCCACTGTTCTTGTATTGCCAATGTGTGCCTTAATCTCGATGACGAGTACAAGGGATTAAAATTCCCCCCTTATGGGGAGTGTTACAATGTATTTATAGCCTTGGATCTATCAGTATGAATAGACAAGATGATGTTGTTTAATTGACATATACATCTGTACAATAAGAATGTTCATTACACCCAATGTTCATTGAATGTGCAGTCGTCGCTTGATCTTCCTGTCGAGATGCTCAGCATGCTGAGTAGCTCGATAAGTCATGTAGCTCGGCATGCCTTATAGCTCGGGGAGCATATATATTCGCCACATAATGCGCTACGTGTCTTTATATGGCTAATCCACGTCAGTTGTCTAATTTTCATATCAGCAGTCACTATTATTTATAGAAGTACATTCATATATGTTAAATATGTGGACCGAATTACAATCTTTAGACATTGAAAATGTAATTATAAATCCTCATTGTTTTCAAAAAATAAACACAATTTTTCAAGTCAATAAGTAATAAAAAGGTTCTACAATCCTTTATTATCTCATATCAAAATGAGATCAAGTAAGCCAATTCTCTTAGAAGAGACAACCATTGTAACCTCTTCAGCACCAAACCCCAAAATTGCAATATCATCCATTAAATTGCTATAAAATACCTAAACAAATTGAAATTGAACACATAACTAATAAACATATTAGTTATGCTTCTCATCCTTCATGTTTATTTTGGATGGGATTGCTATAAGTAGATAAAACAAACTTATCCATTTTTTGTTGGCTAATAAATAGAGGGGGAAAACTCTACTACCAAAGGTGCTATATAACGAGCAGTTAAAGTAATCAAATATTAATTTAATCCAAAGTACATACATAGTGGTCATTTTTTGTCTTCATAATTTATAGTAAATAACGACTTAAATTTCTATAAAGTAAATCAATAATAAATTTGGAATTACATTTTCCCAAAATCAAGAAATTTATAAATAGTTCTCACCATCAATTATGCATTGATCAATCAAATAGCCTGGATTTTGCATATGCGGTAGTGTGGAGTTGTTGGACAATTCCTACAGAGAGCAGGGTGAATGAAAATGACTTGAAGGATTTTAGACTCACCTATAGACTATGTTGGTTATAAATAATACCCATATGGCTGGTGTGTACTCCCATATAAATGGTGTGCGATAAAAAGAATGGGGGAAATGGAAAGGATGGCCATACGAAAGGGTAAAAGATAGAGAGGTTAAAGGAATCGTAAATCGTAAATGTGGAGAGAGGAAAATATTAATAATAAGCACACGTGTCACTTTAGGGATCTTTCAAGCTACAACTTTATATGTATACATAGATTAGATACACTAGTATGAAAGTCACGCGATGCGTGATCAAATATATATATATATATATATATATATATATATATATATATATATATACTACTGCTCTTGTGTGGATCAGTCCGCATTTTAAGAGTGTGGACCGGACACATGTCACCGAGCGGATTGGTGTCACTGGGATCGCCACTAGGTAACACGTGTCCGGTCCGCACTCTTAAAATGCTTATATATATATAGGGATAGTCTCAGGTGCGGACCAAACCGTGCACACCTGGTGCGGACTTTGTCCTCTTCATCACGTAGTCCCCTCTTGGTCCCTAAATACATTTTGTTATTTTCTTTAGATGGTCCCCCTTTTGTCTTATATTAAAACCTCAATTTAAGAGTAGATATTTAAAAGATTTATAGTTTAGACCCAAATTGGTATCAAGAACTTAAAGACTTTAGAAACTCACCTAATTTCGACCAAAACCCAAATTTTGGTATCAGAACCATAAGACACTCCTTTTAGACTTTTAGTAAAAAGACTTTAATGCCCTTGGGATTTATCCCTCGCATTTACCAAGATATTTTTGGAACCAACCCAGACTACCATCCCATACCTATAACTGATTTAGACCTAGTAGGTTGTTTAACCTCACACATAGACGGTTGTTCACATACTGAACACATCCCAGCCAAACACGCAAATAGTAGACAAGTTACTGCTAGTGCTATTAATAGCATAATAGACCAAACCAAGTGTATACTCCTTATATTAAGAAAATTAATAAAAGATACTCAAACCCTAAAAACAGAGATAAAAAAATATCTCTAAAAGACTACTAGAAATAAATAATCAAATCCCAATAGTCTTAGTGCAAGTTTTATAAGAACTAAATATTAAGACTAAGCATATAGATTCCTTAACAAAGACATTTTAGAAATTAAAACTTTAACTAAAAATCAAGATAGTGACTTAATTAAACTTACCAAATAACAAGCTAAGATTAACCCTAGATTAGATAGTTATCTTCCAAATGGAGATAGTTAGATCATACTGGAATGAGGTACTAAGAAACCTATCCATTCAGACCTTAGCAGATTTTTACCAACGAATTCTAGAAAAAATTAATGATGATAGATTTTATTATAAGATAAATGAAAATGAGATTGCCAACGCTTCTAAAGCAACTAGGCTCATATTAGAAAGATTAAATTTAATTTCTACATCCATAGAAGCTACCCAAGACTATAGAAATGGCTTTGTTAAAGACTTACATGTAGATTTAAAAGCTAAGACAAAAGGATTAACCACCTTCTACACAGACTTTGTTAAATTCCAACAAAATTTAGCAAATTATCTTAATAATATGGAAAGCCAGAACCTTTCCAAAATGGATAGTATTATTAATGAACTTAAACTAGACATAGCCCAAATCGAATAAAAATACGAAGAAATTATAAATGGAATTAAGGCTGTATATAATAAGCCTTCCTAAGCAGAAATAGACTCTCCTTATATTCTAACACGTTTAGATAAAATAGAAAGGACTGTAGTGTAACAACCCGAGGTCTTGGAGACAATAATTAATTTATTTTGGGAGAAATAAATATTCGTTTATTCAGAGAAAAATCGAATTGGCAATTGAGGTCAAAATTTGGAGTCATTAGAAAGAGTGTCGAATGTCGATTCTGAGGGTACCATAGTGTCCGGAAGGGTCGAGAAAGTCGAAATGACTGTACTTGGGGTCTATTTAGGTTCCGAAATAATTTAGGATCGTTTGACTCGAATTAAAGATATTGAGTCATTTAAAGTGTGTACTATCATTTAGAGATGTGTACATTGGGAGACAAGGCTTAAAAAGCCTACGGGAGATATTTCTCCCAAGAAAGAGAGAGAAATAGAAAGAAAGAAAGAGAGAAGAAGAAAGAAGAAGAAAAGGAAGGAGAAAAGAGAGAGAAAGTGGAGATTTCCAACCAATACGCGATCTCAAGGCGGATTCAGACCCTACGAACCCGAGGCAAGTGATTAAACTTGCTAAATAATTGTTGTGTACCAATTATTGCGTGATATGTGGATTGAATTTTTGGTTTTAGGTTTAAATTGTTAAAAGCTAACTTTTGGGAAAAACCTTAGATTTGTAGTGTATAAAATGGATTTACGATTAGAAATTAGTTTATATGTATTCTAGAATGAATATTAATGTTATATATGTGATGGGGTTGGATGAAAATGGTCGGAAGATGATATAAATGATTTTTAGGAAATTTGGGTTAAGAAGAAAATAACCCATTTCGTAGCTTGCTGCACTTGCCGAATCGATTAGCCCCTACCGAATCAATTCGCCCCTACCGAATCGATTCGGTCTGTTGCAGATTGCATAAGTCTTTAGGGCCGAATCGATTCTACCCTTTGTGAATCGGTTCGGTATGTAGCAGACTCCCAGGTCCTTTGGAACGAATCGATTCGGATGGGCCGAATCGATTCGTTTTTGGGGCTGAATCGATTCGGAGGGGCCGAATCGATTCGAAAATAGGGGATTTTGGAGATGTTTCTTTTCTAGAAAGAATTTCATACCGTTTCGTTTAAGGTTATCGATTGGGAATTTCTATGGGAGTTAATTGGAGTATGTTTTGGGGAATTTTAGAGAGTTTCCTTATAAGAAATGATTGGAGTCATATTGACTAAATTCAAGGAATACCGATTAGATATGTTGGTTTATTCTAAGTGGGGAAGTCCACCTTGATTTCGAGATTCTACATAGGAAAAATAAATTCAAATCGCATGAAAGAATGTGAATAATTTAGATATACCGGATCTTAGGATCCAATCCCAAATGGTATAATTTCAAAGGTTCATAAAATGATTTGAACCTTATTATGGATGGTGAATTAAAAATGCTAAATGAGGGGCATTAGGGTAAAGAATATCCTTAACTTAAAAGAATTGAGAGACAATTCATAATAGAAGCGACATGTGAGCTTCAAGTGAGAAGTAGTATAGCGTATACTAAGTGGGGAAGATGTGTGAGAATTGGAGATTAGTATATCTTGAGAGAAGTATACTAAACAATGATGTTAATCAAATTGCGCCAAAGAGCGTATAATGAAAATCAAAATGATTGTTGCAGGTATACCTTATATAATGGTATATCTTTATTATGTGGGATGTATGTATACCTTATATGATGGTGTATATATATGCTAAGCATACCCCCTCCTTGCTATCATTGGGAAGTTTCGTGAATAAAGGGTGAGCATCCTGGCAAATAAAGCAGGGTGTGGATATTCCCCAGGTCATAGTCGTCCTTTGTGGTCAGAAAATGACATTTATGATATACATTTATTTATTTTGGGGGTGAGAGGTCATGGGTATGTGTCGCTCTCACTTTCCGGTTAGGAACTATGACCGCTTCCCAGACGTTGTGTGCATGAGTAGATCACGAGGTGGGTGTCGTTGAACCCCACCAAGTGGCCCCAGTTTGTTACGTATATGGGCAACTGGAAGATGATAGTACGTGAGCCTGCGTCCTTCGAGTTATAGCTCGGTTGGATGGTTATTATTTCTTGTGTTTGTACTTGGGTATCAAGGGCATAATGGACCTCAACGACCTACATTGGCAGGATTAGTGTATCGGGGGGGTTCCTTGTTTGGATTTCACCTCGGCGAGACGTCCCACGCACGAACCACAGTGTAATGTTGGAACTTCGGGATAATTTTAGTCCTTAATGCTCATAATTATCTATATATATATCACCTATCCCGACGATCGACAATGCCAGGAGTAGTGTAACGGGGGGGTTCCTTATTTGGATTTCGCTTCGGTGAGACGTCCCACGCATGAAACATCGTGTACTGTTGAGAATTGGGAATATTAATTAATTAAAACTGGATAATAATAATTTGGGTTACATGCATCTTGCATTGAGGGAATAATGAGCCCCGAGGATCGATATGATCAAAAGTAGTGTAACGGGGGGTTCCTTGTTTGGATTTCGCTTTGGCGAGACATCCCACGCACGAAACGTAGCGCCGTGTTGAGAATCGGGAGGAGTTTAGTCCTTAACTCTTGATGCTAATAGATCATATAATAATTATATATATGGTTTCATGCCCTATAAGGGCATCACTAGAATATAAAATTCTAGTAAATGAGATTGTTGATGTATTGTGATGATGTGGAGATGATTGGATCATGTAACTTTATATGTTCAACAAATGAACATTATAAAGATAATTATAACTATTACATTAAAGTTAATGTATATAACTTATAAATTATGGAAACAAATGTATTGGGAGATAGGTTAGATGATTTCACTTAAATACTTCTTTTGGGTTTAAGTTAGGATCCTCTTACCTAAATAGAACCGGACATCCATTTGGAGATCACGTGCATACGTTTAGTGCGCGCTTTAGATGAGAGGTGAGTTGAATTATTACGGAGAGTTCAATTACAACTAAATCATGTAATAATGCATTTATAATTATTATGAATTTTAATACACTTGCTATAAAATGTTTTTCAAACTCGGGCTCTGACCGGGTTATATTTTCTTCCTCCATGTATATATATTGTATTACTTCAGGTGTTCCTCCGCAAGGACGCCTTTTATGTTATCCATCCAGGGTATTTGTGGAGCTGTGGTAGTAGCGGACTGTTGTGGCACTTTGCTTTAGTCGATTCCTATCTTTGTATATCTAGATTAGGATTCAGTTGTATTGAGTTATTATTCAAGTGTTGTAGATTAACACTTTCATATTTCATTTATCAGATTACTGTACCGTATGTTACCCGACAGCATATTCGGGTACTTTATTGTTGAGATTTTATTTGTACATTGTTTTGTACTCCTTTATTTTATTGGATTTTGCACTTATCACTCATCATAGTTAGATGTTTATTATTGGCTGAGTTGCATTATTGGTTTTGTTGTTGTTGTTAAAGAAAAAGTTTAAAATTTTTGACAATTCGCTTTTAATGATAATGGGTAGTTAGCCTTATATTATAGTGTTGTATGTTGATGTTGAGACTGTACCATCTGAGATACCTGATTTATGTAGTATATGGTTGGCCACCCGTTATTATTTAGAGCGGGTTATCACAGATGGTATCAGAGCATCAGGTTCTAGTGTCTTTAGGATCTGTGTGTGTTACTACGGTCTTCCATAAGCGTTCTTGATGTATAGCCTTATTATTAGGACGATTACATTCATACATCCATATCTTTCTGTGATTCGAAAATATTTGAAAGGCGTTATGATACAATTGTTCTTGTTTCAGATGCCACCGAAGGGAGGTCGTTCAGTCAGGGTAAACAAAAGGCAGCCCCAAATGCCTCAAAGGAACATGACTACGGATGATGTTGCCAATATTGTGGCACAAGCGGTCACTGCTGCCGTTTCTACGATGGCTCAGCAATCTGTCGCTCAAGCAGCCCCACCCCATTTAGGATTATCTTTATGGGAGAGAGTGAAGGAAGATTTTAGTAAGGGGAATCCTCCCGAGTTTGCAGGGGGAGTTGATGTAATGGCTGCAAGTCAATGGAAGAATAGTATACAGAGGCACCTTCGTATGGTTGAGTGTAGTGAAGTGAAGAAGCAATTTTTAGCCACCTTTAAGTTATAGGGTGCAGCTCTCCATTGGTGGGAGTCTGTTACCACATCTGAACAGAGAGATACTTTACCTATAGCAACATTTTGGGAGCTTTTTGATCGAAGGTATTTTTCTTCCCCTACTTAGGATATGGGGATTTTTCAAGGAAATAGGACGGTGGAAAAATATGAAGAAGATTTTTCTCTATGGGCGAGATTAGTACCTAATGAGGTAAATACAGAAAAGAAACGTATATCGAAGTTTATTCGAGGTTTAGATTGGAAAATCCAACAACATTTGTTAGAGAGTCCTAAGTTAACGACTTTTGTCGAGGTAGTAAACGCGGCACTATTAAAGTGTCAAGAATATCGTTTTCGTTCACAAGAGAGTAAGAAATTTGGAGATTCAATTTCATGAAGTAAGTTTGGCAAAGAGAGTGCCAGTAATGCGAGTGGGTAGAAAGGATTTGTGGGTAAGTGTTTCTTTTGTAAAGAAATAGGTCATAAAAAGAGAGATTATCCTCAAAGAGGCAAAAGAACACAGTTTGATGAAATTTTGGAAGTGCAACCCCTACAGCAGATTCGAGGTCGCTTTAGACCGGGGGACTATGTTTGGGAGCCCATTGATGAGGAAGGGCAATCGGACTAGAGATGGATGTTTAAGTTAATTTTCCTTTATTAATAGGATTATTACTATATGAAGTTTTTGGAATATCGTGTGGGAGATAATTGTGATTGGGTAGTGCTATAGCCCTATTATGTATGGTATGTAATGACCCTAGTGGAATTTTGAGCAAGTTAGGCTCTTATGTTATTATCTTTTGTAAGAATAGATGATTTTCCAAGGTGCTCAAAAAGATCTTTAAACCTTGTGGTAAATGTAAGTATGGTAATGGTGATAAGTAGTAATGATAAAGCTACTTCTTTTATGTAGTCATGATAGACTATTATGATTGTTGTATTCCAGATATGGATGAGCCTTATAAAAAGGCTATATATATTGAAATGGTGTAAGATTTTGTTTATGTATGAAAGTTGAGATTTTGGTTTGTTGGGACGCAAGTAAAATTTTAGCTCATGATTATGATAATAGTTGTGAGCTACATATTGTTATGTATATGATGATTCAAAAGACCTTGTGTTTGACATAAGGCATTTTATATTATATTATAATATATAAACCGTTTTCAAAATAAATTATTTTCAAAATAAAACTTTTATCGGCCTTCGGGCCCTTTCAAAATGATTTTCATAAAATTAAAATTTTCAAACTCTAGTCCGGATTTAACAAACTCTCAATCCCCGACGTCGCCACATAGTAGTGTATTGGGAGGGTTCCTTGTTTGGATTTCGCTTTTGCGAGACGTCCCCTGCACGAAAGTGGCGAATGTCAGGAATTGAGAGGAGTTATTTCTTTGGACCATTAAAATTTTACACTATTAAAATTTTAGTACTATCTATATTTATGGAAATGTGGAACTTTCGAGGCAAATAAAGCCTCATTATGATGGTTGTGAGCATAAAGCACAATTATAAAGGGTGTATGGGCGCCCTTATTGTAGAAATTGGTTTTATTTAATTCATAATTTACTTAGTAATAAAAATAATTAAATAAATTCATCGTGGGAAGTTAGAAGTTGGAGATAAGATTAGTGAGTATGGGTATATTAGAACTAGTTGAGTTTTGGAGAATTAGGCTTAGCTAAATTTCGAGGACGAAATTCTTATAAGTGGGGAAATTTGTAACAACCCGAGGTCTTGGAGACAACAATTAATTTATTTTGGGAGAAATAAATATTAGTCTATTCAGAGAAAAATCGAATTGGCAATTGAGGTCAAAATTTGGAGTCGTTAGAAAGAGTGTCGAATGTCGATTCTGAGGGTACCATAGTGTCCGGAAGGGTCGATAAAGTAAAAATGACTGTACTTGGGGTCTATTTAGGTTCCGAAATAATTTAGGACCGTTTGACTCGAATTAAAGATACCGAGTCATTTAAAGTGTGTATTATCATTTAAATATGTGTACATTGGGAGACAAGGCTTAAAAAGCCCACAGGAGATATTTCTCCCAAGAAAGAGAGAGAAATAGAAATAAAGAAAGAGAGAAGAAGAAATAGGAAGAGAAGGAAGGAGAAAAGAGAGAGAAAGTGGAGATTTTCGGACAATGCGCGATCTCAAGGCGGATTCAGACCCTACGAACGCGAGGCAAGTGATTAAACTTGCTAAATAATTATTGTGTACCAATTATTGCATGATTTGTGGATTGAATTTTGGGTTTTAGGTTTAAATTTTTAAAAGCTAACTTTTGGGAAAAACCTTAGATTTGTAGTGTATAAAATGGATTTAAAAATAGAAATGAGTTTATATGTATTCTAGAATGAATATTAATGTTATATATGTGATGGGGTTGGATGAAAATGGTTGGAAGATGATATAAATTATTTTTGGGTAATTTGGGTTAAGAAGGAAACAACCCATTTCGTAGCTTGCTGCACTTGCCGAATTGATTCGCCTCTACCGAATCGATTCGGTCTGTTGTAGATTGCATAAGTCTTTAGGGCCGAATCGATTATCCCTTTTGATAATCGGTTCGGTATGTAGCAGACTCCCAGGTCCTTTGGACCGAATCGATTCGGATGGGCCGAATCGATTCGTTTTTGGGGCCGAATCAATTCGGAGGGGCCGAATCGATTCGGAAACAGGGGATTTTGGAGATGTTTTTTTTCTAGGAAGAATTTCATCCCGTTTCATTTAAGGTTATCGATTGGGAATTTCTATGGGAGTTAGTTGGAGTATGTTTTGGAGAATTTTAGAGAGTTTCCTTATAAGAAATGATTGGAGTCATATTGATTAAATTCGAGGAATACCGATTAGATATGTTGGTTTATTCTAAGTGGGGAAGCCCACCTTGATTTCGAGATTCTACATGGGAAAAATAAATTCAATTCATATGAAAGAATGTGAATAATTTAAAGATACCGGATCTTAGGATCCAATCCCAAATGGGATAATTTCAAAGGTTCATAAAATGATTTGAACCTTATTATGGATGGAGAATTAAAAATGCTAAATGAGGGGCATTAGGGTAAAGAATATCCTTAACTTAAAAGAATTGAGAGACAATTCATAATAGAAGTGACATGTGAACTTCAAGCGAGAAGTAGTATAGCATATACTAAGTGGGGAAGATGTGTGAGAATTGGCGATTAGTATATCTTGAGAGAAGTATACTAAACAATGATGTTAATCAAATTGCGCCAAAGAGCGTATAATGAAAATGAAAATGATTATTGCAGGTATACCTTATTTAATGGTATATCTTTATTATGTCGGATGTATGTATACCTTATATGATGGTGTATATACATGTTAAGCATACCCCCTCCTTGCTATCATTGGGAAGCTTCGTGCATAGAGGGTGAGCATCCTGGAAAATAAAGCAGGGTGTGGATATTCCCCAGGTCATAGTCGTCCTTTGTGGTCAGCAAATGACATTTATGATATACATTTATTTATTTTGGGGGTGAGAGTTCATGGGTATGTGTCGCTCTCACTTGCCGGTTAGGAACTATGACCGCTTCCCAGACGTTGTGTGCATGAGTAGATCACGAGGTGGGTGTCGTTGAACCCCACCAAGTGGCCCTAGTTTATTACGTATATAGGAAACTAGAAGATGATAGCATGTGAGCCTGCGTCTTTCGAGTTATAGCTCGGTTGGATGGTTATTATTGCTTGTGTTTGTACTTGGGTATCAAGGGCATAATGGACCTCAACGACCTACATTGCCAGGATTAGTGTATCGGGGGGGTTCCTTGTTTGGATTTCGCCTCGGCGAGACGTCCCACGCACGAACCGCAGTGTAATGTTGGAACTTGGGCATAAGTTTAGTCCTTAATTCTCATAATTATCTATATATATATCACCTATCCCAACGATCGACAGTGCCAGGAGTAGAGTAACGGGGGGTTCCTTGTTTGGATTTCGCTTCGGCGAGACGTCCCACGCATGAAACACAGTGTACTGTTGAGAATTGAGAATATTAATTAAAATTGGATAATAATCATTTGGGTTACATGCGTCTTGCATTGAGGCCATAAAGAGCCTCGAGGATCGATACGGTCAGGAGTAGTGTAATGGGGGGTTCCTTGTTTGGATTTCGCTTCGGCGAGACGTCCCACGCACGAAACGCAGTGCCATGTTGAGAATCGGGAGGAGTTTATTCCTTAACTCTTGATGCTAATAACTCATATAATAATTATGTATATGGTTTCATGCCCTATAAGGGCATCACTAGAATATAAAATTCTAGTAAATGAGATTGTTGATGTATTGTGATGATGTGGACATGATTGTATCATGTAACTTTATATGTTCAACAAATGAACATTATAAAAATAATTATAACTATTACATTAAAGTTAATGTATATAACTTATAAATTATGGAAACAAATGTATTGGGAGATAGGTTAGATGATTTCACTTAAATACTTATTTTGGGTTTAAATTAGGATCCTCTTACCTAAATAGAATCGGACATCCATTTGGAGATCACGTGCATACGTTTAGTGCGCGCTTTAGATGAGAGGTGAGTTGAATTATTATGGAGAGTTCGATTCCAACTAAATCATGTAATAATGCATTTATAATTATTATGCATTTTAACACACTTGCTATAAAATATTTTTCAAACTCGGGCTCTGACCTGTTTATATTTTCTTCCTCCATGTATATATATTGTATTACTTCAGGTGTTCCTCCGTAAGGACGCCTTTGATGTTATCCATCCAGGGTATTTGTGGAGCTGTGGCAGCAGCGGACTGTTGCATCACTTTGCTTTAGTCGATTCCCCTCTTTGTATATCTAGATTATGATTCAGTTGTATTGAGTTAGTATTCAAGTGTTGTAGATGAACACTTTCATATTTCATTTATCAGATTATTGTACTGTCTGTTACCCGACAACATATTCGGGTACTTTATTGTTGAAATTTTATTTGTACATTGTTTTGTACTCCTTTATTTTATTGGAGTTTGCACTTATCACTCATCATAGTTAGATGTTTATTGTTGGTTGAGTTGCATTATTGGTTTGTTGTTGTTGTTAAATAAAAAGTTTAAAATTTTTGACAATTCGCTTTTAATGATTATGGGTAGTTAGCCTTATATTATAGTGTTGTATGTTGATGTTGAGACTGTACCATCTGAGATACCTGATTTATATAGTATAGGGCTGGCCACCCGTTATTATTTAGAGCGGGTTGTCATATGTAGAATCTATAGAAGTTAGATCTATTCAACAATAAGAAAAAGATAATAATAAAAATGTTGCCAAATCCCTAGTTAATTCTCTAGCTAGACATAGTGAAGAAATTTCTGAGAAGGAAAGAAAAGAGAATAAAAATTTTAAAGAAGAAATCCTTAGTGAGATAAAAAGACAAAAAGATTATTCAGATTTCTTAGAAAGAATTAAAAAAAGACTCGAACAAAAACAAGTAAGCACCTGTAAATTTAGAGAACCCCCTACTATAGAAACTAGAGAGGGAAAGACAATAAGTAGTAGAGTTATAAATGATGGATTAGATAAGACTAGTAAGATAGTTAACTCTATCCCAAATATTGGACAGAGTAATTGTATGCTCCAAAGACTTAAGGATTCATCCTCCAATGTTAGAACATGGTGGAAAGAGAGAAATCTCACCAATCCTCTCCAATGGATAGAATGGGGTGAAGTTGACTGGAATATTGTTGAAGATTCCATTCATAATGGATAACTTCCAGCCGTTAGATTCAAAGACTTGTGCCACTCCTAAGACTCATAGTTATAACATGACTTCCCATTGTAGGAACCATGTGTTAGACAAATCCTATATTGAGCTCCAAGTGTTTGACTCAGAATGGCCTAGATCTAGAGGAACTGATAGGAAGTTCCAATTCCCAACCTTTGGACTCTTTCAAGCAAGAATCCAAGGATTACATAGACCTCAAAATAATATCAACATATTATGTTATTTAGTAGATAAAGGATGGAAAGATTTTGGGAAAAGCCTTAATGGGATAGCCCAATTAGAATATCATATAACATTGAATACTTTAATGTCATTCCGGCATTCACAGTAATCATAGAAACGGCCAAACATTTTAAGTTAATCTTATATGCTAGTGGCTATGAAGACTATTTTATCCCAGACGCTAATATAAATATAGCATTCCAAATCCATGTGAAGTTCTCCCAATTTCCTTATGAAGGAATGTAATCGGGAATTCCAAGTGGTAGACTTAATGAAGAAATTTTAGTTAGAACCAATTTTTCAGACTATAATCATACTTACAGTATTAGGAATACTGGACCTATGAAAGAAAAAACTAAGACCCTTTGGCAATTGCCAGAATTCCAAGAAACTAAGACTATACAGAATAAACCTTTGTTTATTAATCAAGACGATGTCACTCAAAATGTTACTATCCAGTTTGTCCCACCTAAGATTGTCAATAAGAATATCTAGACTCAAGAAGTTAGATTTAGGAATATGGGAGAACCCATAATCAATGATCCCTCAGAAGGAGAATGTAGTAGTAAGACTAGTTCTAGTTTACTAAGATAAGCCCCAGTACTTAGACCTAGAAAATCATTTGAAGACTTAGTTAAAGAAAAAGCTAGAATCCAAAACTTTGGATATGAACCCTCAGAATTGGGCATGAAGACATTTAAAGATCACCTTAATAAAAGTCATTCTATTAGATTTCAAGAAAGGGAAAGATTTAATATGATAGCTCAAGACCGTATATTAAAATTAAAATAATTTAAGAATACTAAGGAACTTCTTAGAAACTTAAGACTAATAGAAGAAGGAGAAGAAAGATTAATCCTAGCTACAGAAGTAAATCCTAATAAAAAAGAAATAGAAAGTAGTAGTAGGCTAGAAGATTATCCTAGACTTTTTAGTAAACTAATAGGAATAAATATTCCTATATACTCTAGCACTATAGTCAAGACTAAACTGAACTACATAAAAGACTTTCCAACTAGTGACAAGAGTTTTACTCCTGTTAAGACCATGACAAGTTAAGCCATAAATATAGTTGGGGTATAACTTAACTTAGACAATGTCCAAGATAGGAAGAAGGCCTTAGATGAATGGCGTAATCAGGTGAACATGTGTTTCGCATCTAATGAACAATGGGATGCAAATTCATGTAAACAGTACCCTGAGAAATCCATTAGAGGTATTGCAAAGGACTATTTAGATAGTTTAAGAAAGGCTACATATGAAGACTCCTTAGCTAAGATTGAGAAAATGAAAGAGAATCTAGAAGAAAGATCAATTGAAGAATACATTCAATTGTTTATATCAAAATTCATTGGACCTTGACATCTAGATCAAATCAATGAATACGACCTAGCAAAAACTAAGTTACGCCTCCTTAGCATTTGCAAATTAGATAAGATCAATGAATATAGGACTAATTATGAACAACTATATTACCAAATTAAAGAATTTGGAGAGACCTTAAAAGATGAATACTTTAGAAAGATACTTTCCATAGGACAAATCCTAATTAATGAATATAGGAATTGGCCAGGAGTAGATGGAGTTAAGAATAACTCCCTTAGTGAAAGAATCAATTTCGCCAAAGACTATATCATATCTAAGAGACGTGATATAACTCAAGGAAAGTTGATAGAAGAGACTTTCAAATAGATCCCTCCAATCAAAGAAGAAAGAGACATCGCTCCAATCCAGTGGGGATGTGGTAGTGAATCTAAGAAATTCAAAAGGAAATTAGAATGGAAACATAGGAAGTTTAAGACTAGACCTTTAGGATTTCCAAAAAAGTATAGATTTAGACCATCTACTTCCTTCAGAGAAAAGAACTCTAAGACTAAGAAAAATAGATTTAACCAAAGAAGATATTTTAAGAAGAACACTAGTAAGTATAAGAAGGTTCCTAATTATAGGAAAG
The DNA here is from genome assembly GCA_949130495.1 of Sambucus nigra. Classification (NCBI taxonomy): domain Eukaryota; kingdom Viridiplantae; phylum Streptophyta; class Magnoliopsida; order Dipsacales; family Adoxaceae; genus Sambucus; species Sambucus nigra. The sequence continues at coordinate 217,936,335 of OX422224.1, read as the reverse complement.
AAAAAGATGTAGCTCAATCTAAGACTGCCACCAAAGAATGTTGGACTTGCGGCAAAGAAGGACACTTTGCTAAAGACTGTCGTAATAAAAAAGATAAAGAAGGTATTAAGATTATTAATACAATATTAGACTACAGATCAAGAAGAATTAGATATCATATATGCTATAGAAATATCAGACATGGAAGATGATGATAATACTAGTATCTATAGTGCATATACGGATAATGATTCGGAAGACTATAATAGTGATACTGATGAGTATGAAGACTCTTAAGATACTTTAGATTTATATATGATGAAAGTTAATCAAGACGACTTAGATGACGAATATATAGACTTTGAAGAAGCTTGGTATAAATGTATATTGAGCCCCTTTTTAAAGAAAAGGTGGGCAGTTAGTAATCCTGAGTTACTAACATATATACCTAGATGTTATGAAAGACATTATTACACATTTGAAATGAAATGTAGCAAGAAAGACTTTAGATGTGTAGAATTCTTTGAGATTATACAAACATAATTATTTATGGTTTGTGTTATTTATCAATTAAACTATCATGAACACTGTTGGAGAACTAGATTTAGAGAAATTTAAATTAGCCAGTATGATGCTCAAATAGACTTAGATATTAAAACATATTATCAAGATATTGATAGAAATATAGCCAAAAGATTGCAAGAAAATGAAGACTTCAAAGGAAAGGGAATTTCGTATGATTTAGAAGGATACCATTCTGATAGTAGCTCAGAAAACCTAACACCTATAGAATTTATAGTTTAACCTCAAAAAGGAATATCTATTTTAGAAAAGAAAAATTTAGGAATTTCTACTAAATCACATGCTTGTTTTGTAGAATTATTCGTTCAACACAAAGACTATCCTAAAAGACTTTCAGCTTTTATAGATACAAGATGCTCTCAGAGTATTTGCAAGGATAATGCCTTCCCTGAAGACTATTTTTTAGAAAGTACTCAAGAAATCTATGGTAAAGTGGATAATGGAGATCCATTTACCTTATATTTCCAGACTATTCCTATTTATTTTAAATTAGGAAATCAGACTAATAAAATCGTTAATCATCAGTTTTGGATAATGGATCCTCGTCCTAGTTTCACAGAAAACATTATTTTAGGACAAGACTTTATTAGTAAATACGATCCTTATACTCAGTATAATGATAAGATATTAATTAGTGATAAAGAGGAATTTAATATTAAAGCCCCTCTAACAGATCACAAGATTGCCTTTAACCTTATGCAGGTCAAACCCAATTATAGACCCATAAAATATTAGAGTTCTTCAGCTGAGCATGGTGGACCTAGACCTACAACCCAACAAGAAGCCCTAGACATTACTAAACCCTTACAAAAAGAATGTAATTATCCAGACCAAAAGTGTTATAAGCAAATAGAGCTTATACAACAAAACATTTTAGATCAAGCCCAACATACCTTAATATAGGTTCAAGCCATATCCAAACAAAAGAAAATGGATATAGAAGTAGAAAAAGAAAAATTAGGCAATTAGCAGAGCCTACTTTAGGAGAAAATCTCATTTTTAAGTGGGAGGAAGACCAAAGTTATTATGAAATTATCCCTATTAATCCAGACGCCACTATTAATGGTGGAACCTATAAGAAAGGATACTCACAAGAAGATAGATAAGAATTCAAAAAAGACATAGATGAAATGCTTAAGTTAGGCATTATTAGAGAAAATAAAAGTAGACATAATAGCCTCGCCTTCTATGTTCAAAACAAATCTGAAAGGAAAAGAGAAAAAAGACGCATGGTTATAAATTATAGACAACTTAATAAGAATTGTGAATTTGATTCTTACAAGATACCATACAAGAATAATTTAATCAATTTTAATGGAGATAGAATTATATTCAGTAAACTCGAATGAAAATCAGGCTTCTGGAAAATTAATATGCACCCAGACAATATTACTTGGACAACTTTAGTGTGCCCCAAGGAAAATACGAATGGCTAGTAATGCCATTTGGATACTTGAACGCTCCTCAAGTATTCCAAAAAAGAATGGATAATATATTTAGACCTTATTTTAAATTTTGTCTTGTTTACATAGATGAAATTCTTATAACCAATAAGACTGAGATAGAGCATGTAGACCATCTTAAAAAGATTATTTTAGAATTAGATAAATATGGTATTGGTATTTTCGAAAGGAAAATGCAATTATTTCAGACTGAGATAGACTTTGTGGGAATGCATATTAATAAAGGAAAATTATCCTTAGCAAAACACATAACTAAAAAGATTCTTGAATTTCCAAACCAACTTAAAGATAGAAAACAATTACAAGCATTTTTAGGATTGCTTAATTGTGTTGCAGACTTCATTAAGGACATTTCTTCAAAAAGATAAAGCTTAAATGCCAAATTAAAAGTAATAGACAAAACTAATCCTTTTTATTGGACCAAAGATGATTTTGAAGTCATAAGATAGATTAAAGATGCAATCAAGAACATTCCTTTACTTGAACTGCCTAATGCAGGAGACCAGTTTATAGTAGAAACAGATGCCTCTGATAAACAATGGGGAGAAGTATACTTTGCCATTGATCATCAGACAAAAAAGAAGAAACTTTGTATATATAGTTATCGAACCTTTACAGACCCAGAAACAAGATACACTACCCATGAAAAAGAAGTTTTAGCTATAGTAAGGGCCATAGAAAAATATATGCTTTTTCTTGGACCTAAACATTTTACTGTGTATACTGAATCTTCTTATTCAGTAAAATTCAGAGATTTGGACTTTTCCAAATCAAGGACTAATAGACTTATTAGATGGCAATAATTTCTTAATGGTTATGACTTCTCTGTTATACATATTAAGGGAAGTAAAAATACCATTCCAGACATTATATCAAGAGAACCAATGTTTGCTAACACTAATATGGTATCATATTTTATGTTGCAAACAAAAGACTTAGACATCATGAATTCCTCCAGAACAAATAGACTGAACAAAGAAGACGTTGCAAATTATCTTAGATGCATAAGACCAAATGCTGGTGTAACGCAAAAACAGACTCATATTCAAGACTCTCAAAGACCAATCCTAGAGAACTTTGATGATATCTTGGTTCTTCCAGGAAAATCTAGACAAAAGATTATTGCCCAAAATAGACTCATTAGGAAAATGTATTTTCCCCAATATAGACCCGATTAAAGATATCCATACTTAATCAAATTTAGACAAGAATTTCCAGAAGATGAAAATAATCTCATAGACTCCCTTTGGTGGAATGTGAAGAATAGACTTTAGATAGAGTTTAAGCAGAATCTTGTAGCTGGTGCTAGATTCATGAGGCTCCAAAGACCTGCAGTTACCCAACTCAGTGGGACTGCTATTCATAGACTACAGACGTAGACTTATGCTCAGAATCTTGGAGAATCCTCCAAAACTATACCCATTGATAATTTTTGTTATCAGAAAAAAGACTTTTAAGACTAAGATTGTTATACCTTTTGGTCATAATAATCTTCCATTATCAGAAGACTATCAGAAAGACTTTAATAGCATTATTGAACATTTCAATATGTTATTATTTGAGACTAATGGAGATGCCTTAATGATGAAAGGTTTCTTCAAATACGTTCCAAAGATTTATCCTTCTAGGAAGAAAGAAGATATTGCCCAGATAACCTTAGCAGACTACGGGTTCAATCGACTCATCCAAATTAAGAATATAGAAGACTTTGTTGCTCTTAGAAAAATATTCCATGAGTGAATTAAGAAGGTAGAAGACTTCCTTCCTCTATTTTTTTGAATCTGTCAAATTGCTCCAAGTTCTTGTAGAGGAATGAGAGTTGAAGGATTTAGAGCTATTAGATTTTCCAATTATATATTTGAAGACGTTGAAATTTTATCAGAAGATGAGACTAAAGATTTAATTATTGATAAGTCCAAGCTTCAGATTACTCAAGCCATAGAAATAATAGAAATCATGAAATTATTGACAATAGAAGACAAATGGTACACTGCTTATCACAAAGAAGACCTAATAATCCTAACTGATGAGACATTTAACGGAAGGCTCAAGAAAGAATCCAAAGAAATGGTAGAGATACCTTGCCATCTAGCCTTAGAATTATGGGCCTCATTAATGAATTTTTCAATGATTCCCTACCAAACCAAGACAAGGAAGAAGAAGACACGGATGGGACAAAGACGGGCCCCTCGTTAGCTAAAGTGTTATTGAAGACAGAAGATTCCATGCGCTAGACCTATGCATTATTACAAGACGATAAGGCTTCATTTAGATTCCCTTGCAGCATTAAAAAGAAGACAACTTAGACATGCCCCACACGGGCCCCCAGAAAGCTTCTTTTCATAAAGAAGAAAAAGACCCTCACAAAGACGTTAAATTTGAATTATTGCTAGACGACAGATTTACTTTATGTAAAGCAAATAGTATAGACTTTAATAATTTGTATCTCTTTAATCGGTTAGCTTTTAGCCTCCGGTAGCAAGTCATATGTAGTGCCCTCCAGTTTAACTTTAAGACATTAGGGGTAAGACTTCCACAATTAAATAATAGAAAGAGAGTATGTTTGTAGTGAGTAATATGTATATGAGTGAGTAAACCTCTCATAGTTAGGGGAGAGTTGTATTTACTTATGCAATGCAATAAAATTATTTTCTTTTCTAGAAATATCTTATATTGAGTTGTTATTATTTTCCAAATTCTCTCCAACTTTTTGTTCATAGAGGATTATTGTGTGGAACCTCTGGTGTAGCACACAAGGTGTTATATTGTTGAACCGCCATCAAGTTTCGATTAGTCATGAGTCGTTAGCCAGGTGGGCGTTAGGCGTGAAGGTGTATAGGCAAGAAACGGGTACAATGCCAAAATAGTGGATTGAGGTGCGACATATAAAGAAAGAGTTGCAGGAGGCCGAGACTATAGAAGAATAGTAACAAAGCTGAAGAGAAGAAGGAAGGAAGATAAAGATATTGCTGACCAGAAGGAAGGTATAACTCGAACCAAACCCTTAACTATTTTACATATTATTGTTTTAAAAAGAAACTTTTATGATCCTACAAATCACTGAAGACTTTCTAGCATTTGTTAATCAAACAACTTTAGACTTAACTAGAGAAATCCAAGATTGGACTCTTACAGACCCTAAAGATAAAGAACTTATCGAAACTTCTTTAACATACGCTGGTGGTACTTTCAAATATATAGACTAAGTTATTGAGTGGTTAGTACGTGAAGTACCTAGAATGGAAATAATTAGAACTGGGATCTGAGATCTCTTCAGACAAAAGATAAGATTTGTAGAATTCGCAGAAGAACTTTCAAGATCGGAAAAATATCAAGAATACACTACAATACTTGAAGATACTATAGACGTATTAAAATATATTAGACGTAAAAGGTTAGCTGAAACAAAAGCTATTTTAATTAGAGCCGGGGGAATCTGCCCACTCCTTAAACACGTAGAGACAGTTTCCCCTAGAACTTTTAGAAGATTTTTTTCATCCTATAGAGATAACGAATTAGACAAATTTATAGAAGACGATATAATTGATATTGTTAATCAGATATATAAAGAAACTAGATTGATAAAATCACAATACCGTATAAGGTATTTAAGACTAGAATATTTTCCATCAAAACCTCTTGCAATTTCTAGACTCCCTGAAGAAATTATTTATATAGATAATCCTCGCTATTCCGAACTCCAGTACAATAGTGACGAAAGATGCTTGAGAAGTAGCAGTAGCCCTGAAACTTATACACTTAGACATCCAAATTAATTAAGCTTTAAAAAAAAGCTTAAAAGACCTTAGAAATCATTGGGGTAGAAATTTATATTCCCAGAAACCTTAGAAAGAGAAAGTGGTCCCTAGGCGGTCCATAAAAGACAAACGCGGTCCTAAGGCTCATTTGGATGTTAAATAATTTGCATTCTATCCGCATAAGAGTCGGACTCTCTCTCTCTCTCTCTCTCTATATATATATATATATATATATATATATATATATATATATTGGGGGGGAGGGGGACAGCCATAGATGAAGCTTCCAAAATCGCGTATGATGTTTTTTCTATTATTTTATATATATTGAACCACATAATAGTATGCATACATATATGTATATATATTATTATGTGGATCCGTATATATAAAATAAAAGAAAAAACATCATACTCGATTTTGGAAGCTTCATCTATGGATGTCCTAACTTAAAAAATAAAACCCACAAAAAAACCATAATAACTCTAAGTCATAAGAAATGATTTGAACAAAAAAAATCCTTTACAAATTATATATTTCTATTGAATTATAAATTTGATTGTAAAAATGACTAAAATAATAAAAATGACAAAAAATAAAAACAAAATCATAGGTACCTGTAGTGTTCCGGCCATGAATGCTTTGCGTTCATAGGTAAAAAGTAACTTTCACAAACCATTAGCCTCCATTTTCTATTTCAACTTACAAATACATTTTTTTTTGTTTAGCAAGTGATCTGAATGAAAAGAAAAGAAAAGAAATAAAAATCTTTTAGAACTCAAAACCCAAAAGTAAGAGAGAGAGAGAGAGAGAGAGAGAGAGAGAGAGAGAGAGAGAGAGTGAGAGAGACATACCTAGTTGGAATTTATTTTCATTTTTGAGTAACAAAATCGAGTTTACTATATTGGAGATTTTTTTTGAAACCCTTTACAAAAAAAAATCAGAAAAAATTAAAGAATTAATATATAAATAAATTTAATACATTAAAAATGACTAAAATAATAAAAATGGTAAAAAATAAAGAAAAAAAATCATAGGTACCTGCTGTGTTCCGGCCATGAATGGTTTGCGTTCATAGGTATAAATTTACTTTCACCACCATTAGCCTCTATTTTCTATTTCATCTTACAAACACATTTTTTTTCTCTAGCAAATGATCTGAACGAAAAGAAAATAAATTTTCTTAAAAAAGACCAAATTAAAAATCTGATAGAATCCAAAACTCGTAAGTGAGTGAGAGAGAGAGAGAGAGAGAGAGAGAGAGAGAGAGAGAGAGAGAGAGATGGGTTATTAAAAAACGGTATTTTTAAAAGAAATAAAGGAAAAAATATCCCAAAAAAATAGAAAAACAACAAAAATGTATTTTTTTTAAACTGTATTTCTTTATAAACTGTATTTTTTAGAAACTATTTTTTGAAGAAAAATAATACAACTTTTATCAAAATAAAGTTTTTAAACAATCGTTTTTATTAAAAATTCAATTTTTCAAAAAAATACTTCTATAAACTTACTATTTTTAAACAAATTAATTTTTTTCTGAAATAATACTTCTAAATTCACTTGAGCCTATTATGTACGTACCTAAGTAGATAAAAAAAGTGCTTCTTAAAACCAATATAAACTCAACTTTGGGAAAATTGGTTAGACATAACATTTGAACTTGAACTCATTCTCTATATTATATCACTACCATGCACATACTTCAATATATAAAAACTAACAATGATATAAAAATCAAGCAATAAAAAAAGCCACCCAAATCCAGAAAATCAAGAAATTAACAAAGCAAGCAAGAAAAACACAAATCTATACTTGTTGGGTATGTTTTTAATCTTGATAGTGGTTCTATAATCTCTACGATTTGACTCCATAACACCATCTTCATCTATAAAAAATCGAGGATCATAATCCTTAGAGGATTGCCTAGACCCCTTCCATGGCCTATTACCAACCTTAGTACTCAAAATCTGACTCTGTAGCACTGTGGAACTAAGCTGCTGAAATTGTTGTTTTAACTTCGTCAAGATAGAGAAACGGTGGGGTGGAATTAAGAAGAAAGACTTCGTCAAGATAGAGTAATGGTGGGGTGGAATTATGAAGATAGAGAAGGTATACAAGATAGAGTAATGGTGGGGTGGAATTATGAAGATAGAGAAGGTATATGCGTGTGTAATATAGATTAGGCTTTTCGTATTCTGCACTCGGAGAGAGAGATAGGAGATGAACAGATTGGAAATGATAAAATATTGGATGGTTAAAGAAAAGAGGGAAATAAGGGGAGTGGATTTAGGATTTTATGATATTTGATGCATCTGTCACGTGTCATCCTCAGAGGATTTGAGCCTACAATTTTTATATATAGTTATATAGATTATATTATAATGGAGCGGTGGTGTTAGTGAGTTGTTTTTTAGGTGACTTTAGTGGAACATCATTGATTGATGGGATTATTATATATAGGTCCCATACGAATGAAGTTTCCATAATTAAGTCTTATTGTCTTTTCAACCATTAAATCACTACACCAAATCTGTCGGATTGTCACAGTCATTGACCATGACAAGTTCAACTTGTCAAGGTCAATGACCGTGATAAGTATGGGGTGACAACTTTTGTTGTCACGGACTTGTCACGGTCAATGATCGTGACAAGTTCATTAAACTTCTCACGGTCATGTCACGGTCTTTGACCTTGACAAGTTTTGTTACGATTAAGGACCATGACAAACCTATGATAATCTTTAAAAAATTGTCACGATCATTGCCCGTGACAAGTCCGTGACAAATAATACTTGTCACGGACTTGTCACGGTCATTGATCGTGACAATTCTGAGCAGAATTAAAAAAAAAATCTGCTGGGCAGTATGGCCACTGCCACTGCCCTAGCAATATATTTGTACCTGTTATAACAACGTTGTACCTATTCAAACATCATATATCCAAATAAAATAGAGATAATGAAAATATACATTCAAAAAAATATGCATCACGATATAATCCAAATATAATTCAAATATAACAACTTAAAATAATTCAATTCGAATAATGTCACTACATGTCTGGGGTAGGTCTGAGGAGGTGAGTAGGCCACATGATACACAAATTGATACACCCAACAATATACATTGTGCCACATTGTTTGCGCAACCACAATGGGGAGTTCTCCTTCCTGGGTATCACATTGGTGACGAGCACCTTAGATCGATGTCTTGAAGCCAATGTCCATGAACTGGCATACCCTGGATGATATTCGGGTCCCTCAACCACCTCCCTATCTGCTTGCCATCCAATATGTCTTGTATAAACATGCCCGGCCAACCAATTATCGACATCAGTCGGTCGAAGGGAGCCAAATAGGGTATTGGATCATCAAAGTTTGCACGTGTCGATGATGAAGCAACGAGGTCCACACCCTCTTCCTCCTGTACCTCCTCCTACACCACCTCATCCTCCCTTTTCCCCTTACAATTTCCGCCCAACGAATGCTTCATGAATGAGAACATATCTTGGACCGTCGCCTCCAAACGGGACAGCTTCGCATCATGCGAGTCCACCATTCGAGCCAACCCGATGTCGCTCGTCTCCAATCCGATGATCCTGGATTTTTCCACCCGTGAGATCACCCCCCTTATCCCCCCCTTGCACTCAGCACTAAGCACTTGGCTGAGTGCATTTGTGGACAAAGTTGCCTTGCCGACATCAGACTGTGACTCATGCACTTCCTTAAGCTTTGCCTGAAATGAAAAAAAGCACGTGATTAGTTAAATAAGTAAATAAAAAAATTATAGCGTAATTAACAAAAAGTAAACAGTTGGATTATTTCCAATCGTGGTCGCGACGCTCGGGGACACCTCCTTATCCTTCCCCTTCTTCATCCGAATAGCCACATAAGTATTAAGCCTATGTGGCCTACCACCAGATGAAAATTTGAATCGGCCCCACAAAGTAAAATAATGTAGAATAATATATTTTTGTAATTATAGAAAAATTAAATCTTACCATAATCCTATGATCCACCTCGGCGTAAGACTTCCAGACGGAGTAGTGCACATCTGTCTGTTTTGCCCAATTTTCCCTCCCCGATTGGCGAGATGCTAATTGTCTCTCCCCGATCTAATTGTCAACGAAAATTTTTCATTGTGCCAATCAGATCGGCTCCTTCGGCGGGACGGAGTCACACATTTAGATAACGGACTCTTAGGTCTTCCTAATGTACCGAGTCCATATATTTTTCTTCCACCTCTTGTGTTTCTCCCTCAACTGCTCCAAGACGGAATCGTGTATGTTTGGATCCAGGCTGAATTGTTCATGTCCAACAAATACAATGTTAGTTGTGAATAAATATAAATATAAATATAAATATAAATATAAATATAAATATAAATATAAATATAAATATAAATATAAATATAAATATAAATATAAATATAAATATAAATATGTAATGAAATTGAAATTGTAATCGAAATTGAAATTGAAATATTCATATTCATATAAATATAAATACATTAACTGTAGTGCCTCTCAAATAGATAGCTTGAGCTCATTTGGCACCTCCCTCCAACTAGTGTACCCCGGGCCGATGATCATCTTTACCAGCCCGAGGTATCTTGATAATATCCCCGTCTTCTTCTTGATGGACATTACCAATTTTCCATATTTTGCGAGCCTAGGGGCCGAGGAGCCCTCATCACCTTCGCTACCACCGAGCCCATACGACATCATCGTCCTCGCCTTAATACCCGAAGGAGACATTTTCTGTAAAAAAATGTTGTTATTAGTGTTAACGCAAAAATTCTCCATCTATGAGGACCAATCAGAAAAGGACACATGTAATCCTACGTGGCAATATTCGACACCCGAGGAGAGTTGGTCGGCATCCGAGGAGAGTTGGTCGGCACCCGAGGAGTATTAGTCATCACCCGAGGAGAGTTGGTCGGCACCCGAGGAGAGTTAGTCGGCACCCGAGGAGAGTTGGTCGGCATACCAACCAGGAAGATCAAAGGATAACTATGCATTTAATTTGCATTAATGAAGATGGCAGCACATTTAATGAGCCTTAATGTACATTTATACTGTATTAATAGATGACAACACATAGCATACCAAGCAATTCAACAATCAGATTCGTTGAATGTAGACATAAATGTCTACATACAATGAATCTCTTTATCTCCCATCACTATAAATACATGTATCCCCTTAGCCAAAAGGGAGGAGATCCAGGAGATCCGGGGGGAGATCGAGGAGAACCAAGAAACATCATACACAAGATACACATCCTTTCTCTCTCTACACCCTATGGTGTTATTGTAAACCCCTGGGAATAAAATAACAGTGGACGTAGGCTTTATTCATAGCCGAACCACTTTAAAAATCTTTGTCTCTTATGTGCTTGATTGGATTGCTTTCTCTCTCTTCAAGTTTGAGCCTCTTTGCATTAATTTTTATGAACTATATTTGGCTCATCTTCCATCTATGTCAATAAAGTCTCATTGATTGATTTTTTTATATAAATTTGGTAATAACTTCGATCATTCAACATATTTTTATCTCTCCAAATAGGGAATAAGAAGGGATCAATATAAAAAATAATAATTTTCTGTCACCTGAAAAATCATTACCCACCTCTTGTAAAAGATGATCAGTAAAACAATCATGACCATATCAAGACTCTGGGCACAAATTTGATATGTCGGCCCCCCGTTCATCACATCACAGGTTTCTTTGTCGAAATCACATGATCTAGTGGATTAGATAATTATTCATTTAATTCACATTCTTAATGCTTAAATTTTACATCGAATGTTATTTTTCTGATCTAAGGATTCGAGATATTCTGGTCAGCCATCTATATTGTTGGTCGGCATCATCTTGGGCCATATTTTATTAAAGAGAAGCTTAACCAGACAATTTTTATTTGTCGGAGATAAGATGTGAAGATCCATCAGCAACGTTGAAATAATTTTATCCAACTACGAGGTATCTTATTGTTGGTCGGAGACTCATATTGTAGCTCGGTGGAACTAATTGCAGGTCGAAGATCATCTACTTCTTGATCGGTGACATCTCAGTCTTGTTCGGAGGGTTCAATTTACTGGTCGGCAACTATCCAACCATCCACTTCTTGGTTGGCGACACCTGATGTTGTTTGGTGACCATCCAACAGATGGTCTGCAATATCAATGCACCATTTTTGTTGATCGGTGAAATTGCTCAGCTGGTCGGGGACCATTTGCTTCTTGGTCGACACCATATATTCTACAACCTGAGATATCCCCAAATGTTGGTTGGAAACATCCATGCCGTTTGTCGACAGCAGTATAATCTTGGGGTATTAAAAAATGCGAAGCACCCCAGATATTTCTGTAAACACGAGTTCAACTCGGGGACAAACAGGGGCTTAAGTCTTTTTTAACTTGTGATCACCCCAAAAATATTTTTAAAACCAAGTGATAAATAATTTTCAAACAACAACTTATACCTGATTAGTTGTTGCAGATTAAATAACTTTACAAAAAACTCTATGTCTTATTTATGATGCATATATGATAAAAATTTGTCCATCTCACACACATTTGGCATAAAAATATTATTTCATATTTTGAAATTTTTATTATTTTATGCTGATACACATCACATATTGTTTGGCTGAATAATTATTCTCATGATAATAATTATTTTTTCTAGTCTCGACAGGCGCTCGGGAAGCTTATTAAAATTTCATAGGGACGAGATTCAATCCCGATGAAAGCTCTCGTAAACCTCTGGAAAAGTAGTATTGCTCGACATCAGGCAATTGTGCCTCGACATATCAGCCAACATATATTATTTCATTTTTTGAAATTAATATTTTTATTTCTCAGGCATATACATATCATATGTTGATTGGATGAGTAAATTATTCTCACGACTAATCAATTCAGCCTACACAAATGGTAGAGCAAGATATTAATTTTTACAGGTACAAGACTCAACGCCGACGAATGCTCGGAAACAATCTCGAAACTATTATCATTGCTCAGCATTATGAAATTTCACCTCAGCAAGGAACTATATATTTTATTATTGCTTTGATTTGTGCTCAAGCACGAATTATTCTATATATCCGTTTGGATTCATATTCTATATTCATCTCTTCATGGACCTCGGCGAAATACTTATTATCATATTCAGCTCCGAGGAAAAGCTACAACAGTTATTATATTTCACCCCCAACGGATAGTTGGTCGGGGCAATTCTTATTTATATTCAAGCCCAGATATCGGCTCAAGCACAAATTATTCTATATATCCCTTGGGATTCATATTATATATTCATCTCAACATGGAACTCGACGAGATACTTATTATCATATTCAGCTCCGAGGAGAACTATAACATTTATTATATGTCACCCCCAACGGATAGTTAGTCGGGGTAATTCTTATTTATATGCAGGCCCAGCAAAGTTCTCAGCCATATTCTTATGTTCTGGAAAATATTATTCTTATTCGGCATTATGCAATTGTGCCTCGACAAGATACTTATTCGGCTTTAAGGAGAAATACAATATTCGTTGTATTTTACCCCCAACGGATAGTTGGTCGGATAATTATTATTTATATTTAGGCCTGACAACGTTCTCGACCATATTCTTATGTTCTGGAAGATCTTATTCTTGTTCGGCATTATATAATTCTACATCGACAGATCAACGAGGCATTTTATTATTTTTAATTATTCTTTATATCAATTTGGATGCATATTCTATTCTTATTTCAGCAGGGAGGTCTCCAACATTTATATTATCTTATTCCCAACAATCTGTTGGTCAGCGCCGAGGAGGTCTCCAGCATTTATTATATTTTATTCCCAACAATCTGTTGGTCAGCGCCGAGGAGGTCTCTAGCATTTATTATATTTTATTCCCAACAATCTGTTGGTCAGCGTCGAAGAGGTCTCCAGCATTTATTATATTTTATTCCCAACAATCTGTTGGTCAGCACCGATGAGGTCTTCAGCATTTATTATATTTTATTCCCAACAATCTGTTGGTCAGCGCCGAGGAGGTCTCCAGCATTTATTATATCTTATTCTATTCCCAACAATCTGTTGGTCAGCTCTGAGGAAGTCTCTATCATTTATTATCAAAAATGTATTCCTAAAAATGCCAACTTATGTTGGTTAGGAAGTAAATGTATTCCTAAAAATGCCAACTTATGTTGGTTAGGAAGTAAATGTATTCCTCCGGGGAGTAAAACTTGTATTCCTCCGGGAAGTAAAGCTACTTGTATTCCTCCGAAAAGTAAAGCTACTTGTATTCCTCCGGGAATTAAAGCTACTTCTCCGGGAAGTAAAGCTACTTGTATTCCTCCAAAAAGTAAAGCTACTTGTATTCCTCCGGGAAGTAAAGCTACTTGTATTCCTCCGGGAAGTAAAACTTTTATTCCTACGGGAAGTAAAACTATATGTTCCTCGGGAAGTAAAAGTATTCCTAAAAATTCCAAATTATGTTGGTTAGGAAGTAAATCAATTCCCAAAAATGTCAATTTAGGTTGGTCGGAAATAAGAAGCTGTCAACTACAGTTGGTCGGAAATATTTTATGAGTATGTGAAAGCGATCAAGCAAAAAGCATTCAAAGTTCAAATTTCCACACTTAGGGGCTTCTATTACAGATATATTTATCATTCGGTGGAACATTCATATAACATCATGCAGTCGAGCATCAGATTCATCCCCAACTAATTATCATTCAGAAGTTATTTTTCTTGCTCAGGAGCTAATTTTGCTTATGAAGTTCAGGAGGCATATTCAGGAGTTATTATGCACATGCTATTGAAGTTCAGGAGGCTATTGAAGTTCAGGAGGCATACTCAGGAGTTATTATGCACATGCTATTGAAGTTCAGGAGGCATATTGAAGTTCAGGAGGCATTCAAAAGTTCAGGAGGCATATTCAGGAGTTATTATGCACATACTATTGAAGTTCAGAAGTCAAATTCAGCATCTGCACCATTGAGATCTTTACTACTACTACCCGACCAACATTGAAGAAGAAGTTGTATGAAAATGTTTTGAAGTCCACCACTAGCTTGGTACTAATCAGATTGAAGAGTTGGGTTCAAAAGCTAGTATTTTACTCGACAAAGTATTTAGAGAATCATAAATCAAAAGAATCAAGCACGTGAAGTTAGCACTCAGTTGCTCAGCACAGGAGGCAGTTGGTCGGCTAGCAAACCCATCAACATACTTGAAGATTATGACAAGCTATAAGCTGCATACTATGGCATGGCTGCATCCAAATTCCCAGGGGTGATACATAGTACACGGAGTTCCTCAAAAGAAAGATTAGCAACCATCGATCAACCTGCATCATATGTCGTCCAGGAGATAATGCACTCTATGTTGAACAAATCAAGAAGGTAGATCAAGAATTTCACGAGCAGCGAGGAACACTGCAGAATAAATACTCCATCCTTTCAAGTAAACCATCAAGCATGGAGCATTGGGGGCTTTTGTTAACGCAAAAATTCTCCATCTACGAGGACCAATCAGAAAAGGACACATGTCATCCTACGTGGCAATATTCGACACCCGAGGAGAGTTGGTCGGCATCCGAGGAGAGTTGGTCGGCACCCGAGGAGTATTAGTCAGCACTCGAGGAGAGTTGGTCGGCACCCGAGGAGAGTTAGTCGGCACCCGAGGAGAGTTGGTCGGCATACCAACCAGGAAGATCAAAGGATAACTATGCATTTAATGTGCATTAATGAAGATGGCAGCGCATTTAATGAGCCTTAATGTACATTTATACTGTATTAATAGATGACAACACATAGCATACCAAGCAATTCAACAATCATAATACATGTATCCCCTTAGCCAAAAGGGAGGAGATCCAGGAGATCCGGGGGGAGATCGCGGAGAACCAAGAAACATCATACAGAAGATACACATCCTTTCTCTCTCTACACCCTATGGTGCTATTGTAAACCCCTGGGAATAAAATAACAGTGGACGTAGTCTTTATTCATAGCCGAACCACTTTAAAAATCTTTGTCTCTTATGTGCTTGATTGGATTGCTTTCATCTATTTATCTGTGATCATAAAAATGGGATTCGGTCCAGTTTTTTGCATCAACAATTAGTACAAATCAAAATGAATTAGAAGAAGATATGCAAATATTTACAATTACTATAAATCCAAATGAATTATAACTGTTTAACACCTCAATTCTGAATTCCAAAACAACATCATCTAACTCATAATATGTGCAATTACTAAAAATCCGAAACATCCCCACTCCCATCCCTACTGCCCACACAAGCACACTACACAAGAGTGAAAATGATAATGTGAAAATCAATTAAAAGAATTAAAAATGGATTGACAAAGTACAAATTGAAATTTTTATTACAAATTGAAAAATTATTTCAAATTCGGGTTATCATAAAAAAATGGATTGATATTCGGTAGGAGAAGCCAAGTCATCCACACTACTATTTAGACGCTTTGGTGCATGTAGGATAATTGACCACGGCTCGTTGTTGATATACTCTGAGTAAAAAACTTGGTTGACCTTTTGAAATGCACAAACAAACGGCTCATCGCTCACGTGGTCGTTGCTCTTCAACTTGGACAAGTCAACCATGATCAAATTGGTGCCAGGATCAACTTTACAAGCATTTTTATCCTCAACTCTTATCCATTCGTAGTAAAATACAACCTCTTTGAAGCTTATATAACCCAATTCAAATATATATCGAATTACACCATAGTAAGTCATTTCAGCTTCAGTGAGGTTTTTATCTTTTGCGCTCACTCGAAAGCAAGTAAGAGTTTTGTATGAAATGCTTGAGTTTTGTACATTTGTACTTTCCTCGTACACTTTTGCGTCGAATACGTAATCATTCAATCGATACTTTTTGTAATCTTGTGCCACGAACAAGGGTCCTGTGGCTAGACGAGCAAGCCTTGATGTCGCATCACCCATCTTTAAGAGCTGAGAATATAGATAAATTAATTAGATTAGTTGTAAAGTTTGAGTGTAATGTAACATTATATAACAACCATTTTCATTATAATTACCTCTTGTGACAACCACAGCCTAAATTCACTGTCTGATTGTACCATTGTTTTTCATCTTTTACTATTCTCACAGGCTTCATATTTTCTGCATATTACAAAATTAATCATGTATAAAATAATCTAAAATATTCTAAAATAATGTAAAACTTAAAATAATTTAAACTTACTTTTTCCATTCTTCGACATCTTCATGTGTGTCGAATAGATAACGAGCTACTTGTTCATGTTGCAAACTTGTTAATTTCACTCGTTTTCCCATCACATGACCACCATCATCGACAAACTCATCAATGTCATCAACGCTGGTCGAGTCAAGGATATATTCCTGAGTATAGATTGATGACTCCACGGTGATGTAGTCCTCCGCAATTGATACTTCAATATATCGCATATTCTTGACGTAATCTTTAAAAAATTTCATCAATCTTTTAAACGGATACATCCACCGCTATCTTACTGGACCACAAAGAAGTGCCTCGTCGTATAGATATACCAATAAGTGAACACTTATGTCAAAGAATGCTGGGGGAAAGTACTTCTCCAACACAAAAATCACTTCGGTCACCGCCAAATTTGCGGCCACTATGTGTTCTCGATTGACTAACTTCTCACACAAAAGTGAGAAGGTAATACTAATTTACATAATAGACCTTCGTAAATCCTTGTGCTTGGAGAAACAGTGCTTGAACAATAGAGGAACCAATTTCATGATCACATGCCAATCGTGGGACTTACACTTATATAAATTATGAGTAGCATAATTCACAATCCTTTGCAAGTTGGACAAAAAATCATATGGGCCCTTCAAATTATATATTGTGTCTAAAAGCACCTTCCTTTCCCCACTCGTCAAAGTAAACGCACCAGGGGGAACTATTGTCCTTCCCCTACTATCTTCTTTCCACCATACTTGTTGCTTAAGTTTCAATAATTTAAGGTATTTTCATGCATTTTCTCCATCCTTTGAATGACTCCCCCCAAGGCAAGTGCCCACAATATGTTCAGTGAGGTTCTTCTTTGCATGCATCATATCCAATACATGGTGCACCGGGTTATTCTTCCAATAAGTCATGTCAAATAAAATTGGCCTCCTAGACCATGCCTTTCTTGTCTCAGTTTCATTCCCAGTTGGGGTCTTCTTATGCTTGACATTCTTAAATTTAGGATTCTTACCTGGCATATTAGGGCCACATTCAGAAGATTTACTTTCAATTTTTGAACCTGAAACGTTTCTCGGCGGTAGTCTATGTTCAACCCCGCCCAATAAAAAATTGGAACCTTTCTCAAATCTGAAAATATGAGCCGGGGATAAAAACCTCCTATGGCAATGGTATATATCTTTTGAGCTAGCGGATAGACGAAGAGATCCAGTCTCCTCTCCACAAATAGGACACCCCAAATAACCATTTACTACACAACCGGATAATGTCCTATAAGTTGGAAATTTATGAATTGCCCACACCAACATAGCTTTCAGCTTAAACTCTTCTTTTATAAAAGAGTCAAATGATTGCACAACCTCTTCCCACAACTCATATAATTCTTCTGCCAAAGGAGCCAGGTAGACGTCGATGTCATCACTTGGTGCCTTTGGCCCAGGTATCAACAAAGATAGCATCGAAAATTCATGTTTCATACACTATGAAGGAGGGAGGTTGAGTGGGGCTAGGATCACGGGCCATACACTCTGATTGGTGCTTAGATTTCCAAATGGATTGAAACCATCTGTTGATATAACGAAATGAATGTTTTGCTATTCTCGAGCAAAATCGGGATACTCATAATTCATCCTCCTCTAAGATGTAGAATTAATAGGATGACGCATGATATTACCCCCTACTTCTGCCCTAGCATGCCAAGTCATTGACTCCGCTATCCATGGTACTGTGAGAAATTGCTTTAATCTAGTCCCAACGGGAAAATATTTCAACATTTTTTAAGGCATTTTTGATCTTGTGCATTCCTTACCAGTAGATTGGACATATCTAGGTTCATCGCATACCGGATAAACGATCGAGATTTTCATACTCCTTTCGATATAGAATGTAGTCATACACACAAGCATGAATCTATTTATACATCATTCCCAAACTTTTCAAACTATTATTCATAACAGAATAGCTATTTGGAAACGTATTCTCCTTGGGTAGTAAGCCCTTCACCTAATTTAGAATTCATGTCACCCTATTGCCAGACAAACCATACTGCGTCTTCAAATTGTGAAAACCAACTATGACATGTAAAGTTGTTTTATCTTTCTCACACTGAGAGTTTAACGGTTGGGTCGTCTTAAATTTTAAACTTTGGTAGTCATCATCAAGGTTTATCGTGATATCTTCACGAGCACTTGAACCTTGTACATCATTAGTAACATCATTCTCCTCCGCTTCATAAACTTCGTACGCATCATCAACAAAATCCTCTAGCATATTATGATCTACGTCATACCCTTCTACATATATATTACTTATTGAAGGTAATGACTCTCGAACGGGTCTAAGGGCTATTGAATGCGTACACATAAGAACTAGGAGGCTAGTATCTATGAGCACTATATGTAATTTCAAGTATGCTTCATTTAATTATCATACAATATATATATTGTTCGTTATACAAAATAATTTTCAAAAAAAGTTGAAAAATCCCACCCCTATAAGGACAATAATCTAGTGGTCATGCCACTTTTAAAATTAACCAACGAAACATCGATCCACTATAATCCAACTGCAATGGCAACAACAAATGTGTAGTTCGTACTCCTTCTAATTAATCTAATCAATTAACTCTTTCATCAATTAAACTAACAATTAAAGTATACAATTATTAATTTACAAATTTATAATGAGGGGCAATCCTACTTGCATATGAAAGGGGCACTAATTATTAATTTACTAAAAAACTTAACAACCAATCAATATTTAATCAATCAATTATTTTACAAGGGGCACTACAATATGAGGGGCAATATCTAATCAGCTAATAAAAATTTAATTAAAAAAAATACACACGCGAACATATACACACACAGAGCCCCACACCCCCTGCCCACCCCCCAGCCCTGCCCCTTCCCCCCCACTATCAATGTCCACCACACATGCATACACACACGAATATACATATACACCCCCTCCCCTCCCCTCCCCCCAGTCGTGCCACTCCCCCCCCCCCCCCCCAAGACACGCATATATACACCACACACACACACATAAACATACACATATACATAAATGGAGAAGAAATAGAGAGAGAAAATGTACCAAAATCGTAGAGAGAGAGAGTGTGTAGTCACTTAGAGAGAGAGAGAGAAGTGGAGGGAATAAAAATCGGTGGGAAGAAAGAAGAAGGAGGGTTTTTTTACTGACAAAATTGTCACGGACATGTCATAGTCATTGATCGTGACAACTTTATAGGATTGTCACTGTCAATGACCGTGACATGTCCATGACAACTGTACTTGTAACGAACTTATCACGGTCAATGATCGTGACAAGCCTTTGTTGTGGCCTTGTCACGGTCATTGACTGTGAAAAGGCTGGCCGGTTGAAGGGTGCCAATTTGACCATTTTGGTGCAGTGAATTGGTCATATTCCTAATTTTTTGGGACTTTTCTTCACAATTTTACCCTTTTAAAACTAACCATCCATAACTTTTTAGGGGAACTTACATGAGTGGTTAAAAAATTTTCCATTCTATTTTTAATTTTCAAATGATCATAAGTGGTCGAGATGCGGGTAAGCTGGCCCGGACACTTCATGGTATGCTACCAAAAAAAATGATCATAACTTTTGATTGACAAATTCGTTTTTCATAAAATTACTATTTTTGAAATTTCATTGCTGAGATCTATCAAACAAGATCCATGAAGCCTTTAAAATTTCAAAGAAAAAAAATTACACTAACAGTAAACTTTACTGTATTCACTAGAAAATGAAATAGTTTTATATCTGTGACATTTTTACAAACAGTAACATTTACTGTGTTAATATTACACAGACAGTAAAATTTACTATGTTCTCAAGAAAACTTTACACATATATTTATTGAACAAGATCCACGGATTACATAATATTTCAATGAAAAAAATTACACAGATAATAATATTTACTGTGTACAACTTTAAAATATAATTAATTAATGGTTTAATTGTCAACGGGACTTAATTCAAAAAATATCTCAAAATAAGAATTACATATACTAATACATATTAACTGGATTGTCACATTTGTTGTTATTATTAAACAATAATACAAACAAATTGGTTAAATAAATGGGTCAAATAATCTATAAACCCATATATATATATATATATATATATATATATATATATATATATATAGGAAGGTTCACCTACATCATGATGTATACATCACACCTAATTCTAGGCCCTAAGAAACTTTTTTTATAAATTTTTTCCCTTGAAATTAATCTTTCAATCAACCCATATTCAAAAACCTAGGTCAAAATACATTTTGTAGCTATTTTTAAAAAATCCACAAAAAACTGTTCGCGCAGGCCCTTATAAATAAGGTATTTTGAGCAGTTTTTTATGAATTTATTTAAAAATAAATACAAAATGTATTTTGACCTAAATTTTTGAATATGGGTTTATTGGAAAGTTAATTTCAAGAGAAAAATATAAAATTTATAATAAAAAAAATTGGGGGCCTACAATTAGGTGTGATGTATGAATGATGTATAGAGCATGATGTATGTGAGAATTATCCTATATATATATATTGAAAAAAATACTTATTTTTAGTTTAACCCATTTAGTCGTTCAAATACCCAATTCAATCTATATAACTATATATAAAAATTATAGACCCAAATTATTTGAAAGTGACATGTGGCATCTCATTAATGTAAGTTATTAGTTATTGGCTCACTACGTTTGCACCCTAACTCTTCTACATTTAATGTTAGTTAGCTGAACGTGGTCAGCTATTCCATTTTCCGAACTCAAATTCAGCCCTTCTTATCTCATTTCTTTGGATTCCTAAAACCTTTCTTTGGATTCCTAAAACCTTTGCCCCTAAGAATTACACAGGTGATTCTATATAAATGAGGCTACCCATCTACAATGCATTCTCACTTCAATCTTTTCAAAGGTACTCTATAGTAATAACACTCTTTTTCCCCATTCATTGGTTGTTTTTTACAGTAGAAGTTTATTTGTTTTACTTTAATTATATTCTTTTTTGCCAGATCATTTGTTAGTTTCATTCCAATATCTCATGAATCAATTCAAAGGTACATTGTTTTTCCCCTCATTCTGCATATGTTTATTATTTGTTCTCAAATTGATTATGTTTGATTAAAATGTAATTGCATAGTAATCATATTATACATAGATTTTATTTAGTTTTTGGAATTTTGACATTACATGCTTCTTAAAATGGTCAAGAAAATAAGTATTGACTATTATTGGATAGTAATCATATTTTAAATAGATTTTATAATTTTTTTTAGTTTGCACATCGATGTTTGTTAAAATGAAGCAAATAATTATTGATTGTCATTCTCAATATACTTGATAGTTGTTCTCCAATTAAATATATTTTTTTGAAATGTCATTGCATAGTATTCATATTTTACATACATTTTTTCTTTTTCTTTGAATTCCATTAATTTTGGGGAAATATGATTATTTGTTGGTTTCATTCAAAATATGATCATTTCTACATGTTTCTTTTAATTCCATTAATGACGTATTTTTCGTTATCTAAAATCCGTTGAAAATGGTTTCTAAGTCTGAAAGTACATGTTTCCAAGACTTCCATTTTAGAAAACATCCATTTTTAATTTCTTTTGTTGTTTGTAAAACTTCCATTTTCATTAAAATTTTAGTAGCATCTAGACATGAAAGTAATAAAAATATCTTAATGTGAATTATGTTGCGCAAAGTTCTTAGTCAATGAATGAAACATTTCCTTTAATATTCCAAATATAGATCTTATTTGATTAACAATCAATTCACATAGATCCAGATTAATATTCTTTGAATGGCACGACTTATATTCGAAAATGGTTCATCTCAATTTCTGAGGAGATAGATTATAGATCACGCTAGGCTACACAATGTAAATCCAATCCATCTTAATTACGGAACATACCAAAACTATTGTATCATTCATAATCTACAATTTTCTTTGGGGAGAAGATAATAGATAACATACTCTTATGATATGTATTTGACGTAAGATCAACATATCCGAGCAAAATAGTTACCTCGGAAGTTTCAGTAGAATGAAATACACCATTGTCACATTTTTCTACTATGAGAATGAAGAATTAAATCTAATGTAAAACGTATTAAAGTAACATATCAATTGAATAATATCATGGACATTGCTCAAAATAGTAACTTAAAGGAAAAATACAATACAGTTGGCACCAATTACAACTTGGGTATCTCCGAGAACTACCATCACAGTTTTGTAATGAATTATGTTTGGAGTTGAAATAACCAACATAAGTGATAAACATTTCATCATAATGGAGTTAACAACGGCTTTTCCAACTCCTTTGAGAACCTTTCTAAAATCTTTTTTATTTAGTTAGCTTGAGAGATGAATATCTTTCTCTCTAATCAGTCTACAGAAATCTTTATTGCAAGTAATTTTATGGAAAAAGCTCTAAGTTTATGTAAACTAATTGACAACATTCAACAGATAACAAACATAGATGAATCATATAAATAACAACTGACATTCTATCATAGACTTTAACTTATTTCAGTATCGTGTAATACCCCGCACTTTTATGGGAAATTAAATTTAATAATTAAGTGTAATTTTGGAATTTAAGAAATTATCATGAATAGTAATTTTTGAGGTTTTCAAGGATTTAATGATTTTCGATGTATGTTATATTTACTCTTGGGATTAAGTAAGTGAGTCGGAGTATTTTATTACTTATCGCAGCTGGTTAAAACGACAAAAGGAAATATTTTAAATGTGAATACCGCATTAAGTTATGTTGGGTTAATATAGTGAATTGCGGTCAAGTACCTCAGATGGAAATTCTGATTATGCGGTTAGTCTCAGAATGGTCGAGATAGTCAGAATAGAGTGTCCGGGGGAAGAAATTGAGTTTGTGGAATTTTTGGACTCGTAGGGACTCGTAATTGAGTAAACGTGTCATTTTTGGGTTAATAAGGGATAAACCCTTATTTCTCTCTTATAAGTCACGAGAGAGAGGAAGAGAAAGAAAGAAAATAAAGAAGAAATAAAGAGAGAAAGAAAGGAAGAAGAGAAAAGAAGAGAGAAATGGGGGATTCCAGTAACTCCGCCCTATTCGACTCGAGGTCATCGGATTTCATCCTCCAGGCAAGTGTGTACTTGCTTTATTTCATCTTATGCATAAATCTCATATTATAGTTGGTAAACTATATGATTTTGAGTTAGAACCCTTAAAATAAATTTGGAAAATTTTGAATATGAGTTTACATATTTATATAATGTAAACTCTTAATGATTTCTAGTGTTAAATCCATGTAAATGCAGTGAAGAAATGGATTGAAATGGGTTAAAATGACGAGTTGGGCTTTTTATGGTTTTAGGGTTTAATCTTAGATAAATGGTTTTAGGCCCCAAATTAATTGATGTGTTCGTTGTAAAACATATATTAGATGTTTATGGGGTTGTTGGATGAGATTAGAAACAACAAAAATGGAGATTTGGATTTTTGGAGAAGAAGGTGAATAGTGATCAGCGTCACTTCCAAATCGATTCGGTTAGGAAGAAAATTGGTTCGAATCTTGGTAATTTTTTTTAGATCTTTTCGATATGGTCGCGTGGGCGCCGTCCGCTTATTTTTCTGATTTTTTTTGGATTTATAATGATTTTTCTATGGAAGGCTATCCGAGATCGAAATCGTTAGTCAGAAATTAATGCTAGAATTATTTGGAGATAAATATCAGGGGTTCCCAAATAGAGTGTTAGGACCTCTAAAGGACTTAAGAAGATATGAAAACTTTGGGTTCATAGGAATAAATCCGAGTTATAATTTAAATGGAGATTGGATTGAGTTTTGGGTTTTGGGGATATATATAAAACCTAAGCAGATTTGGGGATTTCGGACCAGCCGAATCGATTTGGTATGAGATAGCAAGAAAGTTGACCATTTACAAATCGATTCGGACAGGCCAAATCGATTCAGGGGCAAGCGAATCGATTCGGACAAGCCGAATCGATTCGATCCTGGCAGCATTTTGAAAATTTTCTCCCTTAAGGTTAAGGGAAGTGAAATTTTAAATTTGGAGATTCATTTTAGGGGATTCTAGATTTGATATTTGGACTCCTATACAATGGCATTGAGGGTGAATAAATACTAGGCTGTGAGTAGGATGGAATTATTATGAATTTGTATAGTTGGAGAAATTAGATAAATCCTTAAATGTGAATAAGGTACAGGTTATTTACGAAGTGAGGGAATACTTTTGGGTTCAAAATCGTGAGTGTTCGCATGCTTGTATATTATTATTTGTGAGAATCTTTGGGGTTATTGGCCATAGTTATGTGTGATTGGCAATTATGGCCATTTATATATATATTGGGGAAACGATGTGATTACAGTATATATATAATATGGCATGGATATGTATATATATCTATGTGTGGATGGTATATATATTTATGTGAAGCATACCCCTTTTATGTTATCCTCGGAAGTTGCGTGATGTGGGTGAGGCCCCTGGCTTAAGGGGCAGGGAGCGTATAGTCCCCAGGTCATAGCGTCCATTTTATATTGTGTGATTTTTATTAGGGGTGTGACGTGGTGGGTACGTTTCGTCTTACTTTCGGGGAGGAACTACGACCGCTTCCCATACGTTGTGATTTGGCTTTTACTAAGGCGGTGTGAGATTCTTACCGTTGGTACCCAGGATGATACGTGAGTGATTACCTGGTAGATGATAGCATAGAGACGCATCCTCGAGTTATAGCTCATTGGGATGGTCATTATACTAGTGTGTATAGTATATTACTTGTGCATGAGAACAAGCTATTATATATCTCTAACTATAATAAAGGGATAAAAGGAATAGAGGATTAATTCTCATTTCGGGAGATTATATCCGGACGTATATCATGATATGCTTATGAAAGTGAGTATGCTAATGTATATAATTATATGAGTACATATATATACGTGCGTACTGAGGGTCTAATGGATCTCGACGATCGACACTGCCAAGTAGTAGTGTATCGGGGGGTTCCTTGTTTGGATTTTGCTTCGCGAGACACCCCACGCACGAACATGGCATATTGTTGAGAATCAGGAGAAGATTATCCCTTAGTACTCAGTTTACTTAGGACTTTCAGAGTTTGGGGTTGACGGATTAGTTACGCAGGGTAGCTCGACTACGATGTTAAAGGGATGCGATAGGTGCGCACCATTAAAAGAGGGGTGAGGGGTATCTCATGGGAGTGCGATACTAATTTAAATATGAAATAAAACATATTTTTCATAAATAAAGCATTTATGCACTTGCAAAATATTTTCGCAACTTAGGCCCTGACCCGTTTATCTATGTTTCCCCTATTTTGCTATATATATATATATATATATAGGGACGCCTGTATGATGATTCCTTCGAGTCAGACATTTGCTGCAGTAGTTGTGGATGCATGTAGGTTTACTGTAGACGCTTCTACCCTTGTAATCTAGATAGGAGGTACCGTACAAATATTCGGGCTTATAACCCAACTGCATTTATTTATTCGTTTACCACCTTTTAGTGCGGCATTCATTTTGATTTTTATTATTGTTAGACCGGGTGTTCGGTTATTTTATTTCTTTTCAGTTTCATTTATTTAAATTGTGTGATGGTTTTACTAAGCTGGTTTGATTAAAAAGGTTAGTTAATTTAAATTTTGACGCGAGTATAATAGGTTATTAGTAATTAATTTGGTTTTCGACAGTGATGCTAAGAATGAACCATATTCGGCTCCTATTTTAATTTGGTACAGGAGTGATCGCCTGGTATTTTATTAGGCGGGGTGTCACGGATGGTATCAGGGCATCAGGTTCTAGTGTCCTTAGGAATCTGTGTGGACGTACTACACTTTCAGCGTTTCTCTTAATTTGATATATAGCCATAGAATTAGGATCGTTGATTCCTCTGGTGAGATTTCATTGTCCTGCCATTACATAAGATTATAGTAAATATTTTACGTGCTCGTTCGAGAGCCAGGTGTAGATCGATAAGGGACGACCACATGAAGTCTGTGATGAGGACAGTAGGAGGTGGGGCTTAGTGGAGCTATAAGTTGAAATTGGAGACCAGGACCGCAGTATAGGTCACTCTCCTTGTGATATTTGTCAAGGACGGTTGCAATGATTACTAAAGTATAGTAGTTATAATTATTCAAGTACCACTGTAGTAAGAGTGGTGCTAAAGTTGAATTACCCAATGAAGTAAATTGGGAATAAGGTCTTTGATAAGGACCATCTGTTGAAGTTAAGCCATGCGAATCAAGTGTAGCATTACTAAGTGGAATTAGAAGGCTTGGAATCTTTGGCTTAGAGAAGGTTATGGAAATGCCCATATGTGAAAATTTGAGGAAAAAATTTCACTCGTGGGAGAAATGTTGAAATGGTGAGAATGATGGTCACTATATATGGGGGAGCATGATGTTTTGCCCATAAAGGGATCTTATGGATGGATATAAGCGTTAGTTCCTTTGGTTTATTCAGAGTAAAAAGAATGCAGTTTGAATTATTCACTTAAGGATTGGTCAGAGGCCGACAGTGAGTAAAAAGTGATAGAGACAAGTGAACCTAGTACCGAGGTGAGGTAGTTACAACAAAGACAAAGTCCTTCAGAAGAATGATAGGCTCACTAGAAAGTGTTGCTAACACTTATGGAGAATTTGTGTTCGTAGAACCCCATTGGTGGACATCCACCTGGGGAATTCATTGAAATGGGGCTAGTAAGGATAGTAGTGAAGTTTCCTTTTGACGAAGAAGTTAAGGGAACCATGAAGGCGATTTTCAGGATCGAGGTTATAGAGTCTGAGATACTGATAACCTTAACATCGTCAGGGTGGCCAGAAATGGGTTAAGTTGTAATGTGGAGTGTAGAATCACATGGTTAGTCCTTACCCAGTAGGAGTTCAAGGACAAAAGTAGGGCACTCGGATTGAGAATTGATTAAAGTAATTTTGGGTTCGGTTAGGGCAAGCGTAATATGTCTGAGAACCATTCGGAGGATTCAGGGAGACTGGAGAAGTTATTGTTATAAGATTTACCTTGGATGAAAGAGGTATATCCTGTGTGACTAGATTTGGGTCACAGTATTTTGTTAGTCTTAGATTCGTGTGTGATTCGAGTTTACTGGTGGTATCGATAACATTATATATATAGTGTGTGTGTGTGTGTGTGTGTGTGTATATATATATATATATATATATATATATATATATATATATATATATATATGTGTGTGTGTGTGTGTGTGTGTGTGTGTATTATGTATGTATGTATGTATGTATTTTCGCGGTAGCGGGATCCTATTTTGAATTTGTATCTCGTTTATACTACTCATTTTATGTGTGTTATATGAGTATAGTACTAGTGTAAGAATAATGTTATGGTATTATTGGAGCGATAGCAGGCTAGTGATGTCAAGGCTATTGTATTTGCGATTTTTGGATAGAATATGTAGTTGTTATGATATCTAACCTAGATATATGTTCAGTTCACCTTTGTTATTATGGGTAGATGGAACTTTAGTGAGCAGATGTTTCATTATCATGCTTTGAGTGAGTGATGATGTTATAGATATGATTCAAAGTATGCAGGATTTATGGTTAAGTTGTGAGTTTAATCTCGTTTTTATTTGCGCAAGGACTTAGTGTGAAACTAGCGCTTGGTGGTATGGCTCCTGAAGAGAAGTAGGAGTAACTAACGAACCTCCACGACTGACAAAGTTAAGTAGTAGTGTATAGGAGGGGTTCCTTATTTGGATTTCGCTTGCGAGACGCTCCACGCACGAACCTTAACGACGTCGAGAGTGGAGAGATGTTATAGAATGCAAGGATGTTGGTTTTAACGATAAGTTACCTAGTGTAGAGAAAAACACTATAGACCGAGAGTTATTTGATGATTGCATGTTAATAGAGATATAAGTTCTATGGAGAAGCACTGGAATTGTTCTTTCACCGCAAGTATATGGGTGAGGTAAGGTAAAGGAAATCGATGAGAGGCTTATAGCCACGCGTTGATGAAAAGACACATTTTGGAGGTAAAATGTTTTGAGGTATGATGTTTGTAATAAGAGTAGGCGCCTCGATTAGTTAGGCTTTCCATTTCGCCAAGATGGAAAATAGGGTAGTAGAGATACGTTAATAAATTAGCGAGGTAAGATTTTGGACGTCTCGTTGACGTACCTTATACCATTATATCTCAATGATCGACGATGCGAGAGAGTAGTGTAACGGGAGGGTTCTTTGTTTGGATTTCACTTTGCGAGACGTCCCACGCATGAAATCGAGCAAATGTCAGAAATTTAGAAAGGTCTTGGGCACTAGGGACACAATTTAGGATAATACTATTTTACTTAAGTAGGATAGGAAGTAAGGCCAGTAGAGTTAGTGGCGCCGATATAGAAAAATTAGTGGTTAGCCTTGAGAAGGATTGAATTTCCAAGTATAGGAAGAATTGAATTTTTTGGGTTAGGAAAACCCATGTGTGAGTATTACACCAATGAAACAAGGACCATTATTTAGAGAGAGAATACGTATCTGATGTTTACAATAGTTATGCAGAGAAGCACGGGTTATAAGGTGTGTGGGAAACCTGGTAAGTTGGTTTTTTATACTGCCTAAAATAGGAAGGTAGAAGTATATAAAGTTGAAGATTATGCCGTGAGGCAGTCATAATGGATTTGGAGTGTGCTGCATGGAATGTCGTAAGAGGTACGCGATAATTCAATTAATTTATAGGGCAACAAGATGTAGCAACATAATACAGTATGAACTTTAATAGAGGTGAATGTTTAATGAGTGTATGGTTGATAGCCATCGGGTTAGTACCATTCCACTTTGAGGCATTAGGATGTGGAGTGATTCGCGATCCTAGGTAAGTGTTGGTAGTAACGGTTGTATCTGAATTTTGACGGGGTTGTAAGTGTGGGGGGGGGGGGGGGAGTATGTAATACCCCGCACTTATATAGGAAATTAAATTTAATAATTAAGTGCAATTTGGGAATTTAATAAATTATTGTGAATGGTAATTTTTGAAGTCTTCAAGGATTTAATGATTTTTTTATGTATGTTATATTTACTCTTGGGATTAAGTAAATGAGTCGGAGTATTTTATTACTTGTCGCAGCTGGGTAAAGCGACAAAAGGAAATATTTTAAATAGGAATACCGCATTAAGTTGTGTTGGGTTAAAATAGTGAATTGCGGTCAAGTACCTCGGATGGAAATTCTGATTGCGCGGTTGGTCTCAGAATGGTCGAGACAGTCAGAATAGAGTATCCGGGGGAAGAAATTGAGTTTCAGGAATTTTTGGACCTAGGGACTTGTAAATGAGTAAACGAGTCATTTTTGGGTTAATAAGGGACAAACCCTTATTTCTCTCTTATAAGTCACGAAAGAGAGGAAGAGAAAGAAAGAAAAGAAAGAAGAAAGAAAGAGAGAAAGAAAGGAAGAAGAGAAAAGAAGAGAGAAATGGGGGATTCCAGCCAAACTCCGTCAGATTCGACTCGAGGTCGTCAGATTTCATCCTCCAGGCAAGTGTGTACTTGCTTTATTTCATTTTATGCATAAATCTCATATTATAGGTTGTAAACTATATGATTTTGGGTTAGAACCCTTAAAATAAATTTGGGAAAATTTGAATATGAGTTTTCATATTGATGTAATGTAAACTCTTAATGATTTCTAGTGTTAAATCCATGTAAATGGAGTGAAGAAATGGATTTAAATGGGTTAAAATGATAAGTTGGTGTTTTTATGGTTTTAGGGTTTAAATCTAAGAGAAATTGTTTAATACCCCAAATTAATTGATGTGTTCGTTTTAAAACATAGATTAGGTGTTTATGGAGTTGTTGGATGAGATTAGAAACAACAAAAATGGAGAAAACTGGAGATTTGGATTTTTGGAGAAGAAGATGAATAGTGACCAGCGTCACTTCCGAATCAATTCGGCTGTGAAGTGAATCGATTCGGCTCTTGGTCAAAGAAATGAAAATTTTAGATCTTTTCGATACTGTCGCGTGGGCGCCGACCACGTGTTTTTCTGATTTTTTTTGGATTTATAATGATTTTACTACGAAAGGCTGTCCGAGATCGAAATCGTTAGTCAGAAATTAAGGCTTGAATTATTTGGAGATAAATATTAGGGGTTCCCAAATAGAATGTTATGACCTCTAAAGGACTCGAGGAGATATGAAAACTTTGGGTTCGTAGGAATAAATCCGAGTTATAAATTAAATGGAGATTGGATTGAGTTTTGGGTTTTTGGGATATATATACAACCTAAGCAGACTTGGGATTTCGGACCAGCCAAATCGATTCGGACAAGACGAATCGATTCAGTATGAGATAGTAAGAAAGTTGAACATCTTCGAATCGATTCGGACAGGCTGAATCGATTCGAGGGCAAGCGAATCGATTCGGACATGCCAACTCAATTCGGTCCTGGCAGCATTTTGAAATTTTTCTTCCTTAAGGTTAAGGGAAGTGATATTATAAATTTGGAGATTCATTTTAGGGGATTATAGATTTGATATTAGGAATCCTATACAATGGTATTGAGGGTGAATAAATCCTAGGCTGTGAGTAGGATGGAATTATTATGAATTTGTATAGTTGGAGAAATTATATAAATCCTTAAACGTGAATAAGGTACTGGTTATGTACCAAGTGAGGGAATACTTTTGGGTTCAATATCGTGAGTGTGCGCATACTTGAATGTTATTATTTGTGAGAATCTTTGGGATTATTGGCCATCGTTATGTGTGATTGGCAATTATGGCCATTTATATATATATATATTGGGGAAACGATGTGATTACAGTATATATATAATATGCCATGGATATGTATATATATATATATATATATATATATATATATATATATATATATATATATATATATATATATATATATATATATATATATATATATATATATATATATATATATATATATATATATATATATATATATGTGTGTGTGTGTGTGTGTGTGTGTGTGTGTGTGTGGATGGTATATATATTTATGTGAAGCGTACCCCTTCTATGTTATCATGGAAAGTTATGCGATGTGGGTGAGGTCCCTGGCTTGAGGAGTAGGAAGCGTAATCCCCAGGTCATAGCGTCCATTTTATATTGTGTGTTTTTTATTAGGGGTGAGACGTGGTGGGTATGTTTCTTCTCACTTTCAGGGAGGAACTATGACCGCTTCCCATACGTTGTGATTTGGCTTTTACCAAGGCGGTGTGAGATTCCGACCGTTGGTACCCAGGATGATATGTGAGCGATTCCCTGGGAGATGATAGCATAGAGACTGCATCCTCGAGTTATAGCTCGTTGGGATGGTTATAATACTGGTGTGTATAGTATATTACTTGTGCATGAGAATAAGATATTTTATATCTCTAACTACAATAAAGAGATAAAAGGAATAAGGGATTAATTCTCATTTCGGGAGATTACATCCGGACATATATCATGATATTCTTATGAAAGTGAGTATGCTAATGTATATAATTATATGAGTACATATATATACGTGTGTACTGAGGGTCTAATGGATCTCGACGATCAACACTGTCAAGTAGTAGTGTATCGGGGGGTTCCTTGTTTGGATTTCGCTTTGCGAGACACCCCACGCACGAACATGGCACATTGTTGAGACTCGGGAGAAGTTTATCCCTTAGTACTCAGTTTACTTAGGACTTTCAGAGTTTGGGGGTGACGGATTAGTGACGCAGGGTATCTTGACTAGGATATTTGGAGGGATGCGATAAGTGCGCACCATTAGAAGAGGGATGAGGGGTATCTCATGGGAGTGCGATACCAATTTAAATATGAAATAAAACTTATTTTTCATAAATAAAGCATTTATGCACTTGCAAAATATTTTCACAACCCGGGTTCTGACCCGTTAATCTATTTTTCCCCTCTTTTTCTATATATATATATATATATATATGTGTGTGTGTGTGTGTGTGTGTGTGTGTGTGTGTGTGTGTGTCCAGACACAGGGATGCCTGGATGATGATTCCTTCGAGTCAAACGTCTGCTGCAGCAGCTGTGGATGCATTCAGGTTTACTGTAGACACTTCTTCCCTTGTAATCTAGATAGGAGGTACTGTAAAAATATTCGGGCTTATAACCCAATTGCATTTATTTATTTGTTTACCGCCTTTTAGTGCAGCATTCATTTTGATTTGTATTATTGTTAGACCAAGCGTTCGGTTATTTTATTTCTTTTCAGTTTCATTTATTTAAACTGTGTGATGGTTGTACTAAGCTGGTTTGATTAAAAAGGTTAGTTAATTAAAATTTTGATGCCAGCCTAATAGGTTATTAGTAATTAATTTGGTTTTCGACAGTGACGCGAAGAATGAACCATATGCGACTCCTGTTTTAATTTGGTACATGAGTGATCACCCGGTATTTTATTAGGCGGGGTGTCACATATCGATAGCTTTTGCAATGATAGAACGGATTCATTGAATAAAACTTTAGGCGGAAATACAATACATTTTTTATCATTGGGGTATGAAATTTTACACTATCAATGAAAGTAGGTTGTATCTGGAAGAAAAAAGAATTAAGTCATTGCCTTTGTTGTTAACCGCATATGGATACGAACTTAGTAACAATCCTTGGTAATTATTATGTAGGTATTAATTAACCATCTCAGTGATAGTTCAGCTTCTCAACGACTTACATAATGCAACCATTTTTTTCAAAATTGAATTTCAAATCTGCATATGAACAGAAAACAGTTCATCAACCTCAACTTTTTCATGTTTATAGGTAAATAAAGTCATGATTGTTTAGAGTAAAGAGTGTTGAGGTGGTTTATTCCTAACTTTACGTTTACGATTACTATGAATTATGTTAGCTATGTTATATAAGTTTACTTTATTAGTTATTAACACTTTAAAAAAAATCAAAACTTACTGGATCTCAATCTTAGTTCAGATTCACCTGTAAAATCAGATCAAGGAACCTAGTAATGACACAAAAATTTTGAAGAGGACTTGGTTATGTTGTATTTCCCCCGTTATAACTTGAAACTCTCTAACTATGACTTGCTTTATACAATTGAGGCATAAAACTTTCAAATGTGTACATATTTTTCTACTAAAAACAGAGCCCCCTTCATTAATGATCATTTTTAACCCCATTCATAACGTATATAAACATTGGGTATCAAAACTTCTAATGCTTTAACTACAATCACAACGTATATAGACATTGGAAATAACAACTTCATGTATTCAAAAACACGGATACGTTCGTATAGTTCGTCTCACACGTAACAGAGATAGGACTATCGTTGTCTCATTCTACTCAGAACTATCCTTCCCCGATAACCATTAAAATACCCAACTTATTCAATCCACTAAATGTATTATAGCTAAACAAAGATCAGTTAACGTCATTCCAAAAATTAAGCATCTTGCATATCATATGTAATACTACGGATGTCATCAACTAACTAATACATATTTAAGTGAGTTACATTATGAAAAAAGGAATCTAAATTAAAAAATTACACAAAAATTCCTTCAATAGGTCCAACGGATCCCATTACATTGTTTTTTACTGGTAAAATATATTTACAAGCTCTCTCTTAACGGATAACTACCAACAATTGTGTGCCAACGGATTCAATCGGTGTTACGTAGGAACACACACTTTCCTAAATCATATGTGTTTTTTGAAACACAAATGCAACACACTCAAATGATGCTTGGGACAAAAGTATCCAAACTAACAGTGCCTAAGAGGCACACGATCATCGACATAACATCACATCACAATATAAAAATATATAAAAATAATATGCACTTGAGAATGATACAGTATATGTACTAAGGATACTGACAGTTAGAAAAATATTAACTCACAAGAACTCTTCATTTCAGACTTGGTATATTTTTAATAAATATACCCTGGTTTCTTTTTAGAGTTGAATATTAACTGACAGTAAGCAAAATTTTATACCATAATTTCAAATATACACTGATTTCTTTTTAGATTTGGTCAAATTATGAAATATTTTTCTTAAATCATGTATGTATCCTTGGACTTTCGACAACATTAACTATTTCCTTGCAGAATTAAAATTTGTTCTACATGATCTAGACAATAAATTTATCCATTTATCAATTTTGAGGGCCTAGGTGTTAATGAAAAAACACAAACATGACCATCTCACCTTAATGTCATTTTTATGACTTTTATACTTTTAACAAATACTGGTTTAGGTTTTTAAACAATTCATATTCCATTTTATATACCAACATATATGTATATTATATGAATTCTTCGTCTAATATGATTATATCATATCTCTATCAGGATAATCATATTTACAGGATTATTTGGAAAGATGAAGTTCACGAATTTGAATCCTTAATTGAAGAAGCAAAAGTTTACAAAATCTCCAATTTCAAGGTTGCTGTAAACAACAGAGGATACAAATGTGTTACACATGCATGTGTAATACATTTTAAAACTGGCACAACTGTAGAAGAAGTGACAAACAACATCCCAAAATTTTCACTACATAAATTAGAATTCACTGAGTATAGTGAACTCAAATACATAATCGTAAACAAGGAAAAGCTCACACGTAAAATTTAAACCAAATTTTTATCTTTTATAAACGTATTCATCATTTACATACCGTAAATCATAAACAATACATATATAATATTTTAAACAGATGTATATTGCATTCTTATTGGAAGAAGTGAAGTTAAAATCTTGAATTTGAGTGGAAACACTGTCGAGAAATTAGGCATCCACATCTCTGTTCCTGGGTAATAAAACATTTATTTAAATTATCATTTATCTTTTATACTCATAGAAAAATTAATCTTACACAACATTTCTTTATTGCAAAATATACACACTACAACAATAACAAATTGAAAATCACATTATGGGGAAATTCAACAATTACTCTGAACGAGAATTTGCAAGATGCACCAGAAATCCCGATTACAATTGTCATTACATCACTCAATGTTAAAGAATTTAGAGGTATACATATATTCTTAATCACATATTTATTATAACGAGCAATTGCATTCAAGCCTTTTTAAATGACAGGTATATATCTACTGTCCACAAATGCGACGAAGATGTACATTAACATCACAGTACCCAAGGTTCAAACATTCATTGATAGGTAATTGCTTCAATTAATAAATACTAAAACAAGGACAATATCCAAAATCATTAATCAAATTTTATATTCAACAACTCCAATAATACACAATTGAAAGCAATGGAACATCTACCTTCATCTCAAAATTTGGAATCAACCAATGCAACACATAATAATGTCCTAAACATTTGAGACATTAAAAATATGAGGTCGACATAGGAAGATGAGGTAACGTACATTATTTTTATAAATTTAATAACTTTACTTCGTTTAATAAATAATTATGACTATTCTACAGGTAAATATTGTATCAATCCAAGCATCTATTAGTTGGATCAATGATAAATTTTGTTAGTCTTATGTGGCATGCAAAGTTTGTAACAAGATATTAACAAAGCTTGCAGAATTGTAGAAC
This sequence comes from Sambucus nigra, assembly GCA_949130495.1. Lineage (NCBI taxonomy): Eukaryota > Viridiplantae > Streptophyta > Magnoliopsida > Dipsacales > Adoxaceae > Sambucus > Sambucus nigra. The sequence continues at coordinate 217,899,699 of OX422224.1, read as the reverse complement.
AGTAACTTTTTCAACACTGACAATGCCTTTCCTGTCCCTAAGAAAGCATAATTCAACTATTTTACTAAATAATATATTATGATGAATTACAAAAATTCTTATTTAATTATTCGACTATTGCAGATATAAACTTCAAATTGATGTGAAAGACTATACAGCAAATACAACATTGGTTCTTTTCGATAAGGTTGCAGAAAAAAATAGTTAGGTTTACACTTGCCCAAATTGAAACACAGCAGAATAAGGTACATAAACGAATTTTTCACTTTCTAAATTTTTAAGTTAAGTAATTACAAGACAGTTAAAAATATCAATTTTTTACAGGACAATACAATGGAGGCAAATGTTATATTCAAGAATATTATTGAAAAAAAATGCAAATTCATTCTCAAGCTCAATAAATTTAATTTGATAATGCGAACGGAGTATTACAGAGTTACAAAATTGAAGGAAACTCCAAATGAAAATTCAAACCTAGAGGATTGCAAAAGCTCATTAAAGGTAATATATTTTATATACAAGTTCAAAAAATATAACAATTCTATCTAATTAAGCATGACTTTATTACATCAGATACAAAAAAAGAAAAGTACATTCAAACAGTTGAAGAGGACGAATGAAATAGGTAAATATTGAGAAAAATAGATATCCCTTTCGAAAAAATAGATACAATAATCTTTCAAAATTATTAACATATTAATTCATATTTTGCAGGACATAATCTATCTGAGCTACTTTATAAACGTCATACAATACATTCTACATTCAAGATACAAGAGGATCGATTTCTACATTCAATGTACAAGATGATTGATTTTTTTTCTTTGTGTTCAAAATTCTGTAATACATTACAATATTATTTAGCAAAAGATTGGATAAATTCATTTCATAGTTTTTATTAATTACATTCATTACTTTGACAATGGATAGACAACATTGAAATTCAATGTCAAATAAGTAATTGACAACTTCGTTTTAGTAACCGTAATCTATCATAACAAATAAAAAAACAATAATTAATGCTTATTTCAATTAATTATAAATATCGAATTACAAAATGGTTTTATAAAAAGTAAGTAATAAAGTCTATACGATGAAATAGATATATATTCGGCCACGCATCGTGTGGTCTTCATGCTAGTATTCTCTTATTTTTAAAGGTCCATGCCAGCGGCACCCAATGCCACCCCTACTCACCCCAACACGGAGCTCCGGTGGATCCAAACCCCATTTATCCAATATTCTCTTATTTTTTAAGGTTTGTGCCGACGGCACCCATCCCACCCCTACCCACTCCAAATTGGAGCTCTGATGAAGGTCGTTGGAGCTTCGACAATGGGGGTGGGTGGTGGTGGAGATTGGGTGCCGCTAGTGAGGACCTTTAAAAATAGGATAATATTGAAAAAAGTGATTTAGATCTATCGGCGCCCCCATTTAGGGTGAGTAGGGGTGGCATGGAGTGCCACTGACGCGGACCTTCAAAAATAAGAGAATAATGGATAAATGAGTGTTTGAGTGTCTATATATATATATGTGTGTGTGTGTGTGTGTGTGTGGATTTATGCATTAATTGATCAATTTATTTAACCAATTTATTTGTATTATTGTTTAATTCTAACAACAGATGTGATAACCCATTTAATATATATTATTATATGTAATTTCTATTTTGAGATTTTTTTAACAATTAATTAATTCTATTTTTAAATTTGTATACAGTAAATATTACCGTTTGTGTAATTTTTTAATTGAAATATTATGTACTCCATGGACCTTGTTTGATAAATATATATATTTCATTTTCTTGTGAACATGGTAAATTTTACTGTATGTGTAATATCAACACAGTAAATGTTACTGTTTCTGAAAATATCACAGATATAAAACTATTTCAACACAGTAAATGTTAATGTTTGTGAAAATATCACAGATATAAAACCATTTCATTTTCTCATGCATACAATAAAGTTTACTCCGTTCACAAGAAAATGTGACATTTTCACAAGAGTTTGTGAAAATGTCACATATTTAAAACTATTTCATTTTCTAGTTTGGGGTGAGTAGGGCTGACATGGGTTGTTGCTGGCGCCAACCTTTAAAAATAAGAAAATTTTGGATAAATGAGGTTTGGATCCATCAGATCTCCGGTTTGGAGTGAGTAGGGGCGGCATTGGGTGCCGCAGGCGCGAGCCTTTAAAAATAGGAGAATATTGGATAAATGAGTGTTTGAGCGACTAAATGGGTTAAACTAAAAATAAGTATTGTCTTTTCGGAATATATATATATATATATATATATATATATATATATATATATATATATATATAGAGAGAGAGAGAGAGAGAGAGGCCCCTCCTGTAAGGATTCCTTATGGTGCCGACCTCGGTACATACCATTTTTTTAAAAGTAAAAAAATGTATTAATTACATATAATAAATATTACCGTAAATAGGAATTAATTCTATTTTAAAGGTGTACATATAATAAATAGGTATTGATTAAGAAATCTATTTTAATTAATTCTATTTTAATTATATGTACACCTTTAAAATAGGTATTGAATACAGTAAATATTATCGTATGTGTAATATTACCTATTAATTAATGCCTATTTTAATAATCAATACCTATTGATTAATGCCTATATTACCGTTTGTGTAATATTACCTATTAATTAATAGGTATTGATTAATATTACCATTAATTAATACCTATTTTAAAATATTAATTAATATTACCTATTAATTAATGCCTATTTTAAAATAGGTAGTAATAGAATTAATCAATACCTATTAATTAATGGTTCAATACCTTTAAAATAGGTATTAATTAATATTCAATACCTATTTATTAATTAATTCTATTTTAAAGGTGTACATATAATTAATATTTGCCGTAATAATTCAGGACCCTCTCCACATGTGAAGAGAAGGGGGGCTCACGTAATATTTGGATGGTAATGATATCCTTACAAATATACGAGAATACATACTAAAATAGACGGAGTAAAAAATAAGGTAACTCAGTTTTATATTTCGAAAAAAAGTGTCACATTATGTAATAGATATGTACAAGGAAGTGTGTGTGCGTGTTCACGCGCGAGTGCAATTTTGGAATATGGGAACGAGATATTAATTTATGCGCTTTTCTATTGTGACCGAAATTTCGATAAAATTTTCATGGACAAACTGACGTGACTGTTTTTAGTGGTTGGTTTGTAGGTCCCACTAGTATGGATCCAAAAAACCAACTAATATAAAGCAAGCACGCTTGTTTGTCCAGAAAATTATGTCAAAAATTCGGTCACAATAGAATTTTTCTTAATTAATTTTGAAATTTGTAGAGTTAATACAGGGTTCTTTAAATTATTTCTCAATATATTTGGAACTTATGTATCTCTCTCCTCAAATTGTGTTCCATTGTCATGTCATCCTAAAATTAATGATGATAAAATATATGAATATTCAGAGTAAAATATATGGGATATTTAGTGTACCATGCTTACGTATCGCACTCATGAAACGTTTTGCGCGATGTGAACAAAGCATTGCATTTTTTTAATGGACATCTATTATAGATAGATAGATAGATAGAGAGAGAGAGAGAGAGAGAGAGAGAGAGAGAGAGAGAGAGAGAGAGAGAGAGAGAGAATCAGGCTCTTCAACATACCACTCAGCAACATACCTATGGACATACCTATTTATTAAAAATAGTAAACATATATATTTTTTAAACCAATTTTGATATACTTTATCTCCATAATGAGGAGATCATCTATTGAATGTTATATCCAAAAAAATAACTTAGAAGTTGGTGATTTGAAAATTGGATGATTATGTGCATTTTTAACCATTTAAAATTGTTATCATCATCATCTCACCCTCTTCCAAAATGTATTTTAGGATGAATTATTTTGTGAATGTTTTTCTCATTATGAAGTTCATGTATGTAAGAGGAGTTTATAGATAAATTATGACAACGTGAATATAACTATAATCAATTTATTTGAATCATGCTTACATTATGTTATATATATATATATATATATATATATATGAGGGGGGTGTTTTACTGTTCCAAAAAATCAATGGTTGGGAGCGAATTTTTTTGGGCGATCTAATAGTTTGGGATTGTGTCATGTCAGATTGTAACATTGTGACATGGAAAATGAGACAATGCTCACTTGAATCCCAAACCATACCCCCGTTCATTCATTTTCCTCTCTCTCATTTCTGCCCTCTTTCCCTTTCAACCCAAGCCCTAATACTACCGATCCATCCAGCGCCCGCCGTCGCCCTCCACCTCTCCCGATCCCTCCAGCTGTCGCCACCTAATCTCCCTCACCCCTCACCCTCCTCCCCCACTCATGCACAGACATCACACACCCACATACGCACAGATCTCACATACACACACACACGCACGGGTAATCTCCCCCTCCCCCCACCCCCACTCACACACAGATCTCTCTCTCTCTCTCTCACACACACACACACACAGATCTCTATCTCACACACACACACAGACAGATCTATATCTCACACACACACACGCACAGATGTTACACACATATGCACAAAGCTCAAATACACTCACACACAAATTAAGGGTTTTTAATTTGGGTAAGGTTTTTAACCAATAAACCATAACCACTTTGCGATTTGTCACATTTCTGTTGTTTTTTCCTTTACGTATCCATTGTTTTCTGAAGATCTAATGGTTCTATTTGTGAGTAAGTATTGTTTTGCATATCTAAAGTATTCAGATTTGTCATATTTATATTATTTTTTTTAAATATCTAATGTTTTTTTTACAGGTCTACTGTTGGGGGTAATATAAAATCGATTTGTGATTTTATTTCTGGGTATTTTTTTTTCAAATCTAACTTGTTCAGGTATTATTGAGTTTGGTCTTTGTTGTTATTGATATGAAACTGACATTATTGACTTTTATTACACATAGAAATTAATGTATTCAGATATTATTGAGTTCACTTTTTCAACACTTTTTCAAGTTGTTATTTCCATCTCCCACCCACATCTTCATATTTATGGTTTTAATATCAATTTAAGGGCTTTAATCCACATAGTGTGTTAGTAGTTCGGTGCTGAATTATTCAAATTAGTAAACTCACGAGAGATTGATTATTTTCTCGGTATTTTTCATTGCCATTTTCTTTTGCAAACAATATTTACATCGTATAGATTATTGGGGATGGGTTTCATGTTGTCGTTTAGATCATTTGAATCTTATTTGGATTTCACACTTGAGTATTTAAAATTAAAATAAACCCGTATTTTGAATAGCCATGGGAGATATAAAAACTTTCGTTCAATAGACTAATAAATTCCTCTTCTCACTTGCTCACTGAAATACAAAGGTAGAACATCGTGAGATGCTTGGTATTATTGATTGGTACCATTATGTTACCCGTTCAAGTTTCACATGTATCATTACTTGCTACCATATCATGAGTTCAATCTATTTTTCCTTTTGAATGAACCCTATATTGGTGTTGTTAGATTTTAATTGGTACCATATCATGAGTGCTTAGTGTTGTTAAATTTTGATTGTAATTGTTTTACAAACTTTTGGGATATTCATGAATGTTAGTTTAGGTTCCATTCTAACATTATTCATGAAATTGTAAATTTGTATTGATTGGGTTTGGTATGTTAAATATAAAGGCTTATGTTATTCTAAAATAATGTATCACGAGTTCTTAGTGTTGTTAAATGTTTATGTTTTTTATTTGTAAGTATGGGGTTTCCTGCATTCCACCAGATCTACGTTGTTTGCAAGTTTGCAGAACACACACGCCTGGAAGCATCGATATCTAGGTATAAAATCAACAGTCATAAGTTAACTGAAATTTCAAATTTAATGTGTTCTACTATTATGTAATTTATGACTGTTTATTTTTATACCTAGATATAGTTTGTTCTGTTTTTCTTTTACAACTTGGGTAGTTTTTTTTTCTCCTTTTGTTATTATGTTGGTATTTGAAATTCTGGAATTGGGCATAGCTGTGCTTTTTTCTTTCTTATCTTTTTTTTCCTTTATGTTTATTTATGTCGTTTAATTTAAGAATAAGTTCAGAAACAAAGATTCGGACAAGCTTGGTATTTAAGCCAATTATGGTTTTTACTTTGTCATTTTTCTTAAAATGAAAAATAACCCCTTGTTACTCAATAACTTTTGGAGGCTGCAAGATTCTTAAACAATATTGTAACACCAGGTCTACCCCTATTCATTTTCATTTTCTTCTTTATCAATTGCATCTATAATATGATGGTGTGGTTTTATGAGAAGGCACAACAGCTATTTCAGAGGGATGCAAGCAGTGAAATCGAGCGCAAAGCAGAGACCAAAAAGAAAGCCCTTCCTCACAAAGCAGCAGGTCAATCTTGGGAGAATCCCACACTTGCAGAGTAGCCTGAAAGTAATAACTCATTTCTCCCTCTTTTTGATAAATAATGAATATGTCGAGCCTTCTTTATAACTATAATTCTTTGTATAAGTTATAGTTTCTAAATGTTTCAGGTTGTTGGTTTTCATATAGCTATTGGAAATCATTGTATGATTCTCAATTTTCTCTTCTATATATTTTGCTTCTTTACTGTTCTGACATGAGATGAAAAGGATGTGCCTATTCAATCTAGAGTTATTTGAAAAGGAGGTTGGTGACTTAACTTTCATGATTTAGGGCATTCCTTAAATTTTCCAGCATTCATGTCTCTTTATTCTTTAAGGATATAAATTTTATTTTCCCCATGTGTGCATACATGTTTGTGGAGGATGGTATTTTATGCTTGACCATGGTTGTAATTTGCAACAGTGTACTTGATTTTGTTTTGCCCCTCATTCTTATCTTTGATTTCCTTTTGGTTTGATGAGAGTGGGAGTGGGATGTATAATTATTTTGTGAATGGGAGGTATGAAAGGGATTGGGTGGATGGGGTTTATGTGTATCTCCCCCCACCCCACATACTATATATTTATTTATAATATCAAAGGAGATGCATACATATATCGAGCATTTTTTGATCGTGAGCTTACTTAATTATCATGGTATACATATATCCATATGCATATATGTTGCATATATGCATATATGCTTGCATATATGGTTGCATATGTGTTGCATATATGCAGATATATGCATATATGATTGCATATATGCATATATCTGCATATCTGAAGATATATGCATATTTTCAAGACATCGTTGGCGCTCGGAGCCTCATTAAACACTCCCACCCCAAACATTGACCCATCCACCTTAATAGTCCCCAATCATCCCAAACCGAGGATGAGTAAGCACTCACACTTTTAAATAGCAACCCCTATACATGTCATAACCTGCTATAAAAATCATCACTAAAACTATGACCACCATTGATGACATGACATTATTCGTCATGGCCATACACTTCTTATAAACTAACTATTGTATCTCGAACTTTCATAGTCATGGAGTTCATTCTCTCAAAAGAGCCAAGGATCCTTACTCCTGTTATAGAGAAAATAGATCATCCAGTAGAATGTGAAGAGAAATAAGATGAGGCCCTCCAAGAAACCGATCATATCAACCTAGCGGTACTAATTTAGTCATCGAGTGAGGAGGTATGATCTCTGAGGAACATCTATTTTATCTCATAGATTCATGAACTAATAATGGGCCCCTTTCACTCTCTACTTCAAATATGTTCTTAATTAAATCTTTGGAAAATAGTGGGAGATCCACGTCTATCGGTCGTTAGACATAATAACCCGTAATTTGGACACCTTGATATCTTATCTCCCCAGTAAAAATAACTGAAAGGGATTAAAAGCTTAGGGTTGATGATCACATTAACTAAAAGTACCGAGTTCATCACCAACTACTGTATAAAGAAAAAGAAAGAATGAGGATCGACATTTCCCAGAGGTACGCTGCATACGAAGTTGAACAAGAGATAACCCTGCTCTAATAGCTTATGTCACACAAACAAGAGATAACCCTTCTTAGGGTATTTCAATCTTAAATATACTTAGTCTATTATTCGTATTAGTTTGATGCTCCATATAATTTGAGTTGGCTATTTCCATATTTTAAAATAAACTTCAGTAACTAGACAACAACCAATATGTAGGCATCAAGAGCAAAGCTTTTTAAGGAATACAAAGAAGTGCAGAGAGAGTAAATAGCTGATCCAGATATTCAATTTGTTTGTCATGATTCTAACGTATTCAAATGGAGTGCGCTTATTAAGGTACCATCCGAAACTCCTTATGAAGGAGGCTTTCCATGTTTTTTCTCAAACTATAAAGTTTTTGCGGGGAAAAATATGAGCATATATGTGAGTCAACTTTACCATTTTTTAAATTATTTACTATTTTTTTAGAGTATTGGGTTAAATTATTTACAGTTATTTTAAAAAAGAGTAAATAATTTTATAAACTGTTAATTTAAATTATTTACAGTTATTTTAAAAAACAGTAAAAAAAATAAATAATTAAACAATTATTTTAAAAAATGGTAAAAAGAATAAATAATTTAAAAAATGGTAAATAATTAAACTGTTATTTTATAAAAAAAAATAATTATAAATGTTAATATAAAAAGTACTAAAAACTGTTAATATAAAAAACTCTTTTTTAATTAAAAAAAACAGTTATACAACCAAAAAACTGTTATTTTATAAAAAATGAAAAAACATTTAAAATATATTTACCGTTATTACAAAAAAATGTTAATAAAAAAATAGTAAAAATAATAAATAATTTAAAAAATAGTAAATAATTTAACAGTTATTTTATAAAAAAAGGGTTATTTTATAAAAAACTGTTATTTTATTAAAAAAACAATTATACAACCAAAAAATTGTTATTTTATAAAATATAATTTCGTTTATATATATTAACAGTTGATACAAAAAATGTTAAAACAGTTATAAATGTTTTAATTTTTTTAATTGAGTTATGTTCGTGTTTGGTTAAAAAATGATGTGTTGTGCCCCGCTTTTTTCTGTTCATTCGTTCATGTTAGATAAAAACATAAGATTTTGGATTGAGTTTTAATTAAGATGTGTTTAATTGACTAATTGTATTTTTTGTTTTGTATCAGGGAACATTTTGAAAGCTACAGACAATTATTATAGTGCAACATGCGGGACGAATTCAGTTCATATATATATGTGATTATTTTTACGAAGTTTGTTTCGTTAAATTTTTTATTAGATTTTACTTTTGAGATCATTAAATATTGTTGGATTTGTTATCCCTTAAGAGGGTGGTTAGTCCAATAAACAAAGGAAACCATGTCGTTTTTTTTTTAAAGGACGCTTTGTTTATTTGAGGCACGATGTGAGTTCAGTTGATGAATATTATATATTTCATGTTATATGTGAGTTTGTTTGATGAATTTAGATTATTTGAATGGTGTTGGACAATTTGTTATTTGTTAAGCAGGTTAGATAGTCCTATAAACAAATGAGATCATGGCCAATTTTTTTAAAATTACACTTTGTTTTGTTTTGTTGGGGAACGATATTTTTGTCATTTTACAATTACGTATTTTGAAAATTTTCGTCGTTTCACGATTATGTACTTTCGAAATTTTTGTCGTGCCTTCACACACGGGCATTTCGCTAGTATATATATATATGCACTAGGGTATGTATGTACCTGAAAGCACGACAATAATTTTTCAAAGTATCAATCGTGGTCAAGTCATAAAAGTTATGTATTATAGCATCAAAGATAGGCTCAGGGTCAGGAGCCCAGATGCATGACTCCCGTGCGGAATTTTTTAAACAAATCATCTCAAAATGATATTTTTGATATTTTAAAAAAATGGATCAATATCTGACAGTTTTAAGCTTGAAAAAACAATCCACACGGGAGTCTTGTATTGGGCTCCTGCGCCTGAGTTGCTCTCTATAGTATTAATCATAGCCAATTTTTCTGAAGGCACGACGAATACTTCCTAAGTATTGAATCGACTAATTTTTTTTATAAAATAAGTTATATTTTAATTTAAAAAATGTACCCTATTTTAGAAATTTTGGGCTAAATTTCCTTTATTTTATAGGACTACTCACCTGTTTTAAGGACCAAAAAATAACCCAAAACTACTAAAAGCCCGTCCGGGACATCATATAAATAATCATCAATTAAACATTATTTATGGAAAATCTCATATTATTTACGAATAATTAACCACAGTGCTACTTCATATTAGGAACTGCAATAATGCCTGGCTTATTAATATATCTCCTATATAGCTCCCTAGCTAGCAACAAACAACAAATGATCTATAATTACTGCAAATAAAATCTTAACAGTTGAACCTCACGCAAAATTACTTTATTAGTATAATCAATGGATTGTTTAAATACATAAAACATAAAGGTTATTAGTAGTTTCTTTATGTCAATGGGACTTGAATACAATGACGTAGGGACTTAAGCTAGAAGAAAAGTTAGTAAGACTGCCATAAATGCCTTATCTATCCCATGGAACGACCACGTGGGGTGGGGCTTCAAAATTATGCTAAATCAAATGAGTTTAACCCCAAAACATTAGAGTCTGTCCATCACCCAAAAAATATTAAAAATGAATGACCATAAAAAAAACATTAACACATATGATTTATCACCAAGAGCATGCCCCATGTGTCGACATGATATTATTAGTTCTAAGTCCAAATCACGTCCCATGCTCACGACTATATACACCTGCACAAATTTACACAGAGAATAAATGAATAGCCGTTTTAATTTCAGTGTCATACTTCAAAATAGATAAACACATGCACATACTTAAACGGGTACCACACTCCACAGGATATAACACGTAAATGAAACAAAAAAACACCTACCATGATATAACAATTTGTACCACACTCCACATTGACCACGAACCATAACGAAGAGATAAGTAGAGAGACCTCAATTAACTTGACTTTAAACCCCCACAAATAGAAATAAGATACTGAAGTTTAAAAAACAAATATGAAAAACCAATTCATATGAACTCATATTTTTAAAGAAAAAAACAAAACACTGGGCTTAAACCCACAAAAAAGTAACAACCGATCATTATTCAAAAGTATATAATGGAAAACAGAGATTACGTGAGTGAATAAGTTATACACTAACTGTTGAAATGGAAATTTGGCATCCTTTCTCAAAGGCCCGGTATATTTTGTAACAACTCTTAAAACAAAAAAATGAAACATTTGTATATGATGTGGCTGCCATCACATTGAGAATTTTAAATAGGGTACCAATAGGACAATTAAACCAAGAAATGGAGAGAGACGTACTGGCTCTAGTCGCCAAACGGACGACATCGGTGGTTGTCGTATGCAAAACATATAAGACCATGATACCAAGAGGAAATAATGAACCAACGAAATTTCATGAAGTAAATTTTAATGATACCAAGAGAAAACATACAGGACCACTACCATTGTAAAAATCCAACGAAATTTAACCTGTGAAAATTTTGTGAACATTTGTATGATTACTGAAGTTAATTTTGATGATTAATTCAGTTAACCAATCACAAATCTCGAAGTTAGTACAATTAGTACATTGTATTAACTCACAAATATATGAGTTAATACAGTGTGGCAATATGACTATCGTAGCTTTCACAACGGCCGACGAAACATCTAAACCTTCCAATATAAGGGCAGACGCTACTCGTTGAACCCGATACAGACCTCATACCCCCCATCTCGCATCTTTTTATCCTTGAAACCTAACTCCTCGGCCCACCCCAGTTTCCCGAGACCTCTTCTCAGCATGCTCTCCAATTGTCTCCCTTCCCCACACTTCACATCCTGTTCTCTAAATTTATCCCAATATAACCTTCCCAAACAATCATAACACCTGTAAAAATGGGACAAAACAAAATTTTAATTTCATAATTAATGGCACTTATTTTATTAATGCGATGATAACATGGCAATGCCCAATATAGGATATTTAATGACTTGGGATTTAATTTAGAAGGAATAATTAATGAAAAAGAAAATTGATTCCAAATATTAAAGACTTGGAATTTAATCAATTTGATATATATAATGACTTGAGATATATAGTAGAAGGAATAATTTAAAGTAATCTACATCATATTGATGAAGACCATACCTAGTAATCACGCATCTCGCTTAAGAACATAGCATGCGGTTGTGTCTCTTGTTCTAGCAGAACAACCCTTAAGTAAAGTAGCATGTCACTTTAAACTCGTTAAAATGCTACACACTCACTTATAAAAGTTACAAATTGATGAACACTGCATTTATTAATCACATTAAATTTTACTGAAAACTTGAAATCCACATAAAATTTGACAGTTACAGATAAAAAAATACCTAAATTGTAAGAATAACACAAACGGGGGAAACTGTATTGAAGAGAATTTGTGGCTTTGAATGAACAACTCAAACTAATAAATAATTGGTAATAAAGACATAAAAACAACATGTATTCTATGTTACCTCAACATATATTTTTTTAGAACACTCAACCAGATTGGAAAGAAAACGCAGCTGCATTTGTAGATTAAATGAAACTCCAACTATTAATAATTAAATCTAAATCCGCTGTAAATCTTGCTTCACAACATTGTTGATTTACTTTCCCCAACCCGTTACATCAATGGTACGGGAAAATAAAAGAGAGATATGATCCGTTATTTTCACTTTAAACCAGATGTAACCACACGATAAAAAAGCAATCAACAATCAATTGCAAAGGAAGACAAATATATTAAGAAAGTAAATTGGGCCGATGAAATATGTAAAATAAGATTCAAATAAAATGAGGATAAAGCAGGAAAAACATAATATGAAAGTTTGCATAGTCCGAACCCTTTTCGTTAGCTTACCATCATCTTCATTCATTTCTCAGATCTAATAGAACCAATATCATTTATAATCAAAGGTAAATATAATATTTCAGTTCAGTTTAAATTCTATAACAAAACAGAAATAGCATTAGATGGGTAAGTTTCTAATCTGTTCTACCTGGGGGAAAGAACATATAATTTTTTATATGAATTAAAGTTTTAATCCAACAAGCAAAATTTGAAATATGCCAAAAAGTGAATAACTTGTCAACCTTATCTTTGTAACTCATCAGTGGGAAGAGAAGTAGATTAACAACCTTATGCCTGCAACACCCAAATATGAACCAGAGTTAGATGACTTTCCATGCATACTTTTCATATAAATAAAAAATAAACATTTCAGTAATTTTTCAAAAAAATATTCGAAGTACTAATAATAACAAAAACTCTTAAAAAAGGGAGGAACATGCATATTTGGCATGGCTATATAAGCTTTGCCAAACTCAAAAGTTCATCTTTTTTATTACTCATTATGTTCTGCATCTAAAATAGTATGTGTTCCATATTCATGGGAAAATAAGATTATCTGAAGAAAAACTAAACAAATATATGAGCAAGTTGCCACAAACGACTATGGATATGGCTCATGTGTAAGATTCAAAATATTATTAGAAGTGACATTAAGGGAGCAAGTTGGATGTGGCACGTTGATGAATGAGTCAAGCTTAGTCTGTCATTTGAATTCAGCTCGGACATTTGAAAAAACATCATATATGCATATAGTTTCACACTCTGAAACCATATTTATACGTAAACATGAACTCTAATAAACATTTGAAAAAACATTTATTTGGGAAAGAATGAATGATAATGTTATATATCCAGTCAATTTGCTTTTTCCATAGATAAGTAAGGAAAAACAAAAGGAAATCGGAATATTTATAGAAAATTCAGTATACGACTTTAGTTTTCTTTTTATCCATTAGTAGATTGACTAAACAGTTGCAAAACTTTCATGGTTCAAGCTCTAAATTTTGTCAGAAATCCCGCATCCATCCACCATCTATAGAAAAGAACAAATACCTAAAGCTCAACAACTTTATATCTTAGAACAACTTCAACCCAAAACTCAATTGGAGACATAATCAAAATAAATAAATATGCGAATCGATAGTAGTCAAAACAGTTGATCACATAAATATTTTGAAGCAACTATTAATGATAGTTTATCCATAAACCTAAACCCAAAAAGGAAACAAAAAATTTCTACTTAAAAATATAATTAATAGACCTGCACAATTAATTAAAGGCACTCCCCAACTAAATTTCACGATAAGTACCCAACTTATAAAGTAAATCTTGGTCAAGCATTTCATCAAACGATTACCTTGCAACATTTATATTGTAAACCATTGTGTACCTACAGTAATGAAATATAGAATCATACACAAAAAATATGAAATGGAAACATCTATTAGCTCGATTTAGAATAAAGTGAACAAAAAATAGATTTCGAACTAAGAATCGATAGATCTGCTGGAAAAAATTAAACAAAATAGAAAGGATATTATATGTAGGTGTGTACGAGAGAGAGAGAGAGAGAGGCGATCAGTGGAAAGGAGGAGGAGGGGTGGGTAGATGAGTGAGAGAAGGAGAGAATGAAGAGGGTTTGTCTTTGGGAGCCAGCAACGGATGAGTGAGAGGCGGAATATGATAGTGTGGTAAGGTTAAGGGAGTATGATTGAGGAGAGTTAACAAAAATAGCCATGTTTTTAAATTTTTGAGTGTGAAAAAAAGTGGGGGAACTCAAATTCTTGGAGGGAAAAAGAGGTAGTGCATGGAAAGATCATATAGATGACATCATAAGATGTCTCTTATGACATACGTAAGTTTTACTCCTTATTATATAGATAACTTTTTTATTTATATATAATTTTTTATTAGTATATTTTAGTCTATTTGTACCTTAAACAATCATAAAATGTCAAGAAGGTTACAAACAACAAAATTTTAAGATTTCGATAGGCATTTTCATGCTAGAGGCTAGTTTTTCCCCATAATATGTGACAGTTTGGTCCAGGTAAAAACTATATAGTGGTAGATATCTGAGTTAGGTTTGTAACCCAAAAAAGGTATGTCAAACGAATATCCGAGTAAGAAGTTATACCGAATTTACGAACTGAGTACAAAGTTTTCCATCCTTTTGAGTTAGTTGCATTTTGTCTTTTGGTACAACAAATATTTTAATTTGATTGGTTGAATAGGGCAGTAGTTTTGGCAGACTTAAACCCCCTAAATATCACCTATTTCTTCACCATTTTGAATCAATTTGAAATTTTTTTGGCTTAATGAGAGAGAAAGGAGAAGCTTAAGGAAGAAAGTATGATAAGAAAAGCTAAGAAAATTGAAATAAAATCATAAAAGTGTTCCCAATGAATATTTAGGTGTCAATCTTGTTTTATTCTTGGATTATAATTATTAAAACTGTTGAAATAATTAATTGTTGATTAAACTTCCATCCTCTTTTGTATATGTATGTACATGTTTAGACTTAAGACAAGTGGTATGTGTAAGCCATATTGCTTTGTATAGAACTCCCTTGTATTAAAACTTCAATATATTTTTTATACTTTAAGGAATTGAGTAGTTCCAATTGGATATGAAACTAGACTTATATATACAAAACATATTCTAAAACTATTTTAAAGTATATGTGGTTAGACCTAGGTGATGTTTGTAAGTTGGTACATAGGTGTTGTTTGCACAATTCCTTGAAATATACCCTGAGTTTGATAAACCCATTGACATAGGATATAAGCTCTAAAAATTATGCAACTTTAATTTTGTATTACTCAGTATGTTTATTGAACAATGATTGAAAATCATAGAAAGTTATCGTTTAGAACAACTATGTAATTCTTGGAAGTTGACCGCATAATAGAGGAGATTGTAGGACAATTTAATATGTCATAAAGAAATTATCATATCTTGCTCTAGGAAGCTTGACACATTACACCTTCACTTGTGTTAGAAACTATATTTATATATATTTTTATATTGTTAAGCTTGGACACCTGTATTTGTATAATTATGAATTTAGAATAATTAATAATAAAGGACAATAATTTAAGAGATACTAGATAACCCATGAAAGAATATTCATATCTCCTTCCTCTAAAGGGTATTTTGAGTACATGTTCCATGATTATATATACTAACAAGTATAGTTTTATGATTGTTTGGTTTTATTTACAAACTCCTTACAAAGTGTTTTCTATGATTGAATGTTTATAACTTTATTAACATAGATACCATTACATCATCTTTATTGGAGTTTCATGGAATTCTACTTAAGTGGAATTATGTTGTAGTTGTATAATCATTTAAAGTTATATAAATATCCTAATATGATACTTATGATTTGAATTAAATTATAATTTAATTGGATTTACATGTTTAATGTCCAATCCACCAAGTTCAGCTCCACCCGTGAGAAACACAAATATATAGTCTAGAAGCCGAGGTGAATGACCCACCTTATGAATGGTTTATGTTTCTAATTTTATATAGAAATGTATAATTAAGACCATTTTGTTGGAATTCACATATTATGATGTTGTGTTTATGGCACATATGCATATTATTAACAAATGTTAAATTGATATTCTCCGATTATTTGAACCATAGGGGGTCCTACTGGATGTAGTCGCCTCATTTAAATTAGAGAATCCAACTTAAGATTTTGTATACTGGGGAAAAAATAAAGGGATGTGATGGTCCCTGTTGATACCAAAATTTACCATCCTACGTGGACCACTTACAAGCCAGCATGTATCATCCTATGTGGCACAAGTCCAAGTCAGCATGATAGGAAACTCGACCAACTCTGTTGCCCGACCAACTAGAAGGCCAGACCAACAGCCAAAAATTCATCATGTATAGCTAACCACGTGCCATCAGTCTTACAACCTGTATTACCTGTGAAGCAACAACATTTGAATAATTAATTATCATTATGTATTGATGTAAATGCCTAACAAATAAAGGCATTCCATCCTTTCACATGACAGCGATGAAGACCCCCCACCCCCTTGGGTTATAAATCCATTATATCACCCTCATTGCAAGGGATCGAAAAACAAATCAAGGCAGTCAATACATAACAGTGGGCGTAGGCTATTCCATCGAGCCAAACCACTTTAAAAAGTTCTCTTGTGTCTTGTTTGTTTTACTTAATTTATTTGTGATTAACTAATTAGGCTTAGTCTAGCTTTTTACAACAACAGAATTGCGCTGTCTATGGGGAAGTATTGCTAAAAGTTTTTATTCATTCACCATTCATCACCCATGGCTGAAATTCCAGAATCAAACACTAGAAATGAGGGCATTTTGTCTAATACATCTTCCCCTCTTAACAATAATGATTTGACAGGAATCTTGGCTAGCCTGTCTAAGGGACAAGAGGCCATGCCCGATACTATACGACAGTTGGTCCAAACTCTGCAAGCTGGAGTGATAATGCAATCTAATCACAGGAATATTCCACCACCGCCAATCAGGATTATTGGGCACAACCGTTCTACAACTTCTAAGGACCCTTCATATCTACCTGGAGCAACCTCTTCCATTAGGGTTACTAACTCCACTGATGGACAATATCTCATCCCATAAAGGCTGAATGCCTTAGAAAGGCTAAGTAGGGACTCTCCTTTCGATCATTTGGGACTCCAGGGAAATGCCCTGTGGACTGAGTCAAGAAATTCTCAATGACCAAGTGATCTAAGGGAATGTTCAGCCCAATCTAGATTAAATACCCGATGAACTAAAAGGTCTAGTCATAGAGAAGGGTCACATGAAGAAAGTTCAGTAAGATCTAGAGGTCGGCACAAAAAAGCTTCCATCCATGGTGTTAGTAGCAATGCTTAGAAAGGTTTCATTCAACGTTTGGAGGACAGATTAGGTGAAATGACCAAGGCCAAAAATCCCCTTCAAAGAAGTTTCATTAAAAGGTCTCCCTTTGTGCAAACCATCGTGGATTTCCCCACGTCGACTAAGTTTAAAGCTCCGATAGTCACTCCCAAATACGATGGGAAGACTGATTTAGTTCTCCATATAGAGCAGTACCAAGCAGCTGCTGATATCTATGATGTTCTAGATGAGATCAGATGTAAGGCGTTCTCAAGAACAATCATTGGATCTGCTCAAATCTAGTATAACAGCCTGCCACGGGGGCATATTTCTTATTTTCAATAACTAGCTGAGATATTCATTGGTAATTTCTGCTTTGGAGAAAAACCTGTGAAATGAGTATCTCATTTACTCAGTCTGAGACAGAAGGAAGGGAAAAGTACCAGACATTATATCACTCGTTTCAATAACGAGAAGCTGAAGGTAATTGATTATGAAGATAAGATAGCAATCACTGTTCTCATTAGTGGTTTGATCCGTGATAAATTATATTATATCCTAACAAAAGATCCACCAAAGACAATGACAGAGTTGATAGCCAAGGCAACGAAGATTATGAATGACGAGGAAGTTATGGCTGCTAAAAATAATTCAGATGCAAAAGCAGAGGTAAGTCAGAGAAGAAGGAGAACAAATATCGTAATGAGCACAAGAGTTCGAAGGGAAAGGAAGGCCTAGATCGGCTCAGGAAGTTCACTAATTACACCCCCTTGACGGTGGGCATACATCATGTGTTGGAGGAAATCAATCACAACAATGATTTAAGTTGGCCTGAAAAGTTAAGGTCGCCTACTGATAAGAGGGATAAGTCCAAGTATTGTGAGTTTCACAAAGACCATGGTCAAACTACCAATAGATGCATTGCCCTCCAAAATGAGATAGAAGCGCTCATCCAAAGAGGAAATCTGTACATATTTATTAATCGCCAGAATGGTGGAAGAAAGGGAGGAATAGGTCGATAGAGATCTAAATCGTCGATTAAGTCCAGGGAAGACAAGAAGAGGAACCATGACGATGATCCAGAAGATGATCCCAATCTTCCCAAGAAACCTAGACAAGCGGAACATGAGGTATTCACACTCAGTTTTGGATCTTTTAATTATCACATAATTACAGGTGGACATGCCGGAGGAGGAGATCATACGACTGAAAGGAAGGCTAACCTCAATGAGGCTCAAGCTTGTTCCTATATCCAGTGTATCAATCTCGCTGAGAAGGATCGACCAAGAAAAATGAACAAAGATAAGATCATAATTGGGTTTACTAAAAATGATTTATCATGAGTTTTGTATCCTCGTGATGATCCGTTAGTGATCAGAGTCAGGATGAAGGAAGTATTAGTAGCAATAACACTTGTAGATATAATTGTTCAGTAGACATCATGTTTTATTCCTATTTTGACAATCTGGGTTTAAAACTAAGTCAAGTGGAGCCATATCATAGGCCACTCATTGGATTCTCAGGTGAAAAGGTGTTTTCATTGGGAACTATCAAGATGGATGTGTTGATCGGGACTTGGCTGGCGAGCATGAAAAAGAAGGTCAGATTCTTTGTAATGGATCAAAATGGTAATTCTGCTTATAATATGATCATGAGGAGAGTTGGTTTAAAGTTGTACCCTCAACTGTTCATCAATGCCTGAAATTCATGACAAACTTTGGAATAGGAGTAGTGAAGGGAGACCAGAAAGTAGTTCAGGAGTGCTACTATTCCTCAGTCGAGGAAGAAGATATATTAGAGGCTAAGCGGAAAATAACCACTTACCAAGTGGATACAATTGAGCCGAACAGCGAGTCTGAGGTTGAAACCTTAGACCCACGAGATGAATCGGAGCTTGTAAAAGGATAAGTGATGGAGGTAATGGAGAGAATTATTCTAGATGATGATAAGACAAAATGAATAACTCAAATAGGAGCATTATTGGAACCAGTTCTTAAGCAGGAATTGATAGCTTTCTTAAGACAAAGAAAATAGGTGTTCGCATGGAGTCATAAAGATATGCCAGTCATAGATCAAAAACATTCTGTGTCATGAACTTAATGTCAATAGGTAAATCAAACCTGTGAAGCAGTGAAGAAGGGTTTTCAGCCCAGAGAAGAACATGGCTATACATAAAGAGGTGGAGAAGCTTCAAAAAACTTCCTTTATTGAAGATGTGAAGTATCCTGATTGGTTGGCCCATGTAGTTATGGTCAAGAAGAAGAACAAGAAATGGAGGATGTGTGTGGATTTTACTGACTTAAACAAAGCGTGACCGAATGATCACTTTCCTTTGCCACGAATTGATCAACTGGTAGATGCTACTTCGGGGCATGAATTGCTGAGTTTCATGGATGCATATTCTGGTTATAACCAGATTCAAATGAAGCCAAAAGAGAAAGAAAACTCTTCCTTTATCACTCCCTGAGGAACTTATTGCTATAATGTTATGTCGTTTGGTCTGAAAAATGCAGGTGTTACTTATTGAAAAATGGTGAACAAAGTATTTGAGGAGTAGATAGGAAAGAATATGGAGGTATATGTTGATGATATGCTCACTAAAAGCAAAAAATACGTTGATTATATTTTCGACCTCAATCAGACGTTTGATCATCTAGAAAAGCACCAAAAGAAGTTAAACCCCACCAAATGCGTCTTTGGAGTACAGGAGGGAATGTTCCTTGGGTATATAGTCAATCAAAATGGAATCAAAGCCAATCCAGATAAGATTAAAGCACTAATTGAAATGAAGTCTCCGACCTGCAAAAAAGAGGTTCAAAGGCTAACTGGGCATGTAGCAACACTTAACATGTGTTTGTCAAGAGAAATAGACAAATGTTTTCCATTCTTCAAGGTTCTCAAAAAACCCTTTGAATGGAATGATGAATGCAAAAAAAGAATTCCTGGAGTTGAAGAAGTACCTGGGAGCACCACCACTACTTTCTCGACCAATGTTGGGAGAAAAGTTGTATTTGTATCTGGCAGTATCTGAGTCTATAGTTAGCTCAACCTTGATCAGGGAGAAAAATGGAGTTCAAGAGCTAGTTTATTACACTAGCAAAGCTTTTCAAGGAGCAGAAGTAAGATATCCCAGATTGGAGAAATTCGCACTAGCTTTAATTGAGGCTAGTAGACGAATGAAACCCTACTTTCAAGCCCACACTATAGTGATCTACACTGATATGACATCAAGGTAGGCTTTGTACATATTGAAGAAATCTAGAAGAGTGATGTATTATGCTACGGAGTTAGGGGAGTATGACCTTGTGTATGAACCAAGGACTGCTTTAAATAACAAGTTGTGGATGATTTTATTGTGAAATTCACTTACCAAGAGGCCCCCGAGCAACAAGGGACTCTAAACGAGCAACATATAGGAGATAGCAAACCAACTGGAGATGCGCCCGATCGACTCCAAACAGGGGAAACTGAGAAAAAGACCAACCAGAACCAACAAGTGGAGTACAAGAGATGAAGAAAAAATATGAGGAGGCGAAGGATAAAATATTCCATCAAAGGATTCTGACAAACCAAACATTTGACAATAATATCCCCATATGGAGTTTATACGTCGACGGGTCATCTTGCATAACCGGATGTGGAGATGGAATCATCTTCAATACCCCAGATGAGCTAAACATAGAGTATGCTCTATATTTCCAATTTTAAGCCTTTAATAATGAAGCAGAATATGAAGCTATAATTATTGGTCTAAATCTAGCTAAATCATTAAACACCAAGCAAGTTTTGGTGTACAGTGATTCACAGTTGGTTGTAAATCAAGTGTTGAGTTTATATGAAACGAAAGGAGAACTAATGACCAGATATTTGGCTAAGACTTTGGCAGTAATTTCCACCTTGCTAGCAGTACAGATGGTCAGGATTTTAAGATTAGAGAATGCCCGAGCAGATGCACTTTCTCGGTTAGCTTCAACCACCAGAACATAAATATGAAGAACTATTCCTATTGAGCTACTTTCTAATAGGAGCATTGATGAAGATCTAATGGTCAACTTTATTGCCGTTGATATGGGGTCATCTTAGATGGACCCCATAAAACATATATTTAAGATGGGATTATTTCAGCCGATCTACTTGAAGATAAGAGACTCAAGTACAAAGATGTAGGATACGTGCTAGATGGTGGTGTGTTATAAAAATAGGGTTAATTTTTGGAGTACAATGGTGCGTGCACCTAACTGAAGTAAAGGATCTGATGGAAGAAGTCCATGAAGGGTCATATGGAGCCCAAGAGCTGGAAGAACATTGTTGCAAAGAATACATACTCAAGGGTACTACTCGCCAACCATGCAATTATATTGTGCAGATTTTTCCAAGAAATGTGATAAGTGCGAGAGGTTTTCCAGTATACACAAAGCTCCACAAGCTCTCTTAACACCAATCCATTCACCCTGGCCCTTTGCAATGTGGGGAATTGACTTGGTCGGGCCCCTACCAACCACCTGAGGAAGGTTCAAGTACATAGTTATAGCTGTTGATTATTTCACGAAGTGGGTAGAAACTAAACCATTGATTGACATGACTTATAAAAGGTTTACCAGTTCATCTGAAAAAATATTATATGCAGGTATGGTTTACCTTATGCCTTTATAACTGATCATGGTACACAGTTTGATAATGAAGAATTCGTTTCTTATTGTGGCCAATCCAATGTCCAAAAAATCTATTCTGCTCCTGGCCATCCTCAAAGCAATGGAGAAACAGAGGTAACTAATAGAACTTTGTTGAACGGGTTGAAGAAAAGGTTGGAAGATGCAAAAGGAAATTTGATTAATGAACTACATTCGGTCTTATGGGCTTACCGAACTACTTCCAGAATAGCTACTCGACAAACTACCTACTATTGGCATTTGGTACTGAAGATGTAATCCCTGTTGAGCTAGGTTTACCTATGCATAGAGTCCTTAACTTCAATACCCCAATTAGCGACTTGATGAGGAGATTGGATTTAGACATGCTGGAGGAAGTCCATGAAGATGCAGCTTCGAGAAATGCAGCTTATCAACAAAGGACTACACGTTTCTATAACAAGAGAGTTATGTTGATCAATTTAAAGAAAGGAGATTATGTTTTGAAGAAGGTGATTCAGAAGAATAATAAGCTGGAAGCCAATTGGCATGGGCGGCCTTACCGTGTTACAGCAGTTATTCGACCAGGCACATATAGGATTGAAACTTTAGAAAGGAAAGATTTCAAGAACCCATGGATTGCAGAGCATTTGAACAAGTACTATCAGTAAAAATAGTTGTGTTGTACTCAGTTCATTTCAATGTTAATAAGATCATGACTTTCTAGAAAATTATTACTTTATTGTTTTCTTTTTTTTTTGCGAAGTAGCAGTGCTATGCACTTGTAACACCAGGACAGTAGTACTAACTATGAAGACACCAACAAAGTTGGTTTGCATCAACAAATACCATTAACAAATTTGGTCGGTATCTATCAAGGCCACCATCAAAGTTGGTTGGTATCTATCAAGGCCACTAATAAAGTTGGTCAGCATTAATAAAACCACCAACAAAGTTGGTCGGTATCCAATAAGGCCATTAACAAAGTTGTTCGGCGATAATAAAACCACTAACAAAGTTGGTTGGTATCAAAACATATAAAACCATGCAAGGAAAAATCGTAAGTCTCAAATGCCTGGTGAAAGAAGACCCGGATGAATAATTTTCATCTAAATTGGGCTAAAAGATGGATAAATATTCAACTCACATCTGGGAACCAAGGTAACTAATGCAATTACCATAAGATCCAGGTACATTAGTAGAACCATGGTGAAGCATTGATAATTGGTATAAAACTTAGGATAATCCTAAGAATATCAATATAACCGGTGAAAAACTAGAGATTAACTAAAACAGTTGATTCATTCATAGTCAAAGACAAGAAAAATATTCACAGATATTCAAAGATTAACTAAAAGTTGATCCATTCACAAAATAAGCTTTTCATTGAATTTAAATAATTACATATTATTGCTCAACTATGGAGAAATAAAATACAAAAAATTATTCTACAGGACGTTTTCCTTCACCTTTAAAGATAGGATCCATGCCAGCTGGAGGATCATCCAGAGTAGAAGAAGAGTTGATAAAGTTAAGATCCCGAAGCATCCTGGTGTTGCTACTACTAGGGTGATTAAGAAAATGAGTAAGATGAACGATCTCAAGCTCGTCATACAGTTCGTAATCCCCCAAGTACTTGGAAATCAAACAATGAGGAATACGGTGAACAGGTACCTAATTAACATCCAAATTAAAGGGAGGATTATCAAGCCGCAATAATCCTAGATCATACCAATCCCACAGAGAATTATTCCCATCCACCTTTAGCACAGTTAAAGCGTTAATCCAACCCATTTGTAGGACTCATTTTGGGCCTGTTGGAGTTTATCATCATAATGACCCAAAGCTTCATTATAACCATCCATCCAAAATTCTCTCGGTTGCTTATAGAATTGGAAGGTTAATCTATCAATTTGCGATTACAGCTTCTTCAGTACCCCATCCTTAGCTTCCAAATGAGAAGATTGAGTAGATAGTTGCTCAGATAAAGTTTGCATCTTTTGACACATCTCACCAATAGCTCGGTCCTTTGCTTTTAAATTTGCACCCTGGTTTATAAGGGCCTATCGAGTCCTAAGTTCCTCGACCTTCCCTATTTCTAGCTTGAGAAGAAGAAGTAGACTTAGTGCTCTTCAAGGCCTCCAGTTCATCTCTCAATGTGGCATTCTCAGCCTCTAGAAAAGCATGACCTTCATCAGTAGTAACAACAATATCCCCAGAGGAAGACTTCATAAGACTCAATTCATTACTCAAATTACTATTTTCCTGTTCAAGGAGTTTGGCAATGGTCCTAGTTTCTTCAATTTCAAGATTAAGTAAAGATTTTTTATTATTATAAACGGAGACAAACTTATCAAAGCCTTGACCTTCACTGAAACTTTGATACTTCTGCTCATAACTCTAATGCAGCAGCATAACGGATTCCTTATAGTATTCTTAAAGTTCTTCTATCATTTCATAATAAGTAATATTATTTTCTACTGCCCGATCAAGTAAGTACTTCAAATATTTATAGGATTCCCTAACTTGCTCTGAAGAGTCATCACCGAGTAATTGGGTAATTTCTTCGTCGATTAAGTCAATAGCTCAATAGCTTTGAAAAAGGCATTGCATTTTCTCAATATCTCGGTATCATGGGAAGATAGTTGTTCCATCTTTGAAATAAACTACCAAGAAGAAGTAATTACAGATCAACAATAATAATGGAGAACATGAATAGTCAATAAGAGATAGAAAGATGCAAAAAAGGTTCTTTTATTGATAACGAAGAGTTCCAGTACAAACAAGACAAAGGAAAAAGAAATTACAAAAGTAAAAGAATAAAATGGCAAACAACATTACACCTTCTCCCTATCACTCTCAGCCTTCTTACTCTACTCAAAATAAGGGGCTACAGGCTGGGGTTGCTCGGATTGCTCAGCTTGAGGAATAGTATACTCGTGAACTTCAGGTTATTTGGTAGTAGATTCAACTACAGTTGAAGACTCATCAGAAGCAGTTTTATCTTTAACCTCTTCCTCAATGATAGGAGGAGGCCCATGAATGTACCTCTTAAAAAGTTTAGAGTCTCCATTTGTGTTTAACTCTTCAAGGGTAGCAACCCCACCATCTCTGAAACATTTTTCCTTCACATACTCAATATGAGCAGAAGTAGTAGAAATGGCTTTGTTCCAACCCATATCCCAACCAACACTAAAGGAGGCCTTCACAGTAGTCCTTCTTTTGGATATAACAGAGGACAAAAGCTCTTCAGCAGCCTTAGCCCTGCACTCAACTTCCTCTTTCTGGCACGGAGCCCAACCTCCTTAGACCTACTCTTAGCTTCCTCTTTTTAGCGCACTGCTTTATCCTTTTGGAGCTCAACCTCCGTAGCCATGCGCTAAACTTCAAGGGCATTTGAATCAGAGGTTTGATGAGCCAGTTTAGCTGCCTTTAATTTCTCTTCCCAAGCACCCCTCTCAGTCTCCAAGGCTTACTAAGACTCAAGTAGAGACTTCTTTAAACCAGACAAAGACTCCTCTACCTCATTCAAAGATGAAGAATCCTTGATTGCATCATCCTTCTCTAGAATGTTATTATAGTGTACCAAGAACTACCAAAGATGAAGATAAAAAATTAGTATGTGATAAATCTAAAAGACAACCAAACTAATAATAAAGAAATTACTTACTGATGCAAGGTTCAGAGTAGCCAATTCACAAACCTTTATTATAGGGAGCTTGTCATCCACCCCTTGTGGTCTGTAAAAGTACCAGACTTGATCAATATCCTAGCCAAAATAAGAGTAAGGGCAATTGGAGGAACAGTATTAGATGAGGGCAAATCGACCAAGGGCAGTTGGTCGGTCACTTAATTGACTTGCTTCTCTGCAAGCCCTCTCCCAAGTCTCTTTAGAGGAACTTTAACCTCTTTGGTAACTACACCTTTAGGAGCCAGGTCTTTGGGTGATGGATCTTTAAGGGCGGGATCTTTGGGGATTTGACTTTTGGGAACTAAGGGATTCATAAAATCCCCTATTTTATTCTTAGCTCCCTCAATGGATGATTGGGAACCAGAAGTGACACCACTGCAGAGATCAAGAAACTTCCTATTCTTCATAACTTCAGATGGAGGAGTGTCAGAATCAATAGCAACCTCTTAGTCAAGATAAATTACCAAAGCAGGAGAGGCAGTAGGTCTGGCAATAAAAGAGGAAACATTGTTCTTATATTGGAGAAGATAAGAGGTAGACCTCACGTGCTCCTTAGCAGCTACTTTGTGAAGTCCCCAGATAAACTTCAACTCCTTCAAATTTACTTCGCTCTCTTTGGGGAACTTTCTTTTTTTCTGAACTACAAAGAAATTTACAAAATAACAATCAGCATGACATTTTATCAAACATAAACAGGGAACATTTACTAAAACATAATGCAACCTATTCCATTGCCAAAGAGTGGACATCTAGGTCCTTGGTATTTAGCACCTCTAACTAAAGGGGAGTGTTGCCAATTTTTTACAACGACCCCGTGATCAAAATAATCCCTATTAGAATTAGGGAGATTAACTAACAAAGCTTTACTAACATCCCTAGTTTTTAGATAAAAAGTGGTATCGCTAGTTACACATTTATAACAAAACATAATTTCTGAAATCCCTAAATTGGTTCCATAAGTTTGATTGAACTTATAAACTCCATTAACAACTCTCCATGTGTTAGGATTTACTCTTGCAGGTAAAATGTCAAAATATTGACAAAACTCCAAACATAATGGATTGGGAGGAAATGTTAAGCCACATTAAGCAACAAAGATAGAAGGGAACCAATGACCCTCAGCAAGAGAGAAAAAATTAGAAGGAAAATTGGGATTTTCCAATACCACCCAAGATGGAATGTTAAAATCAGCTCCAAATTTATCAAGTGACTCGATAGAGTAAACCATGATGAAGAAAACAAAGAAGAAGAGAAGAAATATTCTTACAAAGATTTAAGGATTCAATAATAACTGAAGACAAAAAAGAAAATGATCGCTTGAAAGAAAAGAACACAGCAGGAGAATCAGAAGAAAGAAGTAAAAAACAATCGAAGTTTTTACCGCCCTTTTTATAAGACGCATCGAAACTGGACCAAGTAATGATTAAATCAAATGACAGTTGGATTTTCGACGGCTAAACAGATGAAAAGACAAAGATACCCTAAAAGTGTTCGCTAAAATTTAAAATATTTACAAAATTGCCATTCGCGCTAAAAACCTATCAAGTGAATAAAATTCACAAGTTCGGGAGCTCTGCAGCCAACCAAACAGCCTGAGCTGCTACCAAAGAATAATATACCATGCTTTCGCTTAAGCTTCAAGTATGAAACATTGGGGGATTCTGTTGATACCAAAATTTACCATCCTACATGGACCAATTACAAGCTAGCTTGTGTCATCCTACTTGGCACAAGTCCAAGTCAGCATGATAGGAAACCCGACCAACTCTGTTACCTGACCAATAAGGAAGCCTGACCAACTTAGCTTCCCAACCAACTGGAAGGCCTGACCAACAGTCGAATAGTCATCTTGTATAGCCAACCAAGCGCCAGCAGTCTTACAGCCTGCATTACCTGGGAAGCAACAACATTTGTATAATTAATTGTCACTATGTATTGATGTAAATGCCTAACAAATAAAGGAATTCCATCCTTTCACATGACAACGATGAAGACCCCCCCCCCCCCCCCAGCTATAAATCCATTGTATCACCCTCATTGCAAGGGATCGAAAAACAAATCAAGCCAGTCAATACATAACAGTGGACATAGGTTATTCCATTGAGCTAAATCACTTTAAAAATTTCTCTTGTGTCTTGTTTGTTTTACTTAATTTATCTATGATCAACTAATTAGGCTTATTCTAGTTTTTTCCATCAACAGTTCCTATTAATCGCGGTGGGTTCATTGAATTATGGCAGGTCCAAGCTTACAAGTGTCCATAATTCCTACTTATGTTATATGATTTAAATTGTTTATTTAAACTTGTTATATGTGTGGTGGTGTGTATAAGGTCATTAGGTAAGCTTATTTAGTTTACATGTAACGCCCCGACCTGGGTTTGGGTTATCGTCGATTCAACCCACGCTGAGTCAAGGAGTTAAAGGGGGAGGGGGAAAGTCCAATTCTATTATTTAAGAAATACCCTTGAATTGAACCATTTTATAAGGAGTAAACCACCACTTTTAATTTGAGAAATAGTGACATCTTTATGTAGTTAGGTTAATTAATAAGGTTTATTTATGAAAAATCGTTGAATCCAGCAATGATTAATAAATAAGAAATAAACCATGCTTATCCCTGTATTATGAAAAGTCTTTGAATCCAATTATTTGCATAATTTAATGGGCTCTACCTCATCGGTTATGCTACCATATACGCTGGTTAGTTATTTAGGGTCTTTCACCCTAGGGATTCGGTCCCTTCTCAATATTTTTTGACCTCATCCAAGTCCATATTAATGTGTTTTAATATATTTATCAATGTCTATATTATTCCTTTACTTTCACCATTTTCTGTGACACCCTGCCTAATTAAATACCGGGTCCTTTATTAAATTAACTCAAAGTGTCCAGTTGGTTCGTTCTTAGCATCACTGTCGAAAAATAATTTTTTTTATTAATCACCTAATAATTAATTAAGCTAAGTGTCAAAAAATTTAATCTTATAAATTAAGTCTGATTATTATCATAAGCTATGAAACCATTTTTACGAATACAAATGATTGTATTAAAACCAAACCTTCCAATGAAAGAACATGCTAGATAAATCAATCCAAATAAAATGTCCCAAATCACAGGACAATGTAGTAATCACAAGAAATCCCAACTACAATAGAATACTGAAATAAATCCAAAGTACAAATCTCTCTGAACTAGAATGAACTGGAAATGGGCGACACATTCCCTATCTAGGGAGAACTAAATGAAAGACTGAGAAGACAAATATGAAGTCTTCTACTGCAAAGACCTGTAACTCCCACACTAACTAAAGCACGTCAACAGTCCAAAGATCCAATCCTGACGCCCCTATGGCTGGGCACTTGTAATACATATATATATATATATATATATATATATATATATATATATATATATACAAGAGAGGGAAAAGATGACAGGAAACGGGTCAGAGCCCGAGTGTAAAGCAGTTTTAAAATAGTTTTACAAGTATTTAAAATGCTTACCAGTTGATATTACATACACGTTTACTCGACACTCTCTTAAGAATTCTCACCTCTCACCTAGTGTGCACACCTATCGTACTACTATAATGACTCATAAGTCTAACCCAATTCTCCTCCCATAAATTCTGATTCACGAGACCATATGTCTATGATTCATTTAAAATGTCATCTCATTAAAGATTATTTAAGTCAATTATGTATATCTCAATTTTGCTATGTAATCTCAAACATTTACTATGTTTAGGAGCTTTATTCAATATTTATCTACTTACACATACAGTAGAAGAATTAATCCAGGAATATGCATATATATATATATATATATATATATATATTAATCACTCATATAATATATATACTAATCGGCACCCCATATGAAATCTATAATGCTTGCATACTCTTCTATCAAGTCCTTGTACCTCTCGTACAAATGAGGGAAATGCTAGTTCGAATTCACTCCCGAACGGTATTAACACAAAATACACATATTAGAGATGAAGCATAGTTCCAAGTCACTAAGAGGTCAGCACATACCCTCATGTCTCTTAGGACCGTCTGACTATCATTCTCAGAAAGACTGTACCAAGGATCCTATGTTCTAGGGTACGATTCAATATCCCCCATAAAGGTCACATCAGAATAAGACTGTACCGGCACGGAAACCTCTATGATAGCAAGTAGCGCGGGTATGATTAAACACAAGTATTCAAATAATATATATATATATATATATATATATATTTACATTAATCAGCTGGGTACGCCCATGACCTCTAACATTTTCTAGTCGTGCGTAACATATACGCTCGCATTCTATGTATAAGTAAATCACTCTTTTTATTCTCTCAATTATTACAAGTCCTCAAGTACTTTTTGACTCTCAAAGTGTATCCTCTCGATAAACATAAAATCTGTAGGTGCACCCTCACTACTCTATTGGTCTAAGTCTTCCTTAATTCTCACAAGACCTAATTTATCATAAACACAATTTTATCCCATTTTATACCCTCGTGACCCCCATGGTTACATCTCGTATAAAAAAATCACATCACCCGAACCTTTCCCACAATCCTACTGGTCCTTCGTAAGTCCCATTATGGTATTTAAGTTATGCCCAAAGGTTCTCATAGATTAGGGTTGGATTAATCGATAGGGGGAACAAAAATAAAATCCAGGATGAGTCGATCGATCGACAAAAAGGATCGATCGATCAATCAAGTCGATCGATCGACATTCTTGAGTCGATCGATCGATCGAGCAGTTACTTGCCTAGAAAATCTGCATCTCAAGCCTACAGGTTTCTTCCATTTTAATTATCAAAACCTCCATTAAAGTGTCCCAAACTCCCAACCAAACATCACAAACATTATAGCAGTAGGTATGAACAATTTCTAACGTAAAATCTTGGGAAATTCATTAAGGAATCATCATTAAATGGGTGGGCTACATGAATTCGTCTCAAACCCTATTTATCCATATTCTTTCAAGAATTATATAATATTTCCAGATTTCTTCCTCTAATCCTCATTCAAATTCGTGATAAATGTTCTACATGTGATGAGGGCACCAGTCTAGCATGATTCCATTCCATTATATGAGTTCTAGTTTTCCAATTCACAATTTATCTCCAAAAAAACATATAATTTAATTTCCTATTCTCACCTTCCTCCTCTAATGGCCTCTGGGAAATATGCAGGTTCTAACCCTAGAAGACAACCTCTAACACCTGATATACTTTTCTAATTTTTGTAGGTAATTAAATATCAAAAATAAAAATTACCAAAATTCCCTCTCGGGTTACCGGCTAGGCCTAAAAACGTCCTGAGATCAAAACTAAACCCCCGGGTACTCTTTTTCCGACCATACGTACGACTTCTAATTTATTCACTTTTTATAATAATAATTTAGTCCCGACACGACACAGGCGCGTCCCAACTTAATTTCCATAATTGTCGTATTATTCGCTCGTGACAATTTTAATAAATTCAATTCTACATATTACTTTACACATTAAGTAATATTCAAAAAATCAATAAATTTCCAATAATTACTAAGTCTCGTCACGCTAGTAAATGTTTAAAATAAATTTTCAAATTAATATTAAATTAATTTATCTCAATTAAATTTAATAAATCCCCAGTTTAAAAACCATAAAATTATGGGGTATTTCATACTTCCCCCCTAATAACGGAATTTTGTCCTAAAATTCGAAAAAGTAAGGCATATTTGATAGAAGCAGTTTTCCTCTAGTACTCAAAACCAACATCAAAGTAAGGCTCAATCACTATAGCCCCCGCTTCACAACGAGCTTCATTTTATTAGTTATAGGGTCACACCTCAATCACGGTACCTCAATTGTGCTCCTATCGAACAACATTCGAATAAGACTAGCATATACATCATTGGCCCCATTGTCGAAATATTATTGGGAGGTCGCACCTCACCTCGTGTCAACTCCCGTATTTGTCTAAACACAAAACTCCCATCCTGAGAGAAACTATATGAACGTCTGACTACTCTTGTCAGTTCTTCAAATCTTAATTCCTGGCGACATAGCTCTTACGATAGTTAAAAGGTTACCTAAGACAGCATGTGGTTATTCCACTTTAGTCATCGGATCTAAGTCGACCAATCCAAGATTATGATTATCCGCTCGCCTCTAAACAACTCGAGGGAGAATACTTAAGGTTTTTCCACACAAAACTTCAATAATTAGTATGTCCACAATAAATAGGTATGAGTGATTCCATGGAGCCCTACCATACTATACTTCACTTGCTATCTATATCCATTGTGGAGATGAAATGATCACCATGAATCCAAAATTACTTTCAAGTGATTCCACTAATCGTTAATCATCGTTCGCCTACTCCCCGGCTATGGGTGATACAACCTACTCAAAACGAAACGTTATCCCCGCTGCTTCCTGAAATTCCATATTGAAGGTGGGATTCAAAAATATCATCCTAATTTCGAAAAATATTGTGTAGGACCACGTATCGGAGAGATTCTTCTTTTCAAAGGAAGACTGGGTCACACTAGCTATTATTGTAAATCACCCCAAAGGAATGTCAATCACTTCCTTCTTGGAAAACTTGTTCCACACGTTCGAAGGAACCCTTGATCTTACCTTGAGGTTGGTAACACATCAAAGAAACTTTACCGACTTTACCGGCCTCTTCCATTATAGGAATCGTCGGCTTGCTATAAAATTCTCTAGTTGATCCTCTTATTCCAACCAGTTTCTATCTATGAGTGGTGCCCACACAGACTACTCGCTATGTCCCGCTCAACATCGACTTCTACTTGTAATGTCTCACATTAAGTGACACTTAATACTCCCCTTCTTTCCTCGACGTATACCGAAAGTTCTTACCCGTGCACTTTTCTCCACAATGTGCACTGCTGAACCTGCTATACTTTACTAGCATCATCATTCTTTGTACGCGTAAGTCACTCTCAACACTTGACTAGTTACAACTCCATTCCGAGTGTTCTCCACAATAGTTAAATTTTACCCTCCTCAAGAAATACCCCTTTTTAAATGGCTTCCCACAGCCTTCCAACCAAATTCAGGTGTGCTACTCTGATCGCACACATATATATGGATTATCTTGCTTCACACGATTTTTAATCCACTCTACAACTTTCACTTCGTTATGTTACTTTTACAAACATATATTCCACGCGTCTATTCCCACGTCCCTTCAACTCGGATGATTCTAGAATCAGCTAACCATGTTGCCCACACACCCTATAAACCGTGCATACTAGTGTAAGCATCACATACGCTGCACACATAACATTTAATTCTTTATTTCCCTTGTGATCACAACGTGGTTACAACACTTGGGTACTCTCAATCACCCTATAAATCGAAATTTTAAATCATCCTTAACATCGTTCCCCCTTTAACTCGTGGTGATAAAATAAAATTTTCAACGCTTCCTTACCACACAACTGGATCCACTAGCCTTAAATCCTACTTTAACTTCCATCTTTATAGTTATAACTACTTGCTCTTATAATGATCGAGGTACCGGACTCATGGACTAATGACCAAACATCTTCCTACTTCCAACCTTACGCTAAGTTTCATGCGTGGGATGTCTCATAAAGAGAAATCCAAACAAGGAACACCCTGATACACTACTACCTAGCATTGCCAATTATCAAAATTTGTTAGGCCCTCCGTCCAAAACATGTACCCCTATATTCCTGTTTCTTGACATTCGCAATTACACTTGAACAAAGAACTTTTCGCCAATTGCACAATCGCTCGGCATTGGTGGTAATCACATTCCATAAACCTCGTACGCATACGATCGGGACTCTCGAAATCCTTCCCCCAAACATATGAATATAAATATTAATTTCCACCCCTCTAAAACATAGATATAATAATTTGATCTTCTTATCACCAAGTCCTGATCGCTAAACATAATAATTGTGAAATCTTTCAGCTTAACAGTAAGCCCAATACATACTGAATTATAACAACAAAGTCCCTACACATGCTGGGATTGAATATCTCGAGACCACTATAGCCTTCGAAGTTCCTATATTACATAATATAAGTGTGAGCCCGACCCTCTCGCAGGTGAGGTCTTGCCAGAAAAAAACATGTTACACTAAGGCAGCAACCCCGATAGCCTTGCAATCACTGCCTACTATCATTTTAACCATTACTTATAAAATCATAATCCGAATAATATCATACCCGTATAACGCATCACTAAGATGAGTAATCTCAATAAGGTATATAACACTATTAATTCACCTATTTATCCTCCGCGAATAACACTAAAGATCATCCCGCTACACTAGGGAAAATATTCACATAATAATAACGTTATAGATATACGCACTAAACTCGTCTCACGTGCGAATCTAGCAATAAACAAAATATAGTGACTCGCTCGTGTCATATAAAACATGCCTCATCCTCCGAGGATAAAATTCATACTTCTACCTTGCCAATTGCCTTCGCTGTTCAAATGGTTTCCAAACGTAACACGCCTGTCCAAACCAAAACAAAAACTACTTTAATCACTTGCCTTTACTGGGCACCATATTTTTGTCCCCTTTACTCACTTCGAGAAAATTAATTTATGTGGTTTCACTCTCCAAAAAATACCTCTATGTATAATCCACTTATCAGCGATCATACTAACCATATTAGGGTTGTCCTTCTCTCGAACTTTGGTAGGCTTGACTACTAATGGCTGCCCCCATTGTTCCCTTAGCTTCGTTGTCCCTAAGGAACATGCTATTGACTCCAATATCCCTTACCTAATCCACCATCGATTGGTAAGAATTCATTTATCTGAATCATTTAAATGAGTCCCCTGATGGGTCTCCCCCTTGTGGTGCTTCACTACCACCGTTTCATCCAGTCTTATTCTCTGACTAAATTCTTCGATTATTTTAGCTTCCCACACAAAGAAGAATTAACTTCCCCATTGACCAAACGCGACATTTTCTCCATCTGAATCAATCGTCCAGCAAAATTCCCTATAAGTGTTGTTAATTATTCTTACGAGTCAATCTCCCACTTGAAATCCTCTCCTCCATTTGTATCTACATCCTCCGATACAAGATTCGCTAACAGTTTAAATTCATATTTGCCAATGGACCTTTGTTCGTCCCTCCTGTGATGAGTTCAGAACAACATTCACATCTTATCCTGAACATCTAATGAAGGAACCCGCAGTCAAACTGCACCTAAGATCTTTCTATAGACATAGCATTCCACTTCTAAAAGTGGTAGCTGACTCCCACCATTATAACTTCGTTCCGACAAGCCAAGAAAAATTTTACCCCAAATTTTCACCTTCAGTTGACCACACTCTGTCATATGTCCAAGCCTTTGGATATTTTACCTCCTTTAGCGAACACACACTATCCTCGCATTTTTAGAATTTCCACTGGCGGTTCTCCTACAAGCTTCGTTCGACCCTTTCCCAGTCATACCATGTTGGGTGAGTCTACTTTTTCACCACTTTCGACCATAGAAACACTTGTAAATAATATGTTACGACCTATTCCTCTTTACAGTCCTGGCTTCTCGTGCCATAATAGGGGTGACCATAACTACGATTATTATCCTCGAATATACTTTACAACCTCAACTAAGTCTTGCCTCCTGTTGTCCACCCGACGGCCCTCGCCAGTCATATTTCATTATTCGAACACGTTCAAAAGCAAATAAGATTCACTAATATATATACGTCATAGCAGGATAACGAAATCTTGCCATAGAAACCAACAATCCTAAACATGGGGCTTTATATCAAACAACGCAACGCTAGAAGCATAATAAGCAGCACATATCATAAGGACACTAGAACCTAATGCTCTGATACCACTTGTGACACCCCGCCTAATTAAATACCGGGTGATTACTCCTTTATTAAATTAACTCAAAGTGTCCGGTTGGTTCATTCTTAGCATCACTGTCGAAAAATAATTTTCTTTATTAATCACCTCATAGTTAATTAAGATTAAATGTTTTGACATTTAGCTTAATTAATTATTAGGTGATTAATAAAGAAATTTGTTTTTTGACAGTGATGCTAAGAACGAACCAACCGGACACTTTGAGTTAATTTAATAAAGGACTGATCACCGGATATTTAATTAGGCGGGATGTCACATTTTCATGCCATTTCATTTGTTCATCCACTTTTTTTACAAAAATTACCGATAAGGTCAAATGAGGAAGTCTAACCATTAGGACCCTCTAATTTTACCAAGATTACCTTTTTTTTGCCTTTCCTTTACCGAATCTTGTGAATAGCATATTTTTCCCATTATGACATCACAAATCATCATTTTATATTCAAAATCCCACTTTATCCTTTTTCTCCAAGAAAATCCCATTTCTTTTCAATAAACACATTTAACAACATGAATACCATTTTTTCCAAAATGTCTATTTTATCCTCATACACATATGTTGTATTAAATGTCATTTCCTCATGATTTTTTAACATATTTAGGGTAAATACTTCCTACTTCTTTATTTCACCAAGAAAACCATTTTTAATTCAATATATCATGTTCATAAGCCCCCTTTTAATATACTATAACATTTTACACATTTTTTAGAGGAGTTCAAGCCTATAAATACATAAATATGAAACCAAACATGATTTTAGCATGGAAATACATTTTTGTGGTTATTTCCTCATATTTTAAGATTAAAAATATAATTTATACTTAGTTTTCTCAAAAATCCCATTTTTTTGCAAGAAAACATTAAATAAACATACTAGAAAATATTATTTCAAAAACAAACCCTTTTAGCATGCATCCTAATAGATTTTAATCTTGAAACACTTGGAGGAAAACCCTACCTTTGATTTGAATGGAGAAACTAATGGTAATGACCTAAAAGCTCCTAAAAATTGAAAGCTCTAACTTCTTCAAGAAAGCTCCAATAATGACTTCTTATACCTAACGTCTTCTTCAACTAGACTTGAAATGGGTGTTTTAGCCTTGGAAAAGCTTGGAAAAATGCTTGGGGTAGGAGGGAAAGCCTTCGAAAATGGTGAAAATGGGTTGGGGATGGAATTGTGTCCATCTCGAGGTTGAGGTCGAGGGTCTCCGGAGGAGGGTTCTGTTCCTCCCCCTTTCCTTCCCTTCCTGCGTGTGCGTGGGATCATGTCCTTTCTCGAGGCGCTCGCCCGTCATCAATGTGGGGTTATATGTAGAAATAGAGTTGCTAACCTATTTTTCATAAAACGGGCAAAAGAAATGTTGTCGCCTTGAGAGAATGACATCAAGGACAAAACTGATGCTGGAGAAACCAAGTAGTTCAAGGGTTCGGGGACTAAGTTACGGAATTGGAAGGTGTTAGGCACCCATCCTGCCCTTTCGGTCTATCATGGGCATGTGTTAATCTTCTCATGTTAAACTCCATGATGTATGTGCTTTTGTGAATAATATAAATGGAATATAGAATTGCTCAACTCACGTCATGGACAAAGAGAGTGAGGTCATCCTTAGGAGTGTTCCCATAATAGTAATTCAAAGTATCATGTAAGTTTTTGTCGATTCACAAGTCATTATAGAACAACGAATGCGTATACCGGACAAGGCATAAGAAAGAAGAACATAAAATGTGTTAAGAATATATGATAAGAATAAGGTAACAAATATGTATAAGGGAGGACTCGAGTCTAGGGGTTTACCTAAGATGCCTACGTAGCCCAAGGGGCATTAAAGTTCAGGTAGTTCAAAGATAATGTGAGGTGGGATTTAATCCATAAATCCAACCGGGGACTTTTCTTATATGTGTGTGTGTGTGTAGAAAAAAAAGGTGTTTTAGTGTGAGAAAATGTGATGAGAATTCCCCTTTTTGAATTTACAGGTCAACCCTTTTTTCTTGTTTATATTTTTTAATGAAAATAAATTATGTGCAAATACTAATAATAAAGGTTTGAAATTATGGTATATGATGTCATGAAATAAAGCAATAAAGTGAAAATAAAGTGACTAATGCTAAAATAAGAGAATTTAACGACAAGGGTGGAGAATTGAACCTCCTTATGAATACGTAAAGTGTATTTTGATTGTAGAAGTGTTGATCTCACGACGAGATGATGGTGGTATGAGGAGAGGGTGAGAACTTACTAAAAGGAGTACGAAAAGGATGGAAGGAATGTGCGAAATGGAGTTTTCAAGAGGGGAACGACTCTAGATTCAAGAAAATGTTCTCTGAGTTGCTAAGAGAGATGTTTAGGGGTGACTTTAAAAGTGAGGTCATGGCCTCGATTTATAGGAACAAGGGATACCGATTGACATGGTCCTTGACCCCACACACACTACCAATATGGAGGGTCCTGAGGTGCCATTTGGCAGTCTGCGATAGGTTTTTCAAAACAATGGCTATAAAACATGAATCGTAAGTCAGAATTGCGCATGGGGTAGACTTTTAGAAAGGGTATTCAGAGCCCTTTAAGAATCCATTGAGCTACTCCTTAGTTTGGGAGTTGACCGAGGTCAAACAAGGTGCAGAAGCACCTATAATTCTTTGGACAGGAAATTCTTAGAGGAAAATGGATCATAAGGCTGATTTGCACATGAGATGGACCGTTGGAAAAGGTATCCAGTTCCCTTCGAGATTTAATTCATCTTTGTTCGGTTAAGAGAGTTGACCTAGGTCAAATAGGGCCCGAAAGTGCCCGGTGACCCTTTGGAGTAAAATGGGTTATTCGTTTGCACCATTAGGCTGATTTGTGCACGGGGCAAGTTAGAAAGGGTATTCATAGCCCTTTGAAGATTCATTCAGCTTTGTTCAAGATAAAGAGTTTATGGGGGTCAAACGGGGACCTAGAGCGTCTGGTGACCTCCAAATTAATTTTTGACGTAAAAAGGATTGTTCAACTGAAATGTAAGGCCAATTTGCACACGGGGTGAACCGTTGTAAAGGGGATAAAGAGACATTTAAAGATTCATTAATATTTCTCTCAGGTAAGGAAGTTTACCCAAGTCAAACGGGGCCTAGGAGAGCCCGATAGCCTCCAGATTAGTTTTTAATAGTAAAATGGACCGTTCATGCGAATCATAAGGCCAATTCAAACATAGGGCAAACTATTCGAAATACAATTTAGAGCCCTTTAAAGATTCATTAAGCTTCTGCTCAGATAGGATTTTTGGCCAAAAATGTGGCTCGAGAGTGCTCGATAGCCTCCAAATTGGTACTTGGAGTAGGGTTTGTGGTCAACGAATGAGTGATAGGGACCTAAGGAGGTTCTTAGGGGGTCATTGGATGGGTTGTCTATATAGAGCCCCTCGATGGTCGAGTATGGAATAAGTGAAGGCCGTCGAAATATATACACCACATCGATATTGGGGAAGAGGATTTTAGGTCAATTATATGGACATAGAGTGTGATGATGCTTGGATTTAGCACCACCAGATAAGTGATAGTGAGCTCAAGCAGTAGCATCCATGGCAGCCATAGAGATGTATAAGTGTATAAATATGTAGAAGGGGATGAGTATAAGAGGAAATAAGACAATGATGTATAGTGGTTCAGCCAATTTGGCCTACATCCACTGTGAGTGTGTGATCCAATAAGTATGGGCACTAATGGCCTTGGATACAATGCACATAACCCTCTCTCTCTCTCTACTGTGTGTACAAGCAGAGTTTTAGCTAGGGCTACTGTTCATGGATCGATCCCCTGTAGGGTTGTAGGTGACAAGTATATATAGGTCTTGGGGGGTGTAGTTTACCCCCCAAGTAAGCATGGTGCATGTGAATAATGATCTAGCCAATCCCCTATTGACACCTGTAGATGCCAAATGATGACATAATATTCCCTCACGTGAGGGTGTGAGTTTGTTATAACGGTCTGCCACGTGCCATATGAGCCTCACGCGCACTTTCCACGCGTCTCCCAAACCACGCGCTGTCATGATGTCACCCTCGGCCTATGAGACGAGGACGAGGGAAAAGTTTCTTCCGGGAGTGAGCCTGGCCCAATTCTGGCCTCGTACTGTCGGCCCCTCGTACTGTCGTCTGGAGCCTGGTGGAGGGTCGGCCCCTCGTACTGTCGGCTGGAGCCTGGTGGAGGGTCGGCCCCTCGTACTGTCGTCTGGAGCCTGGTGTGAAGGGTCGTCAAGAGATTGGTGAAGGGTCGGCCCCTCGTAGGGTCGTCCGTTTTGGGGGTAATCCTCACCCAGGCTGAGGGTATAAACGGGTATATCAATCACCCCCCAACCCTTAGCCATAGGTGCCATTGAGATGGCTGAGGGATATTTGTTGAAATTGAGACACGTGTGATCAGTTAGGTGAGTGACACCTGTGCAGATACCTGTACAGATACTCATTGCTGTTCCAGTTTCCAAGGCATGGCGGTTGCGCAGTGCACTTGGGGCCTTGTGCCCTAATTATACCTTTCTTGGTAAATGGTTCCACTCATTACCAAAGTATTTAAGAGATTTTCAAACTCTCTCTCTTCCTTCTTCTTCTTCGCGCCCAGGCCTTTTTTCTCTCTAGAACCAGTTTCCATTGCCACCTGCAGCTTTCGATTCGTCAGGTCTCAGCAGCGTTATCCACCCTCGTCATCAGGTACTCTCCTTCATTAAGCGCTTTCCTTTGTCTTCAATTCTATTTTTTTTAGGGCCATAAGGTTGCACTTCCTTCGAGTTCCACATAGCTTTTTTCGGTGCCTTCTCCGGTTAAGGGTTCTTGAACATTCTTGACGAAAACCTTTGAGTTCTTTTGTTTAATCCAAAAGTCAAACCTGGTCAATTCCCCACTTGTTTGTAGCTAAATTAGCCAAGTCTAGTGTAATTTCTCTAAGTGTAGAGTCTTCCCCTTGATGCTTAGGAGGCTTTACAGCTTAGTATCTGAGTTCCCGTCCTTGAGAGAGAAGCTCTTTATCGAAATCAGACGAATAGAGGAAGAGGAAGAGAGGAGACGAGGGGCCAACCCTAATTGGGTACGACCCATCTTTCCCATTCCTCTTGCCACCATAAGACCATCTGAACCTTCTGAGTCTTGTGGGTCGTCTCCTCGTCCGGCCGAGACTCCTATCCCAAGTGAAATGGATGAGAGAGCCTCCTCGCCAATTGGTGCTGGAACTTCTGGTAGAAGGGACACATCTAACCTTAGTCCAGGCTGAGAGGCCGAGGTTATGGCCCCTTCTAAGGCTGTCCCTGTGACAACCCTATCCCCCAAT
Source organism: Sambucus nigra (assembly GCA_949130495.1). Lineage (NCBI taxonomy): Eukaryota > Viridiplantae > Streptophyta > Magnoliopsida > Dipsacales > Adoxaceae > Sambucus > Sambucus nigra. The sequence goes on along the minus strand of OX422224.1, from coordinate 217,858,429 downwards.
GTCTTCCAAGTGGCTTTTCCTCAGGGTCCTCCTGCAGGTGATGAGGGAGAAGGGGATGAGGACGAGGACGACGATATGGATGACGAGGTTGATACCTCCCACGCCTCATCCTTTATCTCCTCTGTTAGGGATAAAGACCTTCTGATATGTAGGCATACTTACGGAGTGCCCTTCGGGGTAACTATGAGGGTTCCCTCTGAGACTGAGAGGGTTTTTGATTGTGAAGAGGGAGAGGTTGCAGTCTATGAACAAATGTTCAAGGTTGGAGTCAGGCTCCCTCTGCACCCTGCCATTGCTGATATCCTGTTTTCCCTCGGCGTAGCCCCCTCTCAACTTCCCCCCAACTCCTAGAGGACGATCTTGGGATATATCTCTTTGTGGAAGAATTCTTTCACCGACGAGCCCTCGACTGCCCTATTTTTGGGCTGCTACAACATTACATCCTCGTCCAAACAGCCCGAATACTATCACCTGGGGGAAAGGAGATCTGAGAATAAAATCCTTCACGTGGCACAAACTTCCAACCATGATTGGAAGAAGAGGTTTTTCTTTATCTCCGGGGAGTGGGAGCCCATTGCCGATAGTCCGAGGGTCCCCAGAAAATGGGCCAACCCCTCCATGAAGGCCAGGTCAGACCCTGGACTTAGTCTGGAGGAGAAGGACATTGTAGATTATCTGAAAGGACGAGGGAGAGAGGGTGAGCTTGCAAAATTTGAAGACTTGATGACCCCTCGGTTCCTTAAAGAAGCTGGTCTGAGGGTCGGCCCCCTATCTGAACTACGTGAGTTATACTGAACATTTCCTATTATTTGCTTTTTCCAAAGTGTTTCCTCTTTAGATCTATACTTTTCTAACATATCGTCCTCTTATCAGATCGTCCTGCAGGTACACCAGACCATCTTTGGGAAATGACAGCTCCCAGCCTACTATTTGGATTGGTCAAGAAGAAAGGGAAGGAGCCTCAGCAGGCTCCGAGGAAGACAAAGGCCGCTGGGCCGGCAGTGGTGGAGTCGACCACTGACAGTAACAAAAGGAAGGAGCCTGAGGGCCCAGTTGAGCCTCGGCCTGATTCTCGGACGAGGGCCAGAGTCGACGCCTCTGAGGGGACGACCTCTTCGTCCAGCATGGGGGCCTTCTGGTCTCAAAATCTGGCCCATCTGAGGGCCGACCCCTCGTCACTGATCATGAACTTAAGGGCTGCCAAGGCCTCGATGTTCTCTGCACTGTCGGCCTCTGACTTCGAGTTCTTAGCAAAGATGCCTCCTGATAAAGTGTATGACTATGGTCTGCACTCCCTTGCTCAGGTATTGGTCTTGACCCACCTCCTTAATTTCATTCTTTCACTAACTATTCCCTTGGCCCCTCTTGATATCTGTTCATTTTTTGTGCAGTGTGTTTGTGCCCTTACCTCAGCCACCAAATGGATGGCCGAGAATCAGATGAAGTTCCATGAGGCCGAAAGGGCTATTCAGCATGAGGCTGTCTTGCAGACAGAGCTTGATACTGTAAAGACGGAGCTTAATACTGCGAGGGCTGAGCTTGAGAGTTCAAGGACTGAGCATGCTAGAGTCCTAGATGAGCTGACGAGGCAGCATGATGCCGACCTGCAAGCCAAGGACTTGCTCATCAAGGGAAGGGACTCGGCCCTGATCAACCTGGAGGCCCAGCATAAGACTGATCTGGAAGCAGCCATCAAGAAAGCTGAGGCCAATGCTGTTGAGGCTTATAAGACTTCAGATGAATTTCAGGGCTTCAGCCTTGAGTATCTGGAAAGGGGGATCAGGACGGCCTGCCGATGGGTCATCCTCAAATTTGGTGATGTCGTCTCGTCGGTTCGTCCTTCACTGGAGGGTGTTCAACTGGACGACCCCCTAATTGCTGAGGCCCTCAACCAAGTGGAATCCCATGTTCAGGTTGAGGGGGTCGGCACTTCTGAAGACCACCCTGTTCTGGTTATTGAGGAGACCATTCCTATAGATGTAGAGGCCTTGCCCTCTGATGTCATCCCATAGGGTGGCTGCCTGTAGCCCATACCCTTCTAGTGTATTTTTATTCTTTGTATTGTAAAACACTTGATATTTTATGTTTTGTCAATACCATCGTCTCTACTTCTACTGTCTTCCATAATTGTTGTCTTCCATATTTAATTCTATTATAGTTTGCTCATTGTTGATGCTACTAACCCCTCCCTCGTCTTTTTTGAGGACCAATGTGGGGTCGTCCCCTCATGTGGCCTCATTATAGCCGAGGGTTCAAGTAACCAAATTAATGATTTTTAAATAAAGTCTACCCTCGTCTTTCTTGAGGACAGTGGTGGGGTCGTCCCCTCCACTGGTCCCCATTATAGCCAAGGGATTCACTTACCAATTTAAAGTCTTCCCTCGTCTTTTGTGAGGACAGTGGTGGGGTCGTCCCCTCCACTGGTCCCCATTATAGCCGAGGGATTCACTTACTAATTTAATGGATTTTAAAGTCTTCCCTCGTCTTTTTTGAGGACAGTGGTGGGGTCGTCCCCTCCACTGGTCCCCATTATAGCCGAGGGATCAACTTTCCAATTTAATGGATTTTAAAGTCTTCCCTCGTCTTTTGTGAGGACAGTGGTGGGGTCGTCCCCTCCACTGGTCCCCATTATAGCCGAGGGATCAACTTTCCAATTTAATGGATTTTAAAGTCTTCCCTCGTCTTTCTTAAGGACAGTGGTGGGGTCGTCCCCTCCACTGGTCCCCATTATAGTTGAGGGATTCTTTTTTCCAATTTAATGGTTTTTAACAAAGTCTTCCCTCGTCTTTTGTGAGGACAGTGGTGGGGTCGTCCCCTCCACTTGTCCCCATTATAGCCGAGGGATCAACTTTCCAAATTAATGGATTTTAAAGTCTTCCCTCGTCTTTTTTGAGGACAGTGGTGGGGTCGTCCCCTCCACTGGTCCCCATTATAGCCAAGGGATCAACTTTCCAATTTAGTGGATTTTAAAGTCTTCCCTCGTCTTTTTTGAGGACAGTGGTGGGGTCGTCCCCTCCACTGGTCCCCATTATAGCCGAGGGATCAACTTTCCAATTTAATGGATTTTAAAGTCTTCCCTCGTCTTTTTTTAGGACAATGGTGGGGTCGTCCCCTCCACTGGTCCCCATTATAGCCGAGGGATTCTTTTTTCCAATTTAATGGTTTTTAACAAAGTCTTCCCTCATCTTTTGTGAGGACAGTGGTGGGGTCGTCCCCTCCACTGGTCCCCATTATAGCCGAGGGATCAACTTTCCAAATTAATGGATTTCTGTAGATGTTTTCATGCGTGCTAGGACTGACAACCACAGGATGAGGGAAACACTGATACTTCTCATTAACTTTCCAAGTGTTCTGTTGGAGCAACTTTCACTACAATTATGGCCTTTCAAGACCTTACAACACTACTGATAGTATTTCTTCAAATGATCTGCATTCCAGGGGTTTGAAAAAGGTTCCCCCTCTAGGTTTTCTAGCCTGTAGGTCCCAGGGATGACTTCATCGATGACCCTATATGGGCCATGCCAATTAGGGTGAAGCTTGTTGGGCTTTTGCCAAGTCTTCTTGAGGACCAAGCCCCCCACTGCGATGGGCCTTTGTTTCACCCTCTGATTGTAGAACCTTGCATTCCTCTGTTGGTAGGCGGCCTGCCTTACCTCAGCGTTCTCCCTTCTTTCCTCAATCAGGTCCAAGTCTCCTCTCCTCTCCTCCGCATTTTTCTGGGGGTCATACACCTGGACTCTATGCATAGGAAACTCAATCTCGGTGGGGATGACGGCTTCTGATCCATATGCTAGCATGAATGGGGTCTCCCCAGTGGAGGTCCTCACTGTCGTCCTGTATGCCCACAGCACGGCATATAATTCCTCGACCCATCTTCCTTTTGCCTCCTCAAGCCTCTTCTTAATTCCGTCTAGGATTGTCCTATTCGTAACTTCGGTTTTCCCATTGTCCTGAGGTCGGCCTGGGGTGGAGAAAAATTGTTTGATACTTACCCTCTCACAGTATTTCTGTAGAGAGGCATTCTTGAACTGAGTCCCGTTATCCGAGATGAGGGTGTTGGGGAGACCATATCTGCATATGATGTTTTTCCAGATGAACTGGAAGGTCTTCTGCTCTATGATTGTCACCATTGGCTCTGCCTCCACCCATTTTGAAAAATAATCAATGGCTACGATGAGGAATCGATAGTTATTGATGGCCCTAGGCAAGGGTCCTACTAGGTCGATCCCCCACACTGCAAATGGCCATGGGGATGTAATGGAAGTAAGAGGTTGATGGGGCTGGTGAGGGATGGTGGCAAATCTTTGACATTTGTCGCACTTTTTTACGTATGTCGCTGCTTCTTTCCCCATGGTCGGCCACCAGTACCCCTGGGTGATTACCCTCTTTGCTAGGGATCTACCCCCAATGTGGCTTGAGCACGACCCTTCATGCACATCTTGTAAAATGGAAGGGACTTCCGAGGGATGCACACACCTAAGTAAGAGGATCAGAAACCCCTTTTTGTACAAGGTGTCTTCGATGACAGTGAATTTTGCAGCCCTGTACCTCAGCTTCTTCCTTTCCTGCCTCGCTTCTGGCATCTCACCCTCTTTAATTTGTCTGATCAGGGGGTCCATCCACGAAGCTTCTTGAGAGACATTTAGGCAATTGCCAAGTGTTCCCTCAACGTCCTCAATAGTTGGTCGAAGCAAAATTTCTACTGGGACCGTCCTCCTGATGTCTGTTCTTGTTGCCAAGGCCAACCTAGAAAGGGCATCAGCACGGCCATTATCGAGCCTAGGTACCCTCCTTAATTTCACTTCTCTGAAGCCCTTCAGTAATGACCTCACCTTCTCAAGGTACCTAGCCATCCTCTCGTCCTTAGCCTCGTAGGCTCCTAGTATCTGATTCACTACTAGCCTTGAATCACTATGGACCAAAATCTGGCCGACACTAAGAGACTTAGCCAAGGAGAGGCCTGCTATTAAGGCCTCATATTCAGCCTCATTGTTGGAGGCCTTGAAGTTTAACCTCAGGGCGTATTCAACGTCTGTGCCATCGAGTGCTGATAGTATCAGTCCAGCTCCACTTCCGCTGTCACAGGAAGACCCGTCAACGAAGAGGCTCCACAGAGCCTTTTCCTCTGAAAAATTTCCCTCAAAGAGGGACCCCTGTCTAAAGATGTACCTTCCCTCTTCGTTTTCAGTCGCTTTCCTTCTAGCGGTGCTTGTCTCAGCCCTATCTGCGGGTGTGTCAGCGGGTCTATCTGTATCCGTTTTCCCGAGAGTCTCACCCACGGCCTCATCATCTTCCCAAGTGAACTCAGCCACTAAGTTTGCCAATGTCTGCCCCTTAATGGCCATCCTAGGCTGATACACAATGTCAAACTCCCCCAGCTCTATAGCCCAGACCATCAACCTACCTGATTTTTCTGTCTTGTGTAGGACCTGCCTAAGAGGAGAGTCGGTGAGGATGACCATTGTATGGGACTGGAAGTACAGCTTCATCTTCCTCTACCACATTGAGCTTGTGGCACATGATTTCAGGGTCAATCCCTGGCATATATACATGACTCCAGGCGAAGACGCTTCGCCTTCTCCTCAACAGTTTAATGAGGTCTTCCTTGATGTTGGGCTTTAGAGACTTTCCCACTTGGACGGTTTTTTCCGTGTCATCCTCATCGAGGATGATGGATTCTACCTCTTCCGTACCCTCTCCCTTTTTCAGCTTCGTTTCATCTCTGGGGTCTAGGGTATCAATATTGTAAGTGGTTGTAACCCTCTTGTGTGCCTCCCTTTCTTCAGCGGAGTTGTAGTAACACTCTCGCGCTGTCGTCTGGTCTCCCTGAACTTCCCCTACCCCGTAAGGGGTAGGAAATTTGATCATCTGGTGGACCGTAGATGGCACGGCTTCAAACCCCTTGAGGTCCACACGCCCCAGTATGATGTTGTAGGCCGAAAACACCTGCTCGTCCATCACAAAGAAACTGACCTTCTTGGTGAGCCATCTCGGCCACTCGTCCCCCATCCTCACATCGGCCTCATATACCCCAAGGGGGTAAACCTTTTCCCCACTGAACCCAATCAATGGATGGTGGTAGGGGATGAGTCTAGCACGGCTGAGACCCAAGGCCTTGAAGAATGGCCAGAACATGACATCTGTAGAGCTACCCCCATCTACCAAGATCCTCGGCACCTCGCATCCGTGCACCCTGGTAGTGATGACGAGAGGGTCATCGTGTGGGGCTAAGAGTCCTTTGAAGTCCATCCTTAAAAACCCTACTATCAGTGTGTCCATATCCACCTTCTTCCTCTTTTCTGACTTGACCTCCAGGGAGGTTGCGTGTACCGTCTTCGTCACTGCCTTTGCCTCAGCCACATGGGCCTTTCTGTCGGCGACCTCAGACCCTCCTCCTGTAAGTCCCCCAAAGATCATTCCCACTCCGAGCGAGATCATATTAAGACTCTTGACAGGGCCATGGTCGTCTCTCAGTGGGAGGTCAGGGTCGTCCTCATCATCAGAGGGGTCATACCCTCTTTTTTGAGGACCTTCTCTACAGGTATCGACTCGCTTCTTTCTGGGGTCGTCCCCTCGGCCCCTCTTAAAGTCGCCTTTGTCGACGTACTTTCTGAGCTTCCTTTCCTTCAGCATCTTCTCAATCTCATCTTTCAGAGCAAAGCATTTATCCATCACGTGGCCGTGGTCTTGGTGAAATTCACACCACAGGTTCTTATTCCTCTTGTCGGGGGCTTCCCTCAGCTTCTCAGGCCACTTCAGCGACCGGTCACTCTTTATCTCATTGAGAATCTGTTCATAGCTGACCGTCAGAGGAGTGTATCCAGTGAACTTGTCATCCACGGATCTCTTCTTCCCCTCTTTGTTCTTCTTGGGGTATTTACTCCCACTTGCACCTCCTCTTTCGTCCTCATATTTTGCAGCCATCACCTCTTCGGCGTTCATCACCTTTCCTACTATCGACAACAACTCAGCCATCGTCCTCGGAGGGTCTTCAGCAAGCTTCCATAACAGCTTCCCCTTTTGGAGTCCTCCAATCAGGGCTGTCATAGCTATGCTCTCCTCATAGTCTTCCACCTCCAGCTTCTCCTTATTGAATCTGGCTATATAGTCCCTCAGACTCTCACTCTTCCCCTGCTTGACATAGAGCAGGTGGGTGGTCTTCTTCTGTGGCCTCACCCCGAAGCAGAAATTATGGATGAACAGGTCGGCCATCTGCTTAAAGTTTTCGATGGAATTTTTTGGAAGAGACATGTACCAGACATGCGCTGCCCCTGTCAAGGTACCAGAGAAGGCACGACACCTCATCTCATCTGAGATAGAGTATATGTCTGCCGCCGACTGATACATCTCCACATGGTGGACGGGGTTGGTACTCCTTTGGGGTGACCATAGGTGGCTTGAATTTTGATGGTGTGGGGAAGTTGACTATCTTTGCCACAAAGGGTGAGCCTATGGTGTATCCCCTATGAAGAGGGTCTCGGCTCTTCAATATATCACCAATATTATCCTCTAACCGCTGGATTGAGTCATTCTAGGGCCTCACAGGGTCGGCGTGGCCGATGTTATCCCCTGCTGCCTCTCCGAGGTGGACGGAGGGTTCTGCTGCAGCAGGCCTGTGTCGGCTGTTTACTTCCCTTTGGCCATCATCTCGACCTCGGGGTCGACCCTCTACTGCCTCCCTCCTGGATCTCGCAGCGCTTCTTGGTCTGGACAACTGTTCCCGCAGGTCATTTACTGGGCCTAGCCTCTCAAAGGCCGACCCCCTGCTCAAGCGATCAAAGGCAGAGCCTCTTGGACGATCATCAGGGTTTGGTCTCCCACACCTCCCTCTACTGTCTTGGAGGGGTCGTACAGTATTATTGGAGACTTCATAGGGTTCCCGGCATTCTACTGGGGCTTCCTCTCCCTCCAGATCGTCATACCTGTCCTCAGGGCAAGGGTTTTCTTGCCTCCCCAGGCGTAAACGCCGGGGGTCAGCAACATCCCTACACCGCTGAGGGGGTGGTAGGTCTTTGCGTGGTGCCTGGGGTGGTCCCCTGACCTCATGCTGTCCTGGAGCTGCTGCCGGGGTAATCATCTCAGGTGAGACCCCTGGTGGTCTCAGTATGTTCTGGCTTAGAGCTGTGAACTACTCCTGCATCATCCGCTGGCTTGCTGCCAGAGACTTCAGGGCTGCCGCCACATCAGCCATCTCAGACTGGGGTGGCGGCTGACTGGAACTGGGTCTTCCCCCCTCATCCGGTAGGGGAAGTGGTGGTGGTGGCATCTCAGGTGCCATGCGCTTGAGCTATGAAAAGTTGGACTGAAGAAAATACTGGTGAGCTTGAGTGCCTTAGTGGGTCTCTTTAAATGGTGAAACACCTCCTCTCAGGGGGAGTGTTGGTTCACCACCAGAGTGCCCAGTGAGGTCAAGTTGTACTTAGGGAAGAGATGTCTTCTCGTGTTCCCACAGACGGCGCCAAACTGATGATGCTTGGATTTAGTACCACCAGATAAGTGATAGTGAGCTCAAGCAGTAGCATCCAAGGCAGCCATAGATATGTATAAGTGTATAAGTATGTAGAAGGGGATGAGTATAAGAGGAAATAAGATAATGATGTATAGTTGTTCAGCCAATTTGGCCTACATCCACTGTGAGTGTGTGATCCAATAAGTATGGGCACTAATGGCCTTAGATACAATGCACATAACCCTCTCTCTCTCTCTACTGTGTGTACAAGCAGAGTTTTAGCTAGGGCTACTGTTCATGGATCGATCCCCTGTAGGGTTGTAGGTGACAAGTATATATAGGTCTTGGGGGGTGTAGTGTACCCCCCCAAGTAAGCATGGTGCATGTGAATAATGATCTAGCCAATCCCATGATGACACCTGTAGATGCCAAATGATGACATAATATTCCCTCACGTGAGGGTGTGAGTTTGTTATAACGGTCTGCCACGTGCCATATGAGCCTCACGCACACTGTTCCACGCATCTCCCAAACCACACGCTGTAATGATGTCACCCTCGGCCTATGAGCCGAGGCCGAGGGAAAAGTTTCTTCCGGGAGTGAGCCTGGCCCAATTCTAGCCTCGTACTGTCGGCCCCTCGTACTATCGTCTGGAGCCTGGTGGAGGGTCGACCCCTCGTACTGTCGGCTGGAGCCTGGTGGAGGGTCGTCCCCTCGTACTGTCGTCTGGAGCCTGGTGTGAAGGGTCGTCAAGAGATTGGTGAAGGGTCGGCCTCTCGTAGGGTCGTCCGTTTTGGGGGTAATCCTCACCCAGGCTGAGGGTATAAACGGGTATATCAGAGTGTAACGTTATCTGATTCATAGGGTTAAGGTTAGTTATGAGGACCTAAAAAGATAAAGGTAAGCGATTCAATGGGTCGACGTCAATTATGAGGACCTAGAGAGACAAGGATGACCTATTTTGCGGGTCGAAGATGTGTTAAGATTGGTTCTAAGTGGGTAGGGAGATCAATAAGTAGGTTGAGGTTTATTTTGAGGACCTAAAGTGATGTTAGGGGTGACCGATTCAGGGGGTCGAGTGTGGAGGTCAATTCCAAGGACCTTGAGTTGTAGCGAACAATTCTGAGAGTCGAGGTTAATTCCAAGGACCCTAAGTTGTAGCTACCAATTCTAAGGGTTGAGGTCAATTTTGAGGACCTTAAGTTGTAGTGACCAATTCTGAGGGTCGAGGTCAATTATGAGGACCTAAAGTTATAGCGAGCAATTTTGAGGGTCGAGGTCATTTCTGAGGACCTTAAGCTGTAGCGACCAATTCTGAGAACTGAGGTTAATTCTGAGGACCCTGAGTTAGGATGACTAATTTTAAGGGCTGAGGTCAATTCTGACGACCTTAAGTTATAACGACCAATTATGAGGGTCGAGGTCAATTATGAGAACCTTAAGTTGTGATGAAAAATTCTAAGGGCCGAGGTAAATTCTAAAGACATTAAGTTATGACGATCAATTCTTTGGGCCGAGGTCAATTCTGAGGACCTTAAGTTCTAATGACCAATTCTAAAGGTTGAGGTCAATTTTTAGGACCTTAAGTTATCGCGACCAATTCTGACGGTTGAGTCAACTCTGAGGTCCTTAAGTTGTAACTACCAATTCTGAGGGACGAGGTCAATTTTGAGGACCTAAAGTTGTAACGATCAATTTCGCAGGCCGAGGTTAATTTTAAGGACCTAAAGTTGTAATGATCAATTCTGCGGGCTGAGGTCAATTGAGGGCCTAAATTTATAGCATAGGGAATTTCTCTTATAGAGAATTAAAGTTACCTTAGGGGTATAAGTGTACTTGTGGTTCTGTTGGGGATTCTGTTTTCTTGAAACTCCACTGGGGGATGTTTTAGTTTTGTGGTTTCGATTGGGGAATTGTAGTATACTTGGATACAGATGCAACATTGGTTTCGTTGTGGATATGTTGAGGATAGGGTTGTAATATTCATCCTGCTGGGTATTTTGAGAGTTTTTAAGAGGCTTAGTGCTTCCAAAAAATGAATTTATTGAGGAAAATGATGTTCCATAATTTTTAGGGAATTTTAGGAATTTTTTGGGGCAATTTCTGGATTTTTCTAGATTTTTTTGGCATTTTTTGCACAATATTTAAAAGGAGGTACTGATAGGCTATCTTAGGAGGGTGCCAATCGGTAAAGGTACGGACTCTTGGGATTCCTGGGGAAGAGGAAAAGGTGGATGCAGATTGGTATGGTCAAGGGGTTAACAATCGGCATGCCCCTTAGTCTTTTATAAAATGGTGGTGAACCCTCCCCATTTTTCACACCTTCAAGTATTTGAGTCTTCTACTTTCTCTCTCTGAAAATCGTACCTAAGTCCTTTTTGGCTCTAAGACTTCAAATTTTTGGTTCTTTAAATGAGGGATACAACACTGAGTGGCTGGCCGTTATTAACTGGGTTGGACTGAAGTAGCAGTCTAGCCCTTGCTTTGGGAAATGAAAATGCCTTTGATTTGTTTGAACTTGTAGCTGATGAGCATATTGATTCATATCGAATATTGCATATTTGCGCCCTTTATCTTTATGCATTCTCTCACTTGTATGGTCCTAAATGCCTATATTTATGCTCTTTAACCAGACAACCTTGGATTTGGATAAATACATGCTTTGTAGGGGCTAATTGTGCTTTTATAGGTATTGGAACTCTAAAAGTGAGGATCGGTTGCATTTCGGAGAAGTTCTATCACTGGATTCTACATCAAGGGAATTTTAGTCAATTCACACTTCATCTACGGCTCATGGAATTTCCACGGATGCGTATTTCATTGAGTTAGCATCGTGTGGCCACAAACAACACATCGTTTTGAGTTTCGACGAAAAAGTTATGGCCATTTTTGTTTCCATCCTTTTCCTCCCAAGTCATGGACCAAATAGATGCCAAAAACAGAGTACCGGTCGATCGCGGTTTGTCATTTTTCCTTAGCTCGAAGACAGTGGGATTTAACTCAAAGGCGCGATCGACCGGCCCCCTATACCAGATATTTTGCCACTTTCTTCTTTTCTTTTCTTATCTTTTTCCTTTATTTCTTTTGTAACTTACTATATAAACCAATTTTGGTTTCTATTTTCATTATCTTACATCTTACATTAGTTTAGGGTTTGTAAGGAGAGTTATTTTGCCCACTTTGATGTATATAAGCTTATTAATTTAGTTGCATTTCCTTTATTTCCATTGTTGTAGTTTAATTTCATGCTTAGATAATTAGTTATAGTTATTTATTTTTTTCTTTGTTAGTTAGATTTACATGCTTTCTTTAGTTGCTTTCTACTGTAGATTTATCGCGTTTATTTACTGCATTTATTTATCGCGTTTTTGTCATGCTTTCTAGCTAATTTAGTCTAGGGTGTGTCGGATTGAACTCACTCGGGTTGACGTGTTGCTTTGCTTTGGTGATGGAGTTTACGGGTCTATTTCGAGTGCGTTGTCCTAGTTATTACGCCTAGGAGATTTGACGGGGTATATCATATATGATCCTTACTTACGACCTTACGTGCGTAATTTACAGGGTATTTGTTGATACCAAAATCTTATTAGACTTTTATGCAAATTTAGGGGTGTGACAACTCTTAATTTAATTAACCGTCGAAACAAGACTCATTCGTAATACCTCGTCGACCCATGCAACCATTTTATACTTATTAACTCGGGTGAGGGATATTCGACGCAACCTATAGTTTTTACCTCTTTTATTAGTCTAGTTTAAATACACGCCTAGATTAATCTTTCCCTTTTTGCATCTTTCCCTTTTTTGTTTATATTTATCTTTTACAGTTTTATTTTAGGAATACTAAACTGATTAAATTCTAGAAACTCATCTCTATGGATTTTCGATACCCGGACTTGTCCGTTATACTCACCTGTTGAGTGTAGTCATTAAGTTTAGGTTTTTGTATGGAGTTGGTGAGCCAAACATTAAACGATCGGTGCGCAGGTGACGTTCGCACCGCCGGTAAACCTAGCCTATCAAAATGGCACCGTTGTCGGGGATGAGTTTTTTTTAGAATTTATTTGATTTAGTACTTCGTAGTATTTTCTTTTTATTTGTACTTTTTGCTAACATTTTTGCAGGACTTCTACATATGAGCGCCAAGAAATGCTTGAATTTTTCCTGCGCGCATCTACTTTGTGGAATTCGCCACTTCGAGCCATTTTTAGGGGAAGCATGTCTTATTCCAATTCTTTCAGTAATCATTATTATAACTCTCAAAATGCCCGTAATCCTATGACTTTCGGTCAATACTTAGAGTCCCAAAAAATTACAAATTCAAAAATGACTTTGGGCGAGTATAATGAAAGTCAAAACTTGGGTTATTGGAATTTTGAGGATGATGATAACGATTTTGGGCCTCTAATTCCTTATAATAGGAATTTTGAAATGAATTGCAATAATTTTCAAAATTCTTATAATAATGAGTTTAAGTATAGTTTCGATAATAATTTTCAAACTTCTCATTTGCAAGTATCGGCTCCTCGACCAATGACTTTCGGTGAGGGCTTACGCATGCTTGAAAATAAGAAACTTGAAAACTATTATCGAGAAGAAAATCTTGTTTGGGAACATGAATTGGATTTATTATTTGAATCCGATGATGATTTTTCTTTCGAGACTTTTGAAGTCGAGGAATGTTTTGAACCAAATGAGGACTTTGTGCCTACTTTGGAACAAATCATTATTGACTTTTCCCATTGCGTAATAGAGATTAAAAATGAGGATGAAATGGAAGTAATATCCATTTTCAATGAAATGATTTCTTCTTTCGCCCCCCAAAAGAAAATTTCATTGAAAATGGACTTATTTCTTTCGAAACTCAATCTTCAAGCGGTGATGATTCATCTCTTGAGTTTGAATTTCTTTCCTCCCCATTTTCATTTTCTGTTATCACACCATCACAAGTACCCAATGAATCAGTTCTGAACTTTAATGTGTTAAACCTTTTCACTGACGAGGAGTACTTGCTCGAGTCGCCTTCCATGAAGGTATCTTTGCCCTCATGTGCGCCCCCTCCCATTCCAATTTTAAAATATTTGAGAGATGATTCATTTTTTCTTGTCCCCCATGTGTATTTGTCACCCGTCTTATCCAAATCCCCCATCCTCCCTCCAAAATTTTTAATTGGGGATGGTTCATTTCTTTCGCCTTACACATGCCTTCCGTTGTTCAAACGGAATTCGTATTTTTTGGGAGGCATGCTTGAGAGTGAGGATACACCGGTTATCCAAAGTGAAATCATTTTCATGGTAGACCCTCAACTATTTAGACTTCTAGTGTATAATTAGTGTGAAGCCTAAGTAGTAGGTTGTATATAGCTAACTTTTTATTCTTTTTATCTTTTCTTTTCTTTCTAATGTAATATCTTGTAATTAGTTAACATTTTTGTTATTTGTTTTTGTTGTGCTCAGTACTAACTTGTTTTGTAGATTCTTTGGACGTTTTCTTATGGGGATCGCTCCAATTTTGGGTAATATCGCTATTTTCCTCTCTTTAACTTGGTTCTTAATTCACATTGAGGACAATGTTGGGTTTTAAGTTAAGGGGTGTGGGATATTCTATCCATTCCTGTATTTAGTCCATGTTTTTTCTTACATGTTAGTTACTAAGCATGCTTTTCTTAGAAAAAAATTAAAAATTTCAAAAAGATTTTCTTTCTTTTTTCTCCCTTTTTCTGGGGCATTTTGCCTTTGTTTTCGATGATAAATTTCAATAATTGCCCAATCCAATTGACAACTCAATGATATCATGTTCTCAATTTTAGAAGTTATTAGACTTTAGTCTCAATTATTAATATTATGAATAACTTCATGAATTAAACTTTAATCCCGAGAGCACATGCGCTTTTCTTGTTCTATTAATTTGGTTTAATATTTTTATAACTCGGTAATCTTTTGTTGCATTGTATATACTTACACCGAGTAAGCTTTGTATCTTTCATCGTTTGTGAGTGTATATACTACTCTTTCCTCTTTGAAAACGTTGAATTCGTTGGTAATCTCTCTATTCTTTCATTTGATCGTTCATTAATTGAGTTCATATATGAAATGTATTAATTGAGCATGATTTTCAATGTTTGTTTTGACTCGTGAATTGCGTAAACTTTATGAAATGATCATAGGTCATCTTTGTTATAGTACCCATAGTAGCCTTGACCTTACCTTATATGTTTACCCTCGTCAACCCCTTTGAGCCTAAATATTAGCCTTTCGTTTTATGACCCAAAAATCCCATAACCAACTCCGAACTGGAGTTATACACCATACATATTACTTTACATACCTTTGTTTTGAATGTTACTTGGGATTGAATGATGTTGTTGTGTTGCGGTTGCAATTTAGGCATGTGAGAGTGAGAAAATAAAAGAAAGAAGTGAAAAATTGAAGAAAAGAGAAGTGAAAAGCAAAAGAAAACAAAAGAAAACATGAGAAAAAGAAGAAAAGAAGAAAAGAAAAGAAAGAGAAAGTTATATATGTTGTTTATAGTTCAATAAGCTTCGATTACTCTCTCCAATTGTTATATCCAATGCTTTTTTGGAAATTATTTTCCAGTTTTGAAATTGCTCGCATTTTCCCATTATCCTGAGTTTTCATTTTCGAACACTTTGAATCCGTACATACATATCCTCCATTTCGTACCCTATCCAAACCTACATTATCACCCTATCAAGTCCTATGTGATCTTAAGGTGCATTTAATTTAAAAGTTGAAATAGTTTGATAATCAGTGAAAATGCATTTCGCCTCCTTTAATGAGCGGTATCTTTTATTGAGATTACAGTTTTTCATTTCCTATATATCGTTCTTCATTTGTGACATATGCGCGGCCTAGTTTCCATTTACATTTACTCTTTATGCCCGCATGTTCCTTTGTGTTACCTCCCTGTTTTGAGTGAATTCACTTGATGAGTGTGATGCCCGTGAGGATTGAATATATGCTTGCTTTATTTAGTATCCGATTTATTTAAGTTTTTTACAAATCACACTTTGCATGTGCTCGCTCCCCTCCCACATTTTAAGGTTTCAATTCTATGATGTGCATTACATAATGTTAATGATATGGACTTTCATTTGAATTCATTCATTATTCTAATAATGCGTATGAAATCTTTTTCGTTATTGTTGAGTTTGTCGCATGCTTGGTTGGGCATATTTTGAGGAAACTATTTGATGTTTGTGGATTTTATCCCTGAAAACCCTCACGAGATGACACTCATCCACAAGGGTAACCTAGGGGTTTAACGGCTTATTGCATATGCTAAATGCAATCGTGCTCCCTACAAAATGGCATTTATATTTCGATGCATATATATGTCTTGTACTGCCCTATGTGGACTGGTTTTGTTTGTTTCATTACTAGGGGCTAGCAATGTCTAAGTTAGGGGGTGTGATTCGTATCGAATATTGTATATTTATTCCCTTTATCTTTATGCATTCTAGAACTTTTACTGTCCTAAATGCCTATATTTATGCTCATTAACTAGACAACCTTGGATTTGGATATATACATGCTTTGTAGGGCTTAATTGTTCTTTTATAGGTATTGGAATGCTAAAAGTGAGGATCAGTTGTACTTCAAGGGCATTTTATTCAATTCACACTCCATCTCCATCTCATCTAATTTCCACAAATACGTAGTTCGTTGAGTTATCATTCCGTGGCCACAAACGACATGTCGTTTCGAGTTCGGACGAAGAAGTTATGGCCATTTTCGTTTCCATACTTTTCCTCCCAAGTCAGGGACCAGATAGCTGCCAAAAATAGAGAACCGATAGACCACGGTTAAAGGCCCAATCGATCGTAGTTTGGCATTTTTCCTTGGATCTAAGACAATAGGCTTTAACTCAAAGGTGCGATCGACCGGCCCCTGGCCACGGTTGACCGCATATACCTGATATTTTGCCACTTTATTCTTTTCTTTTCTTTTTCCTTTATTTCTTTTGTAAATTACTATGTAAACCAATTTTGGTTTCTATTTTCATTATTTTACATTTTACATTAGTTTAGGGTGTGTAAGGAGAGCTTTTCCCTTTTTCCTTTCCTTTGGGTATTTTACCCACTTTGATGTATGTAAGCTTATTAATTTAGTTATATTTCCATTGTTGGAGTTTAATTTCATGCTTAGATAATTAGTTGTAGTTATTTATTTCTTGCTTTGTTACTTAGATTTAGATGCTTTCTTTAGTTGCTTTCTAGTGTAAATTTATCGCGTTTATTTACTGCGTTTATTTACCATGGTTTTGTCATGCTTTCTAGCTAATTTAGTCTAGGGTGTGTCGAATTTAACTCACGCGGGTTGACGTGTTGCTTTGCTTTAGTGCTGGTGTTTATGGGTCTATTTTGAGTGCGTTGTCCTAGTTATTACGCCTAGGAGATTTAACGGGGTATATCATGTATGCTCCGTACTTACGACCTTCCATGCGTAATTTCTGGGGTATTTGTTGACACCAAAATCTTATTAGACTTTTATTCGAATTTAAGGGTGTGACAACTCTTAATTTAATTAACCGTCGAAACGAGACTCATTTGTAATAACTCGTCGACCCATGTAATCATTTTATACTAATTAACTCGGGTGAGGGATATTCGACGCAACTTATAGTTTTTACCGCTTTTATTAGTCTAGTTTAAATACACGCCTATATTAATCTTTCCCTTTTTGCCTCTTTTTCCTTTTTGTTTATATTTATCTTTTACACTTTTAATTTAGGAATACTAAATCGATTAAATTCTAGCAACTTGTCTCCATGGATTTTTGATATTCGGACTTGTCCTCTATACTCACCTGTTAAGTGTAGTCATTAAGTTTAGGTTTTTGTATACAGTTGGTGAGCCGAAATAAAATGGCCGGCGCGCAGGTGACTCTCGCACCGCGTTGAAACCGAGCCTATTAAAACGGCGTCGTTGTTGGGGATGAGTTTGTTTTAGAATTTATTTGATTTAGTATTTCGTAATATTTTCTTTGTATTTGTATTTTTTTCTAACCTTTTTGCATGACTTCTACATTTGAGCGCCGAGAAATGCTTGAATGTTTCCCGCGCGCATCTACTTTGTGGAATTCGCCAATTCGATCCATTTTTGGGGTAAGCATGTCTCATTTCAATTATTTCGGTAATCATTATTATAATTCTTAAAATTCCCGTAATCCTATGAATTTCGGTCAATACTTAGAGACCCAAAAAATTACAAATTCAAAAATTACTTTGGGCGAGTATAACGAAAGTCAAAACTTGGGTTATTGGGGATCGCAGATGACCTTCTACCCCTAGGGGATGACTCAACGGGATACGGGGTAACGGGACTACATGCACAGATGCGGTGGTGGATTGCGCATGAGTTTAGGAAGGTCTGGTACCTAGGGGAGAGGGTGGTGAGGTTGATTGTGGAGGAGGAGGTGGCGGTCCCACTACCAGTGCCCCTATGTACATGAGGCGGATGAGGGATATGTTAGATGATGTTTGGGCGGAGGCAATGATTGACGAGCCCTATGCATACTATACTCATATAGTGACGATCTATGATT
This sequence comes from Sambucus nigra, assembly GCA_949130495.1. Taxonomy (NCBI): domain Eukaryota; kingdom Viridiplantae; phylum Streptophyta; class Magnoliopsida; order Dipsacales; family Adoxaceae; genus Sambucus; species Sambucus nigra. Next base: position 217,840,414 of record OX422224.1, on the reverse strand, counting down.
ATCTAATTTTGTGTAGATCTAGTTGATGCCCTCCTAAATCTATGACATGGAGAACATTCCTCCACCCTCCACGGCTTCGGACAGGGGTACTAGAGCACCGGTGGGATTGGCCCATAACGTAGGTGGTGGCACGTCGGCGGAGGCAGAGGAGGATCTAATCATTTAGGTTACTCCTCCTTCCTATAATTTTCGATTGAGCATCGGGGAGTCACTAAGCATGTCGCACCGTCCTAATGCATTGGTGTCTGGGTTAATGGGGCTTATGGATGAGGCCCTTCGTCTTGAGGTATATCCTTCTTCCTTCTCTTGTTCTGTTGATTTTTTTTTCTTCTTTACTAACTGATTTGCCTTTTTTCGTTGCTTATTTTCTTGTAGTATGTTCGGATGTCAACCATCTGGCTAAGGGATATCAAGGAATGGATGGCCTCCATGTTGGATTATACCAAGAAGCCCCTTTATTTTATTTTTCTATTTTTCCTTTTTATCTGCAAAATTTTACCAAGTGAAGCAAAATATATATGGAAAATATGCCTTTTCTTTTTTTGGCATTTCTTCTTGATATAGTCACTTATCTTATATACACTTTTAATTTTCTACTAAGATTGTTTATTTTATGCAAATATAGTGATAAGTATGGAGTTGGAATGCAAAATGTTTATTATTAATATTTTAGAAAAAGTAATTAACTCACGGAAAAATGTTTCGAGTAAGAATTTATTTTGAGAATGACAATGATTTTAGGAGAATAAAATAGAGAAAACGAGTAATTGAAAAATAATGACCTGAGAGAAAATTTTCAAAATAAGGATTTTTCTGAAATTGATTTTGATAAAAGAGGAAAGGTGGAATTTTTCAAAATTAAGGGGATGTCGGTCGGCTTAACCCTTGACCTGCCTATCAGCATGGGGTCAAGTCAAATCGTTCCTAGGATTTTATGGCACTTTCTTTCTCATTAGAGTACTCATGTAGGGTTGAAAATTAATCGGGTTTCCAGAGTTCTTGTCTTTTGCTAGGGTTTTGAGTATAAAAAGAGGGGTATATTATGGGCTTTCTCCACCAATACCCACATTTCTCTACTTGCTCCATATTTTTTATTCTCAAATGGATCTTCCTATATATGAAGTATTTACTTCTTACCTTGATGGTTTGGAGGCCATTTTCAGATATAATGTTGACTACTATGCTTTCAACCTGTGTCGAGTTTCTCTGTGGCATAATCGAGCCATAGACTGGAACCTGTTAGCAGCGGCGGTACAATTATGGTACCCTGAGGATCATGTCTTCCATTTTGTCCTGGACGAGGTTTGTCCCATGTATGAAGAATTCTCAACTGTGTTTGAGTCAACCCGGTGTGATAACTGCTATGATTGATTTTTCCCGTTCTCCCCCAGCATTTATGGCAGAGTAACTTCATATTTCTCCTTCGACGGATTGATCGTTGGTTATTGGAGGGACTATTTGTCTTCAGGAGGTTATGTATTTAGTGGGCTTGAGGAGTTTTGAGGATGTTGGTTTTGTCAGAGCTATTACCTTGGGCCTTACTACGAGGCTTTTGATGGTGGAGGGGGACTTGATAGAGGATCCCCAAGTGGTTGCGATAATGGCATGGATGTCTTATCACCATAATCCTCTGATGGTGGTGCTGACTGAGACCCTGAACTGCCTAGATACTTGGATCGAGGGTCGTTCTGATTTTCTAAGGGGGAGCCTGGTAATGTTGTTCTTGTGGCTTGCATTGAGGTTTCGTCTAGAGGCCCCTCCTGAGTACCCCTTGGCGTGCGTGGACAACTTTTTTGTCCAACCTTTCTTTAGTTTCGGCCCATCTATAGAGAACTAGGTTAACTAGTTTATAGTGCACGGATCTCGATGTCTTCATTGGTCAATGTCATAGTGGGGAGACTTATAGCCTGTCTTACATTTTGGAGAGTACTGGTATGAACAGTTGGTTGGACTTTGGCAAACCTCCTTCTATTTTCCCTAGCAGCTTCTGCACCAAGTCGGATGGGAACAAATTGTGCCCCTCGTATAACAAACTTCTTCTCGCTGGACGATTTGACTGAATCACTGAGGATGATGCTAGGCACCTTGTGGCAGCACCGTTAGTCATCTATTCATCAGTATAAATATGTAGAAGGGGTCTGGCATGTGTCTAGAGACTACCTGAAGTGGTTAAGGAAGCGATAGTAAAGAAAATCATGGCGAAAGAGACCAATCAAAGGTCGTTTATTACCTTCGACACCATGGAGGAAGGTGTTGTGGTTTTGTCTAGGCTTGTTAGGGTGTACCGCCCCGTTAATCCCATACGGAGTGTTAACCATGAGTGGGAGACTTGGGGACCTCCGGGGGCTGGAAATGACGATGAGGCGGGGGCCGCCGGGCAGTTAAAGGTAATGTTTGCGAAGCTTAGGTGATTTTTTGTGAATCTATGGTAATTTTGATGTTTCGTATTTTGGAGTTTGGAATAATTTTTGGTGTTTCTTGGTTAGGGTTAGTTTTGTTTAAAGAATAGTTTGGTCAATTGAAGGGGTTGGTTTGTTTAACTCCCTTCGCTGATACTTCATGTAACAACACTGTATTCCTTATTTAGAAATAAAAATGGATTTTCATCATATTTTGTTATGCCTCTTGATGTGTTCTGCATTTGAATTATCTATACCAATCACTAAGGCATACATAATCCTTTTGTTCATGCAAATGATAAAATGGATCGCCGTTCTAGAAAGTTAGAAAAGAATAGCATTTTGTGAAAAAGATGGGGATCGGACCCATGTATGGCGTATGGGCTGCCTACATACCTCTGGGGGTTTTGAAAATTTCCATGAGTTTCATTTTAAAAATATGTAATATCCATCCCCAGTAAATTAATTAAATAATATATGTGAATTACATACATTGAGGAGAATATATTGGATTTTGAATGAATTATAGAATATGTGATTAATTTCGTGAACAAAACTATGTTTGTAATATGTCATAGGGAGATTTTATTTTATCACGATCCCACTCGGTCTATGACGTATTGAAAAAATTGAAGACGTTACGGAAAAGCTTCAAAGAATTAATCATGCAAACGTTTAATTGGTGCAAATTTATTCCTCTTCAAGTTAATTGCATTCCGAGATCTCGCAGGGATGAATGCGTATAATTAGTGGAGCTCGCTATAATTTTTTATAAAAGGATAAGGATAAATTTTTATGAGGAAAGTGTTTTAAAATGTTTTAAAAGTGTTTTAAATGTTTTACACTTCATTTTATTTTGATAAACTCAAAAAAGAGTTTGACTTAATTGGATCTCTTTTGGAAGAAATTTTTTAAAGATAAAGTCAAACTTACACGCGCGTCGTTCGAACGACAATTGTAGCTCATTTGAGAGAGATGACTATGTCGTGCGAATGACTGTTTAATCTCGTTCGAGTGACACATTTTTCGAGGCGGTTAATGTTTCCTATTTAAAGTGTGGTTTCGTCAGAATTAAGAATAGTAGTGAAATCTGGAAAATAATTTTTCAATCCAGTATGAGTTTTGCACATGTTTTTCTAAGGTTTTAAAGCTCAAACACATCCTTAGAGTTTGCAAAGATCCGAGTTATCATTACTATATCTTTATATGATCTTGCTGCACCAAGAAGATTGTTCTATACTCGAACATCTGGGTTTTGCAGTGAAGAAAAGAGAAGGACTTCTTATTCGACATCGTAGATGTATCAAAGCCATTCGGTGGACACCGAGACATACGTGGATGCATGTGTTGTGGACAAGTATCATGGAAGAATGACTTTCTGCGTGGGCATTGTGAAAGGAGTGGTTGAAGATCATAAGAGCGTCAAGACCCGTGGGGATCGAGTCGTTGAGTGAGTCTTTTGTCTGTTCGTTATAATTCCATATTCATAGTGATTGTCTGGCTTGGGCCGTCCGAGATTTTTTCCTGTCTTGGATTTTTCCTCGTACATCCTGCGTTGTGAGTATTATCTACTTTACTTTAGTTTCTTTAATCACTAGATGCATGTTTAGGATTAATCAAGATAAAATTGGTTTAAAGTAAAAATTGATTTTTTCACAACTTGGTTTGGTGCTAATTAAAAGTTGGATATTTTTTTGTGAAAATTGGTTTGATTTTAAACACACTCGTGTAAGGCCACTTTCAAATTGGTATCAGAGCTAGAAAACATAATTTATTTGTTTTGTGATCCCGTGTGTTTTTCAAAGATGAATTTTGGAAATAACGAATTTTTTCGAACTCCTATTTTTTATGGCACTAATTACACTTATTGGAAGATGAGAATGAAAAGTGTATTAAAATATATTAATGAGAGTGTGTGGATAGAATTTGAGAAAGGTTGGACACCCACTATCACTGTTATAGGTGAGGTCACTAATTTAAAGCCTGTCGAGTCATGGATCGAAACTGAACATAGACTTTTACAATATAATTGTAAGGGTTTGCACATTATTTCTTCACATGTCACACATAAAGAATGTAATAGAATTATGACTTGTGAAACATCAAAAGAGGCTTGGGATATTTTAGCACTCACTCACGAAGGCACTAGCACGGTTAGGGCGTCGAAAATTTAAAATCTCACTACACAGTTTGAGACCATTAGGATGTTAGAGAGTGAGACTTTTGATGAGTTTTATGCTAGGTTGTCCAATATTATCAACTCGTCGTTTAACCTAGGTGAGAAAATTCTCGACAACCGTGTCATTAAGAAAATCTTTAGTTCGTTGCCTAGTAGGTTTGATGCGAAAGTGACTATTTTAAACTCCTTGTGTAAGTTAGAGTCGACGAAACTAGAAGAAATTGTAGGTGACTTACAAACCTATGAAATCGACATGATTACCTCCAAGAACGTGCCTAAGAAAGAAAAGGGTATTTCTTTGAAAACCCAAATGTAGGAAATTAAAGTTTTGGATTCTGATTCCGATTCCGATTTTGAGGATGTTTCTCTGTTGGCAAAGAAATTTAAAAAATTTATTAAATTTCAAAAAGAATCGAAAGATGCCAAGAAGTTTGAAAAATGCAAGAAAAACAAAGTTGATCCCACTAAGGATAAGTTTGATAAGCCTAAGAGAGATGAGTCGGATAAGTGTTTTGGGTGTGAGGGGTACGGTCACAAAGTTAAGGAGTGTCCCACTAGACTTAAGAAAGAGGGCAAGCAACCCATTGTATATAGTGCCACCTTAAGTGATTGTGATCCGAAAGAGGGAGATAGTTCCCCCATTGAGCGTAACTTCATTGCATTTATATCATGTCATGTGAGCGACGACGATTCTCATGTGAATGACACTTCCGAGGAAGTTTTGAGTGAATCCCATGTTAGTGAGGGAGAAGAGAGTGAAAAGGAGGAAGTAGATGTGAAAGAGTTGCAAGTTTCATTTAATGAGTTGTATGCGGAGGCAGTGAAAGTGAAAAAGGCAAATGCAAAATTGCAAGCTAAGTTGAATGAGCGTGCCATAGAAAATAATGATAGTTTGATTGAGGATATTCGGGCACGAGAGAAGACTCTTAGGGAGAAATTAGAGTATGTCGAGGGTGAGAGAGATAATCTCTATGGTTTGATGGAGTCTTTGAAAAAGGATATTTTAGAGTTTGAGGAGTCTAGGCGTTTGCTCGAGTCTAGGATTAGTGAGTTGGAGAAGAGTTTGAGAGACTCGTCTAGAGTTAAGTTTGATTTGGAGGCTAGGTTGGAGAATTTAGATAAGATCTTAGGCACCGTCTAAATTAAGGGAGACAGGGGAGGTATAGGTTTTGATGAGAGAGTTGTTCCCATTGCCCCCGCACGTATGAGAAACACTAGGAAGGTTAGAAAAGGTCCACATATAGGTAATCATACCCACCATCGCTACACTTGCACGTTTTGTGGTAGGAAAGGTCACCTTAGGCGTTATTGTTACGAACTTAGACAAGCTCCTAGGAAGTTTAGGAATAAAGTTTCCCCAGTTCCCCAAACCCCCATGCGTCATTTTACACCAACTTGGGTTAGGAAATCGGATTTAGTGGCTTTAGGAATAAAACTTCATGATTCTCGTTTGGGTGCACTTGATTCTTCCCATGCTAAATATAAAGGATGATAGTGTTACCATGTTTGTCATATGCTAGTTTGTTGCATGATATATTCATTGCTAGTATAATGACTTATGTATCATTTTGTATTATAGTTTTTCATTTGTTTGTGTCCTATTGAAAATCCAAAAAGATTTTGCTTTTATTTGAGTCAAAATATGTTTGAAAAGCCAAAAATATTTTTGGTATTTGTTTTTGAGTTTACATGTTTGATGTGGCATATTTGATGTGCTTGGACCCCCATCATTTCATTATCCATGTGGCTAGGACATTTAGTCATTATTAACAATGCTTAGAATGATCTTAACCATTGTTCAAATGGGGTTGTTTTGAAGTTGATATGCATTTTGATTCAACTTTTTATATATGCTAACATTGCACACATGCACGAGTTTTTATGGATGTTTGACTTCTCTTGCATATTTGAATTAGTGAGGCGTTCTTATCTCAATCTTGTCATCTATGCATAAGTAGACATAAGGAGAAGTTTGCATATAAGAACCGTTTACCATGAGGATTTGAATTGGTATCTAATTGAAAAAATGATGAGTGATTCACGGGAAAGGGCTACGAGAGTTCAAAAATTAACTCGTCGTGAAAGCCAATCGTTTAAAAGATCCCAAAAGGAAACGTAAAATGCTAAGAAAAGGTCCAATAAGATTTTCTCTAAGTTGAGAATGCTAGAAACCTCAAAAGAACTTGAACAAAGTATGTATATATGAGGGAGTTTTGTTGGAGAAAATTAAACAGGTTTGCACAGCTAATCCTAATGTTGAAACATTGCAATTTGACGCTATTGTTTGTAGAATCATAAAAAATATGGATTTGTGTGCATGTAGTATGTTTAGTTCATTAAGCTCACACTTTAATTGTCATATGGCTATGATAAAGTTTGATGATTTATCACTATCAATTAGAGCTTCGTGATCTTTTTGATGTGTTAGAATTGTGACTCATTTGATGTAGTTTCACGCTCATACATTCCATGTCCATGTTTGAGTACATAAGTACTATGTTTGCATGTAACTCGCTTTGATAGTTTTTATGCATTTTTGCGTTTTGGGTAAAAAGCTTACTGTTTTAGCATTGTTTTGCTGTTGTCAACCCCTTCCAGATATTATTTTCTGGAAAAAATTTCACTGGGCAAAAATATATGATATTTTTGGGAATCTGGGAAAGTTTGGCCTATCGTGAGAAGTCGTTTAAATGACATCTCCATGTCGCGAAAAGCCGCGTTCGAGTGACGTCCTCATATCATTTGAGCGACGTCCCTAGCTCATTCGAACGACAGTCTGGGAATTTTTATTTCTTTTTGTTTCCAGTACCCTGGTTATTGTGGTATATCCTTTTGGTACTGCTAGAAGCTTTCTGGACTGGCTGGTTTATATGCAGGTTATATTGTTTCAAAATTGATATTTTGCATATGATTTCGTATATCACACCTGATTAGTTTGTTATATTCTTTGTATGATTCCTTGGTTTACTAGCTCCTGATTTGTCATCTATTGATCATATTTAGTTGGTTGTTTCATGATTATCTAGCGATTTTTAATTGATACATTTTCATGCTAGATACTTATTGATTCGTTTATCTTTTCACCGGATTGTCTATTCGAGACAAAAAGGGTGAGAGATGTATGTGATGTAGGGGGAGATTTGTTGAGCATGTTTATTGAGATTTGATTTAAATGTTGTTTGATTACATATTTTAGAAATTGGTATCATATTTTTGCTAAATTGTTTAACAAATGATTTTTCAGAATTTATTCATATTGGTATCTGTTGTAAAATTGGTATCATTTGGTTATATATATTGGTTTCATTTGTTCCACTATACTTCACTTGTTTTTGTGTGTCTATTTCATGTGTGTAGGTATGCTTCAAAGATTCGATATTTCAAGACTACATCACATTCAGATAGTTTATGCTTACCGGTGCTATATATGCTAGTCCATGTCTTGTATTTTTTGACTTTGGGTTTATGGGATGGGATTTAGGCGTCATACAACTTGACCGGCCGGCTTAGGCATTTCACTGGTTTAGTTTTGTCCCGAAATAGTCAAAGGGAGAGACTTGTAAGGACATAAATTTCCAATTGAGTCCCTGTATTGTTTTGACTTAATTTCGTGAACAAAACTATGTTTGCAATATGTCATAGGGAGATTTTATTTTGTCACAATCTCACTCGGTCTATGACGTATTGAAGAAATTAATGACGTTGCGGCAAAGCTTCAAAGAATTAATCATGCCGAAGTTTAATTGGTGTTAGTTTATTCGTCTTCAAGTTAATTGCATTCTGAGATCTCACGGGTATGAATGCGTATAATTAATGGAGCTCTATATAATTTTTTATAAAAGGATAAGGATGAATTTTTATAAGGAAAATGTTTTAAAAGTGTTTTAAATCTTTTACACTTCGTTTTATTCTGATAAGCTCGAAAAAGAGTTTGACTTAATTGGATCTCTTTTGGAAGACATGTTTTAAAGGTAAAGTCAAACTTACACCGCGCGTTTGAACAACAGCTGTAGCTCGTTTGAGCGAGATGGCTATGTCACACGAACGACTGTTCAATCTCGTTCGAGCGACACATTTTTTGAGGCGGTTAATGTTTCCTATTTAAAGAGTGGTTTCGTCAGAATTAAGAATACTAGTGCAATCTGGAAAATAATTTTTCAATCCAGTACAAGTTTTGCACATGTTTTTCTAAGGTTTCAAAGCTTAAACACATCCTTAGAGTTTGCAAAGATCTGAGGTCTCATTACTATATGTTTATGTGATCTTGTTGCACCAAGAAGGTTGTTCTATACTTTAACATCTCGATTTTGCAGTGAAGAAAAGAGAAGGACTTCTTGTTCGACATCGTAGACGTATCAAAGCCATTCGATGGACACCGATACATACGTGGACACATGTGTTATGGACACGTATCGTGGAAGAAGGACTTTCTTCATGGACACTATGAGAGGAGTGGTTAAAGATCAGAAGAGCATCAAAATCTGTGGGGATCGAGTTGTTGAGTGAGTCTTTTGTTTGTTCGTTGTAATTCCATATTCATAGTGATTGTCTGGCCTGGGCCGTCCGAGGTTTTTTCCCATCTTGGGTTTTTCCTCACACATCTTGCATTGTAAGTATTCTCTACTTTACTTTAGTTGTTTTAATCACTAGATGCGTGTTTAGGATTAATCAAGATAAAATTGGTTTAAAGTAAAAATTGGTTTTTTCACAACTTGGTTTGGTTCTAATTAAAAGTTGGATAATTTTTCGTGAAAATTGGTTTGATTTGAAACACACTCATGTAGGGCCACTTTTCAAATGTCTTCTTAAGATTTTGGATGTTATGTGAGAAAATTTAGAAGATTAGATGATATAAGGAAATCATAAATTTTATTAGGTCGTTCGAACGACATGGAAGTCGTTCGAATGACGGATGATGAAAGTCAGATCTACCCTTTTTGTTTTCAATGCCTCAGCTATTGATTAAATCCTATGGTTCAGATTTAGTCGAACAAGATTATTGTGTTTAAGAGAGAAACATTAGGGGCATTTATTCATTTCCTCTCTCTATCTCTCATGGAGCTCGCAGCTCCCCTCCTATTTTTCATATTGCATTTGGCAGTTAAGGGGACTTAACCACACAACTCACACTCAAGATGTTATTTTTTCCCCATTTAATGGATAGCCCACAAAATATTAAGTTGTTATAAGGGGTTTTGGTGAGGTTGAGGAGATATTACTAAAAGAAGATGAAGGTATTATTGGGGTTTTTGTAGAGGGTTTTTATGGAGCTTCTATGGAGGACTTTGGTGGAGCTTTTGTTGCTCCCTTTGGTCCACCTTTAGAGGTGGGGGAGCCACCCATCTTCATCATCATCACCATCTTTGGAGTTATTTAGGTGGGTAACCTACTCTTTGACATTTGATGTTTTGTTGGATAAATATCGTAGTCTTTGATGTGTATGATTATGAGTAGGATTATAATAAATAATGTGTGTTCTTAGTAAACTAAGCTAGGCATTTTTATGGAATAAAAATGCTAAAAAATAATATTGTTATGTATTTTCTAATAAATCTAAAATTAGACATTTTATGGAATAAAAATGTTAGAAAATATTATTTTTGTGTGTTTTCTAGTAAATCTGAAAATGGACATTTTTATGGAATAAAAATGTTAAAAAAATATTATTTTGGCATATTTTTAGTGAAAAGAAATAATAAACATTTTTATAGGATAAAAATGTTGGAAAATATTATTTTTTGTTAAAATTAAAGAGTGAATAATTATTTCAAGGTTTTGAAATAATTAAGGTTGATGTTTTATCGATTGTGCTCGTGTAAAATATGGCAAATAAAAATATTACCATGTGCACATGCCTGATCAGCGACAGAATCATGTGGTGTGGAGATTTATAATCTTAGCGAAAATTACTTTAAAATTGATTACTTTCAAAAACCATATGAATGTCCAATATATCATGTTTCTTCCATACCTAAAGGAGTGAAGATTTAAGATTTAAGATTTAAGAATGCTTGTAATTTGAATACTTGTTGGTATCAGAGCCATGATTGGCTAATTTGTGTGTTAGTATTTAGGTTAGTAATACAGATGATCTGAGATATGTCGTCGTAATAGTAATGTTACTATTCCTCGAAATATGTAAGATTACTATTCACCGGTGTGAATAGTAATTTAGTATTCACATTAAAATACTTATTCAAATGATCACTATTCACATTAAAATCCTAATTTAAATGATTACTATTCATATTTCAATGATAATAATCAGGAGAAATCGAAATCTGGTTGTGATATACTGGTAACTTGTCGCGTAAATGGGTTGCCGTTTAGACGGGGAGGTGTTGAGGCTTAGTCCCGAAGTAAATCGTTAACCACTGGGTATCAAAAGTGATTTCTAATTCGGCTTATTATATTCATTTAAATCTAGAATTTCGATTTAAATATTAATTTCATTTAGGTTTAGAATTTTGATTTGCATATTGTTTCATTTAAATAAAAATTTTGATTTGTATAATGTTTTCCTATTCCAGATCATAGGGTTATTACTATTCTAAATATTAACATCTGTATAATGGAATCACACACCATTGATACACACACAACACAAGAGTTCACGAAGAACTCTTCTTTGATCGAGTTTGATGTTCAGAAGGATCTGAACAGGTGGACTATTCCTAAGGTCCATCCTAAAGTTATATATAATACAAACTGGTATAACTTTCGTAGCAAATATGCTATTAAGACTATGGAACAAACCCTTAGTCTGAACGAGCAAGATAATACTATCGAGCTCTTTAAATGGGATGATCTTAAAGATCATATAAAGGATAAAAATTATCACTTTATTCATGTTGGTTTAATTCAAATTGCTTTTAAACCCCTGGCCCTTTCTGGTATGAATGCATGTCTTCAAGCTACACTTTGTGATGGTAGGTGTACAAATTTTAGACAATCTTTAATGGGAGCAATTGAAACTAGTTTATGTAATGGACCAGTTTATTTTGATGTGTTTCCAAATATAACTTTGGCTTTAACCGATATGCACCTTTGTAAATCTTTGAGTCTTAGGGTTCAAACCAAAGGTTATAACTTTCTTCCGGGATCGGAAACTATTGGGATTATTTATAGGATTTATTACAAGGTAATGAATACTATGGCTCCCAATATTAAGCAATTGAGTTCTTTTGGTAAAACTGTGTTAATTGACACACACCTCATAGATTCTAATGTTCACACACCTAGGACTGTAAGTTGGGACGAAATTGACTTCCCAGAGACTTGGGCTATAAAAAATGTTGTTCCTCCTCAACCTCGTCAAAATCATGATGTTGAAGACATCATTGAGGAGCAGGATGGAAATGTTTTCCTAAACTTTAGGAAATTTGATAGGTGTCAATCCTCTAGGAGTTACTCTTCTAGAACCCCTTTCGTTACCTATCCTCCATCCACTTCACGACACTCTGTTTGTGAAGACAACCCTCGAAACCTTTCATATCAGGATGATATGAATGTTCATGGCACGTTTACCCATGACCAAATACCACATGATATTTATAAGAAGAAAGATTCTTCTCAGCGCAGGGAATCCCCTACGCCGTCTGAAATAAATGTCAGACTTTAACCCCCCCCCCCCCCCTTCCTCTTAATGGTTTTTATAATTAATAGGAAAGAGATAAGTGTTGAGTTTAACTTACCAGAATGGGATAGTTTTAGGACTTGGTACTTTAATAAGTATGATAAAACTATGTTAGAATTTTATAAAAATGCTTTTTATAAATGGGTGGAAGAGAACCAGCTGGTTACTTCTTTTGCTGTTTGGTTTCTTTTGTTTACTAAAGATAGGCAAATTTTTGTACTTGAAACAGAAAATAAACCTAAAACTGATGATAAACATGAAACTAAATGGACCACTGTGAATAAACAGATTATATCTGCTGTTCACCCTCCGATTGAGCCCCTATCCATAGAAACTGGTAGTACCAGCCAGAGTAGCGCCGCTCCTATCATAGAAGCTAGTGCCTTTCTTAGGATAGAACTGATGACAGACTTCTTGCGCATAAGAAAGATCTGAATCCCTTGTCCAAACAAGGTAATTACACCAACCTTATCCTTAATACGATAGGTAAACAAGTCAATAGAATTGAGAAATCCCAGGCACATAACCCGGTTAGGATTCCCCCAGACTTTACTAAAAGTCTTAATAAACCAATAATTCAACCTCCTATTGATGTTAAAGGTTTTAAAATGAGTACCAAAACTGAGTTCATGTCCCAACTCAAAGAGATCGAGAAAGATCTCAAAGGGTTAAAGCTTAACACTTTATCCCATAATGATTCTGATTCAGAATCAGATATCTCGTTAAAATATGTTCAAGGATTTGAACTTTCTTTCGGTCGTCCACCTGAGGTTAATAAAATTACTTATAGTAATAATATTGGCCCGGGTAGAAATTACTACCATAGGCCTACCCCTCAGGATTTGCTCTTCGAAGAGAGCACCGTGATGCAGAATACTTTCCACGGTAAATCTATATATGATTGGAATCTGGATGGAAACTCTGAATCTCAGATTTATGAAATGACCCATCAAATGTCTATGTATTCCACCATATGAAAGCATAATGATGCTCCTGATCATAGCATTGCGCAAATGATCACTGCAGGATTTACTGGCACCATTAGAGGATGGTGGGGAAATATTCTGACCGAACATCAGAGAAATGAGATTCTTACTGCTGTAAAAATTGTCAAGGATGAACAAATGCAAGACCGGGGAGTTCAGGATGCTGTTTACACCCTCATGGTCGCGATTATTCATCACTTTGTTGGCAGTGGAGATTATCAGGCTGAGCGTAATAGAGAGTTATTAAAAAACCTTAGGTGTCCTACTCTTTGTCTGTTTAGGTGGTACAAGGACGTGTTCCTTGCTAGGGTTACTCAGAGAAGCGACGGCAAATCTGAGCGCTGGAAAGCCAAGTTCATTGATGGCCTTCCTACTTTCTTCGCTGAGAAAGTTCGTAAGAAGTTGAGAGAAGCCAATTATGGCATCTCTATCCCTTACTCAAGTTACACTTATGGTCAGCTCATAAGTGTTGTCATTCAAGAGGGTCTCTCTCTTTGCAATGACCTTAAGTTGCAGCGGCAACTTAAGAAACAAAATCTTTCAGGAAAGAAAGAGCTTGGTGAGTTTTGCGAGCAATTTGCTTTTGATACTCAGGGGACCTCCACTCGTAAAGTCTCTAAAAAGACAAAAAAGGTTTCCAAAAAACCCACCTATAAACGTAAGAAGAAAAGGGCTTATATTCCTAAAGAAAAAGAATATAAACATAAAAAGAAATTGGTTAAAAATAAATTTAACAAATCTGGCCCTAAATGCTTCAAATGTTGTAAATTTGGCCATTATGCTAATAAATGTAAAATGGAAGCTAAGATTAGCAATCTTCAAATTGATGAGCATTTGAAGTCCCAATTAAGCAAGCTCTTGCTTAATTCCAGTTCCTCTGAGGATGAAGAGGACTCCTCCTCTGAGAGCGATGATGAGATTTACCATATCCAAAGCTCTAGTGACTCAGAAGTCTCTAATAACAGAGACTGTCAATGTAATACATTGACCAAGAGATGCGACCATCTCCAATCCATAATCCAATTGAATGGATTAATCCTTAATGTCCTTACCAGTCAGCAACAAAATATGATTGATGTCGTCAATCAGGTTACTGACCCTGACATTATTCTAAAATTGATTAAGTCTTGTTATGCCCAGGAAGAAGTTATTCCTGATTCTTCTAGCTACATTTCTAAAGAGTACAGCCTTAAGGAGGTACTCAATCGTTTAGAAAAGACAGGAGAATTTAACAAGCCTGCGAGTCTTAATGATCTAAGACATGAAGTTAACACTTTAAAGAATGAGTTAAGACAACTTAAAATTCAGCACAATAACATGCAAACTGAGATTGATAATCTTAAGAATGTTCAGAAACATTCTAATCCAGGAACTTCAAACACTACTCCTAATACTGAAGATTATGTGGATTATTTGGGTGTTATCAGTCGTGTACCAAGCCAAAAGTGGTACACTACTATCAACCTAGTGGTCAACAAGGAGTTTTCTCTTTGTAACATCATTGCCCTTGTTAATAGCGGTGCTGATATGAATTTTATTTAGGAAGGGATTGTTCCTACTAAATATTTTGAGAAGATTACTCAATCCCTGTTTAATGCTAGCGGACATATCATGGGCATCAAGTTTAAACTAACCAATGTTGCCATCTGTAACAAAGGAATTTGTTTAGATAGTACCTTTCTGCTTATTGGCAATTTATCTCAACAGATAATTTTAGGTACTCCTTTTCTATCTATGCTTATGCCTATTGATAAAATTGATTCTAGTGGTATATACACCACTATTCAAAACCAAAGAATTGTTTTTGACTTTATCACCCGTCCTGAGATTAAGAAAATTAATTCTTTGACTAATAATATTATTTTCAAAGAAAATCACCTTAATTTTCTGCAAAAGGAAATCTCTTTTCTAAACATTAAAAAGAGTTTAATGTCCCCTCATATCATGAGCAAAATTCAGGTTGTTAAAAATGAGTTAACATCGGAAATTTTCAATGATATTCCTAATGCTTTTTGGGACAGGAAAAAGCATATTATTTCCCTTCCTTATGAAAATGATTTTCATGAAAATTCCATTCCTACCAAGGCTAGACCCAGTCAAATGAAGACTGAATTTCTTAACCTTTGTAAGAATGAGATTAAGAGTCTTTTGGAGAAAAAGCTTATCACCAAGAGTTATTCCCCTTGGAGTTGTACAACTTTTTATGTTAACAAGGCTGCTGAGCAGGAACGAGGTGTTCCTCGGCTTGTAATTAATTATAAGCCTCTTAACAATGTTTTGCAATGGATAAGATATCCAATCCCTAATAAAAAGGATTTTTTAGATAGGTTGCATTCTGCCAAGATTTTCTCAAAATTTGATTTAAAATCCGGTTATTGGCAGATCCAAATTGCACCACAAGATCGGTATAAAACTGCTTTTGTGGTTCCATTTGGCCATTACCAATGGAATGTTTTACCTTTTGGGCTTAAGAACGCCCCTTCTGAATTCCAAAATATCATGAATGATATTTTTAATCCTTTTTCAGATTTTTCAATTGTTTACATTGATGATATCCTTATTTTCTCTCAAACAATTGACCAACACTTTAAACATTTAAAGATTTTTAAAGATGTTGTGAAAACTAATGGTTTAGTTGTTTCCGCCCCTAAAATGAAAATTTTTCAAACTAATGTTCGATTTTTAGGGCATACCCCATTGATAGAATTATTGAGTTTGCCTCTAAATTCCCGAATGAAATTAGAGAGAAAACTCAACTCCAAAGATTTCTGGGTAGTCTCAATTATATTGGTGACTATTACAAGAATCTTGCACAAGACAGTGTCATTCTTTACTCCAGATTGAAAAAGAATCCTGCTTCTTGGACTGAAGAGTACACTAAAGCTGTTCAGAAAATTAACTTGAAAGTCAAGAAACTTCTTTGTCTTGCTTTAGCCAACCCTTCATTTTTCAAAATTGTCGAGACAGACGCCTCAGACTTGGGTTTTGGTGGTATTTTAAAACAAATAAATTATTTAACCAAAAATGAAGAACTTGTTCGTTTTACTTCAGGATCTTGGAAAGATGCCTCAAAAAATTACTCCACCATTAAAAAAGAAATTTTTTCTGTCGTTAAATGCATTTCAAAATTTCAAGATGATTTGTTAAATCAGAAATTTTTACTACGAATTGATTGTAGTGCTGTCAAACAGGTTTTGCAAAAAGATGTTGAAAATATTATTTCAAAATAGATTTTTGCTCGATGGCAAGCAAACTTATCGGCTTTTGATTTTGATATAGAACATATCAAAGGGGAAAATAACTATCTTCCCGATTTTCTAACTAGAGAGTTTTTGCAGGACCGATGAGTGGCCCCTCTCGTGGGTGTGGCAGAGGTCGTGTGTATTCTCACCGACCTGGTAAAGAAAATATTGTGATCAATGATGATCAATATCCTCCGATACAGGATTATATGGAGTTCATTCGCCAGAGCGCAAAGAACAGGGAGAAGAATGCTCCCCCTCTTAACCCTTTCAGCAAGAAGAAATCTTCTAAAGAGGTATTGGAAACAATTAAGTACAATTTCATTCCTAATCAAAGGACATCGGAATTGGTACTAATCCTCAATAATGAGGATGAGAAGAAGATGACTTCTCCTTGGGAAATTAAGTCCCTTTATCTTGATACTCATAATTATGAGGTGCGAGAAGGCAAATACTGGACGGTATACGAGGCGATTCTCGTGGAAACTGATTCAGTGGTGTTTAGTCATACTAATAAACACTAGGGAAACTCTCATTCCCCGATTGCTTATAGCAAGGCTGTATTGAAAAAATTCATATCACCCCGAGAATGGGGAATCCATCCTTTGAAGGCGCAAAAATTAAGTTCGCATAATGGATCCTATAATTATTGGGATTATGTCCAGGCTTGGACAAAAGCTTTTTATTATCAAAATGCTGAGCACAAGCATACTTGGTTTTTTGTTTTGTGCCCAAATTCTTTGAAAAAATCTTACCCAGGATGGGTTATCAATTGGTGGGACAAATTTGGCCCAGGAATTGATTTTTTCCCTGATGAAATTACCAAGGACAAACTTTTTCTTCCTTGGACTCAATTTCATCCTCTTTTAAGAGGGAAAAACAAAACTCCGGTAGGACTAAACACCCTACTCTTTTTCTCCGAAATGAGCATTCCTTGGATCTCTAGATGGGATCTGCGTTGTAGAGTCAATAATCTCAACGTTCCTCTTCTTGAATGCATCTTCTTTTATCGATGGTGGAGTGGCGTGGATTTGGTTTCTACCATCAACCAGATAAAGGGTAGTTTAAGAAACTACATGGATTCGGTGGAAGACTCTCCCCCTCCTGCAGAAAAGATGCCACCTGCAGTAAATCCTATTGTGGATTTAAAAGCTGCCCTGAAGAAGAAGTTTCCCAGCGCTACGGAGCAGGAGCTATTGCAGAAAGTTATGGAATATAACCATAACCAATTCAAGTCTGCTTTTGGTGGGCGAATCACTCCTAGTGTTCCAGCTAAACCTAGTTTTAGCTCCGATACACTCAACAGGAACCCCATTCCTCTTCCCTCAGATGATGATGACGATACATCCATGACTTCTGTTTCAAAAGAAAATCCTTTCTTTTGCCTGGCCGGAGAATCCCAGAACCCAGAAGACGATGCTTTCATTGGTGACATGTTTGACACCAATATTTCTACTGAGCCAACGATGCAGGCTTTCTTCAACTCACTGAGTTCTGCCCTTCCAACACGGCGGTTGGATAACTCTCTTCCTAGCCCTGACGCCGATGGCCTAGATGATTTGATATAGCTGGCCCACCTGGCCTTTGTCGGCCCCAGAAAGATGCTCGCCGATGCATTTGGACAAGGCTCTCTACTTTCCTCTGTAGTGATTGGTCCCTTTGGTGATTCACAAGCCCACTTGCAGCTGCCCGTGACTTTTGTGGTCCCACTTGGCCCAGCAGCCGACGTTAGAAGACAAAAGACTTTGTCAGCCTTTCAACATGGAGGGCCCCTTTTCAGGAATTATTGATTCCTTTTCATTTGTATAAATAGAGGGCTTCCCCTCTTCTTTCTGTATGCTTAAATTTATCTCTCTCTCTCTCTCTCTCTCTCTCTCTCTCTCTCTTATTGTAATAAGCTTGAACATTCCGATCATATTCCGGTGGACTCTTCCCTTTACTGTAAGTTTTAGTTTGTTTTAATTCCAGTTTGTAATAATAAGTTTGTAATAACATTTCCGCATATTGATCCTCTACTTGTTGGTATAAGAGCCATGATTGGCTAATTTGTGTGTCAGTATTTAGGTTAGTAATACAGATGATCTGAGATATGTCGTCGTAATAGTAATGTTACTATTCTTCGGAATGAGTAAGATTACTATTCACCGGCGTGAATAGTAATTTACTATTCACATTAAAATCCTAATTTAAATGATCACTATTCACATTAAAATCCTACTTTAAATAATTTCTATTCACATTTAAATCCTAATTTAAATAATATTAATCAGGAGAAATAGAAATCTGGTTGTGATATACTGGTAACTTGTCGCATAAATGGGTTGCCGTTTAGCCGGGGAGGCGTTGAGGCTTAGTCCCGTAGTAAATCGTTGACCACTAGGTATCAAAAGTGATTTCTAATTCGGCTTATTATATTTATTTAAATCTAGAATTTCGATTTGAATATTAATTTCATTTAAATTTAGAATTTTGATTTGCATAATGCTTTCTTTTAAATTTAGAATTTTGATTTGCATACTGTTTTCCTATTCCAGATCATAGGGTTATTACTATTCTAAATATTAACATCTGTATAATGGAATCACACACCATTGATACACACACAACACAAGAGTTCACGAAGAACTCTTCTTTGATCAAGTTTGATGTTCAGAAAGATCTGAACAGGTGGACTATTCCTAAGGTCCATCCTAAAGTTATATATAATACAAACTGGTATAACTTTCGTAGCAAATATTCTATTAAGACTATGGAACAAACCCTTAGTCTGAACGAGCAAGATAAGACTATCGAGCTCTTTAAATGGGATGATCTTAAAGATCATATAAAGGATAAAAATTATCACTTTATTCATGTTGGTTTAATTCAAATTGCTTTTAAACCCCTGACCCTTTCTGGTATGAATGCATGTCTTCAAGCTACACTTTGTGATGGTAGGTGTACTAATTTTAGACAATCTTTAATGGGAGCAATTGAAACTATTTTATGTAATGGACCAGTTTATTTTGATGTGTTTCCAAATATAACTTTGTCTTTAACAGATATGCACCTTTGTAAATTTTTGAGTCTTAGGGTTCAAACCAAAGGTTATAACTTTCTTCCAGGATCGGAAACTATTGGGATTATTTATAGGATTTATTACAAGGTAATGAATACTATGGCTCCCAATATTAAGCAATTGAGTCCTTTTGGTAAAACTGTGTTAATTGACACACACCTTATAGATACTAATGTTCACACACCTAGGACTATAAGTTAGGACGAAATTGACTTCCCAGAGACTTGGGCTATAAAAAATATTGTTCCTCCTCAACCTCGTCAAAATCATGATGTGGAAGACATCATTGAGGAGCAGGATGGAAATGTTTTCCTAAACTTTAGGAAATTTGATAGGTGTCAATCCTCTAGGAGTTACTCTTCTAGAACCCCTTTCGTTACCTATCCTCCTCCACTTCACGACACTCTGTTTGTGAAGACAACCCTCGAAACCTTTCATATCAGGATGATATGAATGTTCATGGCATGTTTACCCATGACCAAATACCACATGGTATTTATGAGAAGAAAGATTCTTCTCAGCGCAGGGAATCCCCTACGCCGTCTGAAATGAATGTCAGACTTTAACCCCCCCCCCCCCCCTTCCTTTTAATGGTTTTTACAATTAATAGGAAAGAGATAAGTGCTGAGTTTAACTTACCATAATGGGATAGTTTTAGGACTTGGTACTTTAATAAGTATGATAAAACTATGTTAGAATTTTATAAAAATGCTTTTTATAAATAGGTGGAAGAGAACCAGCTGGTTACTTCTTTTGCTGTTTGGTTTCTTTTGTTTACTAAAGATAGGCAAGTTTTTATTCTTGAAACAGAAAATAAACCTAAAACTGATGATAAACATGAAACTAAATGGATCACTGTGAATAAACAGATTATATCTGCTGTTCACCCTCCGACTGAGCCCCTATCCATAGAAACTGGTAGTACCAGCCAGAGTAGCGCCGCTCCTGTCGTAGAAGCTAGTGCCTTTCTTAGGATAGAAACTGATGACAGACTTCTTGCGCATAAGAAAGATCTGAATCCCTTGTCCAAACAAGGTAATTACATCAACCTTATCCTTAATAAGATAGGTAAACAACTCAATAGAATTGAGAAATCCCAGGCAAATAACCCGGTTAGGATTCCCCCAGACTTTACTAAATGTCTTAATAAACCTATAATTCAACCTCCTATTGATGTTAAAAGTTTTAAAATGGGTACCAAAACTGAGTTCATGTCCCAACTCAAAGATATTGAGAAAGATATCAAAGGATTAAAGCTTAACACTTTATCCCATAATGATTCTGATTCTGAATCAGATATCTCGTTAAAAGATGTTCAAGGATTTGAACTTTCTTTCGGTCGTCCACCTGAGGTTAATAAAATTACTTATAGTAATAATATTGGCCCGGCTATAAATTACTACCATAGGCCTACCCCTCAGGATCGTGATGCAGAATACTTTCCACGGTAAATCTATATATGATTGGAATCTGGATGGAAAATATGAATCACAGATTTATGAAATGATCCATCAAATGTCTATGTATTCCACCATATGCAAGCATAATGATGCTCCTGATCATAGCATTGCGCAAATGATCACTGCGGGATTTACTAGTACCATCAGAGGATGGTGGGGAAATATTATGACCGAACATCAAAGAAATAAGATTCTTACTGCTGTAAAAATTGTCAAGGATGAACAAATGCAAGACCGGGGAGTTCAGGATGCTGTTTACACCCTCATGCTCGCAATTATTCATCACTTTGTTGGCAGTGGAGATTACCATACTGAGCGTAATAGAGAGTTATTACAAAACCTTAGGTGTCCTACTCTTAGTCAGTTTAGGTGGTACAAGGACGTGTTCCTTGCTAGGGTTACTCAGAGAAGCGACGGCAACTCTGAGCACTGGAAAGCCAAGTTCATTGATGGCCTTCCCACTTTATTCACTGAGAAAGTTCGTAAGAAGTTGAGAGAAGCCAATGATGGCATCTCTATCCCTTACTCAAGTTACACTTATGGTCAGCTCATAAGTGTTGTCATTCAAGAGGGTCTCTCTCTTTGCAATGACCTTAAGTTGCAGCGGCAACTTAAGAAACAAAATATTTCAAGAAAGAAAGAGTTGGGTGAGTTTTGCGAGCAATTTGCTTTTGATACTCATGGGACCTCCACTCGTAAAGTCTCTAAATAGACAAAAAAGGTTTCCAAAAAACCCACCTATAAACGTAAGAAGAAAAGGGCTTATATTCCTAAAGAAAAAGAATATAAACATAAAAAGAAATTGCTTAAAAAGAAATTTAACAAATCTGGCCCTAAAAGCTTCAAATGTGGTAAATTTGGCCATTATGCTAATAATGTAAAATGGAAGCTAAGATTAGCAATCTTCAAATTGATGATCATTTGAAGTCCCAATTAAGCAAGCTCTTGTTTAATTCCAGTTCCTCTGAGGATGAAGAGGACTCCTCCTCTGAGAGCGATGATGAGCTTTACCATATCCAAAGCTCTAGTGACTCAAAAGTCTCTAATAACAGAGACTGTCAATGTAATACATTGACCAAGAGATGCGACCATCTCCAATCCATAATCCAATTGAATGGATTAAGCCTTAATGTCCTTACCAGTCAGCAACAAAATATTATTGATGTCATCAATCAGGTTACTGACCCTGACATTAAGCTAAAATTGATTAAGTCTTGTTATGCCCAGGAAGAAGTTATTCTTGATTCTTCTAGCTACCTTTCTAAATAGTACAGCCTTAAGGAGGTACTCAATCGTTTATAAAAGACAGGAGAATTTAACAAGCCTGCGAGTCTTAATGATCTAAGACATGAAGTTAACACTTTAAAAAATGAGTTAAGACAACTTAAAATTCAGCACAATAACATGCAAACTGAGATTGATAATCTCAAGAATGTTCAGAATCATTCTAATCCAGGAACTTCAAACACTACTCCTAATACTGAAGATTATGTGGATTATTTGGGTGTTATCAGCCGTGTACCAAGCCAAAAGTGGTACACTACTATCAACCTAGTGGTCAACAAGGAGTTTTCTCTTTGTAACATCATTGCCCTTGTTGATAGCGGTGCTAATATGAATTGTATTCAGGAAGGAATTGTTCCTACTGAATAGTTTGAGAATACTACTCAATCCCTGTTTAATGCTAGAGGAGATAGCATGGGCATCAAGTTTAAACTAATTAATGTTGCCATCTGTAACAAAGGAATTTGTTTATATAGTACCTTTCTGCTTATTGGCGATTTATCTCAACAGATAATTTTAGGTACTCCTTTTTTATCTATGCTTATGCCAATTGATAAAATTGATTCTAGTGGTATATACACCACTATTCAAAACCAAAGAATTATTTTTGACTTTATCACCCGTCCTGAGATTAAGAAAATTAATTATTTGACTAATAATATTATTTTCAAAGAAAATCACCTTAATTTTCTGCAAAAGGAAATCTCTTTTCTAAACATTAAAAAGAGCTTAATGTCCCCTCATATCATGAACAAAATTCAGGTTGTTAAAAATCAGTTAACATCGAAAATTTGCTGTGATATTCCTAATGCTTTTTGGGACAGGAAAAAGCATATTATTTCCCTTCCTTATGAAAATGATTTTCATGAAAATTCCATTCCTACGAAGGCTAGACCCAGTCAAATGAAGACTGAATTTCTTAACCTTTGTAAGAATGAGATCCAGAGTCTTTTGGAGAAAAAGCTTATCACCAAGAGTTATTCCCCTTGGAGTTATACAACTTTTTATGTTAACAAGGTTGTTGAGCAGGAACGAGGTGTTCCTCGGCTTGTAATTAATTATAAGCCTCTTAAAAATGTTTTGCAATGGATAAGATTTTCAATCCCTAATAAAAAGGATTTGTTAGATAGGTTGCATTCTGCCAAGATTTTCTCAAAATTTGATTTAAAATCCGGTTATTGGCAGATCCAAATTGCACCACAAGATCGGTATAAAACTGCTTTTGTGGTTCCATTTGGCCATTACCAATGGAATGTTTTACCTTTTGGGCTTAAGAACGCCCCTTCTGAATTCCAAAATATCATGAATGATATTTTTAATCCTTTTTCAGATTTTTCAATTGTTTACATTGATGATATCCTTATTTTCTCTCAAACAATTGACCAACACTTTAAACATTTAAAGATTTTTAAAGATGTTGTGAAAACTAATGGTTTAGTTGTCTCCGCCCCTAAAATGAAAATTTTTCAAACTCATGTTCGATTTTTAGTTTCAAACCATTGGAGAGGGGAAGATTCTCCCCATTGATAGAAGTATTGAGTTTGCCTCTAAATTCTCGGATGAAATTAGAGAGAAAACTCAACTCCAAAGATTTCTGGGTAGTCTCAATTATATTGGTGACTATTACAAGAATCTTGCACAAGACAGTGCCATTCTTTACTCCAGATTGAAAAAGAACCCTGCTCCTTGGACTGAAGAGCACACTAAAGCTGTTCAGAAAATTAAATTGAAAGTCAAGCAACTTCCTTGTCTTGCTTTAGCCAACCCTTCATTTTTCAAAATTGTCGAGACAGACGCCTCAGACTTGGGTTTTGGTGGTATTTTAAAACAAATAAATTCTTTAACCAAAAATGAAGAACTTGTTCATTTTACTTCAGGATCTTGGAAAGATGCCTCAAAAAATTACTCCACGATTAAAAAAGAAATTTTTTCTGTCGTTAAATGCATTTCAAAATTTCTGGATGATTTGTTAAATCGGAAATTTTTAATACGAATTGATTGTAGTGTTGTCAAACAGGTTTTGCAAAAAGATGTTGAAAATATTGTTTCAAAACATATTTTTGCCCGATGGCAAGCAAACTTATCGGATTTTGATTTTGATATAGAACATATCAAAGGGGAAAATAACTCTCTTCCCGATTTTCTAACTAGAGAGTTTTTGCAGGACCGATGAGTGGCCCTTCTCATGGGTGTGGCAGAGTTCGTGGGTATTCTCACCGACCTGGTAAAGAAAAGATTGTGATCAATGATGATCAATATCCTCCGATACAGGATTATATTTAGTTCATTCGCCAGAGCGCAAAGAATAGGGAGAAGAATGCTCCCCCTCTTAACCCTTTCAGCAAGAAGAAATCTGCTAAAGAGGTATTGGAAACAATTAAGTACAATTTCATTCCTAATCAAAGGACATCGGAATTGGTACTAATCCTCAATGATGAGGATGAGAAGCAGATGACTTCTCCTTGGGAAATTAAGTTCCTTTATCTTGATACTCATAATTATGAGGTGCCAGGAGGCAAATACCGGACGGTATACGAGGCGATTCTCGTGGAAACTGATTCAGTGGTGTTTAGTCATACTAATAAACACCAGGGAAACTATCATTCCCCCATTGCTTATAGCAAGGCTGTATTGAAAAAATTCATATATCCCCGAGAATGGGGAATCCATCCTTTGAAGGCGCGAAAATTGAGTTCGCATAATGGATCCTATGATTATTGGGATTATGTCCAGGCTTGGTCAAAAGCTTTTTATTATCAAAACGCTGAGCACAAGCATACTTGGTTTTTTGTTTTGTTCCCAAATTCTTTGAAAAAATCTTACCCAGGATGGGTTATCAATTGGTGGGACAAATTTGGCCCAGGAATTGATTTCTTCCCTTATGAAATTACTAAGGCCAAACTTTTTCTTCCTTGGACTCAATTTCATCCTCTTTTAAAGGGAAAAAATAAAACTCCGGTGGGGTTAAATACCCTACTCTTTTTCTCTGAAATCAGCATTCCTTGGATCTCCAGATGGGATCTGCGTTGTAGAGTCAATAATCTCAATGTTCCTCTACTTGTATTCCGGTGGACTCTTCCCTTTACTGTAAGTTTTAGTTTGTTTTAATTCTAGTTTGTATAAGTTTGTAGAGGATCAATATGCGGAAATATTATTACAAACTTATTATTACAAACTTATACAAACTGGAATTAAAACAAACTAAAACTTAAAGTAAAGGGAAGAGTCCACCTGTTCAGATCCTTCTGAACGTCAAACTCGATCAAAGAAGAGTTCTTCGTGAACTCTTGTGTTGTGTGTGTATCAATGGTGTGTGATTCCATTATACAGATGTTAATATTTAGAATAGTAATAACCCTATGATCTGAAATAGGAAAACAGTATGCAAATCAAAATTCTAAATTTAAAAGAAAGCATTATGCAAATCAAAATTTTAAATTTAAATGAAATTAATATTCAAATCGAAATTCTAGATTTAAATAAATATAATAAGCCGAATTAGAAATCACTTTTGATACCCAGTGGCCAAAGATTTACTACGGGACTAAACCTCAACGCCTCCCCGGCTAAACGGCAACCCATTTACGCGACAAGTTACTAGTATATCACAACCAGATTTCTATTTCTCCTGATTAATATTATTTAAATTAGGATTTAAATGTGAATAGTAATTATTTAAAGTAGGATTTTAATGTGAATAGTAAATTACTATTCACAACGGTGAATAGTAATCTTACTCATTCCGAAGAATAGTAACATTACTATTACGATGACATATCTCAGATCATCTGTATTACTAACCTAAATACTAACACACAAATAAGCCAATCATGGCTCTGAAACCAACAAGTAGAGGATCAATATGCGGAAATATTATTACAAACTTATACAAACTGGAATTAAAACAAACTAAAACTTACAGTAAAGGGAAGAGTCCACCGGAATATGACCGGAATGTTCAAGCTTATTACAATAAGAGAGAGAGAGAGAGAGAGAGAGAGAGAGAGAGAGAGAGAGAGCGAGAGAGAGATAAATTTAAACGTACATAAAGAATAGGGGAATCCCTCTATTTATACAAAGAAAAGGAATCAATAATTCCTGAAAAGGGGCCCTCCATGTTGAAAGGCTGACAAAGTCTTTTGTCTTCTAACGTCGGCTGCTGGGCCAAATGGGACCACAAAAGTCACGGGCAGCTGCAAGTGGGTCTGTGAGTCACCAGGGGGTCCTACCACTACAGAGGAAAGTAGGGAGCCATGTCCATATGCGTCGGCGAGCATCTTTCTGGGGCCGACATGGGCCAGGTGGGCCAGCTATCTCAAATCATCTAGGCCATCCGCGTCAGTGTTAGGAGAAGAGTTATCCAATCGTCGTGTTGGAAAGGGTGAACTCAGCGAGTTGAAGAAAGCCTCCATTGTTGGCTCAGTGGGAATATTGGTGTCAAACATGTCACCAATGAAAGCATCATCTTCTAGGTTCTGGGATTCTCCGGCCAGGCAAAAGAAAGGATTCTCTTTTGAAACATAAGTCATAGATGTATCATCATCATCATCATCAGAGGGAAGAGGAATTGGGTTCGTATCAGAGCTAAAACTGGGTTTAGCTGGAATACTACATGTGATTCGATCACCAAAAGCATATTTGAATTGGTTATGGGTATAATCCATAACTTTCTGCAGAAGCTCCTGCTCCGTAGAGTTGGGAAACTGCTTCTTCAAGGCAGCTTTTAAATCCACAATAGGATTGACAGCAGGCGACATCTTTTCTACCGGAGGGGGAGAATCTTCTACAAAATCCATGTAGTTTCTCAAACTACCTTTTATCTGATTGATGGTAGAAACCAAATCAACGCCACTCCACCATCGATAAAAGAAGATGCATTCAAGTAGAGGAACATTGAGATTATTGACTCTACAACGCAGATCCCATCTGGAGATCCAAGGAATGCTCATTTCAGAGAAAAAGAGTAGGGTATTTAACCCCACCAGAGTTTTGTTTTTTCCCTTTAAAAGAGGATGAAATTGAGTCCAAGGAAGAAAAAGTTTGGCCTTGGTAATTTCATCAGGGAAAAAATCAATTCCTGGGCCAAATTTGTCCCACCAATTGATAACCCATCCTGGGTAAGATTTTTTCAAAGAATTTGGGCACAAAACAAAAAACCAAGTGTGCTTGTGCTCAGCGTTTTGATAATAAAAAGCTTTTGTCCAAGCCTGGACATAATCCCAATAATTATAGGATCCATTATGCGAAATCAATTTTTGCGCCTTCAAAGGATGGATTCCCCATTCTCGGGGAGATATAATTTTTTTCAATACAGCCTTGCTATAAGCAATGGGGGAATGAGAGTTTCCCTGGTGTTTATTAGTATGACTAAACACCACTGAATCAGTTTCCACGAGAATCGCCTCGTATACCGTCCGGTATTTGCCTTCTAGCACCTCATAATTATGAGTATCAAGATACAGGGACTTAATTTCCCAAGGAGAAGTCATCTGCTTCTCATCCTCATCATTGAGGATTAGTACCAATTCCGATGTCCTTTGATTAGGAATGAAATTGTACTTAATTGTTTCCAATACCTCTTTAGCAGATTTCTTCTTGCTGAAAGGGTTAAGAGGGGGAGCATTCTTCTCCCTGTTCTTTGCGCTCTGGCGAATGAACTCCATATAATCTTGTATCGGAGGATATTGATGATCATTGATAACAATCTTTTCTTTACCAGGTCGGTGAGAATACCCACGACCTCTGCCACACCCACGAGAGGGGCCACTCATCGGTCCTGCAAAAACTCTCTAGTTAGAAAATCGGGAAGAGAGTTGTTTTCCCCTTTGATATGTTCTATATCAAAATCAAAAGCCGATAAGTTTGCTTGCCATCGGGCAAAAATATGTTTTGAAACAATATTTTCAACATCTTTTTGCAAAACCTGTTTGACAGCACTACAATCAATTCGTAGTAAAAATTTCTGATTTAACAAATCATCCTAAAATTTTGAAATGCATTTAACGACAGAAAAAATTTCTTTTTTAATGGTGGAGTAAGTTTTTGAGTCATCTTTCCAAGATCCTGAAGTAAAACGAACAAGTTCTTCATTTTTGGTTAAAGAATTTATTTGTTTTAAAATACCACCAAAACCCAAGTATGAGGCATCTGTCTCGACAATTTTGAAAAATAAATGGTTGGCTAAAGCAAGACAAGGAAGTTGCTTGACTTTCAGTTTAATTTTCTGAACAGCTTTAGTGTGCTCTTCAGTCCAAGGAGCAGGGTTCTTTTTCAATCTGGAGTAAAGAATGGCACTGTCTTGTGCAAGATTCTTGTAATAGTAACCAATATAATTGAGACTACCCAGAAATCTTTGGAGTTGAGTTTTCTCTCTAATTTCATTCGAGAATTTAGAGGCAAACTCAATACTTCTATCAATGGGGAGAATCTTCCCCTCTCCAATGGTATGCCCTAAAAATCGAACATGAGCTTGAAAAATTTTCATTTTAGGGGCGGAGACAACTAAACCATTAGTTTTCACAACATCTTTAAAAATCTTTAAATGTTTAAAGTGTTGGTCAATTGTTTGAGAGAAAATAAGGATATCATCAATGTAAACAATTGAAAAATCTGAAAAAGGATTAAAAATATCATTCATGATATTTTGGAATTCAGAAGGGGCGTTCTTAAGCCCAAAAGGTAAAACATTCCATTGGTAATGGCCAAATGGAACCACGAAACCAGTTTTATACCGATCTTGTGGTGTAATTTGGATCTGCCAATAACCGGATTTTAAATCAAATTTTGAGAAAATCTTGGCAGAATGCAACCTATCTAACAAATCCTTTTTATTAGGGATTGGATATCTTATCCATTGCAAAACATTGTTAAGAGGCTTATAATTAATTACAAGCTGGGGAACACCTCGTTCCTGCTCAGCAGCCTTGTTAACATAAAAAGCTATACAACTCCAAGGGGAATAACTCTTGGTGATAAGCTTTTTCTCCAAAAGACTCTGGATCTCATTCTTACAAAGGTTAAGAAATTCAGTTTTCATTTGACTGGGTCTAGCCTTGGTAGGAATGGAATTTTCATGAAAATCATTTTCATAAGGAAGGGAAATAATATGCTTTTTCCTGTCCCAAAAAGCATTATGAATATCACTGCAAATTTCAGATGCTAACTGGTTTTTAAAACCTGAATTTTGCTCATGATATGAGGGGACATTAAACTCTTTTTAATGTTTAGAAAAGAGATTTCCTTTTGCAGAAAATTAAGGTGATTTTCTTAGAAAATAATATTATTAGTCAAAGAATTAATTTTCTTAATCTCAGGACGGGTGATAAAGTCAAAAACAATTCTTTGGTTTTGAATAGTGGTGTATATACCACTAGAATCAATTTTATCAATAGGCATAAGCATAGATAAAAAAGGAGTACCTAAAATTATCTGTTGAGATAAATCGCCAATAAGCAGAAAGGTACTATCTAAACAAATTCCTTTGTTACAGATGGCAACATTGGTTAGTTTAAACTTGATGCCCATGCTATCTCCGCTAGCATTAAATAGGGATTGAGTAGTCTTCTCAAAATATTCAGTAGGAACAATTCCTTCCTGAATACAATTCATTTCAACACCGCTATCAACAAGGTCAATGATGTTACAAAGAGAAAACTCCTTGTTGACCACTAGGTTGATAGTAGTGTACCACTTTTGGCTTGGTACACGGCTGATAATACCCAAATAATCCACAGAATCTTCAGTATTAGGAGTAGTGTTTGAAGTTCCTGGATTAGAATGTTTCTGAACATTCTTGAGATTATCAATCTCAGTTTGCATGTTATTATGCTGAATTTTAAGTTGTCTTAACTCATTTTTTAAAGTGTTAACTTCATGTCTTAGATCATTAAGACTCGCAGGCTTGTTAAATTCTCCTGTCTTTTCTAAACGATTGAGTACCTCCTTAAGGTTGTACTCTTTAGAAAGGTAGCTAGAAGAATCAGGAATAACTTCTTCCTGGGCATAACAAGACTTAATCAATATTAGCTTAATGTCAGGGTCAGTAACCTGATTGATGACATCAATCATATTTTGTTGCTGACTGGTAAGGACATTAAGGCTTAATCCATTCAATTGGATTATGGATTGGAGATGGTCGCATCTCTTGGTCAATGTATTACATTAACAGTCTCTGTTATTAGATACTTCTGAGTCACTAGAGTTTTGGATTTTGTAAAGCTCATCATCGCTCTTAGAGGAGGAGTCCTCTTCATCCTCAGAGGAACTGGAATTAAGCAAGAGCTTGCTTAATTGGGACTTCAAATGCTCATCAATTTGAAGATTACTAATCTTAGCTTCCATTTTACATTTATTAGCACAATGGCCAAATTTACCACATTTGAAGCATTTAGGGCCAGATTTGTTAAAAAAAATTTCAACCAATTTCTTTTTATGTTTATATTCTTTTTCTTTAGGAATATAAGACCTTTTCTTCTTACGTTTATAGGTGGGTTTTTTGGAAACCTTTTTAGTCTTTTTAGAGACTTTACGAGTGGAGGTCCCCTGAGTATCAAAAGCAAATTACTCGCAAAACTCACCCAGCTCTTTCTTTCCCGAAAGATTTTGTTTCTTAAGTTGCCGCTGCAACTTAAGGTCATTGCAAAGAGAGAGACCCTCTTGAATGACAACACTTATGAGCTGACCATAAGTGTAACTTGAGTAAGGGATAGAGATGCCATCATTGGCTTCTCTCAACTTCTTACAAACTTTCTCAGCGAAGAAAGTGGGAAGTCCATCAATGAACTTGGCTTTCCAGTGCTCAGAGTTATCGTCGCTTCTCTGAGTAACCCTAGCAAGGAACACGTCCTTGTATCACCTAAACTGACTAAGAGTAGGACACCTAAGGTTTTGTAATAACTCTTTATTACGCTCAGTATGGTAATCTCCACTGCCAACAACGTGATGAATAATCACGAGCATGAGGGTGTAAACAGCATCCTGAGCTCACTGGTCTTGCATTTGTTCATCCTTCACAATTTTTACAGCAGTAAGAATCTCATTTCTCTGATGTTCGGTCAGAATATTTCCCCATCATCCTCTGATGGTACCAGTAAATCCTGCAGTGATCATTTGCACAATGTTATGATCAGGAGCATCATTATGCTTGCATATGGTGGAATACATAGACATTTGATGGATCATCTCATAAATCTGAGATTCAGATTTTCCATCCAGATTCCAATCATATATAGATTTACCGTGGAAAGTATTATGCATCACGGTGCTCTCTTCGAAGTGCAAATCCTTAGGGGTAGGCCTATGGTAGTAATTTCCATCCGGGCCAATATTATTACTATAAGTAATTTTATTAACCTCAGGTGGACGACCGAAAGAATGTTCAAATCCTTGAACATCTTTTAACGAGATATCTGATTCAGAATCAGAATTATTATGGGATAAAGTGTTAAGCTTTAACCCTTTGAGATCTTTCTCGATCTCTTTGAGTTGGGACATGAACTCAGTTTTGGTACCCATTTTAAAACCTTTAACATCAATAGGAGGTTGAATTATAGGTTTATTAAGACTTTTAGTAAAGTCTGGGGGAATCCTAACCGGGTTATGTGCCTGGAATTTCTCAATTCTATTGAGTTGTTTACCTATCGTATTAAGGATAAGGTTGGTGTAATTAACTTGTTTGGACAAGGGATTCAGATCTTTCTTATGCGCAAGAAGTCTATCATCAGTTTCTATCCTAAGAAAGGCACTAGCTTCTATGATAGGAGCGGCGCTACTCTGGCTGGTACTACCAGTTTCTATGGATAGGGGTTCAGTCGGAGGGTGAACAGCAGATATAATCTGTTTATTCATAGTGGTCCATTTAGTTTCATGTTTATCTTCAGTTTCAGGTTTATTTTCTGTTTCAAGAACAAAAATTTGCCTATCTTTAGTAAACAAAAGAAACCAAAAAGCAAAAGAAGTAACCAGTTGGTTCTCTTCCACCCATTTATAAAAAGCATTTTTATAAAATTCTAACATAGTTTTATCATACTTATTAAAGTACCAAGTCCTAAAACTATCCCATTCTGGTAAGTTAAACTCAGCACTTATCTCTTTCCTATTAATTGTAAAAACCATTCAAAGGAAGGGGGGTTAAAGTCTGACATTCATTTCAGACGGCATAGGGGATTCTCTGCGCTGAGAAGAATCTTTCTCCCCATAAATACCATGTGGTATTTGGTCATGGGTAAATGTGCCATGAACATTCATATCATCCTGATATGAAAGGTTTCGAGGGTTGTCTTCACAAACAGAGTGTCGTGAAGTGGATGGAGGATAGGTAACGAAAGGGGTTCTAGAAGAGTAACTCCTAGAGGATTGACACCTATCAAATTTCCTAAAGTTTAGGAAAACATTTCCATCTTGCTCCTCAATGATGTCTTCAACATCATGATTTTGACGAGGTTGAGGAGGAACAGCATTTTTTATAGCCCAAATCTCTGGTAAGTCAATTTCGTCCCAACTTATAGTTCTAGGTGTGTGAACATTAGAATCTATAAGGTGTGTGTCAATTAACACAGTTTTACCAAAAGGACTCAATTGCTTAATATTGGGAGCCATAGTATTCATTACCTTGTAATAAATCCTATAAATAATCCCAATAGTTTCCGATCCCGGAAGAAAGTAATAACCTTTGGTTTGAACCCTAAGACTCAAAGATTTACAAAGGTGCATATCGTTTAAAGACAAAGTTATATTTGGAACCACATCAAAATAAACTGGTCCATTACATAAACTAGTTTCAATTGCTCCCATTAAATATTATCTAAAATTAGTACACCTACCATCACGAAGTGTAGCTTGAAGACATGCATTCATACCAGAAAGGGTCAGGGGTTTAAAAGAAATTTGAATTAAACCAACATGAATAAAGTGATAATTTTTATCTTTTATATGATCTTTAAGATCATTCCATTTAAAGAGCTCGATAGTCTTATCTTGCTCGTTCAGACTAAGGGTTTGTTCCATAGTCTTAATAGCATATTTGCTAGGAAAGTTATACCAGTTTATATTATATATAACTTTAGGATGGACCTTAGGAATAGTCCACCTGTTCAGATCCTTTTGAACATCAAACTCGATCAAAGAAGATTTCTTCGTGAACTCTTGTGTTGTGTGTGTATCAATGGTGTGTGATTCCATTATACAGATGTTAATATTTAAAATAGTAATAACCCTATGATCTGGAATAGGAAAACATTATACAAATCAAAATTTTTATTTAAATGAAACAATATGCAAATCAAAATTCTAAACCTAAATGAAATTAATATTCAAATCGAAATTCTAGAGGGAAAACGGGGTAAGAAGTTGAAAATTCATGTTTCAATATTTAAATAATTTGAAACTAATCTCAACATAAAGTATATTTATAGCTTCAGGTCCAAATTATAAATAATTATTTGGAGAATTTATAATATTCATACCTCGTGGAGAATCAAAATTTTAAGTTTTAATTTATGGTATATTTTTGTTGGAACTTCAGTTCCAAATATTTTTAAAGAATATGAGAGCTTCAGACCATATATTTTAGTTAATTAGGAAAAAACTATATCCTAATTACAAATAATATTTTGTGAACTTTGACCATAATAATAATTATGAATCTTAATATCACGAATATAATTTTGTGTTGGGGGGGGGGGGGGGGGTCTCCTGGTCTACACTCTGTTAAATTAGACAATCAACACTTTAGGTTTGATTGTGATATATATTCTTTGACACTTTAGGCTAAAATAATTTAGGTATTCCACGTCCAAAAATTTGAACATAGAAAAGTTAAATTTTCATATTTGAATAATTAATGGGGAACTTCATGTCCCGATTTTAAATATTTATGGCAACTTCATATCACAACACTACATATTTAGGGACTTTGAAGGCATTGTCGGATTATAAAAACTGAGTTCATGTCCCAACTCAAAGAGATCGAGAAAGATCTCAAAGGGTTAAAGCTTAACACTTTATCCCATAATGATTCTGATTCTGAATCAGATATCTCGTTAAAAGATATTCAAGGATTTGAACTTTCTTTTGGTCGTCCACCTGAGGTTAATAAAATTACTTATAGTAATAATATTGGCCCGGCTAGAAATTACTACCATAGGCCTACCCCTCAGGATTTGCTCTTCGAAGAGAGCACCGTGATGCAGAATACTTTCCACGGTAAATCTATATATGATTGGAATCTGGATGGAAAATATGAATCTCAGATTTATGAAATGATCCATCAAATGTCTATGTATTCCACCATATTCAAGCATAATGATGCTCCTGATCATAGCATTGCGCAAATGATCACTGCAGGATTTACTGGTACCATCAGAGGATGGTGGGGAAATATTCTGACAGAACATCAGAGAAATGAGATTCTTACTGCTGTAAAAATTATCAAGGATGAACAAATGCAAGACCGGGGAGTTCAGGATACTGTTTACACCCTCATGCTCGCGATTATTCATCACTTTGTTGGCAGTGGAGATTACCAGGTTGAGCGTAATAGAGAGTTATTACAAAACCTTAGGTGTCCTACTCTTAGTCAGTTTAGGTGGTACAAGGACGTGTTCCTTGCTAGGGTTACTCAGAGAAGCGACGGCAACTCTGAGCACTGGAAAGCCAAGTTCATTGATGGCCTTCCCACTTTCTTCGCTGAGAAAGTTCGTAAGAAGTTGAGAGAAGACAATGATGGCATCTCTATCCCTTACTCAAGTTACACATATGGTCATCTCATAAGTGTTGTCATTCAAGATGGTCTCTCTCTTTCCAATGACCTTAATACTTAGAATAGTAATAACCCTATGATCTGGAATAGGAAAACAGTATGCAAATCAAAATTCTAAATTTAAAAGAAAGCATTATGCAAATCAAAATTCTAAATTTAAATGAAATTAATATTCAAATCGAAATTCTAGATTTAAATAAATATAATAAGCCAAATTAGAAATCACTTTTGATACCCAGTGGTCAACGATTTACTACGGGACTAAGCCTCAACGCCTCCCCGTCTAAGCGGAAACCCATTTACGCGACAAGTTACCAGTATATCACAACCAAATTTCTATTTCTCCTGATTAATAATATTTAAATTAGGATTTAAATGTGAATAGTAATTTTTTAAAGTAGGATTTTAATGTGAATAGTGATCATTTAAATTAGGATTTTAATGTGAATAGTAAATTACTATTCATGCCGGTGAATAGTAATCTTACTCATTCCGAAGAATAGTAACATTACTATTACGACGACAGTTGCTGACTGGTAAGGACATTAATGCTTAATCCATTCAATTGGATTATGGATTGGAGATGGTCGCATCTCTTGGTCAATGTATTACATTGGCAGTCTCTGTTATTAGAGACTTCTGAGTCACTAGAGTTTTGGATATGGTAAAGCTCATCATCGCTCTCAGAGGAGGAGTCCTCTTCATCCTCAGAGGAACTAGAATTAAGCAAGAGCTTGCTTAATTGGGACTTCAAATGCTCATCAGTTTGAAGATTGCTAATCTTAGCTTCCATTTTACATTTATTAGCATAATGGCCAAATTTACCACATTTGAACCATTTAGGGCCAAACTTGTTAAATTTCTTTTTAACCAATTTCTTTTTATGTTTATATTCTTTTTCTTTAGGAATATAAGCCCTTTTTCTTCTTACGTTTATAGGTGGGTTTTTTGGAAACCTTTTTAGTCTTTTTAGAGACTTTACGAGTGGAGGTCCCCTGAGTATCAAAAGCAGATTGCTCGCAAAACTCACCCAGCTCTTTCTTTCCTGAAAGATTTTGTTTCTTAAGTTTCAAGCCTTAATGTCCTTACCAGTCAGCAACAAAATATGATTGATGTCATCAATCAGGTTACTGACCCTGACATTAAGCTAAAATTGATTAAGTCTTGTTATGCCCAGGAAGAAATTATTCCTGATTCTTCTAGCTACCTTTCTAAAGAGTACAGCCTTAAGGAGGTACTCAATCGTTTAGAAAAGACAGGAGAATTTAACAATCCTGCGAGTCTTAATGATCTAAGACATGAAGTTAACACTTTAAAAAATGAGTTAAGACAACTTAAAATTCAGCACAATAACATGCATACTGAGATTGATAATCTCAAGAATGTTCAGAAACATTCTAATCCAGGAACTTCAAACACTACTCCTAATACTAAAGTTTCTTTGGATTATTTGGGTGTTATCAGCTGTGTACCAAGCCAAAAGTGGTACACTACTATCAACCTAGTGGTCAACAAGGAGTTTTCTCTTTGTAACATCATTTCCCTTGTTGATAGAAGGTGCTGATATGAATTGTATTCAGGAAGGAATTGTTCCTAGTGAATATTTTGAGAAGACTACTCAATCCCTGTTTAATGCTAGCGGAGATAGCATGGGCATCAAGTTTAAACTAACCAATGTTTCCATCTGTAACAAAGGAATTTGTTTAGATAGTACCTTTCTTCTTATTGGCGATTTATCTCAACGGATAATTTTAGGTACTCCTTTTTTATCTATGCTTATGCCTATTGATAAAATTGATTCTAGTGGTATATACACCACTATTAAAAACCAAAGAATGGTTTTTGACTTTATCACCCGTCCTGAGATTAAGAAAATTAATTCTTTGACTAATAATATTATTTTCAAAGAAAATCACCTTAATTTTCTGCAAAAGGAAATCTCTTTTCTAAACATTAAAAAGAGTTTAATGTCCCCTCATATCATGAGCAAAATTCAGGTTGTTAAAAATCAGTTAACATCGGAAATTTATAGTGATATTCCTAATGCTTTTTGGGACAGGAAAAAGCATATTATTTCCCTTCCTTATGAAAATGATGATGATGATGATACATCTATGACTTCTGTTTCAAAAGAGAATCCTTTCTTTTGCCTGGCGGGAGAATCCCAGAACCCAGAAGATGATGCTTTCATTGGTGACATGTTTGACACCAATATTCCCACTGAGCCAACGATGGAGGCTTTCTTCAACTCGCTGAGTTCAGCCTTTCCAACACAACGATTGGATAACTCTTCTCCTAACGCTGACGCGGATGGCCTAGATGATTTGAGATAGCTGGCCCACCTGGCCCATGTCGTCCCCAGAAAGATGCTCGCCGACGCATATGGACATGGCTCCCTACTTTCCTCTGTAGTGGTAGGACCCCCTGGTGACTCACAGACCCACTTGCAGTTGCCCGTGACTTTTATGGTCCCACTTGGCCCAGAAGCCGACGTTAGAAGACAAAAGACTTTGTCAGCCTTTCAACATGGAGGGCCCCTTTTCAGGAATTATTGATTCCATTTCTTTGTATAAATAGGGGGCTTCCCCTCTTCTTTATGTACGCTTAAACTTATCTCTCTCTCTCTCTCTCTCTTATTGTAATAAGCTTGAACATTCCGATCATATTCCGATGGACTCTTCCCTTTACTGTAAGTTTTAGTTTGTTTTAATTCTAGTTTGTATAAGTTTGTAATAATAAGTTTGTAATAATATTTCCGCATATTGATCCTCTACTTGTTGGTATCAGATCCATGATTGGCTAATTTGTGTGTTAGTATTTAGGTTAGTAATACAGATGATCTGAGATATGTCGTCGTAATAGTAATGTTACTATTCTTCGGAATGAGTAAGATTACTATTCACCGGCGTGAATAGTAATTTACTATTCACATTAAAATCCTAATTTAAATGATCACTATTCACATTAAAATCCTACTTTAAGTAATTACTATTCACATTTAAATCCTAATTTAAATAATATTAATCAGGAGAAATAGAAATCTGGTTGTGATATACTGGAAACTTGTCGCATAAATGGGTTGCCGTTTAGCCGGGGAGGCGTTGAGGCTTAGTCCCGTAGTAAATCGTTGACCACTGGGTATCAAAAGTGATTTCTAATTCGGCTTATTATTTTTATTTAAATCAAGAATTTCGATTTGAATATTAAGTTCATTTAAATTTAGAATTTTGATTTGCATAATGCTTTCTTTTAAATTTAGAATTTTGATTTGCATACTGTTTTCCTATTCCAGATCATAGGGTTATTACTATTCTAAATATTAACATCTGTTTAATGGAATCACACACCATTGATACACACACAACACAAGAGTTCACGAAGAACTCTTCTTTGATCGAGTTTGATGTTCAGAAGGATCTGAACAGGTGGACTATTCCTAAGGTCCATCCTAAAGTTATATATAATATAAACTGGTATAACTTTCGTAGCAAATATGCTATTAAGACTATGGAACAAACCCTTAGTCTGAACGAGCAAGATAAGACTATCGATATCTTTAAATGGGATGATCTTAAAGATCATATAAAGGATAAAAATTATCACTTTATTCATGTTGGTTTAATTCAAATTACTTTTAAACCCCTGACCCTTTCTGGTATGAATGCATGTCTTCAAGCTACACTTCGTGATGGTAGGTGTACTAATTTTAGACAATCTTTAATGGGATCAATTGAAACTAGTTTATGTAATGGACCATTTTATTTTGATGTGTTTCCAAATATAACTTTGTCTTTAACCGATATGCACCTTTGTAAATCTTTGAGTCTTAGGGTTCAAACCAAAGGTTATAACTTTTTTCCGAGATCGGAAACTATTGGGATTATTTATAGGATTTATTACAAGGTAATGAATACTATGGCTCCCAATATTAAGCAATTGAGTCCTTTTGGTAAAACTGTGTTAATTGACACACACCTTATAGATTCTAATGTTCACACACCTAGGACTATAAGTTGGGACGAAATTGACTTCCCAGAGACTTGGGCTATAAAAAATGTTGTTCCTCCTCAACCTCGTCAAAATCATGATGTTGAAGACATCATTGAGGAGCAAGATGGAAATGTTTTCCATAACTTTAGGAAATTTGATAGGTGTCAATCCTCTAGGATTTACTCTTCTAGAACCCCTTTCGTTACCTATCCTCCATCCACTTCACAACACTCTGTTTGTGAAGACAACCCTCGAAACCTTTCATATCAGGATGATATGAATGTTCATGGCACATTTACCCATGACCAAATACCACATGGTATTTATGAGAAGAAAGATTCTTCTCAGCGCAGGGAATCTCCTACGCCGTCTGAAATGAATGTCAGACTTTAACCCCCCTTCTTTTTAATGGTTTTTACAATTAATAGGAAAGAGATAAGTGCTGAGTTTAACTTACCAGAATGGGATAGTTTTAGGACTTTGTACTTTAATAAGTATGATAAAACTATGTTAGAATTTCATAAAAATGCTTTTTATAAATGGGTGTGGTTACTTCTTTTTCTTTTTTGTTTTTTTTTTTTTACTAAATATAGGCAAATTTTTGTTCTTGAAATAGAAAATA
Source organism: Sambucus nigra (assembly GCA_949130495.1). Classification (NCBI taxonomy): domain Eukaryota; kingdom Viridiplantae; phylum Streptophyta; class Magnoliopsida; order Dipsacales; family Adoxaceae; genus Sambucus; species Sambucus nigra. The sequence continues at coordinate 217,800,801 of OX422224.1, read as the reverse complement.
AACCTAAAACTAGAGATAAACTTGAAACTAAATGGACCACTCTGAATAAACAGATTATATATGTTGTTCACCCTCCGACTGAACCCCTATCCATAGAAATTGGTAGTACCAGCCAGAGTAGCGCCGCTCCTATCATAGAAGCTAGTGCCTTTCTTAGGATAGAAACTGATGACAGACTTCTCGCGCATAAGAAAGATCTAAATCCCTTGTCCAAACAAGCTAATTACACCAACCTTATCCTTAATACGATAGGTAAACAACTCAATAGAATTGAGAAATCCCAGGCACATAACCCGGTTAGGATTCCCCCAGACTTTACTAAAAGTCTTAATAAACCTATAATTCAACCTCCTATTGATGTTAAAGGTTTTAAAATGGGTACCAAAACTGAGTTCATGTCCCAACTCAAAGAGATCGAGAAAGATCTCAAAGGGTTAAAGCTTAACACTTTATCCCATAATAATTCTGATTCTGAATCAGATATCTCGTTAAAAGATGTTTAAGGATTTGAACTTTCTTTCGGTCGTCCACCTGAGGTTAATAAAATTACTTATAGTAATAATATTGGCCCGGCTGGAAATTACTACCATAGGCCTACCCCTCAGGATTTGCTCTTCGAAGAGAGCACCGTGATGCAGAATACTTTCCATGGTAAATCTATATATGATTGGAATCTGGATGGAAAATCTGAATCTCATATTTATGAGATGATCCATCAAATGTCTATGTATTCCACCATATGCAAGCATAATGATGCTCCTGATCATAGCATTGCGCAAATGTCTATGTATTCCACCATATGCAGGCATACTTGGCACATTATATTTTTCTTTTCATTCCATTATTCTTTTAGGACTTTGGACCACTTATTTCTTTTAGGTCCAAGCAAATGCTGGCTTACTCACAAAGGATGATATTTCCTTTCAGATCCCTTCCCCGTGCACATTCATATAATAATTTTTTTTCATATCACTCAAATATCACGTGCAACGAATTTTAACATGCAATAGTCCTCCTAGATCACATAATATGTAGATGACTGGATTAGTAGGAGAACACCTCACAAAGCTCAAATATAACATGTGAAGTTAAGATTCAAAAATCTCGTGCATGTGTGAATTGAGGCATATAAAAATAGAATCCATTTAAGCAACACAAAATCCACCTACTCCATGTAAGCATGGTAAAGAACATTTTAAGGATTGACAATCTTAACCAAAAGTTCTAGCCACATGGGAGTAATAAATAAGGGATTCAAACACAAGTATATACCACATAAAGTGTGTCAAACTAAAATACAAAAAAAAATCTTTTGGAGTTTTTGAAATTTTTAACCAAGAAAACAAAAATATTTACTCAAAAGACAAACAAGATCTTGTTATATTTTCATTTAATGCAAAATAAAATGAAAGAACTATAATACAAAAGATAAACAAAAATCATAATTCTAGCATGAGATATGTGATAAAGAAATGACAAGAAAATGACTAAACAAGCATACAATTAGCATGATAAAATAACATGAAGCGTAAAAGCTAAAGTATACAAACAACTAACACAATCAACCTTTGGATTTAGCAAGGGAGGTGTCATGTGAAAGTAAATGAGAATCAAAAATTCTATTTTGTAAAGCTACCAAATCATATCTCCTAACCCAAACTAATGATGAATTACGATCTCGGGATATAGGAATCTTGTCTACCTCGGGTGCCTTACTATGTGATTTTCTAGAAATTCTTTTAAGATAAAAAAATTCTTAATATGACCTTTTCGACCACAGTGTGAACAAATAAATACACGTCAAAATTTGGTACCTAAGGATTGATCTCTAAAGGATTTCGTAGGTGATTCTCCTAAAACATTGGTTTTGGCTTTATGAGTTGACTCATTACAAGTATCGAAGTCTAAACCACATGTGTCATTTTTAATTTGGACCGTTCCTAATAATTTATCTAATTTCTCCGAACGACACTCCAAATCAATTTTGACTTTACTAGAGTCTTTTAATTTATTTTCTAAATCTAAAATGTGAGACTCTAATGAAACATTTCTCTCTTCAAACGCAAGAAGCTCCTTTTTCAAGGATTCTATTAAACCTCTGAGGCTATCTCTTTCGCCTTCTACATATTCAAGCTTCTCACGAAGAGCGCTCTCACGTGTCCTAAGGTCATCAACCAATGCACTTTCAACTATGACCTTGGCACACTCTCTTAAACTAGCTTCTAACTTCAAATTTGATCTTTTTAATTTAATAGATTCTTCATATAATTCTTGAAATGCAAATTAAAGTTCACTCTCATCAACCTTCTCATCACTTTCACTCTCTCTCTCTCTCTTCTCCACTCTCACTACCATCATATTTTTTAGCTTCACAAACAAAGGCCTCATAAGTGTCATGTATTCGTATATATTCATGGGAAGATTCCTTATCTATGCTCACATGACTTGCCATGAACGCGAAAAAGTTGCGCTCAATGGGAGAATTTTTTCCCTTTTCCTTATCACTATCACTAAGGGTGGCATTATATGAAATAGGTTGTTTACCCTCTTTCCTTAGTTTAGTGGGGCATCCAAAAGCCCTATGGCCATAACACTCACAACCGTAACACCTATTAGACTCATCCCCATTTAAATTTTCATTAAAAGTTTTAGGGATCTTTTCGACTTTATCATGCTTAGATTTTCAAATTTTTTAAAATCATTTTTAAATTTATCTTTGTTAAATTTAAGAAATTTATGAAACTTTCTAGCAGACATAGCCATATCTTCCGATCACTATCACTTTCACTCTATACTACTTATTTTTCCTCCTTTCGGAGTTTCAAAGCAATGCCCTTATCTATTTTCTTTTGTGTTTTGGAGGGAAACATGTCTAGTTCATAGGTTTGTAAATCCACTACGAGCTCTTCTAATTTCGTAGAAGCTAAAGTGGGTAAAGAATTTAACACGGTCACCTTAACAATAAATCTTTCGGGTAGGGACCTTAAAATTTTCTTTACTACTCGATCGTCGGGTATTTTCTCTCCCAAATATAAAGATGAATTAACTATATCGAAAAGTTTGGTATAAAATTCATCAAATATTTCTTTTTCATTCATTTTGATGGTTTCAAATTGAGTGGTGAGGTTTTGAAGTTTAGAATTTTTTATGACACTAGTTCCTTCGTGAGTGAGTTGTAAAATATCCCAAGCTTCTTTAGCGGTTTCACACGTCATAATGCATCATAATTCATCCGGTGTGACCGCGCTAAACAAGGCATTTAAACCTCGGGAATTAAAATTTTCAAGTTTAAATTAATTCTCATTCCATCAATCTATGGGTTTTAGAACACATACATTATCTACCAAATGTTAGGGTGGGGACCACCCGTTAACAACTGACAACCAAATCCTCTCATTGATAGATTTTATTGTCGATTTCATACGCGCTTTTCAATACACGTAATTGAAACCATTGAAAATAGGAAATTTTGAGAATGGAAAAAATTCCATTTTTAACCAAAAATATAAAAAGGACCTTAACGCAATATATTAGTGCTCCAGCTCTGATACCACTTGTTGGTAAAGTTGACCCCTAATTTTAAAATCAATTTCCTTTTAAATGCGGAATAAAGATGGTTCAACACAACAATTTAATTTTCCAAATTTTATTCGATTTGCTTTTCTTATAAAGATGAAAAATTAAATTAAACATAAATTTTAATTTCTAAAAACAAAATTAAAATTAAACCTAAGTGAGTGAATTATGGTGAACACACGCATAAAAAAAATCACACAAACCAATATTAGGTTTCTCACAAACAAAACTAACACATGAAGTTAACTATGAGAAATTTACTTTTAGCCCAAAATTAATTTAACACAAGTCCTAAAATTTGCCTACATAATATTTTCAATATTACCAAATTAGGCCAAACCAAATTTTTGCAAATATAAATTACCGACTTGAATTAAATCAACTTAATTTTCACCCAAACATATTTTAGCACCAAATTAAACAAGATTGCGAATCAAATAATATTTTATCTTTTAATCCTAAGCATACGTTCTAGGTGATTTGCAAGATAAAATAAATTCACAACCACTACGCCGCGATGTACGAGGAAAAACCCACAATAGGAAAAAACCTCGGACGACCCTAGACTTAAGTCCACTAAGTACGGAATTTTACAAATACAAGATAGATGACTTACATAACTCGACTAGACTCCTTTCAAGCCCCTGACGCGTCTTCTTGTTCCAACCTCTGCTTAATCGACAATCCCAGAATCCACCGAAATCTTGGAATCCAGTAATGAAGCTTTAGGAACCCATCAACCACACACGGTGCCTTTCACCGTATGAGAACGCCACAGCCAAAACCAAACTTCTTCTTCTTTGAGGGATGTATTTGTAAATCCAAGCGAAATCTTCAATTCAGTAGAGTAAAACCCGATGTCAAACAAACTCCAAAAAATATATATCTGTGGTACTTGGAATAAACTAATATAGGTGTAAACAAAAAGTGTTTAAAAATAATTTTCTTGAAAAACAAACATTCAAAACTTGAAACTTTTCATGGAGGGAATTAAGCTCTCAAAACTCTCTCTTAGAAATTGTAGAAGATGAAAAAGTTACCTTGAAAAGGTTGGTTCCCACACTTATTAATTCTAGAAAAATTAGTGGGAACAAAAAAGTGGGATAGTGGAGAAAACTGTCAAAAAGTTTTCCCGTCAAAAATCTCATTCGAATGAAATTTTCGTTCGAACGACCTATCTAACGATGTTCCAGAGGCCAATTGGGAAAAGCCGTTGGCAAACTCGTTCGAACGACGTTCTCATTCGAACGACAATATCGATTGATCTGACAGAAGGTTCATATTTCGATTTTAAGCCCAAGAAGTTTAATTTAAATAAACATTACACATATTAAAATTATTCCAAGTCTCCTACAAATATATAAAAGCATTTATGCCTATGGAGACTTAAAATGTGATGTTGATGATGTGAAACGTAGCACGAAAACTCGGCAATGATGTTCTCTTGAAAAGCAAGGTCGCAACGTCTTCAACTTTAACATGTCATAGGCTTGAAGGATACACAAGAACTCTATCCTATGACTCAAGTGTTTTTATCCGAAATTGAGCTAATACTACATTAAGACTCAATCGAAGACTTGTGTCTTTATAACGAGGAACCCAATGTAGAAGAGGGTTTGGACAAGGAATCCTTATCATTTATAAATGCTGACAAGGAACCCTCACTAATCGTATTAATCAACGAGGAACCCTGGGGTGTTTTAGCCCCAAAACCTATCCCTCTGTCAATAAAAGATGAACTAGACTCAAGTCCTACTCCCTCAAACGAAGGACCCTTGATAGTAAGGGCTTCAGAAGAGGAGACCTTTGATCGTGAGGAACCTAAAGTGACATGAACGACGAAGAGCAAGCCATTAGACGTTGTTGCAGAGGTAGGGCCTTGAGCGGTGGCTATAGTGGTGGTTTCAGTGGATAACGCCATCGAGACAGTGATAGAAATGGGTAAAGAGCCTATGACGATGGTAATGACAGTGGTGATGATGGAAGTAGAGGTGTTTGATGATGATGAAGCCATTTTTTGTGTGATTTTTTTTGAAAAAAACTTGAAAGAAACTTATTCAGGTTCTCTCTCACAATAAATCTCAACTCTCAGTGAATGTTTTGTGAACTTTGTAAAAATGAAAGCTTTTATTAAAAAAAAAGGTCTCTTAATGGAACTAAGAGGACATATGGGAAAATCAAAAGGTTAGCAGAACTTAACCCAAATGATTGGAAGATATTTCCCATGTTGACATGTGGCTCCTCGAGACTCCAAAACCTATAATGAAGGGACAGTACATTAAATAACCCTAGAGGTAATGGTGGAGAAACCAAAGGGTCCCTCAAATCTAAAAAGTATATTTTTGGTATGAAAATCCTTTTGGTCTGACCAGCATAAAAGACTTTGCATGATGGGCTAATATAGAGGGGTGTTTAGGCCTTATCACAATATTTGGATAAGGGACCCTCCAATCCCTCCTGCAAGCAGTTCAAAGAAGTATTTGGGTGAGGGACCCCTATAGACCCTTCTTTCAAGTTCCAGATGAGTTTGGGTGAGGGACCCCTCTAGTCCCTCCTTCTAAGTTCCAGATGAGTTTGGGCGAAGGTAGGACCTTCTTCCAAGTTCCATATGAGTTTGGGAGAGGGACCCTTCCATCCCTTCCTTCCAAGTTCCAAGATGAGTTTTGGGTGAGGGACCCCCTCTATCCCCCCTTCTAGTTCCAGATGAGTTTTGGGCGAGGGACCCTTCTATCCCCTCCCTACAATTCTAAAAGAGTCCAAGATTGAGGGACCCTTTTGCCAGTACCAGCAAAAATGTAAAATCTAGTGAGGAAGCCCCCAATAAAGGACACCTCTAAAAAATGTTCAAACAATATTTTTTTCATAGAGAGAGGGTCTAAGTAGTGACCTGAAGAGAAAAATAAGCTAGGATGAGAGGTCTGCAACGAGTAGCCCCTCATCATGAGAAAAGTTATTCTTTTAGAAAACAAAGGTACTAACACCTACTTTATTATACAGGTAGCCTTGTTAAGCAGACAGGGCTCAAGTGGGCCAGATGGTATCTCCTAAGAGTTTTGATTTGGTGGTTATGGAATAAGGTTTATTGAGCAAATCCCAATCACTTAGAACTTTAAGATTAAGAGAATACTAGTAGAAAGACCCTAAAGGTCACCTAGTCATAATAGAAGTGAGATAAATGATTTTAAAGGAGGTGGTCCTTAACTCCCCCTCTAAAATTTACAAAGTCTGTACCACAAGTTACCATTTTAAATATCCAAATCAGATATTTTCTCTCCATTAGGATACATATTTGGTTTTTGACTTTGGTTCACACCAGGTGTCGTTTGTCAAAGGGACCAGGTAGCTGTAGACCTAGGAGGGACAAAGGGTACATTGTAGACCTTGTCCCTTTAAGTTGTCCCTCTTGATTTTAGCGCCCAAAAGGCCGAAAATAGCCGTATGTTCACCTATAAATAGGACCATTAGTGAGGTTAAAATCATATCAAAAACTCATGCCTAACCATTATTCTATCAAAATCACACCAGACTACCTAGTATTCTCTCCCTACTCTCTCTCTCTCTCTCTCTCTCTACGTGCTAAATGCCTATTTCTTCACTCCCACACTGACAGCCATCATTCTCAAGAGATTATCATGAGTAAAGTTACTATTATTTCTTATGTAGATCATCCTCTTATGGGGACTGTTCTAGTTTTGACTCTATTTTTACCAGAAAAAGAAGGATTTTTCAGGAGCTTATCTTAAAACATCTAAAGACCTTGAAGGCAGGGTCTATTGGAGTGGGTCACGCCTCACCCATTTTAGTATCTTACCAGACCCCAGTCACACTACCGTCTTACAATATTGATCCTTTCAAAGGGTGATCTTCTTAATTAGTTTTGACTCAATATGCATTTGTGTTGAGATCTCTACCTAGGAATTCTGCTCGGCACATGCGGAACCTTGTATACTAACCCTGGATCTGGTAGACCCTTCTCAACGATCTCTCAATCTGGAGGGTTCCCTTTAATAGCCTCTACTTTCTCGAGTACCTAAGCAATCGAAAGAAGAGTCTTTGCTTAGCCTTTTTAAGACTCTCAATCATTCTGGAGTGAGAAAATAGTTGTCATAGTAATTAGTAGATCTGAGTGAAGAGGTTAGCCCGAGACAGAATGATCAGTCTTATGAAGATCTAGAATATCTGGACCTTCTTCTATCATTTCTAGGAGGTGGGCGGTATTTCCCTCATATAGGATGGGGCAACATCGAATATGACTTGAAGCATTTGAGTAAGTTGCCTCATAAATTCCTACATTGCCTCCTATCCTTTGGTAATTTTGAATAGAATTCCCTATAAGTTTCCCATACCAAGAGAAGCGGAAGGACTAAGAGCATTACCTCCAGCAAGATTACTTTTTTGGATATCCGTCATATTTCAAGGATATGAAAAATGGGTTGTGAAAGAATCAAGTAATAAACAATAATGACTTATCATTCCCACAGACGACAACAATCTGTTGATGCTTATATTTGGATGATTGGTCTCAACCCTTAGTTACCAAATTTATCACCACAGATAATAGAAAAATGAAAATATAAAGAAAGACACTAGAGATTTTTACGTGGTTCAGCTCAGGAATGGAGCCTACATCCACATGGAAATAGTATTTAGAGTTTTTTTCCATTTCCTATTTACAATCCAAAGGCTTAGCATAAAGCTGGTATGTTCATGCATGTGTCCCTCAGTTGGGGGGAATGGTTTATGTATAGTAAGTGGAAACTCAAGAGGGGGAATGCTTTTATAGCTTCAAGCATTTACATCTTTACATAGTAAGATGCAGTTGGAAATATGTCATCATGTTCATCATGACTATTGAGTATCCCACGTGTGTCTAATGGTTCAACTTCTTGGCTCTAGTCAATCGAGCAGCTGATCAGAGGGTACCTAGGATGACCAATTTTCATCCATTGTGGAAAGCTTCGGGATGATGTTGATAGGTGTCACAGTTTTATTGGTCCAGGTGGCTTAATATTTATAGGATACAACAATGTAAATGGTAGAGGGAATACTTATGTCGCAGGTCCTTAGGGAGGGGCTCGGGCATTTATCCCATGTTTTTTATTATACTTAGCCTTGAATAAAATATGGGTGACCATGACCTTTTAGTTTTCATGGAGTAGGTTCCACATTTATTTTAGTAGGCTTAGATGTGGAATGTACTCGATTGGATCATATTTAGTCTCTAGCTTAGCTTCCCAGACGGGGCCTCTTTGGTCAATGTGGACTCTCCACCTCTCTTCCTCGTATAGTAGTTGGTATTGAACTTAGTACTTCCAGGTAATATTATCATAGTACCTAAGTTATTTGTCTCTTTCACTCACCTGTACTAGTGGGATAGGATATCAAATCATCCTGTCTGGTAACTGGCGGAAGTGGCGCTCCTATTGTTTCTTAAAGAGATGGCTGAGAATGTGTTTGAAGTAGTGGTCGAGTAGGTACAAATATTATCACCTGAATCTGTGAAGGAAAATGGATTTGTTTCAAAGGTTTATCCTCCCCATCCAGAGTACTCAATTGGTATTGTGAAGATGATATACTCGGTTGCTTGATAAGCTTCACCATATATCTCCCCCTATTTGACCAAGAGATTTATATCTTCCAAGGATGGAGTGAGGAGTATCGGTTCTCATTAGAGCATGAAATAAGTTGTCTAGAGTAAGTTCGGGTTGCAATGGTTGGTTTGTAGGATCTGTATATCCATGATGAATAGTGTTATATGGTCAATGGTGGGTTTATTTTGAGCAATGATTATTATGGCGGGCGATGGCACTCATCCTTGGTTTGCAATAAATGGGGACTATTAGGAAGTATGGGTTGATGTTTGGGAAAGAAATGTGAGGCTCCCGAAATTAATTAGTTCTCAGATAATGAATCTCAAGGCCCAATAATTATCTGTAATGTGGCAGGAACCCTTATGGAACTCACAATATGAGTCACTCTACCAGTTCTTAATAGGTAAGGTAGAGCTAGTCTAGGATTGAGAGACTTTAGGCAACTATCCAACTTCAATTCGGTAAAGATCTGATTGAGGGGGCTGGGAGATCGGTGAGGTTCCTTTATCGATCCTGAAACTCTTTAGGAGATCGTACTACTCGATAGTTTCTTAGAAAGGTTCCTTGTTGAAAAGGTGAAGCGATAGATCCCATAGCTTGGAAAGTGTTGGTAATCGGGCATTGTTCTGGTTATGGGATGATTATAAGGGTTGTGATGTGAGTGATAGACGCTGCTAGTTAGTTCTTGTGGGAAGATAACTTATTTCTAGCTCTAAGAGGTTAGTCGGTATATTTGGTACCTTTGGAGTCTAAACATTATTCGATCTTACACCCTATGTGGTTTAGGTAATTGAAATATGAGATCCAGGTGAGCCTGAGTTTGTGCTATACCTCTTTTTGGAGATTCCACATCACAATCTCAATCTGATTGTTTTCCAAAGGGTGATGCCCCTTAGCTAGTGAAGTTCACGCGCTTGGTGATGCCCCTGGCTAGTGAATGCAGGGTGGATATAGTCCTAGGCCATATGTGGGGTTTTTATATGTTTTCTGCGCTGGTGAGGGGATTTCGGGTGTGGTCCTGACTCTCCCGCAGGCATATGGCCGCTTCCCGACGTATCGCGATAGGTGCCCAGGTTGTCTTGTATAGATAGGCCCTGGAAGATGATGGTCATTTAGGGGGGCGCCCAGTGGGTAAACTCGGAGGGGAGGTCTTAGAATCATTATATTTATGAGAATATAACTTTTCTGCATCAAGTGGGACTTGATGGTTATATGCCATAAAGAGCATGGATACGTTCCATAAAGAGCAAGGGATTGAGATTAATGTGCCATAAAGAGCACTTGATACTAATGGTATTCCTATTAAGGAATGGAAAGACAATTAACTATGGAAGTTAATAAGTGGTTTTATTCCTATTAAGGAATATAAAAGATAATGGAAATTTGATGAATGAGGAAAGGTTTTAAATCTAAGTTATTTACTTTTCTTTCTTTTATGTAAATGACATTTCATTTTATCATTTAGTTAAATTGTAATGTAAGTTTATCATCCTTATCATTCTTGCATAATTGTTCATTTCTATCATGCTTTTTATTTCTTCTGGTGATCATATAGAACCCGGCCCTGACAAATTTACATTCCTTGTTGTGTATATGATTGTATCTGCTCAGGTGCTCCACCGCAAGGACACCCATTTTGATGTTCCCATTCCTTTGCTTTCGACGAGCTGTAAGATTTTGCGAGTTATTATAGGACATTGTATTAGATGTTTTCTTCTTTGTGATGAAGATATGATCGGGTCTTTTCATCGGGCGTGTGGCCCAAACTTTTGTATTTGTTTAATGAATGTAATTAGTAAGATATTAAATTTTTGTACTTCGTTGTATGTTGTTGTGGATCAACAGCCTATTCGGTCCTTTTGTATACATTCGTCTTAGTTGTATTATATATATATTCTTGTGATATTCCACTTGCTTATCGATTGGGTTGTTTAAATTTAATTTTCTTAACTGGATTTCAATTTCTAAACTTTTTGGCAACTCGTTTTCTGATTTATTGGGTGGTTTTCCCGTATACTCAGTTTGTTTTTGTTGATGCTGAGAATGATATCCATCCATGATTCCTGTTATGTTTGAGTATCGGGCTGGCCACCCCTTATATCGGATCGCGGGTTGTCACAGATGGTATCAGAGCATCAGGTTCTAGAGTCTTTAGGATCTATGTGGATTCATCACGTTCTATCGTAGCGTTCTTTGATATAGAGCCTAATGTTAGGACTGTGTAGTTGTCTATGTTTGCGATCTTCTGCGAGATAGATAGTTTCAAATAGTATTTTAACTCTATTGTTTCTTCATCTCAAATGCCACCTAGAGAGGTCGCCCAGCGAGACGTAATAGGGTTGTAGAAGAGGAGGTAGATTCTCCACCGCCGTCATAAGGGACCATTAATGTTGTGGATATAGCAAACATAGTATCTCAAGCAGTTAACACCGCCATGATCGCAGTGGTCCAACAATTGCCAGGGACTCATGATGTTTAAGCTCCTATGGGACCTTCTCGGTGGGAAAAGGGTTTGGGAGTCCTTTCTAAAGGGAAATTCCCCGGAATTCGAGGGAGGCGCGGATGATATAAAAGCCAAATACATGGAAAGAGAACAGACAATGCCACCTTATAATGATGGAATGTAGCGAGGAGAGAAATAAGTCTTTGCCACTTTTAAGCTTGTCGGATCTGCGTTATACTGGTGGGAGATAATGACCACACCAGAGCAGAAAGACACAATGACGATCACTGAGTTCTGGGCTTTGTTCAATCGTGAGTACGTTCCTCCCGCAGTTAATAGGGAGATGAGAAAGGAGTTCCAGGATGTTGTGCAAGGAGAGAGATCTGTGGCGGAATATGTAGAGGAGTTTACACGGTTGGTGAGTTTTGTCCCGGATGAAGTAGCTCCGGAAGATAGGAAGATCTCAAAGTTTATGTGAGGTCTAAACTGGCAACAATTGTTGGGTAATCCAGCTTTACAAACCTTTGGTGAGGTTATGAATACAGCCTCACCCCATTGCCATGAGCATCGGTTATATACACCGGGTAGCAAGAAAGCTACTGTCGTGGTGAAATCAGGAAAGCTTGGAGAACATAGGATTGGAGGAGGAGCATTTCCCTCATCCCAACCTTCGGGTAGTAAGTAGAAAGAGAGGGACCCTCGACAAGGGGTTTCGTCTAAGAGACAACATTTGGAGGGTTTATTGCGAGTGGCAATAACATTAGGCACAGTAAGGGTGCTTCACAACATGTAGGTCGGGGTGATCATGGAGGTAAAGGCCATCTGGGCCAAGGCACCTCCCAGTTTAGAAATAACGGGGTATCGAGGTCGAGAGGATATTAAGGGACGGTGCTTCCTATGTGGGAAGGCAGGTCACTTCGATGGAGTGTCCTTAATGGATTAAGGATCAGTTTCCTTGGACTCCGCAGCATCCATACATTCAGTTTCCACCTCAGGTACCTAATCCAGTTATTTCCATGCAGCAGGGATAGTTACTGCATGGGAGAGTTTATCAAATTTAGGAGGCTATACTTCCTCCAGCTTCGTTAGCACCGCCCGCTATTAAGGGTAAGTTTTTATTTCAGAGGTACATGAGTTATGTGTTATTCGATGTCGGTGTTACGCGCTCATTTATTTTATGACCTCTTCTCAGACTACAGATTTGCTAAGATCTGCTAAGAGTATTTTTACTAGAGATGAGTTTTTTATGAGTGTTGGTTCGCTCAATTCCTTGTTTGTAAACATATAGGGATTTCCTGTGGTACTTTGTGCTTTGAGGCCGATTTACTCGTCCTTGACATGGTCGGGTATGATGTGATTGGTATGCCTTACCTCCACGACCGACAAAGTTGAGTAATAGCGTATAGGAGGGGTTCCTTGTTTGGATTCCGCTTTTGTGGGACGCTCCACGCGTGAACCTCGACGATGTTGGAAGTGGAGAGATGTTGTTGTTTCTTCTTTTAGTCAATTTCATTTTATTTTTGTTGGTTAAGAGTTGGGTGGAAAGGTTTAGCCGAGAATCATGTAGAAGAGTGATTAATGGCTATTAAAGTGCGAAATAGAAGCACTGTATACAGTTCTCTCCTCTGAACGAAGCGAGGGAAACTGGGATGCGAAGTCGAATTTAGAATTCGGGTTATGCCTTGATAAGAAGGTTATTTAAAAAGGTATATATATATATATATATATATATATATATATATATATTGTGGGGTATATAATTATAAGGCTTTATGAAAAGTGAATGTTTGATTTGTTAAATATTCAGTTATTTAAATGGTTATGTATATAAGTAGAATCTTTTCGGCCCCGAACATGTGTCTTAGACCTGTATATCTTGATGACCAACAATGCGAGGTAGTAGTGTAATGGGAGGGTTCCTTGTTTGGATTTCACTTCGGCGAGACGTACCACGCACGAAACCGAACAAATGTCGGGAGTTGAGAAAGGTCTTGGGCACTAGGGATTTACTTAGTACTATGCGTATACGACTTAGATAGGATATAGGTAGGTATACCTTAGGGTTGTTTAGACCTAAGGCCTTTAGTTTTTTTGGCGTTAGTTTAGGAAGGTTGTCGGGAGTTGACCACGAATAAGTTGTGTGTTAACTCTAAGAGGGATTGGTTCCCTAGTAATGAGAAGTGGGAGATTTCGAGAGGTTTGGTAGATAAGGCCGAAGGTGATGAGGCCTCTCGTAGTAGAGTGTTACATGGATAACGTATCTTTTGGGGAGCTAAAAAGGTGAATTGACTCTCACTCCTGACCTCATGTTGTTAAGCTCGAGGGTGAATTCCGTTAACAAGTCTCTGCCAGAATGGGAAGTAATAATACTGAAGCATTGACCTATTGTTTATGCGCCTCATAAGTTTAAACTTGTGGGAAGTATTATCCTATGCTTGAATTAAAATTCATCGTGGGGGTGATCGTCGTATGGGAAAGAAGGTACTACTTCCTGGGCAGAATTTAGTCTTTCGTGCGAGCAACATTTCGTTGCAAGATGTCGTAGGAGAGACAAGGGTGGTTAAGACCACATATACAAGTTGTTGATTGAGGGAACAAAACCCTTCTCTATTGACTTTGAGGGTGGGGTGCGTTTCCATAAGAGAATTTTTGTCCCGGATGAGAAGGACTTAAGAAAGGCATAAATGGTGGAATCTCACGGTTCTAAGGCTGCGATGCATCAGGGCAACGACTTATGTGTCAAGTTGTGCGCTGCCAGTATTGGTGGCCGGGCATGAAGAGGTTGTTGGACTGCATGGGGTGCCCTTGATTATAGTTTCCGACTGAAACAAGATTTTTATTTCTCACTTTTGGCAAGTTTCCAAAGCCATGGAAATCAAATTGTGGTTAAGCACTTCTTATCATCCTCCACAGACAGCCAGACCAAAAAGGGTAAACCACATGTTGGAGAATGTGCTCCTTATGTGTGTGCTTGACTTTAAGAGTAGTCGGGAACAGTGTCTCCCACTAGTTTGATTCGCTTGTAATGATTTGTATCGATTCACTATTGGGATGGCGCTTTATAAAGCCTTGCATGGTAGGCATTGTGAACATCCTGCTTGTTGGTTAGAGGTGTGAGATGATAAGTCTTTCGGACCTGGAATGATCCGAGATACTTCTTCGAAAATTGAGCTCATTCGGAATCGCATTCGTATAACCAAGATCAACAAATGAGCTAAGTCGATGCGAGGAAAAGGCATGTGGAGATTGAGGTCTATAGACCAAGTGTTGGTGCGAGTATCGCCTATGAAGGGCATTAAGCATTTCGAGTAGAAAAGGAAAACTTGTACCACGTTACCTTGGACCTTTCCTATATATGTTAAGGTGGGTCCGGTAGCCTATTAACTTGCTTTACCGAAACATTTGCAGCAAGTTCATGACGTGTTCCATATCTCTCATGTAAAGTAGTACAAGAGATGTGATGCTGCCCTTAGGCACAATTCTTTCGAAAATATTGAGTTGCAACTTGACGTTTCTTATGAGGAATAGTCGGTTGCTATTTTAGAGCGTGGGAAGTGACGATTGAAACCACCGGTAGTACCTTTGGTTATGGTGCAATGTAGTCATCTTAGTGTCGAGGAGTCGACATGTGCTCGCGGGGATGACATGCGGGAAAGGTATCCGCATTTCTTCTTGCGAGGTATGCCTGAATTTTGGGGGCAAAATTCCCACATAAGGGGGGGAGTATGTAACAACTCTCACGTTTGATAGCCTATTTTATATTGATTTACTATATGTAGTAGTTAATTATAAAATGATGGATGTTGAGTAAATATTAATTTAATATGAGAAAGGTTAATATTTACTGAAATGTTGTATGATTACCTGATGAGTAGGTAAAAATATCCATGTGGTGATTTATGGTGTCATAAGATATAAAATGACATTTTTGTTTAATGAGAAACCGGAACTTAAAATGAGTTATAAAATTTCCAAATGATAATTTGGAGGGTGTAGTTAGTCCCGGTAGGTGCGAGACAGTCAAAATAAGTGCCATATTGCATTTTGGTATTTTGGGCACTTTTTACTGGTTATAGCTTAAATGTGTAGTTGCGATTTATTATATCGCGTATTGATAATTTAAAAGGGCTTTTAGACATAAGCCACGTTTTATTTTTCCCAACCCCATTTCTATTCTTCCATTTTACACAATTGAACCCTAGAGAGAGTAGAGAGAGGAAGAGAACTTTGGGAGAAAATGAGAAATTTGGAGATTCAATCTTGGATCATTGCCTACACCAAATAAAATATGCATTTGCATGATCAAGGCAAGTTACCTACTTGCTATTATATGATTTAAATGGATTAATTAGCATTGATAATTGTGGATTGTTATGACTTAGTTTAGTTAAGGTTTTTGTTGGATTTATGGGTATTAACCCTTCGAAATGGATTTGGATGATAAATATTATAAATGATGGTAATTAGACATATTTTTGGTGTATTAGTTCCATTAGATTTTTGGGTTTGGTTGGTTTTGAGTTTGGGAGAAAATTTGGAGTTTAGAACTCCATAGCCATTCTTGGCAATTTCGCAGGGGCGAATCGATTCGGCCCCTAGGGCGATTAGATTCGCATAGATGCAGTTTCCCAGGTCTGTGTACCCAAATCGATTCGGGTTAAGGCCGAATCGATTCGGCAATATACAGAATGTTGGATTTGTCTTCCGAACCGATTCTCTTTCATGGCAAATCGATTCGGCACGGCGAACTAATTCGGCCCTTTGGGCGAATCGATTCGGGTCCTGCAGCTTTGAGTCATTTTCCTTTTTAATTTTTGATCTTTTTCTTTAGGCTTAGGACCTAGGAACCTTCTTGAAAGAAGTAAATTTAGAGTCCTAGAGTATTAGTTGAGTTTGGTCGCCACCCTAGACAAGAATTGGGTCATCTGGGGTTTATTTCGGGAAGGATTAAAGTAATGCTAAGGCATTACTTCTTTTATTGAAATTTTTAGAAGCTATGAAGTTAAATTCCCATGCTTGGAGACTTAGGGGATTATCGGAATCCTGTGAATTTTGGGAATTGTAGGATCATAATGTTTATTTGGAGATTAGTCGGGGCTTGTAATTTGAGGAATATCAATGATAATATTCAATGAGAATAGGTTCGAATATAATGAACCCAAATGGTTTAAAGATGATAGGTTCAACTAAAATGAACCCAAAATGTGTTATAAATGATTGGTTCATAAAATGAAACCAGTTGTTTAATGATGATAGGTTCGAATAAAAAGAACCAAACACATGGATAATGGAAATGGAATTTTGGTATGGTAATTTGAAAATGAAAATGAGATTTAAAATGGTAAATGTTAATTTACTTAAACACACCTCTCTAAATGACATCATAAGGGAAGTTCGCGCACTTGGTGATGCCCCCTGGCTAGTGAATGCAGGGTGGATATAGTCTTAGGCCATATGTGGGGTTTTTATATGTTTTCTGCGCTGGTGAGGGGATTCCGGGTGTGGTCCTGACTCTCCCGCAGGCATATGGCCGCTTTCCGACGTATCGCGATAGGTGCCCAGGTTGTCTTGTATAGATAGGCCCTGGAAGATGATGGTCATTTACGGGCACGCCCAGTGGGGAAACTCGGAGGGCCGGTCTTATAATCGTTATATGTATGAGAATATAACTTTTCTGCATCAAGTGGGACTTGATGGTTATATGCCATAAAGAGCATGGATACGTGCCATAAAGAGCACAGGATTGAGATTAATGTGCCATAAAGAGCACTTGATACTAATGGTATTCCTATTAAGGAATGGAAAGACAATTAACTATGGAAGTTAATAAGTGGTTTTATTCCTATTAAGGAATACAAAAGACAATGGAAATTTGATGAATGAGGAAAGGTTTTAAATCAAAGTTATTTACTTTTCTTTCATTTATGTAAATGACATTTCATTTTATCATTTAGTTAAATTGTAATGTAAGTTTATCATCCTTATAATTCTTTCATAACTGCTCATTTCTATCATGTTTTTTATTTCTTCTGGTGATCATATAGAACCCGGCCCTGACCGGTTTACTTTCCTTGTTGTGTATATGATTGTATCCGCTCAGGTGCTCCACCGCAAGGACGCCCGTTTTGATGTTCCCATTCCTTTTCTTTCGACGAGCTGTAAGATTTTGCGGGTTATTACAGGACATTGTATTAGACGTTTTCTTCTTTGTGATCTAGATATGATCGGGTCTTTTCATTGGGCATGTGGCCCAAACTTTTGTATTTGTTTAATGAATGTAATTAGTAAGATATTAAATTGTTGTACTTCGTTGTATGTTGTTGTGGATCGACAGCCTATTCGGTCCTTTTGTATACATTCGTCTTAGTTGTATTATATATATTCTTGTGGAATTCCACTTGCTTATCAGATTGGGTTGTTTAAATTTAATTTTCTTAACTGGATTTCAATTTCTAAAATTTTTGGCAACTCGTTTTCTGATTTATTGGGTGGTTTTTCCATATACTCAGTTTGTTTTTGTTGATGCTGAGAATGATATCCATCCATGATTCCTGTTATGTTTGAGTATCGGGCTGGCCACCCCTTATATCGGATTGCGGGTTGTCACAGATAGTATCAGAGCATCAGGTTCTAGAGTCTTTAGGATCTATGTGGATTCGTCACGTCTATCATAGCGTTCTTTGATATAGAGCCTAATGTTAGGACTGTGTAGTTGTCTATGTTTGCGATCTTCTGCGAGATAGATAGTTTCAAATAGTATTTTAACTCTATTATTTCTTCATCTCAAATTCCACCTAGAGAGGTCGCCCAACGAGACGTAATAGGGTTGTAGAAGAGGAGGTAGATTCTCCACCGCCGTCATAAGGGACCATTAATGCTGTGGATATAGCAAACATAGTAGCTCAAGCAGTTAACGCCGCCATGATCGCAGTGGTCCAACAATTGCCAAGGACTCATGATGTTTAAGCTCCTATGGGACCTTCTCGGTGGGAAAAGGGTTTGGGAGTCCTTTCTAAAGGGCAATTCCCCGCAATTCGAGGGAGGCACGGATGTTATAAAAGCCAAATACATGGAAAGAGAACAGACAATGCCACCTTCGAATGATGGAATGTAGCGAGGAGAGAAACAAGTCCTTGCCACTTTTAAGCTTGTCGGATCTGCGTTATACTGGTGGGAGATAATGACCACACCAGAGCAGAAAGACACAATGACGATCACTGAGTTCTGGGCTTTGTTCAATCATGAGTACGTTCCTCTCACAGTTCATAGGGAGATGAGAAAGGAGTTCCAGGATGTTGTGTAAGGAGAGAGATCTGTGGCGGAATATGTAAAGGAGTTTACACGGTTGGTGAGTTTTGTCCCGGATGAAGTAGCTTCGGAAGATAGGAAGATCTCAAAGTTCATGTGAGGTCTAAACTGGAGAATCCGGCAACAATTGTTTGGTAATCCAGCTTTACAAACCTTTGGTGAGGTTATGAATGCAGCCTCACCCCATTGCCATGAGAATCGGTTATATACACCGGGTAGCAAGAAAGCTATTATCGTGGGGAAAGCAGGAAATCTTGGAGAACATAGGATTGGAGGAGGAGCATTTCCCTCATACCAACCTTCGGGTATTAAGCAGAAAGAGAGGGACCCTTGACAAGGGGTTTCGTCTAAGAGACAACGTTTGGAGGGTTTATTGCGGGTGGAAATAACAGTAGGCACAGTAAAGGTGATTCACAACATGTAGGTCGGGGTGATCATGGAGGTAAAGACCATCTGGGCCAAGGCACCTCCCAGTTTAGAAATAACGGGGGGTCGAGGTCGAGAGGATATGAAGGGGAAATTCTTCCTATGTGGGGAGGCAGGTCACTTCGATGGAGTGTCCTTAATGGATTGGGAGTCAGTTTCCTAGGACTCCGTAGCAGCCATACGTTCAGTTTCCACCTTAGGTACCTGATCCGGTTGTTCCCATGCAGCAGGGACAGTTACTGCATGGGAGAGTTTATCAAATTTAGGAGGCTATACTTCCTCCAGCTTCGTTAGCACCGCCCGCTATTAAGGGTAAGTTTTTATTTCGGAGGTACATGAGTTATGTGTTATTCAATGTGGCTGTTACGCGCTCGTTTGTTTTATGAGCTCTTCTCAGACAACAGATTTGCTAAGATCTGCTGAGAGTATTTTTACTAGAGTTGAGTTTTCTATGAGTGTTGGTTCGCTCAATTCCTTGTTTGTAAACATATAGGGATTTCTTGTGGTACTTTGTGCTTTAAGGCCGATTTACTCGTCCTTGACATGGTCGGGTATGATGTGATTGGTATGCCTTATCTCCACGACTAACAAAGTTGAGTAGTAGTGTATAGGAGGGGTTCCTTGTTTGGATTCCGCTTTTGCGGGACGCTCCACGCGTGAACCTCGACGATGTTGGAAGTGGAGAGATGTTGTTTTTTCTTCTTTTGGTCAATTTTATTTTTGTTGATTAAGAGTTGGGTGGAAAGGTTTAGCCGAGAACCACGTAGAAGAGTGATTAATGGCTATTAAAGTGCGAAGTAGAAGCACTGTATACAGTTCTCTCCTCTGAACGAAGCGACGAAGACTGAGATACGAAGTCGAATTTAGACTTCGGGTTATGCCTTCAAAAGACAAGGTATGTCGTTCGAACGACAGCACACAGGTCTTTAGAAGGGCTGTTAGAAGTAGGGCTTCTAACGACATGCTACCGATTTACAGTTTCGGGTTGTTAGAAGCATATTTTGAACGACGTCTGTTAAGTCATTCGAACGTGAGACACCCCGCCTAATTAAATACCAGGTGATCAGTTCTTTATTAAATTCAAATCATGGTGAACGGTTGGTTCATTCATAGCATCAATGTCGCAAAATAAATATTTCCAATTTAAACACCCTAAATAATTAAGCTAAGTGTCAAACAATTTAAAGTCTCATTTCCATTTTATTAAATTCCAATATGAAAACCTTTTTTTAATAATCATCAGTTTAAGAATCATATAAACGCTAAGGATGGTAAACAACACAAAAGAATTAAGCCATCTAAAATTAACCAAACCACGTTAACGAACCACAAATGAAATCATCTTGACAAGAGTTAACTCCCAATGAGTAAGGAATACTGCAAATAAATAAACATAAATCTCTAACAAATACAAACGGAATAGGAAATCAGGCGACACATGCCCTAACTAAGCAGAACTAAAACAAGAATAGACTCAATGAAGAGGTCATCTAAAACAAGGGCCTGCAACTCTCACATAAGCTACAACATGTCCAATCCAAAGAACATATGCATGACGGACCTATGGCTAGGCACCTGTAATACATACATATATATACAAAAGAGAGAAAAATGATAGGAAATGGGTCAAAGCCCGAGTGTAAAATAGTTTAAAATAGTTTAGCTAGTATTTAAAATACTTACCAGCTAATGTAACAACCTTGTTAGTCTGCGACACTCTCTTGAGAATTCTCGCCTCTCATTTAGTGTGCACACCTACAGTACTAATATATCTCATAAGTCTATCTAACTTATTACCATAAAGTTTTATCTCGATTGGTAATAAGGCTATGATATTTAGTCTAGAGAATCAATTTCTTCATGATTAGTTACGTTACATAGAATATCTCAGTACCGTTACAAAATTCCCGAACACCTATTATAAAGTATGGAGCATTTATTCAATACTTAACTACTTATACGCACAGTAAAAAGTTTCCATATATAAGTATATATATTAGTCACTCATATAATATATATACTATCGGCACCCCACATAAAATCTATGGTGTGGGTAAACTTTGCTATCAAGTCCCCGTATCTCTCGTACTAAGGGAAATACTAGTTCGGAATCACTCTCAAACTCTATTAACACAATACACATAAAAATGGAGGCGAATCGTAGTTCCAAGTCATTAAGAGGTCAACACACACCCCTCACGTTTCTTAGGACTGTCTGACTATCATTCTCAGATAGTCTGTACTAAGGAATCCTATGTTCTGGGTACAAGTCAATATCCCCCATAAAGGTCCCATCGAGATAAGACTGTCCCGGCGCGGCAACTTCCGTGATATCAAGTAGCACGGGTATGATTATTCACAAATAATATTTATTATATGCACAGTCACACGGCCATATATTTAAATATTCACATTTTCCAATTAGGTTCGCTCACGACCCATAATAATTATTATTAACCGTACTTAGTACTATTTTACCCAATTATCTCGCATAAAGGATTTATCTCTTTTATTCTCAATTATAATCATTTCATACTTACTTCTCAACTCTCGAAGTATTCTCTCTTACTAAATATAATTTCAGTAGGTACACCCTCTCTAACTTTTTGGTCTAAGTCTTTCGCGAGTCTCTCAATTCTTTAGTGAGCGTACGCATAATTCCCAATGTGTGACGAAACCCCTCTCCCCCACCCACCCCCCCCCCTCCACCCCCCGCGCGTTAACCTAAAATTTCATCTCATATAAAATTTCACTCAACGGAGTCTACTTGGACCCTACTGGTCCTCTTCATGACCCATTATACTCTGTAAGTGATAATCAAGGGTTCCTACGTATTTTATCCGGATTAAAAAAAAAGGAGAAAATATGCAATTTTCCAGGAGGGGTCGATAGATTGAGGAAAGGGGTCGATCGATCGACACTCTTGGGTATATCGATCGATCAAGCAAGTATTCTAAATTCTGCCATTGTTAACTACAGGTTTTCTTCTCCAACCTCAACCAAAATTCCATTAACGAACCCCAAACTCCCAAACAAATTTACTATTGTTTACATATACTTATATGCATGATTTCCTACGTGAAGCATGTACAAATTCACCAAAAGCATTGAATTAAAGGGGTAATTCATCATAATTATCAAGAAGCCTAATTTTACATTAAACTTCCATTCTTCCAATTCTTTTTCCAGATTTCTCCCTTCTAAATCAATACAATTTCGTGGATAATACTCTAGATATGTTGAGATTTCCAGAATATATATATTTCCTCCAAAACATGTGATTTAAATTCCCTAAATCCTCAAATTCTTACATGAAACATATAATTATCAATCCTATTCTAACATGGGTGAAACATCAACTACAAAAGTAGCAAGATAGATACTTACCTGGGATTCAAGGGTCTATTATGTTGGCGAAAAGGATATGGCTGCGTTCCTCGTCTTACGATCTATGTTTTGGCGGTGGTGGTGGTGCAATTGAATTTGTTCTTCGCCTTGGATTTCTTGGAAATCTTTTTCCTTTCTTCCTCTCAATGTCGTTCTATCTTTTTTAGAGTGTTAACCCTAGAAGACTCTTTTAATATCTAATAATAATTCCCAATTTTCTTCATTTAATTAAGGACTAATTTTGAAATGACTAAATTGCCCCTCCGGCGTGCCGGTTAGGCCTAAAAACTCCCCGAGACCCAAACTAAACCCTCGGGTACACTTTCCTGACTATATCGAACCTTTTGGACACGTTGGCGCACTCAAAAAGTCCATATGCGCAACGTATAATTTATTCACTTTTTATAATAATAATTTAGTCCTGACACGACACAGGCGCGTCCCGACTTAATTTCAATAATTGTCATATTATTCCCTCGTGATAATTTTTATAAATTCAATTGTACATATTACTTTACTCATTATGTAATATTCAACAAATTTCTAATAATTATTAACTCTCATCACGCTAGTAAATATTTAAAATCATTTTTTGGATTAATATTAAATTAATATCTCAATTTAAATTTAATAAATCCCCAAATTTAAAAGCCTTTACGGGGTATTACATACTTCCCCCTAATAACGGAATTTCGTCCCGAAATTTAAAAAATAAGGCATACCTGGTAAAAATAAATCTGGATATTTTTTGCGCATATCTGCCTCATGCTCCTAAGTGGATTCCTCCATATTATGATGCTCCCACTAGACCCGTACAAGTGGGACTACCTTCGACCTCAATTTCCTCTCGCTATGGTCTAGGATAGCCACTGGTCTCTCCTCATAAGAACTATCGAGTTGTAAGTCAATCTCCTCTATCGCGATGTGAGTGTGGGCCATATCATCTCGAAGATATCGTCTCAACGACGAGATGTGGAATTCATCGTGAATACGGTGCAAGTGCTCTGGCAACCCCAATATGTACGCCACCGACCCTATCCTCTCGATAATGGGAAATGGTCCTACGTACCTAGGATCCAACTTCCCCTTCTTGACGAATCTCATTACTCCTTTAATAGGATAAACACACAGTAATACTTGGTCCCCCACGCTAAACTCTCAGAAGGACTGCTTTGCCTCGGCGTAGATTTTTTATCGGTTGCGACTCCTGATAATCTCAATCCTAGATGAAGTCTACTGAATCACCTCTGGACCGAGTAATTTATTGTCCCCCGCCTTTAACTAACAAGCGAGAGAATGACAGGGTCTACCATATAAAGCCTCAAATGGTTCCATGCCGATCGTGAACTAATAGGAGTTATTATAAGCGAACTCCACTAGTGGAAGATACGGCTCCCAACCTCCTCCAAAATCAAGGGTACATATGCGTGGAATTTCTTCCATAAACTGATTGGTACGCTCTGTGTGTCCATCTGTCTGTGGGTGATAAGTTGAACTCAATCGCAACTCTGTACCCATGGCCTCTTGAAAGCTCTCCCAAAAATGCGACACAAAAATCTTGTCTCTATCAGACACAATATCCAAGGGCACCCCATATAGCCTAACTATCTCGGCAATAAATAGTTATGCATACTGGCACGTGGTGTAGTCTGTATGTACTAGCAGAAAATGGGCTACCTTGGTCAACTGATCCACTATAACCCATATGGAATCGTGACCCCGCTGTGATGTAGGCAACCCGGTAATGAAGTCCATGGAAATACTCTCCCATTTCCACGTAGGTATCTCCAATGGCTGAAGTAACCCTGGCGGTCTCTGGTGGTCCACTTTTACCCTCTAACAGGTAGAACATTTGGACATGAACTCAGCAATCTCCTTCTTCATCCCACTCCACCAGTATTATCGCCTCATTTCCTGGTATATTGTATCCCCTCCGAGATGTATCAAAAATCTAGACTTGTGCGACTATGTCATCATTGCATGACGTAAGTCTTCTCCCTCTGAGACCACCAATCTCCCATTAAACCTCAAACCCCCATCAGAGCTTACTGAATAGGACTCATCACCCTCGGTTAAGAGTTGTACAATTTGCTCCTAGCAAAACGTGTCCACTGCTTATGCCTGTATCACCCTCGTAACAATCTCAGGTGTGACTGAAATAACTGATATAAAGGAACGGGCCACCGTATCCTGGTGTACCAACTCTTTCCAATTTACTCTCCATACTTATGCTATGTCACCTACCAGTCTACGGCTTAACGCATCAGCAATTACGTTAGCCTTCCCCGGATGGTACTGTATCTCGAGCTGGTAGTCTTTCACAAACTCCAGCCACCTGCGTTGATGCATGTTCAACTCCCACTGAGTGAACAAGTATTGCAGTGACTTGTGGTTTGTGAATAAGCGAAACTTCTCCCCCAACAAGTAATTTTTCCAAATCCGCAATGCGAACACAACCATTGCTAGCTCCAGGACGTTGGTGGGGTAATTTCTTTTGTGAGGCTTAATCTTGCCGGAGGCAAAAGCTATAGCCTATTCCTCCTACTGAAGTACTCCCCCGAGTCCTTATAACGAGGCATCAGTGTACACCAGGAACTCCACTCCTGACCTGGGCAAAGCAATAACTGGCGCTGAAGTCAGCTTATCTTTTAGTTCTTCAAAATATAATTGGCAAGAATCATTCCATACATACAGTACTCCCTTACGAGTCAGGTTTGTCAATGGACCCCCTATCTTCGAAAAGCCTCGAATGAACTGCCTATAGTACCCAGTTAATCCCAAGAAGCTATGCACCTCTATCGGTGTCGTGGGCTATCCCCACTCCCTTACTATCAACACTTTGCTCGGGTCAATCGATATCCCCAAATTCAACACAACATGCCCCAAAAACTGTACCTCCCGTAACCAAAATTTACACTTCTCATACTTAGCATACAGCTGATGCTCTCGTAGACTTTGAAGAACCTATATCAAGTGCTCCGCATTCTCCTCCTCATTCTGTGAGTAAATCAAGATGTCATCTATGAAGACGATGACAAACTGATCCAAGAACTCTCTAAACACTATGTTTATTAAATCCATAAATATGGCTGGAGCATTTGTCAGCCCAAATGACATGACTCTGAACTCATTGGATCTATATCTCATTAAGAAAGCAGTCTTCGACACATCCTGCTCCCTAATCCATAGTTGATGATATCCCGATCTCAAATCTATCTTTGAAAAGAAGGTTGCTTCTCTCAGCTGGTCGAACAGGTCATCGATTTGAGGCAACAAATATTTATTCCGTATCGTGACCTTGTTCAACTCCTAATAATCCACGTACAATCTCAGTGAACCATATACCTTCTTTACAAATAACACCGGAGTGCCCCAAGGTGAGGTTCTCCTACGAATGAAGCCCTGGCCCAATAACTAGTCTATCTGATCCCGTAACTCCCTCATCTCCGATGGAGCCATATGGTACAATGCACATATTATCGACCGAGTGTCTGACATCAAGTCTATGATAAAATATATCTCTCGACTGTGGGGTAGGCCCGGTATCTCCTGGAATACATCCGAATACTCATGAACAATTAGAATTGAATCCAGAGGAATCACAATCTCCTTAGAGGTATCCTCCTCTATGTAATACAAATGGGTGGAAGATCCTCCCTCTGGGCGAGGCATTGCCACCAAAAACATCTCCTGACCCGGAATGGTGAAGACAATACTCCTATCGAAATAATCTATCATGGCTCTGTACGCAGCGAGTCAATCCATGCCAATAATGGCGTCGTACTCATGCATATCTAAAACTAGTATGTTTGCAAGTAAAATCAAGCTACCAATCTCTATACCTATACCTCGGCATATAAAGAAAATCAAATACCCATTCCCTAGTGGTGAGTCTACGCATGTCACTGTACCCTCTGCAGTGTCTAATAACCCTAAGGCCCATGCAAAATGAGTAGCTATAAAATAATGCGACGCCCTCGTATCAAATAAAACTTGACCCATAGTGCCATGTATAGGAAATGTACCCTTAATCGCGGGTGGAGCCTGAGGTGATGCGACTTGGTGAAAGTTATAGACACGTCCATACTGCAATTGCCCCTACTGAACTGGGGCTGCTGGGATGGCTGGTAGGGCTGGCATCTGAGCTGGTGTTGGGAGGGTGGTTAGAAAGAGTGGCCTCTGTGGCTCAATATGGGCACCCTGCTGTTGTGGGGCCCTATCCCCCTCTGGGAAATCCTGACGTCTATGGCCATTTTTTCCACATCCAAAACATCTTCCCTAAAGTTTCCTCCCCTCTGCCCCAGCTGACCACGATTTTGGCCGTTACCACCCCGCCACTGGCCCTGCTGAAAATGTTGTTGGCCCTGATGGCCCTGCTGCTGACCCTACTACAGATAGTATTGGCCATGATGGCCATGATGATTGGACTGGACCTACTGGCCCTATCTAAATCCCAAAAATCCCTACCTAGAATCACCTTATCATAATGGCTTGGCAGGATCCCCCTGATGGGAACTTTGCTCACTGTGACGGGTCTGCCCTTGGGCTACTGGTGCCCCACCAGTACTACTGCCCCCTGTCCTGCCCTGCTGCCTGGACTCCCCTGCTCGTTTTCTCCCCTACTAATGGAAGCGGTGATCCTGACAGTGAAACAGAGAGGCGTTGAGTACGTCAGTGTAAATACCCAACGATAGATTGCCTATGAGGTGCTGACGAATCCTTCAGGCCAATCCATCTAAGAACAGCAGTATCTTCTTATCCTCAGTGGGTGCATCATTCGGCACAATAGTGAGAAATCTCGTGAACTCCTTCTCATACTCAGCAACGGTCATACTCCCCTGCTTAAGATTCAGTAACCTCCCCCTCATCTCAGTATGCACGGCAGATGGGAAATACTTGCGGTTAAACCGCACCCAGAATGACTGAATCAAAATGCTATCCCTCTCCTCCAAGGTGGTGGTAGACTCCCACCACTGCAAAGCAACCCCCACTAGCTTGAAAGAAGCTAGTAATTGTCTCTTCATGTCAATGCACTCATACATGTGCAGATGCCTCTGGATATCCTTCTTCCATTGGCTAGCAATCACAATGTCCGAACCACCTAAGAAATCCGCGGGATGCGCCTTCTGAAAGTCATCCCTGACCCACTCCCATGTAGTGGGAAGCTATGTTGGTACCGGCGCTACTGCCTAAACCTGGGGTGGAGCCTGCTGCACCACCGCTAATGCGGCATTCACTGCCTGAGCAATAATGGCGACTACTTCAGTTGTATTCATCATTCCCTGATCCGGAGTTGCTGGCTACTCGGGCTCGGCATTCCTATCTAGGGATGTACATCCCGAAGGCATCTGAAATGAGAAGGAAATTTAATAATCTACAGTTATCATCAAATCTCAAATAGCTGAAGATGTAAACGTAAACACAAGAATATAACAGTCCTAAAAATAGGGCTCTATATCAAAGACGTTAAGCTAAAAGAGAAATAAGTGGTAAAGATCCTAAAGGACACTAGAACCTGATGCTTTGATACCACCTATGACACCCCGCCTAAATAAATACCGGGTGATCAGTCCTTTATTCAAATAAATTCAAGGTGAATGGTTGGTTCATTTTTAGCATCACTATCGCAAAATAAATATTTCCAATTTAAACACCCTAAATAATTAAGTTAAGTGTCAAACAATTTAATGTCTTATTTCCATTTTATTAAATTCCAATATGCCTTTTTTTTAATAATCATCAGTTTAAGAATCACATAAATGCTAAGGATGGCAAAAAACACAAAAGAATTAACTCATCTAAAATTAACCAAACCAAGTTAATGAACCACAAATGAAATCATCTTGACAAGATTTAACTCCCAATGAGTACGGGATACTGGAAATTTAAATAAACATAAATCTCTAACAAATCCAAACGAAATAGGAAATTGGCCGACTAACTAAGCCGAACTAAAACAAGAACAGAATCAATGAAGAGGTCGTCTAAAACAAGGGCCTGCAACTCCCACATAAGCTGCAGCATGTCCAATCCGAAGAACCTATGCATGACGCCCCTATGGCTGGGCACCTGTAATGCATACATATATATACAAGAGAGAGAAAAATGATAGGAAACGGGTCAGAGCCCGAGTGTAAAATAGTTTAAAATAGTTTATCAAGTATTTAAAATACTTACCGGCTAAAATACTTACCGGCTAATGTAATAACCATGTTAGTCTGCGACACTCTCTTTAGAATTCTCACCTCTCATTTAGTGTGCACACCTACCGTACTAATATATCTCGTAAGTCTATCTAACTTATTCCCATAAAATTTTATCTCAAGAGGTAATAAGGCTATGATATTTATTTTAGAGAATCAATTTCTTCATGATTACTTACGTTACATAGAATATCTCAATACCGTTACAAAATTCCTGAACGCTTATTATAAAGTTTGGAGCATTTATTCAATACTTAACTACTTATACGCACAGTAGAAAGTTTCCATATATAATTATATATATTAGTCACTCATATAATATATATACTATCAACACCCCACATAAAATCTATGGTGCTGGCATACTCTGCTATCAAGTCCCCGTATCTCTCATACTAAGGGAAATACTAGCTCGGAATCACTCTCGAACTATATTAACACAATACACATAAAAATGGAGGCAAAGCATAGTTCCAAGTCAGTAAGAGTTCAACACATACCCCTCACGTCTCTTAGGACCTTATGACTATCATTCTCAGATACCATGAACCAAGGAATCCTATATTCTAGGGTACAAGTCAATATCCCCCATAAAGGTCCCATCGAGATAAGACTGTCCCGGTGCGACAAATTTCGTGATAGCAAGTAGCACGGGTATGATTATTCATAAATAATATTTAGTATATGCAGAGTCACACGGCCATATATTTAAATATTCACATTTTCCAATTAGGTTCACTCACGACCCATAATAATTATTATTAATCGTACTTAGTACAATTTTACCTAATTATCTCGCATAAAGGATTTATCTCTTTTATTCTCAATTATAATCATTTCATACTTACTTCTCATCTCTCGAAGTATTCTATCTTTCTAAATATAATTTCAGTAGGTACACCATCTCTAACTTTTTGGTTTAAGTCTTTCACGAGTCTCTCAATTGTTTAGTGAGTTATTTGGACCCTACTGGTTCTCTTCAAGACCCATTATACTCTTTAAGTGATAATCAAGGGTTCCTACGTATTTTATCCGGATTAAACAAAAAGGGGGAAAATATGCAGTTTTCTAGGAGGGGTCGATCGATCGAGGAAAGGGGTCGATTGATCAACACTCTTGGGTCGATCGATCGATCAAGCAGGTATTCCTAATTCTGTCATTGTTAACTATGGGTTTTCTTCTCCAACCTCAACCAAAACTCCATTAACGATCCCCAAACTCCTAAACAAATTTACTACTGGTTACTTATACCTATATGCATGATTTCTTACGTGAAGCATGTACAAATTCATTAAAAGTATTGAATTAAAGGGGTAATTCATCATAATTTTCAAGAACCCTAATTTTACATTAAACTTCCATTCTTCTAATTCTTTTTCCAGATTTCTCACTTCTAAATCAATACAATTTCGTGGGTAATCCTCTACATATGTTGAGATTTCCAGAATATATATATATTTCCTCCAAAACATGTGATTTAAATTCCCTAAATCCTCAAATTCTTACATGAAACATATAATTATCAATCCTATTCTAACATGGGTGAAACATCAACTACAAAAGTAGAAAGATAGATACTTGCCTGGGATTCAAGTGTATGATTTGTTGGTGATAAGGATATGGCTGCGTTCTTCATCTTACGATCTATGTTTTGGTGGTGGTGGTGGTGGTGCAATTGAATTTGTTCTTGGCCTTGGATTTCTTGGAAATCTTTTTCCTTTCTTCCTCTCACTACCGTTCTATCTTTTTTAGAGTGTTAACCCTAGAAGACTCTTTTAATATCTAATAATAATTCCCAATTTTTGTCATTTAATTAAGGCCTAATTTGGAAGTGACTAAATTGCCCCTTCGGGGTGCTGGTTAGGCCTAAAAACTACCCGAGACCCAAACTAAACCCCCGGGTACACTTTCCTGACTATCTCGACCCTTACGGACACGTTGGCACACTCGAAAAGTCCATATGGGCGACGTATAATTTATTCATTTTTTATAATAATAATTTAGTCCCGACACGACATAGGCACATCCTAACTTAATTTCTGTAATTGTCATATTATTCACTCGTGACAATTTTAATAAATTCAATTGTACATATTTCTTTACTCATTAAGTAATATTCAATAAATTTCTAATAATTACTAACTCTCATCATGCTAGTAAATATTTAAAATAATTTTTCGAATTAATATTAAATTAATATCTCAAATTAAATTTAATAAATCCCCAAATTTAAAAGCCATAAAAATACGAGGTATTACCGAACGGCCTCTGTTAAGTCATTCGAACGACGAGTTTTTTTATCAGACTGGCCATGTGCCTTGTCACAATTTGGAGCATTGATTTGGTGTGTTGTCGAGCCTAGACCAGTTCTGTAAGGGTAAAATGGGGTTTTGGGGATTAAGGGGTATATTTTAAGGTGTTGTTTGGGTTTATTTTTGTTGGGAGAAGATGGAAGAAGGAGAGAGAGAGAGAGAGTGAGAGAGATTGGGAGGGGTGGGTGGTCTTCCACCACCATCCACCATAAACCACCACTCCTCCATCATAAACAACCTATAAACCTCCACTTTCAAATGTCTTTCTCCACATTTGAACCAAAAACACCCATTTCTACCATGGACAAGGAAGAGATACGAAATTTGGGAGTTGTATTTGGGGGACTACTGGAGAAGAAAAAGGTGAGTTTTATTGGAGTTGAAGTGGGTCTAGCATTCAAGCTTAGGAGTAAGCATTTGGTAACCCCTTGAGGACACCTTTTAAGGTAGGGGTTTCTCCTCTCTACACCAACACCACCATTAGAGTCATTAGAGATGGGTAACCTTGCTCTTAGTGTAAGAATGTTATTTTTACATTATGATCTTATAATTAGGCTATTTGAGTAAGGTGTAATTCGTTAAGTGGTATATTTGTTGTGTAGAAAACGATAAAAAAAATTATGGAATAAAAATATTGAAAAAAGGTTATATTGTTAAAAATAAACAATATATAATTATTTCAAGGTTTTAAAATAATGAAAGTTGATGTTTTATGAAAATGGTGTATTTTCTAGTAATTTTGATGAAAAACATTTTATGAAGTAAAATGTTTGAAAATAAGGTTATTATGTTGGAAAATTCTATTTTATTGAGATCAAAGAATAAGTAAATATCTCTAGATTTTAGAATATTGAAAGATGTTGTTTTATTGAAATAGACCTTTCTAGCAATATTGATGAATACGTTTTATGAAATGAAATGTTTGAAGATAATGTCATATTTGGATAAACATTGATGAATTAATATTTCTTGAAAAAATGATGATTTTATGAAAAATGGACATTTGTTGAGATTAAAGAAATAAAAATGTCCCTTGTTCCTTAAAAATTGTATTTTTGCATGTATAATATTTTTCCACTAAGATAAATATGTTTAAATTATATAATAAGATTTTTGGGTTTAAAACCCCATTCTCATGCATGTAAAGTTGTAGCATTTTGACATTAGATGTATAAACAAGTTTAGAGAGGTTCTTGTTTAGTTTAAACATAAGATAAGAATAATTGGAAAGTTAGTCTTCAAGGCATGTATTATTAGGACTAAAGGACATGATGTGCATGAAGTTAAAAGACTACATGTTAAATAAAAAGAAATGGATAGTTTCTTATAAAAGTAGGCTTACGTATAATTGGATTTCTTGTATAAAGAAAGTAAAGGAATGTATGTTTTGGAAAATATTAATCAAAAGTATTAATTAAGTGTTAATGGGTAAATATATAATGGTTAGTGAGTGTAACTTACTAATATTATGAAATATTAACACTTATGGGATTAAAAATGGATTAAAGGTGTAAAAGTGTTTCAAATTAAGCAAAAGATTACTCTGAGTGTAAAAGATGTTAAAGGGTTAAAACACCTAAGAAGTTGGTGGGAATAACTTAATAGTGTTTATAGGTGAAACTAACTCTTAAGAAATGGAGTAAAAGGTGACTTTGGAAACAAATGGGTAAAATGGTAATTTTACTTAAAGTGGAAAAAATTTATGTAATAAAAATGTTTGAAATGGTGTTACACAAGTTCTTTCTATACAAATATGATTTTTAGAATAAAATCAAGGTTAAAGTATAAAGGACATGAAATAGTAAATTTTCAAGTATAACACAAATTGGGGCGGTAAGGTCCCAGATTTTGGCTTTGACTGGGTAAAAAGGATAAGTGTAATAATGTGGACATTTGTAAAATGCTAAAACACATTAAAAGTAATTCAGATGACACTGGGATCAAGCAAGAAGGGCCCGGAGCCCTTGGGTGAAAAACCCTAAATCACTGGTTAGAGCATATAGATTGCATAGCTGGCGGTGTGGAGCCGTGGAAGTATGCGGTATAGGAAGATTTTGAGAAAAGATAAAAGAAATATGGAACATGTCAAGAAATAGGTTGTTTGGTAAAATTTGTAACTACAACCTAACTTGAGTGAATATAATAAATATTGCAGTAAATGTGGAATGGACAAGTAAATGCATAAATATATTCATGTACATAAAGGATTGAGAAAAGGTTAAATAAAGTAAATCAGTGGGTGTTTAAGAAACCTAAATGGTTAAACCCAAATTTAACACAAGAATATGTTATAACAGGGACTTTCTAAGATTTTACTAAGTATTTTCTGACACGGTAAATGCATGTGTTGAAATGGTGATTTTCAATGAAAATACTAAAGTGTATTGAAGTGAACGAAAGGGTTAAATTCCAGTAAAGGAATGGGTTCAAATAAATTAAGCATAATGGCTTCAATTATTGAACAGGGTGTGTTAAATAAAGTGAGAATGCTAAACATGAATAAAAAACATTGAATAAGATTAAGGTCAATTAATCTGGTCAAGTAAGGTTTTCTGAAATAAAATGGTTAATGCATTGGAATATGTAATTTTCAAAGGTATACGTATGTAGATAAATACATATTTTCACATGAATGTGGTTGTAGCATGTGAGTATTCCTTTCAGCCGTTTCTATACTGCATGTATAAATCCCACTAGGCATAAGTGCACACCCTCTTTTTGTTACGGCAGGTTAGGAACGATTTCATATTTTGAGGGATTCATATAGGTAAGTTTACTTTATTTATGTTTACATTAGTAACTCTATTTACTTGGACTTTGGGAGTTCTCCCCATGGGTCCCTCGTGTAGTTTATCTTGAAACTGGAATCGCTTGCTAAATGAGTGAAATATTAATTAAAATAAAATTGGACTAGCAACATTATGTAGGGTGTTCCATTGTACTTCACACCTAACACTCGATCCAGACACACTCAATCCAGACCGGGTTGACTCATGGGTAATTGGTCAATCCAGGTCTGGGAATTACAAATGGTATCAGATCTCTAGGGTTAATGTTCCTTTCGGGTGTAACGTGGTGAGGTCGGCATTGGATCTTTTGATGTCGTTGTGTTTTGGGTCGGTCATGCTAGTTTGATGACAGTTTAGTTCATGTCCTCGAGGGTAGAGTCTAATAGGTTAGCACAACAAATTAGGTTAGTGCCAAGTGGCACAGGATTGGATTGAGGGTTATTAATCGCTTCCGAATTTTTTATTAGAATTGTATTTTTTTTACGGGTGTCCATGCAACCCTATAGTTGTGACATTGTGGTTGTTAGTGTGAGGTGATTACATTAAAATTTGGTGACATAGGATCAATTGATGTGTCGGTAGAATTATATGACGCCAATGGGAAAGTGGCACGAGTTGCACATACTCAATGGTAGAGGTTGACAGTTAAGGTGTCTCGACTAGGCAGAATTGATTAGTGATTGAAAGGTATATAATCCTTGCTTATGGGGATTATGGGTAGTTGATGGGTGTGATAATATGTGATTTGAGGATGTGCTAAGAAATGTAGTTGATACTTAGAGTGATGATGCCATGTAGAGACTTGAAAATGACAACTATGGTGGGTAGCATCGAACATGATTGTTATATCGGGGTGTTGACGGTATATGCTAGAGTATCCTTAGCAATGCAAGGGCTAGTTATTAGTGCGTTCGGACAAGATGGAATAAGTTGGGAGATGTAGCCTAGTGTGATATTAATTACCCTCAGGGTGGCAATGGCGGCGGGTGTGGTCGTCACGAAAATCCTGCATGGATAAAAAAGGTAAGATGAATTAGTCGCAATATCTCGTGGTCAAAAGAACATGGTTAGGTGAGTGCTTCACTTAAGCCAAGTAGTTTCCATGGAAGTTTGATATGTCAGTCACAATCTTTAAAGCAGATAATAACCTTGGTGTAATAGGTTGGTGATGTTGTCACTAGTTATTGGATGAGGTCGATGTAGACAAGGCGTGAGGTATCCACCAATCAGAATGATTCGTTTACACACGGGTATGAAATGTAGGGCCTTGCTCCCAAGGAGGGAAGTCGGGCATTGACTTCATCAAGGACTACCGATTCATAAATTTTGAACGCATTCGTATTATGAGAATGAATAGTTGAGATTCTATTCGTCACGACTAGTGACCCAAACCAGGATATTTGGCCAAAAATAGTACTAGATGAGAGTTTTGTGAATGAGTGGTATGACTTCTAGTAAATGGTATAGGTTCATTTTTATAAGTTAGAATCATTTTTATCACTTATGTGGTGACTCAGATTGATGCCATATTATAGTACGGCGCAGTTGAGCCCAGGAGAGCGCGATGGACCAGATTTGGTCAATGCAACTTGGTAACTGGGTGCGCTCATCTGAGATAATCTTACTACTGCACAAAATTTTGCATACGGGTGGCTACGCTTTCGACTATTTGGTTTGTTCGTAGTATCAATCTCCCTTAGGCTAGTGGACTCTAGACTGGCCAGCTCGACGGTCAGTGGCTCGAATTGTGATGAGCGGGATAATGGCTTGAGGACACGGTATAGTGTTGGAAATCAAGGAATACTTAACATATGATATTGTTTTGCCACGGTGAGTGGATTAAAGTTAGACACAAGTGAGTACTTGAGGATTAGACACATAAGGTAGTGTTAGGTTCATCATAGTGACGCAACGGAAGGTGTAAACCAGGCATACAATAATTATTTGATGGAATTATTCCTCCTTGAAGAGAGAGAATGTCATGGTATGCTTATTTGTAAATTCCTGCGAGTTATATAGTTAGGATAACCTGAAAATTTGTGGATCACGAGATGTACGATCTTAAGCTATAAATTTATATTAGTGGTATATACGACTGGTGGTTGTATCATGATTTGCTTTAGGTGAGCGTTAATAGCTAAAGTCGATATGCCCGTAAAGGGCACGGGTATGCCGTAGATACTAGCATAGGTAGTGCTAGGAAAGGTTTGGACTTCATCACAAGGCGAGTGAAAAGTATGAGTCAATTATGTAGTGCCATGTCTAATGTAACACCCCGCATTTTTCATGCATTAAATATTTAATTAATTCGGGAATTGAAAATTACTTGTGAGTCGTAATTTAATTGAATTAATTAGGGAAATTTTATTTAAATATTAATCGAGGAGTAAATGGATAATATTTACGAAAAGTTATTTACTAAGTGAATAGTAATTATTTATTTAAGTCATTTCGAGTATTAATGACAGGGTATGCACTTATCTCAACCGGGAGTCGGTATAGACTAAAGGGGTGAGGGGATAAATATTTTTATAAATTAATTCGAATGCCAATTCTGAGTGTACGGTTGAGTCCGGATGGGCCGAGATAGTCGGAAAAGTGTACCCGGGGGTAGTAAACGGGTCACGGGGCGTTTTTAGACATAGTCGGGCCCACACGGGGGCATTTGGGTCCCTTGGGCTTGGCCCATTAGGCAAAAAACGGGATTAGGTAAATTAAGGAATTGGGAGGAATGATAAAATGGCTGATAGGGTTTTAGAAAAGGCTAAGTGTATTAAGAAACCTAATAGCAGTTAAGGGCAGCTTTGGGATCACTAGAGAGCCAACAAGGATCGTTTTCAACCTTGGAAATTCATCTCCGAATCAAACACTACAAAACCTAAGGCAAGTGGATAACTTGCAATAGTATTGAATCTGTTTTTGAAATTCATATTCATGTGATGTGTTTGATAAAAATTCGTTTTGGGTGTTCATGGCATAAACATGAGGTTTTGAAAAATAATAATCTGATTTACGAATTTGAATGAGGATTCTTGTAGAAATCTGATATTATAAATTGATACATATCTGGTAGGATGATATCTGGATAACTAGAAATGAATTTGGTGAAGGGATTTGGGATGTAAATGTGTAAGAAATTAAAAATGGATATTTCCCCAAATTCAGAAATTGTAGTTAATGGACGAATTAATGATGTTGGTGCACATTCTGGACGTCCCTAATAAGGTTTCTAACATGTAGTAATGCTAAGAGGGCTTGAGGTTACTGGTAGAAGGAATTAGGGTTTGAGAATTTTCGTCCATGGATGATTCTGTCTTCGCGAAGAAGACGAAGACCTGCTCGATCGATCGATCGAAGGTCTGGGGTCGATCGATCGAAGGTCGGCAGATTTTGGCAATTTTGCCCAGTTATGTATATAAAAGAAAATTTATATAATAAATCTTTATGTAATTAATTATGGGCAAATTAATACATGAGTTTAAACCTAATTAATCATGAGTAAAGTTAATTAGGATTTGAGGGATTTTTGGGTGTCAAGTAATGATTAAAAATTCGGGAGTCGGGAATTTAGACTCGGGTGAGGTTATTTTGGACTACGAGAGTAAGTCCAATTTTATGGTGGGGGCGACACCAAAGGTAACTTAATTAATTAATGTGCGAATTAATTAATAATTAGAGTTGGGCCATAAACTCTTAATAAATTAAATGGGCTTATGTTACGGGTTTTGTACATGGTGTAGCCGGGACGTTTTATATATATATATATATATATATATATATATACGGAGTGTGGTAGTATATATATAGTGTGTGTGTGTGCATTAATATCAGTGATTGAATATTATTAGTATGTACTCTAGTGCTATAGGGGGAGGTTGCGCGCAGTGGATGAATCCCCTAGATTGAGGAGTAGGGCGAGTATAATCCCAGGTCATAGCGTCCGTTGTATGGGTGAGGGGTATCTCACTTTCAGGGAAGGAATATGGCGGCCTCCAATTCGTATGTTAAACTAAGTTAGTGAGCGAATCTAACTTGGATAACTAGGTTGCGTGAATACACCTAGTGGGATAGCACTTGGGAAAATTTATATTTTGTGAGTATTCTTACTCGGTCAAAAGTTTGTATTAAATGTTATTTCAGTATGTTTGTGAATACTGTAATATGATTAAATATATAATTAGGTAAATAATTATATAGGGGATAATTAATACCTAGTGAAAAATGTATTATGTGCATAACAGGTGTGAATGTTATATGAAATTAAAAGGAGTAATGATTCAATTAAGTTGACGTTTATAATAACTTAAAAATCGTGAATTAAGGCATACTCGGTTAGAGTAGGTAAAATTCAAGGGTTAAAATAAGCATTGGGTCAGGAGCGTAGGACCTAGTATATTAAATGGAAGCGTTAGTAGTGCATATTAGAGGAGGGGTGAGGAAGTCCTCAAGAGAGTGCGGCACTAACTAAAATATGAAGAGCATGCATATTTATTTATTACTGCAAGTTAATCATTTCTTAAATATTTTCAAATGTTTTTGGGTACTAACCCTTGCTATAAAATTCTTTTAAAAACCTTTTAGATGTCCAACCACTAGGGCGCCAAGCTTGACTATATTCCAGGTATCCTTGTTGCAGCACTTGTGGATGTTGCGGGGTTTTGCTAGACGCCTCCTTCTTCCATTCTTGTAGAGACTCTCTAGTAGTTATCTGAGCTTGTCGCTCACAGTTCATTTATCAGTAGTAGACTTGTTGAGATGTTTTCTGATATTTACTTGTATTGGATATTTGGACCGGTGGTTTATTCAGTTAAGTGTTTTTTATTGTGGATGGTTATTTTTATTAACTGTGAGTGTGTATTATTGTATGTTCCGCACGAGTTTTATTTAATTAATTAAAAGATAAAAATTGGCACCAGTCTATTTTTCTCACTTAGGTGGTTAGTAATTAAAAAAAAGACGACAGTGACGCTAAGAATGGACCAACTGAGAAACCTTTTCTAACTTGATTTAGGACTGATCACCCCGGATTAATTAGGCGGGGTGTCACAGATGGTATCAAAGCATCAGGTTCTAGTGTCCTTAGGATCTGTGTGGCTTTCTACGTTTCATTGTAGCACTCGTTGTTATAGATCCCTATTATTAGGACTGTTGATTCATTTTCCACTTGTGAGATATCGTATTTCTTCTGTGTATATTTTCGTGTAAACTGTGTACTTATGCGATTTAATCTATTTTAGATGCCACCAAAGAGGCAGAGAGCGGAGTGGGATGAGACTAGGGATGAAATCGGGGAGGCTTATCAGGAGCCACAGGTACCGCTACCACCACCCCCACCCAAGTTGATTTCCACTACTCAGGTGGCAGTGATAGTGGCCCAGGAGGTCGAAACAGCAATGAGATCTATGACAGCTCACTTTCCACAGCCCCAGGCACTGCCTCCAGTGGCACCAGCAGTTCAGGCTCCAGTGGGGCCACCATCTTGGCAGAGAGTTAGGGAGACCATTCAGAAGGGTCACCCACCTGAGTTACAGGGTAGCACAGACGTGATAGAGGCTTGTGACTGGAAGAGGAATGTTCAGTGCCATATGCGCATGCGGGAGTGTGCCGATGTGCAGAGGCAGATGCTTGATTCCTTTTGTCTGTCGGAGGCAGCCTTACAATGGTGGGAGTCAGTTACCACCGCTGAGGAGCGAGATTTGATGACGACATTCGAATCCAGGGTGCGGTTCAATCGCAAGTACTTTCCACCAGTAGTAGAGGCTGAGATGAGAAAGAAATTCAGTGATTTAGTTCAGGGTGATCGATCAGTGGCAGACTACGAAGAAGAATTCACCCGTTTGGCGAACTTTGTGCCAAATAAGGTGAGCGACGAGGAGTGAAAGAAGTTAAGATTCATGAATGGCTTAGCCTGGAGGATCAGGCAGCATTTGATTAGTAATCCGAGATTAATGACTTATACAGATGTCGTTAATGCCACCCTCGCACATTGCCAGGATAATCATTTCCATGCGAAAGGGAGTGAGAAAGCAGGTGAGCCGAGCCAGCAGGGCAAGGCGGTTACTGGTAGTGACACTAGTCGTACTCGTCAACCGATTATTATCCAGCAGGAGAGTCAGGCCAAGAGATTTAGACCTGGTGGGTCCCGGCCGGGAGGTCAGGGATTCAGGCAAGGGCAGTCGGGCCCATATCAGCAACAACGGGTTCCTCAGGGCCGTCAGGGCCAAGGGAACAATGGGGAAGGCCAGCAGGGCCAACCACATCAGGGCTAACGATAGGGGAACGGTCACAGACGCTGTTTTGTCTGTGGCCAGCCAGGGCATTTCAAGAGGGAGTGCCCACAGAGGGGTAGAGGTCAACAGCAGGAGGCCCAACAGGGGCAACGGGGGCAATTACCACCAGCAGCACCAGCCCCACCCGCCCCACCTCAGCAGGGGCAGATGCACTACGGATGTGTGTATAACGTCCGGGATGTTCCTAATCCCCCGGCACAGCAAGCACCGCCAACAGTTGAGGGTATGTTTCTCATTCATGGTTATGAGGGTAATATTCTTTTTGATACGGGAGCATAGCATTCATTTATTAAATATATTTTTTTTTTGCTAAACGGGCGGACTACTAGAGACTATGGGTAGTCTTCGGATGTGTGTAGAGTCACCAGTTGGCAGCGGGGCTACGATTCACTCGATTTTTTGGGGTGTAGACATTTTTATCGGGAGACTTAGTTTAGCAGCAGACCTACTAGTGTTAGATATGGAGGGGTACGATGTCATCTTGGGTATGGATTGGTTGGCACGTTATCGGGAGATGGTGGATTGCTACGAGAGGACTATCGTGTTCTCCATTCCAGGGCAGGAGATGTTCTTAATAGCAATGCCACTACCCAAGGGAGGGTCACGCACGCATTTGTATTACATTGAGGAGGAAACCTCACAGGAGGTGGCTATTCCATTGTATTCAATCCCAGTGGTGAGAGACTTTGAGGATGTGTTTCAGGAGATACTAGGGTTGACACCTAGCAGGGAAATCGAATTTGTGATCGATTTAGCACCGGGGACGAGGCCAATTGCTTGGGCCCCATATCGTATGGCCCCTTCAGAGATGCGTGAGCTGAGGGAGCAGATTCAGCAGCTTCTAGGTCAGGGTTTCATACAATGGAGTACATCACCGTGGGGTGCACCGGTGTTATTTGTGAAAAAGTGAGATGGCTCACTACGGTTATGCATGGACTATAGAGAGCTGAATAAGGCCACGATACGGAATAAGTATCCGTTGCCTAGGATTGATGACCTATTTGACCAGTTGAGAGGGGCGTCTTATTTCTCTAAGGTCGACTTAAGGTCAGGATATCATCAACTACGTATCCGAGAGGAAGATGTTTAGAAGACCGCTTTCCTATCGCGATATGGATCTTATGAGTTCAGGGTGATGCCATTCGGACTCACCAATGCACCAGCAGTGTTCATGGACCTCATAAACAGAGTATTCAGGGAGTTTCTCGATCAGTTCGTTACCGTGTTCATTGATGACATTCTGATCTACTCGCGTACCGAGGAGGAGCACGAAGAGCACCTACATATAGTGTTACAGACATTACGGGATCACCAACTCTATGCCAAATTCAATAAGTGTGGATTTTGTCTACGAGAGGTTCAGTTCCTTGGCCACGTGGTGTCAAACCAAAGTATTACGATGGATCCAAGTAAAGTATCGGCAGTGGGGGAGTGGGGACAGCCCACGACACCGACAGAAGTGCGCAATTTTCTAGGGTTGGTCGGTTATTACAGATGGTTCATCAAAGGATTCTTGAAGATTGCGGGCCCTTTGACGAATCTTACTCGGAAAGGGGTACCTTTCACTTGGAATGATCACTGTCAATTAGCCTTCGACGAGTTAAAGGACAAGTTGACATCTGCACCCGTGCTTGCATTGCCGAAAGGAGGATTAGAGTATCGGGTTTACACTGACGCATCCTTACAGGGACTTGGGGGTGTGCTTCAGTAGGAGGAAAGGGCTATAGCTTATGCGTCCAGGAAGATAAAACCCCAAGAGAGGAATTACCCCACTCACGACCTGGAGTTAGCAGCAGTCATTTTTGCTTTGAGGATATGGAGACATTATCTCCTGGGGGAGCAGTTCACGCTATTCACGGATCACAAATCACTTCAGTATCTCTTCACTCAGAAGGATTTGAATATGAGACAGAGGCGATGGCTAGAATTCGTGAAAGACTATCAGTTTGATATTCAGTATCATCCTGGTAAGGCTAATGTGGTGGCAGATGCATTGAGTCGGAGACCGACTGGGGAAATATCAGAAGTCTGGAAAGCAAAGTGGAGAGAACTTCGATACGAGGATGATGTAGTCAGGGCTTGCATGTCAGCATTATCCATCACACCCGAGATCATTATGCGGGTTGTGAGGGCTCAGGCAGAGGATCAGACCTATCGGGATAGGGTGAGCCAGTTGCTAGCTGAGGGAGCAGAGGGCTACTCGATCATCTCGGAGGGAGGCTTACGCCATAATTGGAGGTTGATTGTGCCAGAGAATGCGGAATTGAGGCACGCTGTTATGACGGAGTCTCATGGGTCGAGATTCGTGGTACATCCCGGTGGGGATAAGATGTATCAAGATATGAGAAGGCAGTATTGGTGTGCAGGGATGAAACGGGACATAGCCGAATTTGTTTCGAAATGTGCCACGTCTCAGCTTGTGAAAGTTGACCATCAGAGACCATCAGGGATGCTACAGCCACTTGAAATTCCAGTGTGGAAGTGGGAGAGCGTCTCTATGGA
The DNA here is from genome assembly GCA_949130495.1 of Sambucus nigra. Classification (NCBI taxonomy): domain Eukaryota; kingdom Viridiplantae; phylum Streptophyta; class Magnoliopsida; order Dipsacales; family Adoxaceae; genus Sambucus; species Sambucus nigra. Next base: position 217,757,974 of record OX422224.1, on the reverse strand, counting down.
CTTCATTACAGGGTTATCTATATCACAGAAAGGTCACGATTACATATGGGTTATTGTGGATCGGTTGACCAAAGTGGCCCACTTCCTACCGGTTCGCACAGACTTTGAGACGATGCGTTATGCACAGCTATTCATAGAGGAGATTGTTAAACTGCACGGGGTACCGATTAATATTGTGTCGAATAGGGACAAGATCTTTGTGGACCATTTTTGGCAGAGTTTTCAGAAGGCCATGGGCACGGAGTTACGTTTTAGTACATCCTATCACCCACAGACTGACGGGCAGATCGAGAGAGTCAATAAGATGTTGGAAGATATGCTCAGAATGTATATACTAGACTTTGGGGGAGGTTGGGAGAAATATGTTCCTCTGGTAGAGTTTGCGTATAATAACTCTTACCAATTCACGATCGGCATGGCACCATTCGAGGCATTATATGGGAGACCTTGTCGTTCACCCGCTTGTTGGCTAGAGGTGGGGGACAACAAACTGTTAGGGCCGGAGATTGTTCAGGAGACATCTTCCAAGATAGAGTTGATCCGAGGGAGGATTAGGATAGCTCAGGATAGGCAGAAAAGTTACGCTGATGCTTCACGAAGACACGTGGAGTTAGAGGTTGGGGATCAGGTATTGGTCAGGGTGTCCCCCATGAAAGGGGTGATGAGGTTCGGCAAGAAGGGTAATCTAGCACCGAGGTACGTGGGACCTTTCCCTATTATCGAGAGGGTGGGGCCTGTAGCCTACAGGCTGGGATTATCGGAGCATCTTCAGCGGATACACGACGTGTTCCATATAGCATCGCTGAAGAAATATCGCAAGAGTGAGAGGGCCTTCTGGCACATTCCACTAGAAGAAATTGATTTACAGCCAGACATCTCATATGAGGAGAGACCGGTGTCTATCCTAGACCGTAGCGAGCGGAAATTACGATCCAAGATTGTTCCACTAGTTAGAGTACAGTGGGGTCATCACAACATCGACGAGTCTACCTGGGAGTGGGAGGAGGATATGCGGGAGCGTTATCCAGAGCTTTTCATCGCAGGTATGACCTAATTTCGGGGATGAAATTTCTTTGTAAGGGGGGTAGTATGTAACACCCCGCATTTTTCATGCATTAAATATTTAATTAATTTGGAAATTGAAAATTACTTGTGAGTCGTAATTTAATTGAATTAATTAGGGAAATTTTATTTAAATATTAATCGAGGATTAAATGGTTAATATTTACGGAAAGTTATTTACTAAGTGAATAGTAATTATTTATTTAAGTCATTTCGAGTATTAATGACAGGGTATGCACTTATCTCAACCGGGAGTCGGTATAGACTAAAGGGGTGAGGGGATAAATATTTATATAAATTAATTCGGATGCCAATTCTGAGTGTACGGTTGAGTCCGGATGGGCCGAGATAGTCAGAAAAGTGTACCCGGGGGTAGTAAACGGGTCACAGGGCATTTTTAGACATAGTCGGGCCCACACGGGGGCATTTGGGTCACTTGGGCTTGGCCCATTAGGCAAAAAACGGGATTAGATAAATTAAGGAATTGGGAGGAATGATAAAACGGCTGATAGGGTTTTAGAAAAGGCTAAGTGTATTAAGAAACCTAATAGCAGTTAAGGGCAGCTTTGGGATCACTAGAGAGCCAACAAGGATCGTCTTCAACCTTGGAAATTCATCTCCGAATCAGATACTACGAAACCTAAGGCAAGTGGATAACTTGCAGTAGTATTGAATCTGTTTTTGAAATTCATATTCATGTGATGTGTTTGATAAAAATTCGTTTTGGGTGTTCATGGCATAAACATGAGGTTTTGAAAAATAATAATCTGATTTACGAATTTGAATGAGGATTCTTGTAGAAATCTGATATTATAAATTGATACATATCTGGTAGGATGATATCTGGATAACTAGAAATGAATTTGGTGAAGGGATTTGGGATGTAAATGTGTAAGGAATTAAAGATGGATATTTCCCCAAATTCAGAAATTATTGTTAATGGACGAATTAATGATGTTGGTGGACATTATGGAGGTCCCTAATAAGGTTTCTAACATGTATTAATGCTAAGAGGGCTTGAGGTTACTGGTAGAAGGAATTAGGGTTTGAGAATTTTCATCCATGGATGATTATGTCTTCGCGAAGAAGACGAAGACCTGCTCGATCGATCGATCGAAGGTCTGGGGTCGATCGATCGAAGGTCGGCAGATTTTGGCAATTTTGCCCAGTTATGTATATAAAAGAGAATTTATATAATAAATCTTTATGTAATTTATTATGGGGAAATTAATACATGAGTTTAAACCTAATTAATCATGAGTAAAGTTAATTAGGATTTGAGGGATTTTTGGGTGTCACGTAATGATTAAAAATTCGGGAGTCGGGAATTTAGACTCGGGTGAGGTTATTTCGGACTGCGAGAGTAAGTCCAATTTAATGGTGGGGGCGACACCAAAGGTAACTTAATTAATTAATGTGCGAATTAATTAATAATTAGAGTTGGGCCATAAACTCTTAATAAATTAAATGGGCTTATGTTACGGGTTTTGTACATGGTGTAGCCGGGACGTTTTATATATATATATACAGAGTGTGGTAGTATATATATATAGTGTGTGTGCATTAATATCAGTGATTGAATATTATTAGTATGTACTCTAGTGCTATAGGGGGAGGTTGCGCGCAGTGGATGAATCCCCTAGCTTGAGGAGTATGGCGAGTATAATCCCAGGTCATAGCGTCCGTTGTATGGGTGAGGGGTATCTCACTTTCAGGGAAGGAATATGGCGGCCTCCAATTCGTATATTAAACTAAGTTAGTGAGCGAATCTAACTTGGATAACTAGGTTACGTGAATACACCTAGTGGGATAGCACTTGGGAAAATTTATATTTTGTGAGTATTCTTACTCGGTCGAAAGTTTGTATTAAATGTTATTTCAGTATGTTTGTGAATATTGTAATATGATTAAATATATAATTAGGTAAATAATTATATAGGGGATAATTAATACATAGTGAAAAATGTATTATGTGCATAACAGGTGTGAATGTTATATGAAATTAAAAGGAGTAATGATTCAATTAAGTTGACGTTTATAATAACTTAAAAATCATGAATTAAGGCATACTCGGTTAGAGTAAGTAAAATTCAAGGGTTAAAATAAGCATTGGGTCAGGAGCGTAGGACCTAGTAAATTAAATGGAAGCGTTAGTAGTTCACATTAGAGTAGGGGTGAGGAAGTCCTCAAGAGAGTACGGCACTAACTAAAATATGAAGAGCGTGCATATTTATTTATTACTGCAAGTTAATCATTTGTTAAATGTTTTCAAATGTTTTTGGGTACTAACCCTGCTATAAAATTCTTTTAAAAACCTTTTAGGTGTCCAACCACAAGGGCGCCAAGCTTAACTCTATTCCAGGTATCCTTTCTGCAGCACATGTGGATGTTGCGGGGTTTTGCTAGACGCCTCCTTCTTCCATTCTTGTAGAGACTCTCTAGTAGTTATCTGAGCTTGTCGCTCACAGTTCATTTATCAGTAGTAGACTTGTTGAGATGTTTTCTGATATTTACTTGTATTGGATATTTGGACCGATGGTTTATTTGGTTAAGTGTTTTTAATTGTGGATGGTTATTTTAATTAACTATGATTGTGTATTATTGTATGTTCCGCACGAGTTTTATTTAATTAATTGAAAGATAAAAATTGGCACCAGTCTATTATTCTCACTTAGGTGGTTAGTAATTAAAAAAAAAGACGACAGTGATGCTAAGAATGGACCAACTGAGAAACCTTTTCTAACCTGATTTAGGGCTGATCCCCTGGGATTAATTAGGCAGGTGTCACATTTGACGAAATGGTGAGCATTAAAGCACGTTGCATGTTAAACATTTGGCGACCTTAGTACTAAGGAACTTGACGAATTGTCTTGGAGGATATCTAGGACTTAGGATGGAAGTTGGTTGACCCCATGTGTTGGAGGACTAATGGAACGAGAATTTTGGGGATGAAATTCCCCAAGGAGGGAAGTTTGTAGTATCCCTCCCAATAAATTGATGAAATTATATATTAGTTGTAAATGAGGAGGGGTTAATTATAAATATAAAGGAATTATGGGTGAAAAGTTGGAAAAAATGAAAAAGAAAAAGGAAAAGAAATAGGGTCGTTCAAATGACAAGGGATGTCGTTCGAATGATAGTACACGATTCGTTCGAAGGGTCGTTAGAAGGAAGGGTTCTAACAACATACTACTAGTTTACAGCAGCAAGTCGTTAGAATCATATTTCGAACGATGTAGACTAAGTCGTTTGAACGACCTATGTTAAGTAGTTCGAACAACATTGGTCAAGTTTTTAGATCAAACTGTATATAGGCACTGTCACAATTTGGAGAGTTGATTTGGTGTGTAGTCGAACCCTGATTAGATTTGCAAGGTAAAAACAGGGTTTTGGGGCTTAAAGGGAGTTTAATAAGGTGTTGTTTGGGTTAATTTGGGTCTATTATTGTTGGGAGAAGATGAGATAGAGTGTGACAGATTCAGAGAGGGGTGGGGGTGGGTGGTCTTCCACCATCACCCACCATAAATGGCCACTCCTCCACCATAGACCACCCATAAACCACAACTTTTAAGATGTCTTTCCCCACATTTGAACCAAAAAAATCCATTTTTACCATGGACAATGAAGAGCTACGAAATTTGGGAGTTGATTAGGGGGAAGAATTTTAGAGAAGAAGAAGGTGGGTTTTAATGGAGTTTAAGTGGGTCTTGCTTTGGAGCTTAGGAGGAAGCATTTGGTAACCCCTTGAGGCTAACTTTGAAGGTGGGAGTTGCTCCTCCTCTTCCTATACCAACACCAACACCTTTGAAGGTGGGTATTAATTAAGTGTTAATGGGTAAACATGTAATGGTTGGTGAGTATAACTTACTAATGTTGTGAAATATTAACACTTATGTTATTAAAAAGGGATTAAAGGTGTAAAAGTGTTTTCAATTAAGTAAAAGATTACTGAATGTGTAAAAAGGTATTAAAGGGTTAAAACACCTAAGAAGTTGGTGCGAATAACTTAATAGTGTTTTGGGGTGAAATTAACACTTGAGAAATGGAGTAAAAGGTGATTTTGGAAACAAATGGGTCAAATAGTAATTTTACTTACAGTAGAATATTTTTGTGTAATAAAAATATTGGAAAAGGTGTTACACAAGGTCATCCAAAACAAATATGATTTTTAAAATAAAATCAAGGTTAAAGTATAAAGGACATAAAATGGTAAATTTTCAAGTGTAACACAAATTGGGACGGTAAAGTCCCGAAATTTGGCTTCGGTCAGGTAAAAAGGAAAAATATAATAATTTGGACATTTATAAAATGTTAAAACACATTAAAAGGAACTCGGATGATATCGGGATCAAGCAAGAAGGGACCGGAGCCGTTGGGTGAAAAGTCCTAAATCACTGGTCAGAGCATATAGTGCGCATAGCCGGCAGTATAGGAAGATTCCGAGAAAAGATAAAGCAAATATGGAACATTTTAAGAAATTGGTTGTTTGGTAAAATGTGTTAATACAACCTAACTTGAGTGAATATAATAAATATTTCGATAAAGGTGAAATGGACAAGTAAATGAGTAAATCTATTAATGTCTATAAAGGAATGAAAAAGGGTTAAAGAAACTAAATCAATGGGAGGTTATGTAACCTAAATGGTCAAACCCGTATATAACACAAGAATGTGTTGTAAAAAGGATTTTCTAATATTTTAATAAGTATTTTCTAACACGGTGAATGCGTGTGTTGAAATGGTGATTTTCAATTAAAATACTAAAGTGTATTGAACTGAACGAAAGGGTTAAATTCCGATAAAGGAATGGGTTCGAATAAATCAAGTGTAATGGCTTCAAGTATTGAATTGGGTGTGTTAAATAAAGTGATAATGCTAAGCATGGAAAAAGAAAGCCTTTAATAAGATTAAGGTCAATTAATCTGGACAAGTAAGGTTTTATGAAATAAAAAGTTTAATGCATTGGAATATGTATTTTTCAAAGGTTTATGTAACTAGATACATACATATTTTCGCATGCATGTGGTTTTAGCATGTGAGTATTTCTTTCTGCCATTCATTTATATACTACTTGTATAAATCCTACTGGGCATAAGTTCACACCCTGTGTTTGTTATGACAGGTTGGGAATGGTTTCATATTTTGAGGGAGTTATATAAGTAAATATATTTTATTTATGTTTACGTTAGTATCTCTTCTTACTTGGACTTTAGGGGTGATCCCCATAGGTCCTTCATGTAGCTTATCTTGAAACTGAAATCGCATGCTAAACAAGTGAAATGTTAATTAAATTAAAACTGGACCAGCAACATTATGTAGGGTGTTCCATCGCACTTCACACCTATTGCTCGGGATGGATCGGGTTGACTCACGGGTAACCCATAGATTCAGGTCGGTGTGTTACAACGTGAATGAAAGTAATGTGGTTCAACATTATTATTTGACTAAAGGCCCTTGTCGTCCTCAAAATCATAACTTTTCTTGGCATTCATGTGCAACTGAGAAACGTATAGTTAGGCTTGTGTGGTTCAATGATCACCCAAATTGGTTAGACTATAGCATTGTTGAAGATTCTTCATGTTGTTTTCATTTTTATCTCTTTAAAACAAATAATGATGGCCAAAGTGGTGGTGATAACTTTGTTTCTAAGGGGTATACAAATTGGAGAAAGAAAGATAATTTTAATAATCATGTTGGGGAACCTAATCATACACATAATGCATGTGTAAATGCTGGTGAAGGTCTATTAAAGCAAAAGGAACCCATCAAATTTTCCTTGGCTAAGCATTCTAGTCAAACTCAAGAAAACTATTGTGTTATGTTGATGGCATCGGTTTATTGTATTAGATTTCTTTTACGTCAATGATTGGGATTTTGAGGTCATGATGAATTTAATAAATCACTAAATAAGGGTAATTTTCTTGAGCTCTTACAATTCCTTGCCGACCATAATGAGCATATCGACAAAGTTGTATTAAAGAAGGCTCCCCAAAATCACATGATGACATCATTCAAAATTAAAAAAGATATCATTAACCCCATCACGGTTGAGACTAAAAATGTTATCCTTACTGAGCTTGGAGACGATTATTTCTTCATATTAATTGATGAGTCACATGACAAAATAGTGAAGGAGCAGATGGATGTTGTTTTACGCTTTGTGGGTGAAAAGGGGTGTGTAATGGAGAATTTTCTTAGGAATGTACATGTTAGTGACACTTCTGCTTTGTCACTTAAAGCATCTGTTGAATCACTATTATGCACACATGGATTTATTTCAAGTTTGCATGAGAAAGGCTACGAAGGAGCGAGCAATATGCAAGGAGAATTAAATGAACTTAAAAGTTCAATTTTAATGGAGAATGAAATTGCTTAATACGTTCATTGTTTTACTCTTCGACTTCAATTAACTCTTGTAGTTATTGTAGAAAATCATCCCAAAATTTCAGCATTCTTTGATATTATAACACTTCTCACAAATATTATTGGTGCCACATGAAAAGTTAGAGATATTCTTCATGAGAAACAGTTTTAAAAGGTTATAATAAGAATATGCGATGGAGATATTTTGACCAAGAGGGATTTGAATCAAGAATTGACATTAAAATGGATAGGCGAGGCACATTGGGGTTGTCATCTTGGCACACTTATGAGTTTGATTTGTTTGTTCCCATCAGTATAGGATGTTCTCTTAATTATCGAAGCAATGGCTATTCTTAAAGGTCTTAAGTAATGTAACAAGTCCAATATCAGGGAGGCTCTGGTTTAATCTGATTCAAAGGCTCTAATTGATCTCATAAATAATAAAGTTGATTTAATGCCATGGATGATCAAGAGAATGATGAAAGAGATCCTTGGGTACAAATATGAAATGTCAATCATTTTCAAGCACTATTATAGAGAAGAAATACATTGGATGATTAATTATCAAATTATGGAGTTGTAAGTGGAATTACAAGTTTTTAAAACAAGTTTGAAGAGCTACCTCACAAAACTAAAGGATTAATCAACCTTGAAAAAATAAGTGCGCCTTCTCTTAGAGTGAGATGAAGCCTTATGTTACCTTTGGTTCTAAAGTTGTCTCTAATTTGTCTTTTTCTTTTAAGCTTGCTTAGTTGTATTGTTGGTTATCTATAAAAACAACTTATTTTTCCATTTTTATATGTAATGCCACCATGGAAGGGTTATTCTTCCATATGACGTAATAAATTAGGGGTCAATACCTCTTCCTCAAAAAAATTCTCTTAATTATTGAAGACGATACAAGAAATCGAAAATATAGAGGTCGTGCAATGAACCTAATGGTAGTTAGGAAATTATTTGAATTTGTACTTCATCTACATTTGATGAAAAATGTCTTGGGTATTGCGAGTGATTTATCACAAGCATTACAAAGAAAAGATCGAGACATTGTGAATTCCATGACTCTTATTACAATAACCAAACAACAGTTGCAACAAATGACAGATGATGGGTGGGAGTCATTATTGGAGGAGGTTTCTTTATTTTGTGTCAAATATGATATAGCTATGTCGAATATGTCAGACTTATTTTTGGTTATAGGAAGATCTCATCGCAATCCAGAAAAATCCATAAATCTTCATCATTATCGTATTGAAGTGTTCTACACAGTGACATATTTGCAACTTTAGAAAGTAAACAATCGTTTCAATGAGATGAATATGAAGTTGCTATTGTATATGTCTTGTCGTGATCCAAGTGATTTATTCTTTTCATATCATAAGAGAAATTTTATTTGATTTTCTGAGTTTTATCCCTCCAACTTTCCTCCACAGGTGTTTGTGATACTCGAGCATTAATTTGAATACTATATTTTCGATTTGTAATCTGATGACCAATTTTACAGAGTAATGGGGTTGGTTATCTTGATAGAAATTTGGTTCAATTACATATCCATTGGTATATTCGCTTATGAAGTTGGCACTACACTTTCCCATTGCAATTGTAACTGTAGAAAGAGTATTTTTTTTACAATGAAAATAATCAAAAATTCATTACGCAATCAAATGGGATATGATATGATGAATGATTTTTTGGTGGCATATATTGAAAGGGAAATAGTGGTTGTCATTGACAATGAAGATATCATTCAGGGTTTTGAGAATGTGAAGTCACGAAAAGTTTTGCTGTAAATAATATTATATAATTTAATGTTTGATGTGTGATGTTTGTAATGAAAGATAATTAGACTATTTGTATATGATATTTTTGTGATACGTAGGTTCTATTATATACGATTTTTTAATTATGGTACATATTTCTCCTACCCTAAGCTAAAATCATGGGTCCGCCTCTGGGTATTTCCTTGATTGGGTCACTCTTGAATTTTAAAGAACTGAGATACACTATTATAGTCTAAATGAGGGGACTCGCCTTTTTCGCATTTGATAGTATAAGCGGGGATAACCTTCCCTAAAACCCTCTATTTTTACATTTATGTGAATACGTTTGGGTGTTTTCAACATAGGCCACCCTAAATTTGTAGAAGATAGTGAACGATATCCACCACTTGAATCAGCATCATGGTGTTAATTTAGGCCTCTTTGAGCTGAGATATTACCATCGATATATATTAATTTTAGATAATGTCTATAATATAAAGGTAAGGAAGGTTGAACCTGACTTAGTCCTCTATCTCCCTAATACCAACAAGGGTTACTAGGTTTACATATTCTTGGTCAAGAACTGGGAACACTTACCAATGGGAGGTTCCCCTTTTGATGATCCCCAATGCCCTAGAGTGGGCAGAAATTTGATCAAGAAAATTTTAGGATTCCCCTGCCCTCAATGTGTTATGATTTTATATTTTTTTAATTTTATCTCTAACTATTTAGTTGACCTATTTTGCAATTGAGCGAATGAAAAAAGAACCACACCCCAAAAAAGTTTTCTTCAAACTTTAAATGAGGATTTGTGAAGTTGTTCTAACGTGGCATTATCAAAAAAGTTGACACTTGCAATGTGGCGAGTGATGGGAGAGATATCCATGTGTTCTTTTCCTACTAGAAGGTGGAAAAAGTGGATTGTAGAAATGTAGATAGAGGATCATGTAAGTGATTCTCCCTTTGTGTAAATCTCTACTTATATACTGGAACGTTTCGATTTGGCCCAAGGTTTCTCCCTGAAGGATTTACTCATCTCAATCATCATCTAACGTGTATGATGTACTTTTATGAATTTTTATTCCTTTATATGCTTAATGAATATATGTTTATAAAATAATCATTTTATGAATCACGTTTTGTAACTTAGACGCTAGAATTAATTTTTTTCGAAATTTGGATTAAAGAAAAATATTAACTCAACTTTTGTAATAATTTTAATTGAGTTATTTTTTTGTCTCCATTTTTTTTAGTCCTATACGTCGTACGCTTACATTTTAACAACTAGTATCATAGATCGACCTCACCTTTATAAGTTTAATCACCTTAAGGTAGATTTAGTTTGTATATAAATGACTTTTGGTTTGAAAATATATGAAGATTTATTTTATGAGGAAAAATAATGATTTTGCTAGTATTCGTTCTAAAAAAATAATATATTTGAACATGTTCCTATTAGTAATTTTGGTCATGAATTTATAGGACTTGTTACTCCGTCAAATTTTAATTTTTTTCTTCCCCAAAAAATAAATATGAATCTATTGAGGAAGAATTTGATGAAAAAAAATTCGATTCTTGAATCTAAATATCATGAACTTTATGAAGAATTATTGAGACTTTCTAAAGACAAATTTTTTTTGTTCTCACAAATGAAAGAGTTTTAAGAGGAGAACAATAATTTACAACTTAAAGCATCTTGTTTATTAACTTCAAGTTGATCATGCTCACATGTATGAGAAGATTAATTTGTTGAAAAAATATATCTCAAAACTTAATTTGGATTCAACAAATAAATTGAAAGAAGAAAAATAAAACTCTTTTTAAAAAGTTTTAGAATTTGAAAAAGTAAAAGAATAATTTTTAAATGAGTTTGCACTTCTGAAAGATGAAAATGACTTTTTATATGCTTCGAAAAATCTTGCGTTTATTGATTTTACTTTTTCAGATATTTTATACTTTCTTGACGAATTAGAAGATAAGAGCATTATTTCAAAAGAAGAAAATGGAAATTTATGAATTTTGAAGAGAAAAAAATGTTTTACTTTATTTTTTTTTAAATTAAAAATGGATCTTCAATTATGTGAAGAATTCAAAAAAAATGGAAAAAGAAAGATATAAGTATTCAAAACTATTTGATCTCGAACAATAATGTGAAAGTTGATTTATAGGCGAGATAAAAAAAACCGTGATGTACTTTTGGTACCAACCCGAAAAGAAAATGATAAAAGTGGGTTTGATTTTAACAAGTCTGATGTTTCGACTTCAAAAAGTGAAATAATTTTTGTGAAATCTTCTCCTAAAAATGAGACAACAACAAATGAAAAATTCTATTGAATTTCAAGAAAAAGAAAAAAGTGTTGTGATTAATTTTTAAAAAAAGAAAGAATTTGCGCATCCCACCTAAAAGTAACTTTATTTGTCCTTATTGTCATAAGAAAGGTCACCTTAGATATTTTTGTTACAAGTTATGTAAGGTTCAACCTTTTAAAAGAGTTATTTCTAAGCCCAAAATGCAAATGACTAAATTTAATACTTTTAAATGTGATTATTGTCACTCGTTCCTTCTTAATATCTTGAATGATTCGAAGAGATTTTGTTTTTCAGAATTCTATATTTGTTTAGTCTTGCCAGTAATATGATTTTAGGATTGTCGCATCTAGTCGATCTTTTTTATGATCGATGTATGTTGTATATTTCTTGCATATTATACTGTTTTTATGTTCACCTTTAATTGATACTCTTTGTATATGATTATTGACCTCGGTTTGTCTATTTTGATGCCTTATATATTATTACATTTGGTTCATAATCGATTTTAACTTTTATCGTAATTATATATTATGATGTGTCAATTTCAATCCTTTTGATTATATTTTATTAGTTGACTTCGATATAAAATGTTTCATTATATTCTTCATGACACGATCTCTAGATCATATAGTCTTTTCCATTCTCAATTCCATGACAGAATGGGGAAAATTTTTAATTAAGGGAGAGTATCATTATGAGATACTATGGAATATTTTATGTGTAAATGAAATAGTGAAAGAATAAACTTAGGGAGTGTAATTTATATATCGTATCTTGCACAAATTTTATTTAAACTTGGTATATATTCTTTTGTGGTTTGATGAACACTTTAGACTTTTATCTTCTATTCATCTTATTACTTATATGTCACTATCATTTGATTACACGTTGGAAAATTTATGAGTTTGCTAGAGCTTGATAAGAAACGGGTTTCAAGAGTATCGAATAATTTACTAGTATCTTATGATTCATACAAGTGTATCATTATCACGTGTGCCTTTGGTTAGGCAATGTCGTGTCATATGTGATAGATTTGTATACTTTATATGTCATTTTTTTATTTATGTGTTTTGTTACCGTATAAATTAAGGGAGATATTACAAGAGTATAATTATGTGCCCCCGAATAATTTGATTGTCTTATTCTAGTTTCCAAAAAAAACTTTGAGGCATAGTCCTTGAGGTCCTTCCGTTAAAGATTCACATCAAGATTTCTTCACCAAACTTCATCCCAATGTAATTCCTGACCATACCCTTGAGATTGACACTTAAGAATAGTGTTAAAGGACTAAGATGACTTTAAACACCTAGGGTTTAACATGACTAAAATTTGATTTTCTAAAATTAGAAAATATGTTAAACTAGTGTGTGTGTGTGTGTGTGTGTGTGTGTGTGTGTGTGAGAGAGAGAGAGAGAGAGAGAGAGAGGCTAATTTAGAGATTTTCCATATACATATGACACATACGTTAAAAATGGCATGTTGTGTATTTGTAAGACTTGGCTTTAAGTTTAAAAACTGCCTAAAAACGTGTGCAACTTCATTGCAGCTAGCGCGAAATTGTTAGCAAAAATCAAATGTAAATTTTTTTGGTCATTAGTATGACCTTCAGTGAAGGAGGCATTGATTATTCTTCCCTGTTCACAACACTGGTCAGCATTCAAATCTGACAAAAGACTTGATGCACTATTTGGATTTCAACTTTCTGCAAACCTCTTTTTTAACTATATATTTTCGCTAGATTTGTTTTTGACATTTTTGGGTGGAGAAGAATTACCTAGAGATATTAGAACTTGTAGACGCATGTTTGATTTGGATATTTAGTTCATCTTCTTCCCACAAACAAGAGAGAGGTTGAATATTTTTCAAGAGAGATTTTGTTGTTAAGAGCTTGAGTTTTTTAGTGAGAAAAATACTTGCTAAAAATTAATATTCACTAAAGTTTTACTTCAAGTCTCTTTCATTATTTTTTAGATATTCTTGTTTTAAATGGAATAAAGTTATCTTAAAGTTAGTTTAAGTTTGATTACTTCTTTTCAAGACTTGACCAAATATTTTTTAACTTTTTTCTTGAGAGACGTAAAAGTTTGATGTCACAAAAATACTTTGTAGGTCCCATTTTATTTCAAATGTTCTTTAAGGAAGACAAAAAATATTTTTTCTTTCAAAAACTTTTTCCAAATTTTAACACGCACCAAGTTTGTGAACAACTTTCAATTAAGTCCAATTTTATCTTGTTTAATCCTAAACATGCATCTAGGTGATTAAACCAAGTAAAATAAATAAGTTCACAAGGCCGGATGTATGAGAAAAAAACAAAGGGAAAAAACTTGGACGGCCCAAGCCATATAATCATTATGATAGGGTTTTACAAAGGAATACCGACAGACTTACACAATGACTCGATCCCCATAATCCTTGACGCACTTATTCACTTTAATCACTCCTCTATAGTTCCCATGCGGAAGTCCTTCTACGATACCTGTCCATAGCAACCGTATACGATTAGAAACACAGACTCCTCCATTTCTTCACCACAAAACCCAACAAAATCTTTTGTTCAATAGGATGAACAAACCCACATGGTGCAAACAAGATCTCTATAGTAATAGAATATGAAAGCTAGGATCTTTTAAACTCTAAGGATAGTTTTTATTTTTGAAAACCTTAGAAAACTTATGCAGAATATGTATGAGGTCTTTTTTGGAATATGGTTATGCACACCTTTCGAAATTCTGAGCAAACACGGCCTTATATATTAAAACTTAATTGGCAAGTCGTTCGAAAGAGATGTGTATATAGTTCTAACGACTGAGAGATGTCGTTCGAACGGCATCACATGTCGTTTGATGTCTCGCAACCTAAGGTGATAAATCACATGACTCTAAATAGTAATTATCTCAGAATAAATAAAGATAAAACCTTTTAAAAATTACTTGAAACATTTTAAAACATTTATAAACAAATTCCATCCTTAAAACATTTTTCGAGTCTCATAAACATTTCACGTTCATACTTAAGAGATCGAAATGCAATTAAAATGTGAAACGTGCACCAATAAAACTCGGTATGATATATGTTTAAAGCTTGGCCGCTACATCTTCTAATCAAACACGCCATTGACTTTATGGGAATCATGACAATACAAAATGTATCATGACTCAATCAAGTTTTGTTACGGGAATAAGTCAAATATATATACATGGAATTAATTGGAAATTTTATCCTTACAAATCTCTCCCTTTGACTATTCTGGGAAAAAATTCAAACAGTGAAATGCCTAAGACGGGTCGCCAAGCCGTATTTCACCTAAATCCCATCCCACAAAACCAAAATCAAAAAATACAGGACAAGGCCTAGTATATGAAGGTCCGACAAGCATGAGCTGTCTGAATGTGATGTAGTCTTGAAATCTTGCATCGCTGAAGAATACCTACACACATAAAATAGACAAATACCCCAGTGAAGTATGGAGAAACAAATTATATAAAAATACCAATGTGAAAAACAATTCATTTGTTAAACATCTGAGCAATACCAACATGTGTAATAAAAAATGATACTAATAAAGTATGAAACTATGGTCAAGATACCAATTTATAAAGCCTATAAAATGTGCTTAATACTCCCCCTGCATCACATACAACTCTCCCCCTTTTTATCTCGAATAGACAATAAGTGAAAAGATAAATAAATCACCAAACTCCCTCATATATTCATATTTTATTTCTTTAGCCCTTTTGAGGTTTTTATTTTTCTCAACTTACAGAAATCCTATTGGCCCTATTTTGGCATATGATTCTTTTTATTGCCTTAATTTTTTTCTTGGGCTCTTTTGAACAGTAGCTTTCACGGTGAGATTATTATTCTGTAAGGACACAAATTTCCAATTGAGTCCTTTGTAGTTTTGGCTCAATTCCAGACAAAAACGTTTGAGTCATAGGATAGAGTCTTTCAAGCCTATGACGTGTTTGTTGAAGACGTAGTCGCCAAGTGTCTAAAGCTTCATCAAAATGTTGTGGTTTATGTGCCTCATTTCAACGTCATCAACAGTGATTCCATGCTCCCAAGGAATGAATGCATTTATGTATATATAGGAGCTTGGAACAAGTTTATATTGGGTGTTAGGTTTTTAAAACTGTGTTTTGTTTTCAGATGTTCTCTATTAAAACTTATATATAAAGTATATGAATGTTTATGGGCTTAAAAAGAATTTTTAGAACATACTGTGAGTTCGTTCGAAGTGTCATTCGAACGAGATTGTCGTTCGAACCACAAGTCATTCGAACGAGATTGCCAACGACTTCCCATTATGGCATACTGGAACTTCGTTCGAAATGTCATTCGAATGAGATGGTCGTTCGAACGAAATTTCTAATGAGCTTCTAACGAGTTCATACTGGAACTTCGTAGAAGACTCGTTCGAACGAGAATGTTGTTCGAACGAAATTTCGTTCAAACGAGATTTCGTTCGAACGAGATTTGGGGGGAACAGTTTTTTGGCAGTTTTAAGCAGTTTTCTCCCACTTCCCACTTGTTTCTTAACTGATTTTTCTCAGACATTATTATGTGAGGGAAACCATTTTTCTAATCTATCTTTCTCATATCCTTTGAACTCTTAGAGAGTGTTTTGAGAGAAAAAGTGTTTGAAGAAAAAGATCATGTTTTGAGTGAGAATTTTCAAAGACAAAATCATCTACCACTCTAGTTTTTCACCCATAGTTTTATTTATCCAAGTTCATATATATATATACATCTTTCTTGGAGTTTGGCACCGGGTTTATCTCTACACTAAATTGAAGAGATTGTTTGGTTTTCTTCTACATCCCTTAAAGAAGAAGAGTTCATTTTGCTGCGGCATTCTCATGTGGTAAAAGACACCACGTGTGGTTGACGGTGTACCTATTGTCCGATTGGTGAGTACAAGATCGCGGTGGAGCTCCGTGCTTATCCGCTAGGAAGAGGTGGTTACAAGAAGACGCATCAAGTCTTGAGAGGGTTTAAGTTGAGGAAGTGAGTCATCTATCTTGTAATTGTAAATTTCGTACTTAGTGGATTTGAGGCTAGGGCCATCCGAGGTTGTTTCCCATTTTGGGTTTTCCTCGTACATCGCGGCGTAGTGTGATTGATTTATTTTTATCTTGCACAATGACTTAGAACTCATGCTTAGGATAATTCATGATAAAAATAGTTTTAATTGTCACACTTAATTTAATTGGGTGCTAATTAAATTTGGGAAATTATTTATTTAATTCAAGTCTATTGTTAAAACTGGTTTGACCTAATTTGGATATATTAATAATTATGACTTAGGCAAATTCTAGGACTTGGATTAATTATGTTTAAGTGAAAACCTTTTTAATGGATTAATTTAATTTCACTTGGTTTAATTTTAATTTGCAAAAAAATTAAAAATTTCGTTTTCGTTGTTTAGTTGAACCATCACCTTTACGCTTTCGCATCTGTTTCATAAAAAGGAAATAATATATAATTTTAAAGAGTTTAAAATCCGAGGATCCACATCTTTTTCAAATTGGTATCAGAGCCAAAGTGATAAATTATTTCGTTAAAGATCCTTTAAATAATTTTTGGCTAAAATGGAATTTTCCTCCATTTTCAAAATTTCCTATTTTCGATGGTTCTAACTACACGTATTGGAAAGCGGAAATAAAATCGACACTAAAATCTATCGATGAGAGGGTTTGAATGTCTGTAGTTAACGGTTGGTCTCCACCAACTCACTTAGTTGAAAATGAACGTGTTCCCAAACCGGACAATAGATGGACAGAGAATGAGTTTAAACTTTCTAATTTTAATTCCCGTGGTTTGAATGCCTTGTTTAGCGATGTCACACCGGATGAATTCTGACGTATTATGATGTGTGAAACCGCTAAAGAAGCTTGAGATATTTTACAACTAACTCATGAAGGAACTAGTGTCATTAAAGCTTCGAAACTCCAAAACCTCACCACTCAATTTGAAACCATCAAAATGAACGATAATGAAACTTTTGATGAATTTTATGCTAGACTTTTCGATATTGTAAATTCATATTTTAATTTGGGATAGAAAATACCCAACAACCGAGTTGTAAAGAAAATTTTAAGGTCCCTACCCGATAGATTTATTCCAAAAGTGACCGTTTTAAATTCTTTACCAACTTTAGCCTCTACGAAATTAGAAGAGCTTGTTGGTGATTTACAAACCTATGAACTAGACATGTTTCCCTCTAAAAATGAAAAGAAAATTGAAAAGGGCGTTGCTTTAAAAGCCCGAAAAGAGGTTAAACAAGTAGTAGAGAGCGAAAGTGATAGTGACTCGGAAAACATGGCTTTATTTGCTCGTAAATTTTGAAAATTTCTTAAAATTAAAAAAGATAAATTTAAAAATGATTTTAAGAAATTTGAAACTTTTAAGCATGACAAAGCCGAGAAGATCCCTAAACCTATAAATGAACAATTAAATAGGGACGAGTCAAATAGGTGTTTTGGTTGTGAGGGTTATGGCCATAGGGCTTCTGAGTGCCCCACTAAACTAAGGAAAGAGGGTAAATGACCCATTGCATATAATGCGACCCTTAGTGATAGTGATAAGGAAGAGGGACCCGATTCCCCCACTAAGCCCAACTTTGTGGCTTTTATGGCTAGTCATGTGAGTGATAGTGAGAACTCATCAATTGATGAAACATTAACACATGCCACTTCCAAGGTCATAGTTTATGATTCTCTTGTTTTTTATGATAGTGAGAGTGGAGAAGAAAGAGAGAGTGAAAATGAAGAAGTGGTTAATTTGAGTGAACTTCAAAATGATTTTCAAGAACTTTATAAAGAATCTATTAAATTAAAAAGGGCAAATTTGAAGTTAGAATCTAGTTTAAGAGAGAATGTCAAGTCGTTGATGATAGTATGTTGGTTGAAGACCTTAGGACACGAGAGAAAGCTCTTCCAGAGAAGCTTGAATATATAGAAAGCGAGATAGATAGCTTTAGGGGTTTAATGGAATCCTTGGAAAAGGAGCTTCTTGCTTTTGAAGAGCGAAATGTTTTATTAGAGTCTAACATTTTAGAATTGCAAAATAAATTAAAAGATTCTAGTAATGTCAAATTTGATTTGGAGTGTCATTCAGAAAAATTAGATAAAATATTAGGAACGGTCCAAATTAAAAATGACACCTGTGGTTTAGCCTTCAATACTTGTAATGAATTTACTCATAACACCAAAACCAATTTTTTAGGAGAATCTACTAGGAAAGTCTTTCGAGATCATTTCTTAGGTACCAAATTTTGACATAATTTTACTTGTACACATCGTGGTCGAAAAGGTCATCTTAGGAAAAAAAAAATTTGATCTTAAATGAATTCCTAGAAAATCCCATAGTAAAGTAACCACGGTAGTTAGAGTTCCTACACCCCAAGATAGTCATTCTTCATTAATTTGGGTTAGGAAATCCGACTTGTTTGCCTTGCAAAATAGGGTTTTTGATTCTCATTTACTTTCACATGCTTCCCCCCTTGCTAAATCTAAAGGATGAATGTGTTAGTGTTTGCATTCTTTAGCTTTTGTACTTCATGCTATATTCACATGCTAAATGTATGCTTGTTTAATCATGTTCTAGTTTATGCCTTATGCTTAATCACATGCTAGAATAATGGTTTTTTTTATCTTTTGTATTTTATTTCTTCATTTTGTTTGCATTAAATGAAAAATACAATAAGTTTTTTTTGTTTGTTTCTCTTTTGTGTTTTATTTGTTTCATTTAAGCTTAGTGAAAAATACAAATGATTTTCGTTTATCCTTTTGAGTATATATTTTTATTTTTGGTTAAAAAATGTCAAAAACTTAAAAAGATTTTATGTTGTCTGTATTTTGGTTTGACACACTTTAAGTGGCATATACTTATGTTTGAACCCCTCCTTTAACTCTCTCACGTGGCTAGAACTTTTGCTTTAGATTATCAATCCTTATTATGTTCTTTACCATGCATACATGAAGTAGTTGGATTTTGTGTTGATTAAATGGATTCTATTTTTATATGCCTATATTCACACATGCACGAGCTCTTTTTAAATTTTAACTTCATATGTATATTTGAGCTATGTGAGATGTTCTCCTTCCAATCTTGTCATCTACATATTTGTCACTTAGGAGGACTAGTGCATGTCAAAATCCGTTGCACGTGAGATTTGTGTGAAACAATGAAAACATGATAAATATAAATGTGCACGGGGAAGGGCTCCGAAAGGAATAATTATCCTTTGTGATTGTAATCCACCGTTTGGAATGGACCTAAAAGAAATACGTGGTCCAAAGGCCTAAAAATAGAAAATATGGCATTAAAAGAAAAATAATTGCCAAGGCCTATGTTTGATTGATATATTCATTCAAAATTAATATATGCTTATTGAGGGAGATTGGATGGTATATCAACGGTTTGCACAATGTTCGTTTATCCTTGTTGCGTATCTCATGTCATGACTCTATTGGTTTGTAGAATCATCAATATGCTAGGCTTGTATGCATTGTGTATGTTTGTTCATTGAGTTCAATCTATGTTGTCACATGAGGTTATATTCAAATAGAATGAAGTTTGCAATCAAATGAGAACTCCATGAACATGTTTTTAAGTGATTGGGTCTAAATTTAATCATTACTAGCTCACACCCCAACACTTTCGTTTCCATATGACACATTTTTTCCATACGAGCGTGAAAGACTCCTATTATATTTTGTGTGTGTCATTTGTGTGTTTATATCTATATATGTGTACTTGAGTTTCTTTGATATACATTATGTATACATATATTTGATATTTTTGTTTAGTGTTTGCTTTGATTTCTAATCCATATATGCTATAATTCATACTTTGTATCCATCTTATTGCATTATTTGTTGATATCACATGCTTAATAATTTATAAATCATATTGGTATCATTTTATTCCATCCTAGTTGGTATCCGATGTTATTGTTTGGATTAGTTGAATTTTTGTTGCCCATATGCTTTAATGTTCTCATCACTATAAGCACAATTACATGCTTTATTTGAGGGAGATAAGTTATTTTTTTATTCTTTAGCCTTTGTCTATTCCTGAACAAAAAAGGAGGAGAACCATAGGGGGAGAAATGGTATCTAATCCTATTATTATCACGCCTTAGTTTAAGGAGATTTATCTTTATCTTAGGGGGAGACGTCTTTCTAAGTAGGTTTGTTTGATAAAGGGGAGAATTAATTTAGGGGGAGTACTTAGTTCACTTGCATTAAATATATGGATATTCCCTATGCGTGTAATGTGTTTTCTTAAGTGTGCAGGAATCATATTATAAGTGGCAACTTTCACCGGCAAAGATTGTGATCCTTTGAGTTGTTTGTGTCAAGCATTGTAATTTTATTTTGGGTGGGACTTTTTATTAGTCTAGTAGAGCTTGACGGCCTTTTAGGATTTTTGTATAATTTTTGTCCCGGAAAAGACAAGGGGGGAGATTTGTAAGGACACAAATTTCCACTTGAGTCCTTTGTAGTTTTGGCTCAATTCTGGACAAAAACGTTTGAGTCATAGGATAGAGTATATTGATCATCTTTTAAGCCTATGACGTGTTTGTTGAAGACGTAGCGGCCAAGTGTCTAAAGCTTCATCAAAATGCCGTGATTTATGTGCCTCGTTTCAACGTCATCAACAGTGATTCCATGCTCCCAAGGTATGAATGCATTTATGTATATATAGGAGCTTGGAACAAGTTTATATTAGGTGTTAGGTTTTTAAAACTGTGTTTTGTTTTCAGATGTTCTCTATTAAAATTTATATATAAAGTATATAAACGTTTATGGGCTTAAAAAGAATTTTTAAAACATTCTGTGAGTTAGTTTGAAGTGCCGTTCGAACGAGATTGTCGTTCGAACCACAAGTCGTTCGAACGAGATTGCCAACGACTTCCCATTATGGCATACTGGAACTTCGTTCGAAATGTCGTTCAAACGAGATGGTCGTTCTAACGAGATTTCTAACGAGATTTCTAACGAGTTCATACTGGAACTTCGTTAGAAAACTCGTTCGAACGAGAATGTTGTTCGAACGAAATTTCGTTCGAACGAGATTTGGCGGGAACAGTTTTTTGGCAGTTTTAAGCAGTTTTCTCCCACTTCCCACTTGTTTCTTAACTGATTTTTCTCAGGCAATATTATGTGAGGGAAACCATTTTTCTAATCTATCTTTTTCATATCCTTTGAACTCTTAGAGAGTGTTTTGAGAGCAAAAGTGTTTGAAGAAAAAGATCATGTTTTGAGTGAGAATTTTCAAAGACAAAATCATCTACCACTTTAGTTTTTCACCCATAGTTTTATTTATCCAAGTTCATATATATATATACATCTTGCTTGCATTTTGGCACCGGGTTTATCTCTACACTAAATTGAAGAGATTTTTTGGTTTTCTACCTTAAAGAAGAAGAGTTCATTTTGCTGCGGCATTCTCATGTGGTAAAAGACACCACGTGTGGTTGACGGTGTACCTATTGTCCGATTGGTGAGTCCAAGATCGTGGTGGAGATCCGTGGTTATCTGCTAGGAAGAGTTGGTTACAAGAAGACGCATCAAGGCTTGAAAGGGTTTGAGTTGAGTAAGTAAGTCATCTGTCTTGTAATCATAAATTTCGTACTTAGTGGATTTGAGGCTAGGTCCGTCCGAGGTTGTTTCCCGTTTTGGATTTTTCCTCGTACATCGCGGCGTAGTGTGATTGATTTATTTTTATCTTGCACAATGACTTAGAACTCATGCTTAGGATAATTCAAGATAAAAATGGTTTTAATTGTCACACTTGATTTAATTGGGTGCTAATTAAATTTAGGAAATTGTTTATTCAATTCAAGTCTATTGTTAAAACTGGTTTTACCTAATTTGGATATATTGATAATTATGACTTAGGCAAATTCTAGGACTTGGATTAATTATGTTTAAGTGAAAACCTTTTTAATGGATTAATTTAATTTCACTTGGTTTAATTTTAATTTGAAAAAGAAATTAAAAATTTGGTGTTTCGTTGTTTAGTTGAACCATCACCTTTACGCTTCCGCATCTGTTTCTTAAAAAGGAAATAATATATAATTTTAAAGAGTTTAAAATCCGGGGATCCACATATTTTTCATATTCTCATATCCCTTTCTCGTGAACACAATGTCATTTTTTAATTTAATCATTCTAAATCCTCACGGAAAATGGTTCTTAAATTCACATCTCCTCCTAAGTCTTATTACGCAAAGATGACAAAATTGAGGTAAGAACGTCCCACCAAACTCAAATACGCATGAGAAGTCAAACATTCATATAAACTCGTGCATGTGTACAATGATGGCATATATACAAAGTTAAATCCAAATGCAAATTAACTTCAAAACAACCTCATTAGTCAATGGTTAAGATCATTCTAAGCATCTATAATTATGAAAAAATATGCTAGCCACATGGATAATGAAATTATGGGAGTCCAAAGACACCAATATGCCACAACAAACATGAAAACTCAAGACACAAAAGAAAATTTTGTGTTTTTTAAAAACATATTTTTGACTCGAAAAAATAAAATATTTTTGTATTTTCTCAATTAAATGAAAAAAATATAATACAAAGAGATACACATGTCATAACACTAGCAAGATATAAATCATGATGCAAGGACTAGCGTATAACAAACATGGCAACACAATCATCCTTTAGATTTAGCATGGGAAGAATCAAGTGCAACCAAACAAGAACCATGGAGTGTAATTCCTAAAGACTTTAAGTCCAATTTCCTCACCCAAGTAGGTGTGAAGCGATGCATGGTGGTTTTGGGAACCGAAATGACTTTATTCTTAAACTTCCTAGGATAATTTTTAAGGTCATAACAATAACACCTAAAGTGACCCTTCCTACCACAATGAGAACAAGTGTAAACATGACGAGGAATGTGACCTAAATGTGGACCTCTCCTAACGTTCCTAGTCAACTCTCTCACACGGTTGGTATTGGCTTTGGTAATGGGTGCAATACGAACATCGAAGCCTATACCACACTTATCTTCCTTGATTTGGACGGTGCCTAAAATCCTATCCAACTTTTCTGACCTAGCCTCTAAATCAAACTTCACCTTAATCGAGTCTTCAATCTCTTCTCAAGCTCACTAATTCTAGACTCAATAAAATGCTTAGACTCCTCAGACTCTATGAACTCACTCCCCTCCCTCTCTATAGTCTCTCCCTCCCCTCCGATCCGGGATATACTACCGTCTCCATCCTCATAAATGGGGGAGCTCGGCTATGCCTCATCGGCTGGCTATTGGGAGTAGCCTCTGCACTCTCGGTCTTACCTAAGACCTCGACTGCGAGAGACTATGTCCCCCTTGTCCCCCAGAATTTTTATGGTTCTGGCTCTGGTAGTCGATCCCTTCCCTGCGGTCCGGGATAGCCTATAGAGTCTCTTCCAGTTCATTCATTCACTACGTTACCTCACTCCCTCTCTATCGTTTCGCCAGGGATCCGTCGGGTCCCGAATCCCTGGCTCCACTTGCCGCATGCATGTGTGTGAGCTCACGCGCGTGTATGAGCGCTCGTGTGTGCGTGTATGACTTATGTCGTTGGCGCGTGTACACACATGCATAGCGGGCGCGTGTACACACATGATGATTCCTTCTCAAGGCACCTAAAAAGTTTAAAATGACCAAATACCCATGGGTCGATGTTATCTCACGTTTTTGTTAACACAAAATGGCCATAGAAATAGTTTTTAGGGTTTTCAAAAGCTGTAATTTCCAGATTCTGAAACCTTGTTTGTAAAAGACAAGACAAGTCAAGAAGGGAAGACCCCTCAGTTGCCAGGTGGTTGTCCCCTCAATCGCCGGGGGCTCACAGCATGTTACAGGGGTCCCCTCAATCGCCGGGGACTCGCCCAACAGACTGACTGGTAGATTCTCCAATCGGGTATATTACCATCTGTTCTGCCAAGACAATCAATCCAATACTTCCTCTCGTGTCTTATTCGAGCTTCCTGAACAACAGACAAGTAATATCGATAAGGCTCTGACCCCAGATCCTTCCCTTGCCCTTGGTTCTCTTCTTGTCTTCCAAGGGGTGATGTTTTTTTTTTTCTTATCTTTTCTCCGATCGGGGAATCGTACACTCTTTTTTCAAAGCCTCCATCAAACCACGAAGACTATCTATCTTTTTTCTCAACATATTCTAGTTTCTCCCAAAGAATCTTCTCTCGTGCCCTAAGATCCTCAATCAAAGCATCATTATTTTCTATGGCACGCTCATTCAACTTAGCTTGCTACTTCAAGTTTGCCTTTTTCACCTTTACCGCTTCCGCATAAAAATCATTAAAGGCAACTTTCAACTCTCCCACATCAATTTCCTCTTCCTCACTAGCTTCACCCTCACTCACTTGGGATTCACATTCAACGGCCTCAAAAGTGTCATTCACATGAGTATCCTCATGAGAAGATTAATCGTCGTCGCTCACATAACGTGCCATAAACACTAAAAAGTTATGCTCAATGGGGGAACTCTCTCCCTCTTTTGGTTCTCTATCACTTAAGGTGGAATTATATGCTATCAGTTTCTTTCCCTCCTTCGTAAGTCTAGTGGGACACATTGTTACCTTGTGACCATAACCCTCATAATCAAAACACCTATCCGACTCATCCCTCTTAACATTCTCACTCTTATTTTTAGGGGCGGTATCGACCTTGTTGTTCTTGAATTTTTCAAGTCTTTTGGCATCTTTTGATTGCTTTTGGAACTTGATAAACTTTTTGAACTTCTTTGCCAACAAGGCTACATCCTCAAAATCAAAAAAGGAATCATTATCCTAAACTTTAGTTTCCTCCTTCCAGTCTTTCAAATCAATGCCCTTTTTTCTTTCCTTGGCACTTGCTTGGAGGTAAACATGTCAAGCTCATAAGTTTGTAAGTCACTTATAAGCTCTTTTAGTTTCGTTGAATAAAGCATACCCAAGTAGTTTAAAAAAGGCACTTTGTGAAGAGTGCGCGTTTGTTCAAATAAAGAAATTATTTAATAAAATTCAGTTTTTCAATTAAATCCTAAAACATGCATATGGGTGTGATTGAAATCAATATAATCATGCCAGAACAGTCAATCAAAAAAAACACAAATGAGGAAAAATCCCCCAAAGGGGCAAAACCTTTTATTTTTACTATAATTTGTAAAGAATAGTTTACACGGATTACAATGAAAATGAGAGTGACATACAAAATACCCTCAGGTGTCGGTTTCGATGTCATCGTTTGGAATCTCCCGCAAGAACTCTAGGTGGTAGCAATGGAAGAGAGACGGCTTCTCCAAAAGTTATTCCTAGATGAGTAAAAATGATCCTCTTGAAGGTTTAAAGATTCACATACATATATGGGAGCTTTTATGTGAATAAAGAAGGCATAAAATCTTAAAACATGAAGTCTGCTCTCTGGGCTTTAAAATGCTGAAATCGTTTGCTAAAAAAACTTGAAAATGAGTAGAATGAACACAGGTATTTATATGAAAATCGAGGCAGCGACGTCGCTCGAACGCGATAGGCATGTCGCTCGAATGAAGGACACATTCTCTCGAACGAGATCGCGCGACATGCTTATGTCGCTCGAATGATAAAGTGATGTCGTTTGAACGAGCTCATCGATCGAGGACAGCCCGCTTCTACACTTAGAAAATTTTCTGCTTTTGATAAAAAAAAACAATCAAACTTCGAAAAATATTTTCTAAAAAAATCCCAAATATTTATGCAAATATAAACAACTCCAATAAATCATTTTACCAATATCGCGAAGTGGAGTAGTGGGAATGGTTGAGCAGCACGTCGCATGCAGCATGATGCACGTGTGAAGATAATGGATTCATGGATTCGGATCAAGGTCATCATGGATGATCGTGTGGACGTGTCGAATGTAGCGGCATCAGACATACATACTGTAATCTAGGACACATAGAAAATTCCTGGATTCTACCCTGACATTTATAAAATTATGTCCTTACACTTTGGATTCAAATCTTCTAGGCAATGACCTTAAGATTTTCTTTATGACTAATTTGTCGGGTATTTTCTCTCCCAAGTTAAACAACGAGTTGACAATATTGGACATTCTAGCATAAAACTCATCAAATGACTCACTCTCTAACATCTTAATCGTCTCAAACTGTGTAGTGAGATTTTGAAGTTTAGATGCCCTAACTATGCTAGTGCCTTCGTGAGTAAGTGCAAAAATATCCCAAGCCTCTTTTGAGGTTTCACACGTCATGATTCAATTATACTCTTTCGGTGTGACGTGAGGAAACAACGTGAAGACCTTTAGAATTATAAAGTGCAAGTCTATGTTCATTTTTGGTCCATAACACAACGGTTTTTAAATTAGTGGCCTCTCCATATCATGTGGCCAGTGGTGTCCAAACTTTTTCAATCTCTAACCAAACACGCTCATTAATAGATTTTAAAGCACTTATCATTCGCATCTTCCAATGAGCATAATTTGAGCCATCAAAAATAGGAGTTCTAAAACTATCATAACCTCAAAAATTCATCCTTAAAATCATAAGGGATCAACACACAAAAAAAATCTTTCTAGCTCTGATACCAATTTATAGGACCCTTTTTATTTCAAATGTGCTTTAAGGATGATAAAAAATAATTTTTCTTTCAAAAACTTTTTCCAAATTTTAACACGCACCAAGTTTGTGAACCACTTTCAATTAAATTGAATTTTATCTTGTTCAATCCTAAACTTGCATCTAGGTGATTAAAGAAAATAAAGTAAATAAGCTCACAATGTCGGATGTACGAGAAAACCACAAGGGGGAAAAAAACTCGAACAACCCAAAACAGACAATCACTATGATAGGGTTTTACATAGGAAGACAGACAGACTTACAAAATGACTCAATCCCCATAAGCCTTGACGCTCTTCTTCACTTTAACCGCTCCTCTATAGTGCACATGTACCCATCCACAACACAAGCATCCACAAATGACTTGGTGTCCACTAATGTAGCTTTAGCAACCGTCTACGATTAAGAACACGGACTCCTCCATTTCTTCATCGTAAAACCCCACAAATACTTTTATTCAATAAAGATGAACAAACCTAGATGGTGCAAACAAGATCTCTATAGAAATATAATATGAAAGATCGGATCTTTTAAACTCTAAGGATGGTTTTGATCTTTGAAAATCTTAAAAAACTTATGCAGAATACGTATGAGTTCTTTTCTAAAATATGGTTATGTACACCTTTTAAAATTCTTAGCAAACACT
The DNA here is from genome assembly GCA_949130495.1 of Sambucus nigra. Lineage (NCBI taxonomy): Eukaryota > Viridiplantae > Streptophyta > Magnoliopsida > Dipsacales > Adoxaceae > Sambucus > Sambucus nigra. Next base: position 217,730,200 of record OX422224.1, on the reverse strand, counting down.
GCCTGAAATATTAAAACATAGTCGGGAGGTCGTTCCAAAGAGATGTGTATATCGTTCTAAGTACTGAGAGATGTCATTTTAATGACATCACATGTCGTTTGATATCTCGAAACCCAAGGTGAGAAATCACGCGACTCTAAACAGTAATTATCTCATAATAAACGAAGATAAAACCTTTTAAAATCATTTCAAAACATTTATAAATGAATTTTCATCCTTTAAAACATTTTCGAGTTTCATAAACGTTTCTCATTCATACCTGAGAAATCGAAATGAATGAAGATGTGAAACGTGCACCAATAAAACTCGGCATGATATATCTTTGAAGCTTGGCCGCTACGACTTTTAATCAAATACGTCATATACTTTATGGGACTGATGACAATAAAAAATCAATCTCTGACGCAACTAAGTTTTGTTCCAGGAAAAATTCAAATGCATACAAATTAAATCAATTGAAAATTTTGTCCTTACATACTTATGAGTTTATTTTGAGCAGCCAAAAAAATTTTAGCAATTCCATTAACCATAAGAAATATCACTTCCTAGGAAGTTAAAAATATATTGGTGGATTCTCACTTGTTCCATTTGAATACAGAGTTTTCTTTTAATTTTAATAGAAGATTTGTGATGTGGTTCAAGGACATTATCAACAAGGTTGGCACTTGTGATGCAGCGAATGGTCAAAGAGCAAGTCGTACTTGCTTTTCCTACTGGAAGATGGAAAAGTGGATTATGGAGGTTGTGGACTATTGAATGTATTCAAGTTTGTAAGTCATTTCTTATTTTATGTAAATATTTTCTAACGTAGTGGAAGGTGTTGGTTTGGCCCAAGGCTTTCTCCCAAAAAGGTTACCTCGTATAAATCCTCGTCTAAAGTGTATGATTTACTTTTCTGCATTTTGATTACTCTATATGCTCAGCAAACATATGTTGAAAAGACAATCAATTTGTAAATAATGTTTTGTCGCTTAGACGTTAGGATTAATGTTTTCCCTAATTTGGATGAAATAAAACTAGTTACTCAACGTTGGTAATAATTTTAATTTGGGTAGTTTAGCATAGTTATCGTTTTCTCTAAATTTTCATTAGTACCATACATAATGTGCAAAAGTTTTAACAAGGTATTGGATAATAATTATATTAAAAGTAAAACTTCCTTAAGTTATAGGTGTTCTGACCTCAGGGGATCTCGTTTTCCTACACTATTTATAACTAGTTGGCTCCAATGAGGTCGACCCTTGTAACTTAGAACATACCTTCCAAATTGGGGACAAACTTTGGACCAAAGAGGTTCTTCACACATTTAACTATCTATGTGTAATGACCTGACCCAGATTTACGGGTAACCTGTGAGTCAACTCGATCCGACATGAGCGTTAAGTGCAATGGAACAACCTATGCAATGTTGCAAATCCAGTTTTGTTATAATTAATGTTTCACTTGTTTAGCATGAGATTCTAGTTTCAAGATAAACCACTTGAGGGACCCATGGGGAGCACCCATAAGTCCAAGTAAACAGAGCTACTAGCGTACACATAAATAAAATATACTTACCTTAAAATACGAAGCCACTCCCAACCTGCCGTAACAATGTGGGGATGTGAGCCTATGCCTAGTGGGATTTATACAAGCAGTATAGAAATGAATGGTAGAAAGAAATACTCACATGCAACAATCACATGCATGCGGAATATATATATATATATATATATATATACCTTTTAAAAATACTTATTCCAATGCATTAACCGTTTTAACCTTACTTGCCAGAATAATTGACCTTAATCTTATTAAAGGATTTCTTTATTCATACTTAGCATTATCACTTTATTTAACATACCTGGTCAAACCCTTGAAACCATTACACGTGATTTATTTGAACCCATTTCTTTACCGAAAACTAACCCATTTTATTACACTCTAGTATTTTTGTTGAAAATCACCATTTCAACACATGCATTCACCGTGTTAGAAAATACTCATTAAATCTTAAAAAAATATTTTTACAACAAACTCTTGTGTTAAATATGGGTTTAACCATTTAGGTTGCTTAACCAACCATTTATTTACTCCCTTTAACCTTTTTCATTTCGTTATGGACATTAACAAATGTACGCATTTACTTGTCCATTTCACCCTTACCGGAACATTTATTATATCCATTCAAGTTAGGTTGTATTAACTCATTTTACCACTTAACCCATTTCTTGATATGTTTCATATTTCCTTTATCTTTTCTCGGAATCTTTCTACACCGCATACTTCTACGGGCTCCACACTTCCAGCTATACGCACCATATGCTCTCACCAGTGATTTAGGGATTTTTATCCAAGGGCTCTGGGACCTTTTTCCTTTATCCCGATCTCATCCCAGTTCTTTTAATGTGTTTTAACATTTTACAAATGTCGACATTATTACACCTATCCTTGTATCTGGCCGAGGCCAAAACTCGGGACTTTACCTCCCCATTTTGTATTAAACTTTGAAAATTTACTATTTCATGTCCTTTATACTTTAACCTTGATTTTTATTCCAAAAATCATATTCATTTAGGACCACTTTGTGTAACACCCTTTTCACAAAGTTTATTTCATAAAAATGTTCCACCTTAAGAAAAATTACCATTTTACCCCTTCGTTTCCAAAATCACCTTTTACTTTATTTTCACAAGTGTTAATTTCAACAAAAACACTATTAAGTTATTCATACCGACTTCTTGAGTGTTTTAACCCTTTAACACCTTTTTACACTTGGAGTAATCTTTTACTTGATTAGAAACACTTTTACACCAATAATCCCATAAATGTTAATATTTCACAACATTAGTAAGTTACACTCATTAACCATGTCTTGTTTGCCCACTAACACTTAATTAATAACTTTTATCAATATTTTTCACGTACACCTTTCTTTACTTCTTTATTCAAGAAATACATTCACACTTAAGACTACTTTTATAAGAAAATAGTCATTTCTTTATTTAACATATAGTTTTTTAACTTTATACACATTATGCCATATACTCTCAATTACACATACTTTGAAGACTAAAATTTCAACTTTTATTATTTCTTGTTTGTACCCAACAAAATCTTCTTTAACCTTATTCATTTATTATTTGTCAAAATACTACAAGTTTATATACATGGGGATATTGATTTCAAATCCAAAAATACAACTACATGGTTTAAACACATTTTTCACCAAATGTTTACAAGAAAATATTTATTTCCAAACATGTTATTTCATAAAATGTTTAACACCAATATTGATAGAAATGTCCATTTCACAAAATACCATCTTTCATATTTACTTATTCTTTCATTTTAACAAAATTTCATTTTCCAACAAAATCACTTTATTTGCAAACATTTTCTTTCATGAAGTGTTTTTCATCCAAAACTACTAAAAAAATACATTATTTTCACAAAACATCAACTTTCATTATTTCAAAACCTTGAAATAATTTATCATTCTTTATTTTTAACAAAATAACATTTTTCCAACATTTTTAATCCATAAAAATATTATTATTTTCTACACAATAATTACATTCTTACACTAAATACACCCTAGTCAAATAGTCTAAATGCAAGACTACAAATATAAAAATGACATTCTTACACAATAGTAAGGTTACCCACCTCGAATGGCTACAATGGTGGTGTTGGTGTAGGAAGAGCAACACCCACCTTCAAAGGTGGCCTCAAGGGGTTACCAATGCATCCTCCATAGCTCCAAGTTAAGAACTCTTTCAACTCCTTTAAAACCTTTATCTTCTCTAAGAAAACTCCAAAATATAACTTCAAAATTCATTGGTCTTCTTTATCCACGGTGGAAATGGATATATTTTGCCCAAATGTGGGGAAATACATCTTGATAATGGTGGTTTATGGGTGGTTTATGGTGGAGGATTGGTGGTTTGGTGGTGGGTGGTGGTGGAAGACCACCCACCTCTTCCTTTGTCTCCTACTCTCTCTCTCCTTCTTCCATCTTCTACTAACAATAATAAACCCAAAACCAACCAAACAAACCTTAACTAAAAAAAAAACTCAAAGGACAAATACCCGTTTGCCCTTCCTGGAATGATCTGAGCTTGACAACACATAAAGTCAATGTTCCAAAATATGACAACGCACAAGGATAATCAGATCTAAAAATTTGACTAAGCTTGTTCAAACGACTTAACATAGGTCATTCGAATGACTTAAACTATGTTGTTCGAAATGTGCTTCTAATGACCTGCTACTGTAAACCAGTAGCATGGCGTTCGAAGCCCTACTTCTAACAATCCTTCTAACGACCTGTGTACTGTCGTTCAAATGACACCCCTTGTCGTTTGAACGACCCGGTTTCTTTTTCTTTTCATTTTTCTCCAATTTTTCACCCATAATTCCTCCATATTTATAATTAACCCCTCCTCAAATATTATTAAAATATAATTTAATTAATTTACTAGGGCCATATATTACAAACTTCCCTCCTTAGGAAATTTCATCCCCAAAATTATCATTCCATTAATCCTCAAAGTCATGGGTCCCACCAATTCCTATTATGAGTCATAAAATCTTCCAAGGAAAAAACATTGAATCCACAACACTAGGGTCACAAAATATCCAACACGTTCGACTCTCAATATCCAATTAACCTCGTTATTACATAATCAATTTCGAGTCTCTACTTGCCTTATGATCAAGTCCAATCCATACTTAGCACTACTTATGCTAATACCTTAAGGTATATCGGCGCCTATACGGTCGAACCCTTTCTAGCGATCAATGCTCACCCAAAGAAAGTCACGATACAACCATCCATCGTATATCTCACTAAAAATCAATTTCTAGATTAGGACCGTAGTGTTCCACAAATTTCCTGATTATCATAACTATATAAGTCATGTGAATTTTTTGATAACCATACCATATCATTCTCTCACTCCAGGAAGGAATAAATCCATCAAATCGTTATTGTACGCCCGATTTACAACTTTCGCTGTGTCACTTTGATGAACCTAACACTACCTTAGTTATCTCATCCTTGAGTAGTCACTAGAGTCTAACTCTAATCCACTCACTGTGGTAAATAAATATCATGTGAGAAGTTTTTCCCTTGATTTCCAGCACTATATTGAATCCTCAAACCATTAACCCTCTCATCATAACTCAAGCCACTGACCGTCAATCCAGCCAATCGAGAGTCCACTAGTCTAAAGGGAAATTGATACAACGAATAAATCAAGTGACCGAAAGCATAGCCACCATATGCAAAACTTTATGAAATAGCAAGAATACCTCATATGATCACACCCAGTTATCGAGTTTCATTGACCAAACCTAGTCTACTGCTCTCTCCCGGTCTCAACCACATCGTAGTATGAAATCGAGCCAATCTGAGTCACCACATTGGTGATAATAACGCTTCCCAAATATTAAAATAGATCAGAACACACTTGAGTCTAAGGTACAAGCAACCGATCCAAGGAATTTCGCCCATAGATAACTGTTTCTAACTCATGAAAGCGAACCTACATTGTATACTAGAAGTCATACCACTCATTCACTCTCAAAACACGAATGGGATAAAAATTTACAAATCAGTAGTCTTTGAGGAAGTCAATGCCTGACTTCCCTCATTGGGAGCAAGGCCCTACCTTTCACACCTTTAGTGTAAACGGATCATTATGACTGGAGGATATCTCATGCCTTATCTATATCGACCTTATCCAAAACTCGTGACGGCACTATCCTATCACACCTAGGTTATTCTCTACTTTAGCATATTGTGATCGAATCCTAAATTCTGTAGCCATTACTTGGCTCAAGTGAATCACTCACCTAACCGTGTCCTTTGACCACACTAGGTTACCGCCAAACTCACCGTCGATTCTCACCCACATAGAATTCACGCAGAATCTTCGTGACGACCACACCTACTGTCATTGGTATCCTAAGGGTAATGAAAATTACACTGGGCTACATATTCTAACCCATGCCAACTTAGCAAGATGTGCCAATTTATAATCCTTGCATTTCTAAGGCTACTCTAGTATATACTGTCGACAACCCAACATAACAATCATTTTTCGATGCTACCCCACCTTAGTCGCCATCTACAAGTCTACACATGGCGTCATCACTCTAAGCCTCAAATACATTTACTAGTGTGTCCCAAAACCAAGTATCACCACACTCGTACTAGTCATTCCATGACGTCTGAGCATTACTCATAAAAGGATAAAACTATCACCCTACCTTAGGGGTTACACCACCCTTCAGTGCCAATTGGAAAACCATTCTCGGCACGTACACTATGCGACTGTTAATCCGGGATCATCACCAGACCTCAACACTATCGTTACTAGAGTGCTACTGCCACTTCTTACCGGACTTAATTGGTCTCCTAAGAATACCAAACACATTTCATGTGAAAGTCACAAATTTGACGAGATTTCATCATCTACATTTTCATCTTCTTAGGTGCACTCTTCAAACCCTTCAATACCCACATTGATATTAATTGGTACTAGAAAAGACACTAGTCTACGATCTTTTAGCCATATTATACCTAAATGTATGAACACCTCAAAACATCATAAAATTTGATTGTTTATCCTCAATGATGCCACACCTAATATTTCCTATGGGCACTTCAACGTGCCTATGAACTGCTCATACATTAGGACCATCTCGTACCTAGCCATTACCTCTACAGCTAAAATGAGTCTTAATACTTAGATACTAATCTCACCTTTCTTCCAAACGGCTATGACTACAAGTCACGTATAAACTATAATTATTGCTACTACAGGTCATGGAAGGATATAGGACGTCACATGTAGTTTATAAACCTCAAGGTCTGTCTGACCCAATCCTCAATTTAATGTTCAGGTATGGCAACTAAAATTTTCCTCACTATTCTAATATCATATCAAGTGCCAACCTATGAGTTAACACGACTATATAAATCTTGGTAGGATATAGACATCGAGTATTGCCTATAAACGACAACCCTTATCTTGGACGCCGCACGAAATCCTATTTCTCAATATCATATAGTAACCAAGGTATACCTAACCTAAGTCCTCAATAAAAGGGGTAATACATTTTCACCACAAAATCAACATTTGTGAATGCTATTCATCCATCTAGTCTCGATACATGAGATGCACAACCTTTACCACTAGGTCGTAGCAAATACTACTCATTGCTACCATTACAAGGATGCTCTCATCACCAAATTCATCTCACTAGACCTTTCACACAAGGATTACGGCATTGCCACTGCTCACCTACATAACTTCATGTGTTCACCGAAATGCTATCAATTGTGAAGTCACCCTAAGGATTGAATTTACCTAATTACATCATCGACGCTAACTATCCATAAGCATCGTACCTAAGGATTATATACCTTTCAATCACCAATCATTTTTGCCTAGTCGAGACACCCTAACCATCAACCTCTACCGTTAACTATATATAACTCATGTCACCTGATCATTAGGCTTTATATCATTCCATCGGCATCTCAACAGATTCTATGTCACCAAATTTTAACGTAAGCACCTCACACTAACAACTACGGTGTCACCACTATAGGCTTGCATGGACACCTGTAAATTACTACAATTCTAATTAGAAATGCAGAATTATCTAATAACCATCAATCTAATCATACGCAACTTGGCACTAGTCTAACTTGTTGTGATAACCTCTTAGACTTTACCGTCGAGGACACAAACTAAACCATCATCAAACTAGCATGATCGGCCCAAATCACACCGACATCGAAAGATCCAATACCGACCTCACAACGTCACACCTATAAGGAACCTTGAACCTAAAGCTCTAATACCATTTTTAATGTCTCGACCCAAATTTATGGGTTACCCAAGAGTCAATTCGGTCCGACCCGAGCGTTAGGTGTGAAGTGTAATGGAACAACCTATATAGTGTTGCTAATCCATTTTTATTTTAATTAATGTTTTACTTGTTTAGCATGCTATTCCAATATCACGATAAACTACATGAGGGACCCATGGGAAGCACCCCAAAGTCCAAGTAAACAGGTCTATTAGCGTACACATAAATAATATATACTTCCTTGTATAACGCCCTTAAAATACGAAACCACTCCCAACTTTTCGTAAAAATGTGGCGATGTGAGCCTATGCCCAGTGGGATTTATACAAGAATTATAGAAACAAACGGCAGAAAGGAATACTCACACGCTACAACCACATACATGTGAAAAAATATCTATATATATCTACATATATATACATTTAAAAATACATATTCCAATGCATTAACCATTTTATATTTCGCAAGCCTTACTTTCCAGATTAATTTACCTTAATCTTATTAAAGGATTTTCTTATTCATACTTAGCATTCTCACTTTATTTAACACATCTGGTTCAACACTTGAAACCATTACACTTGATTTATTTGAACTCATTTCTTTACCGAAAACTGACCCCTTTTATTCATTTCATTACACTCTAGTATTTTCATTGAAAATCACCATTTTAACACACTCATTCACCGTGTTAGAGAATACTTATTAAATCTTTTAAAAAAACTTTTTACAACACACTCTTGTGTTAAATATGGGTTTAACTATTTAGGCTTCTTAACCACCCATTTATTTACTTTCTTTAACCCTTTTTTATTCCTTTACGGACACTAATAGATTTACGTATTTACTTGTCCATTTCACCCTTACCGAAATATTTATTATATCTATTCAAGTTAGGTTGTATTGATACATTTTACCACACAACCCATTTCTTGATATGCCCATATTTCCTTTATCTTTTCTCGGATTCTTTCTATACCGCATACTTCCATGGGCTCCACACCGTCGGCTATGTGCACCATATGCTCTAGCCAGTGACTTAGGGCTTTCACCCGAGGGTTCTGGGCCATTCTTGCTTTATTTAGGTGTCATCCCACTAAACATTTTACAAATGTCCAAATTATTACACTTATCCTTTTATCCGGCCGAAGCCAAAACTGGGGACTTTATCGCCCCATTTTGTATTACACTTTGAAAATTTACTATTTCATGTCCTTTGTACTTTAACCTTGATTTTTATTCCACAAATTATATTCATTTAGGAACACTTTGTGTAACACTCTTTCCAATATTTTTATTTCATAAAAATTTTCTACTTCAAGGAAAATTACCATTTTACCAGTTCATTTCCGAAATCACCATTTACTCCATTTTCATAAGCGTTAATTTCACCAAAAACACTATTAAGTTATTCATATCAACTTCTTGAGTGTTTTAACCCTTTAACACCTTTTTACACTTGGATTAATCTTTTACTTGATTGAAAAAACTTTTACACCTTTAATCCCATAAGTGATAATATTTCACAACATTAGTATGTTACACTCACTAACCATGTCTTGTTTACCCATTAACACTAAATTAATAATTTTTGTCAACATTTTTCAAGTACACCTTTCTTTCCTTCTTCATTCAAGAAATACATTCACACTTAAGATTACTTTTATAAGAAAATTACCATTTCTTTATTTAACATGTAGTCTTTTAACCTCATACACATTTTGCCATTTAGTCTCAATTACACATACTTTGAAGACTAAAATTTTAACTTTTATTACTTTTTTAAACCCAACAAAATCTTCTTTAACCTTGTTCACACATTCAATGTCAAAATACTACAAGTTTATATGCATGGGAAGATTGATTTTAAACCCAAAAATCTTACTACATGGTTTAAACACATTTTTCACCAAATGTTTACCAAGTAAATATTTATTTTCAAACATTTTATTTCATAAAATGTTTAACACCAATATTGCTAGAAATTCCCATTTCATAAAATATCATCTTTCAATATTCCAAAACCTTCAAATATATACTTATTCTTTAATTTTAACGAAATATCATTTTCCAACAAAATCACTTTATTTGCAAACATTTTCTGTCATGAAATATTTTTCATCAAAATTACTAAAAGATACACCATTTTCATAAAACATCAACTTTCATTATTTCAAAACTTTAAAATAATTATCCATTCTTTATTTTTAACAAAGTAACATTTTTCCAATATTTATATTCCATAAAAATGTTTATTGTCTTCTACACAATAATTATATTATTACACTAAATACACCCTAGTCAAATAGTCTAAATATAAGACTACAAATGTAAAAATTACATTCTTACACAAGAGCAAGGTTACCCACCTCTAATGGCTACAAAGGCGGTGTTGGTGTAGGAGGAGAAACCCCCACCTTCAAAGGTGGCCTCAAGGGGTTAACAATGCATGCTCCATAGCTCCAAGCTAAGAACTCCTTCAACTCCATTAAAAACCCACTTCATCTTCTCTAAGAAAACCCCCAAATATAACTTTAAAATTCGTAGGTCTTCTTTGTCCATGGTGGAAATGGGTATATTTTGCCCAAATGTGGGGAAATACATCTTAAAAGTTGTGGTTTATGGTGGAAGAGTGGTGGGTGGTGGTGGAAGACCACCCACCTCTTCCTTTCTCTCCCACTCTCTCTCTCCTTCTTCCAACCTCACCCAATAACAATAAACCCAAAACCAACCAAACAAACCTTAATGAAAACCCCCCTCAAAGGCCAAATACCCAGTTTGCCCTTCCTGAAGCGATATGATCTCGACAACACATAAAATCAACGCTCCAAAATGTGACAACGCACAAAGACGATCAGATCAATAAACTCTACTAAGGTCATTCGGACGACTTAACATAGGTCGTTCGAATGACTTAAGCTACATCATTTAAAATGTTCTTCTAACGACCCTTCTAACAACCTGCTACTGCAAACTAGTAGCACGTCGTTAGAAGCCCTGTTTTTAAGACCCTTCTAATAACCCTTCTAATGTTATGTGTAATGTCGTTCGAACGACATCCCTTGTCGTTTAAACGACCCTATTTCTTTTTCTTTTCATTTTTCTCCAACCTTTCACCCTTAATTCCTCCATATTTATAATTAACCCCTCCTAAAATATTATCAAGATATAATCTAATTAATTTACTGGGGCGAGATATTACACTTTGACACCCCACAAATTTCGTATTTAGGGTGATAAGTCCTAAGTACCCAATTTATGAGAGTAATACAATTAATAACAACCTAAGGAGATGGAATAACATAAGAGTGAAACCCTTTGTCTCTTAATTATGAATAGGATTATTATTGATAAAATATATATATAAATAGTGGTTGGGTCAGGTAGTGACCCCAAAAATTTAATAGTACATGATATAATTTTAGTAGTGGTGACGTGTCAAAAGATTTGTTATTTATTAGTAATTATAATTGATACGTACGTACCTAGAGTGGAAAAAAAGAAATATTACTCAATTTGGAGGAAGTGTTTTATATAAATATTTGATTTATAATGACCTTAGTTTATAAATTATATTATACGATAAATTATTCGCAGTGACATGTCGATTTATTTATTTATTTGATTTTAAATAAGCAAAATGTGGACAATGGTGATATTTTATTATTAAATGTTTAAATTATGCCCTAATTGCATGTTATTTAGATAACACGTTATTATTAAGTATGAAATAAAACTAAAATGTATGTATATGCATCTATTATATCATGTTAACTTAAGTGACAAATTTATATGAGTTTAAGTGAGGACACTCATTAAATGGAGAGTTGAAGTGATGACAAGTGTAACCATGCTCTAACAAGTGTCCCTCTCTTTGACATTTGTTTTTCCCTTTTCACTCCACCACGACCAACCTTATTTTTTTTAGTTTCTAGCATAGTGAACATAAATAAATAATATGTACAATCACATATAGAAGTGAGTAAGAAAGAGTATGTGGACAAGAGGAAAATTTGAGGGGGAAAAGGAGATATTTGAAGATATTACCCAATTAATTCAAGAGATTAACCCTCAAGCTAAAAAATATTGTAGCGAAGTATTAAGTAAGCTTATTAAGGTGAGAACTCATCCTCTACTTTAAACTTTTCTCTTAAATGTATTTCTAGTAATGGGTAGCTATGTAACCTCCATTGAAGCTTTATGGGCTACTTAGAGAGAGAAAATTTAAACCCACTCATATTTCCTTTACAAATTTCTTAAAAATTAATTTAGTACCCTATGATAGTGAGAAACCACATACTAAAATTTTAGCTTCATATAAATTGTTTATTTTTCTTGAAAATTAGGAGTATGACAAATTGTATTTTGAATTTCAACCAAAGTAAACCACTTTATTTAAATTTATTTATATTTTTTTGGATAGAACATAAAATTATCTTTGTTTTAATACCAAAATTGAAATTCTTGGATATGAAATGCGTGAGATATGAATTTTTGAAGTTTATTATATAAATCTGAAAATTATGTGTTTAAAATTCTAACAGCATGCTATACTAGAATTTTTTGAAATTTTTAGGTTCATTATTTATGTTTAAAATTTTTGTGTGATATATTAACTCATATGAGAAGCATATATAATTTGTATGGAGCAATTTCAGTACATATAATAATTTTAATAAAATGTTAAAATTAGTGTTAAATTGTTGTCCCGAAAATATTAGTGGTAATATTTAAATATATAATTTATATTGCGTGTAAAGACCATCCCGAAATAAGTGAAATAATTTCATGTGATATTATTATTTAAAAATTTATGTTAGACATATTGCTATTTTTGTGGATTAATAAAGAAGCCTTATCTCGTAAAACTTGGGTTTATACCATTGCGTAAATTTTGATATTATAAAAATTGAACAAGCAACTGCTCATGATGTAATATTTTAAGGACATCATTCATATCATGTTGAAATCTTGTGAAAAATATTAATTGATTTCTTGTGACGAGTAAATTAGTATTTATATTGTGATTTTGTTCAAAAGCGTGTTTACTATCATGATAAATGCACACGTGCTTAATCTTATATAAGTTGTTAAATCGGTATATATATATATATATATAAGTTGACTATACCATGGCTTGAGGCTGTTATTTAAGTTGTGATTATATTATCATCTATTATTGTTATTGTTGAACTTGAGGTTCATGTTGAGCCGGCTGGGATTGACATAATCCTACAGTTAGTGCAATAATATAGTCTATACTGTCGAAAGTTGTCTGGGAGGTATAGTTACACGCGTATGCAAGTTGTCATATGTGTTGTGGTCGAGGGGCATTGTATAGTGGAAGTGTCTCATATACATGTATGTTGTCTTGTTTAATCTTGCAGGAGGATAGTAGAGGCCAAGGTATCGTAAGATATTTACATGATAAATTATATTGTTATCATGTAGTTACATGATTACTCTTGATTAGTTACATATTATGAGTTCGCTGATATAATGGCTATATCGATTGCTAGTGGTACATGATTTTAAATGTCCAACTAGAAGAAGATGCATTGTCAATCATGTGGTTATATAGTTTGATACATATTGTGAGTTTAGTGATATGGTGATTTTATTGATTGTTATTGGTACATTTAGAGTTGAGTTTCAAGCAAAAGGGTTTTCTCGCTGGGCTACGTTACTCAAGATGTTACGCAAAAAAAAATTCTTGGATAACGTAATGATCAATTCAGTTGATTTTCTAGCAATTAGATGGAGACGCATCAAAGACGAGAACCCTTATTTTGATGTATTTAGTTCTTTGAGTGGTCATTATGTAAATTACTTCGAGAGGATTATTGTAACGAGTGAAATGTTGAAGTTCTTGTCATTGATCTAGATAATTAAAATACACAAAGTCAAGTGGTTAAATATGTTGTATGTCCAGTTATGGCCTCTTATTGAATTGAAAATGATACATAGGCGTTGTCAAATTTTCATTACGTAAAAATTTATTAAGGAGTGGACTTTAGAGTATACTTTTAAAATTCATGGTCGTAATCTGGGGCATGACAAACTTGGTATCATAGATTTAGGTTTCACTTACCTTGGGACCAAGTATTAGCAATGTCCATCTGCGATTCAAGATCGTTGTTGTGGAGAATGTTTCAATTGTGAAGGATAACACTTTTTTTAGTTGAAATAATTGAGATGGAGTTTTTTGGTATGGTATTGGTGTTTACTCGTGAGAAAGTATGAAACCTAGTAAGTACTTGTGTAGATATCAAATGTGGCTTTGTGGAATATTTGAATAAAATTTTATCGTGAGAGGTGGACTATACTGTGTTTACCAAAGCATACTAAAGAGAATTATTTTTTATGACTTAGTTGTGTGCTTGTGTAAAACAATGAATTTTTATGGACTCTTTAGTATGTGGTACGGTGTTGAGATTCCATTATTAAGATGATCCAAAATAAATTTGGAAGATAATTATTGGAGGTACCTCAAAAGGCCAAGGGTAATAATGATCATTGATAATATAAGTAGTGTTAGAAATTGAGGATAATTGGCAGTTATTTATCACTAGTTATTAATATACTATAGAGATCATCAACCTAAGTATCTTATTGGATCATTTTTGTTAGTAGTCTTATGGTGATATAAAAGTGGAACCATGTTCGACTTCTGTGGTGTTGAGACGCATTGATTATTTTAGCGAGATAAGTGTTGAATACGGTAAAGGTAGTGATTTGAAGAATGGGCAAAATAGAGACTAGTACAGCAGTTGGCACTCATATATTTGAGGGATATTTTATTATGTGCATAAGATATTAAGAAAACATTCATGGATAGAGGAAGTCATAGTATCACGTGACATATAAAAAATGTTAATGGGGTGAACATTAGAGGATCATTACTCGATGTTAAAGGTTGTTATCATGTAACTACATGTTCTCTTTTAGAGTTCTCATAATATGAATGGATGAGATAGTGAGATGCTTAGTTAAGATATAACTAGCAACGATGGATTAAATATATATAAGAGGTATGATTACATGTATATATGTGAGAATACTATTGTATATATAATAATTAATGATGATGGTGAGAGTGATTGGGATTGGAGTGATAAGCAATGGTCAATTTTTTGAGTGATAGAATATTTTGGGTGATTCATTAAGAAAAATGGGATGTAAATGATCAAAAGAATTGTTTAATTATCAGTGTCAACCTATTGATGATTGTGTATATTCTAGAAAGTTAGGGTGATCCTAGGAGAGTTTATTCGGAGAGTATGTTACTAAGAGCTATATATGAATATCAATATAGGCTAAAGTGAAGAAGTTGATGAGTTTATTTCTAAAGCAATAATGACAAATATAGCACCTTCAAGTTACATGTCCTTTAAAAAAAATGAAGAATAAAAATTTGAACTTTTTCAAAGTTATCGTGTTTATATAGTATTGAGTTAGCGGTGTTAAAATAGGACTTATGAAAACAAAAACAAAATTCTTGCTTGAGGATGGTTGGTCACATGAAGATTATTTAAATTGTATTTTCTTGAACCATAGTTGTGGTCATGGTGATGCCACTAGTTTAAGTGTTGTGACTTTAATACCCTCTATTACAAACATGTTTAGTGTTTGACAACTAGTAAATAAAAGCATGATTTTGAATTTGAGATTTTGTGATGGTGGAGGTAGACAGGGACGATAATAATGAATATGTAATGATCTTATCATTAGTGAATTTGAGTGGTGTGCATGATAAGAAATATTCAATAATAGTGATCACTTACATAATTTAATAGGAGTTATATATTCATGATGAGTCAATACTTTAGCAGATAGATTGATTCATTCAACTGGGTTGATCGAGGGGATAGTATAAAACCTTAAGTTGCTCATTATAAAGGATACAATGACTTATTTATTTTTCTGCGGTACTATTAGAGTTATAAGTACTTTTTCTATTTACGTTTATCTTTTCTTTTTTAAAGGTCAGTCATATTTGGATCGTTAAGATGGGATGATTACTCCAAAAAACTTAAACTTGAGGATAATTTGATAGAGCGTTAATTATTTAGTGATACATTGATTGATTTCTTTTATAATTGTTAATATTATATGAGTGATTTTATGTGAGTAAATTATGATATTAAGAAAATCCCTTTAAGGCACGAGATCGATAGTTAAATCTTAGGAAGTAAGAATTACCAAACTTTTTTTCTAACACGCATTGTAGACTGAGGATGCGTGATATCAATTATTGATGGAATTTGCAAATTTTCAATATTAAAACTTATTTAATTAGAGTCAATCTTCAATCCAATTTAATTAAACCCTAATCATTCATCTATGTGAATAGATCAAACATGTAATCACAAATCAAGGGACAATCAAATTCATGAAAAATCCCCCGATGGACAAAACCTTTTATTTCAATAATGTTTGCAAATCGTAACTTACAACACACTACAGAAATCTATAATGAATTTCTCGCAGATAATCCACATAGACTGCAGCCAACAAAGATTCTCTCAAGAACCTTAATAACTGCATCTCCTCCTTCAGCTGTGAATACCCTCAAGTATCCCCAATGACTGCAATCGTTAGTAATAGCTCCCGTAAGCCAATCCAGCAGTAGAGAATCCTTCTCTACAAGAGAAACTTCAACAAATAAGTGTTTTGGGTTCCAAAATAATTCACAAAAGTTTATGGGATGTATTGTGTGAATCAAAAATATATATTTTCCCTAAAAAGTGAAGACTAAAAGTCTACAGATATGCAATTTTTGTGTAATAAAAGTCTTAATGAAAAAGTCTCACAAAATAGGTATTTATAACAAAATAAATTATTTAAGGTGGCGCAGGTCATTAGAACGACTAAGGCATGTCGTTTGAACGACATTAGATGTTGTTAGATCCAGGAAGTAACAACCTAAGAAACGTTGTATTAAAGACAAAGACAGTGTAGGGTCGTTTGAAGCAAGCAAGCAACGAGCTTTCTCGGGACCTAAGAAATGACATGAGATGTTGTTTGAACCCCTTTGAATGACATTGATTTGTCATTTGAACGACTGAAGCAAAAAAATTAATATTTTTTAATTCTCACCTACAGGTCTTCAAAAAAATATATTATCCGAGAAAAATGACTCATTTTGATTAAAAAATAGTTTAGAAAAATATCCCGATACTATCGTAAAATATTTTCAAAACTTAAACGCATTCCTTACCAAAATTAATCTCGTAGAGGTCTGTTGCCAAAATTAATATCGTAAAAATATCCCAATACTTGATGTTCGGATCCGCCTTCTCAAACGTATGAACATGAACTTCCTTTGATGGTTGTAACGGTATACGACATACACAATATAACCTTGGAATTATAGAAAATATGTCCTTAAGAAACTCTAATTGTGTACTATGTGGTTATTTATCTTTATGTACTCCCACTAAGTGATATTATATTGATATGTTTAAGGTTTCATAGACCTTAATTATGATATATTAGAATATATTGAGGAGTTGACGTACCAAGTGAACTTAATTTTATTAAAACTATGTCATATTAGGCGCATTTATTATAAAAAAAGGCTGTAAGATTGGCTTCCTTATCCGTATGGAACATAGAGCATCATTATGTTATACCTACAAGTGATCCCCCATCCAAAATAATCATAAATTATAATTATGAGATAACGAGAAATGATTCTTGAGGATTGTGATTAAGAAGGTGCTAGGTAATGTGATGAAAGTTCAAGGATAATTAGGTGTGCCGAGGAGGTATGATAGTTTGCCAAGTATGTTAAAGTTATTATTGGGTTATGGATGATCGTTTCACTCAGGGTCGTCAAAAGTAATTACTTACAACATTAAAAGTTTTATACGAGTTACGAAATTGAACATTAGCACCTCAATACAATGTTGTAGATATATATTAGTGAAATTTGCGGGTTGAAGTCACTCATCCAAGTTATGTTATGGTAATGAAAAATTTTGGGCAATTAGTAAAATTGAGATGGAAATCAAAAGAGTGAAATATGTTATGGGTTTAATAATTTTTAGGTTATCTAGAATGTTCACTAAGAGTGTCTTAGATTTCCACTTTACAGGTTGTTAAGTATAATCATATGGCTAATCACTTGTACTAATAGTTGAGATTGTTACCAATTGAGTAGTTAGAAAAATGGGGATTCATCACTAGTGTGCAATATAACACTGAGTATATTTTTTTGATGTACCTTTATTCATTTAAATATTGGATTTTTTTATACGATGTTGCAAATAAGACATATTAAGAGGTGAAAGTATACATGTCATAATGCCTAAATCAACATGAAATATATATATAGTGGTCATATCATTGAGAAGGTTGTTTGTCACATATGTGGCGGTGATGCATACATGACAAGATTTTTGTATGATATCAATCAAGTGTGGAGATGCGTGTGTAACAAATTGTGTCATGTGTGACACATATGTGTGTCTAGAAAAAAATGTAGGTGGGATAGGCAAAGGTAAATGAAATTCCTTATATGGGTTAAAATTGAGATTGTAGTAACTTTTATTGAAAGCTTCATATATGCATGCCAAATTGTTGTGACGTTGCTTATGTAATGATTTTATTATTTCATATATATTGTGGTAATATTAACTAAACTGATACTTCTTGAGAGTTGGAGTCTGAGAAAGTACTCTTAAGGTAACTATGTCCATATATTTCGAGGACGAAAGGAGGATAGAATGCAGTGACCCCAAAAATTTAATAGTACGGGATATTGGTGATGTGTCAAAGGATATATTTTAGATTAAAAAAAGATTTGTTATTTATTAGTAGTGATAATTGATATTACATACCTAGAGTGGGAAAAAAGAAATATTACTCAATTTGGAGGAAGTTTTTATATAAATATTTGAATTATAATGACCTTAGTTTATAAGTTATACAATACGATGTATTATTCGCAGTGACATATCAATTTTATTTATTTATTTGCTTTTAAATAAGAAAAATGTGGACAGTGGTGATATTTTATTATTAAATATTTAACTTATGTCCTAATTGCATGTTAATTAGATATCACATTATTGTTAAGTATGAAGTAAAATTAAAAGGTATGTATATACATTTATTATATTATGTTAACTTAAGTGGCAAATTTATATGAGTTTAAGTTAGGACACTTGTTAAATGGAGAGTTTAAGTGAGGACACTTGTTAAACGGAGAGTTTAAGTGATGACAAGTGTAACTATACCCTAACAAGTGTTCCCCTCTTTGACATTTATTTTTCACTTTTCAAGCCACCATGACCAAACTCATTGTTTTTAGTTTCTAGCATAGTGAACAAAAAGAAATAATATGTATAATCTCATATAAAAGTGAGGAAGAAAGAGTATGAGGAGAAGAGGAAATATGAGGGGGAAAATGAGAAATTTGAATATATTACACAAATAATTTAAGAGACCAACCCTCAAGCTAAAAGGATTATAGATAAGTATTAAGTAAGCTTATTAAGGTGAGAACTCATCTTCTACTTTATATTTTTCTCTTAAATGTATTTCTAGTAATGGGTAGCTATTTAACCTCCACTGAATCTTTAATGGCTACTTATAGAGAGAAAATCTAAAACCCACCTATATTTTCTTTAAAAAAATCCTAAATAATTAATTTAGTACCCCATGATAGTGAGAAAAAACATACTAGAATTTTAGCCTCAAATGAATTGTGTATTTTTCTTGAAAATTAGAAGTATGGCACATTGTATTTTGAACTTTGAACAAAGTAAACCATTTTATTAGAATTTTTTTATATTTTTCCTGGATAGAGCATAAAATTACCTTTCTTTGGATAACAAAATCAAAAAAAAATTGAATAATAAATGAGTGAGATATGAATTTTTGAACTTTATTATATTAATTTGAAAATTCTGTGTTTAAAATTCTGACAGCTTGCTATACCCGAATTTTTTGAAATTTTTAGGTTCATTATTTATGTCTAAAATTTTTGTGTGATATATTAACTCATATGAGAAGCATATATAATTTGTATGGAGCAATTTAAGTAGATATAATAATTTTAATAAAATGTTAAAATTAGTGTTAAATTATTGTCCCAAATTTATTAGGGGTAATATTTATTTATATAATTTATATTGCATGTGAAGACCATCCCGAAATAAGTAGAATAATTTCATGTGATATTATTATTAAAAAATTAATGCTAGACATATTACTATTTTTGTGGATTAATAAAGAAACCTTATCTCGTAAAACTTAGGTTTATACCATTGCGTAAATTTTGATATTATGAAAATTGAACAAGCAACCACTCATGATGTAATATTTTAAGGTCATTTTTTATATCATGTTGAAATCTTATGAAAAAATATTAATTGATTTCTTGTGACGAGTAAATTAGCATTTATATTGTGATTTTGTTCAAAAAGTGTGTTTATTATCATGATAAATGCACATGTGCCTAATCTTATTCAAGTTGTTAAATGGGTATATATAAGTTCGTTATACCTTGGCTTAAGGCCGTTATTTAAGTTAAGACTATATTAACATCTATTATTGTTATTGTTGAACTTGAGGTTCGTGTTGAGTCAGTTGGGATTGAGATAGTCCTACAGTTAGTGCACTAATATAGTCTATACTACTGGGAGGTATACTTATACACATATGTTAATTGGCATATGTGTTGTGGTCGAGTGGCATTGTATATTGGAAGTGTCTCGTATACATGTCTATTGTCTTGTTTAATCTTGTAGGGGGATAGCAGAAGCCAAGGTATCGTAAGAGATTTTCATGATATATTATAATGTTATCATGTAGTTACATGATTACTCTTGATTAGGTTCATATTATGAGTTCGCTGATATAATGGCTATATCGATTACTAGTGGTATATGATTTTAAATGTCCAACTATGAGAAAAAAAAATTATATGAGAAAATGCATTGTCATTCACGCGGTTATATGATTAGATACATATTATGAGTTTAGTGATATAGTGATTTTATTGATTATTATTGGTACATTTAGAGTTGAGTTTCAAGCATAAGGGTTTTCTCGCTAGGTCGCGTTACTCATGATGTTATGCAAAACATTTTTTCAAGATAAGAAAATAATCGATTCAGTTGATTTTCTAGCTATTAGATGGAGACGCGTCGAACACGAGAACCCTTATTTTTATGTATTTTAGTTCTTTATGTAGTCGTTATGTAAATTACTTCGAGAGGATTATTGTAATAAGTGAAATGTTAAAGTTCTTAATGTTGATTAAGATAATTAAAATATACAAAGTCAAGTGGTTAAATATGTTGTATGTCCAGTTATGGCCTCTTATTGAATTGAAAATTTTCTATTTATATAAACCAACTCTATGGACTCTTGTCGGCAAGCTAATATTACATAGGCATTGTCAAATTTTCATTACGTAAAATTTTACTAAGGAGTGGAACTTAGAAAATACTTTTAAAATTCATGGTCATAATTTGGGGCGTGACAGTTCGGGCTCCTTGAGGCCCACACATCAATGACATGTTTTGGCTTGAAATGAATAATATAGAAGATCTCGAGGTCTTTTTTACGACTCTCATCTTTCGATATTGATTTCAAAAAATTGGAGAGATAAAAAAATTTGAATTTTTTTTACCGGAGGGTTCTAATAGAGAGAAGGCGATACACACTAAATTTCAGGTCCTTTGGAGACCGTTTAATCCGTCTTCTTCACATGTCTTTATCAATTGGTGATTCGTGAAACATATTTGACAGCACAAAGTATATTAATAATTAAATTAAGAAGAAATCAAGAAGGTTAATTAATATTCAGGAAGAAATCGATTCATAGTTGTCGAGCATTATTCTGCTATTTTTCTCCCTTTTTGGCTCGATTTCCTTAGCTCCTTTACCATTTTCTTTTGGATGGCCACTACTCTAGTCACACCCGACAATCACATCCTTCACATTGGCATAATATTCGATCTTGTACACGAGGTCATAGATCGTGGTTGCCTCCTTCTTTGGCAATGATTGGTACGATAATGAGTTATTGAAAAACCAATTTTAATGGATGCCATTGCGACCTATTTAGAAAAATCTTTCATCTCGTTGTACTCTTCCCAATAGCATGGAGAATATTCTCTGGGACTCTATTGGGCCTATTCTAGGGTATCCATCTTTTGGGGGTGTGAGATACTAGTTATAAATCTCACAGTGGAGGCTTCGGGTAGTTGCCCAAAATTCTCCAAAACTTACGGTGAGCATATTAAACCACTTCTGAGACGCATCCCCACATCTTAAGGGGAAGATGAAGAATATCAACGCCTCGTTATTATTATTATTGAGTGTCATGGTCTGACGAACATGGTTGGTTGGGTTAATTTTCCTAACGTATATTTTGAATAGTGGTACCACAGAATTAATGTGAGGGTCAACCTACTCCAGTGCGCGAGAAAGGGCAATCTCATTTGGTCTACTAGAACTCATTGTGTTAAACCTTCATAATATATGTCTAAACCCGTGTTAGATGCCCATTTAACCTTTTTTGGATTAATCTTCGTGTTTCATCTCTTTCATGCCTTGGTGATCTTTCATTGGTCCTTTCATGCAGTAGCTGCTTGTCATGACTCTGGGTACTCCTCCCTCGGCTACGAGTCTTGATCACCTGAGGATTAGGCGTACGGGTGACCTCCTAATTCCTATGCTTTTCTCATCGGAGCTCATGCTCCACTCTCTTAAATTGATGTTGGAGACAATCATTATACCCCTAACTCTGTAGAGAAACCCTCTCCTTCTGGTGGAGGTATTCCATAATAGTCCTCCTGGGGTCGATAATGGGAGCTTTGGTTTCCCTTATTATGCTACAAATATATATTTGATCTCATCAATTGAAATGTGGATGAGACATATCCATTCTCATGGATATTACTAGAGTCATAATGGTCCTATTGAGCGTTGGCCATTAATTGACGTCTGATATTTAGTTTTGGTGAGTGAGATTAAAATGAACTCTTTCCCACAAACGACGCCAATTAAATGTGCACAAACGCATAGGACAAAGAGGAACACATGGCATACATGGTTCATCAAATTACCTACGTCCACGAAGGAGATATCTTTATATGAATATGACGAGAATACAAATTGATAGAGGTTCTTGGCCACGAATTTCACATCTCCCGCCTATAAGGGGTGCTTATTATTTATACAATCTGATATTAGATACCCCTTTGGGGTGAACTCTCCCCTTATCACTTATCAGTTAGTTTGTATCCAATATATTTGAATATATCCACACATATGCACTTATCAATTGAGGGTCGTAGGAGTCACACCTGACAGGACCCACGCAAATCATGAATATGAATATATATATATATATATATATATATATATATATATATATATATATATATATATATATATATATTCCTGTAGAACTTTTCCTTTAGCTTCACAAGTACACTCCAATCACATAATACATTGATAGCACTTCTCCACTTAATCAAGCTTGCTTTGATACTATGGGTAACATCATCCCTAATATCTCTATATCATCAAATGATCGAGCCTAAATAACACAAGTAATAACTTTTAGGTATCTCTTGATACTCAAGCTTCACCGCATCCCCATTTGTTCTCACACTATTACTAAAATTGCACTCCATATATTATGTCTTATTTCTAGTTATTATTAGAATTCCTCTCGTTCTTAATAATAATGGCAAATTACACTATACCCCCTTAACTATCTTGGGTTTACGGGTCACTCTCTAAAATGTTTACTCGATAAACTCACACCCTAAACTATCAATCCATTATAAATAAATTCAAAAATTGGGATCCCACTTTTTTTAGAATAAATTGACAAATGTACCCTAGGACAAGATTTAAATAATTAATTAATTAAAAAATTCAACCCAAAAATCTCATCTCCTCCCTCGTTCTTTTTCAAGCCAAACCCTAAACCCCGTTTCTTCAACACAACTATCACCCTTTCTCCTCCCTCTTTCTTCTTTAAAACTTAATTTTAATTTATTCATGATAAAATTAAGAATGTTACCTTTCCTCCCTCTTTAAATCGATTATCTCTTTGTCACTCTCTATGAGGAATTGATATCTCCTTATCTGAAATCAATTTGAAGTTTTTAACATGGATTTGCAATTTTAAAGGTTTGAAATGGGTTTGTTGTCAGGCTTTGTACCTCTGGAGGTTTAATGGTGTTTGGGGTTACTATGGGATTGGGTAGTATCGGTTTGAGTGTTGGTTGTGTTGGGTTACGATATAGTGTTTGGAGGTGGTTGATAACAGGTGGTGGTGTTGGGGATGTATTGGTTGATTGTAGTTGAGTCTGATGATAGTAGATGTCGTGGTTTAATTGGTTTGTGGTGGTGAAGTGGGTGTGATCTGAAAGTGATGTTGAGTTTTGAATGGTTGGAGATTTGAATTGGGAGATTATTATCAAACACAATAATCAATTTATGTAATTTATATTATTCTTCAATTTTAAGAAGAAAATCAATGGTTTAGGAGAAACTTTCACCCATAGCTATGGCCTCTGTGTGTATGGCTTCCAATGTGTGTGAGTGTTGTGATTACAGTGTGTAGTATGTGATTACAATGTGTGTAATTAACAAATAGACACAAATGTGTTCATAGTGTGTTCCCGATGAGTGTTTCGGTTTGTGTTAAGAAGAAAAAGGGAGGGGATAGGTTTTGGGGGTTGAGTTTTTTAATTTATTCATTATTTAAATATGGTTCAAGGTAAATTTGTCAATTTTTGCTAAAAAATTGGAACCCAATTTTTGAGTTTATTCGTAATGGATTGATAGTTTATGGGGTTGAGTTTGTTGGGTAATATATTTCAAGGGAGAGCCGCAAACTGGAGATAGTTTAGGGTGCTTAGTGTAATTTAGCCTAATAATAATGATTCAGGTTATGAATTTTTTGAGAAACTTTTGAATGGTCGGTAAAAAAAGGAAAAGTAGTGTTTGTTTTTTTAACTTAAATGCCTACATAATTATCCCATTTTGACCTTATTAGCTTTTAAGAATTGAGTTTGGGTTTTCTTTTGTCACACCCCGCTTAATAAAATACCGGGTGATCAGTCATATACCAAATTAAAACAGGAATTCCAGTTGGTTCATCCTTAGCATCATTGTCGAAAATCTTTTTAAAACTTACTAACCACCTAGTATTCCAAAAAGCTAGTGCCAAATTTTATCTTTTTAATTAAACCAAACAGTACATGCGGAAATAAATATAAACCATTCACACAACTGGATTAAATCAACTGAACAAATAATAAAACGACATGCCGAATAAACCATCGGCCACCAAAGTAAATAGTCCAATACAAACATCCAACACCTGAATAAATAAATCTGAAAAATGTACTGAAAAGTCTGGGCGACATGCCCTAAGTAAACTGAAACTGATAGATGATTCCTACTCTAGGAAAGAATGAATGAGGCGTCTAATCCAAGCTCCAGCTAGCATCCACATGTGCCGCAGCTCCGTGTCCCTAGAATAGAATATCAATCAATCCTGGCGTCCTTGTGGCTGGACACCTAAAAGGTTTTGAAAATAGTTTTATAGCAAGGGTTAGAACCCAAAACATTTTGAAAATAATTAGCAAGTGAATTAACTGCAGTAATTAAAATTATATGAATGCGCTTCATATTTAAGTTAGTGTCGCACTCTCTTGAGGACATACTCACCCCTCCACTAATGTGCACACCTAATGGTTACCTTAACCCGCCTAGTTACACTACCCCGTCCAACTAGTCCTGGTGAAATCTCCCCTTGCCATTCTACTCTAACCAGAGTATAATAATTAATGGGCTACAATTTATCTCACCAATTAACTTAATTAATTCCTTTTAAATAATATCATATAACCGTGACACAAGTGATATAAAGTATATACATCACACACTGTATTATTTTTCGCATATAATATTTACTATCACTATATACGTACCTTTACTAAGAACACACACACACACACACAATATATATATATATATATATATATATATATATATATATATATATATATATATATATATATATATGTGTGTGTGTGTGTGTGTGTGTGTGTGTGTGTGTGTGTGTGTGTGTATGTGTGTACATCAATCCCTCCGAGTATACCATCACCGGATGATTCCCTCTAAAGTGCTATCTCACTAGGTGTGCTCACATAACCTAATTACCCGAGTTGGAATCGCTCGCCAACTTAGCTCAAAATATAAACGTAGTGGAGGCGGTCATATTCCTTCCCCGGAAGTGAGATAAGATATTTATTTAATTTATTTAATTTATATATATATTATCACTACATCGTATATATATAATATAAACCCCGGCTTTACCGTGTACTCAAAAATCCGTAACACTAGCCTGTAATTTCTCGAGTCTCTGGCCCGACTCAACTTAATTAATTTTCTCACTTATTAATTTATCATCTCCCCGAGTCTATGGTCCGACTCTAATTTATTTAATTCACACGTCAATTAATATAGTATTTCCCCCGAGTCTATGGTCCGACTCTAATATAAATACTTTGTACATTAATTTATATAATATTTACCCGAGTCTATGATTCGACTCTAATTTAATTAATTTATATATTAATTTATTACCTTGTGTCACTCAAACAACATACTGGACTCGCTCACTTATCCCATAACTTAATATTTCCCGAGTCTATATTCCGACTCCAAATTAATTTGTTTATCTCCATAATTAATTTAACACCTTGGCGTCGCTCAACTAATATTCCTGGACTTGCTCACCCAATCCGTATATAATTAATTTGGAATCCAATTTCCCAAATTTATCCATAAAGTGCCTCACGTAAATCCTCCCTAACTCCAATTACTTTTCCCTATAATTGTTAGGAATATGTGCTTCATAATTATTTAACATTTAAACAATGCATAGAAATTAAATTTTAAATTAATTTCCCTTTGTATATAAAACTGGTCGAACTGCCAAAATTCTAGGACCATCGATCGATCGATCGATCGAACTGGTATTCGCCTCTCCGGCTTGCTGTTTCAACCGTTGATGAACCCTCAAGATTTTTGTTCCTTCCCAAACCCTTATCCAATCACAACCAACATTACCTCCCCATAAGAAAATGGTCTAAACATCCTAGAGACCTTAATTCATCATCAAATTCCATCGATTCCAACGTTTTCCCAATTTGGGTTTATTTGGGTTTCAAGTCTCCAATACGATTTTCATTCCCATTTAACAGAAATTAACCATCGATTCTTACTCGTTTTAACATATGATTCATACCTCTACATTCCAGAATCATAAACATAAAAATTTCACCCTTAATTCCATTAAAGTATATCAATTACCAAAAACCCAATTTTTACATGAATACCCACCCAAAACGAATTTTGGTTTACAACTCCCATAATATGAATTGATTATCATCAATTTAAGAATTCACAACAGTTAACCACTTGCCTCTAATTGTTCGTAGAGTCTGATACGTTGGCGTAGAGAAGGTGTCGATGACGAACACTCACTTTGTCCCTCGATTTGTCTCCAAAAAGGTCCCCAATTTGCTTCTTGATTTGTTTCCTCTGTGTCTCTCTCAAACCCTAGGTTTAGAATTGTTAACTGTCATTCAACACATCCCCAATTAGGTTTAAAACCCCAAATCCCGTTTTTGGCCACATGGGCCTAATTAAAATGCCCAAATGACCCCGTGTGGGCCCGGCTATGCCCAAAAATATCTCGAGACCCGATTACTACCCCCCGAGTACTTTTTTCTAACTATCTTGACCCATCCGGACTCAACCGCGCACTCAGAATTGTCATCCGAAATACTTTATAACATTCTCCAATTTTGACCTCAAAAATGCGACACACATTCATTCGAACAATTTAACTTAAAGTCGTCAAATATAAATAATTCTTCCCACTCAAATTCTCTAAATCATAAATTTAAGTTTCTCCAATTTAAATATTTTTATAGCTCCCAAAAATAATTAAATACTAAATCCTCAAAATTACGGGGTGTTACATACTCCCCCCCTTACAAAAGAATTTCGTCCTCGAAATTAAGATAAGCTTAATACTCTAAGTCTCGAATATCACCTATTCCTGTGCCTCTAAGCTCACTATGTCTATCTCTCCCGCTTCTAACTATGAGTTACACAATTATGCATTTTAATTAACCAGGGCGCCCATACACCCTGTACCCGTGCTTGACCGCACAAAAGTTGCCTTAATTAACCCGGGTGCCTATACACCCTATCCTCGTGCTTTACTGCACGAAAGTTACCCGACTATGCTAGTCGTGACCCGTAATATAACTTTCAACTCGTAGTCATATCACATATATGAATAATAATCGGGGTACCCAACCCATGTACTAATGACCAAACATCTCCCCACTTCCAACGTTGTGCTACGTTTCATGCGTGGGACATCTCGCAAGCGAAATCCAAACAAGGAACCCCCCTGATACACTACTACCTAACATTATCGGTCGTTCAGATTCGTTAAACCCTCAGTCCATAGTATGTACCCCCAAATACTTGTCTCTTAACATAAAAGTATACACGCGTACTCTTATGCTACAAAAGACAACATCAAATACCTCGCCCTTGCTATCACTAGCTCTTGCGCAAAATAAACCTCGAGCTATCTCTCCCCGCTCGAAAATAAATCTAACCACCCTGATTCACTTCAGTAGACTCCCTTACTTACCGAGACAAAATATGAGAACACAAGACCTTATTATGTGTTTATCTCACCACGCAATACAACATATATACACACATATATATAGGTTAGACGCCCTCTCAGGTGATACCTAGTAAAATTCATACCCTGGTGTCGCGAACACCAAAACTTACCCCCACTATTCATAATAGTTCAAATCCATCGTTATCCAGCCGATATTTAAAAAAAAAATCATCTACCCTACTTCCATAATTCTTGAAAGTAGCGACCCCTCGCATAATTCAAACCTTCTCTCAGTGTGCACCTCCATTCTCTCGTGGTTAACACCAAAGGACTCCGCTACCCCACGAAAAATTTTATCTACATACTATGGCTGCTATAGCCAGCGCACCCACTAAATCCGACTCACTCGTGAATTCTAGTAAAAATAATTCTATATTGTGACACCCTTACTGTCACCCAAAACATACCTCATGCCCATAGGATAAAAGATAATTACCTCCATACTCTAGCTGCAATGGATGATCCTCGGGTTCCTGAGCAGCTTCCCCCTGCCCGAACGCACCCATGACTCGTAGTGGTTGTATATCCAAGACCTCGTCCTGTAGTTCATCCATGCCTCGCTTAAGACAATCTCTCCTCACATGTCCCGCTTCCCCATAAACGAAACACCTCTTAATAAATTCACCCTGCCACTATTCCCTTCCTTGCTGGCCCGGTCGGAAGTCCTGGTCATCCTGTCGATAGCCCCAGATCTAAATCGATTGGCCTGATTCCCCTGTCAAAAATCCTGCCCCTGATGTCCCCTGTCTGCTGCTGGGATATCCCACTAGTATTGTTCCCTCCTGCTTTATCCGATTGATTGGGTTACACTCCCCTCTTGCTTCCTTTCATGTGGAAGCGATATTCCTAGCAGTGCAGGAGTGTCGCATTTACGACGTCCGTATAAGCTACTAATGCGGGATTACCAATAAGATGTTGCCTGATCCTCCAGACTAAACCATCCATGAACCTTGACTTCTTTCTTTCCTCATTGCGTACCTCATCCGGTACAAAATTTGCCAAACAAGTGAATTCTTCCTCGTAATCGGTCACTGAACGGTCCCCTGAGTCACCTCACTGAATTTTCTCCTCATTTCATCCTCGACTGCTGGCGGAAAATACTGGCGGTCGAACCGAACCCAAAACTCTACAATAGTTAATGTATCCCTTTCCTCAATTGTGGTGATCAACTCCCACCACTGTAGCGTCGCTCCCACTAACCTAAAAGTGGCTAGCATTTGCTTCTGCACCTCATTGCAATCTACCATACGTAGGTGACACTAGATATCTCTCTTCCACTGACACGCTAGCACCACATCTGAACCCCCTCGAAACTCTGACGGATGCCCTTTTTGAAAAACCTCTCGTACTTGTTGCCCGACTACCCCGGGTGGGCCTGAACATCCGGTACCACTAATGCCTATGACTGATCTCGTGGAAAGTACCTTGCCATTGCGATCATCGTCGCCTGAACTGCCTGTGCCACTAATTCAATTACTTGTGCAGCCGAAATCATCTCTGGCAGTTGCTACAGTAACTCTGGCTCCTGATGAGCCTCCATAGTCTCATCTCCCCCTGCTTCC
This sequence comes from Sambucus nigra, assembly GCA_949130495.1. Taxonomy (NCBI): domain Eukaryota; kingdom Viridiplantae; phylum Streptophyta; class Magnoliopsida; order Dipsacales; family Adoxaceae; genus Sambucus; species Sambucus nigra. The sequence goes on along the minus strand of OX422224.1, from coordinate 217,700,008 downwards.
CTAACTACTCTCTCTCTCTCTCTCTCTCTCTCTCCTAGGCGGCATCTGAAATGAGAATCGAATTGTATGAGTTCACCATCAATTATAAAGTAGTTTGCAGAAGAACGTAAATGCGCATACGTATGAGAATACAACAATCCTATGATAGGGTTCTACATCAAAGAACGCTAAGCTGAAACATGAAAAGCCACATAGATCCTAAGGACACTAGAACCTGATGCTCTGATACCATCTGTCACACGCCGCCTAATAAAATACCGGGTGATCAGTCATATACCAAATTAAAACAGGAATCCCAGTTGATTCATCCTAAGCATCACTGTCGAAAAACTTTTTAAAACTTACTAACCACCTAGTATTCCAAAAAGCTGGTGCTAAATTTTATCTTTTTAATTAAACCAAACAGTACATGCAAAAATAAATATAAACCATTCACGCAACTGAATTAAATCAACTGAACAAATAATAAAACAACATGCCGAATAAACCATCGGCCACCAAAGTAAATAGTCCAATACAAACATCCAACACTTGAATAAATAAATCTGAAAACTGTACTGAAAAGTCTGGGCAGCATGCCCTAAGTAAACTGAAACTGATAGATGATTCCTACTCTAGGAAAGAATGAATGAGGCATCTAATCCAAGCTCCTGCTAGCATCCACATGTGCCGCAGCTCCGTGTCCCTGGAATACAATATCAATCGTGGCGTCCCTGTGGTTGGACACCTAAAAGGTTTTGAAAATAGTTTTATAGCAAGGGTTAGAACCCAAAATATTTTGAAAATATTTAGTAAGTGAATTAACATCAGTAATTAAAATTATATGAATGCGCTTCATATTTAAGTTAGTGTCGCACTCTCTTGACGACATACTCACCCCTGCACTAATGTGCACACATAACGGTTACCTTAACCCCACCTAATTGCACTACCCCGTCCAACTAGTCCTGGTGTAATCTCCCCTTGCCATTGTACTCTAACCCGAGTATAATAATTCATGGGCTAAAATTTATCTCACCAATTAACTTAATTAATTCCTTTTAAATAATATCATATAACCGTGACACAAGTTATATAAAGTATATACATCACACTGTATTATTTTCCGCATAAAATATTTACTACCATTATATACGTACCTTTACTAAGAACAACCACACACACACACACACACACACACACAGACATATATATATATATATATACACCCATCCCTCCGAGTATACCCTCACCGGATGATTCCCTCTAAAGTGCTATCTCACTAGGTGTGCTTACATAACCTAGTTACCCGAGTTGGAATCGCTCACCAACTTGGCCCAAAATATAAATGTAGTGGAGGCGGTCATATTCCTTCCCTGAAAGTGAGATAAGCCCCTCACCCATATACCGGACGCTATGACCTGGGGATATACTCACCCTACTCCTCAAGCTAGGGGATTCACCCACATCGCGCAACCTCCCTTGATAGCACCAGAGTATATAAATTAAATAAATATCTAGTCACTGATATTTAACAGTACACACAATATATACATATATATATATATATATACTATCACTACACCGTATATATATAATATAAACCCCGGCTTTACCGTGTACTCAAAAATCCGTAACACTAGCCTGTAATTTTCCGAGTCTCTGGCTCGACTCAACTTAATTAATTTTCTCACTTATTAATTTATCATCTCCCCGAGTCTATGGTCCGACTCTAATTTATTTAATTCACTCGTCAATTAATATAATATTTCCCCCGAGTCTATGATCCGACTCTAATATAAATACTTTGCACATTAATTTATATAATATTTACCCGAGTCTACGATTCGACTCTAATTTAATTAATTTACACATTAATTAATTTATTACCTTGTGTCACTCAAACAACAAACCGGACTCGCTCACTTAGCCCGTAACTTAATATTTTTCGAGTCTATATTCCGACTTCAAATTAATTTGTTTATCTCCATAATTATTTTAACACATTGGCGTCGCTCAATCAATATTCCTGGACTTGCTCACTCAATCCGTATATAATTAATTTGGAATCTAATTCCCCAAATTTATCCATAAAGTGCCTCATGTAAATCCTCTCTAACTCCAATTACTTTTCCCTATAATTGTTAGGAATATGTGTTTCATAATTATTTAACATTTAAACAATGCATGGAAATTAAATTTTAAATTAATTTCCCTTTGTATATAAAACTGGCCGACTTGCCAAAATTCTGGGACCATCGATCGATCGATCCCCTGGATCGATCGAACTGGTATTCGCCTCTCCGGCTTGCTGTTTCAGCCATTTATAAACCCTCAAGTTTTTTGTTCCTTCCCAAACCCTTATCCAATCACAACCAACATTACCTCCACATAAGAAAAGGGTTCTAAACATCCTAGAGACCTTAATTTATCATCAAATTCCATCAATTCCAACGTTTTTTCGATTTGGATTTTATTCGGGTTTCAAATCTCCAATACGATTTTCATTCCCATTTAGCAGAAATTAACCATCGATTCTTACTGGTTTGAGCATACGATTCATACCTCTACATTCCAGAATGATAAACATAATAAATTTCACCCTTAATTCCATTAAAGTATATCAATTACCAAAAACCCAATTTTTACATGAATACCCACCCAAAACGAATTTTGATTTACACCTCCCATAATATGAATTGATTATCATCAATTTAAGAATTCACAACAGTTAACCACTTGCCTCTAATTGTTCGTAGAGTCTGATCTTTTGGCGTAGAGAAGGTGTCGATGACGAACACTCACTTTGTCCCTCGATTTGTCTCAAAAAAGGTACCCAATTTACTTCTTGATTTGTTTTCTCTGTGTCTCTCTCAAACCCTAGGTTTAGAATTGTTAACTGTCGTTCAACACTTCCCCAATTAGGTTTAAAACCCCAAATCCCGTTTTTGGCCACATGGGCCTGATTACAATTGCCCGAATTACCCCGTGTGGGCCGGCTATGCCCAAAAATGCCCCGAGACCTGATTACTACCCCCGAGTACTCTTTTCTAATTATCTCGACCCATCCGGACTCAACCGCGCACTCAGAATTGTCATCTGAAATACTTTATAACATTCTCCAATTTTGACCTCAAAAATGTGACACGCATTAATTCGAACAATTTAACTTAAAGTCGCCAAATATAAATAATTCTTCCCACTCAAATAAATTCTCCAAATCATAAATTTAAATTTCTCCAATTTAAATATTTTATAGCATCCAAAAATAATTAAATACTAAACCCTCAAAATTACGGGGTGTTACATTTTTTCCATTAAGGTTACGTTAAAGTTAACTATCATGTGAGGTAAATGGCTATTTGGAAAAGAAATTAATTAAAAACTTCATAAAAATAGAAACGAATAAAGAAATACTTGAACAATAAAAAAAAAGGTCGTCACAATGCACAAGATTTCCGCTTAACTGCAAGGTCTAGGAGAGACAGATGTCGACTGACCTTACCCCTATATATGGAGAGGCTGCTCCCATGTCTCGAATCCGAGACCAACCGTCGCTTGGACGAGGGCTCTTGCAAAAGAAAAAGGGAAAATGAAAAAACTCCCTCTCTTTGTCATTTACACAACCGTCGTCCGTCCCTCCTCCCACCACCAACTCCTCCTCCTCCATCCCACCCCATCCCCACCCCCCCCCCCCCAAAAAAAAACTACCACCACTGAAAGAAAAAAAATCTCCCCTTCATGTTACACACAACACTAATACCTCCCCCGGGGCCTACTCCCCCGTTGTCTTCCGCCGCCATCATCACCTCCCACACCCAAAGAAAACCCACTTGCAATTTCCAATAGATTTGCTTGCCAAATCAATCCATATATATGCAGTTTGGGCCAAAATTAGAGACAATCCTGACTCGGGCCAAATCAATCTAATTCGATCCACACCTCTCTCTGTGTATGGGGATATAGTGATTGGTTTCAGTTTCAGTTTCGATTGAGAAAATTTAATGAGAACACTATCTTAACTATGTTGGGGAATAAAATGCATATTTACTGTTATAATAAACTCTATATATACAGTTTATTATAACTATGTTGGCCATTGGAGATGCACACAAATGACTTGCAATGCCTGCAACTTCAATAGTATGAGATGGAGGTGTTTGTGACCTTTAAAATATCATCTGCCTATTACAATAGTGTGAAATGGAAGCTTTTGTGACCTTTAGAATATCATCTGCCTATTAAATGACTTTTGTAGATTTGATCAATAAAGCAGTGTTTGATCGGGGAATCAAAATATCGACAGATATGAGATATCATTTTTAAAAGTTTTCAATAGAAAAGTTATAATTGGATACAAAACTTCATATCTTCTTATCAAAAATATAAAACTTCTTATTTAACATAATGTATTGTGTGCATAATATGAAGATTATTAATTCCCATACACCCCCCTTATATAAGGTTCTCAAATTGACAACTAAAAATGATATGACCCATGCTATTTTGCTCTCTGTCTATATATATATATATATATATATATATATATATATATAGAGAGAGAGAGAGAGAGAGAGAGGCTGGATCGTATACGGACCTAGTTTACGGACCTAGTTTACGGACCGCTACCGTCCAAGAATTATCTAGGGACCGTTTTGTCTATTTAGGACCACCTTTTGGGACCGCAATGTCTTTTGTCTTTTTCTAAGTTTTGGGAAATATCAATTTTTACCCCAATGCTTTCTAACGTCTTTTAAGCTTATTTTAAAGTCTAATTAATCTGGAAGTCTAATTGTAGAAGTTTCAGGGCTGCTGCTACTTCTCAAGCTTCTTCCGTCACTATCGTACTGGAATTCTGAATAGCGAGGATTATCTATATAAATAGTTTCTTCTGGAAGTCTAGAAATTGAAATAGGTTTTGCTGGAAAATATTCTAGTCTTAAATACCTTATACGGTATCGTGGGTTTATCTGTCTAGTTTCTTTATATATTTGATTAACAATATCGATTATATCGTTATCTATAAATTCGTCTAAATTATTATCACCATAAGATGACAAAAATCTACGGTATGTTCTTGGGGCAGCTGTCTCTACGTTTTTAAGGAGAGGACGGATTCCTCCGGCTCTAATTAAAATAGTCTTTGTTTCAGCTAACCTTTTACGTCTAACAAATTTTAATACGTTTATACTATCTTCAAGTATCCTAGTGTATTCTAGATACTTTTCAGGTCTTGACAATTCTTCTGCAAATTCTTCAGTTCTTAATTTTTGTCTAAAGAGGTCACGGATTCCTGTTCTAATTATTTCTATTCTAGGTACTTCTCTTCCTAACCACTCAATGATCTGGTCTATGTATTTAAAAGTACCACCTGCATATACCAAAGCAGATTCTATAAGTTCTTTATCTTTAGGGTCTGTAAGAGTCCAGTCTTGAATTTCTCTAGTTAAGTCTAAACTTGTTTGATTAACAAAATCTAAAAAGTCTTTAGTGATTTGTAAGCTCATATAAGATTTTTCTTAAAACAATATTATGTAAAATAGTTAAGGGTTTGGTTCGAGTTTATACCTTCCTTCTGGTCTACAATATCTTTATCTTCTTCCCTTTGTCTCTTCAGCTTTGTTACTATTCTTCTCCGGTCTTGGCCTCCTACAACTCTCTCTTTATGTGTTGCACCTCAATCCACTACTTTGGCGGCTGACCCGTTTCCTGCCTGTACGCCTTCACGCCTAACGCCCACCCTGGCTAACGGCTCACGGCAAATCGGCACCTGACGGCGGTTCACCAGTATAACACCTTGTGTGCTACACCAGAGGTTCAACACAATAGTCCTCTATGAACAGAAAGTTGGAGACAATTTGGAAAATAATAACAACTTAACATAAGAGATTTCTGGAAAAGAAAACACTTATATTGCATATCATAAGTAATTACAACTCTCCCCTAACTATGAGAGGTTTACTCACTCATATACATAACATTTATTACGAGCATAGAAGTCTTGTTATCTCTCTCTCTCTAACTACCGATGTCTATTACAACTCCTACTACTCCCTTTTATAGATCAAGGGTACATGCTGTGACTGGCAACCGAAAAACAAAAGTGATCCGGTTTCCCCTCGAATTATTAAAGCAATATTGTCTTTATAGGATAAGTCTTCATCTTTTGGCCATCTCGTGATAATGGAGGGACCCTCTTCCTTTTGAAAAGGTGGACAGCTGGTTAGGCGTGCCGAATCTTGATCACGAGTTGTCGTCTTTTATGCTGCAAAGTCTTTGTCTTCTTTTTGGTGGTCCTAGTGGGGCCAGGTCTCTTGACTTTCTGAAAAAGCATGGATTAGGTAAACGATTCTTCCGTCTTTATTAATTCAGCCACCACTGAGGGGCCTTTCTTTGTCGTGTCTGTGTCTTCTTCTGCCTTGTCTTGATTTGGGAGGGTATTATTGAAAAATTCATCAATAAGGCCTACCGTTCTGAGGCTGGTTGGCAAAGCTATTTCCACCATGTCTTTAGATTCTTTCTTGAGCCTTCCGTTGAATGGCTCATCAGCTTGAATTATCAAGTCTTCTTTGTGGTAGGCAGTGTACCACCTGTCTTCTCCTGTTAATAATTCCATGATCTCAATTGTTTCCATTGCCTGGGCGATCTGGAGTTTGGACTTATCAACAATTAAATCTTTAGTTTCGTCTTCAGATAGGATCTCAATGTCTTCAAATGTGTAGTTAGAAAATCTAACAAGTCTAAATCCTTCCACCCTCATTCCTCCGCAGGAACTTGGAGCAATCTGATAGATTCTAGCAAATAAAGGAAGGAAATCTTCTACCTTTTTAACATACTCATGGACAATCTTTCCAAGAGCAACAGAGTCTTCAATGTCTTTTATTTGAACGAGTCCAATGAACCCGTGGTCTGCAAGAGTTATATGTGCCATTTCTGATTTTCCAAAAAGATATATTTTTGGAACGTCTTTGAAGAAACCTTTAATTATTAAGGCATCTCCACATATTCCTGATAATAACATATTAAAATGATCAATAATGTTATTAGATTCTGTTTTAAAGTCTTCAGTTAATGGAAGATTATTATGACCAAATGGTATAACAATCTTAGTCTTAAAAGTCTTTTTCTGATAACAAAAATTATCAATGGGTCTAGCTTTGGAGGTTTCTCCAAGAGTCTGAGCATAAGTCTGATTCTGAGGTCTAGGCACAGTATTACCACTAAGCTGGGTAACTGCGAGTCTTTGAGTTCTCATAAATCTGGCAATAGCTACCAAATTTTGTTTGAACTCAATCCAAAGTCTATTCTTCACGTTCCACCATATGGCATCTACAAGAGTATTTTCGTCTTTTGAGAATTCTCGTCTAAATTTGATCAAGTCTGGATATCTTTGATCGGGTCTATATTGGGGAAAATACATCTTCCCAATGAGTCTATTTTGAGAAATAATCTCTTGTCTAGATTTTCCAGGAGGAACTAAGATATCATCAAAGTTCTCTAGGATTGGTCTTTCTTGAGAGTCTTGAATATGAGTCTGTCTTTGCGTTACACCAGCATTTGGTCTTACGCGTCTAAGATAGTCTGCAACATCGTCTTTGTTCAGTCTATTTGTTCCAGAGGAACTCATGTCTTCTAAGTCTTCTGTTTGCAACATAAAACATGAAATTATATTAGTGTTAGCAAACATTGGCTCTCTTGATATAATATCTGGAATGGTATTTTTACTTCCCTTAATATGAATAACAGAGAAGTCATAACCATTAAGCAATTGTTGCCATCTAATAAGTCTATTAGTTCTTGATTTAGATAAATCTAAGTCTCTGAATTTTACTGCATAAGACGAGTCTGTATAAACAGTAAAATGTTTAGGTCTAAGAAATAACATATATTTTTCTATTGCCCTTACTATTGCTAAAACTTCTTTTTCATGGGCAGTATATCTTGTTTCTGGGTCTGTGAAAGTTCCAGAACTATGTCTACATAATTTCTTCTTTTTTGTCTGATGATCAATGGCAAAGTATACTGCTCCCCATTGCTTGTCAGAGGCATCTGTTTCTACTATGAACTGGTCTTCTGCATTAGGCAGCTCAAGTAAAGGAATGTTCTTGACTGCATCTTTAATTTGTCTTATTACTTTAAAATCGTCTTTAGTCCAATAAAAGGGATTTGTTTTGTCTGTTCCTTTTAATTTGGATGTTAAGCTTTGTCTTTTTGAAGCAATGTCTTTAATAAAGTCTGCAGCACAATTAAGCAATCCTAAAAATGACTGTAATTGTTTTCTATCTTTGAGTTGGTCTGGAAACTCAAGGATCTTTTTAGTTATGTGTTCTGCCAAGGATAATTTTCCTTTATTAATATGCATTCCCACAAAGTCTATCTCAGTCTGAAATAATTGCATTTTCCTTTCGAAAATAACAATACCATGTTTGTCTAATTCTAGAATAATCTTTTTAAGATGGTTTACATGCTCTATCTCAATCTTACTGGCTACAAGAATATCATCTATGTAAACAAGACAAAATTCTGAATAAGGTCTAAATATATTATCCATTCTTCTTTGGAAAACTTGAGGAGCATTCAAGTATCCAAATGGCATGACTAGCCATTCGTATTTTCCTTGGGGCACACTAAAGGCTGTCCAAGTAATACTGTCTGGATGCATCTTAATTTGCCAGAAGCCTGATTTGCAATCAAACTTACTGAATATTATTCTATCTTCTATTAAATTTATTAAATTATTCTTGTCTGGTATTTTATAAGAATCAAATTCACAATTCTTATTTAATTGTCTATAATCTATGACCATGCGTCTTTTTCCTCTTTTACGTTCAGATTCATTTTGAACATAGAAGGCTAAGCTATTATGTCTACTTTTACTTTCTCTAATAATACCTAACTTAAGCATTTCGTCTATGTCTTTCTTGAATTCTTCTCTATCTTCTTGTGAGTACCCTTTCTTATAGGTTCCACCATTAATAGTGGCGTCTGGGTTAATAGGGATGATTTCACAATAGCTTTGGTCTTTATCCCACTTAGCAATGGGATTTTCTCCTAAAGTAGGCTCAGCTAGTTGCCTAATCTTCTCTTTTTCTACTTCTATATCCATTTTCTTCTGTTTGGATATGGCTTGAATCTGTAATAAGGTCTGCTGGGCTTGATCTAAAATGTCTTGTTGTATAAGCGCTATTTGCTTATAACACTTTTGATCTGGACACTTACACTCTTTTTGTAAGGGTTTAGTTATTTCTAAGGCTTCTTGTTGGGTTGTAGGTCTAGGTCCACCATGCTCAGCTGAAGAACTCTGATGTTTTATGGGTCTATAATTGGGCTTGACCTGCATAAGGTCAAAGGCAGTCTTATGATCTATTAGAGGAGCTTTAATATTAAATTCCTCTTGGTTACTAATTAATATCTTATCATTATACTAGGTATAAGGATGATATTTACTAATAAAGTCTTGTCCTAAAATAAGGTTTCCTGTGAAACTAGGACGAGGATCCATTATCCAAAACCGATGATTAACGGTTTTGTTGGTCTGATTTCCCAATTTAAAATAAATAGGAATAGTCTGAAAATATAAGGTAAATGGATCTCCATTAGCCACTTTACCATAGATTTCTTGAGTACTTTCTAAAAAGTAGTCTTCAGGGAAGGCATTAGCCTTACAAATACTCTGAGAGCACCCTGTATCTATAAAGGCTGAAAGTCTTTTAGGATAGTCTTTATGTTGAACAAATAATTCTACAAAATAAGCATGCGGTTTAGTAGAAATTCCTAAATTATTCTTTTCTAAAATAGATATTCCTTTCTGGGGTTTATCTATAAGGTCTAAGGGTATTTGTTCTTCTGAACAATCATCAGAATGGTATTCGTCTAAGTCATAGGAAATTCCTTTTCCTTTGAAGTCTTCATTTTCTTGCAATCTTTTGGCTATATTCCTATCAATGTCTTGATAATAGGTTTTAATATCTAAGTCTATTTGAGCGTCATACTGGCTAGTATAAATTGCTCTAAATCTAGTTCTCCAACAGTCTTCGTGGTAGTGTAGTTGGCAAACAATACAAACCATAAATAATTCTGTTTGTATAGTCTCAAAACATTCTACACATCTAAAGTCTTTTTTGCAACATTTCATCTCAAACGTGCAGTAATGTCTTTCATCAAAGTAACATCTAGGTATATAGGTTAGTAGCTCGGGATTACTAACAGTCCATCTTTTCTTCAGAAAGGGGCTTAATATACATTTATACCAAGCGTCTTCAAAGTCTATATATTCATTATCTAGATCGCCTAGATCAGTCTGCATCATATATAAGTCTAAGGTATCCTGAGAGTCTTCATACTCATCAGTATCACTATAGTCTTCTGAATCACTGTCTGTGTAAACACTATAGATACTAGTGTTATCATCATCTTCTATGTCTGATATTTCTATAGCATATAGGATATCTAATTCTTCTTGATCTGCATAGTCTAATATTGTATTAATAATCTTAATACTTTCTTTATCTTTCTTATTAGGGCAGTCTTTAGCAAAGTGTCCTTCTTTGCCGCAAGTCCAACACTCTTTGGTGGCGGTCTTAGATTGAGCTACGTCTTTTTCCTTCCTATAATTAGGAACCTTCTTATACTTACTAGTATTCTTCTTAAAGTATCTTCTTTGATTAAATCTATTTTTCTTAGTCTTAGGATCCTTTTCCCTAAAGGTAGTAGATTGTCTAAATTTGTATTTCTTTGGAAATCCTAAAGGTCTAGTCTTAAACTTCCTATGTTTCCATTCTACTTTCTTTTTGAATTTCTTAGATTCACTTCCACATCCCCATTGGATTGGAGCAATGTCTCTTTCGTCTTTGATTGGAGGGATCTGCTTGAAAGTTTCTTCTATTAACTTTCCTTGGGTTATATCACGTCTCTTTGATATGATATAGTCTTTGGCGAAATTGATTCTTTCACCAAGGGAGTTATTCTTAACTCCAGATACTCCTGGCCAATTCCTATATTCATTAATTAGGATTTGTCCTATGGCTGGTATCTTTCTAAAGTATTCATCTTTTAAGGTCTCTCCAAATTCTTTAATTTGGTAATATAGTTGTTCATAATTATTGCTATATTCATTTATCTTATCTAACTTGCAAATGCTAAGGAGGGCTAACTTAGTTTTTGCTAGGTCTTGTTCATTGATCTGAGCTAGATGTCCGGCTCCAATGAATTCTGCAGTGAACAATTGAATATATTCTTCAATTGATCGTTCTTCTAGGTTTTCCTTTATTTTCTCAATCTTAGCTAAGGAGTCTTCATCTGTAGCCTTTCTTAAACTATCTAAGTAGTCTTTTGCAATTCCTCTAATGGATTGCTCAGCGTACTGCTTACATGAACTTGCATCCCATTGTTCATTAGACGCAAAACACATGTTCATCTGATTACGCCATTCGTCTAAGGCTTTCTTCCTATCTTGCACATTGTCTAGGTTGAGGTATATACCTACTGGATTTATGGCTTGGCTTGCCATAGTCTTGACGGGAGTGAAACTCTTGTCACTGGTTGGGAAGTCTTTTATATAATCAGGTTTAGTCTTTACTACGGTGCTAGAGTATATAGGAATATTTATTCCTATAGGTTTACTAAAAAGTCTAGGAGCATCTTCTAGCCTACTACTTCTTCCTATCTCTTGTTTACTAGGTTCTACTTGTGTAGCTGGCATTAGTCTTTGTTCTCCTTCTTCTATTAGTCTTAAGTTTCTAAGAAGTTCCTTAGTGTTCTTAGATTCTTTTAATTTTAATATACGGTCTTGGGCTATCATATTAAATCTTTCTCTTTCTTGAAACCTAACAGAATGACTTTTCTTAAGGTTGTCTTTGAATGTCTTCATATCCAATTCTGAGGGTTCATGTCCAAAGTTTTGGATCCTAGCTTTTTCTTTAACTAAGTCTTTTTGTTCAAATGATCTTCTAGGTCTAATTATCGGAGCTTGTCTAAGTAAATTAGCACTAGTCTTGCTACTACATTCTCCTTCTGAAGGATCATTGATTATGGCTTCTCCCATATTCCTAAATCTAATTTCTTCGGTTTGGATATTCTTATTGACAATCTTAGGGGGACCAAACTGGATGGTAACATTTCCAGTGACGTCATCTTGATTAATAAACAAGGGTTTATTTTGTATAGTCTTGGTTTCTTGAAATTCCGGCAATTGCCAAAGAGTCTTAGCTTTCTCTTTCATAGGTCCAGTATTCCTAATACTGTAAGTATGATTATAGTCTGATACATTAGTTCTAACTAAGATTTCTTCATTAAGTCTACCGCTAGGAATTCCTGATTGCATTCCTTCATAAGGAAATTGGGAGAACTTCACATAGCTTTGAAATTCTATATTTATATTAGCGTCTGGGATAATATAGTCTTCATAACCACTAGCATATAAGATTAACTTAAAATGCTTGGCTGTGTCTACGGTTACTGTAAATGCCGGAATGACATTAAAGTATCCTATGTTGTCTGACATTTCTAATTGGGCTATCCCAATAAGACTTTTCTCAAAGTCTTTCCATCTTTTATCTATTAAACAGCATAATATGTTAATATTATTCTGGGGTCTATGTAATCCTTGGATTCTTGCTTGAAAGAGTCCAAAGGTTAGGAATTGGAACTTCCTATCAGTTCCTTTAGATCTAAGCCATTCTGAGTCGAATACTTGGAGCTCAGTATAGGATTTATCTAACACATGATTTCTACAATGGTAGGTCATGTTATAATTGGGAGTCTTAGGAGTGGCACCTTCTTTAAACAGGTCTATATATCTAACGGCTGGAAGTTATCCATTATGGATGGAATCTTCTACGATCTTCCAGTCCACTTCACCCCACTCTTTCCATTGGAGAGGATTGGTGAAATTTCTTTCTTTCCACCATGTCCTAACATTGGAGGATGAATCCTTAAGTCTTTGGAGCATATGATTACTCTGTCCAATATTTGGGATAGAGCTGGCTACCTTGCTAGTCTTATCTAATCCGTCATTTATGACTCGTCTACCTATAGTATTCCTTTCTCTAGTTTCTATGGAAGGGGTTTCTTTAAACTTACAGGTGGTTACCTGTTTTTGTTCGAGTCTTTTTTCAATTCTTTCTAAGAAGTCTGAATAATCTTTTTGTCTTTTTAGCTGATTAAGGATTTCTTCTTTAAAATTCTTATTTTCCTTTCTAGTCTTTTCACAAGTTTCTTCACTATGTCTAGCTAGAGAATTAACAATGGTTTTACCAACGTTAGTGATATAGTCTTTTACTTCATTATCTTTTTCTAATTGTTGCATAGTTCTAACTTCTATGGCTTCTACAGTCTTTTCAATTTTATCTAACCTAGTTAGAATAAAAGGCGAGTCTATTTCTGCTTGGGAAGGTTTATTATATACGGCCTTAATTCCGTTTATAATTTCACCGTACTTTTCTTCCACTTGGGTCATGTCTAGTCTAAATTCATTAATAATGCTATCCATTTTAGATAGATTATGTCTTTCCATATTATTAAGGTAATTTGCTAAATTCTGTTGAAATTTAACAAAGTCGGTGTAGAAGGTAGTTAACCCTTCTGTCTTAGCCTTTAAGTCTAAATGCAAGTCTTTAACAAAGCTACTATTATAGTCTTGGGTAGCTGCTATAGATGTAGAAATTAAATTTAATCTTTCTAATATAAGTCTAGTTGCCTTAGCTGCGTTGGCAATCTCATTTTCATTTATCTTGTAATAAAATCTATCATCATCTATCTTTTCTAAAATTCTTTGATAGAATTCGGATAAGGTCTGAATGGAGAGGTCTTTTGATACCTCATTCCAGTCTGATCTAACTATCTCCATTAGGAAGATAACTATCAAGTCTAGGGATAAGCTTAGCTTGTTCCTTAGTAAGTTTAATTAGCTCACTGTCTTGATTTTTAATTAAAGTCTTAATTTCTAAAATGTCTTTGTTAATGACTTCTATATGATTAGTCTTAATATTTATTTCTTGTAACACGTGGACTAAGTCTATAGGGATTTGATTATCGATGTCTAATAATCTTTTAGAGATATTTTTGATCTCTGTTTCTAAGGTATGAGTGTCTTTTATTAATTGTCTTAATATAAGCAATATACACTTATTTTGGTCTATTATGCTATTAATAGCACTAGCAGTGACTTGTCTACTATCTGCGTGTTTGGCTGGGATATGTTCAATATGTGAACAACCGTCTATGTGTGTGGTTAAACAACCTTCTGAGTCTAAATCAGTTATGGGTATAGGTTGGTAGTTTGGGTTGGTTCCAAAAATATCTTGGTAAATGCGAGGGATAAATCCCAAGGGCATTAAAGTCTTTTTACCGTATGTCTAAAAGGAACGTCTTATGGCTCTAATACCAGAATTAGGGTTTTGGTCGGAATTTGGTGAAGTTCTAAAATCTTTAAAGTCTTGATATTAATTTTGGGTCTGAATTATAAATCTTTTAATTATATAGTCTTAAACTAAGTTTTTAGAGTAAGACAAGAGGGGGACCATCTAGGGTAAATAACAAAAGTCTTTGGGACCACGGGGGACCACTTTCCGGATAAAGACAAAAGTCCGCACGGGAAGTCCGCACCTGAGCCTGTCTGTATATATATATATAGAGAGAGAGAGAGAGAGCGAGAGAGTGGTTCAAGTGTACACTAAGTTTGCACACTAAGTTTGCACATCATTTTTTTAAAATAGTAAAAAAAATATTTTTGAGTTGATTTCTTTTATGTGATATCTAAACATTTCAACGAACCCATGTAAAAAAAAATCAACCCAAAAAAACTTTTTTTGCTGTTTTTAAAAAATCGGTCAAACTTTTGCATCTTTTAAGCACTTTAAAAGCTGCGAAAGTTTGACCGATTTTTTAAAAATAGCAAAAAAAGTTTTTTGGCGCTGAATTTTTTTACATGGGTTCGTTGAAATGTTTAGATATCACATAAAAATCAACTCATAAATATTTTTTTTAATCCTTTAAAAAAATTGGTGTGCGCCAGCGCTGTGCAAACTTAGTGTGCACAGGACCCTGCCTCTATATATATATATATAGCATTGAGGTTTTGTGAGCCCTATGATGAGCAGCAAAAGAATGCCATCTGAGCTGTCTGAACATGAAGAGAGAACCTAAGCAAAAGTGCAAAAGTGCAAAAGTAGAGGAATTAAACAAAACTATTGAATTACGTTACTTGAGTTGGGGAAAGGCCTTGGGGGCAGCTGGGAGTTTCATGATATTAGTAGGTCGTATGTTTTGCTGTTTTAGCACCAAAACTCGCGGCCAAAGCAATGGCAGTGGTGATGGCGGTTGCACCTGTGACGGTGCGCTTCACTGATGACCAACCATTTATTTATTCCCCATTCTCTTTAAATCCTTATTTTTTTTCATCGACAATTAAGTTATATGGCGCGATATGAGTTCTGCTGATTCTTTATACAGTTCCTGGTGTTAAAATCAAAGAATAATTATAGCTACTCCTTATGTTACACAATTTTCCCGGTTTCAGTTTTATTTATTTATTTATAGGTTATTTTTAGCAATTCATTTGCATTGTATGACAATTTTCATATCTCGAGAAAAATTCTTATGTAACAAACAAATAAAGGGGCCACTGTTACAAAACACGTCACTGTGATTTTTTCAAAAAAATCGAGGAAGAGAGGCCACTGTAACAATCCTAAAATATAAGTACTAGCAGGTTGAACTACAATATCTCATGGGGCAAGTGTAATTATGCAACTATCTCAGGGGGTGAAGTTCAAAAAAAACTTATTATAATTATCATCATCATTATGCATAGGTTCACAAGTAATAGAAAGTATTAAATACAATCGTTGCATAAATGATATTGTATGACAATCAAATATCGTTTAGTTAATTATACAAAAGTTGAGATAAGGTGAGTTGAAGGAGAAAAAGATAACTATGTATTGAAATTCTAAAGCATGTCCAATGGTGGTCCATCATGAAAGACAAAGTTGTCTGATAAATCACCCACCTTTCGCCCCGCTGGTTTGTCCACAATGGTGGAGAGTTCCTATGAACTTCAGAAGAGCGTAGAAATTGTAGAAATTCTTACGAACAACTGAAGTTCATAGTAACTACAGAATAATAAGTTCGCAGGAAGCCAAACGCCTATAAACGACTAGTTCTAATTCTACCGTTTATATAAACAGCACCCCTTTCATCCAAAGTCATTATCTTCCTCATCACCACAAACCTCGTATTTAGACATTGCTGCTACCTATTTCATCATAGCTTGCAAAGATTTTTCTTTTAGCTTTATAGTGAAAATGGATGGGGAAAAAATGGAAACAATACCAGAATATTGGTAAATCAAGAAAACATGGTGCAGCAGCATCATCATGTCTGCATCAAACGGAAGAAATTCTCCCCGTCTTCAGACAATACTTTTGTACTTACGACAACACCACTCACGCATCTGATGGGGAGACACCGATTATAGACAGGTGTAAGTTCGACTTCCGAGGAAATTGGTCAAGCCCAATGAAGATGAATGAGCTTATTGCGAAGAAAAAATCAATGATAAAAAAATACTATTGACAGTGATGGCGATCTGTCTGCTATTTTTTCAAAGGTCATGCCAAACTCAGATAAATGAATTGTGACAGTGATTATTATAGAACAATGGTTGGACACGACGCTTACATTACAGCTGCCCAGCATAGAGATTGGATTGACTCCATTCGATTTTACATTTCTTACTAATACGTATCATGCAAGGGTAAACTTAATATTTTTAAGATTAAGGTAAACATATTGTTAAGAGTAAACTTAATATTATTATGTCATTTATTACCAGTTTCTGTCATTTAAAGGTAAACATATTATTTTTTGGCATTCTTATTGGGCAAGGGAGATCGGAGCCTAATTTGCCCGATAATAAATACCCTGTTGCGGCCAACACGCTACGATTGGAAATACTTTGGGACTTTTGAGTTTTTAACTCAAGCTAAACAATCCTTCGTAATAAAATGGGTATATGTCTTGGAATATTTGACAAACAAAAATTTTTAAAAAATAAAATTGAAATTATGTGGAATTATTAACCACTGAATATTCTACCGAACAAAAAAAATTGCATCCCTATATATTAGAGCAGGACTATTATCACACCATTTTTTGTAGTGACTCGATTGACTGAATAAGTAGGAGAGATACAATATGGAGTTGTAAAATCACCAAAAACATGGCAAACAAATTTGGGCTCAAATTATAATTTTTCATTCATTTCTGCATGATTTTATACAAACGGACAGAATTATAACTGTTATAATACAAATGTTGGTGAATAAGTCTAACGAACCAATGAAGTCTGTAGGTTGTTTCATACGAACTTATGAAGTTCATGTGGACAACTTACAGAATTTGTAGCCATTCTCCAAATTTGGAGAATGACTATAATCCATCTGAAGAATCTCACACACACACACAGCAGGGCCTACACAGTCTATAATTTTCCAAATGGGCGTGTCCTTTACTATCACCATTGGACATGCTCTTTTCAGTTTCAATACTTTCTCCACAAAAACCACGACACATTTACTAACTGTTGCACTAGATATTTTTGTCTATTATTAGCTTGCTGCTTTGGTAAGTCCTGTAGAAATTAACAATACCAGGTTTTTCTAGTGAAACTGAAAGAAGTGGCTACCGAGTAAGAAATTGTTATAGGATTAATGACTAATTACAGAATTGGACAAATGGTATAGCCAAAACTTATATGTGAATACACAAAAAATGCAAATTTCTCATTTTTGGTCCTTTCTTATTAAGAATTTTGCGCCAATAATTCTTAAAATTTAGTTAACATTCATTTTAGTCAATAAGCTCAAGTTTCAAAATTGGAAGAGTCGACAACAACAATAATAAGACAAGCTGGGTGTATAATGCTATGATTTTATGTACCAAAGCTACGGTCTCCTGCATCACCGAGCCCAGGAATTATCCACCTGAAATGCCAAAATTATACCAGCATTAGAAAAAGAATTTTTGTAAAAAAAAATAAATAAATAACTTTACACACTTTGACCATGAGGTCAATTCTATTTATTGATACAAACAAATAGCCTACCCTTTGTCATTAAGGACGGGATCAATGATTCCAGCATATACATGGAGCCTGGAAATTCACAAATACATCAAAATTAAGAGCCGGAGAGATTTAATGAACTTCAATGAATCAATAATACGAACTTTTAACTTCATAATAATAGTATTATTACCCAGGGAATTTTTCACTGAGCTTTTCGAGGGCTGGAGGGCAAGCCACAGCTGAAACCTGTGACGCGACGCTTTGTATTATTAGTGATATACAATTAATACAAATGTAAAACAAGAGATGAAAACGGGCATCCAGTGAATGTGCAAGATCATGTACTATTGATAAAAGACAATAGTTCATTTTACAAATTCAGGACTATCAGCTATTTAACAAGAACTTGAATTGCAAAAAACCCTCAACTATGCATTTTGTTCCAGATAGCCCCTTTGCAATTGAATGCCTAGTTTTGCAGGTAGGTTTCCATTAAAAATAGTACAGGATATTTTTTGCACTTTATAACCAACTTGCTATAATCAAAGTGGCACAAGATACCGTAGAGACATCAAGGCCCTGGATAAGATGAAAATATTCATTCATTAACCTACCACTTTAATTTGCTTGTTGTCAACACCACGGTCCTTTATCAGTTCAATGGCTGCTATTATTGTGCCACCTAAAAATTATTTGTACAAAACGTAATTAAACAAACAAAAAAATAACTCGATAAATTTCTTTCAATGAATTTTAAGCATATAAGCAACAATAGTTTCACTATTACCATGACACAAATGATTCTGTAGACGTGAATGCATCTCATTGTGACACATTTAGATACATAAATGTGTGTGTGCATGCGTGTGTTGGCTCTAAGATCCTTCTTCAACAAATACAATCACCATTTTTGTGATTAATCAATCCCAGCACTCAAGAATGTCAACAGCCCCTCAAATACTGTCATGATACTGTTTAGAACACAATAAACCCCCAAAATTTCCACTTCCCTAATTAAGCCTCATATTTTTTTTTACTAGTTACAGACCCTACATTTAAGCCATGTCAGTCCCAGAACCCTTTTATGACTACCACATGAATTAGATCATTGGGAATAAGAGTAGCCTTTAGGCTTGCAAGCAAAAAAAGCTACAGATCATTTACCCTCTTCAGCTTTTATCAGAACACTTGGCATGGAATATCAACCTAAAATGGCATGCACACATATCATACATATAAAAGTTGCAAGTATCAGATTTAGGAATGTATATAGCTTAATCACACATGTTCTTTTCAAATGAAGATCCTCTAGTATTAACCCAAAAAATGTCATTACAAACAAACAGACCAATCCAATATACAAGTACACCTCTTGATTGTACAGAATTAACAGAAAGGCGAATTTCTAGATATCCATTTTGAACAACATGTAGTTTGATTAAATTCTTTAGAAAGTGTCATTTTCTAGTGCACGTGAATCTACAAACTCCAAAATAAAGAACAAAGAAGAGTACAATGTATTCTTCCTGGCAAGCGAAGAATACAAGCTATTTCTGACAGGTTGGAAAAAAAGGGGAACAAAATTCTGACAAATAAGTAAATTTGTGTTAAATTTTGAAAACATTTGTCCTCCACGGGTTGTGGACCTCGTGGAACATAAGAGAGAATAAGAAATGCATTTATATTTTTATTTATTTTTCATTTAGGAAGAATAAGGAGTATTGTACAGTTAGGTAGTTATCCAATTAGGTTAGACCTGATTTTGTCTCGTCTCCTTTTAGGTTTGCTACGTGCCCAAGCACTTTAGTCCTATAAATAGGATTGCATTCCTTTCTTGTAATCATTCTTTTGAACATTATTTATAGTGGGTTGAGAGAGAATTTCTTTTGGTTGTGGGTTTTTGCGTGCAAGTTTTTCACTGTGTGTTGTAGTCAGTGGCGGAGGCACTGTGTAAGCTGGGTGGGCAGCAAGAAACAAAAAAATTAATTTAGTATTTTCGAACAAAAAAGGGGTCTAAAGTGAAATAAAAAACTTAAGTTATAACCTAAATCTAAAACCCATTTCAGCTCTCATTTGAAAGAGAGCTGCTCTGCTCACACCACAGCCGCACCTCACCTCCTCACTGCTTCCGCTTGACTCCGCCACTCCACGCAACCAGCCACCTCCTTCTTCCTCATCCTCCATTGTTATGTAAGCTCTCCTTCCTTCCTTAAACCTTCTAAGATTTTTTTTGTATGATGAAAACAGAGCTAAATTTTTCTTTCTCCTCCATTGTTGTATGATGAAAACAGAGCAAGTTTTTTTGGTTCATTGTTTGCTATTTAGGTTTGTTGTTTAGTTTAGATTTGAGTTCATTATTTTTGCCCCAAAAAATAAATTACAAGTTTATAATTTAAATAAAAATTATAGTTGCTTGATTTGTTGTTTATAATTTAAATAAAATTAAACTTGCTTTGTCACTATAATTTAAATAAAAATTAAACTTGGTTTGTTGCTATTTAGATTTGTTGTTTATAAATTAATGTTTGGTGAGCTAAAATAATTTTATATTTATACTTGTAATTTCAGTTATGGAAAAGTATTATAAAAGAACTCGCGAAAATGTGGTGCTTCCAACGGAAAAAATCGATGTCCAAAAGGAACCTATTCCAAAAAAGATAAGTCGAAGTCGGATTCAAGTTGACTTGTCAAATCTTCCTTTTGATCCGAGTTTAAGGCCACAAATTTCAGAATATGATGCGAACGATCTAGACAAGATTAGACGAGCATATTTGCAAATGGGTCCTTGTCAACCCTATACGCATTTATTTCCTCAAACAATGTTCGGAAACAAGGCTCGTCGTTTCAATGTAGAATGGTTCACTCAATTTGGGAGTTGGTTGGAATATAGTGTTAAGGAGGATGCTGCATTCTGTTTGCCTTGTTATTTGTTTCCTCCAGAGTCTGTGGATAGATATCAAAGTGATGCTTTCGTTAGAAGTGGATTTAATAATTGGAAACAAAAACGAAGACTCCAAGAGCATCTTAATAGTGATGCTCACAATGCGGCGTATATGAAGTCTCGAGATTTGTTGAATCAAAATCAACATATTGAGGTGATAATTGATAACCAATCGAAGGAGTGTCGGGATGAGTATCGTTTACGGCTGGTTGCAACCATTGATGTGATTCGATTTCTTTTACGGTAAGGGTTATCTTTTCGTTCGCATGACGAATCAGAAGGCTCAATGAATAAAGGTAACTTTCTTGAACTTTTACAATGGCTAGCCAATAGGGATGCAACAGTTAATAATGTAATTCTTAAAAATGCTCCTGGAAATCATAAATTGACATCACCGGATATTCAAAAAGATGTTGTAAATGTCATTGCTAGTGAGATTACCAATGAAATATTAAAAAAAACTAGTGGGGGAACCATTTGCAATTTTAATTGACGAAGCTCGTGATGTATGGGTTAAAGAGCAAATAGTTTTGTTGTGCGTTATGTGGACAAAAAGGGTTTTGTGATGGACAGATTTGTGGGTATGGTACACGTTCCTGGCACAACATCTAACTCACTTAAAGCGTCACTTGATCAATTTTTCAACAAACATAACTTGAGTGTCAAAAACTTGCGTGGTCAAGGTTATGATGGGACAAGTAACATGCAAGGAGAGTATAATGGGCTTAAATCACTTATTTTGAGGGAGAATAAGTCAGCGTTCTTTGTGCATTGTTTTGCACACCAACTTCAGTTGGCACTTGTCCATGTCGCAAAAGATCTTAGGTATATTGATGAGTTCTTCTTCTTAGTTAATATAATTTAGTGAATATTGCGGGGGCATCATGCAAGCGTCGAGACATTCTTCGAGAGAAGGAAGCGGAACGAATTTTTAAGCAACTAGATAGTGGTGATATATCAAGCGGTCGGGGGTTAAATCAGGAGACTAACCTAAAGCGAGCTGGTGATACCCGTTGGGGATCACACTATGGTACATTAATAAATTTGATTGTTATGTTTGGATCCGTGCTTGATGTTCTTGTAGATTTAGTGGAACATGCTACTGATAGAAAAGGTGAAGCCTTAAATTTAATTAAATCAATGCAATCTTTTGATTACATATTTACCTTGGATTTGATGAGGAATGTACTTGCAATAACCAATGAACTTTCCAAAGCATTGCAACGAAAAGATCAAGATATTGTAAATGCTATGGCTTTAGTGAGATTATCCAAGAATCGTATGCAAAAAATGAGAGATTGTGGGTGGGATCATCTATTGGTGGAGGTTTCTTCTTTTTGTATGAAATATGGTATATCAGTTCCTAATATGGAGGATAATTTTAGTCTTTTGGGAAGATCAAGGCGAGGACCGGAGTTAACTAATTTACATCATTATAAAGTTTACTTGTTCTACCTTTGCGTAGATAAGCAACTTGTTGAGCTTAACAACCGTTTCGATGAGGTGACTTCAGAATTGCTTATATATATGTCATCATTTGATCTGAGTAACTCATTTGCTGCTTTTGATATAGATATATTGGTTCGTCTCTCTGAATTTTATACTGATGATTTCTCAAAACAAGAACGTATTGTAATTCGGGATGAGCTTGAGTTGTATGAGTTTGATATGAAATTAGATGGGGACTTTCTAGATGTGGAAGGGATTAATGGTTTGGCTAAGAAGATGATTGCGAAAGGAAAACACATTGTGTAAGTTTTAGTCTATAAGCTTCTAAAATTGTCTTTAATTCTTCCCATTTCCACTACTACGATTGAGAGGGCATTTTCCACTATGAATATTTTGAAAACTGATCTCCGAAACCGCATGGGGGATGGTTGGTTAAGTGATAGTTGTGTGACATATATCGAAAAGGATGTCTTCGATTGTATTTCTAATGACGCAATTGTGGATCGCTTCCAGAAGATGAAAAGCCGCAGAGGGAGATTGTAGAATTGTTTAAATCTAGTATTGTGTATTTTGTCAACTTTCTACTTTTGTATGAAAATTTCGAGATATGTTTATCATTTTTTGAGCAATGAATTGTTATTGTATTCGATGTTGTTTTTTTAGTTATAAGTGTAAAATGTACAAATAAGCCCAAAAACCCATTCAGGATTCGTGCCCCACCATTACTAGATTCCTGGCTCCGCCACTGGTTGTAGTGTGTACAAATCAGAGTTACAGGCATGCAAAATATAAGGAGCATGAAGGAAGCTAGTACCCGTTGCCAGCATAGGATCTACAACAAATACTCTGGATCCTTCTGGAAATTTGTCAGGTAACCTGCATGACAGGTCACAAAATATGTCAGAAAACTTGCACCAAAAATGGCACCCAATCGCAAACAATACAACAAAGAAAGCTAGAAGTTCGAAACATTCCTATTTCAGTAGAAGAATGGTACAAGGACAATGGATATATATATAAGCTGGGCAAGGGGGTAACAATGGAAAGTAACTTAATGCGGGAATAGAAGAAAGACCTCTAACTTTCCAGAACGAGGAATTCTTACTTGTTCAAATATACAGTTGGCTGAAGTGTCTCCTCATCTCTGCTAACCCCTTAATTTTCAAGTAAAAGTTAGGAGAATCATAAACCATACAAATAATCATTAATCATGAATTTACTGCAATTGAAAATGACGCTGAGTGTGTGTGTGTGTGTGTGTGTGTGTGGGCGCGCGCGCGCGCGTGTGATGAACTAGCTGATTGTAATTGTAATCAGAAATAATGACCACATATTGTTCAAAAAGATAATCGCCTCATTCCTAGATCATGTGTAATATATAATTTCATGAGCAAAATTTATTTATAACTAGAAAAGTGGCACACTCTATGCATGTGCAATTGTTTATAAAATATATTTTTGAAACAATATAAAAAGAATTGATTATTTATAACTAACAAAGTATTAAAGAGTGTTTTTGTACTTCGTTAAAAACGGTTTCATTATTGAAACATTATGAGTTTTTTATTTCATTGTGTAATAAGAACTATTGTTATTTTATAAAAATTATGTCTTTCTTTTAGTTAGGGATACTATAGATAATTTAAACGCTTACCCAGATGGTATGTCTTCGTTGCTGGCAAGATTGATGATGCATGTTCTGCAAGAGCAAGACCAGCTCTCAAGATGGGAACGATCTGCACAGGTAATAATAATGTATCAGTTGATTGAAAAAATTGATATATCTAAAAAGGAAAAATATAAAGCTCTCCCGTACTAGGGAGATAAATACTAACCGCCACAGGTTCCCTTGGATCGATGAACTCTACAGAGGCAACACCCAGTGGTGATTGAATCTCCCCTGTGACAGTAGGCTGGCAGCAATTAAACAAATATGAAGTTAAATCAAAAATTTATTGGAATCGTGTTGACAAGAAAAGACTAAGGACAAAATCGGACTCTTGAAATCCAAAATTACTCTAATGGCATCTTTGTAAACTCAGATATTCAAATTGATCATATAGAGAAAAAGTACAAAGCTAATAAGAAACTAACAAATATATGAAATTTAACTGAAAGAAAGTTGATAACAGGACGCTGATATACATAACTATTAGTTTGGAAAGAAAGAAGGTAAAAATAAGAACCCAAATAATAATCAAACCAACCTCACTAAATTTCTTCTCCCTACTTTCCTTTTTCGGACACCCCATATTAAGAGTCCACTTTCCTTTTGTGAATGTAATTATCAAACTAAATTCCACATCTTGGCCATTGATTGAGTAAATCCTTAAAACCGTTGTTTTTAATATATGACTACTAATTTGGAATAGAGGGAGCATTCATAACACCTGCTTATCAATGTGACCGAGTTCAAAAATTTATTTCCAAACCACAATAATACGCATCAGCCTCTTCAGCTATCAATGCCTTCAAAAACCCAAAAACAATCTAATTGAACATTGATACTTAGATAAAGTTTGCGTCAATTGCAAATTTAATTATGAAATTTGGGTCATTTGTAATCTCCACATAGTTTCAATTGTTGCAATTTAAAACCCGAAGTTTCATCATTGCAATGTCAATGTCTGATGTAACATCTTTTAAATCAGAGGACGAAAACCCACTTTGGCATCCAACGTGAAAAATCTTTTCAAACAAATTATTCTAGGATCCCCTCCCCCCCCACCCTCCCAACCCCCCAACGCTCAACCTCTCTCTCTGCCTCTTAAACTGAAGTGGGTTCGATTCACTTAAAAATGGAAGGGAAGGGGTTTCTATGATTTCACCGGAATTTAACTCTCTTTTCTATATAACCATACAAATTAATGGGCAGAATGCCAAAAGCATTTGTGGTTAAAATATTTGATTTGAAACCTTCACCAATGACCAATGAAAAAATAGCCCCAATCCCACTATTTTCTATACGAACTGTTGCTTTTGTAAAGATTCCAGAGAACTAAAGCTACAACGTCTATGAATCAATTGTGCATTGTGCACAATGCTTCCCATTCTCACATTATAATCTCTAGAAAAGTTAGAAGTATATTTATAATTTTTTTGGCACATTAATAAAGTTAGGAGTTTAACATATATTTATAGATTTCTTTATTTGGTCGCTTTTTTATAACTGTTGAGATATTTTATGTCTAATGATTAAAAAAATAAGTCAAACTGTACACTATTACTTCTCTAAATTTGAATCGTACTCTTGTCTAACTAAGCATTGATAATCGAGCATTGAGAATATTCTTGTATAGTTGTACACTTGTACTTTCTTATTTGGGCTCTCATCTTCTCACGCGTGCCCTGTTTACCTACTCTCCAACTTACTCTCCCTCCCGTCTGCAAAACGATGCAATCATTCTAGCCGTCCTACACTTTCCATCTACCTTCCGGCCCTTTTTCCCCGCTTTTATATTTCCCAAGTTAGACTAGTATCAATGACTCAATGTATTACTTCCACCCTACAAAGCACCGACACTATCTAGAGGCCCCGAGTAAGAGTCAGACGCATGTCGGAATCCGACACGCCACACGTTGGGATAGTTGTCAAATCGAACGTATCGTAAGATAGTACAAAATATAAAAAAGTTGTAAAAACTAGATGATTTCATAGAAAACACTTTACAATCAATTATACAACATATTATGATTTTAAACCAATTTAATGACATGATTATATTGTCAGATGATAAGAAGTTTACCTTTCATGGTAATGTTGCAACATAAAAGACACAAGAAGTGTAAGAAAAGAATACTTTAAACAAATTGGACTTTTCAATTCATGGTTCAAAATCTTAGTCACAATCTACGACTCGGTCAATTTTTAACACGATCGCGGTATCGGAGATACACAATGACACAATAATTAAAGAGACCAATAAATTTTGAAAAAAATATAGAATTTTTTTATGAAAAAATAAGATTAATAATGTGGATATTAGATAAATTAAAAAGCATCTTTATATGCATAGCATTGCCCAAGTGAGTATACTAACGTGCATCAGACTTGTCAGCTTCAATATTCCAAAATAAATTAACTTTAAGTAAGCAAAACAATCTAATGATACATAAAACTTCCTATAGAAGTCGTATTGAAGCAAAACAATCCAATGAAAGTAACTTAATGAGATTTGCAAAAGTGCACAAAAAAACGTTGGGAGGAAGGTTTCACACAAGGAAAGGAAGTGGTGGATTGCACAAGAGAAGGAAGTGAGAAAATGGTTAGAATTATTTTAGGGTTCTGTTATTTTATTTTTTTTCAGCCCTTTCAAAGGGCTGAGAGAAGAATTTTAAAATTGGAAGCACAAAACATTTCGGAATTAGAGTTTTTCGGCTAAACTTTGGCTCATTAAAAATTTGACTCTGTATCCCTATGTGTATCTTAGGACGTGGGGACATTTTTATTATTCTTTCTTTTTTTAGTCTTTTTAGTCTTTAGTATAAATAGCCTAAGAAGCTCATTTGTAAACACTTTTTCAGAATTGAGAATGAGAACCTAAAGAGAGATATTGAGAAACTTCCATGACTTTTCTTTTAGTTGTTGTTGTGTAGATTAATTTTACGCTTCCGTATCTCTTCATTTACATCAAATTGGTATGAGAGTCTCGTTTGTTCTTGGATCAATGATGTTTGTAAATGATTGGGACTCGGGTTGACTTCACCCCGATGAAGTACAAAACACCATCAAAAATCATTATGAAACTCTAACCCTAGAAAATCAAGAAATCAATAACCCCACCCTACCACCCGATTGCAACCACGAAAACATAACCCTAATAACACCTCAACCCGCCCCACCCCGTCGTAATCCCACCCCTTTCGCCGATTGTCGTCTTGTTCCACCAATCACCACCCCGCCATGCCGAAAGTGCCCCATGCCGGACCAGCCCTTCACCGAACAAAAAAATAATAGTCCAGCCCCTGTTCAACACCGAAACAGCCCCACCTAGACTCCGCTATTGTCATCCACCACCCAAACCCTATTCTGATGGTTCTTAAACCCCAAGAGACCCTAATTCCTAATCCACCTAAAAATTTCAACCCCAATCCTAACTCTCCTACAACTAATTTGATAAAGAAGCCCCATTCTTCCCCTAATACCCAATTTTCCTACTACAAACTCATTAACCCTAACCAAACACCCAAAGATTCAAATTCTAATGACCAAAACCCTAAACCCAACCCTATTTACAAAGGGTGTTCTTACCACCCCATGTCCCACTATCCACCGCCCAATCTATTTGTCGACGGCGGAATTTATTTTGCCATGCTCAGGCGGAGCTCGCGGGGGTTTCTACTGCCTATGTTCATACTCTGATGATATCGACTTATGTGGATCCCCAATCACCTCCACCTAGTGATGATGTGTGGATCCGTACGAGCATTTTCTTTACCTACTGCACCGTCTGGGGGTGATTATTGATGGGGGAGCCAGCGACAGTTTGTTGGCGCAAGGGATGGTGGATCGACTGAGACTTCCGACGGAGTCTTTGACTGCCCCATGTTGTATCGGTTAGTTGAGTAGTGAAGCTACGCTTGCCCCCAGCAAACAGTGTCGTGTTGCTTTTTCTATCGGGGATTACCATGATGACATTCTGTGTACTGTAGTGGATATGAGAGTCTGTCACCTTTTCCTGGGCAAGCCATGGCAGTTTGATCATCACAGCATGCATAATGGGTGAATTAGCACTTATTCATTCAAGCATGAGGGGTGGTACTTTCTCCTCCATCCTATGAGGCCATGCCCGATGTCTCGACCTTCAACCCTGGTGGTATTACAGGAGGAGTTAGCTACAGAGGCCGCGAAGTCAGGATTGTATTATGCCTTTATCAGTCCCATCACTACTCCAGAGACGGTTGTTTTCCCGCAGATTCAGAGCCTATTGGATCCTATTCTGATGTGCGTAACCCACTAGATGAGCTTCCTCCTCTCAAAAATATACAGCATACCATTGATTTTGTCCCTGGGGCACAACTCCCCAACCTACCCCATTAACGTATGTCACCTACAGAGTATGCGGAGCTTCAGAGGCCAGTCACCAAGCTATGTAACAAAGGGTACATACGGGAGAGTATGTCACCATGTGGAGTGCCGGCCCTTTTAGAGCCGAAGAAGGATGGGAGTTGGCGAATGTGTGTTGATACCCGGGCTATTAACAAGATCACGGTGATGTACCGATTTCCTATTCCTCGATTAGAGGACATGTTAGACCAACACCATGTTGCTGGACTTGAAAAGTGGGTACCATCAGATCCGTAAGAAATCTTAGGGACGAGTGAAAGACTGCTTTCAAGACGAATGATGGCTTATATGAGTGGGCAGTAATGCCTTTTTGCCTGTCCAGTGCCCCGTTTACTTTCATGAGAGTGATGACTAACATTCTATGCCCTTTCATGGGCAAGTTTGTGGTAGTGTACTTCGATGATATATTAATCTATAGCCGGTCTGAGGAAGAGCATCTTGATCACGTAGCTCAGGTTTTGGTTGTCCTACGAGTGGAGTGTTTTTTCTCATGTTGAAGAAGTGCACTTTCATGGTCCCTTCAGTGACTTTTTTAGGGTATGTGGTTTCAAGTGATGGCGTGAGGGTGGACGACGCCAAGGTTCAGGCGATAGTTGATTGGCCCCCATGTCAGTATCCCAGGTTTGTAGTTTCCATAGTCTGGCATGGTTTTATCGGCATTTTATAACAAGGTTCAGCATCGTCATGGCACCTATTATAGACTTGATGAGTACCTCTTCGAAAACTGAGCTCCGATGGACAGAGGAAGCGAATAGGGCCTTCAGACGCATCAAGGAGTTGATGACCACGACACATACCTAGCTTTACCCGATTTTGACCAATTGTTCGAGTTGTCTTGCGATGCTTGCAAGACAGGAGTGGATGTCGTATTAAGCCAAAATGGGAAGCCGATTACATTTTTCAATGTTCTAAAAGGCGCGCCTACGCTCCACCTAGGCATGCATAGGCTTGAGGCTTGGGAGAAACACCTCACCTTAAGCCTTTTACGCCTTATTAAAAGGCTTATGGCGCACTTTTTTTTAAAACAAAAACGCCGTAGTGAAAAGATATCGCCTTTTAAAGACTTTGTTTAAAAAACGGACCAATATCTCATTCAAAACAATCAAAAGGCAAATGGTATCCCAAACCTCTCTGCCTTTTGTCCAAAAAAATGCGCGTTTTTTCTTCTTTTTCTTCTTTTCTTTCGTAGTATTTACAAAAAATAGTATCTTAGAGTGCATATATTCCGACATATTTTAATGTATGTACTATTTTAGTATTTTTAATAGTCTTGCTATAGTTAAAAATATTAAAATATATTAACAAAGGCCTAAACTCCTTTTCACGCCTAAGGCACACTTAGGCTTCTAAGGCTTAAGGCTTGGTCTCCACACCTCGATCAAGCCCCGCGTTTTTTAGAACCTTGCATTTTTTATTCAAAAGTTAACAGAGGCCGACCTCAACTATTCGACTTATGATTTGGAGTTCTATGCGGTAGTGAAGGCCGTGAAATTTTGGTCGTCTTATCTCTTGCACAAGGAGTTCATCATCAAATCTAATCATGAGGCGCTTTCATACCTACATAGCCAAAGGCGTGTTAGTGATAGACACGTCAAGTGGACGGCATACCACCAGAGATGCACATTCCAACTACAATAAAAAACGGGGAAGGAGAACCAGGTGGTTGATACTCTTAACTAGAGGGCGCATGCTTTAGTGACTCTTCGGAGTCAAGTTTTCGGATTTGACGATGTTCGGGATCTCTAACCGACCGATGTGGAGTTTGGGCCGATATTTGCAACTTGCCAGCAAGGCAACGGAGCATCGGGTTAATATTTGTTGCAGGATGGTTTCTTACATAAGGGCTATGAAGCACGGATACTCTCGGGAGGTTGCGAATTTTTGTTGGACACGTATAGGATACGGGATATGTCAGGATACGCTATGATACGCGAATCCTAGAGTATCCTATTTTTTATTTTTTAAATGGCTCGGATATGCTAGGATTCGCTGGGGATACGTTAGGATATGTTTTGGTAACGTTTTTAGGATATGTGGGGTATTTTTGAAATTTTAAAACATAAGTTTTGTGGCCAAAATCATAAAAATGAAAATTTTTCAAGTTTAAAACAAAAGTCTAAATAACTTTACCTGCTCTGAGTCATAACTAAACTCAACCCATTTAGGTTTTCATTTCCTCTCCCCCGACGACTGTTGGGAACTCATCCCATCTAAGGTTTCAACCCCAACGGCAATTGCGACTAGGGTTTTCAATCCGAACTCAATCCGACCTCAATCCAACCCTTTTGGACTTTCGGCTAGGGTTTAAACCCATCTGGTATGTTTTTTTTTCACTTCTGAACTTATTTGGAGCTTTTTTCCCCTTCCTATCTTAACTATTTGTTCCTTTTTTTTCTTAACTGTTTTAAACCCATCTGATCTTTTTTTTCTTAATTGTTTTGTTCCTTTTTTTTCTGTGTTGATTTTTTTCTTTTCTTAACTGCTCAAGGTATATTTTTTTTTTTTTTTCACTTCTGACCTCATTTGCATGTGTTGTTTTTAACTGTTTTGTTTTTCATTCTTTGATTATTTTCTTCCTTTACTATGTTGTTGTTTTTTTTTAACTGTGTTGTTTGTTTTTATTCGTTTCTTGTGTTGTATTGTTTTCTGATTTTTTTCTTAATTGTTTTTTATGTTTTCATTCTTTTTTTATTTGTGTTGTTTTTAACTGTATTGTTCTCTTTAACTGTTTTCATTCACTCTTAACTGTGTCATTTTTAACCTTTACGTCCCACTGTTTGAATCTTTCTTTCTTCATAAATAAAAACCTTTTGAATTTTTTTTCCTATTTATGTTTGTAGAGTTTATTGTAATGGTGTTTGTTTGGTGACAACAATCATCGTATTTAAGCACTTTAATATAATGGTGTTTGATGCTTTAGTTTCATTTTTTCAAGTTTATCATTTATATAAAATAAAATAATAAATATTTAACGTATCCTAGCGTATCCGCGTCCTACATTTTGGAAAAATCACGTATCATGTCTCCCGAATCGAGTTGTATCCCGTACTGTGTAGAGTCCGTGCTTCCTAGCATAGGGGTACAACTTTATGCACTCCTACATCTTCTCTTCGAGAGAAGATTATTTCAAAGGTCCACGGAAGAGGATTATCAGGCCATTTGGGACAAGCGCGTACCCACATGATGCTAAGGAATCGATTCTATTGGCCGGCAATATGGAAGGATGCCAACGCCTTCATTTGACGTTGCTATAGATGTCAGACGGCCAAGGAGCAGCACACCAATACCGATTTATATACTCCTTTACCGATTCCCGAGAAGTAGTGGCAGGACTTCTCGATGGATTTTATAGTGGGACTTTCACACACATCTAGTGGACATGTATCCATTTTCGTGGTGGTGGACAGGTTCTCTAAGATGTCCCATTTCATACCTTGTACTCGCACGACCGATGCTTCCCATGTCGCCACGTTGTATTTTTGTGAGGTAGTCCGTCTCCACGGGATTCCCCGTAGTATTACGTCTGACAGGGATGTGCGTTTTACTAAGCATTTTTGGCGCACTATGTGACGGCTCTTACGGATAAAGTCATAGTTTTCCACAGCCTTCTACCCCCCAGACTGATGGATAGACCGAGGTGGTCAACCGGAGTTTAGTGATCTTTTATGATGTCTTTCTTCCGAGCACCCATACCGATGGGATGTTGTGATAGGGCAGGCCGAGTTTGCCTTCAACAATGTCGTTAACTGCTCTACCGGTCTATCCCCATTTCAGATTGTATTGGGAATGTCACCCAATATACCCCTGGACCTTGCAGAGCTTCCTCCGACAGTGCCTACTTGTCCTTCTACTGAGGAGTTTGCAGCCCGTTTGACTTCCATAGGGGTTTGCTCAATTGATTGAGTTCGGGGTCTAAAATCTAATTTAAGGCGAGCTTTGTGTTTTTTATTATCCCTATGAATAAATTATCTTTATGTACGTATAATTTCAAAAATCTAAAAATATTTTCTTTTTCTTTTGATGGATAAAAGTTTTCATAAATCAAAATTTTATTTTTGTCCATTTGGGATATGTTTGTGAGATATTCGAGACACAATATCATTCCATGTTCATGTGGCTTACGAAGGGTAACTAATCTTGATTTCGTCTCACTTATGTGTTTTATGTGTTGTTATGATGCTTTGATACTCGTTTATGATATTTCCTTCTATGTTGGCCTCATGTCATTGCCTTTTATGCACACACCTCTCACGGATTCTTTAGGATGTTAATCTCGCTTTACATATGCTAGGTGAAGTAAGGTGATGCCCTATCAATTTTGTCACTAATGCAATAAGCAATAGACAAATAAATTGTGCACGTAAGAACCATTGCCCATTTTAATGGATTGTCTCAAAATGTGTGAGCAATGGAAAGGGGCTACGAAAAGAGCAAACTTTTTTGCGTTAAAAGCTACCATTGAAAAAGAGCCTAAAAGATTATATGGCATATAAAAACAGAATTGCCAAGGCCAATATTTATTCTTTATTGATGCTTCATTATATTGTGTGACATTCAAAAATAGTTGCATTTGAGGGAGATATAAGTCGAAGATTACTGGGTTTGCACAATAAGTCAACATATTGCGTTTTAGATGACGCTATTGGCCGGAGAATCATCGAACTTCTAGGCATTTTTGTTAAAGTAACTTGACTCCAATTGAGTTACCCTTTATTATATTCCTTATAATTCTGCAACAAATTAGAAAGGAAACATGCATAATAACACAACAACTTACCAGCCAATCTCTTGAAGCTTCATACATAAGCAATCTCCCCAACTCAGCCATAGCATTCCCTATAATGGTAAGTGTCAGGAATATACCAATGTCTAAAATAAGATATGAAAACCTATAATGCAACAAGGTAAAACCCTAAACCACACAAAATATAAGATTTTCCTAATATAAAAAAAGTTAAAGTCAAAAAATCCTCCAACATCATGTTTTTACGGAAAAAAAATCCACCTCTAAAGATTTTCCAAAACGATCCACAATACAGTATTGGTTTAGAAAATCTTGCACATGTTCTTACAAGTG
Source organism: Sambucus nigra (assembly GCA_949130495.1). Taxonomy (NCBI): domain Eukaryota; kingdom Viridiplantae; phylum Streptophyta; class Magnoliopsida; order Dipsacales; family Adoxaceae; genus Sambucus; species Sambucus nigra. The sequence continues at coordinate 217,666,428 of OX422224.1, read as the reverse complement.
CTCGTCAATTACCTCTAGTGAGGACCACTCTAAGAAAAATCAGATTTTCCAAACCGAACATAAATTATGGATTGTTTTGGAAAATCATTTAGAGGTGTTTTTTTGGGGGGAAAAAATATGGAAGCCAGAGGGAATATGGCGTTCTCTAAGGCCCCGTTTGGTCATCCCAAAATTGTAAATTGGCTTATTTATTAATCGGTCCATTTACAAATTAATCCATTAATTGTGTTTGGTTTCAATAATGAAAAGATTCATTAATTGAGCCAATTTAGCTCGTGTAAAATCTGAAATTGGAGCATTTCACATAAAACGTGAAATGCATCCATAAATTTGTGAACTTTATGTGAAATAGGAGTCACATAAAGTTCATGACCATACCTTCTCTCTCTCTCTCTCTCTCTCTCTCTCTCTCTCTCTCTCTCTCTCTCTCTCTCTCATGATTGAACCTTGACATCAATTTCAGATTACCAAACATCGCCTAAAATTGAATTTAAATTCGTTTTAAATCTACTCATTTACCATTAACTAATTCATAATGAACCAATTTACAGAATCAAACAATTTGCACAACCAAACGAGGCCTAAAATAAAAATCTTATAACACCAACGCTACCATGAAATGCATGAGAAAATTTTGTGTGTGAATGCATGAGAGAGTGGACATGTAATTCAGTTTCTATACAGTGGGGTCAAAATTCAATAATTTAGACCCCGTTTGGTTGTCCCAAAATTATAAATTGGACCATTTATAAATTGTCGCATTTACAAATTGGCCAATTAATTGTGTTTGATTGCATTAATGAAATGATTCATTAATTGTCCTATTTTAGCTTATGTGTAAAATCTGAAATTGGAGCATTTCACAAAAAACTTGAAATTCATAAATTTAAAATACGAGCGCATTCCCATTCGTAAGCTCTCTCTCTCTCCATTCGATTTAACTTTTTCCTGCTTGAACCTTAACATCAAATTTATATTACCAAACATCGCATAATATTGAATTTAAACTCATTTCAAATTTGCACATTTACAATTTACTAATTCACAATGAATAAATTTTTCTAATGAAAAAAAGAAGAAGAAGAAGAAGAAGAAGAAGAAGAAGAAGAAGCAGAAATGCACAATAAATCTCAACCCAATTCAATGGGACCCAAACATAATTTTACAAATAATCAAAAGGGTAACTCACTTTCGACAAAATACATTAAACACCCACTTAATTTCACACCCCATTCTAACTAATCCACTAAAAAAAATTACAAAAAAACGCATTCTAATAAATGACTTACTAAAGACAGGACTAGGAGTCTGCTCATTTCTAAGCACCGATACCCAGTGCTTGATCAAGGGATGCGGAGGAACAAACACCTAAAAAAAAAAGAACAAAGTTAACATTTTTCTTTTCTAGCAAAACATTTTCTGAGCAACCAAACAGAGGGTGTAGAATTACCAGCATTCTATCTTGTGAAACTGGGTTGTTGTTTTCCCCTGCCATTGTTTGAGAGTTGAGTGATGCAATGCGGTTTTTAAAGTATGAAATCTGTTGTCATTTTAAAAAAAAAAAAAAGTGAAAAAGATTTATTGGGTTGTTAAGGAGAGAGAAAAAGAGACAAAAAATCGATACCTTTTGGTGGAAGGAAGAAGATAGAAGGTGAATATTGGGTGTGGTCAGGTTTTGGGTGTACTTTATGGCCGGGAATAAAGGAGGATCCGATGGGTATCGGAGGAGGGTCGAGCTAATAATATGGCATGCCATCTTGCATTAAAAAGTCTGCGTTTTGTTTGAGTGAGTGGGTATAGAATTGCAGATTATTCGGTTATGATGATGGTAGGAGGAGGGCACAATAAAATATATTAATTTTATGTCAATCACGATTTTGACGCATTAACATGTCGTGACTGTAATAATCAGTATATCACGTATGTGTTCAAACTACGTGTCAGGTCTAGATCTACCCACGATAATATATATGGTGACGTTAAGTTCGTGTGTGTTTTTTTTTTGTTCTTTTTGGACTATTTATAATTTGGGGATAATATTACGATTTTAAAAGGCAAAATTAAGTCAACCTTGACTCGTTTGGGCTTAAGTCGAAGGACTTCGTAGAATTCGAAACGAATAAAGATAAGAACTTTAGTTCAACATGGATATTTGTATATCAATGAATATAAGTACGAACATGATTACGAAGTTGCCTCAATAAATAATGAGTACTCTTATACAAAGTGTAATTTAATTAACAAGTCAAGCTTTAATCTTAGTTGAGAATTTTATATATAAATCATGCAAAAAATAAATCATACTATAAAATCGGATGTATGAAGAAAAAATCCACTAATGTAAAAAAATCTTGAACCAATGCAACAATCTCACTAAAAATTTGGTAAAAACTTATAGAGGGGGTGAAATGTCTTATGATCATGCAAGATACGAACTCACATCTCACTTTTTTCCACCAATTTGCAGCAAATCAGTGACCTTTGTAACATCGACGAGAATCTCAACAAACCGATGTCTTAATCAAACAGCCAACAATGTTGCCAACTCGAAAGTTGTCTTGATTTCACTCTTGATGAAACTCGTAAAGAATTACACGATCACAAAATCTCTCAAGGATTTTATGTCCTAAGTTTAAAAAAATTAAGATGGCAAAAGTGTTTAGTAGATCCACAAAATCTTCCTTCTTCTTTGATATTGATCAACCTAAGACAGGGTTTATCAAGTGCAAATATGAAAGAGAAGGAAAAGGATGAACTAGTCTTTTTTCCCTAAAAAAGTTTTAGATTCTTGGGAATGAAGAATACATAAACTATTGGTTCCCCTTGATAATTTCGCTCTCTTGATATATTAAGCCTTATGAGAGAGAAAAGCAAAATAGGGTTTAAGTAGATGTTGTAAAACAATTTTAATCATTACAAACCCCTAAAATAAAGTTAAACCAAGCAAAGAGTAAGCAAAAGTGTCTCATTAGGAAAAATAAAGGTTTTTGTGCAAATATCCACAAAAAGGTATTTTATATTCTAAAGAAAGATTATAATTACTGCACATCGTTAACCATTTGTTGCAATGAACAAAGGTCTCCGTTGGAGCTAACCTTCAGTGCACTAGGTCGCGAGTTCCACTAGAGTTTTTCTACAAGATAAAAGATAAAAGGCGCGACCCACGAGATATTTCGCTGAAGCAAAGTATTGTTTCACTTCAGCGAAATATCCGCAAAAGAAGTTGCTTATACAACAATAGTTTCTTCCAAAGCATCTCAGAGCAGTCGCGACAAGAAATGGTAAATCTTATATGTAACAAGTGTTCTGGGACTTCACACAAATGCCCTTTTAACATAGATTTTCATAGACAAAAATACTATGACATTGAATGCTGGCAAACACATAAAAATACGCTACATGGTTTTGAAAAATATTTCATCATTTTATTTTTCATAACCACAAAAGATACGTCCACTAAGTTACATTTACCTTCATCCTAAAATGATCGATGTGATAACGGGATAAAGAAAGTTGACTTTAAGATCTTGAGTATTAATGAAGCTTTCCGGAGACCTCTTGGACAGACACTCAATATGTATTTTAAAAACCGAAATAAGAAAATCCATCTATGCAAGGGCATAACAAGTATATTATACTCTTAAAATCTCTCCTTTTGTTTATGCGTAACAAAAAAACAAAAACAAGAAACAAGTAAATAAAAAAACTTAACACATATGACAAGCCTGACCAAAGGCACATAAGGTTGATTTCATTTACATGAATCTAGAAAGAATAAAACACACGTCAATATTTAACGGAGCACTTGAACCCTATTTTTCTACACATAATAGCTAAAGCTCATCAACGTACCAATGAATAAAGAAAACATTATGTTAAAAGTTAGTATAACCAATAAAAGATATAGGCGGTAATGCGGAATCGTGTCTTTCATTCTAACTAGGATAATTTCTTAAATATTCCCCATGAATAAGGTATTTCCACACATAATTTCTCCATTTCTCCCCATTATACGTCTCCCCCTTTTTGTTATGGCATCGACAAAATAAATAAAATAAGGAAATAAATCATAAAATGAGTTTAAAATAATATAAAGAATGAATGAACAATCATGAGATATTAGAGCATAAGGTTGATATTCAAAATAAGATTGTCAAAATCTTACACGACCTAATTATTGGCCTAAAAATATACCCAATAGTGGGGTGAATTGGGTAATTATGAAATTAATGAAAATTTCAAAATGTTCTTAAATTTTCTTTCAGATATATGGTAACTTAATGAAAGCATAAGCAATTAATCAAACAATAATCATAAGAAATAGAGGTTAGAGAAACTTTGCAAACTGAGGTTTTTACGTGGTTCGACCTTTCTTACGTCCATGCTTGAGATGGTACTCAAGAAATTTCACTATCTCCGGTTCACTAAGCCATAACCAAAATCTCACAATAAATTATAGCACCTTGCAAATCGCAAACAATAAGGTAATTGTACACATCCTTGCTCAAGCGATACATGAAAGAGTTCAATGTCTTGTCAGGCTTTAACTCCCTACAAATGAGGCTTTATCGGTCGTGAAGATATAATGAAGTTCAATCATAATTAGTATCGATAATAAGTTATATAACCAAAATGTAAAATAACATTGATCAATAAGAAACTTTAATTAAATGGGTTTACTTTCTCTCTATGGAAATGTATTCGTTGGTAATTACAAGTATAATGCTCAAATGGGTTTTAGTTTGGTTTTTTAGCATAAGTGAGTATTGAGTTTATAATTATGCAAAAGAAGGGGTTGATTATGAAACTTTTGATCAAATGGGTTTTGGTTGGAGCATTACTTTAATAGAGTTTTGGGGTTTTAAACTCACATGTTTGAAATGGGTCTTAGTTTCTCTCTCTAGAAGCCCAAGAATTTTTTTTTGTGTGTGTGACACAAATGATATATGGGCTTTAGATATTGGATCAAGAATTCTTTAGGGTTAAAACTTTTCTCAAAATTGTTTTGAGTTTTGAAGCTTTGCTTTAATGGAGATATGGGGTCTAAATCTCATACCTTCGAAAATGAAACTTGGTTTCTCTTTCAAGAAAGCTCAAGTAGAGGGACACGATCTATTAAATAGATCTTTGATAAAAAGGGATGTTGTATAAAGCTTGTGTGTTTGAAGAAGGAACCCAAAGTGACTTTTTGTAGACTTTTTCAAAAATTAGTCGTTGAAGGGTAGTATGATAAATTTTGAAACTTATGGGATTTGAATTTTGAAAATTATCCATTGGAGGCCACCTAGTTACTTTTAGTCAACTCAAAGTACTTAAAATCCATCGAGGTTCACTTTTAAAATTCTCAAAAACATTGTCTTTAAAAACCAATTTTGAGACAGACTATCTTAAGTTGTTTAAGTCGACTTATACTCACTTTAAGCCATTTTAAAGTTTCTGACTTGATGTCTAGGATATTTTGGGTTTGTTCTAAGTTTAGGAAGGTTTGTTTGGTTGGTTGGTTTGATAAAGTATAAAGGCATAAAAGTTCATTTATACTATTACATGCATTTACACTATTATAATTATTTCTTAGTCACTCAATCATGAGTTTTAATTGATATTTATCATGCATGGTTGGATTGAATGAAGTTTATTGAGCCTTGATGGTGAGATGCTTAAATTGTAATTATACTAATAGGTTGATCTTTCCATTAACACAGGAAGCTTATGACGGTTAAGTATGCATGTATCTGGGTTTTTTTTTTTGGTTGTGAAACTCTATAAGTGAACTCAAGGCTAAAGTATAGATGATGATCAAAATTTGGATTTGTTTTTCTTTGGTTTATGCTTTTGTGGATATTATGATCTTAACTTTTGTTATAATGTATGATTGATTCTTATTATGCTATGATTAATGGTGCATGTTTGATTATTCTTATGCTATGATCTGTGGTGCATTATTTCATCTTATCATGTTATGATCTATGGTTTATAATTTCTTATTCTTGTGTTATGATTGATACTTGGTAATCTTTCTTGCTATGAATGATTTGTGAATCATGACATTTCTTTGGTGTGGAGATGTCTTTTATTGTCCTTGATAACTTGGTTATTACTTTTATGATCACATGTATTGCTTGATCATATTTATCATTGTTCTTCATAACTTTATTATTTATTACATGATCACATGTATTGCTAGATCATATGTATCATTGTTCTTAATAACTTATTTATTAATTGCATAATCACATGTATTTTCTTTGGGTGATGATTCTCTTGTGGTTATGTTTGCTTGGTTGATATAATCCTGGAGATAATTCTCATTATGTCTTGAGTGCATGTTTTCATCTCAAGTACATTAGAGAGAAGATAGTAAAATGATGTCACATATCAATTTTATTATTGTAATGCAAGATCTTTATACATGAAAATACTTTTGTTTTCACAATCTCCCCACTTTTTATGATGACAATACAATTGATATTGATTTGAAAAAATATTTTAAGCCCTTTCTTAGAGACTTAGTTTAGAAAACTACTTTCTCCCCACTTTGTTGTAGCTTTTATTTTTTCTTTCTTTTCTCATATCATTTTTATCCCCCTTTGTCATTATCAAAAAGGGACTCCGAAGGAGTCAAATTCAAATGTGGGTTTTGAAAAGTAGATTTTTATTAGCAATTTTTTAGGAAACTGGGGTGTTTTGGAGTACCAATAGATTTTTGTAATTGTATTTTAAGTTTTCCTTTTCTAATGACTTTGATTCATTTAAAATAAAATAAAAAAAGCTAGCGTGGAAATATTTGGAAGCAATATATTTCATTCATAAGGTATAACATTATTTTTTCAAGATGAATTTTTCAAGTAGCAAGTGTTGATCATGCATTAAAAGTGAATGACAGGTTTAAAGTGCATCGAGTGATAATTCATAAGTAGCATCAAATAAGTGTGCATTGTATAGGAGTTTGTGTTTCTCATCAATTTTTGTTGCATAAGTAAGCAAGAAACGTATCACCGAGCCTAATTCATTCAAGAAAAACGGAGAAAATTTAAATTATTAATCAGTGACTTGGGATATACCAAAGTCGATAGAAGAACTACGTTGATAGATGTAGGAGGATCTTGGAGTTCAATAAGGGGATTACATCTTCCTTAAGGTTAAGCCTAGGTTGGGAGTTAATCGTTTTGGTCAGAGAGGAAAGTTGGCACCATGTAACACTAGACCCTTTAATATCCTAGATAGGATTGGACCTATGTCATATCTTCTAATGTTACCACCTCAGCTATCTCATTTTCACAACGTGTCCCGTGTGTCGATGGTGTAAAAGTACATTTTAGACCACTCGCACACTATCCGTTGATAATACCTCAGTCTTTGGGAATATGCATTATATGAGACTATGTCAGTATCAATGATTAATTTCAAATTGCAGGTCTGGAGCATAAAGACTATCTGTCTCATCAAGGTTGTTTGGGATAACCACGAGGTCAAGGGAGCAACTTGGGATATTGAGTCTCAGATGCGTGAGAATTACCTAGAGTTGTTTGCTTAGGATTATAGTAGTTGGTTCAAATTTTGGGGACGAAATTCTCTTGGGGCGGGGGGAGAATGTAATATACCAAAATCTTAATAATTGTTTAATTAGTGTATTATAATGAAATTAATTTTATGTTAAGCATTGGTGAAATTGATTGGGTTAATTTATTAAAAATTGGAGTGAATAATCATCTATCATGGGAACTTAAAAACATTGTATTAATATGTTATAATTTTAAGGGTGGCATTAAGGTATAGTTTTAGTTTATTATTAAACCAAGACAAGAATATAAATTAAATGGGGAAAATTTGACTGATTAGTATGTGGTAATAATAGATGTATTCTAAGGACATGAAGGCATTGTGGCCATCCGACAATTCCTCTGGCATGAGTTGGTATCATAAGGGAGAGAGAAAGGGGAAATCTCTCTCAATGTGTGTGGGGATTCAAACTCTTTCCGCCACTTGTGCGATCTTCACAGGTTATCATATATATAAATCAGTCATCGTTAAAGGGGGAGGAAAATGTAGAAAATGGAGTCTCCAGCTTATTTTTCTCAAAATAAGTAAAAGAATGTAGCCATCCCTGAAAGAACAAGATCAAAAGACAAACTGATGCATACAAAACCAAATGAATCGAGTTTCCATGGATTAAGTTACGGAATGGAAAAGTATTAGGCACCCATTTTACCTTTTCGGCCTCTCATGGTATATAATAATGTTCTCCTTTTTCTCCAAGACGTGACTAATGCGTATAATGTGTGTGATATGAAAATAAGTGAGAAAGAGAAATCATCATACTCACGTAATGGAAAGGACAGAGATGAGTCATTCTAAGGAGTACAAAAAAGGAGAATAATAGAAAATATGATTTAGTGCCTAACGAATCACGATTCACAATGAGAAAGTGATTGTGCATGTCGGGTGGGAACACTATGTAGGCATGTGCATATGTGCAATACTACTAAATATAAGATATAAACAAAGATAGCACAATGAGTAAAATAGAACTCAAATACCAATAATTACTCGGGATGCCTACGTAGCCAAAGTTAGCATCAAAGTCCATGTATTTCATCATGTCACAAGGTGGGGTTTATCCCATAAACTCAAATTTAGGACTCCACTTCGTTGTTTTGGAAAGAGGTGCTCAAGTGTAAAAGTGTAGAAAACATGAGGAAATCCTACTTAGAGGTTTATAGGTGAACTCCCTTTTTGGTTTTTGGTTTTATGAAAATATATTATGTGAATACTAGTAATAAAAAATGATATTAGTTTATGTGTGATAATGGAGTAAGATTAAGGATACCAAAAGTTGAAGAAAAGTAAATAAACGACATTAATTAAATGATTTAGAAAAGAGTGAAAGTAGAACTCTTAGACGATTTTGCTACTGATTTTTTAAGGAGAGTAAGCTGATTTTATGGTGGTGGATGATGGTGAGGTAGGGGTGAGGTGAGTGAACAAAGGTCGTACGAAAATGAGGTAAGAAAGGTAAAAGGAATATTGGAAATTTGGATTTTTTGGAGTGATTGTGGACTGATTTCGAGGCAGGGAATTTTCTGATTGCTGAAAAGGAAGTCCTTGGGAATGAGGTCATGACCTATTTAAATAGAGAAATTTAGGGTTCAGGGGGATGCCGATCAGCATAGGCCCTAGCTTACCTATCAACATACCTCTGGCTTGTTGGGGAAGTAAGTACACCTCTGCTTATAGGCAGGGGGCCTAGGGTGCTTATAGGTAGTTCGAAAAGGACTTTTTCGAAAAAAACAAGCATAAAATGCAAACCATAAGTCCAAATTACACACAGATGAGACAGTTAAAAAGGGGATTCAGAGCCCTATGAAAATATATGGGCCACTCTCGGGTTCGATAATTGAATAGAGTCAAATAGGACTCAAAAGCGGCCGATGGCCTCTAGATGGGGGTTCTCGGAGTAAAAGGGCAAGTACGCGTGAATCGTGAGGACAATTTGCGCAGGATATGGACTGTTGGAAAATGTATTCAGATCCATATGAAGGTTTAATGAGCTTTGATCGGTTTGGGGAGCTGACTAAAGTCAAATAGGGCTCAAGAGCGCTCATTGGCCTCTAGATTAGGGTTTAGAGTAAAAAGGTGAGTATGCGTGAACCATAACGACGACTCGCGCATGGTATGGACCGTTGGAAAAAGAATTCAGAGCCCTATGAGAGTGCAATGAGATTGGCTCGGGTTGGATAATTGACCAAAGTCAAACGGGGCTCGGGATCGCCCGGTGGCCTCTAGATCAAGCTTTAGAGTAAAAAGGTAAGTACGCGCGAACTGTAAGGTTGATTTGCACACGATATGGACCGTTGGAAAGGGGATGCAAAGCCTTATAAGAGTGCAATGAGATTCTCTCAGGTTTGAGAGTTGACCAAAGTTAAATGAGGCTCGGGAGTTCCCAATGGCCTCTTGATTAGGGTTTAGAAGGACCTAGGGTCTTAGGGTGGGGTGAGAAGTGTTAGGGGTCTAAAGAGGTATTTGGAGGGTGCTAGGATGGGGTGTCTACGAAATGTAATACCCCGTATTTTTGGCGATATTTATTTTTGGGATTAATTAATTAAATGAGAATTAATTGGGAATTAATCCGGATAAAATACTAGCGAGATGTGAGTTGGTATTTGACTATATTGAGTATATATGATGATATATGAATGTTGAATTATGAAATTTGTCGTGAGATTGATATACGGCAATTTGGACATTTTATTGGGACGCGTGAGACAGTCGCGTCAGGATATAATTATTTTAATTATAAAAGTGAAAATAAATTTTATTAACCGTATGCTCGTTTTGAGTGCGCCAACGTGTCCGGAAGGGTCGAGATAGTCAGAAAACATTAGCCGGGGGTTTAGTTTGGGTCCCGGAGTATTTTTAGGCCATACCGGCGACATAAAGGGTATTTTGGTAATTTTATATTTTTGGGAAATTAAAAGTGACGAAAATTAAGAGTTTTTATCTGATTGGGAATTGACCCACTTAACCCATTAACAACCCATATTAACCTAGAAGGCTACGTAGGTTATTAGAATTAGGTTTTCTAACTTTTCCCAAAAACAAACCCTAGCCACCATAGCCATTGGAGAAGAAAGCTTGGAGAGAGAGAGATAGAAGGGAATTCTGCAGAAAGAGAGAGGGAACTCCTTCAAATCGTCATCAAAATCTGAGATTGAATCAAGGCAAGTGGTTTAATTTACGTTTTTATGCATTAAATGTTTCTTCCATGCTTAGACTATCCAATAATCATAATTATATGGGAGATAATAGAAAACCCATGAAACTGGAGTTGTTAATAAATTTTGGAGATAGGTTTACATGTAGAAATGTTATTGGTAGATCGAATTAAGAGAATTATAAGTTTATGTGTTATAAAAACGGATTTATTTCTGGAAATTGATGATTTATAATCTTAGGGTTTATGTTCTTGAAAAATTGGGGAAAAGAGTAGAGACTTGTGATTTGATGATGTTTAGGAAGAATTAATCCTTTAAAATACGTTATATGTGACTTTAACATGTTTAGGGACGATTAGAGACCTTAAACAATTGTTAGATTGAGGTTTGGATGAGATTTGAGGTGTAGAGAAATTGGAAAAACGAGATAGGATTTCTGGGCTTGAATCTGGTCACTCGTTAGAAGACCTACTCAGGTCGTTCGAACGAGCTTCTAACGAGTTGACAGTTTGGGGTTCTAACGAGAGGGATGTTCGCTCGATAATCTCGTTCGAACGAGATCTCGTTAGATAGCCCAGTTCGTTCGAACGAAATCTCGTTCGAACAGCCTCGTTCGAACGAGACTTCTAACGAGCTGGCAGTTTAGGCCTTTTTGGCCTGTTTTGATTTTGGGAGTCCCGTAAACTTGTTCGAGGATAGAGATAACATTCCTTTGATGATGTATTGGTATACTTGGGACATTTGGGATATAATGAGGAGTAAATTATAATTGTGGAACGAATCAAATAGACACTTGAGTCGAGACGTGAGTGCCTACTACGACGTGAGAATAAATTATGGCATGTATGATTATGAACCGGGATTATATAAATTGTATAAATTATAAGTTGGTACGAGAATACGATAAGTACTACAATTAAACTACGGTGATTACTAAGATGCGTGTTTACTTAGTATTGATATATGATTTGTGTGTATGACATACCTACCATACTTGCTATCACGGGAGGTTTGCGTTCGCTTAGGGCCCTCTAATCCTTGTGTTGCCCGGATTTAGACTGGTTACCTCGATGAACATAGGTCAGAGAAGGACTTATTGGGATGTTAATAAGTCTGCTGATCGTGGGAGCGTAGGTATGTGCGTGACCCATGTGATGTGACTGTGTTCGCCTCCACTGTTTGTGATTTGTGTTTTCTGAACGATTCCTGAGAGATTCGGAATGCGTGATCCTTATGTACGTGATGTACCGGGATGGATAGCAGAGTATGTGTACACCGCAGCTTAGTCTCGGGGTGCTTATATTGTATATTTATGTTGTGGAAAAATATACACTTAATAAGCTGGGAACTTTCATATGGTATTGTGTGTATAACTATGGAATAAAAAAAGGGATGATCTATAATGAGTTGTATTACTTTTATGTGAGAACCTGAATTTACGTTAAGCCCCCTATTTAATTGCGAGCGTTATAATGTTAATGGGAACCGAGTAATAAGAGTAGAACCTGTGACAGTCTAGTTAGATATGATGTCACTTAGCTAGGGATTAGTGTCATTTTAGATGGGTACTTACGATAGGAGTGCACATTTAGTCGAGAGGTGAGAATTTCATGTGAGTGCACGTCCTAACATGTACTTTGCATTTAATGTTTTAAATGTTTTTAAAGCACTTGCAGGTTTTTACAATATCTCCACATTCGGGCTCTGACCCGTTTGCTTTCCAATCTATTTTCTTGTAAAACCATTTTAGGCGCCCAGCCACAAGGACACCAGGCATAGGATTCTCATTCCGATGACGAGCTGTAGCTGTTTGTGAAAGTTACAGGGATTTTCTTTTAGACGCTTCTATCATTTGGATTCCATGTTCAGTATTCCTCAGTTGTAGGGCATGTTGCCCAAATTCTATTAGAAACATTTCCATTTCAGTTTTTCAGACTTTGGCATGTATTAATTCAGTATTCAGTATTTCGTTACTTATTTCAGTTGTGGGATTTGTTGTGAGGAGTTTTTCCTCCGGATTTATTTATATCATGTGATGGTTATTCTATTATTTCGTTATGGTGAATGGTGATACTATTCTTGCTTTAAATCTTTTACTGCATGTTAATCAGACTTTAATTAAAATTTGATAACTTACTTTTTAAATACTAGGTGGTTAGTAATAATAAAATGTTTTCGACAGTGATGATATTAACTGAGCCAACTTGGCATTTTGATTTAATTTAATAAAGGAGTAGCTACCCTGTATTTAATTAGTCGGGGTGTCACACGAAACCCCTCAATGGGTGAGCTTGAAATAAGAAGAGGTCATCAAAAGATAGACACTTCAATCATGTTTAAGAGTTTTTAAGGGTCGAGGCTCCCGTTGGGGATTTTAGAGAATGAATGTGATCAATTAAAAGGGTTGAGGGAAATTATGCAGACCTAAAGAGTTGAGATAACTGATTCAGAGGGTCGAGGTCAATTTTTCCAACCTATGAAGTTAAGAGTGACCGATTCAGAGGGTTAAGGTTGATTCAATGGACCTAAGGAGTTAATAATGATCGATCAGAGAGGCGAGGTCAAATTTACAGACCTAAAGAGTTGAGGTGACCGATTCAGAGGGTCGAGTTTGATTCTATAGACCTAAGTAGTTGAGGCGACCAATTCAGAGGGTCTAGATCGATTCTGCAGACCTAGGTCAATTTTGTGAACCTAAAGAATTGAGGTAATCGATTCATAGGGGCGATGTCGATTCTACGAATCTAGGTCAATTTTGCAGACCTAGAGAAGTGAGGTGACCGGTTAAGAAGGTCGAGGTCGATTCTGCTGGCCTAGGTCAATTATATGAACTTAAATAGTTGAGATGACCGATTCATAGGGTAAATATTGGTTTCATGGACCTTGGTCAATTCTGTATACCTAAAGACCTGAGATGACTGATTCAGAAGGTCGAGGTCGGTTCTGCGAACCTAAGGAGTTGAGGTGACCAATTCAGAGGGTCGAGGTCGATTCTATGAACCTAAAGAGTTTTGACGATGAGGGTCATTCTTAAATTATGATTTCGATAGGGGAGTGTGCTTAGTGAGGACTCTGCGAGTGCTAGCGTATTTTATTTCTGATGGACTCTATCGGTACTGGCACATTTTATTTTTGATCTCATTGAGGAGTGTGATGGTAATGTGAGTTCTTACGCACTTTGATTTTAATCCCATTGGGGATTATGCTAATGAGGCTCTACGAGAGCTTTCACGCTTTATTTAATGAATTTTCTCGGGGCTACCATGTATTCGACTATATGAGGATTTTTTGGAATTTTTATGAAGTTTCTGGGCAATTTTTGGATTTTTCTAGAATTTTTGTGATGAAATTTAAGGGGTTTATCGATAAGCATAGTTAGAGGTGTGCCTATCAGCATAGTGCACGGACTCTTGGGCTTCTCAGGGGAGTTGAAAGGCTACTACCGTCAGGCATGACTAGGGGACTTTCGATCAACATACCCCCTAGTTCGTTATAAAAGGGGCGACCCTCTTCAATTTTTCACACGTTCATTTGAGTGAATTTCTTCCTTTCTCTCTCTAGCAATCAGTTTTCGAGCGTATTTCTTCGAATGAACTTATAGAAGGGGCGGCGGATAATGCTTGGATGGCTCTAACTATTAGGTTATCTTGGAGTGGAATGATGCTGAGGCACTGATATTGGGGAGTGAGAATACCAATGATAGTTTTGATCCTATCCTTGATTATAGAGTTCTATTGTGGGAGCCGGGGAATTATCATTCTATGAGGATAAAGAACACAAATGGTTATGTAAGTTCTTATTCTAAGTTTTCATTTTTTCTATTTTCCATCTCTTTTATTATTGGGATGCTAAAGGAGTGTTGGCTTATGTGCATGTGGATATTGCATCATCAAGTATTCATTTTCGTGGCTCGATGGGGATGAAGAAGGTATGGGATAAACTTCCTCAAACAGTGCGATTGATAGTGGCGGTTGTTGAATTTGGCATTCTGGTCAAGAATTTGGATGAGATGTCTCGTTCTTCTGTAGTGTTGTGCGTTCTGGGTGAGAAATGGTAAGATACCATCCATACATTTTACTTGGGTGTCGGTGAGATGACAGTTATGCCTCTGGATGTTCATCAGTTGACTGGGTTGGAGTGAGAGGGTCACCAGATCGTGGTGGACTGGACTTTGCGTATATTCGAGGTCACTGTTAGAGCCACTCTAAGAGATATTCAGTGGATCATTTATGGGAAGTCTATTCGGATATCAGTGTTAAAGGACACCTTATTATTTAGCCAGATCAATGACGAGGCAAGAAGGTCGTCTGTTTATTTTTCTTTTGCTGGGAGGGTTCGTTGTGGCAATAAGTGGTGATATCATCCATTTATGGTTTATTCCTTACTTGAGTATCATCTCGGAGATTCATTTGATTGACTTGGGGAGCTTTATGCTAGCATCGCTTTATGCTTGTCTTTATGCTTTTAATTGGTGTTGTTGATAAACCTCTATAGGGCCCACGTACCTTCTGGAGGTTACCTTAAGATACAATTTTCTCTTATTCTCTTATTGTCCTTCCCATTTTTTCATTTTTGACATTATGTATCGCTATCTACAAACGTGATTGGGCACAATATTGGATTGATATCCGCAAAGGCGAGTGAGGCGGGGAACTTTTCGAGGATTTATAAGTGGAGGAAGTCAAACAGGAAGGCGAACTAATCCTTGGCTTTGAGAGATTTGCGATCGGTGTTGAATGCCTTGACGAGCGACCAGGTTAGGCTTTTGATTTTAGTCCTTTATGTGGATCTCATGTTTTGGTTGCACTTGGTAGATAATTGACCTTTATTTATGGGAGTTCTTGAGTATAAAAATGGGATTAAGTGGGGTCTATTACCACACTTCAATCTTCTCTCTTTATAGTCCTTTAATTTTTTTTAAATGGCACTTTCCATGATCGAAACATTTGCAGATTATCTTGAGGGTTTGGAGGCTATGTGCCTCTATAGTGTCAACTATGAAGCTTTTAACATGAACCTCATCTCTTTATGGTGTAACCATCCAAAATCTCTTAGAAGTGGCATTGTAATTTTAGTATCCCAAAGAACATGTATTTCGTTTTGTCCTGGACGAAGTATGCCCTACTTATGAGGAGTTTTCTACGATGTTGGGCGTTAACCCAGGTTTTGCGGTAGCTATGCTAGATCTATCATGTTCCCCTTGGGAGTCATTAGCTGAGTTACTTCATATTTCTTCTTTAGATGTCTGACCATTAGTACACATAGTAAATATTCTTCTCCAAGTGTTATTGAATTCAGTGTGTCGAAGAGATTATACTGATAACGTTTTCATAGTGTTGTGGTCTTAGTTTGACTGTCAGGCTACATTTAGTGACCAGTGATAAGATGGTGGACCCCCAAGTGGCCACAATAATGCTATGGATATCCCATCATTATAATTCTGCTGTTGTCATACAAGCAGAAGATCTTAATAGATTGGATGCCTAGAAAGAAGGCCAGACTAATTTTCTACGGGGGAGCATTGTGATGCTATTTATGGGGTTATTGGAAAGACTGCACCTGGTAGCTCCTCCTGAGTGCCCTCTGTCGGGCGTTCCTAATTTATTTTCCTGATCTTTTTTCAGTTTTGGACCATCTACGGAGAACTGGGTGAATTGGCTTGTGGAGCATGGGGCCAACAATCTTCGTTGGTCTATACCATGGTAGGGCAAACTACAATATGTTCTATAATTAGAAGACTCGTGATATGTTCAATTGGTGGGCCTTGACCATATTTTTTTCTATTTTCCATAGAGACTTCGCATCAAATGGGTTGGGAGTAGATTGTTCCTCCCCGTATAACCAATTTCTTTCTCGAGGAGGATCTAACTAAATAGCTAAGAAGGATTTTTTGACCTTTGTGGCAACATCACCGACCGTCTACCCATCCATCTCAATCTTTTGGGGAGGCTGGATTCATATTTAGGGATTATTTAAAGTGGCTATTGAAGCGGGTGATTATGAAGATGTGTGCTGAAGAGATAGGATATAGGTGGCCTATGATGTTTGACACTTTAGAGGAAGGTGTCATGGTTTCATCTAAGATGATTAAGGAATACCATAGCACGGATTGGATACGAAAGCATAGCGAGGATTGGGATTTCTAGGGTCCTTTAAGAACTAGGAATGATGATGAGACAGGCCTGTCTGGTAGTTGAAGAAAGTTTTAAATATAGGATGATATTGGTACTATGTCGATTTATTGTGTTAGTTAAGTTTGATATGTTTGGTTTGCTTTTAGTTCTTCTTGCTGATGTATCATGTAACTGCCATATTTTATTTTTTTAATAAAACATTATGATGATTTTGACGTATTTTGTTGTGCCTTAAATGAATTTACTTTGTTTGAATTATCTATACCAATCGCTAAGTCATATATAATTCTTTTATTCGTTTAAATGATATGAGAGACTAATGTTCTCGGAGGGAGAAAAGAATAGTATTTTGTGATAGAGAAAGGACCGTGCCAAAAGTGTCTTATGGGTTGCCTACGTACCTCTGTGGGTTTTGAAAATTATGAGTTTCTTTATTGAAAAGGTGATTTTGAGAGGATTGGGTCCTACGTAGTTATGAGTAAAGAGAGGGGGAGAATTTTTTTTAGAATAGCATGGAGGAAGAAGAGTCTTAGAGCGATGAGAGTTTGGACTGGGGGTAAAATTTCTTAAGAGGGTCCAGACTGACTGGACGCGCCATTCCTCTCCATAGATGTCTGTGAGCATAGTGGCACCACCTGACAGATGCTTCTTTACAATGTAGGGATCGCTCCAGTTGGGCTTAAACTTTCTTCTCGAATCCCATACGGGTTCTATAATTTTCTTGAGGGCAAGGTCTACTTTTTGGACACCGCGGTCCTTGACCTTTCTATCGAGTGATTTCATAATACGACCATGGTACCCTTATATATAATATAGGCCTTTCGATCTTCCTTCATTTAAAAGTACAAGTTTATTGCAACAATTTTATTGCCAATCTTCTTTGCTGACCTAACTTTCGAGCATAACCCGTAGGGAATGTATTTTGAGTTCAGCAGGTAGGATTGTTTACATGCCATATATTAGAGAGTAAAGAGTAGACCCAATGGGCGTTCTGATGGAGGTACGGTAACTCCAGTGGGTGTATGCGATTCAATCAGCTCCATCTCTATAACTTTTTATCATCTTACTGATGATAGTCTTGAAAATTTTATAGGCAGCTTGAACAACCCCATTGGTTTTCTCTCAGCAAGGAGATGAATCGCTCCTTTGGATTATATATTCGTCAACTATTTTATGACCCCAACTTCGAAATGGAGCCCATTATCTGATACCAACTCATTGGGAACTCTGTAGTGACAAATGATGTTCTTTCTGATGAATTTAACTACTTTCTTTACATTTAATATTGCGTATGTCTCATTTTCAGCCCATTTCGTGAAGTAATCAATGGCTATTAGAATGAATTCATGGCCGTTTAATGCCTTGGTAGTGATTTTCTCAATGATATATATGCCCTAAATGGAAAAGGGACAGGGATAAATCATGTTATATAACTCCCAAGGAGGCGATGAAGGTTGGCAAACTGTTGGCATTTGAGGCATCTTCTGACATAAGAAACACAGTCTTAAACCATGGTGGTCCAGTAATATCCCTGACGGATGATTTTATTGGCAAGCATATGATCGTTAATGTGGGGTCCATATTCCCTACTGTGGATCTTCCATATTACATCTTCTACCCAAGTCCCTTATATGCAGTGTAAGTGGGTTTTATCAAAATTTCTTTTGAAGAGTGTTTTGTTGTAAATGATGTATTAAACAGCTAGCCAGTGAAGTGTCACGCGATCTTTCTTGTCAGCGTTTTGAGGATACCTACTACGCTTGAGGAGGTGTTAAACGTCATAATACCATAATCCCATTATGTTTGGATCTTCTTCTGTAATGAGCTCAATATGATAGTAGTGCATAGGTGTTTCATGTTATTAGACTAGAAAGGGGGCCATTGTTATCTCCGCGACCCTGTCGACCATAGAGGCTAAAGTTGCCAATACATAGGCTAGGTTGTTTCTCAAGTGAGGAAGGTAATGGAAGGTGACATCTTCATACCCGGAGGTGAGCTCTTTGAGGTGAGCCTGAAAAGGTAGGATTTTATCGTCTTTGACTTTCCATTTTTTAAGAATTTTCCCCACGATGAGGGATGGATCTCCATAGAAATCAATGTTCTTGATTCCTTTTTCGAGGGCAATCTTGAGAGCTACGGTATATACCTAATATTCCGTCATATTTTTGTACAGGGATGTCCAATTTAATGGCGATGGGAGTGTGAGAATCGTCAGGAGCGATCAAGAGTATCCCAATACCGTATCATTTCTTGTTAGCAACACCGTCAAATAAAATTTTCCATCCGAGCTTTTCATGAGTGGTGTAGAGAATACCTTCATCTGGGAATTCAAAAATCCAAACATCAGCTCACTTCTTGGGATTATCATTAAGGTAATCGAAAATGGCTCTTCTCTTTATGGCTTTCTACGTGACATACGTGATATCAAATTCATCTTGTAACATAAAACATTAAGCCATGATGCTCGACAAGCTAGGCTTCTCTAACATGTATTTCATCGGATCCATTCGGGACACTAATTTAATAGGAAATGAAAGTATATAGTATCAAAGCTTCTGCGTGACCTATAATAAGGTGACATACACATTCTCCAATGCATTGTAGCTTACTTTGTACCTAGCCAGCTTTCGACTAATGTAGTAGATGGCTCTCTCCTTGCGTGTGTAATACCCCGTATTTTTATGGCTTTTAAATTTAGGGATTTATTAAATTTAATTGAGATAAATTAATTTAATTTTAATCCGGAAAATTGTTCTAAATATTTACTAGCGTGACGAGAGTTAGTAATTCTTGAGAATTGTTGAATGTTACTGGATGAGTATAGTAATATATGAGATTTATTTTATAAAATT
The DNA here is from genome assembly GCA_949130495.1 of Sambucus nigra. NCBI lineage: Eukaryota > Viridiplantae > Streptophyta > Magnoliopsida > Dipsacales > Adoxaceae > Sambucus > Sambucus nigra. Next base: position 217,646,730 of record OX422224.1, on the reverse strand, counting down.
GTCACGTGTGAATAAAATTACAGTTATGGAAATTGAGTCGGAACGCGCCTGTGTCGTGTTAGGACTAAATTATTATTATATAAAGTGAATAAATTATAAGTTGCCCCGTGTGGTCATTTCGAGTGCGCCAAAGTGTCCGGAAGGGTCGAGATAGTCAAAATAATGTACCCGGTGGTTTAGTTTGGGTCTCGGGGCGTTTTTAGGCTTAATTAGTACCCCGGGAGGGCGTTTTGGACATTTTGTAATTATGGGTAATTAAACCCACGAATTTTCTAGGGTTATATCAGATGGTAAGTGTGGTTTTCTAGGGTTAACATAACCAAAAACTAATGACGGCCATGGGAGACTAATAGGATAAGCTTTCCAAGCAATCCAAGGCCAAGAATTCATCCGGTTGCACCGCCACCACCACCAAAATGTAAATCGCGCGACGGGGAACGCTATCATACCATTTTATCCGCGAAATCATAACCTTGAATTTCAGGCAAGTATCTATCTTGCTTTAATCAAGTTAATGCATCCTTTTATATTAGTCTAGGGTTGATTAGAATTAGTGTTCTTGAAAGAAACCCTTAATTGGAGACAAAAAAATTACATGTTTTAGAGGTAAAGATTATATTCTGGAAATCCATTTCACATGTAGAGGTTAAACCACGAATTTCCATGGTGTTAGTGATAGAAAATCTGGAAAAGAAATGGAAGAAACTAAGTTAAAGAAAATATTAGGGTTCTTGAGATTTATGAAGATTGTACCCTTTTAATTCGTTATAGTTAATGAAAACTCGCATGTTTTACGTAAGATATCATTTACATGGGTATACAACACTTGTAGTATAAGTTGTTGGGAGTTTAGGACTGATATATGATGATTTGGATGAGTTTGGGGTAAGAATTCCGTAGCTAGGTTTTCTGCAGTTTCGCCATAACTGCTGGATCGATCGATCGAGCCCAGAGCATCGATGGATCGATCGATCGACCCCATTCCCTCGATCGATCGACCCCTCCTGGAAAACTGCATTTTTGCTCGTGTTAGCTTAATCTGATTTTATGCGTAGTAAACCTTGATTAGGATTTCTAGAACATAATGAAACATAAGAAGGACCAGTAGGGTCAAGATAAATCCTGTTAAGTGGAACTTAAATGTGGAGGGAAATAAAGGGTAAACGGGGAGACATTCATACTTAAGAAATTAAACGTGCGTTGATTAAATAATTGAAACATCTAAGAAGTTGGATTAAAAGGAAAGTGAGGGCCTACTGAAATTGTAATTAGATAAAGAGAATACTTCGAGTGATGAGAAGTGAGTTTAGAATAATTTAATTACGAGTATAAAATGAACGAGTTCGTTAGACGAGATAATTAAGTAAAATGTGTAATAACGGATAATGATAATTATGGGTCGTGAGAGTACCTAATTTAATAATGTGGATGTGAATACATGTATATATATATATATATATATATATATATATATATATATATATATATATATATATATAACGGTGTGATTGTGTATATATTATTTCTGTGTAAAAATCATACCCGGACTACTTGCTATCACGGGGGTTTCTGCGCCAGGATAGTCTTATCTTGATGTGACCTTTATGGGGGTTATTTACTTGTACCCTAGAACATAGAATTCCCTGGTACAGGCTATCTGATTGATAATCAGACGGACCTAAGAGACGTGTGGGTATGTGCTGACCTCTTAGGATCGGGAACTATGCTTCGCCTCCATTTGTATGTGTTTGTGTTAATGCAGTTCGAGAGTGATTCCGAACTAGCATTTCCCTAAATATGTGTGATATAGGGACTTGATAGCAGAGTATGCCAACACTATAGTTTTTATGTGGGGTGCCGTTAGTATATATATAATTTATGAGTGATTGGTATATATATATATATTTATATATGGAAGCCTAGCACCATGGATTTTATGTGGGGTGTTGTTTGTATATATATTATACGAGTAATTAATATATATACGTGCATCTATATGAGAACTTTCTACTGAGTGAAATAGTAGTTAAGTAATGTATAAATTCTTCAGCTTCACTATAAGTATTCACACACATTATAATGATACGGAATTATTCTAAATTACGTAAGAAATCTTGAAGAGACAAACTTTTCTTAAGTGAATGCCATAACCTTAATTTCACGTGTTAAGACTTTTGGAGAATAAGTTAGAGAGATATATGGGATTCAATAGTACGGTATAAGTGCACACTAGATGAGAGGTGAGAATTCTCAAGAGAGTGTCGCATACTAATATGATTGTTGCATTAGCCGGTAAGCATTTTAAATACTTGCTAAACTATTTTAAACTATTTTACAATCGGGCTCTGACCCGTTTGCTGTTATCTCTTCTTTCTTGTGTATATATATATATATATATATATATATATATATATATATATATATATATATATATATATATATATATATATATATATATATATATAAATGTATTACAGGTGCCCAACGACAGGGGCGTCATGCTTAGGATTCTTTGGATGGAACGTGCTGTAGCTTTTGTGAGAGTTGCAGGCCCTTGATTAGACGACCTCATTGTTGACTCCACTTCTAGTTCTGCTTTAACCAGTTGGGCATGTGTCGCTCTTTTTCCTTATCCAGTTGGATTTTGTCAGAGATTGTAATTCATTTACTTTCAGTATTTTACTTCGGGATTTATTACTGCCAGGATGTTTTCCTTTGGTATTTTAAAGCTGGGATTTGTTAATTGATTATTAAATTCATGAACGTTCATTTACATTCTTACTATTAATGTGTGTCTCTTAAACCGTTAATTGTCAAAGGTTTTAGAATTTGATTCAATAAAAATGGAAGTAAGGTTTTAAATGGTTTTGACACTTAGCTTAATTAATCAGGGTATTTAAATTTGAAAATTTTCATTTGCAACAATGATGCTAAGAATGAACCAACTGTTCACCTTGATTTTAATTTAATAAAGGAGTGATCGCTCGGTACTTAATTAGGCGGGGTGTCACATGTGGTATCAGAGCATCAGGTTCTAGTGTCCATTAGGATCTGCGCTTCTTATTATGCTTTCAGCGTTGCTTTGTTTGATATAGAGCCCTATGTTTAGGATTGTCGAATTCTTGATGAGATTTTGTTCTCCTGCTAAAACGTATATACATTAGTGAATTCTAATTTCGTTCAGATGTATGAGTGTGCCGAGCGATGACAGATGTCAGAAGAGGACCGTTAAGCGGACATCAGGAGGCAGGGCTCAGTTCCAAATGTTGCTATAGTCGAATGAGGTGCAAGAGTAAACTCACCCAACTTGTTACAAAACGTGTAGAGAACTGTCAGTGGGGGTTCTAGAAATGCGAGAATTGTGTGTGATTATCAAAGGAGGTAAAGTATCCAAAAGGTTTAGATATAGGACGGAGTGTGGCTAACCGAAAGTGAAAATTTAGAGAAAATTTTCTTGGCTGTCGGAACGAAGTTATAATGATGGGAGTCAACCACCAATTTTAGAAGTGGAATGCTATGTCTATAGGAGAACCTTAGGCACAGTGTTGACCGTATGTTCCTTCATCAGATGTTCAGGATTATAAGTGAACGTTATTTTGAACTCATCACAGGAGGACGTGACAGAGGTCCATTTGTGAATATGAATCTTAACCGTTAGCGAATTTTGTATCGGAAGATGTAAATACAAGTGTAAGAAACGACTCCAAGTTGGAGATCGACTCGTAATAATAGTTGATAACACTCAAAGAGGAAATTCAGATGGACGGCCGATTTAGAGGTTGAAAATTTCGTATTTTGTCAATAAAGATGATAATGCTCCTTTGTGTGGGAAGCTAAAAGAATTGAAGAATTTAGTCGAGAATAAGAATGAATACAACGGTGGTGGTGTAGCACCACAAAGGGGTGTGAATACACATCAGGGGACCCATTTAAATGATTCAAATAGTTGAATTCTTACCAGGTGATGGTAAATTCAATAAGGGCTATTATAAACAGTGACATGTTCCTTAAGGCCTAAAAGGCTAAGGGAATAACCGGGGTTGCCAACAGGAATCGAGTCTACTAAAGTTCGAGAGAAGGACAATCCTAACATGGTTAGTAGGACAGGTGATAAGTGGATTATGTGTTGAGGCATTTTGTGGGGAGTGAAATCACACGCGATAATATTTTCCAAAGTGAGTAAAGGTACAAGAATACGGTGCCTAGTAAAAGACAACGATTAAAGTAGTTTTGTTTGGTTTGGGCAGACGTGTTACGTACGGAGACCATTTGTGCAGTCAAGACGATTGGCAAAGTGGAAATATAAGTTGTATCCTCAGAGGATGAGGCGTGTTTATGTGACACGAGCAAGTCACTATATTTTGTTCATTGCTAGATTAGCATGTGAGACAAGTTTAATACGTATAATTATAAACGTTATTATTATGTGAATATTTTTCCCTAGTGTAGCGGGATTTTTCTTTAAGTGCTATCCGCGGAGGATGAATGAGTATATTAACAGTGTTATGTACTTTATTGAGGTTACTCATTGTAGTGATGCGGTATGCGAATATGATACTATCTTTGTTACGACGTTATAGAAATGGTTAGTATGATAGTGGGCAATTATTGCAAGGCTATCGGAGTGGTTGCATTAGTGCAGCATGTTTTTGTTCTAGCGAGGCTCCACCTGCAAGAAGGTCGAACTCTCACTTATATTATCTATCCTAGAGACTTCGGAGGGGATAGTTATGTATGGAATTTGTCACTATGATTCAGTATGTAGCGGGTCTACTGTTGAGCGAAAAGATTTAACTCAGTATTATGTTTAGCGCTCAGGACTTGGTGATAGGAAGAGTGCATTGTTATATCTATCCTCTAGAGATGTGGGAGTTGAGAGTTATACCCCTATTATTATTAGGGAAAGGGATTTCGAGAATTCCGATCGTATGTGTTTGAGGTTTATGGAATGAAATTACCACTAACCAATACTGAACGATAGTACAATTGGCAAAATATTATTTGTTAATTGTAATTATGGGAGGAAATGTAACTTTTCTGTCAAGAGACGGAATAAAGGGGTACATGTTATGGACGAAGGACCTAACGGATTTTAATAACCGACAATGCTAGGTAGTAATGTATCGGGGGGTTCCTTGTTTGTATTTCACTTTGCGATACATCCCACACATGAAACTTAGCGTTAGATTGGAATTAGGGAGATGTAGGTCACTAGTCCGTGAGTTCGGTACCTCGGTCGTACTAGGGGTAGGTAATTACATGTATAAGTTAGAAGTTTAATCATGATTTAAGTCCAGTGGAGCCGGTTATGTGGTAAGAAAGCATTGAAAGTTATCGCCACGAGTTGAGGGGTGGAACGATGATAAGGAGGATTTAAAAATTTCGATTTCTAGGGTGATTGAGAGTATCCAAGTGTGGTAACGGCGTTCAAAACACAAGGTAAATAAAGAGTTGGGATGATTTTAGCATGAATTATCTGGAAAGAATTTGTATTATACAAAGGAAATGACTTGTATTTATTTTAATGAATAAAGTGTTAGTGATTTATTTTGGTTGTTGTACCAATTTGGGGAAATTGTTGTACTTATCTGAAGAAGTTTGAGATTCGTTGTTCCTCTTTTGTTGTCATGGAATTTGAATACCCTATTCCTTATATTTTGTTGGAATTAGTTGGTCCTACAGATGAGTAGCACGCCGTTCGCTCTCCCAGGGCAGTCGGAGTGTTATAAAATGTGGGCATCTTGGTTAACTGATGTTAAATTCGTCCGAGTTGAAGGGACGTGGTAATAAACATGTGAAATATATGTTTGTGGGACTATCATAATGAAGTGGAAGTAGTAGAGTGGATTAAACGCCACATGAGGGGCGATAATCCATACATAAGTGTGCAATTGAAATAGCAGACCCAAATTTTGATTGGAAGGCTGTGAGAAGCCATTTAAGAAGGGGTATTCCCTTAATAGAGTAGGATTTAATTATTATGAAGAACACTCGGAGAGGAGTTGTTATTAGTCAAGTGTAAGAGCGAATTGCGCATACAAAGAGTGATGAGGTTAGTATAGTATAAAAGATTCAGAAGTGAACATCGTGGAGAAAAGAGCACGAGCCGGAACTTTCAGCATACACCGAGGAAGGAAGGGCAATATTACGTGCCACTTAATGTGAGACATTTCAAGGAAATAAAATTAATGTTTAACGGGACGTAGTGAGTGGTCTCTACATGAACCGCCCATAGATAGGGTTTGGTTGGAAGAGGAGAATAAATCAGAGAATTTTGTGTTTATCGACGATTCCCGAGAGTGGAAGAGGTCGGTAAAGTTGGTAAAGTTTTTGGATGGGTTACCATCCTCAAAACAAGATCGAGAATTCATACGAACATGTGAATGAAGTCGCCCAAGAAGGAAGTGATTGATATTCCTTTGGGATAGTTTACAATATTAACTAGTGTGCCCCGAACTTCCTGTGAAAGGAAGGATCGCGCCTGTATATGATCCGGCACAGTATTAATTTCTGAATCGGGATGAGATTGTTGAATCCCACCTTTGATATGGGATTTCAGGAACCAGCGGAGATAAGTTTTCGTTTCGAGTAGGATATATCACCCCTAGCCAGGGAATAGGCGCACGGTGATTAAAGATTAGTGGTGCCACGTGAAGGAAATTTTGGAATCGTGGTACGGTGATTTCAGGAGTATTTTGTAGGAACACTCGTACCCGTTTGTCGCGTACGAGGTGGTTATTAAGGTTTTGGTGTGGAGGAACCTCGATTATTCTCCGTACGTATGTTTAGAGGTGAGTGGATAATCAGAATTTTGGATCGGTCGAGAATAATCCGATAACTATGGTGGAATACCACGACTGTTGTAGGCAAACAAAAGTGGTCAAATGTTCGTATGGTTTTCTCAAAATGGGAGTTTTGCATATAGATAAATCCGAGTAGTTATCATGTAGTGAGGTGCGGTCTCCCAATGATAGTGAGATAATGGAAGTTTAAAATGTATAGGCGTGACCTATGCGAATGTTGTCAGTTAGGAGCACCATGTGAAGTGTCTCCAATGAGAATTTTAATCAATCTTACTATGAGGCGAGGGCTATAGTAATTAAGCGCCTTACTATGTAAATAGTTTGCGTACTGAATAGATATCCAGAAGTGTTCTACCAGGTCGGCCTTATTTTCCGAATTTCGGGACGAAATTCCATTATTAGGGGGAAGTATGTAATACCCCGTATTTTTATGGCTTTTAAATTTAGGGATTTATTAAATTTAATTGAGATAAATTAATTTAATTTTAATCCAAAAAATTATTCTAAATATTTACTAGCGTGGCGAGAGTTAGTAATTATTGGGAATTGTTGAATGTTACTCGATGAGTATAGTAATATATGAGATTAATTTTATAAAATTGTCACGTGTGAATAAAATGACAGTTATGGAAATTGAGTCGGGACGCGCCTGTGTCGTGTCACGACTAAATTATTATTATATAAAGTGAATAAATTATAAGTTTCTCATATGGTCATTTCGAGTGCGCCAAAGTGTCTGGAAGAGTCGAGATAGTCAAAATAATGTACCCAGGGGTTTAGTTTGGGTCTCGGGGCGTTTTTAGGCTTAATTAGTACCCCGGGAGGGCGTTTTCGACATTTTGTCATTATGGGTAATTAAACCCACGAATTTGCTAGGGTTATATCAGATGATAAGTGTGGTTTTCTAGGGTTAACATAACCAAAAACTAATGACGGCCATGGGAGACTAAGAGGAGAAGCTTTCCAAGCAATCCAAGGCCAAGAATTCATCCGGTTGCACCGCCACCAAAATGTAGATCGCGCGACGGGGAACGTTATCATACCATTTTATCCGCAAAATCAGAACCTTGAATTTCAGGCAAGTATCTATCTTGCTTTAATCAAGTTAATGCATCCTTTTATATTAGTCTAGGGTTAATTAAAATTAGTGTTCTTGAAAGAAACCCTTAATTAGAGACAAAAAAATTACATGTTGTAGAGGTAAAGATTATATTCTGGAAATCCATTTCACATGTAGAGGTTAAACCACGAATTTCCATGGTGTTAGTGATAGAAAATCTGGAAAAGAAATGGAAGAAACTAAGTTAAAGAAAATATTAAGGTTCTTGAGATTTATGAAGATTGTACCCTTTTAATTCGTTATAGTTGATGAAAACTCGCATGTTTTACATAAGATATCATTTACATGGGTATACAACACTTGTAGTATAAGTTGTTGGGAGTTTAGGACTGATATATGATGATCTGGATGAGTTTGGGGTAAGAATTCCGTAGCTAGGTTTTCTGCAGTTCCGCCATAACTGCTTGATCGATCGATCGAGCCCAGAGCATCGATGGATCGATCGATCGACCCCATTCCCTCGATCGATCGACCCCTCCTGGAAAACTGCATTTTTGCTCGTGTTAGCTTAATCTGATTTTATGCGTAGTAAACCTTGATTAGGGTTTCTAGAACATAATGAAACATAAGAAGGACCAGTAGGGTCAAGATAAACCCTGTTAAGTGGAACTTAAATGTGGAGGGAAATAAAGGGTAAACGGGGAGACATTCATACTTAATAAATTATACGTGCGTTGATTAAATAATCGAAACATCTAAGAAGTTAGATTAGAAGGCAAGTGAGGGCCTACTGAAATTGTACTTAGATAAAGAGAATACTTCGAGTGACGAGAATTGAGTTTAGAATAACTTAATTACGAGTATAAAATGAACGAGTCCGTTATACGAGATAATTGAGTAAAATGTGTAATAACGGATAATGATAATTATGGGTCGTGAGAGTACCTAATTTAATAATGTGGATGTGAATACATATATATATATATATATATATATGACGGTGTGATTGTGCATATATTATTTCTGTGTAAAAATCGTACCCGGACTACTTGCTATCACGGGGGGTTTCCCCGCCGGGACAGTCTTATCTCGATGTGACCTTTATGGGGGATATTGACTTGTACCTTAAAACATAGAATTCCCTGGTACAGGCTATCTGATTGATAGTCAGACGGGCCTAAGAGACGTGTGGGTATGTGCTGACCTCTTAGGATCGGGAACTATGCTTCGCCTCCATTTGTTTGTGTTTGTGTTAATGCAGTTCGAGAGTGATTCTGAACTAGTATTTCCCTAAATATGTGTGATATAGGGATTTGATAGAAGAGTATGCCAGCACCATAGTTTTTATGTGGGGTGCCATTAGTATATATATAATTTATGAGTGATTTGTATATATATACTTATATATGGAAGCCTAGCACCATAGATTTTATGTGGGGTGCTGTTTGTATATATATTATACGAGTAATTAATATATATACGTGTATATACATGAGAACTTTCTACTGAGTGAAATAGTTGTTAAGTAATGTATAAATTCTTCAGCTTCACTATAAGTATTCAGAGACATTATAACGATACGGATTTATTCTAAATTACGTAAGAAATCTTGAAGAGACAGATTCTTCAAAAGTGAATACCATAACCTTAATTTCACGTGTTAAGACTTTTGGAGAATAATTTAGAGAGATATATGGGATTCATTAGTACGGTAGAAGTGCACACTAGATGAGAGGTGAGAATTCTCAAGAGAGTGTCGCATACTAATATGATTGTTGCATTAGCCGGTAAGCATTTTAAATACTTACTAAACTATTTTACAATCAGGATTTGACCCGTTTGCTGTTATCTCTTCTTTCTTGTGTGTGTGTGTATATATATATATATTACAGGTGCCCAGCCACAGGGGCGTCATGCTTAGGATTCTTTGGATGGAACGTGCTGTAGCTTTTGTGGGAGTTGCAGGCCCTTGCTTAGACGACCTCATTGTTGACTCCACTTCTAGTTCTGCTTTATTCAGTTCGGCATGTGTCGCCCTTTTTCCTTATCCAGTTGTATTTTGTCAGAGATTGTAATTCATTTACTTTCAGTATTTTACTTCGGGATTTATTACTGTCAGGATGTTTTCCTTTGGTATTTTAAAGCTGGGATTTGTTAATTGATTATTAAATTCATGAACGTTCATTTACATTTTTACTATTAATGTGTGTCTCTTAAACCGTTAATTGTTAAAGGTTTTATAATTGGATTCAATAAAAATGGAAATAAGGGTTTAAATGGTTTTGACATTTAGCTTAATTAATTAGGGTGTTTAAATTTGAAAATTTTCATTTGCGACATTGATGCTAAGAATAAACCAACTGTTAACCTTGATTTTAATTTAATAAAGGAGTGATCGCCCGGTATTTAATTAGGCGGGGTGTCACAGCGTGATTCTTTGATGTATCAGTCTAGCATAGCCCCTGTTGTGGTGTTTGTGATGATGAGATATAGGAGGAGGGGGGACCTTATCGTAGAGGTATTAGCATCGCAGGTCGGGTAAGGTATCGCTTGATCTGTTCAAAGACTTCTTAACATGCCTCGTTCCAAAATTTGGTTGAACCCTTTTGGAGAAGCTTGAAAATGGGCTTGCAGATAGAGATCAGTTGTTTGATGGACCGACTAATGTATTGGAGCTTATCCATAAATCCACACATTTCTTTCACCTTTCCGGGTGGTGGAATCTTGAGTATTACTTTTAGTTTAGTAGGGTTTGCCTCTATCCCTTTTTCACTGACCAAGAAGTCGAGGATTTTACCCTTAGTGATACCGAAGATGCATTTCTGTGAGTTGAGGTGCATTTGGTATTTCCACAGTCACTAAAGAATTTCCTCAAGGAAAAAGCGTGACCTTCTCGAGTTTTAGAATTAATGATCATGTCCTCAACATTGACGTCAACCTCTTTGTGGATAAGATCATGTAAAATAGTTTTCGTTTCCCTTTAGTAGGTAGACCTAACATTTTTAAGACCGAATGGCATGACTGCGTCGCAAAAGGTTCTGCACGGGGTGATGAAGGTGGTCTTTTCTTGATGGTCATAATGAATCTTGATCTGATTATACCCGGTGAAATCGTCAATAATTATTTGATGGAATTACTTGCAGTATTATCGATGATCATATTGATGTATGGTAAAGGGTAGTCATCCTTTGGGGATGCCTTGTATAAATCCCGACAGTCGATGCACATGCGAATTTTTCCTCATGATTTGGGCACACGGACGATGTTTGCGATCCATATAGGGTATTTAACCATGCGAATAAAGCCTACATTCAATTGTTTAATTATAATCAAGGCAATTAATGTAAGGCACAACAAGATCTCGAAATCATCATTCATTTCATTGAAAATATTTTTAGGAAATACAGTAGTGAGGACCTCATCGAAGGAGGCCTCATTTAAAATTACATCACAAATAGAAGAAAAGGTGGTAGATTTAGATGTTTCTTGGAGGGGATGAATAAAAAGGTTCAGATTGACTTGGGCAGGCTTGGAAGGGATGGCATGACAATTGAGGAGTGGTGCATTAGCAGTGGTTATCTTTTTGGATGGGTTAGAGGACTTGGCTTCTAGGTGGAGCATGCAGAGATCCAGCCCCAGTATATTCAGGTCAAACGGATCATCAGTGTCGTTACCTTCAAGGTTCTCGATGCTTTCCATAACTTTGACTTTTAGAGACTCCACCTCATTTTTCTGGTATAAATCCCAAGCGATTTGGTCTTTAAAGAATATCTTTAATCCCAATTTCATCATTTTATCTACAGGTTCGTACGATGGCTAAAAAATTGGTAAAAAGGGCAATCTTCACTCTCCGGTTCATCACTTGAGCTGTCGAAGTCATCACTCCATTTGGTAGAACTGATGTCATCTTTTCAGGAAAAGTCAATGCATTCCACGGCCTCCATGGCTTCGTCATATAAGTTTTCCCATTTGGCAAAGAAATGTTGGAAGGAAGGGACTAGACGCCCTTGGTTTTTTCAAAACTATTATCAGTTTGGAGACATTACATACTTCTTGCTTCTTGATGAACACATCAAGCATAACCTTCACAATGTCGTCTAAACTAAACTCTTTCGAAAGTACGTACCATTAATCGAATTGTATATCCCACTTTCGAGCTTTCATGAAGACGGGGTTGATATTTTCAGAGTTTTCCTTTTCGAGGGTAATTTCAACCTAAATTTTTAAGCTGATCTAAGACTATAGGAAGTTCTATGCCCCCCCCCCCCCTTTTGAATGGGTACGAACAACTATTCATGCCCTGGTGAGGAGAGATAGAGCTTGGTCGACGAGATTCTCAGGGTGTATGAGGAAGGACAGACTTTTAGGGGCTTGCGTGAAATGATGGATGAATCGGGTGCTTCGATGACTTAATTTTAGTGGATGGGTCAAATTTTGGGTCTTTTTCTTGGAGGTTACCAATCTTGGTACCAATCTGAGTAAGGATTGCCATTCGATCTGATTAGACATTTGCATTCCAGTCAATGTTGAAGTAATGGAGCTTCGGGGTGGCTTGCTGGAAGATCTGAGCCAATAGGTAGCCAAGAAAAGATTGGGGTATGCGATCGCACCTGAAGAGGGAAAAATGATTTTTGCAATTATTTTAAGGGAAAAGGAATATTTTTGGTATATATATATATTTTTTTTAAAATAGAGATATTTTTTGTATTTTTTGAAAAGAGATAAAATATTTTTGGTATTTTTTAAAAGGGGAAAGGGAAAGTCCTTAGCATAGTTATTATTATTAGGTTCCACTTATATTATGTTCCATTTAGGGTGAACGTTTAATGTTGGACATGACCCGAGTCTTGGGAAATGATGAAGTGCATGATGCAAGACGTAGTTTGATTTGTTTCCTGACTCATAGACAAGGTTTTGTTTTAAAAACGAAGAAAATTGTGTGAAAATTCGAGTGGTAAAGAGACTCAAAATTGTGGGAGAGTTTCATATTGAAATCGATAGACTAGGTATGAGTGTTCTAGGGCAAACGCCTTTAAGAGGTTGATGCATTGGTGGGTTAGTAGGAAGGTTCTCCCCTTTAGCATAACTTCCATGATATACCTCTTGCCTATAGAGGCAATCATTTATCGTATGTGTGGAAAAGTCATTTGATATACCTGAGTGTATATGGATTACCTCATGATATACCTCATGAAGACGGTATATGTGAGATAGAATTCAATATACTAGACGTACGTGAACGAGTTCCCTGCTATATACCTCTCATCGTGAGTTCAATCAATCGATACGATGCGGAGGGGACCATTCGATATATTTTGAAGGTACTAGGCTGATGGAATTTGGGAATCATATTTCTTAGGTTAACTGCCCCCCAAATGATGGACACCCATCATAAAGTAACCCTCTAGTACGGGATAAAATTTTGGTTAATATTATAATGCTCAAGTGACGTAGTGTGCAAGAATGCACGAGTCTTAATTAACATTTTATGGAGAATTTTACGTATGCTAAGCGAGAGTACTACTACTACTACTACTATAAGTGATATCATAAAATATACAAGTAGCATGGGGATTAAAGTAAAACAAGAGAATATGTGCATAAAATATGGAGCCTATACAAAGCATGGTAATATATACAAAATATGAGATGTATGAATATACATAAAAATATGTGCAAAGTGAGTGTGTTATGAGAACATGTGTGAGTGAGGAAAGTATATGGATATATACAAATGGAAGAAATATGGAAGTACGTGCTAGTGAGACTACGTATGGATATCTACAAGTGGCTGTGTGAAAAATATGAGCAACTTGTAGCTATGTACAAATGAAAAGAATGTGAGAGTATGTGCTAATGAGACTAAGCATGGATATTTTACAAGGAATGTGAATTATGTTCAAGTGTGAGTAAGTGGAATGAAAATTGGTGACTATATACAAGTGAGTAAAGCATGAAGCATGTGATATGAAGCTATTATATACATGTGATGAGAAAAAAGGCATAGTATAGAGAAGGATATAAATGCCATGATATGAACACGACATATATACAACATGTAAGTATGAGAGTAAGAAGATTATACAAGTGGATGCATATGTATGCTTGTAAAAAAATAGAGAGAACGAAGAGAAAAAGAAACAAAACCCACGTGAAATAGAGTCTATTCCTCCAAAAATTAAGTCCCCAACGTATTCGCCACTTTATCCATCCGTGGATTCCTATAACGCCCCGACCCAAATTTATGGGCTACCCGTGGGCTAACCCGGTCCGACCCGAGCATTAGGTATGATGTGAAATGGAACAACCTATATAATGTTGCTAGTCCAGTTTTATTTTATTTACCATTTCACTTGTTGGCATGCGATTCCAGTTTCAAGATAAACTACGCGAGGGACTCATAGGGAGCACCTCGAAGTCCAACTAAATAGAGCTATTAACGTAAACATAAATAAAATATACTTACCTGTATAACGCCCTCAAAATATGAAATCACTTCCAACCTGTCTTAACAAAGTGGGGATGTGAGCTTATGCCTAGTGGGATTTATACAAACGACAGAAAACAATACTCACACGCTATGCTCACATGCATGCGAAAATTTGTATATATCTACATAAGTATACCTTTGAAAAATACATATTTCAATGCATTAACCATTTTACTACGAATACCTTACTTGCCCAGATTCATTTACCTTAATCTTATTAAAGGATATCTTTATTCATACCAAGCATTCCCACTTTATTTACACACTCAGCTCAACACTTGAAACCATTTCACTTGATTTATCCAAACCCATTCTTTTATCGGAATTTAACCCTTTCATTCATTTAAATGTACTTTAGTATTTTCATTAAAAAGCACCATTTCAACACACGCATTCACCGTGTTAGAAAATACTTATTTATCATTTGAAAACCCTTCTTTTCTTCCATAAATACTTATGAAAATGATGGGTTTAACAACTTGTTTGCTTAATTATTGATTCGGCATGAAAATTGTATTTTTCACCCCTCATACTTGTGCATTTTAGCCCCCTCGGGTAACTTAATTCCTATATTTATGCTCGTTAACCATACAACCTCTGTTTTATATGTTAACATGTTATATGAGGTATAATTGAGCTTTTGTATATATTTCGGTGTTTAGTGTGAAGTTCGGTAGCATTCCGGTGAAATTTTGTCTACTTTTGCAGCTTCAGGGGCATTTTAGTAATTTTAGTATTCGAACTTTAATCCCTAACTCTTCACGGAATTTTAATCCCTTGGATTTCTCTTCGCGTGGCCGTTAATGGTGCATGAATTCGAGTTGTACCGAAGGAGTTATGGCATTTTTAGGATGGTTTTGACTTCAAAATACACTCAAGGGCACATTCAAGGGCATTTTAGTCATTTCATTATTTGGTTTTTTATCCCAATGTCTTCTTGTAAGTTGTATTCCTCTGAGTTATCTTCACTTAACCTCCGACCGTGCCTAATTCTGAGTTATAACGAAGAAGTTACGATATTTTCCGTAAAGTTGGATAAAGATGAGAATTACAAACTGTCAGGTCCGAATCGATTCAATTTAGACAAGTCCGAATCAATTCAATTTGGCAACATAAACTACTTTTTTTATTTCCCCTCTTTTCGAATCGATTCGATTCCTTCCGAATCGATTCGGTCCCCTGTTTTTCTAGCTTTCTTATTTACTAGTTTTCCATTAGGGTTTATGTATAAATACATTTTCTCTTCATTTTGATGAGATGTCTATCATTGTATTAGTTTAACATTTTGTTCTTGGGTGATTTTGCCCCACTCATCCTTTTCTATTGGATGTTTGTCCATTTATATATGTAAGATTACTATTCATTATCTTCCTTATTGCATTTCCTTAGTTTCCATGCTTTATTTCCTTTGTGTATTTAATTTCTTACCTAGTTAATTGTTGTATTTCATTTATGTATTGCTTTAATTAGTTTAATTAGTGTCTAATTTAGTTTTTATCATGTATTGTCCGTAGATATCGGGTTGGGATTGCGTTTCCGCCATTAATGGGCATTGAGCTCCGAAAGTTAGATTTTGTGTAAAATTGCATTTAATTGAAGCCTCACATATTAAAGTTGGATTATTATGCGTTTAACTTTCTTTGTCATGCAACGTTAATGTTTATAGCGATAATCCAAATTTAATCCGCGTGTAACCATTTTTTATCAAATCTTTAATCTCGTAACTTTGGATTGGATTTCTTATTGTGTAATGTTTATGCTTAATTGAAATGCTCAGTTAAATAGCTTTCGAACCGAAATTCTAACTATTAATTATTTTGCCCATGGCGGGGATGCGATCCTGACTCTCGTTTTATTAATTGCAGTTTAGTGTTAATTTTTTTCCCCTTTTCTTTAAAATCACCATATAACCTTTTACACTTTTATTCTTGAAGTAATAAATCGATTAAAATCTATACGACACTACCTGTGGATTTCTTACGATACCCGACTTACTGCTTTACTTGTATCGCAAGTGTAGTTGTAGTTTAGATTTTTACATTTAGGCGATGAACCGAAAACAATGACAGTGCTTCTACACGAGCACGCGGTTCACGCCCGATCAATTACCCATTTACCCACTTACTTTATCCTTGTTACCTTATCTCATGGACATTAATAGATTTACGCATTTACTTGTCCATTTCAATTTTATCAGAACATTTATTACATTCATTCAAGTTAGGTTGTATTAACACATTTTACCAGACAACCCATTTCCTGATATGTCCCATATTTCCTTTATCTTTTCTTGGAATTTTTTAATATCGCATACTTACACGAGCTCCACACCGAGGGCTATGCGCACCATATGCTCTGGCCAGTGATTTAGGTCTTTTCACCCAAGGGCTCCGGGTCCTTCTTGCTTTATTCCGGTGTCATCCGAGTTCCTTTTATGCGTTTTAATATTTTACAAATATCCATATTAGTCCACTTTTCTTTTTACCCGGCCGAAGACAAAACTAGGGACTTTATCGCCTCAACTTGTGTTACACTTCGAAAATTTACCATTTCATGTCCTTCGCACTTTAACCTTGATTTTTATTCAAAGAATTATATTTGTTTGGGACCACTTTGTGTAACACCCTTTCCAACATTTTTATTCCATAAAAATGTTCCACTTTAAGTAAAATTACCATTTTACCTTTCATTTTCCCAAACTTACTATTTAGTCATTTATCAAGTGTTACTTTTCCCAAAAATAGTTATTAAATTTTCCACTTAACATTTTAAACATTTTTCTCCATTAGCACTTGATCAACATCAAATTCGCTCGATGTTCTTACTTGCTACTTTAACATATTTAATATATAAAACAATACTTTTTTACATATTAAAGTCCCAAACTCTAGACATTTAAAATACACACTTTATTTATGGGATTTTGCATCTTAACACTCACTTTGCTACTATTCACACATTTTTACCCTTTAACTTCCATTATTAACTTTTACACTTCAATACTTGTAAAACCTTACTTTTAATACATTTACCACATTTAGTCCACTTTACTTCCTATATGAGTTTTACACACTTTAAATATCCATTTAAAGTGAAAGTCTCCCTTCTTTATTTATCTTCATTTTTTCATATAGTAAAATCACCTTTTAATCTTACAAAATGACCCAAACAAGCCTAATACATTTTATTGCATAAAATCACATTCTTTCCCTTTAAAACATCATTATAACACATTTTCTTACATAAAATGTTCAAGACATGTATTCAGGAAATTTCTATATTTCAAACCTATTTTTAAATTATTCTTTTTTAAACCATTTTCATACAAATGACAAGATGACTACTAGCCAACACTTAAATGTAAACTAACATCAATCCTACATATATTTAGCCAAATATATGTAGATAAGCATGATGAATTCATACTAGGGGTGGCCATAGGCCCGCCAAGCCCGCCCAATAAAAAAATAGGGTCTAGGTAAGGTGAATAGGCCCGCAAAGCGAGCTTGGTAAAATTTAATAGGCCCGATTTTTTTGGGGCGGGCTTGGGCATGAATTCTTAAGCTCGATGAGGCCCAGCTCGGCCCGTGGCCCGAGAATTATATATATATATATATCTGTGTGTGTGTGTGTGTGTATTAATTTATTAAAGTGTGAGACTACAAAGTTATAAATAAATATATAAAGTGGGTAACTTTTATAAATATAAAAACATTTACTAAGTCTTTTTATGTAGAGTGGGGATCTTTATATATAGACTCTGTAATATATAAAGTTTAAAACATGTTTTTAATTAAAAAAAATAGGTCTTTGATTAAGAAAAAATAGATTTTTTTATTTAAAAAAAGCAGTAACTGGGCTTGGCCAATGGGCCTGGGTAAAGAGCTTTCAAATCTAGGCGGATTTGGGTTTACATAATAAGGCCCGATCCAGGCCCGAGCGAGCTTGGAATAAATCATAATTTTATAAGCCCGGCTCGACCCCTACCAGGCCTGACCAGTCCCTTCCCATGGCCACCCCTAATTCATACTATACTTTAAACTTAGATCAAAGTTTGTTTTCCCACCTTAAAGAGCTCTTAAATGGTGTAAAGGTTGAAGAAGATGGAGGATCCCTCACCTCCAAAGGTGGCCTCAAGGGGGTCTCTAAAATCCCTCTTAAACTTGTCTCCATGGATCCATTCTCCATCTTCATGTAAGCTCTCTTCAATCTCCAAGGAACCCTCTTCAAACTCTATTTTCAAATACCCAATAAACATCAAGAACATCTTCTTCGTCTTCATCTAATAAGATGTCATAGGGTTTATATGTGTATGTATAGGGTGCAGCACCTTTAGAAATAGTGGTTATAAGGGATGGAAGTGGTGGGAGCATATGGTAGAAGTATAGGGCATAAGGCTTTCCTTCATGGGAGTCCATACTAGAAAGAGAGAGGAGTTTAGAAATCTGATTGGGTTTTCTCTCCCAATTCACACGGGTCTCTCTTATAATTCAAAAAATGGAGTGTTACCACTTAAGGCAGACTTATAACTCGTATTAGTTAGCCCACAAATCGATAACAAAAATGATCAAAGGGTTGAGGTCGAGACAACACATAAAACAAAAGGGAAATCTGGCTGAAGACCTGTTCGATCGATCAATCAACCAGTTGTTATCGATTGATCGATGCCCTCAAATTTTGTCCCATTTTTCCTTATTTTACCCCAAGGTATTGTTTTTTATATTTTTAGTACCCTAATTAAATGTTCAAACTATATATATAGCCAACGGGGTATTTTACAAAAATCGTGCAAAGTTACAATTGAACGAGTCGTGAACCAAAAAAAGTTGCATTATATTATTCATGCTCGTTTCCGTATCCGTACCTTAAGTAATTCACGTCGTACTCTAACAATACATTAATTATAACTACTTGAACTTAGACGTACCTCCATACGGACTATGCAACGTGAAATTCCCTTTTTAATCACTACGTGCGACGTGTCACTTATGTATAATTTTGGCTCAATACTCGTGCACTGATTTTCTCCAAATATTTCTCTGAATAAAATACTCAGTATGTTATTGAATATTTATTTTCTGGGGCGGGGTATTACAATTCTCCTAATGTGGGTTGTACCTGCAAGGGAAAAAGAATGGTGAAACCTCTCTTAGCGTGTGTGGGGATTTGAGGAAAGGAATCCTCTTACCGCCACTCGCGTGATCTTCGCAGGCTGCCACATATATAAATTGGTCATCGTCGATGGGGAAGAAAATGTAAAAAATGGATTCGCCAACCTATTTCTCTCAAATCAGGCAAAAGAATATATCCATCCCCAAAATATTGACATAAAAAGACAAACTGATGCATATAAAACCAAATAAATCGAGGGCTCGGGGACTAAGTTATGAAATAGAAAGGTGTTAGGTACCCATTCTTCCCTTTCAGTCCCTCGTGGGGTATAATAACGTTCTCATTTTTCTTCAAAATTTGACTTGTGCATATAATGTGTGGGATATGGAAATAACTAAGAAAGAGAAATCATCCTACTCACATCATGGGAAGGACAGAGAGTAGTAATTCTAAGGAATACATAAAAAAAGTGAAGAATATAAAATATGATGTTAATATCCACCGAATCAGATTTCACTATGAGAAAGTGAATGTGCATGTCGGGTGGGAAGACAAATATGTAGGCGTGTGCATACACTCAATACCACTAAATATGAGATATAAACAAAAGTATCACACTGAGTAAAATAGGACTCGAATCCTGATAATGACTCAAGACGCCTATGTAGCCAAAATAGACATCAAAGTCCACGTAGTTTGTCATATCACAAGGGTGGGGTTTAACCCATAAATATAAATTTAGGAATACTCCTTAGTTGTTTTGGAAAGAGGTTCTCAAGTGTAGAAAAAATGAGGAATTCTTACTTAGGGGCTTATAGGTGAACCCTCTTTTTGACTTTTTGGTTTTATGAAAATATATTATGCGAGTACTAGTAATAAAAAGGATATTAGTTGATGTGTGATAATGGAGTAAGACTAAAAGATATCAAAATTGGAAGAAACGTAAATAAACAACACTAATTAAATGAATTAGAAAAAAGTGAGATTAAACCTCCTAGAAGATTTTGCTACTGAATTTTGAAGGAGAGTAAGTTGATTTTATGGTGGTGGGATAATGGTGAGGTAGGGGTGAGGTGAGTGGAAAATTTTTGTATGAAAATGAGGTAATAAAGGTGAAATAAATGTTGGAAACTTGGATTTTTTGAGTGATAGTGCACTGATTTCGAGGCAGGGAGTGCTCTAATTACTGAAAAGGGGGTCCTTACGAATGAGGAAATGCCATCCTTAAATAGTAAAATTTAGGGTTCAGGGGACTACTGATCGACATATGCCCTAGCCTGCCTATCTTTATACCTCTGGCTTGCTGGAGAAGTAAATTACACCCCCACCTACATACAAAGGGCCTGGGGGGACCTATAAACAGTGCAAAAATGACTTTTCAGAAAGGAAGAGCATAAAATTCAAACCCTAAGTCCAAATCATGCACAACCGAGACCATTGGAAAGGTAATTCAAAGCCCTAAATATTGGTCCACTCCCAGGTTTGAGAGTTGACTTTATTTATAGTCACAGGACCTAGGGTGCTTATAGGCAGTTCGAAAAGGACTTTTTCGAAAAAATGAGCATAAAATACAAATCGTAAGTCCAAATTACACATGGATGGGACAGTTGAAAAGTGGATTTAGAGACCTACAAAAATTTATAGGCCACTCCCGGGTTCGAGAGTTGACTAGAGTCAAACGGGGCTCAAAAGTGCTCGACGTTCTCTAGACGGGGGTGCTCAGAGTAAAAAGGTAAGTAAGCGCCAACCATGAGGCTAATTCATATACGATATGAAACATTGGAAAAGGTATTCAAAACCCTATGAAGCTAAAATGAGCTTTGCTCGGTTTGTATAGTTAACCAAAGTCAAACGGGGCTTGGGAGTGCCCTATTGCCTCTAAATGAGGGCTTAGAGTAAAAAGGTGAGTATGCACGAATTGTAAGGTCGATTTGCCTATGGTATGGAACGTTGGAAAGTGTATTTAGAGCCTTATAAGAGTGCAATGAGCAACACTCAGGTTGGAGAGTTAATCAAAGTCAAATAAGGTTCGAGAGCACCCGGTGGCCTCTAGATCAAGGTTTAGAGTAAAAAGGTGAGTACACACGAACCATAAGGCTGATTCAACCGTTGGAAAGGGTATTTATAGCCCTATGAGAGTGAAATGAACTTTTCTCGAGTTGGAGTGTTGACCAAAGTCAAACGGGTATCAGAATTGCCTAGTGGCCTATAGATAAGGATTTAGAAGGATTGGGGATTTGAAAGGGAGGAGAAGTGCTAGAGGCCTAATGAGGTATTTGGAGTGTAATAGGATGGGGTTTCTACAATTATAACAAATCTTTAAGATGCCATAACGACACAAACTACCCTTTATAGTGGTCTTAGACCGTCATAGGAGTTAAATAAACCACTATAGGAGTTTTCCACTCAAACATTCATGATCTTTACTAAGCCGCCACTATATCTCGACCAACCACCTAATAGTTTGAGGACACCACCATAGCGGTCTTGTCTCTTTCCTTTCTCCTCCTTGTTTTTTCAGCAACTTTAAATCAATAAGTGATGGTTTGACTTCTCTTCTTTTCACACACTACACTAGAGTAGGTGGACTAGCTCAATTATATCTTTTATCTTTTGTCATCATAACAATTTCAAGGGGAAAAATTAACATATTATCATGTTTGAGAAGCTTAATCCACTAATCATATATCCGATATAACATTTCCAATACTTACTAATTTATATAAAAAGAATGAACATAATGTGAAAGGCTAACGTAAACATTTTAATTTCGCGAGTAAAGGAGAAGTTAATAAATCATTTCAGCCTATTTCAATTTCAATATCTTTAACTTGTTCATAGAAGATTACTATTAGAATAAATCAAGAAGTATGAGAGTTTTTATCTAAAATTTTCAAATTTCATATATCAGATAACTTGTGATTTTAAAATCATATTCATCTGAGTATAATCAAATTAAACACAAGAAAGAGAATCATACATGTGATTATTCCAATTAAACTTTATGAATTATTACATATAGTTCTAACATAAGTTCAAATTATAATACAATTATAACATCGAAAATAAGGGTTAAGATGAATTAACGTACTAAATTAATAATTGATTCAGTTTACATGAAATTGACATATTAGCTGTTATATAAGT
Organism: Sambucus nigra; assembly: GCA_949130495.1. Taxonomy (NCBI): domain Eukaryota; kingdom Viridiplantae; phylum Streptophyta; class Magnoliopsida; order Dipsacales; family Adoxaceae; genus Sambucus; species Sambucus nigra. The sequence goes on along the minus strand of OX422224.1, from coordinate 217,624,118 downwards.
GATCCATGCTTTTACATAATATAAGAGTATTTCCAACATAGGCATAACCATAATTATAAACCTAATTATCTCTAATTGCCTTTATAAGTTAAATTGAGGTTTAGGTGAAAATTACTACTTATACACATTGATGGGGAATAGTAGATTGTATCCTGCCTTAAAGTGTTAATGATATCCTCCTTGGAACTATGTTTGAAATATCTTTTATTTTTTCTTATGCTTTCTTTCTTTAATCTTCTATGATCTTGGTTCTTAATTGTTAATGGAGGTTTAGTCTCTTAGTTGCATTAGGGTTTGTTGGTAGAGAGTGTTGGGAGGCTATGGTTGAGTTATGAGATAAAAATAGGTTAAAATGAGTGGAAAATGGGCATAAAAGACCTCTTAAAATAACACAACTGTTGATGTAAAAAATTAGATTATCTCTAATTGTTTAATCACAGATAAAAAATAAATAAGACAAGAGATTTTAAAGTGGTCCAGCCTTGAACGAATGGCCTACGTCCACTGTTTGTGTTATTATTGACTATTTGGGAATTCTCGAAGTATGGTTAACCTCAAGAAATTCCCTGTCCCCCCACAATGAGGATGATACAATGTATTTATAGCCCTGAGGGTGTACATGTGATAAGGTTGTATATAGCTGCCCAATAAGCGTATACATCTGTATGATAATAATCAACATTTAATGCGCATTTAATCCTCTTAATTGTCTGATAATAAATGCCCTGATCGAGATGCAACTCGAACCGCCTAAGCTGCTCGGACCGCCTAAGTATTTCGGTATCCATGAGTTGCTCGGTGCAATAAAGTTCCTCGGAGAACACTTGTTGCTCGGAGCATCTGAGTTGGTCGAGGAATTGAGTTCCTCGAAGTCAAGGTGTTGTTCAGAAGTGTTTGTTATTGCTACGTAGATTGCCATGTGTCTTCACTTAATTGAGCCATGTCAACAGACTAAATTTGGTATCAACAGAAGCCCCCAATGTTTCACAGTTCGAGATTGAGGAGTGTGGAACATTCTTCTCGGAATATGGCGGGATTAAATGGTCATCCTGAATTTTAGGAACGTTTTCTTTGCATTTATTTTTTTTCTTTTCAAATTCATAGAATCAGACTTTTCGAATTTTCTTGACTGCTTCGATCTCCACGCTCTTTTTGTCCTTTTAACCGCCGATAGCGTAAACGTCTCCCTTTATAATCATTATTTTTACCTTTTCCCAAGGTAAGGTATTTAAGCGTTGTAGAAAATCATATCGTCTTCTACTTTTTCAAATCAGTATCTTTGAGTTTACCATTTTCTCTCTCTCTTGTGCGTTCATCCCTTTCATCATTCGTTGTCAACAGATCCATCCTTTTTCAGTAAGATCTTATTCTTTCTCTTTCATTTCCTTTATTCACCATGGTTTACCTTGTTGAGTCGCTTGATAAGTTTCGCTCTGATTTCTCTATTCCTTCATGGGTTGTTCTGAAAGAACTTTCTGAACCTTCAGATTATTTCCGTTTGGCTGAGGGACATTGGTTCCCCAGCCTCTTTGTGGCTGGATGTGGCTTTTATTTTCCCCCAAACCCTTTGTATCTAAAATTCTGTCAATATTTTTACGTAGTTCCTGTAAAAATAGCCCCCAACACATGGAGAATAGTTAATGGAGTTCATAGATTAAATCAGATTCACGGAACTCGTATAGGAATTCAAAATATTATGTTTTGTTATAGATGGGCTATTGGTTACAACACTTTTTATTTAAAAACTAGGTTTTTAAATAGGGCTCTAGTAGTCAATCTCCGAGATGCCAATAGGGATTACTTTGAGCATGGTGTTGTTATGAAAAATTTGCAACACCCTCCACTAACTTAAAATGATGTGTACCAGGGTCCTAGATACCCTCCATATGGCAATGGGATAGGTTGTTTTTATTTTATTTTATTTTTGAAATTATGCTTTCTTTGTGTTTGATAAAATGTGTCACTGATATTTTAATTTTGATTTATTTGCAGTTGACAGCAAGAGAAAGTCTCCAAAAGAGACAAAAGTTAATTTAAAACATCTAAAACTTATCTGGGGTTTGCATCAGACTGTTGCCGACGAGCATATCAGATCAGCTTCATATTTGTTACAGTACAAGAGTTACACCTCGTCTTTTACTGCTCGTTCGGTGATAAATGACGTAGAACCAGTACCAGCTTCTTCAAGTTCTTCACCTGAGTCACATATTCCTCTGAGTGAAAGAATGAAGAGAAGAAGAGCTCTTGCCCTCTTCGAAAAATCTGCCTCTGTTGCTGGAGAGGCAAATAAAAGCAAACATGATGTCCCAGAAGAAGGGACAAGAAAAATCGATGCACCTCCTCTGGCTGCTCCTGTGAAGGTTACCGAGAAGCCCCCAGTGGCTCCGATCAAGGTCGCTACTCCAAGAGAGTTATAGTCATATCCCTGACTAAGACTACATCCTTGGTCGAGGCCGTTGATGCTCCTCTGAGGAGGCTGAAGAAAAGCTCCATGGTCAATTTGGTTGAATCCATCTCTCAGCCCCCGATTACTGGAAGTGGTGTTCCCACTTTTGTTGCCCCGAGCTCTTCCATGAGCTTGGTGAAGTCTTGGATCATTCTCGAGATCCAAGGTATTAAATAAAATCTTTCTCGGGATATGGTTACAACATTAGCTGCTCGTCATATTGCTTCTGTAAGTATTTTTGTCCTAGATCTTCATTTTTCCCTTGTTATATCTTTGCACTGACTTGCTGTTATTTTCTTTTCCCGGTTGGTAACCTGTTTTAACACAATTTTGAAGAAGGATGAAGTTATTAAAGATTTAAGCTCCTCGTCAGGTGTAGAGGAAGCTTTGGTGGGTATGAAGCAGTCTCTAAAGGATTCTCGTCAAAAGTATGATGATGATAAAGCTACTTGGGAGAAGAAGCTTAATTCCATCGAACAAGAGAAATATCTGGTTATTGAGGTCTCCAAGGGGTTGGAGAAGAAAATAAAAGATTTAGAGGAGAAGAATAAAGAGCTCGAAGGGAAGCTCCAAAATGTTAGGGAGCTTGAAGGTAAGCTCAAATCTGCTGAGGAAGAGTTGGGCAAGCTTCGTGAAGTAACTCGTTAGAAGGAGGAAGTGGAGAATAAATTTAAGGCTACCGAGGAACTTCTATCCGAGAAGCTTTCCTCGGAGAAGGTGAAAAGAAAGTTAGCTGTGAAAAATTCCTTCAATGCTGGCTGGGACAAAGGATGGAATAAGGGTCTGGTTGTCATGATGTCATAGGTGGAATATGGTAGCCTTAAGTACTTTAGGGATGGATGGGTCGCTGCTCTAAAAGAGATGAATATTGATGAAAATTCTGACCTATTTCAGCGATACATCCCTGGCCCCCCTCCAACTCCTGAAGAAGAAGAGGACGAAGCTGCCTCTGAGGAATCCTCCATGGTGATGGGGGATCAAATTTCTCATCCCCCAATTGTCCAATCCTCTTGCGAGCAACTCCAACCATCTATTATTTCAACCGAGCAGCCTCCAGCTCCCACTAAGCAACTATATGTGCCACCCGAGCAATCTACTTCCTCATCCCAGCCTTTCGAGAAAGTTTTGGGAGACAAGGAGAAGGTGTAGAGTTGTTCGGATTTTTCTCTCTGTTTATTTTTGTCAATTGTAATTCTGAACTATGTACCTCTCTTTTATGATATATTAAAATTTGAAGTTTTGCCTATTCATACTGTTGTTTCTCTTCCTCTTGCTCCTTATTGATTCTTGCTCTTTCTTCTTTTTACTAGTTTATGGCCAGGATGCAATTGCTATCTGCTCATGATAAAAAATTGTTGAGGCAATGCAATGATTACTTCAGAGCTGGTCGTACAGATATGACTGAAGCTCAAATCATTGATATCCTCGGTCAAGATACTTCAGAGCAAGCAGTCGAAGCCTACCAGTACTTAAAGTGTATGCTCGATCGGGCAGTGGCTAATAATGTAGCATATTATGACATGATTGAAGACCTCCAAGGCACTCTCGAGGAGCTTCAACAGCAATACAAGGAATCTTCAGCCCTCTTGCACCAAGGATATGAGAAGAAGTATCAGTAACTGAATGCTGATAAGGGATACGATAAATTGTTTGCTGCTTATGAAGTGAGGGAGAGAACTTTGAAAATCGAGGTCGAAGAGCACAGGCAGATAGCCAAGTTGTTGGAGCAGAAAAATAATAGCATGCGAGGAGAAGTATCCTAGTTGAGATCTTCTACCCCTACCTCAAACGCTTTGGTCCCTGTAAACGATGAGGGATTCTCCTTCTTGGAGGTCGAAAATGCCAATCTGAGAGATGAATTCAAAACCTTGAAGAGGATTGGGCCTTCTACCTCTACTCGGGGACGAGCAAGAGCTTCTCGAGGACGAGCAAGAGCTGCTCGGATTCCTGTTGAGGAACAAAGAACTCAATCAGCACTAGAGAATCAAGCCTTCTAATTGCTGACAAAAAACCAGGCGTTGGCTGAGATGTCCAAGAAAATCATGAATCTGGATGAGCAGCTCTCTGCTCAAAAGTCTGCTTTGGAGAGTAAAGAGCTCTTCGTAAAAAATATTCACGAGCAGCTCGAAAGGTTGACTTATCAATTCCATAAGCAACCTAGAGAATTTTCGATGGCTGGCTATAATGAAGCCCTCTATCACCTCAATGATCGGATTCAACAATCGAACAACGAGGGGTATAAGCAAGGATGGTTAAATGCCTTGGGAGTGCTACAATTAGAACAAGGTCATTATTTATGGGACTACTATAATCCTGGATTGCTCGACCTACGAGTGCCACCATTCAAACTTGACATGAGGTGGATTCCTGCTCGAGCAATCCCTCAGTGTTTGATTTCCAAATATCTCGGCGATTATAATCTCCATTCCAATGCTGAGATATCTCGCCCAGAGCACCTACTCGATCGGCCATCTGTGATGAACATCAGGATGCTCAAAGACCTTAATTTCATAAATTCCCCTTATGCCTTAGATGATCCTCCTGCTGGCGAGGAACCTGTTTCAAAAGCAGATGGGAAGAAACCAATAGAGTAGGAATCTTGATGTAATAATTAATATGTATTTCATTCTCAGAGTATTGAATTTAATGAAAAACTTCTATTTTTCTTTGCAATCTTGATTGTCATTGTCTTGTAGATATTTTGTAAAACACTTTACATATGTGTATGTATATCTGTTAAAAAGATAACAACATTGTGTTATTTGCCGATCAACTAAAGTTGGTTAAAACTTATTGTCGACTATCCTGAATGTGTGGTAATCATTTGACGACTAACCAAAATCGATGATATTTTGTTTCTCGACCAGCTTGGTGGTAATTTAAAATGTTACGAGTATAAAAAATTTTGCTTGATCACTTTTTAATTCTAAGCCATTAGCTGACTTTTATCACATACTCATACTTTGTTTAATAAAAATGTTCCCGACCAACTGTAGTTGACAGCTTCTTATTCCTGACCAACTTGAGTGGGAGGATTTTCTTCCCAATTAACTTTAATTGGTATTTCTGGGAAATATTTTTTATCCCTAACCAACAGGAGTTGGCACTTTTGGGAAATATTTTTATCCCCGACCAACCGGAGTTGGTGGATTTTCTTCCCAACCAACCGGAGTTGACACTTTTGGGAAATATTTTTTATTCTCGACCAACCGGAGTTGGTGAATTTTCTTCCCAACCAACCGGAGTTGGCACTTTTGGGAAATATTTTTTATCCCGACCAACCGGAGTTGGTGGATTTTCTTCCCAACCAACCGGAGTTGGCACTTTTGGGAAATATTTTTTATTCTCGACCAACCGGAGTTGGTGGATTTTCTTCCCAACCAACCGGAGTTGGCACTTTTGGGAAATATTTTTTATTCCTGAGCAGCCGGAGTTGGTGGATTTTGTTGAGCAGTGTGTAACACTAGTATTCCGCGAAAAAATTTCAATAAAAGGAGAGAATTGGGTAGAATATTCCCATTTTATTCATACTGATGAAACAGCATTACATGAGAGTTTACATTACTGATAATATTTGCGCAGGTGTTCTGCATTCCATGTATTATTAAACTCCTCCCCCTCTAAAGTTTTTATTCTGTAGGTTCCTGGTCGAACAACTTCTGTAACTCGGTAAGGTCCATGCCAGTTCGCTTCCAGTTTATTGTGCTTTTGAATCACTTTCTTTAGCACATAGTCTCCTTCTTTCAGGTCGTACTTCTTCACTCTCTTGTTGTAGAACAAAGCTGTTCGTTGCTGGTAAGCAGCATTCCTGATAGCTACTTCTTCTCTAACTTCTTCGAGCATGTCCAAATCTAACCTTCTCATTAAGTCACTGACAGGGGAATTTAAGTTCAGTACTCTGTGTGTTGGAAGACCCAACTCGGCAGGTATAACAACTTCACTTCCAAATTCCAGCATATATGGAGATTCTCCAGTTGCTGCTCGAGGGGTAGTACGATAAGCCTATAGTACTGAATGTAGCTCGTTGATCCAGTTTGCTTTCGCGTCATTCAGTCTTTTCTTCAAGCCATTTAGCAGTGTTCTATTCGTCCCCTCAGTTTGTCCATTGCTTTGGGGGTGGCCTAGTGCCGAGTGGATTTTCAAGATATTTGATTGATGACAATAGGCAGCGAACTCCTCGTTATCAAATTATGTTCCATGGTCGGTGATGAATGCTTGGGGAAGACCATATCTACAAATGATGTTTTTCCAAATAAATTGGTACACCTTTTCGTATGCCATATCGACACGAGGATCTAGTAAAATAATCCACTGCGACGACGAGATATTTAAATCTTTCTCTAGTCGTTGGAAGTGGCCCGACCAAGTCAAGTCCCCACATGGCAACTGGCCAAGGGGAAGTAATGGGTGTCAACAATTCTTGGGGAGTTCTTCGAATGGAGGAAAAGCGCTGACACTTGTCACATTTCTTGGCATACGCAATACAATCAACCCTCATCATTGGCCAGTAGTATCCTTGCGTCATTATTCTTTGCAAAAGCGTCCGACCTGCTACATGGGCTCCACAAGATCCTTCATGGACCTCTTCAATCAAGTTCTTTACCTCGACGGGATATACACACCTCTGCAAGCCAGCTATGATTCCTCGTCTGTATAGAATACCATTAGTTAGTACATAAGGAGCAGCTTTAAACTTCAATTTCTTGGCTGGGAGTTTGTCGATCGATAATTCTCCCTCCTCATTATATGCCCTGATGGGATCCATCCAAGATGGCCCTAAATCAAGGGTAATAAAGTTTATCGTGAGATCTTCTTCCATGCTCCGAACAGCTAGAACTTCAATTGGGATTGTTCTTCGTAGCTCGGTATGAGTAGCCGATGCTAATCGAGCTAAAGCGTCTGCTCTTGCATTCTCCATTCTTGGTATTCTGACCAGTTGAACAGTAACAAATTCCGATACCAATTTCATCGCCTTTGCATGGTATTTAATCATCAACTCTCCTTTTGCTGCATATACACCGAGCATTTGGTTTATAATTAATCGGGAGTCACTGTATACGATTACCTGCTCTACATTCATGGTTTTTGCCAGACTAAGATCTACAATCATCGCTTCATATTCGGCCTCATTATTAGAAGCTTGAAATTGAAAGCGTAGAGCATATTCTATATCGACCTTGTCTAGACTTTTCAATACAATCCCAGCTTCACTACCTGAGGTGCATGATGAGCCATCCACATACAGGTTCCATATAGGTATTTCATCCTCAAGCTTCTTATTGGACAAAATTCCTCGATGGAATATTTGTTGCTCCTTTATCTCCATTTCTACCACACTTCACTGCTCGTCGACCTTCTCCTCTTGCTCTTCGACCAACTTAAGTTGATCGGGGTTTAAATTTGATGATCTTGTAACATCCATAGGTTGGTCGTTGTTCGGCTTTTGTTCCTCGGGGGTATCAGGATAAGTGAACTCTGCTATAAAATCTGCTACTGCTTGCCCTTTCAGTGATGATCTAGGCTTATAAATTATATAATATTCACCGAGTTCTATTTCCCAATACATCAATCTCCCTGATTTTTCTGGTTTATGAAGAGCTTGCCTCAACGGCATATCGGTATATACGACTATGGTATGAGCCTGGAAATATGGCTTCATTCTTCTACTCGCTTCGATCAGTGCCAGTGCCAACTTTTCCAGCTTTGGATATCTGATCTCTGCTCCTCGAAAGGCCTTACTAGTGTAATAAATTAGTTTTTGTACTCCAACCTCTACTCTTATTAATGCCGAGCTAACTGCATTTTCTGAAATTGCCAAATATAAATACAATCTTTCTCCCATCACTGGCCTAGACAACAGTGGAGGTGCTCCCAAATATTTCTTCAATTCTTGAAAAGCTTTCTCGCATTCTTCATTCCATTCAAAAGTCTTTCGGAGCGTTTTGAAGAATGGGAGCCATCTATCAGTTGCTCGCGATACAAACCTGTTAAGTGATGCTACTCGCCCTGTAAGACTGTGTACTTCCTTCTTCGTCGTTGGAGATCGCAGCCCTAATAGAGCTTTGATCTTTTTAGGGTTTGCTTCAATGCCTTGTTGATTGATAATATACCCGAGAAACATGCCTTCTCGTACTCCAAATATGCACTTGGTCGAGTTCAGCTTCATTTGATATTTATCTAATTGATTAAAGGTCTGACCTAAGTCAACTAGATGGTCAGCAGCTCTTTTGCTCTTTGTCAGCATATCATCAATGTAAACTTCTATTGCAACTGATTTATTCTTCAAATACCTTGTTCATCAGCTGCTGGTATGTCGCACCTGCATTTTTTAAACCAAAAGGCATAATATTATAACAATAAGTTCCCCTAGGGGTAATGAAATAGGTACTCTCCCTGTCTTCAGGTTTCATTTTAATCTGGTTGTAACTAGAATAAGCATCCATGAAGCTCAGCAGCTCGTGTCCCGAGGTATCATCCACTAGTTGATCAATTTGGGGCAAGGGAAAATGATCCTTTGGACATGCCTTGTTGAGGTCTATAAAGTCTACACACATCCTCCATTTGTTGTTCTTCTTTTTCACCATCACTACATTTGCTAGACAGTCTGGATATCTAACATCTTCAATAAAGCCAGCTTTTTGGAGCTTCTCGACCTCCTCCTGTATAGCTTGGTTCTTCTCGGGGCTGAACACTCTTCTTCTTTGCTTCACTGGCTTGATCTCCTTATTCACATTGAGCTCGTGACATAAGAAATTTGGGTCTATTTCGGGCATCTCCTTATGACTCCAAGCAAAAGTTTGTTTTTTGCTTTTTAGGAAAACTATTAATTCCTGTTTTAGTGAGGCATCTAACGACAAACCTATCTGAGTTGTTCGTTCAGGGCGCTCGTCGTCCAGAATCATGTTTTCAGTAGCTTCCACCACCTGACCTTTCACGAGTTGCAACTCGTCTCTAGGATCCAATGTTTTAATTTCTGCACCCTCATCCACCTGATAGGTAGTATTCTTTTTCCTAGATTCTTCTAGTTCCTCCTGCTCGGCAGATGAATAGTAGCATTTTCGAGCTACTTTTTTATCACCCTTCATAACTCCTACTCCAAAATTGGTTGGAAATTTTAGGCATTGATGTACCGTAGATGGTACTGCTTCGAACTTCTTCAATCCTACCCTTCTCATGATGATATTGTAGGATGATTGAACATTCTTATCCATCACGAAGAAGCGTACTCTTTCTGTTCGACAAGCAGTCCATGTACCAATGAACATATCCAACTTGATTGTTCCAAGTGGAAAAACTTTCTCGCCAGCAAAATCGAGGAGGGGCAAATGATAAGGCTCCAACTGAGACAACTTTAGATTTAAGCTATCGAAGCACGGGTAGAACATAATATCAGCCGAGCTACCATTGTCAACCAGTACTCTCGAGATCATCACTTCCTTCATTCTCATTTTGATCACCAATGGGTCATCATGAGGATACAGCACACCTGCGAGGTCATTCTTGGAGAAACCTATAACCAATTTTTCCTTTTTTACCTTCCTCGGGCGATCATCTTCAGCTAAGTTTATTCATTGAATATATGAATAGGGTTGAGCCTCATTGAGGTAAGCTTTTCTTTCTGCAGTAAGGTCTCCACCTCTTGCATCTCCACCTGTAATAACATTACAATCAAAGGATCCAAAACGTGTTGAAAATACCTCACGTTCTGGCTGCCTTGGTCTTTTGGGAAGATCAAGGTCGTCTTCTGGATCATCTTCATGGTCTCTTTTCTTGTTCTCCTCTGCTCGACGAGGAGATCTAGATCTTTCTCTTGCTCGGTCATTGTTTCTTCTTTCATTTCTGCGATCAACATACTTTGCCAGTTTTCCTCGTTTAATGAGTGCCTCGATCTCATTCTGAAGAGCTATACAATTTTTGGTCATGTGGCCATGATTCTTGTGGAACTCGCAATATTTGTCCTTATTCCTCTTATCAGGGCCTGACTTTATTTTTTCCGACCAATTTAACTCCTCGATGTTCTTGATTTCTTCTAGAACATGGTTGATGTCTACCTTCAAAGGAGTATAATTCTCAAATTTCTTCAATACCTCCCATGATGGCTTTGTTTTTGAGTGCTTGTCACCACGATTGTTCTTATGCTCTTTATTTTTGGCTTTATCACCCTCCACCTTGGTTTCTTTGGTATCCATATTCTTATTTGCAGCCATAGCTTCCTCGACATTCATGATCTTGGCCGCTTTTGCCATCAATTCTGACATGGTTCTGGGTGAATCTTTAGCAAAATTGTAATATAACTTATTGGGCAACAACCCACTCATCAGGGCAGTAATCGCTGTCTTTTCCTCGTAATCAATAACTTCGAGCTTCTCGTTATTGAAACGAGTTATATAATCCCTAGTGCTCTCCCCTGCCTTTTGTCTAACACTTAACAAGTGTGCTACTCGTTTGACAGGTTTTGCTCCAAAACAGAAATTTCTAATGAAGAGCTCGGCCAGTTGAAAGAAAGTTGAAATCTTACCCCGAGGAAGATTATTGTACCATATTTGAGCAGATCCTGTAAGAGTTCTCGAGAATGCCCTGCATCTCATCTCATCTGGCACATCATAGATGTCGGCAGCAGCTTGGTATTGCTCGATATGAAGGACAGGATCGATTTTTTCATCATATTTAGGAGTCACAATAGGTGCTTTGAACTTTGATGGTGTGGAAAAATCCACAATTGTTTGGACAAAAGGTGTCCCTTGGACAAAAGTTCTTTGTAGAGGATTCTTGGCCTTGGACATTTCCCCTAATCTATCCTCCGCCTCTGAATAGAGCCTTTCCACGCATCATTTCCTTCCTCAGGCCTATTGGTTCGAGCAACTGATCGGGTGGATGTGGCTTCTTGTGATCTATCTTGTCGAGCAGCTGGTTGTGATTGGGCAGAACCCTCTCTTAAATCAAATGGTCATCGAAAGTTTCTCGACACAGCCTTAGGAGGACTTTTATTCTTCCTAGGGCCCAATCGATCAAAAGGAGAGACCTTACTCAATCTTTCCAGTGCACTGGTCCTTTCCGGAGAGAGGGTGATGTGTTGTTCAGTATCTGTGGCTCGTACTGACAAAGTTCGACCCGATTGATAAGAAAAATCTTCAGATTTATCAGTGCGATATGAATTGCTTTGCCTAATGCATGAAGAAAGTAAATGAGTATTTCTTTGACCACTTCGTTGTCCTGAATAGGTTGATGCTCCACCTTGAATAGTTTGCATGAGTTGTCGCATTGTTTCCTGCATGGCTGTCTGGCCTTAAGCCAAACTGGCCATAATTCCTTCCAGATCTTGGATATTTGGAGGAGCGGATGGATTTGGGGGGTTTCCAGCGTTTCGATTACTGGACTCAGGATTGTCAGCCATTGGTGATGAATTGTTTTTGGTGAAAAATGAAAATTACAGTCGTTTCCCACAGACGGCGCCAATCTGTTGATGTAACAAATTAGATTATCTCTAATTATTTAATCACAGATAAAAAATGAATAAAACAAGAGATTTTAAAGTGGTTCAGCCTTGAACGAATGACCTACGTCCACTGTTTGTGTTATTATTGACTGTTTGGGAATTCTCGAAGTATGGTTTACCTCAAGAAATTCCCTGTGCCCCCACAATGAGGATGATACAATATATTTATAGCCCTGAGGCTGTACATGTGATAGGGTTGTACATAGCTTCCCAATAAGCGTATACATCTGTATGATAAAAATCAACATTTAATGCGCATTTAATCCTCTTAATTTTCTGATAATAAATGCCCTGATCGAGATGCAGCTCGGACCGCCTAAGCTGCTCGGATCGCCTAAGTATCTCGGTATCCATGAGTTTCTCGGTGCAGTAAAGTTCCTCGAAGAACACTTGTTGCTAGGAGCATCTGAGTTGGTCGGGGAAATTGAGTTCCTCGAAGTCAAGGTGTTGTCCAGAAGTGTTTGTTATTGCCACGTAGATTTCCATGTGTCTCCACTTAATTGAGCCATGTCAGCAGACTAAATTTGGTATCAACAACAACCATAGCCACCCATGAGGGGCCGACGACTTAGCCGCGATTGCGGATATTGGCCTTTGCATTTTATTTTTCTTTTATTCATAAATTCTTGTTTTATTATTTTTCTTATGAAAACTAATATTACAAGCATATCTTTGCTATCCCTAAGCTTGGTCACCAAGTAAATCTAAAAGACCTTAGTATTCTTAGGTCTAGCTCCATATTTTAACCCAATCAATTAACTGATTATCCCAAGTCCAATATGTGATAGCCCATTAACATATAGCGCATTAGGCGCCAAAATAATATAATATAAATTTTCATAAACACAACATGAATATACTTAAATTACCCTTAAATTTTATTTAATCCATTTTCCAATATATTTATCAATTAATTCCTTATTTTAATTATTTACCAAAAATATGGTGTATTATAGTTGAGCTTGGTTTGGGCCAAGATATACTATCTTTAAGATTCTTATAAGTGACACATTTACAATTAGTTTGAGGCCTAGGATAAAGGCATGGAGTGAGACACACATCCCATCACTGGGGATACCAAAATAATGTCCTCTAATACACATAAGGTCCAGTCAAGATAGTTCCACTACTAAATTCGCAAACTTTGTTTCGACAGTCCATTATCCAACCACTCTGAAGTAATCTCAAAGATATATTTTAGAGCATCTGGTTATTTGTTTACAACCACCGTGTCGTGTATAGACTTTCCAACCTTAGTATTTCTAATGACAACACTATTTTTTCGGTCAGCGATATTATCTGAAGGAACCCTTGCCTCATTTTCAGTATTAAAACCAATAGTGTCTCTATTATTGGTTGACTATGTGTCCTTGACCATCCTATGATTTTCCTAAACTATCTTCATAAATAAAAGAAAAGGAGTTGTTGAATTATTGTATCGACATAAGTCGAGGAGTTAGTATCAAGGTTTGTCTCAGTGTGATATTCAAGTATAGTACGTGGCATGATTGATTAAAGTGGATTAAAGTTTAAAATAGTTTTTCTTCTAAATATAAAGTATTATCTAGTTATGTTTTTCGTCTAGTCCTCATGAAGTGGTTTACTTACGAGGCCACAATAAGTATCTGTAATAGCAAAGGAATATTTATAGTTAGAGGACCGTAACCATCAATAAGTAAGATTTCTTATTCCTCAAAGCAAGTTTAATCATGCCACAACCTAACTTAAACTCTTGACATAAAGAGAAAAATGATCCATTTATTTAGTAAAAGGACAAGACCATCAACATTTATATGATAATCTGCGACCTTGGTGACAAACAAATTATAGCTATTTTGTGTAAACTCGGCAGGTTCAAAAATCCAAATCCATGGTTTGTGTTTAGGACCTATAAGAGCACACAATAGGTGTTCTTTGTCAAAACCCAATTTAATACCCTAAAATCCCCTAGTTTTAAACTCAAAACCTCAAAATAACCTTAGTATAACTATCATTTACCCTAAAAATGAATTAATTTTGCATCAAACAACAGTCAAATACAAGATTTATGTAATATTAACAAGTGGGTGGCGATTTTAGCCACAACTGGATTACAGTTTTAGCAAACAATATATTACAAATATAAATTTTATAAATTCAAAATTAATGTTTAAGAATAATATGCGAGCATAATATGGATTCAATGAAAAACAATGTCAAATATGATCATAGAAGATAACTAGATGCAATATATATTGGGGAAGCAAAATATAAACACTTAAAAAAAGTCATATCTTTCTTAACACATAGTGATGTGATTTAGATATAATCAACGAAACATTGCAATGAGAAATGAAAATTTAATCAACACGAAGAAGAAATTTGTTGAATATTAACTTGGAAATGAAGGACGTAAGATGAAAAGAAGTTGTCAAAAATTACATTACACTAATCGAAAACCACCTCAATTATCTACTCTTAGTAAATGGAAAAGATAAACGAATCATCAAAAGTCATCCCCTTATATTATAGGCCTTAGAAGTTGAGCTGTCTCTTAGAAAAGAAGAAAAAACATTGAAATACCCCGGTAATAATAAGCTAACCACAACATATATGGTATAAGAGGTCGTAAAGGTTATTAAAAAACTCAGCCCCACCACTTAATTATCATCCTATCAGCATTAAGGCTTGTTTTTTTATTGTACCTAATTTTCGAGAACCAATACTTATTTTACATGAGGTATAAGGCTAGGAATTTTTGGATATGAACAAGACGAGCTTTGTCTAAAGAATGCCTAGACATAATATCCACAGGAGAAATAGTTCTTGATAGTAAAACTTGTGAGGCCACAACTAAGGTCACAGAATGTACTCCTTGATCCAATATTGTGTAAGTTTTCCACCTTTATAAAAGGATATGGGATATTCCACTAGGTCAAGTGAGTCTCATATTATCAATTATCTGTTGTTAATAAATAGGTGTTCAATTTTCCTGACTTGGCAATTGACTTATTAGCAGCTAATCTTTATCCAACTACACACCCTCTCTTTACATCATAACTCTTCTCCAATCATCATCTCTAGTAATCCCAAACTAAAGGAGATGCGACCTCTATTAACTCTACTCTATAAGGCCACAACCTCAATTTCTTAGGCTATGTTTGGTTGTCCCAAAATTATAAATTATCCCACTTAAAAATTCACCTATTACAAATGAGGCCATTATTTGTGTTTGATTTTATTAATGAAAAGATTCAATAATAGAACCATTTTAGCTCTTTTAAAATTACAAATGGATTCATTTCAAAAAACATGAAATGGTGTCATTGGAAATTGGATCGTTTTAGGAATGTAGCTCATCCCGGTGGAATCTACAATCCTTCCCCTCATTTATACCCGTAAGCTTTCTTTCCCTTATGTCTTCTCTATATCGTTTCTCTCTCTGAATCTTCCATTTATTATTTTGATTCAATCGTCACAACAACATCAAACTAATTTCATTAAATTCTAGTAAGATCGCATCTTAGAATTTGATTGTTAATATGATTAACAATTAGATATTACTAGAATTTGATCTTATTAGATGCGATTTGATTAATAATCAAACTAGATCTTATTAGATGTATATTCTATTCAAATTTGATCTGATTAACAATCAAATCTGATTAATAATCAAATTCTATCTTACTAGATTTTAAGGTTTTTGTATGTCTAACGTTAATAAAATTGTATATGCTATAGATTTTAGTTTTTTTCTTATGTCTAAAGTTTATAAAATTGTATATGCCCTAGATTTTAGTTTTTTTTTTATGTTTATTATTGTTCAAATTAATCAAGTTTAATTTATTTTGTTTCTTTTCTATTGATAAATTTGCAGAGAATACTATTGAGGTTTTAATAATTGTCGATTGTTAAGAAATTTCATATCAGAATTTTTTAGAGGTAAAATTCTCTAATGTTTTGTAACCAATTTTGTGATTATTAATGATATTGTCATTTAACTGTGAACATTTGTGGTTGAGTCATGATTTTCATCATTGTTTAGATCTTAATGTTATATTTATCTTGTAAATGATGATCCATAACCAAAGTTTAAAACATGTGTATCCTGAAAATTTGTTTAAATTTTCCTTAATGGGATGATAATTTGTGCATGTTTGATTGTAGTTATTTTAATTGTATGTTTTGTTCATCCTTTGATTAATAATTGTATGTGATCATCTAACTGTATTTAGCATTATTTGTTTCACACGTATATGAATATATTGAAGATTATATGAAATGAAAATCTCATTTTTTTTACGCAACACATCAATTCTAAACTTAATTTTTGCATCTGATTGAAAGGTAAATGGCAAATTCACAAGATACAATAGAAAATAGAATGAAGGCAGAATGGGTGCTATCACATGATGCTTTCTTGGTTGAACTGTTTATTGAACATCATAATGGAGGAAAAAATCAAAGTGGATTTAAAATTGAGGAGTTTCGAAGTATTGCGCGAGAAGTTAATAGGAAATTCAATTTGAATTTAGATGTAGCTCAAATCAGAAACTGATACAATGTTCTGAGGTAAGATTTTGTCATTGTTAAGAAGTTAGGAAATTAATTTGGATTTGGTTGGGATGATGATCAAAAAGTGGTTGTGGTGAATTAGAAAGTTTGGGATGACTATCTTGCGGTAGGTAAACGTAATTGGGTCACTAATTACTATATATAAAAAGGGAATAATGCTTAAAACTTTTAAATGTAGGCCTATAATGATGCGAGAGCTTTTTAAAGAAAAGGGTTCCCGTTATATGATCAATTATCACATATATTTTAAAGTAACTCATTTTACATATGAGTAATCAATTTTTAATTTAGTTATGTACTTTTACTTGTAAAAATATATGTTTATAAAATCTACTACTATATTTTGACTATAGGTCAACGAGCTACCAAGAAGTATTAAGTTTCTAGTGTTCAAGTTGTATCCGAAGAGGGAAATGATAATTTGAATGCTACCCGAGTTTCAAAGTCAACTAGTATAGTTAAAAAAGAAATTGATACCACACATGAGGGGTTAGGTTCAAGTTCAAATTCGATCATCTTATTTCATGATGGAAATCCCCAAAACCTAAATTCGATGGTCCAACAAGTTCATATCCGAAGAAAAAAATGCGCCTCAAGATGGGAGATAGGATAACAAACGCTTTAGATGGCTGTTTGTAACAACCCTCACTTTTGAGAGCCTATTTTATATTTATTTACTATATGTAGTAATTAATTATAATTTAATATGAAAAAGGTTAATATTTACTGAAATGTTGTATGATTACCTGATGAGTAGGTAAAAATATCCATGTGGTGATTTATGGTGTCATAAGAATTAAAATGACATTTTGGTTTAATGAGAAACCGGAACTAAAAATGAGTTATAAAATTTCCAAATGATAACTTGGAGGGTGTTGTTAGTCCCGGTAGGTGAAAGACAGTCAAAATAAGTGCCATATCGCATTTCGGTATTTCGGGCACTTTTGACTGGTTATAGCTTAAAGGTGTAGTTGCGATTTATTTTATCGCGTATTGATCATTTAAGTGAGCTTTTAGACTTAATCCACGTTTTATTTCCCCTACCCAAATTCTATTCTTCCATTTACACATTTCTAGCCTTAGAGAGAGTAGAGAGAGGAAGAGAACTTTGGAGAGATTTGGAGATTGGAGCTTGGATTATTGACTATACTCAAATCTGAATTCGCAAGATCAAGGCAAGTTATCTACTTGCTACTATATGATTTAAGTGTATTAATTAGCACTGATAGTTGTGGATTGTTATGATTTAGTTTAGTTAGGGTTTTTGTAGATTTATGGGTATAAGATCCTTGGAAATGGATTTGGATGATAAATATTATAAATGATGGTAATTATATGTATTTGTGGTGTAATAGTTCCATTAGATGATCTAGGTTTGGTTGGTTTGAGTTTGGAAGAAATTTGGAGTCTAAAACTCCATAGCCAAAATTGGCAAAATTCGTAGGAGCGAATCGATTCGGTCAGGCCGAATCGATTCACATGGGAACAGTTTCCAGGTTTAGGTGATCCGAATCGATTCAGAAATCCGGCATTTTCCTTTTGTTTTTCTTTTCAAATTTTAAACTTTTTTTAAGGACCTAGGAACCTTCTTGAATGGAGTAAACATAGAGTCCTAGAATTGTAGTTGAGTTTGGTCGCCACCCTAGATTAGAATTGGCTCATCTGGGGTTTATTCCGGGGAGGTTTAAAGTAATGTTAAGGCATTACTTCTTTTATTCAAACTTTTAGAAGTTAAATGTTCATGCTTGGAGACTTAAGGGCTTATCAAAATTATATGAACTTTGGGGACTTGTAGGATCATAATGATCATTTGGAGATTTAGTCGGGACTTGAAATTTGAGGAATATCAATGATAGTATTCAACGGGAATAGGTTCGCATAATATGAACCCAAATTGTTTAAAGATAGGTTCAACTAAAATGAACCCAAACTGTGTTAAAGATGATTGGTTCAACTAAAATGAACCTAGTTGTTTAATAATGATAGGTTCGAATAAAAAGAACCAAACACATGGATAATGGAAATGGAATTTTGGTATGGTAATTGAAAATGAAAATGAGATTTAAATGGTAAATGTTAATTTACTTAAATACACCTCTCTAAATGACATCATAAGGGAAGTTCGCACGCTTGGTGATGCCCCCTGGCTAATGAATGCAGGGTGGATATAGTCCTAGGCCATATGTGGGTTTTTTATATGTTTTCTGCGCTGGTGAGGGGATTCCGGGTGTGGTCCTAACTCTCCCGCAGGCATATGGCCGCTTCCCGACGTTGCGTTATGATCCCAGGCTGCCTTGTTTGATAGGCCCCTGGAAGATGATGGTCATTTAGGGGCACACCCAGTGGGGAAACTCTTCTGTATAAGAATATAACTTTTCTACATCAAGTGGGACTTGATGGATATATGCCATAAAGAGCATGGATACGTGCCATAAAGAGCATGTGATTGAGATTTTTGTGCCATAAAGAACACTTGATACTAATGGTATTCATATTAAGGAATGGAAAGATAATTAACTATGGAAGTTAATAAATGAAGGAAAATTATATCTTCTTGATTAAACCAAATAAATGGTTTTATTCCTATTAAGGAATGTAAAGGGATATGGTAATTGGATTAATGAGCAAAGGTTTTAAATTAAAGTTATTTACTTTTAAATTCTCTTTTGTAATTGTGTTACATTTCGTAATTAGATAAAATATCTTAATTTGTAATTGTAGTTTAACATGCTAGTTATCATACCATATTATCCTCCTTGTCATTCATGCATAACTGTTCATACCTATCATGCTTTTTATTCTTCTGGTGATCATATGAACCCGACCTTGACCGATTTATTTTCCTTGTTGTGTATATGATTGTATCCGCTCAGGTGCTCCACCACAAGGACGCCCGTTTCGATGTTTCCATTCCAGTTATTTTGACGGGCTGTAAGATTCTGTGGATATTACAGGACGTTGTTTTAGACGCCTCCATTTTGGTATTCTAGATATAATTGGGTCTTTTCGTCGGGCGTGTGGCCCAAACTTTTGTACTTGTTTAATGAATGTATTAAGTAAGATATTAAACTGTTGTACTGTGTTCTATGTAGCTGTGGACCGATAGCCTATTCGGTCCTTTTGTGTACATTCGTGTTAGATGTATTAAATATATTCTTCTGGAATTCCACTTGCTTGTCAGATTGGGTTGTTTAATTTAAATTTTTTAACTGGTTTTAAATTTCTAAACTTTTAGGCAACCCATTTTCTGATTTATTGGGTGGCTTTTCCCGTATACTCAGTTTATTTTTGTTGATGCTGAGGATGATATCCATCCATGATTCCTGTTACATTTGAGTATCGTGTTGGCCACCCCTTATCTCGGATCGCGGGTTGTCACACTGTTGCGTATAAGATTTTAGAAGTTCAAAAAGTTAAAGAAAATGGGATTGGTTTGTACTAAAAATGCATCGATGATTTGCAAAAAATGGAAGAGTTGGATGAGTTAGAAATACTTAAGTCCCTAAGTGCTCATCAGGATGATAAAAATGCTATTGCATCATAACACTTGATGTAAGGACATGATTTTATAAATGTCCGTCTAGAATCTAGAAATTTCTGAGTTGTCCTAGATCACAATTAATATGTCGTATACCGATACATTTGACACATCTTCACACGTTCAACCTTGATGTCCTTTACACATCATTAACATACACCCATCTTTGTCAACACGCACCCATCATCATTCAACGTGCGTAGTTTATCTTCATCCGGTCTCCACTAACTCCACTATGTTACATGTATAATGTTCAATTGGAGTTATCAATGTTCACGTATTTATTTGGGATATTTTTATAAAATGTTTTTATCAAAATGAGGCATTTTTTCTAAGTAAAAATAATTTTTAAAGAGTTGTAAGCGAGATTTTTAAATAATATTTTTTTCTCCTGTCATTCAAACAACATACCAATGTTGTTCAAACGATTGCTTCTGACGACATGCAATGCCGATTGATAGGTCGCGCGATGGGTCATTTCTTTGTTGCATCAAACGACCACGTACTGTTTTATATTTTTATGGTCATTTCTTTGGTAGTTAGTAACGACATCTAATGTTGTTCAAACGATATATAAATATCGTTCAAATGACATGCACCGCGTCAATTTTTTATTCAGCCTATAAATACCTGCTGCAAAATTAGGTTTTACAAGTCTTTTACAACTTAGCCTTTGGAGACCTGTTGCACTTTAAGAATTCATTTAAAACACCTTTTTACTCTATCAAACAACCCAAATCATTTATGTGAATCATTCTTAAACCCTTTTATCTATATTACTCATTTTGGAGTAAAAATTATGGAGAAGAAGTTTGTCTCCATTGCTGACCATTGGAGCTCTTGCGTGATCTCTTGCTAAAGACTTCGAACCGACACTTGAGGGTATTTGTCGTCACAAACATGTATTTCTACTATATACTTATAAGTTGGAGATTTATAGTTAATAGAGAAATAAAAAGGTTTTGCCCATGCTGGGTATTTTTCCTCAAATTTGTCTTGTGATTGTTTTGGTTTGCATGTTAGATAATTCATATTGCTTTCAATCACAATTAGATGCATGTTTTAGGGTTTTAATTAAAACTGTTGATAAAACTGAGTTTAGTTAAATAAGTTTGGACATTGAAAGAAAGCGCACCTTCAATTTGGTATCAGAGCCAATTACACAATTCTACTATGTAATTTTTTCTGGATATCAATTTTTTACAAACAAAAAAAATTATTTTTTGAAAAAAAGTTCAATGGAAAACTTATATAATCGAATGCCAGTTTTTGACGGGACTAACTATGCCTATTGGAAAGCTTGTATGAAGACGGCGATAAAAGCCATTGATGAAAGAGTCTGAAAGAGTCCACAAAGACACGTGTCTTTGTTGACTGAAGAAGAGTTTAAGTGGAGTAATTTTAATTCACATGGTTTGAGTGTTACATCTAGAGCTGTCACTCTCAACGAGTTCCACCGAATTATGACATAAACTACGTCTAAAGAGGCATGGGATATTTTGTAGCTTACTCATGAAGGAACTAATGCGGTTAAAGCGATAAAATTGCAAAATTTAACTACTTAATTTGAAACCATAACCATGATTGATTCTAAATGTTTTTGATGAGTTTTATGCACGCTTATCAGATATTGTTAATTCATGCTGTAACTTTGGTGAAAAAATTCCTGACACTAGAGTAGTTAAAAATATTTTAAGATCATTGCCGACTAGTTTTATCCCGAAAGTCACTGTGCTTAACTATTTAGGGATATTAGATTCTCTTAGGCTAGAAGAGCTTGTAGGATACCTCCATACCTATGAAATTGATATGTTTCCAAAAATAGTTAAACCTAAAAAGAAAAGGTATTGCACTTAAAGCCCAGTCTGAGGAGTCATCTAGAAAGAGAGAAGACTTGTCTAAAAGAAGGGTGAAAGAAATGTCAGATGAATATGATTTAGATGATTTATCCCTGTTTGATAAAAGTTTCAAGAAGTTTATCAAACTAAAAAATAATGGCAATTTCAAAGGTAAAAAGAGTTTTGAGAAAAATAAATTTGATAAAGAAAAAAAGACACTCTTTTGAGAGAGGAAGAGAGGTGTTACGAGTGCTATGCGAGAGGTCATAAAGTCTTTGAGTGTGCAACAAGATTAAAGCGTTAAGGCAAAGGCAGAGTTTCTTTAAATGCCACCCTTAGTGATGAAAGTGAGGTCGAGTCGGTGGATTTAGGAGACGAATCACCACATGAATGTAACTTTATCATATTCATATTTAGTCATGTGAGTAGGTCTAATGCATCTCATGACGATGAAGATGATATCTACCAAGGACACCTCGACAGTGAAAACGATGTAAGTGAGGGTAAGGATGCTACAAGTGAGAGCGAGTGTGACCTATAACATGCGTATGCCGTTTTATATGCTGATTCCATTAAAATTAAAAAGAAAAATAAAGGGTTAGCTCTTAGGAACATCGTGTTAGAAAAAGATTTGAAAGAGACGATAGATAGAGAGAGATAGTCCACAATTATCATGACTTTGAGAGAGAGAAAGAAAGTTTGTGTAGAGAGAAATCTTTTGGAGAGAGAGAGATTGTTGTTTAGAGAAAGAGAAATGGGACTTGACCAAATAAGTGGATAGTCTTATGAGTAAGCTCCTTACATCCATAGAGGTTCGAATGAAACTTGAATCCCTTGTAGCCTAACTCACTTATTATCTTGAGAGAGCCCGAGAGGTCAAGGTAAAGATTGAGTACAGATCTGGAAAGATGGAAAAGATGCTCCTTATCCCCACTTTAGGGGTTGGTAAAAGGCAGGGAATAGTTTTTGACGGTGCTTCCACATCTCATATTTCACGAGAATTGATTCCTGATTTTACGAATCCTTATGGCCATCAACTAAAAACCCAAAGAAGAGTACGACCAAGAAAAACAAACCAAGGTCGGCCTAAGACCATGTACTATTGTACTTATTGCAAGAGAAAATGCCACCTTAGAGAGTATTGCTATAGTTTGGGTTGGACTCGACGTACTCGTGCTGCATCAGACCACACTAGTGTTCTTACTAGTCTTAAAGAGCAAGTTGAATTTCTAGTCACCACTTCTCATAGTTTGATGGAAGAGTTCTAATAGATGTCTTTGTTGTCAGTGGATACTTCCAATATCCCATCTAAAACCAACAATAATAAGGGCAAACACAAGGTTACCACTTCTTGGGTACCTAAGTATGATGTAAAAGCCCTTGTTGTTCATGTTGCTCTTGAAGCTCATAATACCTTATAGCGGTATTTTGATAGTGGGTGCTCCAGGCACATAACAAATGACGTATCATTCTTCACATACCTTGAGGATTTCAAGGAAGGTAAAGTCACTTTTAGAGATTGGAGCAAATCTACCATAGTAGGATGAGGTACAATAGAGATACCCGGGTTTCCTGAGCCAGAGAATGTTTTGTACCTCAAAGGTTTGAAAGAAAATCTTCTCAGCATTAGCCAGCTGTGCGATGCTGACTTTGAGGTAAAGTTTGACCGGAAGGAGTGTAATATTTATGATCAAGTTGGTAAACTTTTATTGCAAAGGGTGAGTACAGAAGATAAATATTATGGGATTGTGCCCAAGTCCTCATTTGTCTATAATAGCGCTACGATCTCCTCGATGGATCTGTGGCATTAACGTCTAGGTCGCGTTAATTTTAGAGAGTTAGAGCGTTTATCTAAGAAGGACCTAGTACGTGGCTTTCCATCACTTGGGGAGACAACTTTCATGGTTTGTGAACCCTATCAGTTAGGAAAACAAGTCCATAGTCCCCATCGAAAGTTGAACTCCATCACCACTACACGTGTGCTTGAGTTAATATACATGGATCTTATAAGTCCTATTCTCACGGAGAGTTTGGGTGGTAATAGGTATATCCTCATGATGGTAAATGATTTCTCTCATTATTCCATAGTAGGTTTTCTGAGAGAGAAATCCGATGCTGTAGAGTTTCTTACGACCAAGTGTCGTGTCCTATAAAATCAACACGGAGTCACTTTCAATAGAATGCGTAGTGACAATGACATTGAATTTAAGGAAGCAAAAGTGGATACTTACTGTAATAGACTTGGAATCAAACATGAATTTTCAATCGTGAAAACTCCTCAGCAAAATGGGATTGTTACGAGACAGAATCGGACGATTCAAGAGATGGCTAGATCCATGCTTCTCGATCATAAAGTGCCTAGGAGGTTTTGGGCAGATGTGGTATCTACTGCGTGTCACATGGTGAATAGGGTATACTTCATTCATAAACACTTCAGACTCCATATGAGTTGTGGACAGGTAAGAAGTTCAATTTTTTGTATTTTCATGTTTTGGGGAATAAGTCCTATATTCTTAGGGATTGAGAGTAATTAGGAAAGTTTAACTCTCGAAGAGACGAGGGAATTATGTTAGGATTGAGTTAATCTAACATCTGGATTGAGTTGTTCCAAGGTTTCTCATCCAGGGTTATGCTGTCTCCTGTTCCTTTCACTTCAGAAGTGGCTTTACAGGCTGACCCTCTGTTCGGGTTCCTCTATACAATGTTGACTTCTCTATGCTCCCCCGTTCCTAGTGTCGTCTCAGTACAGCTTCACCGAGGTGACCAGTGACGTGTGTGCCACTAATACCATCTCGAATATGGCCCCCTCTTAGGTCGAGACGGTTATAAATCGATCCCCTATTTATACTGTCGAATGCTCTACCTTCCTGACAACTTTAAGGGATGTTCTGAACACTTTTACCTTGATAAGTTGGATCTGGGGTGGTTCCTGGTCGATATGAAGTATCTGACGTCTCATACCTCTCCCAATAGTTCTTCTTTTTACACACTAAGTCTTCTGGACATCCTTGAACCTCCTTGTCGAGACGGAGGCAACATGGGTCGATAATTTTTCTTCACCTGAGGTTGTGTTGGACTTCTTTAGTAGGAGCCGAGGTTAGTCCCCCGGTAGTTGATTGTGACACCCCGCCTAATTAAATACCGGGTGATCAGTCCTTTATTAAATTATTTCAAAGTATCCAATTGGTTCATTCTTAGCATCACTGTCGTAAAACAATTTTCTTTTAATCACCTAATAAATAATTAAGCTAAGTGTAAAAACATTTCATTTTATAAATTAAGTCCGATTGTTATTATCTGCTATGAAACCATTTTCATATATACAAACCATCTGAATAAAATGACCAACTAGATAAACCAATCCAGATAATAAATCCGAAGATAAAGTAATAAATAGGACAATCCCAACAATAGCTAAATACTGAAATAATAAAGAGTACAAGTCTCTCACTGAACTAAAAGAAATATGGAAATGGACGACACATGCTTTACTAAAATGACTAAATAGGAAAATGAGAAGGCAAGGATGAAGTCGTCTACTGCAAGGACATGCAACTCCCACACTAGCTGCAGTACGTCAATGGTCCAAAGATTTAGGCATGATGCCCCTGTGGCTGGGCATCTGTAATATATATATATATATATATATATATATATATATATATATATATATATATATACAAGAGGGAGAAAAGATAACATTAAACGGGTCAAATCCCGAGTGTAAAATATCTTTAAAAATAGTTTAGCAAGTATTTACAATGCTTACCACTTGATATTACATACATGTTAGTACCTCGACACTCACTTGAGAATTCTCACCTCTCAACCGGTGTGTACGCCTAACGTACTACCGCATTAACCTAGTTAGATCTAATCCAGCTAATTAGTCTAACCCAATTTTCATTCACCAAGGCTAATCCAACTAATCGCATGACTATAGTTTATATTTAATAAACTTTTCTTATGAATTTTCCAAACCAGTTATATTCATCATAATTCAGACTTAAGTTCTCAACCACTTAACTAATTTAGTATTCATTACTCAATTCTATCTACTTATGAGCACAGTAGATTAATCATAGGTACATATATTTATCACTCATAATATTTATACTAATAGGGCATCCCACATAAGTCTATGGTGCTGGCATACTCTACTATCAAGTCCCCGTATCACTCGAACAAGAGGTGAATACTAGTTCGGAATCACTCTCGAACTATATTAACACAAAACACACATATTAGAGGCTAAGCATAGTTCCAAGTCACTAAGTGGTCAGCACATATCTTCACGTCTCTTAGGACCGTCTGACTATCATTCTCGAATAGCCTGTACCAAGGATGCTATGTTCTAGGGTACAAGTCAATGTCCCCCATAAAGGTCCAATTGAGATAACACTGTCCTGAAGCAAAACCTATGTGATATCAAGTAGAGAGGGTATGATTACACACAATTATACATATATATATATATATATATATATATATATATATATATATATATATATATATATATTCTAATTATTCATCTAGGTACACCCATGACCCATAATATATTCGAACCATACGTGGTATATAACGACCGAGTTCTATGTATAATTAAATCACCCTTTTTATTTTCTCAATTATCGCAAATCCTTAAATATTTCTCGACTCTCAAAGAGTATACCCTTGATAATTATAAAATCAGTAGGTGTACCCTCACTATCCTACTGCCTAAGTCCTCCTCGATTCTTGCAAGACCTAATTTAACGTATGCACGATTTCCCATTAAATTTAAATCCCCGAAATCCCACGATTAAATCTTATATAGAGTCGTATTATTCGGACCCTATTTATGCCCTACTGGTCCTTCTCAAGTCCCCTTTATGATATATAAATTATGTCCAAAGGTCCTTGCTCATCGGGATTGGATTGACATTTAAAAAGAGAATTTTTTTTCATTTTCAGGAGGGGTCGATCGATCGATCAACATTCTTGAGTTGATCGATTGATCGAGCAATTCTTGGCCCAGATTCTGTAATTATTTACCTACGGGTTTCCTTAACAAAAATTCTCAAAACCTCTATTAATTCATCCCAAACTCCCAGCTAATCAAATCAACAGTTATATAATTCTACATACATGATTTCTAACGTAAAACATATACGAATTCATCAAGGGCCATCAATTTAAAGGGTTAATTCAAATTAATACATCAAGAACCCTATTCTTATCATCATGATCAATATCTTCCTAATTCTTCTAGAATTTAACCTCTACTGGTCATTAATTTCATAATCAATCATATACATATAACAATAGGGTTGTCCTAACATGATTTTCTATTCAGAATTCCAATATACATCTCCCAAATATCATTTATCTTTCATGAAAACATCAATTTATTATCTCCTATACTAGCATGGATGTGTTATCAACTAAAGAGCAGCAAGATGAATACTTGCCTTAGGAATGGAAGTTTGAATTGTTGATGATGATGGGTATGGTTTCATTCCTCATTTCCGATCTATGAGTTGGTGGTGGAATTAGTGAAGATGGTGTTGGGTAGGTGGTTATCTCCCTTAGAAGCCTTCTCTCTTCTATCTTCCTTAGCCTCTCTACAACTCCAAAGTTTCTAACCCTCGAGGAATCACTCTTCCCACAGATATAAACTCTTTATTTTCGTCATTAATTAAAGCCAAAAATAGAAAATTACCAAAATGCCCTCTCGGGTTACCGGTTAGGCCTAAAAATGTACCGAGACCCGAACTAAACCCCCGAGTACACTTTTATGACTATCTCGATCCTTCCGGACACGTTGGCGCACTCAAAATGATCATACAGGTGATTTATACTATATTCACTTTTTATCCCATTAATGTAGTCCCGATATGACATATGCGCATCCCAACTTAATTTCTATAATTATTGTATATTCACTCGCGATAATTTCTAATAAATTCAATCTCATATATTACTTTACCCATCTAGTAATATTCAACATATAATTACTAACTCTCTTCACGCTAGTAAATATTTATTTTAAAATTTGGATTAATACTAAATTAATTTATCCCAATTTAAGTTAATTAAATGCCATAAAAATACGGGGTATTACAATGGTTATGTGACCTCTTTGGTGACTGAAGTGATGAGATTCATGGTAGTATCCTCTCAGATTTGACTTATAATGTCTTGATTAAAGGCCAAGAACTGGTGTTGTATTTGCTACTGGTTGGTCACAAGTGACCTGATTACTATCTCTACATTAACCATTTCAAGCTGCTGGGGTTATTGGCTGGAACCAATCCCGACATTTGATGGTGGATCAGAAGCCATTTTTAACCAATTATAATAATAAAAAAAAATAAAGAAGAGGGTAAAACCCAAGAAATAATATGAATTATAGAATCTGGTGAACCTCCTAACTCACCTCCTTTAATGGTGATTCAGATCCAACAGTGGTGGACTTAGATCACCACCTGAGATGTGAAACAGATAGTTCAAGCTGAGATGAGAAAGAAAACACAGTCTCTTCCCATAGACAATGCCAAACTGTTAATGTCAGAAAATGGATCCACAAGAATATTTCATGCCATCGAAGCTATACCCAACAGTCAAAGTATAGAAAATAGAATAACTATAGCAGAGTTATAACATGAGATTTAGAGTGGTTCGACTATAAAAATGAACGTACGTCCACTTTGGTGCCTTATTCTCATTATATACATGTATCTATTCAAGATTGTGGGCCTTAGAGGCATACAAGAGAGAGAAGAGGGGCTAAATACATGAACATACAAGTTTTATATTAGAGGGGATGTGACCTTATAGTGCAGGCTGAGGAGCGACCGCTGACTCGTATGGTTTCGGTGACCTATATGTATTCTCAGATCTAAAAAAGGGAAAGAGAGAATTGGGAAGAACTTTGCTGCCTAAAAGCCCCTCCAAATGAGGAAGTAAAAGTATCTATTTATTAGAGTTGGTTGGAGAGTCACGTGTATGGTGCACATGATTTCTGGATAAGTATTATTGAGATAGAATCTTTTTAGAAGGTGGGCAGCTAGTAGGTAATTGCTGATGTGTCAATGTCTATGATGGGTGCGATGCTAGATGCGGTAACTAGCTGCAGCTTATCACTGGTATGACCGTGACTTATTTTGACAGTTGACTTCTGGTATGTTTCGCGACCTGTCTATATTCCATGTTACGATCTTGAGTATAATGTCCCTTTAACTCTACGACCATGTTCTTTATTCTGCCTATGTGGGCTCCCTACCACGTGTCATGTGTTTATAGGTGGACATATTTGGGTATAACAAATACTGTTAGGGGGTATAAGTTACAAAGTCCCACAACTAAGTTTGAAAAGATTAGGATGGAAGAAAACGAGTTATTAAATACCTTTTATGCTAAATCATCGGATATTGTTAATTCCTTATTTAAATTAGGTGAAGTTATCCCTGAGCCGAAAGTGGTGAGAAAAATCTTAAGGTCTTTGCCTGAAAGATTAATACAAAGGTAACGGTTCTAGATTCTTTTGGTTGTGTTGATATTCTTAGGGTCCAAGGACTTATAGGTGATATAACCTATGAGATGAACATGTGTCCTTCTAAGAAGAAAGAAGAAAAAAAGAGCTTAACTTTGAAAACTTATAAGGAGGATGAGTCGAATTCCGATAGTGAGTGTGAATTAAAACCCGAAGAGATTGCTAGGTTTGCAAAAAGTCCACAAAATACCTTAAGCTTATAGAAGAAAAGAATTTAGTAATAAATCCAATAACTTTAACACTGATCGTGATAAGAAGAAGATGGATAACCCTAAGGAGGTTGATGACTGGGATAAGTGTTATGAATTCTAAGGGTTTGGGCATTATTATTTTGAGTGTCCCACTAAACTAATGAAGGAAGGTAGAAACTAATTCTCTCATGGATCACAACTACACCGCTTTCTTGGTTAGTCATGCGAGGTAAAATAAAAAAAATTCCAACGATGAAGATAATCATATGCACAGTAGTTTCGAGGTTTGGTCTTTAGATTCCCATGTTTGTGTTAATGAGAAAGAACAAGAGATGAATGATGATGAGGAGAGTGAGCTTTAAGTTTTCGTCTGTGAGTTGTATACGGAGTTTTTAAAGTTAAAAAAGGAAAACTTAAAATTAGAGGCTAGGTTGAATAGAGTGCCATATGGAAAAATGATATATTGATTGAGGGTTTAAGGGCACATGAGAAGAATCTTAGGGAGAAGCTTACACATGTTGAGGGGGAGAGAGATAACCTTTTTAAAATGGTTGGTAATACGAAGAAAGATTCCCTAAAATTTAACGAGTCTAAACTTTTGCTTGAGTTTAGAATTTTGTAGGTATGTCAAATTTGATTTATAATTTAGGTCGGAATAGTTGGATAAAATTTTAGGAATCGTTCAAATAAAAAATGACAAGATAGGTATAGGCTACAATGATTTTAATGCTTCGGCTCCTAAGGCAAATACCAAAATTTTGAGAGATTCAACCGTTGCCATTGAGACTCCCAGAGGTCAATTCACGGGTAGCTTTCCTAGAGTTTACATAAGCACACACCGTGGTAGGAAAGGTCACCTTTGGATGTTTTTTTTTATCTTAAAATATGTCCTCGGAAGTTTAAATCTCATGTTACCTTGGTTCCTAAATCCAAAGGCACTAAATCATCATCAATTTGGTTGCATAAATCTGATTCAGAGGCACTTAATATTAAACTTGTTAATTCTCTCATGCTTTCACATGATTCTTCCCATGCTATATCTTATGAGTGCTTGTGCTTGCATGTTTTTCATACACTAGTTTATACTTCATGTTATATGTTATAACTAGTGTTATGATGTTTGCGTCTTTTATATCTTGATTCTTTATTTTTTGAGTCTATATGAAAGATGCAAATATATATATATATATATATATATATATATATATATATATATATATATATTTTTTTTTTAAATTTATAAAATCTCAAAAAGATTTTTGGTTACGTTTGTGTAGTAGTTTTACACGTTTTGCGTGTCATGTTGGTGTGTTTAAATCCCATTCATTCCATATGGACAAGATATTTGAGTATGGCTTAAAATGTTTTGAATTGTTTCTTAATCATGCTTTGTCATGAAATTGTTCTTATTTATTTTTTCTTAATGGATTCATATAAGTATACGCCTTTCACACTTTCACGAGCTCACTTGGAATTTAATATCTATTTATGCATGAGATAAGTGAGGTGGTCTCCTATCAATCTTGTCAAATACATATCTTTATATTCGGGGGATTTGTTCATGTAAGAACCATTACGTAAGGATTCTCTTAGGTAGAAAATATTAAGGGTGTGCAATGGAAAGGGTTATGAAGGGATTAAATCTTCTTTGCATACTAGGCCACTATTGGCAAGAGCATTTGAAAAAAAAAATAAAGAAAAAAAAAATATTTTCCAAGGCCAAAATTTAGAAATTGATCATCATAAAAAGTGATATCTTCAAAAAGAGCAAAAAATTGCATATTTTATTTTTTTAAGTATTTATAAGTTGAAGTTCAATGTTGTAATACCCCGTATTTTTATGCTATATTAATTTGGGGATTTATTAAAGTTAATGTGAATGAATTATTTAATAAAAAAATTCGAAAATTAATTATTAACGTGACAAGAGTTAGTAATTATGGAAAATTTGTTGAATATTACTAATGAGCAAAGTAATATATTATATTGGTTATATTGAATGTCATGAGTGAGTTAAATGACAATTTCAAAAATTTAAGTCGGAACGTGCTCGTGTCGCGTCGGGACTAAATTTTGATAAATAAAAAGTGAATATTTTATAAGTTGCGCGTATGGTTCTTTTGAGTGCGCCAACGTATTCGAAAGGGTCGAGATAGTCAGAAAAGTGTACCCGGGGGTGTAGTTTGGGTCTCGGGGCATTTTTAGGTTTAATTAGTACCCCGGGAGGGCATTTTAGTCATTTTACATATTTGGGTAATTAAACCCACGAAAATCAGCAACCTATATTAGCCATTTAGGTTAACCATTTAGGCAAGTATTTATCTTGCGTATTTTCATTGGTGCAATTTTCATATTAGTTTAGGAATGATTAGAGATGAAAAATATGGAAGAAAACCCAATTTGTGATAGGAAAATCCATGTAGTATTGATTTATATGAAAATTCTGGAAACCTTGCCATGTAGAGGAATGTAACCACAAAATTTTGATAATTGTAAGAAGGAATTTCTGAAGAAAATTGGTTAGAAACCTGTTTAAGAGAATTTTCGTGTTCTTGATAATTAATTAACTTTTGGGGTTGTTAATCCTTGATTAAATGATAGAAATACCCATGCCTTACGTTGGAAACATCTGATATATTGTTATAATGTTAGTAGTAGCCTTTTGTGACATTTGGGTTTGGAAAATATGGATTTGGATGAAGAAAAGTGTTAGAACCTGTAACTGCAAATTCTGTAGAAATCAAAATACCTGCTTGATCGATCGATCGAACATAGAGCTTTGATCGATCGATCCCTCCTGGTAGACTCCTATTTCCCTTTTTAAATGAGTTAAATTCAATTTATTGTGAGATAATTCTTGAGCATCCTTAATAAAATATTTTGGGAGATAGGGAAGACCAGAAGGACATGTGAATAAATTTTGGGATCCTTGATGACGGGCTAAGATTGTATTTTGGGATAATTACATAAGGGTCGGTGAATTTATGATTTAAAGAGAGAGACATGTAAGAGAGTTACTTTGGGACAAATGTGTATACCTACTGAATTTTATAATTTAGAGAATAAAGCCATGAGAGTTGTGTGGTACGTTGGAATAATACCGAATCCAGGTTAGAAACGAACCGTTATAAGTGTTTACTAAAATATGATAATATGGATAAAAGTCATAATTATGGGATTTGAGAATATACCTAATATGGATATGGTAATATTAATATAGTTATATGATTGTGTATGCATAAGCTATCTATGTGTAAAAATCATGCCCACGCTACTTGCTATCCCTGAGGTTATCGCGCTGGGACAGTCTTATCTCGATGGGACCTTTATGGGGGATATTGACTTGTACCCTAGAAGATAGATGTCCTTGGTAAAGGCTATCGACGTGATAGTTCAGACGGTCCTAAGAGATGCAGGCATGGGCCATCCTCTTAGAGACTTGGAATCTATTCTTCGCCTCAATTTTGTTTGTGTATGTGTTAATACAATTCGAGAGTGATTCCGATTGTATTCCCCTTAATATGAGTGATATGGGGTTTTTGATAGTAGAGTATGCCAGCACCATAATTTATTTGGGGTGCTGTTATTTTATATATATTATACGAGTAGTTAATATATATACGAGATTTGGAAATTTGAAACTGCCTACTATGATTTGATAAGTAGGACATGGTTGATGACTCAAATAGTAAATAGTTGTTTTGTGAAAGTATAATATGACACTAGGAAACTTTATAAATTAATAAAGCTAAAACGAGGGTTGTGCTGCTAATTGGAAGTATTCTTTTTAAACAATGATATTGTTCGGTTTTGAAATCTTATGAGTAAGTTAAGATAAGCTAAATTATTGGGAAGGTTAGTATGATAAAATGATAAGATAAACCGTTGGGAAGGTTAGTACGATAGGCGTGCACATTAGAAGAGAGGTGAGAATTTCTCAAGAGAGTGCCGCTCTAATATGTTATTGTATTGGCCTGTATCAATTTAAATACTTGCTAAACAAATTTTAAATCATACACACTATTGGGCTCTGACCCATTTCTTCTTCTCCCTCTCTCTTGTATATATATGTATATATTTCAGGTGCCCAGCCACAGGGGCGTCTTGCTTAGGATCCCTTGAAAGGAACGTGCTGCATCTTAGGTGGGAGTTGCAGGTCACTTGCGTAGACGACTTCCTTTATTGACTCCACTTCTAGCATTCTCATTTATTGGGCATGTATCGCCCTTTCTATTATTTCATTGTCATTGGGACAATTGTATTTCAGTTATTTCCAGTGTTGTTACTATGGGATTTATTCAGTTTGGATGTGTGACTTTAGATTTCGTATGTTGACATTCAATTTACGAATGTATTAAATTAATTGGACTGTGTTGCAGAAATTTAATGTGGTGTGATTCTTACTTATTGAATGTTGTTAATAAAATAAATGGTTTTCTTTAAATAAAAGTTGGAAAGTATGTATGAAAAATGGTTTTGACACTTAGCTTAATTATTTAGGGTGTTAAATTGGAAAATTTATTTTTATCGACAGTGATGCTGAGAATGAACCAACTGTTTACCTTGATTTAATTTAATAAAGGAGTGATCGCTCGGTATTTAATTAGGCGGGGTGTCACAGGTGGTATCAGAGCATCAGGTTCTAGTGTCCTTTAGGATCTGTGCGGCTTATTATGCTTTCAGCGTTGATTTCTTTGATATAAATCCCTAATACTAGGAATGTTGTGTTTATCTCTATACATTGGAAATTCGTACTTCTGCGATTTGTTTATTTGAATGATGAACTCATCCAAATTTACTTAAATTTTCAGATGGATCGTCAAGAATAACTAGCTAAGATGGTTAAGGGAGTCATCGAGCAAGATCTACTCACACCTCAGGTATCCCCAGAGAAAATATTAACCGTC
Organism: Sambucus nigra; assembly: GCA_949130495.1. Classification (NCBI taxonomy): domain Eukaryota; kingdom Viridiplantae; phylum Streptophyta; class Magnoliopsida; order Dipsacales; family Adoxaceae; genus Sambucus; species Sambucus nigra. Next base: position 217,589,614 of record OX422224.1, on the reverse strand, counting down.
GAGTTAGCAGGTATCGTGGCACAAGCAGTTACCACTGCAGTTTTACAATACCAATAACGCAGCCTACAACTTAAAGGAGGCAAAAGAACTAGAGAGGTTAACCAAATGCATGTGACTAAAGCTGACAAATGTGCGAAGACACCGAAATTGAGACAACAAACTACCCAAGACCAAGTCAGTTCTAGTCAACAACGTGGTAAAATGAAGTAGTTTCGAAAGAGGAATAAAGTCCCAAGTCAGCAAGGCCGACACCGAGAGCAGATGGGTCAGAGGGGGAGAAACTTCAGAGGCCGATGTTTCGTGTGTGGCACGCATGGCCATAAACGCCAGGATTGGCCAGAGAGTGTTATGGCCCCACGGCAGCAATGTGCCCGTAATGGTCCACAGGGGCCACTTTTTCCAATCGCTCTCCCAGCACCAACTCAGGTACTAGGCCTACCAACCTTTACAGTAGCTCCAGTGCAGCAGGGGCAGTTACAGTACAAACATATCTATAATGGCCACCAGGCAGCCGCCCCATAGGCACCACCCGCGATTTGGGGTATGTTTTCTATCCATGAAACTTTGGGTCGAATTTTGTTTGTTACTGGGACAACGCATTGTTTTATAGCTACATATTATGCGAAGACCTTAGGGTTATTAACCACAGTAGAGAGCACTGTAACGTAGGTAGACTCACCACTGGGGAATGGTTCACTTTTCTTTATATGCCGGGGAGTGGGGGTAGAGATTGGTAGTTTGGTATTACCTGCAGACATGTTAGTCTTAGATATGCATGGGCATGATGTTATTATTGGTATGGATTGCCTCGCAGCTTATAGAGCCATGATTGATTGCTTCGGTGGGAGCATTGTTTTTGCCATTCCGGGGCAAGAGATGTTTGCAGTGGCGATGCCTCTCCCAGAGGGAGGTTCGACCGCTCATTTGTATTACATAGAGGAGGAAACCTCTAAGGAGGTTGTGATTCCCTTAGATTCGATCCCATTTGTCAGGGAGTATTCCGATGTGTTTCAGGAGATACCAGGCCTACCCCCCAGTCGAGAGATAGACTTTGTCATAGATTTATTGCCAGATACGAGACCTATAGCACGCGCACCGTACCGCATGGCTCCGACAGAGATGCGAGAGCTGCGAGATCAAATAGAGCAACTGTTAGGTCAGGGCTTCATTCACAGGAGTACCTCACCTTGGGGCACTCTAGTTTTGTTTGTGAAGAAGAGAGATGGTTCACTGAGGTTATGTGTGGACTACCGGGAGCTGAACAAGGTCACGATACGAAATAAGTATCCGTTGCCTCGAATTGATGACCTGTTCGACCAGTTGAGGGGAACAACTTTCTCTTCGAAGATAGATCTGAGGTCGGGGTACCATCAACTACGTATTAGGGAGAAGTATGTTTCGAAGACTGCTTTCTTGACGAGATATGGATCTTATGAGTTCCGGGTGATGCCGTTCGGACTCACAAATGCTCCAGCAGTTTTGATGGACTTGATGAACCGAGAATTCAGAGAGTTCTTGGATCAGTTTGTCATCTTTTTCATAGATGACATTTTGATATATTCACACTCCGAGGAGGAGCATGCCGAGCACTTGAGGCAGGTTCTTCAGACTCTACGAGAGCATCAGTTGTATGCTAAGTACGAGAAGTGCGGATTCTGGTTGCGAGAGGTACAGTTCTTGGGGCATGTTGTTTCTGAGCAGGGGATAGCAGTTGACCCGAGTAAAGTGTCAGCGGTGAGGGAGTGGGAACATCCCATGACACCGACAGAAGTGCGTAGTTTCTTGGGGTTAGCTGGTTACTACAGGAGATTCATTCGGGGATTCTCCTAAATAGCGGGTCAATTGACGAATCTGACTCGCAAGGGGGTACCATATATTTGGGATGACGCTTGTTAGTTGGCTTTCGACGATCTGAAAGACAAGCTTACTTCAGCGCCAGTCCTTGCATTACCGAAGTCAGGTGTGGAGTACCTGGTTTACACCGATGCGTCCTTACAGGGACTTGGGGGAGTACTTCAGCAGGAAGAGAAGGCTATAGCTTTTGCTTCCCGCAAGCTTAAGTCGCATGAGAAGAATTACCCCACCCACGACCTGGAGTTAGCAACGGTCGTTTTTACATTAAGGATATGGAGGCACTATTTGTTGGGAGAGAAATTCCGTTTGTTCACAGACCACAAGTCGTTACAGTACCTGTTCACTCAGCGAGAGCTGAATATGCGTCAGCGCAGATGGCTAGAGTTTGTGAAGGACTACCAGTTCGACATACAGTATCATCCGGGAAAGGCCAACGTAGTTGCTGATGCGTTGAGTCGTAGACCGGTAGACGAAGTAGCAGACGTCTGGAAAGCAAAGTGGAAGGAGTTGGGTCATCAGGAAGCAGTAGCACGTTCTTTCATGTTCGTGATGTCAGTCACACCCGAGATTGTTACGAGGATGAATCAAGCACAGACCACAGACCCGTTTTGCCAGGAGCAGATTGTGCGACTTCTAGTCGAGGGTGCTGAGTCCTATTCTTTTAGTTCTGATGGAGGTTTGCGGTTTAATGGGAGACTGGTGGTTCCAGAAGGAGCAGAATTACATTATGCAGTGATGAATCATTCTCATGGGTCCCGATTTGCAGTACATCCGGGAGGCGATAAGATGTACCAGGATATGAGGCGACAATACTGGTGGAGTGGGATGAAGAAGGACATCGCCGAGTTCGTGTCCAAGTGTTCTACCTGCCAACTGGTAAAGGTGGACCACCAGAAACCGTCAGGATTGCTTCAACCATTGGAAGTACCCGCGTGGAAGTGGGAGAGTATTTCCATGGATTTTATTACAGGGTTGCCTACATCACAGCGGGACCACGATTCTATCTGGGTGATTGTAGACCGTTTGACTAAGGTGGCTCATTTTCTACCGGTGCGGACAGATTATACCACGGGTCAGTATGCTCAGTTGTTCATCGCTGATATTGTCAGATTACACGGGGTGCCCCTGAATATTGTGTCAGATAGGGACAAGATTTTTGTGTCACGTTTTTGGGAAAGCTTTCAGGAGGCTGTGGGTACTGAGTTGAGGTTGAGTTCAACTTACCACCCACAGACAGATGGACAGACAGAGCGTACTAATCAGATGTTAGAGGATATGCTACGCATGTGTGTTCTCGATTTTGGAGGAGGTTGGGAGCCACATCTTCCACTGGTAGAGTTTGCTTATAATAACTCTTATCAGTTCACGATCGGCATGGCTCCATTTGAGGCATTGTATGGCAGGCCTTGTCGTTCCCCAGCTTGTTGTCTCGAAGTGGGGGATAACAAGTTGCTAGGACCAGAGGTGATTCAGGAGACCTCCGCGAGGATTGAGATAATCAGGAGTCGCATTCGGATAGCCCAGGACAGGCAGAAGAGCTACGCTGATGCGAAACGGTTCTTACGAGAGTTTAGTGTGGGGGACCAAGTGTTATTACGTGTATCTCCTATCAAGGGAGTGATGAGGTTCGGGAAGAAGGGGAAGTTGGCTCCGAGGTACGTGGGACCATTTTCCATCATCGAGAGGATTGGGCCGGTTGCATACAGGTTGGGACTGCCCGAACATTTACATCGCATCCACGATGTATTCTACATCTCATCGTTGAGACGATATCTTCGGGATGATATGGCCCATACTCAAATTGCGATAGATGAGATCGACTTACAGCCTGATAGCTCTTACGAGGAGAGACCGATGGATATCCTAGACTATAGTGAGAGGAGATTGAGGTTGAAGATAGCTCCACTTGTGCGGGTCCAGTGGGAGCATCATAATGTGGAGGAATCCACTTGAGAGCGTGAGGCAGATATACACGAGAGATATCCAGAGTTGTTTTTACCCGGTATGCCTTATTTTTTGAATTTCGGGACGAAATTCCGTTATTAGGGGGAAGTATGTAATACCCCGTATTTTTATGCTATATTAATTTGGGGATTTATTAAAGTTAATGTGAATGAATTATTTAATAAAAAAATTCGAAAATTAATTATTAACGTGACGAGAGTTAGTAATTATGAAAAATTTGTTGAATATTACTAATGAGCAAAGCAATATATTATATTGGTTATATTGAATGTCATGAGTGAGTTAAATGACAATTTCGGAAATTTAAATCGGAACGTGCTCGTGTCGCGTCGGGACTAAATTTTGATAAATAAAAAGTGAATATTTTATAAGTTGCTCGTATGGTCGTTTTGAGTGCGCCAACGCATCCGGAAGGGTCGAGATAGGCAGAAAAGTGTACCCGGGGGTGTAGTTTGGGTCTCGGGGCATTTTTAGGCTTAATTATTACCCCGGGAGGGCATTTTAGTCATTTTACATATTTGGGTAATTAAACCCACGAAAATCAGCAACCTATATCAGCCATTTAGGTTAACCATTTAGGGTTAGAATATTCAGAACCCTAGTACGACCATTGGAGAAGAGAGGAGAAGGCTCTCAAGGCAATTCAAGGCAAAAAAGTCACCCGTTTGCACCGCCGTCACCGCTAACGCGTAGATCGCGAGACGGGGAACGCAACCACACCAGATTCATCTGCAAACCAGACTTCTGAAAATCCCAGGCAAGTATTTATCTTGCGTATTTTCGTTGGTGCAATTTTCATATTAGTTTAGGAATGATTAGAGATGAAAAATATGGAAGAAAACCCAATTTGTGATAGGAAAATCCATGTAGTATTGATTTATATGAAAATTCTGGAAACCTTGCCATGTAGAGGAATGTAACCACGAAATTTTGATAATTATAAGAAGGAATTTCTGAAGAAAATTGGTTAAAAACCTGTTTAAGAGAATTTTCGTGTTCTTGATAATTAATTAACTTTTGGGGCTGTTAATCCTTGATTAAATGATAGAAATACCCATGCCTTACATTGGAAACATCTGATATATTGTTATAATGTTAGTAGTAGCCTTTTGGGACGTTTGGGTTTGAAAAATATGGATTTGGATGAAGAAAAGTGTTAGAGCCCGTAACTGCAAATTCTGTAGAAATCAAAATACCTGCTTGATCGATCGATGGAACATAGAGCTTCGATCGATCGAGCCCCAGACCTCGATCGATCGACCCCTCCTGGCAGACTCCTATTTCCCCTTTTAAATGAGTTAAATTCAATTTATTTTGAGATAATTCTTGAGCATCCTTAATAAATTATTTTGGGAGATAGGGAAGACCAGAAGGACATGTGAATAAATTTTGGGACCCTTGATGACGGACTAAGATTGTATTTTGGGATAATTACATAAGGGTCGGTGAATTTATGATTTAAAGAGAGAGACACGAAAGAGAGTTACTTTGGGACAAATGTGTATACCTACTGAATTTTATAATTTAGAGAATAAAGCAATGAGAGTTGTGTGGTACATTGGAATAATACCGAATCCAGGTTAGAAACGAACCGTTATAAGTGTTTACTAAAATATGATAATATGGATAAAAGTCGTAATTATGGGATTTGAGAATATACCTAATATGGATATGGTAATATTAATATAGTTATATGATTGCGTATGCATAAGCTATCTATGTGTAAAAATCATGCCCACGCTACTTGCTATCCCTGAGGTTATCGCGCTGGGACAGTCTTATCTCGATGGGACCTTTATGGGGGATATTGACTTGTACCCTAGAAGATAGATGTCCTTGGTACAGGCTATCGACGTGATAGTTCGGACGGTCCTAAGAGACGCAGGCATGTGCCATCCTCTTAGAGACTTGGAATCAATTCTTCGCCTCAATTTTGTTTTTGTATGTGTTAATACAATTCGAGAGTGATTGCGATTGTATTCCCTTTAATATGAGTGATATGGGGTTTTGGATAGTAGAGTATGCCAGCACCATAGTTTATTTGGGGTGCTGTTATTTTATATATATTATACGAGTAGTTAATATATATACGAGATTTGGAAATTTGAAACTGCCTACTGTGATTTGATAAGTAGGACATGGTTGATGACTCAAATAGTAAATAGTTGTTTTATGAAAGTATAATATGACACTGGGAAACTTTATAAATTAATAAAGCTAAAACGAGGGTTGTGCTGCTAATTGGAAGTATTCTTTGTAAACAATGATATTGTTCGGTTTTGAAATCTTATGAGTAAGTTAAGATAAGCTAAATTATTGGGAAGGTTAGTATGTTAAAATGATAAGATAAACCGTTGGGAAGGTTAGTACGATAGGCGTGCACATTAGAAGAGAGGTGAGAATTTCTCAAGAGAGTGTCGCTCTATTATGTTATTGCATTGGCCTGTATCAATTTAAATACTTGCTAAACAAATTTTAAATCATACACACTATCGGGCTCTGACCCGTTTCTTCTTCTCCCTCTCTCTTGTATATATATGTATATATTTCAGGTGCCCAGCCACAGGGGCGTCTTGCTTAGGATCCTTTGAAAGAAATGTGCTGCAGCTTAGGTGGGAGTTGCAGGTCACTTGTGTAGACGACTTCCTTTATTGACTCCACTTCTAGCATTCTCATTTATTAGGCATGTGTCGCCCTTTCTATTATTTCATTGTTATTGGGACAATTGTATTTCAGTTATTTCCAGTGTTGTTAGTATGGGATTTATTCAGTTTGGATGTGTGACTTTAGATTTCGTATGTTGACATTCGATTTACGAATGTATTAAATTAATTGGACTATGTTGCAGAAATTTAATGTGGTGTGATTCTTACTTATTGAATGTTGTTAATAAAATAAATGGTTTTCTTTAAATAAAAGTTGTAAAGTATGTATGAAAAATGGTTTTGACACTTAGCTTAATTATTTAGGGTGTTAAATTGGAAAATTTATTTTTATCGACAGTGATGCTGAGAATGAACCAAGTGTTTACCTTGATTTAATTTAATAAAGGAGTGATCGCCCGGTATTTAATTAGGCGGGGTGTCACAAATGTGTTTGCACAAGTTTGTCCTAGTACATCTATATATGACGCTATTGGTTTGAAAATTGATAACATTTTCTAGGCTTGTGTGCATTTAGTCTGTTTGTCCATTTTGAATTCACTTTATTGTCATATGGGGCTAAATATAAGTTTGAAAATTTAAGACGATCAAATAGAAGTCCTTGGACTATCTTGAGTGTTTGGAACATAATTTTTATTTCTATTTTACACCCCTTCACTCCATGCCACATTGGTTTAGACACATTTATGCCATATGAGTGTGGAAAGCTTGTTCTTGCGTGTCGTTTATGGTGATACCTATGTATATTCAGGCGTTTCTTGTTATATATGTGTTTGTATATATATATATATATATATATATATATATATATATATATATATATATATATATATATATATATATATATATATATGGCATATGTTTGAGTCTTCACATGCATTTAATCCCTGTTCCATATTAATTCATCTTTATGCTTATTTGTACTCGTGTTTCCGTGTGTTTATCATTGCCGTTTCACTTCACATCGCATGCTATGATTATTTTCTATGTGATCATCTGTTTCATATTATTCATTTTCACCTTTGTCTATTCCCGAACAAAAAGGAGGAGACATTTAGATTAAAGGGGGCGGGGGTGGTTGGTTGGGTGGGTTATATATTTCATATTCTCTTTGTATTTGAAAGGTGTTTTAAGTGTGCAGGTTTAAGATCCGATGTGACAAAGTTTCACAAGAGAAAATCTTCTCAAGATATAGAGTCGGTCAAGTCCCATTTGTGTCTTTTTCCTTTTGGAGTTTGGTGATTGGACATTAGAGGTTCACAACTATTTTATTTATTTATGGTTTTGTCCTAGAATAGCCAAAAAGGGAGATTTATAAGGTCAAAATTTATCATTATGTCTTATTTTTAATGAATATTGAAAATTTGTAATATTGTCTTTATTTCATTTGGACAAAACCATTTATGTCATAACTTAGGGTGTGCCAGTTTGTCCTTTCAAGCTTATGCATTGAAGACAAGAAACGACTTGAGTAAAGTGACATTAAATTCATGCCAAGTTTCATCTTCATCCTTGGGATCTGAAGAAATGTATATTTGATTTATTATATTGATTCCCGAGTTTTGTGTTTTGGGTGTTTAAGTTTTATTGAGGCTATTATTTGATTTACAAAAAATATTTTTTGGTTTTAAAGTCGTTCAAACGAACTGAGTTTTCATTTTAACGAGATGAGCATATTCGTTCGAACGAGTTTTATTTCTCATTCAAACGAGTTGTTGGTTCTGTTTGAACGAGTATCTAACGAACATCGAACGATAACATTCTGCCTAAATGGATTCATTATCGTTAAAAGGTCGTTTGAAGCTTGTTCTAATGAGTTTGGGTATCTCTTCCGAACGAGTTGGCTTCATTATAATGAGATGGATTAACTCATTTGAACAACATCCCATTTTCGTTTAAATGAGTTGTCTCGTTTTGTGTAACACCATCTTTTCAAATTTTTCTATATAAAATAGGGCACACCAGTTTATTTTTAAGCAAGGGTTTCGAAAACTATTTTCACAGAGAAAATACAAAGCCTCTTTAAACCCCATTTACACACTAGTAAATGACAACCTTGTTTTAATGTAATATTCTGGTTTGAGATCTCTTGTTTTAAGCACCAAAGATTATTCACTATTCATTGAGCAAGTTCGTTTGCCATGGTGGATTCCGTGTTACTGCAAGACGAATATTAGTCAGAGATCGGTGGTTATCGAGATATAAGAGGACTGCATTATGAAACCATTGGTGGATTCCTGTTGTTGCTGTGAAGAAGGTTAAATTAGTGAATACTTCATCAAGGTTGAAATAAGTCGAGTTGGTGAGTGATACTGTTTTTCACTATTATATAAAATCATATATCAAAGTGGACTTTGCGTAGGATGTGTCATCCAAGGTTTTTCCCGTTGTTAATTTTTATCGTACATCATGACATTGAGGATTTAGTTATTTTTATTCTTGCATGATCACCTAAATGTATGCTTAAGCAATATAAAGTTGGATTAATATTTGCACAATATCTGTTTACTCAGTGCTTGAATTAAAATTGGGATAATTGTTCACTCTTTAATTAATCGAATTAAAATTTTGTATTTGGTAAACCCTAATCAAATTCGTAGCATTTTCAAAGAAGACCCCCCCCCCCCTCCCCCCAAACAAAGAATATAGGCTTTTTATATCCAAAACACTTAGATCTTATGTAAATTTCATTCACCTCCTTTCTTCTTGTTAATTTTCGCATTGAGTTGTTATTTGATGATTATAGTTATTTGGGATAGTTCCTATATCTTAGGATCATATTTTTTAATCATCAATGGTGAATTATTGTTCATGCATCATTGGGTCACACGAATCATTTGATTCCAAGTCATTTATTGCTTAGAGTGTCATTCACTTCTTTTTTATCTTTTCCATCTCTCAGTCTTAGTGACATAGTGAAATGACTCGTGACCAAAGCCTTATAATTCAAAGCACCTCTTTGATTCCTTATTCTTGGAGTCATTATGATTCTTATGACGCTTAGTATATTTTTTAACCCCATTTTCTTTGGTAATGTCGAATTTATTATTTTTATGTTAAGAAACTATTTTTGTTCTATTTATTAAAATTTATCAATAGCAAACATGGCCATATTTTTGGCAGCAACTTCTTATGAGTTATGGTCATTGAAGTTTAATCCCTTTGATGTTTAAAATTTATACCCTATTTCTATGTAGCATAACACGTGTGAGATCTTAGGTTGGAAGAAACAACTATTAATTCTTATATTTTCATAGCATGAACATTGCTTAGAGCATCTATGTCAATGACTATGGAGTTAAAGCTAGGACACAAAAACCTACAGATTTACACGTAATTTCAAAATAATGATTTCTATGTGGCAAGTCAAAAGATGAATTCACGACATCAAAAGGTTTAGCATAAAACTCATTAAATGACTTGCTTTATTCCATTCTAAAAACCTCAAACTTAGTGGTGAATTATTAAAGATTAGAGACTCTAATCATATATGTGCTCTCATTAGTGATTTGGAGGATTTCCCATGCCTCTTTGGAGACCTTATGGGCTATGTGCCATTTTGAAACTATAGCACTTGTAATTTATATAAAAAAGTGAAAGAGTTCAAGTTAAAAACTATCTTAGAATATCAAAAAGAAGACAAACACAGATGGTTAATTACTTAGTCTCTGAGTTCCCACTACCATGATTAGGGGCCCCGCTACAACAAACATTATAAGTCGATATAACGACCTACCTCAAGGTCGTGACCCTCTTCTGATTGGACCTGTTTTCTTTTGTGAAAATTCACTAAAACACACTTTTTTTTTGCAAAATGCACAATTGTCACTAAATATAGTCTTGCCCAACACTTTAAAATTATTTTGAAACCCTAAAAATTTAATTCAAATATTTTTGCAAGGACTATTTGATTTATATTTAAAATTAATTTTTCGACATGTTTTACTGGACTGACGTTAAACTTTGATATTTTGGGATGCGTTTTGATGCTGCTTGACATCACGTAGATATCGATCTCATGTATGATCCTCAATACAAAACTCAAAAAACCTACATCTACGTTTTGTCTAACCAAAATATGATAATGGAAAACTTATTATGACGAAACTTGGTATAGGTCAAGCTTCTCACAAGCATAAAGATAACATTGATACTCAATTTTAGTGGGAAGAGGTATATAGTTTTCAAATGTTTTATTTCATTTTTGAAAAATTTAAGGTTTAAGCTACTCGAGGTAGTGGATATGGTCTAGGGTTTTGAGTGTTTAATAATGCATAATTCTAGGTGGAACTAGGTTGGCCTCGGGGATAATGATGTGAAATCAACCAAAAATTAGTCCCGCCACCAAAATCTTATGATGCTGACGTGATTTCAATGATATTAATATCAGTTTTGAGAGATAGCGTGACTTCGTTCGATATAAGGGCATTATAATTGTAAGATTTTAACTACAATAATCAAAAGAGTTGATGTAAAAAAGAAAAGAAAACAAAATCAATGGATTTTTATTCCTAATAATATTTGGGTGGTGCTAAAAGCACCTCCAAAAATTATACCCGACACCACCTACAAAAAACCCACATAAGTTGTTGAAAATTATACCTTTCATAAAAAAACTGAAGCACCCACATGGTCAAGGGTATATAACCTACTTTTGACCCAAAAAATCATTTTTCCTCAAATTTCTCACTTTAACCTTTCACCCCAAACTCACCATTTAGCTAAACTAACCATTTAGCTCAACCAAAACAAGTAAGAAGAATTGTAAGAAAGCTTATCAATAACCAAAATCTCCTCACATTTGAAAATGTTAGTACATACAACTAGTAGTTATCATTTGAATCTAAGAAACCCTAATTATATAATGGATGGAATGTTAATAACGAGTTTTTAATAAAAAAGACCTAAGATACGCCCTTGTATATGTTTTGAATAAAAAATGACCATAAATTCAAGCTCTAGGGTACTCCCAACTTGCTTTTAATGTAAAATACTTTTTTTTTTATTTTCCGCTCAATAATTACATCTTCGGCACCATAGTGCAGAAAAATTCCGAGAATGACATTTATTATGTAAAATTCCATTCGATCGATTACCACCAAATTGTCTGAACACATTCGGTATCTTATTACGAACTTGGTACCCCTTTGCTGAATATAATCTGGCAGTATTTGTTCTGCAGAAAACTTCCAAAAGTTGTTCTTTTTGTCAATACCCTCCTATCGAGTCAATCAATATGGATGTTATTAACACATTACATATGTATTGCAGGTTATAACATATCTAGGTTGTCTAAAGAAGATAAGGCAGCAGTTACAAAGGTGTAATACCCCATAATTTTGTGTGATTTTATTTTAATTATGGAGTTTGGATTAATTGATTTAAATGGAGAAAAAATTAATCCGGATTTAATTGCAATAATTACTAGCGTGACGAGAATTAGTATTTATCGAAAATAATTACATGGCATATTACTTAGCAAGTAAAGTAATATATGTATACGAAAATATTATTTTGGCCGGAAGTGAAAAATACGACAGTTGCAATACATTTAGTTGGGACACCTGTGTGAGTCGTGTTAGTATTACTTTATTGGGCTAAAAAGGATAATTTATTTTTAAGTAACTCGTATGGTCGTTTTGAGTGCACCAGTATGTCTTGAAAAGGTCGAAATAGTAAAAAAAACTACTCGGTGTTTTATTTGGATTCCGGAGCATTTTAGCCCAAAACGACACCCCGGTGGGGTGTTTTAGTCTTTTGGGATTTTTGGGAATTAAAATGGACGAAAATTAGGAATTAAATTAGAGAAAGAACGTGGGAATTAGGTTATCTGACAGTTTCCAAACTTACGTGAGAGAGAGAGAGAGAGAACCAAAGAGGGAGAAGAAGAACTCCATAGGTGCTTTGGGCTAAGGATTCAAGTTCTTCCTCCACAAACCACACCAATGCGTAGATCGCAAATAGAGGATTATCCCCATACCAAATTCATTTAGCGATTCAGAAGCTCGCAAAAAGGTAAGTGTTTAATCTTGCTTGTTTCGAAGAGCATATGAGATTCATGTTAGATCAATTAAGGTTTTAATTATGATATTATGCATCTGAGACTGAATTGGGAATTAATTTTGATATTGGGAGTATAGGTTTGCATGTAGATGAATCACCATGTTCTAAGAATGATAAATCTGGAATTATAGGTTAAAATCACGAAATTTAAATTGGGGGTTCGATTATTATTAATGGCAGGTTTATGATTATGGAATTTTTAGATGTTTGAGGAATTGGTTTAAATCCCTATGATTACTTTAGGAAATGATGTTAAAAACATGTGGGAAATTACTCTATGATAACTAGGAATAGTTTATAATCGTTGTTTGATAGAATAAGTTTTGGATGCATTTTATGATGAAAAAGATGAGAAAAACGCAGAATTGAGAGGACATGGATGATCTCGAAAAACTCGTTCGAAGACCTGCCTAAGTCGTTCGAACGTGATTTCTAATGAGACTTCCAACGAGAATTTTGAGTTCATTCGAAGTGAGAATCTCTATCGAACGACCTTGTTCGAACGAGAATCCTGAACTTCGAACGAGATTCCAAAATACTTATTTATGGCCCGGACAAGTTAAAATCCTTCTAGGTTGGTTCAAGTGAGAGAAATTGACTTACGCTAACATCGAGTGACTTAAACTCCTAATTAGTAGTGAGATGATAAAGTGACTACTCTAGGGATATATCGGGATAATAGAGCTTTAAATAGAATATATTTGTTAAAGAGACAAGTTGTATGGTTGAAACGTTGTGAGTAGTAGAGATGATAATGCTACATATAAACTCGGGGATTTGGGTTATGCGAATTCCTATGGTATGTAATAAGTTGTGTGTATACTTATTGACTGAACTATTATGTGTATAATATACCTACGCTGCTTGCTATCGAGCGGTGCTTGCGCGTTGTGGACATTCATGCCTTGAGGAGTCTTCGGGTGGGATATTGGTTTGTACCACTAGAGCATAGAACCTAGGTACGGGCTATTTGTGAGAGCGATAGTGATGACGGTCGTATAGGTGCGTAGGTATGTGCGTAGCCCATCGACTTGGGACTATGTTCGCCTCCAATAAATGCGTTTTGTTTTGAGGGTTCGTGAGAGATTGAACCTTAAGTCATTTATGCAATGAGCGATGCAACGTGACATGATACCCGAGTATGCATGCACCGCAGATGTGTCTCGAGGTGCAGTATTATATATATATATATATATATGTATACACACACACACACTTGTGATGATACCTACTGTGTGAATTAAGTAGGTAGGATTAATAATAAATCTGAAATGAATTAAGTAGCGAACACTTAATTATATTACATAGAAAGTGCCTTTTTATGCTAAAGAGAGATTGCTTATATATATTATATTGCGAGGGAAATACATGGGAACAATATTGGGCTAGGAGTAGATATTAGTCAGGAAGGACTAGTTAGTATGGGAATAGGAATTATTAGGGTTGGAAAGTACGCTAGATGTGCACATTAGATGAGAGGTGAGCATCTCAAGCGAGTACGATAATCTAACATGAATAATGTATGTGATAATAACTCATTTTTAAGCACTTGTTGATTTTTAAACTGTTTTCAACTCTGTTGTAGAGGTTACAGGACTTTGGTAGTAGACGCCTCTAGGTCTATCATTCCTTACTTTTGGCAAGGTTCTAAAAAACGCGGGGCGTGAACGAGGCGTGGAGGCCAAGCCTTAAGCCTTAGAAGCCTAGGCGGGCCTTACGCGTAAAAAGGCGTTTAGGCATTTTTTAATATTTTTGACTATGACAAAGCTATTAAAAATATGTCTAAATATTTGTAAATTAAAATACTAATTTTTTAAAATACAAAAAAAAAAAAATTGCGTTTTTTCATGCCTTACTTCTAAAAAACTCGCGTTTTTTCACGTCTTACCCCCCAAAAATGCGTGTTTTTCACCCCTTACCCCCAAAAATGTTGACTATTGTTGCTCACGCCTAGGGCCAAAACTTGGTATATCGAAAAAGCCTCGCGCCTAGGCGCGTTTTTTAGAACACTGCTTTTGAGCTATTTTCATCAGTTGGGCATGTCGCCTTTTTCTATTAAGATGTTTAGAGATTGTGAATTTAGTTACTTACTCTTTGCAGTTCTTGGATTTATTCAGTTGGACTATTGTATTTGACTTTTGACCGGAAGTGTTTACTCCGGTCCCTTTTGTTATGTCAGTTATTTCATTTCTTATGAGATTGGATGGAATGGTGAATGTTTAGTTATCTCCTTAAATGGTTTTATATTAATTGAATAGATAAAATTTTGACATCAACCTTTTTAAATATTAGGTGGTTAGTTTTAATATTAAAGTTTTCGACAGTGATGCATGATCTCAACCAACTGGATATTTTGATTTAATTAATAAATGACTGATCATCCGATATTTAATTAGGCGGGATGTCACAAAAGGTTAAGTCACAGGTACAAGGAGGAAACCACCGACGACTTCAGATTGAAGGTAACGGGAGCAAATGGTTAATGTTTCTAGTAAAAACATAAATGTTGGTGGCTTTGAAGAGGATATACATGATATAGTTATATATGAGGCAAGTGGGAGTGGTGAAAGCCAATGTGTGGAAGAGAGGGGTGAGAGTGAAGCTCAAAGTGCAGGTGAGAGTGAAGAGAAGGGTGGTATTAAAGAGAAGAGTGAGAGTAAAGGTGAGAGTGAGGGTAAGAGTGAACAAGAAGGTAGATGAGAAAAGTGAGGGAGGTAGCGAACATGAGTAAGTAGAGGAGGCACCAGAGGCGGATTTGGGGGGGGGGGGGGGGGGCAACTTCAAAAAATTTCAAATTTTAATCCTATAGTTTTAAAATTTTATAGAAAAAAATTATAATTTTTGTATAGTTTTGACCCTACAAAAGTAAATATTTATTGTTTGGACAAAATCACATTATTCCTGAGTTGTTAAATAAGAATGAGATAGTGATTATATATCTCTAAATAACATGTTTGGTCATTTTCCTCGGGTTTGATACTCTTGATTGCATGTCATTGTTGAATAGGCCCGGCAATATGGGTTCTTAAGGATGAAACCGCCCATAATCCATCCAAAATAATGTGTTCGGGGCCCATTAATTGTGTTTGTGGGCCAAAATGGTTTGAACGATCCAATGAGACGGTTTGTTGGCGGGGCATTAGCGGGTCAAAATGGTTTTGGACCCTCACAAAAATAAAACTCAAATTACTAAAAAGTTTAAAGATTTTTTTTATTCAAGTATTTACTTGTATATTTTTTTTCAAAATTATTATACCATATTTATTTGTATATGGTATAATAATTATTTTTCCAAAAAAAGGTTGGTCAACCCGACCCGATCCGGGTTTGACCCGACCCGACCCAAATTTAACCCGCCCACATTATTATGTCCAACCCGCTTTTGACCCGCCCAAATTTATCCATATCCATTTTTAACCCGTCCATAACCGCCCATAACCGCCCATTTGCCACTACTATTGTTGAACCTCCTTGGTGAGTGATCCATTATTTTCAAATATATTTCTAAATCCTTTTTTTGGGATAATAACAACTTCTATCCACTTTTATAATGACTTTTACAGGGGAATATGACCACAAATAAAGGTAACTTTTTGAGGTGTCAAAGGGTTTACCGAATGAATTGAGCGGGAGTCGAGAGTTTGGACGTTTGAGTTTCATCAGAGTTATTGATTTTATGTTTTGTTTTATTTTTTTAAAGTATAGTGTGTGTGGCAGAATTCATAACACTATTTTTAATATGCGGTGCCGAGTACGGAAGAGTTGCTAGGTCCCTACCACATTATTATTCCTGGAGAGAAATGTCACATGTATGTACATTTGAAATCATTATTCTGATGGATCCACAATATCAGTAAATATCTAGACGTGTCAATTATATATGGCCATCCTCCAAAACAGTCGGATTTCTGTTTCAATCAAACACCTCTCTCCCCTTCACAACTCTCACTTATTGCTCCACACTCTTTTCTTACGAGTCGACTCAGATACCGACTCGCTTTCGACTCCATGGATCCCACTCGAGCTTTCACCAAGCACGTCAAAAGGGTCGTCTTTAAGGTACACAACACACATATTTTTGTTAGTTCTTTATATTATTTTTTGGTGCTCTAATCAAAATATCATTCATATGGCTGCATGCAATGCCGATCAAGTTTTTTGTACGTTGATTTAGTTATAGCTTATGACATTGTTAGTATGATTACGTTATTATGAATAAGTTTGTGTATACGTGTATAAGGTTTGGTACCTCTGCCGACTGCCATGCACGTGTATTTTGGGGGACTATGCTTATAGGGCAACAAGAGAAATGTAAGGAATAAATAGGGTTTATTTTTGTTATTAATGGGTTTGGTTTAAAATATTTAATGTCATACACTAATGGTTGCCTTTGAAATAGAGATTTTATTTATTTCATAGTATTGTATGCTTGTTATTTGTTTCTGGGTATTAATAAATTAGTGGGTGACAAAGTGGTGATTGGAAATTGGGGATTTATTCACATCGAAAGATGTAAAGTTTAATGTACATTAATTTAGTAATTAGGTGAGATGAACTCTTTTAACTCTTTTTTTTTTTTAAATCTATTTTTATTTATACCCACATTCGGGCTTAACACAATATTGGTTAAGATGTGCACAATATCAGTAACTAGTTGTGGTTGTGGGTCTAGACCTAATGATTTGTTAATGAATCTTGTACTATGTACAACACTTATTGCTAATGATTTGGGTTGGATGTGATTTTACACTCATATCATTTTTCTTGGTTTATTGGTCACCTTTTTTCTTGTTTTGTTTTATTTCCAACAAGTATTGACTGAGCTAATAGTTATATGGATCCGGCTCCTAAAGTCACTCTACGGTAGAGTGATTTTTTCAACCAATGATCTCACATTGGGATCATCAATATGCCCACGACAGTGGGCAGCCGCCCTCCATCAAATTTTTTTCAATCATATCAATAATAATAAAATGTTATTTACAGATTGACAAAAATAATACTTTTGTAGGTTAGTAAAATAAATATTATAATAGTACACCATATGTTAAAACGTTATACACACTTGATAAACTCAAAATCAAGGATACTATAGCATACTTATGAACTGGAATAATAAAATTCGGATTTGTATTGCTGATAGACTTTCTAATTATGATTTTTGGTGCATAAAAAGATGTCATGCTTTGTCTATTGATAGCATACGAATTTCATTACTTATTTGGTGTCTTTTCTATTCTTTAACTAAATTACCAAAGGTAGGAACAGCTGTGGTTACACGAGATGATGGAAGGTTGGCAGTAGGAAGACTTGGAGCTATTTTTGAGCAGGTATCTTGAGCTTATAATTAACATTTTTCCTAGAAACAGAGCATACAAAATTTTGCATTTTCTTAACCAATAGTAAGGACAACAAGTAATGAAGGAAAAGGGGAAAAGGACAAAAAAGCAATCAACCAAAGAAGAGGAGAAGAGAGGGTTATTTACTGCTCTTATCTGTGTCTGTGCCTGGATAGTTTCTTAATTGATGTTCTCCTTGTCAGGTTCTATGATTCTTAAGGCCCTTTTGGGCTGCGATAAAATATTTAGCTGAATTGTAATTCACTTCCCTCAAATCAAGTGGAACTTAGGAGTCACTATAAGGCTATCGTAGCTTGAGCAGCTTAGCTAGCTTCCCTATCTTTATGGACCTGATATGGTCTTGTGGTTCTGTTATAACTGATGGTCTATTCTAATGTATTTGAATGATCTTCTTCCAGCTTGAAAAACTGAACTCCCAAGGCTTTGAAATAATTTTAGTGACTTCGGGTGCTGTTGGAGCTGGCCGCCAAAGGCTCAAATATAGGAGATTGATCAACAGCAGGTTTTCATGATTTCTTTTGTATTACATTTTTTTGACAAGGAATCAATCACATTACATATTCAACTATTTTAATTTGTCAGAAAAATTGTAGACGTTTTCTCAAATACCTATTTATCCAAAAATTTCATTAGAAATAAAGTGCGTCATCCAACTTCTTGGCAATCAAGTTATAATTTCTCTTGCAGTTTTGCTGATCTCCAAAAACCACAAGTTGAACTTTGTGGAAAGGCTTGTGCAGCTGTTGGGCAAAATGGTCTCATGGCACTTTATGACACTTTATTCAGCCAGGTAAATAATATAATCTCTTTCATATTCCATTTTGAACAATATCAAAACATTTATACATGACTACATATGGCTTTCTATGTTGGTTTGGTTTTCCCTAAAATTAGAGGAATGGCCCCGTCTGTGTAAGCATTCTTGATTGTGTGAAGTCCATTTTTTTCCCTTCACAAGAAGCCCTTGGGTGAAATGAAACTTTTGGATGCGATCTGTCAGCATATAGGAAATTTTGGATGTGGTCCAGATAATTTACCAAAGTTGCATATGCCCTACACTTCATCTGAACGGATCTAGATTGCATCCTTATGGCTTAAAGTATAGGACTTTATTGAAAATTTTCATTTCACCAGCATCCTACTGGTAAGACCCTAACCCCCCTTATTGTGCTTACTTGATCTGTTCTTTTGCAGCTGGATGTGACCTCGTCTCAACTTCTAGTCACAGATAATGACTTCAAGAATGCAGATTTCAGGGTGCAACTTTCTCACACGGTGGATTCATTGTTAGCACTGAGGAGTGTTCCTATTTTTAATGAAAATGATGCAATAAGTACTAGGAGGGCGCCGTATGAGGTAAGTCATAAGTGACTTTTCTAAATTTACACCTCGCTCTGCAATTGTATCTAAATTGCTTTACTCCATACTTGATGTTCTGTATCCTTTTCATTTCTTTCCTTTGTATGTGTTTTGGGTGGGGGATAAATAACTATATCATTGATTGAAATCATTCCTAATTTGAGACAATTGTTTGTAATTCTTATATTATTATCCTTGAAATTGTTAAATATACTAAGTAGATTGCAAGATATCCACCAACCATAACTCTAGTTGCAAGTACTTCCCTGAACATTTGATGTTTCAATAGAATTCCTTGAACTACCCCCAACATTTTCAGTTTCCCTGCGTCACTATAAAGTCCTTTTTAGCAACACATGAGGGGTATGTGCTACTACTGCATAGTTCAGTGG
This sequence comes from Sambucus nigra, assembly GCA_949130495.1. NCBI lineage: Eukaryota > Viridiplantae > Streptophyta > Magnoliopsida > Dipsacales > Adoxaceae > Sambucus > Sambucus nigra. The sequence continues at coordinate 217,569,958 of OX422224.1, read as the reverse complement.
AATATTCTCAGTACGAGGTGTTATTTGATTATTTGCAGAAGGAAAGATAGTTAGATTTTTTATCCTCTCTTTTCACATCATTTGATCATTCCAATGTTATGTCATTTTCAAATATATGTTAATTCATATTACACACTATTTTTTCAGGATTCGTCTGGAATTTTTTGGGATAATGACAGTCTGGCGGCTCTACTGGCTATAGAACTGAAAGCAGACCTTCTTATGTTGTTGAGTGATGTAGAAGGCCTTTACAGTGGCCCACCAACTGACCCACGTTCAAAGTTAATCAATACATACATAAAAGAAAAACACCAATCATTAATTACGTTTGGGGATAAGTCGAGGATGGGTAGAGGGGGAATGGATGCAAAAGTAAAGGCTGCTGTCAATGCTGCTTACGGTGGGACACCTGTTATCATTGCTAGGTATGATTATGTATCACGCTGGTTTAAATTTAGGGTGTGTTTGATAGACATGAAAATTTTTTCTATGGAAAATAGTTTTTTTGACTCATATTTTGCCTTTGTATTATTTTGATTGCGAATACTTTATATAAGAAAAACACTCGTTCACATAACAAGTGCTCCATCTCAAACCTCATTTTTAGTGGAAAATGTTTCTTATCTATCCACCAAAGAATTGATTTCCATAGAAAATATAATAAGTAAGACCAAAAACTCATATATTTTTCCACTCATTTTCCAACTTCTCATCCAAATGAACTATTTTTCACGTATTTTCCATGTTTACAATCAAACTCACCCTTAGTGTAAGATAGATTGGTTCAAAAAAGTTTTACCTCAAAAGAAGTTACATGGAAATTTTTTCCATGGAAAATGCTCCGGTCCACTATTTTTCATGTTTTGTGTATTTGATTGTATTGGTATGAAATGATGTGCTTTTAGGCTATATATACTTAGACGGCGGTGGGAAATCTGTTTCACAGAAAATATATGCTATCTTTTTTTGGTGCTAGAAAATGTGTGCTATCAACACTACCAAAAGTGGGAAAATATTGAATTTGGGGCATGTTTCAGGAAAAATTTGTGCTGTCGACTACACCTTTAGAGAACTACCACATTGTAAAAAAGTACTTTGTTTTCATCTTTGATACCCTATCATTGTTGACAAATAATGTTAATCAAACCCTAGAAGGGACAGGTTCAACGGCTAGCAATTTTTCTTTTTACAAATTCAAGTTGAAGTTAGATATAAAAAAATGAATTATTAATATGATACAAGTGATAAAAATGATTAGCATCTGGCCACAAAAGAGCCAACATTTTAAGTGAACCTCTTCCTCTCTCTTTTTCTTTCAATACTAGGAAGAAAAAAGAAAAAAAATTCACAAAATTATTTAGGGTGTGTTTGGCAACCCCAATTCCATCCTTAGGAATAGGAATTGGGAAATTTTCAGTTCAAATTTCAAAATGTTTGAACTGAAAATTTTCCAATTCCAATTCTATGTCATGGAATTAGGGTTCCCAAACATACCTTTAGTATAATTTGACTCTCCTGATGAGATATGTTTAGCATGTAACATATGTAAAGTGAGAACATCAGCATAGATCACGTTAGTTCCCATATATAATATATTAGACCTCAAAGTAACAAAGGAAAAAACAAACATATTTAGAAAAGGTAAAGGGATGAGGGAAGTCGTACAAATATAAATTGAAAAGAAAGCCATTCTTTGTACCGTAATCCTATTGGCCTCAAGGATTCATATTCTTTTATATTTATGTTTTCCAAATCATATACCGTTCTTTTATTTTTTTGAAAAATTCAAGCTTGATCTGAATGATCTTGTCTTATACGAAAAGATGAACAATGGTAGGAGAGTAGAAGTATGAGCCATACACTCGTATTTGAAAGGAGAATAATCAATTAACTCAACCAAATGAAGAAAAAGTATTTTAACTAAGCAATATATTAATGGAATATATTTCCTCGTGAAAGAAATTGATGGATGGAGTACAAATATAAAAGTATTGAATTGATTTATTTTACCTTATTATTAATGAGAACTATCTTCTCTGCTTTGTGTAAAAGCCTAAGGCAAAGAGCACTTTGAATAATGGCCAAAATTACTGTAATGATAATCAATCTAAATCATTACAGAAATACCCAATTCATGATTACAATTAACACAGAATTGAAGAAAGAGGGTTTGCGGAAGAGAAAAGAGATATATATAGAGAGAGCAGAGTATAGAGAGAGAGGAAACAATTCTGTTATTCAAGCTACTAATCAATGGATTACAAGTTGCCTTTTATAGGCTACAACCTTCATTTCTAACTAATATGGACAACTGTTATAACTGCCTACTAACCAGCTGGTGTAATTGTCTAATTACTAGCCAGTGTATGGATCTGCTACTTCGCAATACATGTGATATGGTAGGCTCTAGTCCAGCTGGCATGACATTCCCCACTCCTTAAGAAGATCCTTGACCCCATCAAATTCAGGAAACTGCTTTCGTAGTGCGGGGTAGTCTTCCCAAGTAGTATAATTGGGATGCGCATGGGACCACCTCAACAAAACTTGAGCCACTGCTTTGTTGTTTCTGTTAATCAACCTCTTGTCAACCACCTCCACTGGTGCCACCAAAAATTGTCCTTCAGCACCTACTTTAGGTAAATCTGCAATGGTCGGCACAAGAGATCCCACCTTTTTCTTCAAAAGTGAAACATGAAAACTGGATGAATAAGAGAGTTAACAGGTGATGCCAGCCAATAAGCCACTGGTCCCAATTTTTAATTGATCTATTAAGGGCCAAAGAACCTTGCTGCTAGCCACTGAGGTTTGCCTATAAGGCTGTAACCTCAAGTAAACCCAATCTCCCACCTTGAATTTTGACGTAATGACGCCAAATGGGAGCAAGAAAAGATAAATCTCTCTAAACTCTCTCAAATCACTTTATCTCAAAATGGAAGAATGCCTCACAAATGAGTATTTATAGGAAGGAGGTTGCTTGGCCTCTAAGCTAAGAATCTAATTACAATTATGTCCTTAGCAGCCAATAACCTTCCTTCTTCTATATACTAAACAAAACGAAAGATACAATGAATACTAAAAATAAAAGACAGACCTAAAATGACAAAAAATGACAAAAGGCTCTTATTCACATCACTCTCCCCCCATGAAAGAGTTCGTCCTCGAACTCAGAGGGGAAGGCCTTCAGTGTCACTGTCGAGGATAGTAATGAGGGAAGGCTGGGGTGGAATTACCGGTGTCTCCTCAAGATACTCACGATTGCCCGAAGCTAGGAGAGCGAGACGGTGGGGAGGGGAGAAATCTGAGGCTTTGTGGCCAATCACCCCACAATTGTAACATTTGAATGTTACATGGTGAGTGGGTGCAGGAGGAGGAACCGTGCGGGTCGGAGTATCTGAAGTAGACGGGGTCACAAGAGCAACAGAAGCCACCGGTGTTGGAGAAGTTGGCGTGGAGCGTCCACGGGGAGGAGAAGCAGACTGATGGAATGACTCAACTTTAGTGGAGTACTCCACCGCCTTGGTAAAGGAGGTGACGTCACGTAAAGCGAGATCGCACTGGATATAGCTCTGAAGGCTGTGGATATACCGACTAATCCTCTATTCCTCACTCTCACTGAGGCGGGCACGAGTAAAAAGAAGCTGAAAGCGCTCAGTGTAGTCTAAGACTGTAGTCCTACCGAAGAGACTGGACTCGCAAAAGGAGATCACACCCGTAGGTGGCGAGAACAAAAACGGTCATCAACTGTGCACGAAGCTCTGCCCAAGACTGGATAGGATCCTGGACCTCAAGAACACGACTTTCTCCAAATCATTCCACCAGACATTCACATTAACCCTGAAATTTGGTGGTCACTAACAGGACACACCGGTGACTTTTCAG